>CM055872.1:8151243-9632405 GCA_029582165.1 Portulaca oleracea | reverse complement strand
TCAATTATTAGTATTCTCTTTTTCGTTGAAGCTTCTGTATTGTTTTCAGACTGTTGAATATGAAGTAGGTGATGTCCTTGAGGTCCTTCCATCTCAAAATCCTGATGCTGTGGATGCATTCATACGCCGGTGTAACTTGGATCCTGAAACACTTATAACGGTGTGTGATTTTGGTGCCATTGCAAGTTCTGTATGGTTTTACCTTTTATTTGCAAAGCTGCATAAAGGACTTCATATGAGTACATTTTTATGCATAAAGCAGGGAAACAGAACAGAACCTTAAAGTTCAGTGGACGATAACAATGACAGAAATGATTGAATCTCTAAGATGAGGAGTTTCGGTTTGCATAACATCATCATATCCTATGGTGTACTTAAAGTTAAGAAATTTTGATAGAAGCAATTTTTTTTTGGGAAACAAATAGAAGGAAAGTTGGATGAAGAAATTGACATTGTATATGATTATGATTTTTTTGTTTCCTGGTTCAGTTTCCATAAGATATTGAAGCTGCTCTTGTGACCAATACAGGTTCAATCAAGAGATGTTGCAGAAAATGCTACTACTAACTCATCTACGATGCCCATAAAACTGAAAACGTTTGTGGAGTTGACGATGGATGTTGCCTCAGCTTCCCCTCGACGATATTTCTTCGAGGTACTTTGAATTTTCCCTGAAATCTCTCGATTTCCATCTCCGCCAAAGCTGTTTATTATGCCACTCGGTAACTTCACCGTTGCCACTCTGCAGGTTATGAGTCACTATGCAACCGCTGAGCACGAGAAGGAAAGACTGCAATATTTTGCCTCACCTGAAGGAAGAGATGATTTGTACCAATATAACCAAAAGGAGAGAAGAACAGTACTGGAGGTGGGTTGTTCTTCCTTTTGCTTATGTTCTGTACTTCTGTCAGTGTTAACCTAATAATCATCTATTTTGTCGGTCATCTTCAATGAACTTTAGGTCCTAGAGGATTTCCCTTCTGTCCAAATGCCATTTGAATGGTTGGTCCAGTTGGTTCCACCTTTGAAGACCCGGGCCTTCTCAATTTCTTCGTCGCCCATCGCTCATCCAAACCAAGTGCACTTGACGGTGAGCGTGGTCTCGTGGACAACTCCATTCAAGAGGAAGCGGTCTGGTCTTTGCTCAAATTGGCTTGCTCGACTGGATCCTCAACAAGGTCTTGCCCATGTTACTTCTCTTCGTTTTTCTTTTTCCTCATTTTTCAAAAAAAGAAAAAGAACCTCGTAGTTGACTCTTCACTAACGGAGTGTTTGGTTGGCATCTTTCCCTGAGAGAATTGGTCCAAGTTGACCTAATTTCCTTATGTTTGGTTGTGTTTAACGAATGAGAATAGTTTTACATGGGGCTCGTCTCAATCCAACACAAGGAAATTCTCCCAATAGGAGGTGAAGGAAATTTTTTCACAACCTATAGTGAGAATTCATATTTTGCTAAAATTTACGAAATATCCCCAAAGTATTGAAATTCCCCAAATAAGCAAGGGTTGTTTGAACATTTCAACATTTTTTCCAAGAAATTACAGCCTCAACCATTGTCAAAACTTCCCTGCATACTTTCCCCGGATTTCAGTATTTAAACCAAATGCGGTAAAATATATTGTCCTAGGAATCTCCTAGGACTCTACCAAATGCATCATAAATAGCAAGTAGAGATTCAAAAAAATAAAATAAAATAAGAATGCTCTGGACATCAATTGGAACTTGTATCTCAAAATTGCAAAATTTATGGGTAAGACTGCTACATCCAACTCTTGGGCGGGATTTTGGAGTATTGGTTTTGGTTTAGATACTCTGGACATTGAAATGTGAACTTCAAGACAACCTGAAATAAGACTCAGGGTCATATAAACTGAGGAAGCATAAGTTACAGTAGGTTAATCGAAATTCATACTACAAAGTACTTTGCTAATACATGTTGTACATGAACAGGAGGGTGTTACATTCCGGTATGGTTTCAAAAGGGCTTACTCCCCGCTCCATCACCGTCACTTCCCCTGATCCTGATCGGACCAGGGACCGGCTGTGCTCCTTTCCGGGGGTTCATTGCTGAGCGAGCGGTCCAGAGCCAGAGCAGGCCCACCGCACCGATTCTCTTCTTTTTCGGGTGTCGAAAGGAAGAAGACGACTTCTTATACCAAGACTTTTGGCTCTCGCATTCGCAGAATGCGTCAGGGGTCCTCTCAGAAGACAAGGGCGGGGGCTTCTATGTGGCGTTCTCGAGAGACCAGCCCCAGAAAGTGTACGTGCAGCACAAGATGCGCGATCAGAGCCAGAAAATCTGGGATTTGCTGGAGAAGGGAGCTTCGGTGTATGTCGCGGGGTCGTCAACCAAGATGCCAACCGATGTTATGGCGGCATTTGAGGAGATTATCAGCAAGGAAGGCGCGGTTAGAAATAAGGAAGGTGCTGTGAAAAGCCCTAGGGATTTGGAGAGGGCTGGGAGGTACCATGTTGAGGCTTGGTCTTGAATTTTGAACCCACATTTCGCCACAGGGTTATTCATAATCCGAGATGTATCTTTTTTTCGGTTGATTATTCAAAGCATGATCGGGCTGAAGAGTTCGCACCAAAATTGTATACAACGGCAGAGAACAAGAGCTTCGCAGCAAAAATGTTGAAGATTAGTCTTGAATTTTGAACCCCATTTAACCATAGGGTTATTCATACTATGATATGTATCTTTTTTTCTATTATTGAAAGCTCGATCGGTCTGAAGAGTTTGCAACAAAAGTTGCATACAACTATAGAGAACAACAGTTTGGTAAAACTTTCCTATTTCTGTGTCTTAGAGACTCATAGGTGTAATAGTAGTGATTTGTAAGGTTAGGTAATTCATTCTAAGATCACATATGTATTTGGAGGTTTTGGTAATGTAATTTAAGATTCATTGGTACTTATTTATGTATGTATGGCCCATTTTGAGGGGATGAGTCAATGTAGATACAACAATGCACATTGATAAAGACATAGTATTTGTCATTTCAATAGAAAACTTCTCATTTGTATACTTTTTTCATGGTTGTTACTTGCTAATCTATAATTGTCTTCTTGGCATTTGCCACATCTGTCATTGTTACTTTAATTTTTTCGGGTTTGGATGTGGTTTGATTACATAATTTATACAGTTCGAACATAATGTTTACCAAAAAGTTCAGATATTATATTTTTAGGAAATTGTTTCTTATTACGAATATAATGTAATAACAATGTCACTGATCGATGGTAGATACCCAAATTATGTTATTGCTTGCCTTGGACCAACCATGGTAGTAGCGATACCATGTGAGAAGTTGGGGCATATTAGGAAAAATGGAGGATTTGATTTTGGTATGGTAGAAGGCGGATTCTATTTTAATATGCAATTTCTATTAAATAATAAATCATAGGATTTCATTAAAATCTGATAAGATTCCTGTATATAAAATTTGATAAGACCTTACAAATTATGAGGTGTTATTTTTGGATAATAATGAGATAAAATTCTTCTTATTTATCGCCATAAAGAGCAAATGCGATGCTACAACAAGTATTGGAATTACATATCCAAATTACTGAACTTTTTCAACCTTTGCACGTTCTCTCAATACTTTAACGAAAAACCCTTTAGTTTTACATCCATTATCGTCTTTCAAAATTATGCAGTCAAATTTTAATAAATTTTGACCATAAATTTCTCTAAATATACAATGAGTTGTTATATAAAATTATCACCATTAGATTCGTAATGAAAAATATTATCATAAAAGTATAATATTGTCATTGTCAATAATATGTTATGTAAGAAATTATGACAAAAAGTGACATTAGAGACCGTGAAAATCAAGACTATGACAATTAATATCAAATTTAAATCTATCGTTCAACAAAATGCATCCTAATTAATGGTGTGCTTCCTTCAGTTATTTTGATAAAAATAAATAAATGAATAATAAAATGGTGCATTCAGACTCTCACGATCTTACCTCTCTCAATCGCAGACCTAATTCTCACTTTCAACTCACTTCGGAACGATTTCTAGAGAGAGAGAGGGGATAGCAATGGCGACCGATTCAACGACTAAGCCCAAGCAAAACCCTAAGAAGGCTAACTTGTTGGATCATCATTCTCTTAAACACCTCCTCGATGAATCTGCTATTGAGGTATCCTTTCCTTTTTTATAGTTTGATTTCCGCCTTTTCATTTCGGTTATTGTTTTTGTTGCATTCCGATCTGTTGTGAATTTTCTTGTTTATGGAGTGGATTGATTTCGAGTCGTTTGGAGAACGTTGATGTTTGCGTGATGTGGATTGAATTCGATTGAATCGAGTTTGTAGAGTTTTTTATCATTGTCTTAAACCCTAAACGAGTGTTAAATTCAAATAATGCTTGATAAACGTGTACTGAATTTTACCGTAAATGTGGCTGCAAAACACCTTCTGTATCATCGTTTCTTTGTTGAATTGATTTCGAGTGAGTTGGAGAACGTTGATGTTTGCGTGATGTGGATTGAGTTCGCAGATTGAATCAAGTTTGTAGAGTTTTTGATCTTTTATGTGTTTGGGGTTTTGATTGGGTTATGGCATCTAAAATTTCGGATACTAAACCACTGTTGGAGTCAATTAATGCTTGATTAATGTGTGCTGACTTTTACCGTAAATGTGGCTGCAAAACACCTTCTGTATCGTTGTTTCTTTGTTGAATTGATTTTTAGTCGGTTGGAGAACTTTGATGTTTGCGTGATGTGGATTGAGTTCGCAGATTGAATCGAGTTTGTAGAGTTTGTTTTGAAATTTTTAAATCATTTTTATGTGTTTAGGTTTTTGCTTGGGTTATGGTGTCTGTAAATTTCGGATACTAAACGAGTGCTGAAGTCAAAAAATGCTTGATAAATGTGTGCTGAATTTTACCGTAATTGTGGCTGCAAAACACCTTCTCTGTCGTTGCTTCTTTGTTGACGAGGGATCTATGGGAAAAATTCATGGTTTTTCCAATGTCATCCTGTATAGAACTTGGAAGTACATCGTCAGTTTGTAGAAGATGCAAATATACAATAGTTAAATACGGTTGCTATGCCCGGTAGACAGTCTGATTTTCTTGTGAAGCCCATGCGTAATTGTGTACTTAGTGTGTGATTATACTAGAAGTTATTCTAGTCCAAGTTATTTCTAAGAGAGTAAGAGGAGAAAAACTCACTGACATTGATGACTCAGAGACTCAACTTCATGGTCAAGGTGTGCCTTTGCTTTAGAGCGGTTTGCTACTGAAAACCATTATAGGTGGGCATATCATAGTTGGCATATACCCTGAAGAGGGTATGATCTCTCAGCTAGAATTGTTGTGCTTCACTCTCATTAGGATGCCAGTGATCATAATGACCTACCTTTCTAGGTTTGACCAATGATATCATCTTTACTAATTTACTTGTGGTGTAAAGATACATTGCTTGTAAGTTGAAAAGTTGTTGATAATTCACAGTGCGGTTAATTTTAGTCTTTGAGAAGTGGGAGATCTGTTGGTTATAGAGACATGCCATGTGATGTTTGAAGCTAAATGTAATGTTGGCATATCTTGTCATAGCCACCCTAAAACATCTTTAGTAATTTATTTTATTGAATCTTCTCTAAAGTTGCTGAGCATGAGCATGAGAATTATATTACAGCACTATATTACATTTTTGTTGGTGCATACTATGTTTTGATTTATGTTCTTTTGCAGGTGGTTAAAAGTCGTGGTTATGTGGAAGACGTGAGACTGAGCAATGTGAGGTTGTTGATGGGAACCTTGATAATAATCATTGCTCTTGTTGCTCAGTTCTATCCCAAGAAGTTCCCAGAGAACAGGAACTTTTTGATTGGCTGCATCATATTATATCCTTCTTCACATATTAGTCTTCTATTCATTTATTTGCAGTTACTTTGTTATGGTTCTATATTCCCCCATACCCTCAATGCCATAAGGATAGGGAAATTCACGTTGAAATAAATTTTGCTTGTGAGCCTTATGTTCTATGTTCACAGCTATAGTGCAACATAACTTAAACTAAATTACAAAAGGTAGAAATAGACCTTTTTTGCTTGTGAGCCTCATTTATTTGCTTGTGAGCCTTATGTTCTATCCTAAATGCATAACAAGTTCACAGCATAACTGCTCAAAAACAAGTCAGAAATAGTACTATCCTGAGATGATTCTCGGTTCAGTTCTGATTTGAGTGTTCTTGTTTTCCCTTTGAAATAAGTGATTTTTAAATCCTCATGTAGAAAAAGCTTTCCAAGGATGGCATTTCAAAGTTCAAATAAAACTCCATAAAGTGCCTTTTGTTACTGAACTCAGATAATGAACCTAAAAGATGGTTTGAAATAGAAGCTATCTCCCTTGGAAATAATGTTTGAGCATGGTCTTGAGTTAAATGTATATATACATCATTTCATTTTGACAATGATTGTATGTTTAATGCAAATAGCCTATTGTGTTGTATCCTTAACTCCTTTGCACATATATTGTGTTTAATGCATTGTTGCAGCTAATCATCTACATAAAGGAAAAGAACGCCATCATGTTCACTTATCCACCTCCAGTAAGTATTCTGTAGACTGTATTTCACATTCCTCCCTGGTATGCTTTAGTTTTAGTTTTCATGCTTGCAGTTGAGTTATGTTATGATTGGACTTTGAATATTGTTCTCCAAATAATCATAACTTTCGTCATCTAATTGAAAAGTCGAACATAATGTTCCTTGAATCTAACATTTGCCAATCTCATAAGTTGGTAACCTGTCATGCGCAGCAAGTTATGATAATAAAATATCTCTTAGATTACAAAAGGTACTGCTAGAATTTAGCTTTCTCCCATCCCCCAACGCCTACTGTTTGGAAGATTTTTTCTGTGCAATTTCTTGGTGCGTCATCTAGCAAAGGCTACAGTTTATCTTACAGCCAATCAGCTTTGTATGATCCATACTGCTTGCTTTGGCTGTTGAATTAGCCAAATAAAGTCCCTTCCTATGTAATATGTACAAACCCTTCTAATTCAAAGTTTTGCCTTAAAGTCAAAGCAACTTTGTACTTGGTGAAAATTATTCCCTTTTTCGAAACAAAATTCTCTTCAAAAAAAGAATTTTCTAAAATGGGTAATGATGCAAGATAATGATGAAGGGACAATAAGATTTTGGAAAATAGGATATGTTTCAATATTTATAGATCCTTATATTATGATATTATTGTTATTATTTTCGTAGGTATATTGCAGACATATCTTAAGGTTGCCTAAGTAAATATATTTAGTGAGAATAAACCACACATTATGAACAAAAATTATTATTGAAGATTGAGTGAAATGAATGCAAGTCTTTGGATATGAACCCAACTCAACCAAATGAATCCACACTTGGGAGGAAGGAGCCTTCACATGTGTGTCAAGTTTGCACTATGCTGTTTAGGTGTTACATTCTCTACGAACATCCAAACTTGCCTCTGCTGAACTGAAGGTCTGCTGAGTTGCAGTGCTCGACTTCCAACTTCAAATTCTTGTAACTTTCAGCTCACTTACTCAATGGATGTAATTCCAAGTTTTGTAATGTCTAGTTTCATCCCCAATTTGAATTGCAAAAAAAATCATGTGTGAAAAGTGAGATATGTAAGCCATAACTCATAAGGGGACTGGTCTTCGCTGAAAACTGGCAGGTAGTGAACAGCTTGTAGGCTTAGATTATTCCCATATTCTACTCACTTCCTTGACATTTTTGGAGCTTGTTATAGACCCGGATGCATATAGGCAAGCGTTTTCAACCTATGGCTGGGTGGGGTACATCAGTTCCCTTGCCACACATGCTCCCATTTGTTTCCTTATTTCATGATCGACGTAGTTTCGCCTGCGGAAGCTCTTTATTTGTTTAGCACAAAAGCTAATATTTCTTTTGCCATAAAATGTGCTGCTTCTACATCTTTATTTATTGCTCTTCCTTTTTTATTTTTGACGTGGACATATTGTGGAGAAATTGTTGGAATTGTTGTGCACCTTCCACAAAATGGTAACTAATCCCCCTGTAGACAGATAAGAGTCCTCCTAATTATCTTTTTTTTTCTAAAAAAGAATCCTCCATAGAACATTGCTATTAATGTGTTCCCATTGCTGAAGCTCACTTTGTTTCATACCACGTAAGTAGTAGGTTGGTTAAAATTTTGATTTTGTTTAGCAAAACATGCAAGTCACGGCAATAATCTTATCTCATTATTAACCTTTGGCTTGGACAACTGTATTTGGTTCTTATTGTGCTGAATGCCTTTTTCTTTTTGTAGTTCATTTCATCCATATTATCCAGATTACGCTAGTTTGTATTACTTGAAAACTGCAGTTGCGTTGTTTTTGTTATTCATAAACTTCTTTCCATAGGGAACGTATGGGAATCTCATTCATATTACCCAGATTACACTAGTTTGTTTGAAGAAAATCATCAAAAATTGTTTTGTGGGAGGAACCAAACCTTTCATACCGTTACTTGAGGCAAACTCCTCCTCTGCCGTGATTTTTCACATTCCATTTGTTGCTTTTGAAATATACTGATTACTTTACGTTCTACTTGTTCCAAAGTAAGGTGTGTTTAATTAGACTTTCGTGTCATCTTGTCTGTGTATTTACACATAAATAACTGGAGACATAGAAACCATTCTGAGTTCGTTCATGTTCAGGGTTTGTCGTATTAAGATATAGAAACATAGTAACACCTTTTTTACCAGGGAAAATCTCTAGTCTGAGCAGCTGTGCCATTCTGTTTTCGATCTATTTCTCTTGTTCTGTCCTATCCTGAGTTTCTGGGCTTGCTGCTGGATTATTGCTGGTTTGCAGACCTGAGAATGATTGCTGAACTCCTGAGAGTTTCCTAACTTTCATTTCTTGTTGTATAGGGATCCTTCAACATGACAGGCCTGGTTCTATCTTCCAAGTTACCAAGGTTCTCTGATATTTATACTTTGACAATTGAAAGCGCTGATCCAAAATCTATTTCTGCGAACAAGCCTGTGGAGCTGACGAAGAGTGTAACTAAATGGTCTCTCTCTCTCTCTCTCTCTCCCACACACACACACACACACACACACACCTCACAATATATATTGCACTCACCTGGAGTTTATACTCTAGGATATCTGCAAGTGAACCACACTGTTGAGAGAGTGAATTACCTGGTATCTGGATGTGAAAAATCACACTATTTGGATCTCTCTCTCTCTCTTTCTCTCTCTCTCTCTCTCTCTCTCTCTCTCTCACACACACACACACGCGCGCGCGCGCGCACACACACACACCTATATATACTCCGTCATTCCCATATTAGATATACACGCCGCTCAAACTTAGGAAATTTTGACCATTAGTTTCTCAACATATATAATGTTTTATTAAACAAAAGTACTATCATTACATTTGTAACAAAAAAACTATCGTAAGATTCGAAACAAAAAAATATTGTCCTAAGAGTATAATATTGTAATTTTTTTGATAAAATCATATGCAAGAAATTGTTAGTCAAAGATAGACATTGTAGATCGTGAAATAATTGATGTGTGACAGATAATATGGGAAAGAGGGAGTATTGCACTCACATGGAGTTTATACTCTAGGATATGTGCAAGAGAACCACACCGTTGAGAGTGAACCACCTAGTATCCGCAAGTGACAAACACACTATTTGGAGCACAAACTCCAAGAGCATATAATAAATTGCAAGCACAAGCACATATTTGGTCAAATTCATGACATCTTATTTGACTAAACACAACAGTTGTATGATCTTGTTTAATTGTGCAGGTTCACCAAGGATGGAGTTTTGGTGGAAGGTCTGTTCTGGAAAGATGTCGAGGGACTAATAGACGAATATAACAAAGAACCAAAGAAGGGTAAATGACTACCTTGATTAGGCCTATTTGTTTACCAGGCAGAAATCAAACTACATGAGGGTCTTCTTAATCTTAGGGTTGTAGAAATCTCATAGAACTTCTTGTATGTGTTGGCATCTTAAATTCTCGATTGTTGTCTTCTCTTAGAGCTATATTTTTACTGGTAATTTTGTGGGAATTAAGATTTTCAAAGTTGCCCATCTATTTTACTCTTAATTTTGTGGGAGTTTACAAATTTGAAAGTTACCCGCCTATACACGAGACAGGTTGCTGAGAATATTTGTTCACCCTACAACATATATTTGCTTGGTGCAATTTTTATCTAGTCACTGGTTTGGTTGTAAGTTATAACTGAGCAGTATATAGTGCACAAGAATGAATACCGAGATATTTGATGGCCAATTGTCTTTTTGAACTTTTTTCACTTGAAAAAGTTGCCAGACTCACCGGAAAAATACATTGCTTAATCATTTCTAGGAACTAGGGGTTAAAATTCGGTTACAACTCTGAATTACTGAATATATAATGCCAGTTTCAAAGATTATTAGAATAAATGTGTAGGGTAAATGTAAATTTCGGCTCGTAAATACAATTTGCTTTTGGTACACTTTTGTCTATCTTGTAACTCTCTGGCACTTTTTTCTTAGATATAATGAAAAAATAATTAGAAACAATGAAACATGAGTAGTTATGGTTAGATACTGTCCTATTGGGTTTGCTTAAGAATTTAACCATGCATACATTACACAATATCCATTGGATAGATGGTAGATCTAGGCCTTGTTCGGCAAAATTAGTGTTTTAGGTAGCGAATAGAGGTTTATGTAGCGGATAGTGGTTTAAGCGCTAAGTAGCGGATAGCGGATGACTGTTCAAATGAAAATTGTGTTCGGTAAATTTAGCGGTTGAATTAACAGATTATAGTGAATTGACATAAAAGGATATGAATAATTTTGAAAGATAAAATTTTCAAAGGGTATTTTTTGACCGAAAAATATGAAACGCTATACTCCAAACGCTAAACGTTAACTTTATTAGCGTTTCACAAAACGCTCCTCAAAACGCTGAACGCTACTCAAAACGCTAGCTTACCGAACACTAATATTTACGCAATTAGAGTTTTGACTTGGTCAAAACGGTGCCCCAAACGCTACTGCCGAGCACAGCCCTAGACTTTGGCAAAATTTTGCCCGACTCGAATATCTAATTTCCTGTGTGTCGGCTCTGACGCGAAAAAGTTGGGTAGGATTGTAGTTTTCATCTTAACATTGACGGAACAAGCACGCTTCTATTGTCTGAATACGATGTGAACCCCGAATTTATTTATACCTGAATTGTTTGACTTGACTCAACTGTAAATAAGCTAAATAATTATCATTAATTTTTCGACCAATTTTTCAAATTCACCAAATTAAGCTATGCTCTTTTGTACAGTACCATACTACACCTACCATAATTTATCACACTAAAACAAATCATCGTATATTATCATATCATACCACACTTTTTTCCTTACTTTTCTTATTACTTTTCACTTTTGTCTTTTCTCATCTACCACACGAATCTTTCTTACAACAAATTTTACCACAACTTATCATAATATTATATCACATCATACCACTCTATCCATATTTTCACCGTGTCATACATTAACACATTTTAACCACCGCAAAAAAAAAAAAAAAAAAAGAAAAAAGAACGGGATGTAACCCGAATCCCAATCCATTTTGTAGGGAGCGTTAGGTCGACCCATATTCAAGTTTGAGAAGCTTTCCTTATCCAGATAACCTTCCTCAATACTGAAACCCTCTTTAGTCTTTCCTCTTTCTCCAACATATTTCTCTGAGAGAACTTAGAACAACACACAAGATGTTGTCAATGGCGGTTCAACCGAATATCAGCTCCATAGTCCAGCCCTACCCATCCCCCAAACTCGCCCTCAAACCCTCGAAAACCCCCAAATTCGCAAACCCTAAACCCTTTTCTTCGCCTTCATTATCATCCTTCACCCCATTGCGGAAGAACAATCGGAGCTTCTCTCTCTCCGTTGCTTCGCCGGAAGCCATTTCCGACGTTGCAATTGACGGTTCGGAATCCATTGATGAAGAAATCGCCACTGACAATGAGGTATTATTATGATTATTGCTCTCATTTTGTCAATTCTTCCTCGTCTATGTTTATTGTGCTTCTTTTATCTTAATTGAGGTCGAATTCTGTGAATTGGTTGATTAATTGCAAAATTCGGATGCTATTAGCTACTTTATTGTGTGCTAGTGATGAAGGTTTAGGTGGAAAGTTAATGGAAGCAATTGGAGGTGAAAACTTTGGTTCATGATTGAATCATAGTGGTGTTTCTAGCAAGTGTTTAGTAGCTGATTAGCATTAGGGCAAACAAGATTAATTTTGGTGAATGAAAAGTTAGGTTTCGGTAAATCTTGTTAAGTACTCCTTTCCTTGCATATTAATTGTCCTCTTTAGGAATAGTGCAATCGTGCAATCAAATTTTAAAAATTTTGACCATATATTTATCAATATGTATAATGAGTTGGTATATAAACTTACCATCATTAGATTCGCAACGAAACATATTATCATAAAAGTATAATATTGCAATTGTTAATAATATTATGTAAGAAATTATCAATTAAAAGGTGACTTTGGAGACTGTGAACGTCAAAATTATGTCAATTACTCCCTCCGTTCCATATTAATTGACATATTTCAAAAATTTCACATACCAAGGTTTAACTAAAACAACAACTACCCACATGAAAATAGTACTATTTTCCAAGGTGTTTTTTCGGATATCAAGGTGTAGCTGTGTAGGTAGTGAGAGAATATGAGTAAAAATAGTTTTTAGTGATTGAAAAAGTAGAAAGTTAACATAATTATTAAAGTTAAATAATCAAATTAGGTATTGAAAAATGAGAAGTGACAATTATTTTGAAATAAAAAAATTAGTTAATTGCTAATTAATATGTAACGAAGGGAGTATAATATAGAACGGAGGGAGTATTATGAAAAGTGATACTTTTAGATACAATATTTAAGGAGAAACTAAAAAGTATTGATAAATGTATGAATTTTGGTAAGCTATGATAATTATCAATCTTATTTTACTCATGAATTTTGGAGGCCATGTTGGTGGTAGTTTGGGGCTATGCACAAAACTTTGTGGCACAACTGGTTATGAAAAAATAAAAACAAGGAAAATGTTGTGGTAAAATGGGATCAATGTTGACAACTTGTAAAATTCGTTGGTTCTCGAATGCTACCGTGACAGCTGAGCTTTGGTAAGTTCTCGCTAATTTTTGATAAGTTTTGGTAACTTTTTATGAATATTTTACCTACCGTCCATTTACTGCTAAATTTTACGTAGTGGTACTATTGGCTAATAACTCGGCCTAGTAAAATGGGGAACCAAGTTATAGCATAGCAAAATGGGGAATTTTTGGTAAGTTATAGGAACGTCGGTTCATGGGAGCTGTCTATATCTGGATCCACAGTCTACGTTACAACGTGATTATCTAGGGAGTTTGTATTGTTTATACTATAGCCGTTGAATTCTGATCAATTTTGTCAATCAATGAAGGTGAAAGTTGTCGTGAAGCCCGTGGAAAAACCGAGGTTGGTTCTCAAATTCATATGGATGGAGAAGAACATAGGTCTAGGACTTGATCAATACATACCGGGTCATGGGACCGTGCCCTTAAGCCCGTACTACTTTTGGCCGCGGAAGGATGCTTGGGAAGAGCTCAAGGTGTTGCTCGAGAGCAAGCCATGGATTTCGCAGAAACAAATGATTATCTTGCTTAATCAAGCGACCGATATCATCAATTTGTGGCAACAAAGTGGTGGTAATCTTGCACCTTGAGCCCTTGTCTTGTAAGGATAGTAGTTTTGGTTTATGTAAGCTAGAGATCGCTTGTACTTGTTGAGCATTGTAATGTATTTTTTCGCTTGATCCAAATTGTACGGCTCGAAATGGGAAGGCTCGATTGGGAATTTGTGGTAAAGATGTAAAGTTTTTCAGAACGAAAATAAACTACTTTAAAGTTTCAACTAATAAAAACTAAAACTAAAATCAGTATTTTGAAATCTCGTCGGGCATGAAAGTTCGAATGTAGCAATTTTACTCGTAAATTTTGTAATTTATAGAGAATGGTTTTAAACTTTTCATTGACGCGGGATTTAGAAACCGTCTGCTGCCTACAATTACATGGAAAATAAGCATAGGAAATTTGAACTAATGTTGTTGAATTTTGAACATGAGCTTATTGGAGCAAATTGATAATGACCTGTAGTTAACTACTGCCAATAATCATACCAAATCAATCAAAACCATACCCAATTCTTCGCAAATTTTGTACGGGTGGAGTATGAAGAGGTTGGATGTAGCAGTTTTATTTCTTAATTTTGCAATTAAGAGAAATTGATTCATAGTACCAACATGCAAATCCCCAAAACCCAAATTGCTATTTGCTAATGATATGTTGAAGACAAGCACATTCTTTAACGAGCTCATGACTCACTAAGTTAAACTTGGATGTTTTAAAGGCATTTAAAGTCAACCATAGATCCAAGAATGCTTGCACTGTTCATGAGGTTGAACGATTAAAAATCAGATAGTGAAACTAGGATCATGATATTTCATAGTCTTAATCCACTACCACAATCTAATTATGTAGTTCAACCTCTCAACTCATTTATTCATCAGCATAAACATATGAAAACCATAACTTTGGGACCATAGAGCTATGTGGTCCCAAGAACATAGTCCAACAGTGGGTTGAACAACTGCCAATGCCCTAACACACAAGGGTATTAGGAGGCACTATCCACCATTCATGATCAAACCCTATTCTTGAAAAATTGAATGAGCATTATTCACAATTTTGACCGATTTTTGAAAAAACTTGAACATGTTTGAAGTTGAAGGTTATTACTTATTACGCATATTCGCAATGTTTTACACCAATTTTGAAGAAAATGCTAAAATTTTTCAGGTTTAGATTATTATTATTGCTATCATTATTATTAATTTTTTTTAGGAAAATTATTATTATTACTATTATTGTTATTATTATTAGCAGTATTATTATTGCTCTTACCTACTACTATTTTTATTTATTATTGTTATTGTTATTATTATTTATTATTATCATTATTATTTATTATTATTTAGGGCTTAAATTATTGGGGTAGGGTTTTTGGAGGGGATTTTTTGGCTTCTAAATCTCCCAAGAGGGCTCACCTACTCGCTCGCTATCCATACTCTCCCACATGACATAACACCTCACCGCCTATTTATACAAATCAAAAAGTAGAGAGAGAAAATCCACACCACCCCCCAACTCTCCCCCTCTTTCTCTCTCTACTCTTTCGAACTCCGGCCAGCCACTCACCGCCGGCAAAATTCCGACGGCCGACGGAACGATGAAAATCAACGTCAAGACTCTCAAGGGTACCAACTTCGAGATCGAAGCCAAACCCGAAGACACTGTAAAACCCTTTCTCTCTCTTATTAATTGAAATTGATGTTGCAATTTTGCTCGATTTCGTCTGTGAGATGTTGCTTTGTTACTGTTGGATTGTGTTGTGGATTTAGTGTCAATGATGTCGAATTTTGGTGTTGGAGTTTGTTGATTTGAGTTTGATGAGTGTGTGTATGTGGAGAATCGGGGGTTTGAATTGGTGTGTATGAGTTGTATTTTGTTGAATTGGCGATGATTAGGTGTATGTAGGGGTGTGATGATGATGGAGGTGGTTTAAATTGTTGTCTGTGTGGAAGTAAGATGTGGTAGAGGAATGGAATTATGGTGCAGTTTGTCGCGTTTTGAGTGATTTTGGTAGTTTTGGGATTTTTCATAGAATGCTTCATGCCTTCGAATTTCTAGGACGTGTTTCTGTGTAAGGGTGTATGTTAATTTCGTATTATATGTCACAAACAGTAGACTAATGGTTATTTCTTTATTTGGGTGGATAGCATTGGCTGAAGAGCTATGAATTGGTGGATAAAAGCTGTATTGTGTTGGGAGGAACTTGACATATGTTTATTTGGCGATAATTAGGTCTCCAGATGTCGGAGGTGATTTGAATTATTGTTTATGTGGAAGTAAGATGTGTATAAGAATGGAATTATGGTGCACCTTGTCATGTTTTTAGTGATTTTCATAGATGCTTCATGCCTTCAACTTTTTAGGACGTGTTTCTGTGTAAGTGTGTCGGTTAACTCAGACTATATGTCTCAAACAGTAGACTAATGGTTATTTCTTTATTTGGGTGGGTAGCATTGGCTAAAGAGCTATCTTATTGATGGTTTGAATATACAAAGCCTTTGAGTTGAATGTGACTTATCTTTGGAGACACTTTTATTGTTGGTGTACTCGTTTCCATGCTCCAGAATCCTTAGTCGTTAGTTTGCATGTAGAGGGATATCTTAACTGTTTGAGTTGTGTGACGACGTCATGGAGTGAATTGTGGTTTGTTGTGTGTGGACTGCAGAAGTCGCCATGATGTGTTTTTGGTAACTGGTTTCATTCACAGCACCATTGTTGTGGGTATGGCGCATTTTGTAGCAGCTGATTAACAGTTGGTTTCAACGTTTCGTTTAGGTTGCAGATGTGAAGAAAAATATCGAGAGCATACATGGTGCAGATATATATCCGGCAGAAAAACAGATGCTCATCTATCAGGGAAAGGTTCTGACAGACACAACTACACTAGCAGAGAATAATGTTGCTGAGAACAGTTTTATAGTTATCATGCTATCTAAGGTGGGCTGTATACTCTTTGGATCCCTTTGTTTTTTATGCATTTGAAGTTAGTCTTGATCATGGATAAAACTTATGTTGATTTATGGGAAACTCCTGAAGTGTTTGTAGATGTGTGAGGATCACACTTTTGACGCTGACTAGATATAATATCATGCTTGTAGTTGCAAGCAAATTTCGTGTCTAACATAATTGATAACGACTTTTGAATGCTTTAAGTAAAAGTTAATAATGGACTAATGACTTTGGACGTGCAAGGGCGAATCACTAGAAGCTCTCTTTGAATGAAATATCATGCTTGTGGCAGACTCTCAAGTCCGTCTGTCATCAATAATAGATACCCACTGTGAAAAATTCATGGCTGATTCTCTGATTTGTCAATTTTAAACGGCGTTCTTGTAATCATATAGGTCATCAATACTTAGTGAAATGGAGGTGTTGGGTTCTTGCCTAGAATTTCTGTATTTGGAAAACTTGTGGTTTTTTGATTGGATTATGTGTGGATTATTGTAGAGCAAGCCTGCAGCAGCTGGTGCATCTTCTGCCTCTGCTTCGCCTGCTCCTCAGGTAAGCTGCTATAACGAACATTGGGCTGACGACATTATGTAGTTAATATTTGTTCAGTAGTCTTGTCATTTTATGCTGGTTGGATGAATTTGCAAATTTGATTAGAATTAAGCCTCTGTTGCTCCATGTGACCAATATGAAATTGCTGCCATATTATTCCTTTTTGTGAAGTTATTTTCATAGAGTTGCTTTTTCCCTTGTTCATGAGCCTGTGAGGCTTATAGCAGATCTTGATTGCAAGTCTGTTATTGTGTGTTTGTGTGTCTGTATTTCAGTTGGCTGAAAGCAATGCATAAATCTTATTTATCTATTATTCTTGTAGTTGTATGGCTTTGAACTATAAGCATGTAACTATTTGACACACATTGAACATTAATTGCTTCATACAGCCCTTTCGTGCCCTTTTCAAATGTGTGTCAAGTGCACATATGGCACAGAGAACATGTTTCTTTTTTTTTTTTCCTTCATAATTTTTTGATTGGCATGTGTAGGAAGCAGTAACATGCACTCTTGTACGAGCTCTTTGGCATCGTTCCCATCTAAATTGAATCCTTCTTTGGCTAAATACTGTTTCATGAATAGATAATGGTTCCATAGCCTATTTTTATGAAAAACCACGTATCATCGTGTTCTTACATCTGGGTTTCTTGGTTTATTACTTGTCCATGTTGCCAAAGTCACTCAGTTGTTTATGTATCTGTTTTATATGGATAATCAAACTGCCCATGGCTGTGTTGAACTATGTGGTAATATGTTTGTACATATGTTGGTATTATCCTATTGGTGCTTGGCTTTGTCTATTTTGCGGTACATTGCAGTTGATGCATCCCAAGCTACATTAAGTTTCCCGTAGTCTGCGTTATAGTTGGGATTCTGTCCACATTCTTCCTCAAACCTGTTCTTTTCCCATGTCCTTTAAGATAAATTGCTTGTGTTTGTAGGCTCAGGCCCAGGCCCAGGCCCAGGCCCAGCCTCAGCCTCCTAGCTCAACACCCTCATCTGCAGTTCCAAGACCAGACACTCCATCCCTTTTGTAAGTTCGGTGAATATTTTGATGCCAATCATTGTTGCTGTACTATATGAGGTTAGGAGACTAATAGTTTCTCTTTGTTTTATTTATTAGGTCGCAAGTTCAACCGTCTCCTGCAGCACCTGCTCCTGCATCGTGAGTACTTGGTTCTCTCTGCTGCACTATATCCTGTGATCTTTGTGTGTTATTGCTTAAGATTTTGCTCCTTGTCAATTGGCAAGCCTGATTCACGCAGCCAACTTGTTCTTTTGACCTTGTACTCACTACTCACAAGTCATTGACATAACAACGTAGAGGTGAGATATTTTCCTTATGAGGGGAAACAGAGTGTAGAGGGAAGGATTCGATAAGGTTTCCTGATGGGCAGTCAATTTTGGAGGAATTTATGGAGACCCTAGCAATATATGGCCTTCCGACCTATACATTGAATGCATTCCTTGTGTACTTTATTATTGGCATGAATCCAATGTCAATGTGCTACGTTTTTGTAGATGATGCATCATTGAAAGATTCCACAAAGGTTGTCACTACCACAATTGGCTACACTAAAGATGTTAACACCCCTGAATTTAATGTTGGAAATTTGAAACCGTGTTGCTCTAATATCATATGGTGAATAGCAACTAAGGCTCTTGAGTCATGTATATGCATGAGTATTTGTTCAATAATGTTTTTGGTTATGATTGAAAGGCTAATTTAGTAAAGAGCTTTGTCCTAATATAGATGGCTTAGTTTTGAAAGGCGAAGGGCACACTTTGATTACGAAATATTTTTACTTTTGGGAAGAAGTGGCAAGATATGTTTGTGAGTGAAACTTTGAATATAACGCGACAACTATACTCTCTATGGCGTGAGTTATGGATGTCAGTAGATATTGATGTCCGGCTTAGGAGACATGCCTCATAAACCCATGTAGATGAATTTAATATATAATTTATCATACATAGAATATAATACTGTAATTTGGTTATTTTTCAAATGTGAAATGTCAATCTTACAAATTATTGGCTATATTTCAGTGATGGTACTGAAACATCTCACCATTATGAAACTCGAAAGGTAACCGGTTAGTTTATATTAGTGTATGGCTCAACTCGCTCTCACTTTTTCTTTAAGGCTCCTAATTTTAAAGAAGGGAGAAGATGCTATAACATGGTTGGTCGCTTTTTAGAGGATTTTGGCTTGCCAGTTTAGTGTCTGGTTAGCAACTTCTTGTGATGGTTGTTTTAACCCAAAAACTTCTTTTCCAAAGGCTATGATGACTAACCTTTTGTGATAAGCTTTCTGTGAATGTTGAAGCCCACAATTTCTTAAATAACAGGATGTGCCACTATTCGAAATAAGTAAATAATTCTATTCAATATCTAATTGTTCTTTTACGGTTTAAACAGCGAACCATTTTTCCCCTTGTATTTCGTTAAGCTTGACTTTAGTCATCTCCTCTGCTGATTTTCTTCCCATGAATTTTCTTTAGTATTTATTGACTTGGGCAGGGATGATAAGAATTGTAATCTTTACTTAATAGGTATGGTTTAGGGAAATTAAAGAATAGAATTTTGTTTTGTCTCTTTGTACCTCCACTCTAAGAGGTGTGCCTCATAACTTGTGTTAATAGAATGTATGAAGTGAAAAATAGAGTTGGTAAGGTAATAAAATTATTGTCATATATGGAATTTGTGTAAAATTTAATTCAGAAAAAGTGATGCGTGATGAATCCTAAATTAAGTTTTATGAAAATATGCTTCTCATCATTGAATTACACTGAAAAAATGAGAGAAATTATCTGACTATCACAAATATGTACACTTATTTAAAGTGTTTGTTAATCAAGATGGAATTTTTGCAAAATTTAATTCACTTCAGAAAAAGTGCTGTGTGGTGAAATCCTAAACAAAGTGTTATAAGGTATGTCAGGTTCTTAATCCCCTCAAATCTGGGTAACTGGGTTTCATGGTTTTCACTTTTCATAGTGGGTTTTTCATAAAAGCTTGAATCGAGTCACAATTATGTGAACTTCCCCCTGTACTTGAACATTCTGAAACTGGATTCATTTTAAGGATAATGAACTGGATCCTATGTTGGGATCAGCTGACAAAATTGAGGTTCTTCCTGTACTTTCAACCCCCTCCCCCAAATATACATCCTGTTTGTGGTTGTGATGTAGTTCCAACACAGTGGCATTTTCACTAATTCTTTCCTGTTCTGCTTTGCTTTCTTTCCTTGCCTTCAATGGTTTTATACAGTGGCGAAGCAGATGTTTATGGTCAAGCTGCATCAAATTTAGTCGCTGGAAGTAATTTGGAGACTACCATTCAGCAGATTCTCGATATGGGTGGTGGAAGCTGGGATAGGGATACAGTCGTCCGTGCTCTAAGGGCTGCATTTAACAATCCTGAGAGGGCTGTTGAATATCTATATTCCGTATGTCTTTTAGTGCTCCGGCTGCACATCTTTTTTTCCTACTGATGATAGTGTTTACAATATGGATTGCTTGTCTGCCTGATCATGTCGAGTTAGATAAAAATATACAGCTCTTGGGCAAAATTAACCCTACACTTGTTGGTTGACCCATGTTCTGTCACTTAGATTGAATTCTTCTGAGATTTGTTTGGCAGCAAAATTTTCTAGAGTTAATCTGGGATTATTGTCTGGATGGTGTATTGTTTTCAAATAGTCTGTCATGCCTGAAGCTGCATCGTAATTTCTGGTACTCTCATAGTCTAGAGTGTCCATTTGGTCGACACCGCCTTGCCAATATTTGTGTAGCTCTTACCATTTTGTCAGTGTTGAAGCACTGGGAAGTGGAAATGGGGTGGGGCTTTCTAGTTTTTGGTTATTGATGTGCAGAGCCTTTAATTGACACTTATTTGTACTGGGTTACCTTTCTTGTCTAATATGCACTCACTGTGTTAGTTTACTGTGGAAATAGTGCCTCAAGTCTCAACAACCTGAGGGCTTGCTGCGTGCCGTTACTTCAAATCTTCATTCTATATCTGTTTTAGTTGTAAGACACTTGTTTGAGGCTTTTGTCGGTTTTTAGGGAATTCCGGAGACTGCTGAAGTTCCTCCAGTTGCTCGAGCACCAGCTGCAGCTGTGCCTGCAGCTGCAGGCGGGCAGGCAGCGAATCCTCCTGCCCAGGCTCCTCAAACGACGGTGCCTTCGTCTGGCCCTAATGCTAGCCCTTTAGATCTATTTCCTCAGGTATGCTATGTAGGTTTGTGTGTTAACTGAAATTTGGTTTGTGATCTTGTAAATTGAAAGAAAATGGGGAGAAAAATTTATTGTGATTTTGGATGCACTATTGAAACATTTTGGGACACAGGGTCTTCCGAATGTGGGTTTGAATGCTGGTGCTGGATCATTGGATTTCCTTCGCAATAGCCAACAGGTATATGAATAGCTATCAGAATAATATTATGTTGCATTTCTGTTCTCAGATTCTTAATTACTTAGTGTATTTATTGCAGTTTCAAGCACTGCGAGCTATGGTGCAAGCCAACCCCCAAATATTGCAGGTTTTTTTCTTTTTGTTTCCCGTTTTTCTTTCAGTCATCTTCTCTTAAGTGAGACCGTTCGTTCACCGGAGATTGTTTGATATATCTTCTAATATTTGGTTCACAGCCGATGCTTCAAGAACTGGGAAAGCAGAATCCGCAGTTGATGCGCCTCATTCAGGATCATCAAACTGATTTTCTTCGCCTGATCAATGAACCAGTTGAAGGAGAAGGGTATTGATTGCTCTGTCTATGTCAGTTTTCTCCATTCTGATTTGTAATCTTAACACTTTTTTTTTTGGGAATAGGAACCTACTATCGCAGTTGGCTTCTGCTATGCCACCAACAGTGTCTGTTACACCTGAAGAGCGAGAAGCGATTGAACGTGTATGTCTACTCATACTTTTGCCTTACTATTACTCATCTTCATTTTTCATACAGTTCATTTATAGAACAGCACTAGCTGTATGATTGTGGTTTGAAGAAAGAACATGCTTCAGATATATGGCACTAATACAGTGTAGGGCCCAAATTTGGAGACATAATTATCTAGTAATGGTTGGTGTAATCATGTTGTTTTCCACTGAAAGCTGCCTGTTTAAATCCATCATTTTTTCACTAATGTGCTTATGGGCCTTGTTTCTGGCTGTCTTGGCTGTTGTCTTTTACAGTTAATTTTTGTTTGCCAGTCGGCGTAGAAACTTGCATAGTAATAGCAAACTACAACCATAAGACAGTTTCAAACAGTCTTTCACAATTACATGAGAGACTGTAACTCAATTTCTGTCCGTTTTACCCACTTTGCTTTTTCAAACTGACTACTTTGGTTTGCATTAGTTGCATTATGGACAAAGCCATCAATTGCTATTCTGCTATTCTCATCTGCTGAGGACATGGAATTATATGGATATATGCATTTCTATAGGTGACATATGGTAAAATGCTTCATTAAACCTCCTTTGCTTCTGCTTCATGGAGTACTAGGTTGCGAACAGTTTCTCAAACTTTGGTCAGTTGGAATCAGTCTCTCTAAGTTGCAAAATTTAGGGGTAAAACTAGTACATCATACCCCTCCATACCCCCCCCCCCCCCCGGGGGGGGGGGGGGTTTCGGAGTATTGGTTTGGTTTTGTTTTCTTCAGCGGGATATATGGCTCTCCGCTAATAGAGTTCATTAATTGATGTCTTAAACCCATGCTAATCTTGTATTAGGATGTACGCTTTCATAAGTTTCGACCTTGTTTGTTTTTTCTTTCACTCCATTTAATTCCTTCGAAGTTCAAATATGGGATCGTTTATGGGAGAGTACCTAATTTTGATATCGTCTCCAATTTTCCTTGTTTTTTGTTTTTGTGCAGCTGGAGGCAATGGGGTTTAGAAGGGGAACAGTTCTGCAAGTGTATTTTGCATGCAACAAGAACGAGGAGTTAGCGGCTAACTATCTGTTGGATCATATGGATGAGTTTGAGAATGAGGATGACGAAGGGCTTTCTTGAAGAAACTTAGTTGTTTCTCCTCCTTTTTACCGGGATCACAAATAGAAGACTTAACCTTTATAATTGTTGTCATATTGTCACTGTCAAAGCTCCCAAAACTGGTTGGTTATGTGGGTGGGTATCGGTGTGGGTCGCGATCTGAGATGTACTGAATAGAGTGGGGATGTTAATTTTCGCAGTCGCTTGTGTACAAATTTTAGTTCCATTGGCCCTGATTTCGCAAGATATATCTGTGCCTTTGTTTGTCTGACTGAGGTAAAGAGAGTGTTACTAAGTTGTGCATCATCTAGTTTTTGACTGGAGATCTGATATTTCTACATGGTATTTACGTGACATAAAATCACAGAAAATTTTGGCATGTAATGGTAAGAAATAACCCACCAGTCAATTTATGCATGGCAACAATGACAGACTGATTATTTGACCATGAACTCGTGGAATAGTAAGTACTTATTGTATAAGTCAATTGGTCTTATCTAAATAAATTATTAGTCATCCCTTTATGTCTAAGTAGACAATCTTGGCATGTAAAAAATAACTATACTAATAACTTTTTAGAGGAAAATGTTTGAAATTGATGTGGGAGATCTTGATGTAGGCAGATGAAATATATGGAGATACTAATTCTGACGGATTCATAAAGCGAAACAAATCAAGACATGGGTAAACTGACCATATCAGTTTTTACTTAAATTTATCAAATTTTACTAAAAATTATCCATGTTAAAAAATTTTAAAAAGATTAATTTTGATATATTAAGATAAATTTTATAAAAATTATCAAAATTTAACAAAAATTTATCAAAAGTTATCAAAATTCAATATTTATCCAATTGATTTTTACCTATTAATTTGACATACCCTTAAAAGGTCTAGTAAAAAACTCCTTGAAAATGGAAAGAAAGACAAGTAATAAAGAATTTGAAATGACCCTAGAGGGGAGGGGATGAATAGGGTTGTATAGAAATCTCTGCACTAAATCAACACAAAGACGTTGATAGCACTTTTATAATTGAATAATACTTCTTTATTGATAAGCTTCAAGTGCAAGGAAAGAGAGGAGATTACAAACTCGGCAAGGTCAAGGACTATGAGGTCCTCAACATATGCTTACAAGGGCAGAAATTCAGAGTGAACTTCTGCAGAAGAGGCCTCATAATTGAGGCTGGAAAGATTCAGCAACTCACTAAAGGAGGAACACACTTATCACTTTAGCTACACACCCTTTGAGGGCCTCACCAGAACATACCTTCTGGTTATACAACTCACTACTCAATACCAAGTAGCTACACTCAGAATTTTCTATCACAAAATTCCTACACGATTTATCTTGCTTGGAATCGTTAATTGCTCTTTAGAACTTTTGGTTGTATTTATAGTTGAAGCTCTTCAAATGGTAACGTTCTCTTTCCTTTGTTGAAGATTATTTCCTTTCTTGTTTGATCTCCAATCTTCACAAGATATCTTGATCACTTGTATTCGATATCTTGTATTCGATATCAACCTCACAAGATATCATAATCCAATCTTCTTGATCTCCAATCCAAGATATCTTAATCCAATCTTCTTGATATCTTGGAAGATTTGTTCCAATCCGTTGAGTATCTACAAGATAGGATCACTTGTCATAATAGGAACATATAATATTAAGGAAACAAGAATAGAATAATGTATAGAGAATAATGTATAGTCAACTTCCTTGATTTAATCTTGATTGTAGTCTTTCAAACAAAACTTTAGCGCTTAGATTACTGCTGCTGCTGGAGGTCCTCTATGACGAATAGGCGGAGGTCCTCATTGCAGTGATGAGTTTCTTCATAATTATATACCTATGTGTTCCATGTACTTGAGGAGATAACCTATCATTCTATTAATATATTTGGACATGGTATTAAGGACCTCACCCCAAGAAAAGAATGGGTCCATACTCTATACAAACACATTTCAATACTGATGATGGTCATTTGTGGAATGCTTCACACAAGCTCGCATTTTGAGGCGAGAGGAGTTTCACATAAAATTATTGTGAGGCACACTTTTTTTGTATTTAGGTTGATATTTTTAATATTTTATTATGAAGATTAAGTCACACTAGAATAACTTTTTACTACGAGTGATTAATAATTTATAAAAAAATAATTTTACTAGAGTCATATCAAACTAAATTATTAGTCATCCTACTAACAACTACTCCAACAGACAAAAAAGCTTCTTGGGGGCAGAACGGGGCAAAAATACCAAGTTTTTATTTAACATGATTGGAGGAGAATAGGGGGAAAAAACGGCGTAAACAACACATAATTGGGACGACTACTATTTAACATATCTTTGTATATGAACTTTCAATCTTTTATGACTTTACATAATCAATTGGAAAAACTGGTACAAATGCAAACAACCTATGAAGGGCAATTCTAGGTGAGTTTTGAATGTAGCACCACCCCTGTTGATGTGCACAATGTTTCTACATATTAGGTAATTAAGGGAGAAATTTATGCCCTCAATATTTATGTCCTCCAACAAAATTAAACATTTCTACCTTTTTCTCCCTTTGGTCAAACCTCAAATGCATGCATATTCATAAACTTCCTTCCTATCAAGTAATAGTAGATGAAACCTAATTAATTAATAGAAGACCTAATTCACATGAAGCCTTTAGATTTAGACTTTGGTTCTTTTAATTTGCTTGGTTCAACTAACTAGTATTCAAACTTTAGCCCTCATGCATGTGAACCACAGTTCTTGATGTTTCTTTTGTAGTACAACTATATTATTAGTTTAATTAAGTAGTTGCATGCCCATGGTATTCATAGTTAGAATGATTAAAGTTCCCATTGATTTGTTTTGAGAGAAATTTTATGTGTAATTAATGACATATATTCCTACCCTTTTCTTAGGTTCCTAGTAGCTATACTTATATATGCTCCATCTTTTTGTTATGGAATTTGTCCAAACATTATCAAGAATTTTATAACTATCAACATAAAAAGGACACAAACAAGGATAATATTTATAAATCAAATATGTAAATCAACATACATCAACCTAGCTATATAGATTTAATAGTCACCATGCATGCTTATGGCATCGGCATGACTCAAAATTTCATGATTACAACGTTGACCTTATAACGACAAGAAATATAATTACAAGTTGAGACATTTCTTTCATGGTATACACAAAAAATGATGGAATTAATAATATAGAAAGGTGGCCAAATGTACTAAGTGGGGTGTGGGGAAGGATCTCACTACAAAGGTGTAATGTAGGCAAACCTTATTTGACATTTATGCAAATGGCTACTTTCAGAATTCAAACCCGTGACCTCATGATCACATGACAATAACTCAACTGTTGCGCTAAGGCTCCCTTTCAATAGCATTAATAACATAATATATATTCGTTTCAATATGTGTACATGTATATATATGTATGTATACATGACATTTTACCCATTCCTAATAGATTTTTAGCCATGCCTTAGTCATTTTGACCCTTTGACATACATTTTAACATGTGTATTACTTTTATAATTATCATTGCATGTTCCTTTTCAAATTAAACAAAACCATTACAGATACCCCATTATCATATTCAATTGATTCAAATACAATGTGGCATATTTAAACTCATTAGGATGATCATGAGTAAGAAACTCCTATATAATAGGATACAAAAATGTAAAGAAATAGATGCCTTTCAGATTGTTTTTTCTTTTAAAATGCTTAGTTTTGCTAATTGGTCCTTTAAACTCATTAGTTTAAATTCAAAGCAAAAACCCAAGTTGTGGTTATTAAATCCTAGTAGTGATTAAAAACCCTTCTTATAACTCACAACTCCGGTAATCTTGAAAGAAAATCCATACAGGAATCAAAACCAAGGGAAGAATAATCAAGAAGTGCAGAATAGGCGCAGCTAGATTAACGTATTAATTAAATAATAAACCACAGATTAGCGGGGTGAGGTATCAATTAGTGCTAATTAGGAGGATTACAAATGGGCCACTTGACACTAAAAGATTGGTGAATTATAAATAAAGATTAGTGATTAAATAGTGTAAATTAGGACACTAATTAGTGTTAATTTAATGAAAGTGGCTGTAGCTGGTATGAATGGGAAACGAAGTAATTGGCTGTCTCTCCAAGTTCTTAGCGGCCGTCCATCCACCAACTCCAATTTTCATTACTTATATCAATTCCCTTCACGCGTTTTTATGGCGCGTGTAGACATATTTTCTCATAATGAACTAATTAGGTTTTTAAAGTTTTGTGAAAGTAGGATTTTAGCCTCAAGATTTTAAAAATTAGTTTTATTATACCTTAAATTTGAATCAATTAATAATTAACCCACCTCACCTTTGTATTAAATATTAAATACAACCTTTTCAGATCAAATTATTAATAAAATTAATATTAATGGATAAAATTGCCCTTAATATAAAATTTCTACAGCAGGGAAAACGTAACTTGAACATGAAAGAGGTGGCAACACACTGTGAAATTAACGGATTAATTTTTTGGAGGGGTAAAGTTGTCTTTTCATTTTTTTAATTAGGGTTATTTTAGACTTTTCATTAGGGGTGGGCATGGATCGATTAACTGATCCGATCATAAATTCGGATTGGTTAACTGTATATTCGGATAGTTAAAATCATGATCCGTATTCGATCCGAAAGTTTCGGTTAACCAAATTGTCGGATAATAAAATTTGCGATCTGTATCCGATCTGAAAGTCTCGATTAACCGAATTTCAGATCGGATAACCCTATATTCACGGATTATAAAGCACTCGTACAATAATAATCATTGTCCTTCTTACCTTAATGGGTTCAAAATGGTAAATTTTATGTATTGTGTTACATTTCTAGTTTTCTACGCTAATGACTACTAATTAACCACAAAAAAAATAACATTTGAAGGTTAAAAGTTGAAAAATAATTATTTTTGGATTTTCGGATAATCGATAGATTGTCCGGATTTTTCAACCCTCGATCCGTATTCGATCCATGATCCGAGGAAAATATTCGGATCGGTTAACCGATCTCCCAACTTCAAAAATTATTCGCTAATTATCTATTTTTCGGATCGATAATCGAATTTTTGGATCGGATCGCGAATTACGGATTTTTTGCCCACCCCTACTTTTCATACCATCGTACAGGGATAAAATTGTCATTCGTCACAAAAGAAGTAAAATAATAAAAGATCCAAACTTCAAGTAGGATAAACCTAATTTCCTAAACCTTGGTGGTAAATTTTCACTTTCATTAAACTTCAATGGGTAAAATCCTAATTTGCTCTAATTAGTACTCCCTCCTTCCCATATTATTTGTCAATTAGGACATAATTTACAAAACGAACTAGTAACATATACCTCCCTCAAACTTTTGTAAAATGAGGTTTTTACCCTCTATGTTTGAGAAATATCAAATACCCATCGTAACCTTTATTATTTACATAAATATATACTTTTTTCATTTTATCAATAACCTGGACATATTTACCCCTATCATTTTATCTGGTTTGACGAAAATACCCTCAAAATTTAAAATAAAAAGACAAAACTACTCTCATCTTAACTAAATTGAATAAACGTTTATTTGGCTGCCCCTTGCTATTTTCTACTGAGACAAAAAGAACGACAACCCTAACCACCCTGAAGAACACGATTGACGGTAACTAGGGTTTGAATCAACACACAAATGCATAATAAAGAACTAAACATGGAGTTGGTTTGATTTAATATGGCGGAAAAAAACCCAAACAGGGGGAGGGTAGGGGTGGGGTTGAAGTTGAATTTGTTTTCTTTGTAAGGTAAGTTCAGGATTTTTTTACTCTTCTGCTACCATTTCTCCTTCCACACTCCTCCCAAAAAATCAAGGCATAGAACCTCCCAAAGTGGGTTCTCTCCTTGAGAGAGGTTGTAGAGAGAGAAACTCTCGTTTCAAAATCCCTCTTCAATATTTCTCAACTACTTTCAAGCAGTTGCCAAGCATTTACTATTACTTTCAAGCAGTTGCTAAGCATTTACTATACAAGTCTCCCATCCTTAGTGACGTGGAAAGTTGGAGACCACTAAGGTAATCGGAATAAGAATTGCAAGTACAAGCATTAATCAAGCTCTTTAATTCGTATCTGCCAGGATCTGCAAATCTTCTCCCTGGTGGCATGGAGGTTACTGTACAAAGACTGATTTTGCAATCTCTGGAAGGTCAGGAGAATATAGGGTGTAGGTGCAAGATTGAGTCTAGGGAAGTTGAGGGGCTAGGGCTTAGGGAGGGCGTTGGAAGAGCCACAAAATCTGAAGTTATGGTGATGGGATAGTTCCTGCAAGGATGATCTTCAAGCCGCACAGAAGATTGCAACAGGAAGATATGGTGAGGGTTTCCAGGGAGGAAGGTCATTTATGGAGAAGCAAGGCGGGTATACATCACGTCGAGCATTGAGTGAGGTGAGTGAAGCTGTTAAGGCGCGGTTTGGCTATAAAAGGTATGCTTGTTATGGATTCTGCACAACCCTATCTGCCTCCTCATAAAAGGAAAGTTTTCAAAGTTTTCAAAAAAATGGGTACCTTGCAGTCACACTTTCGGGCAATAGGGTTCCCTAGTATTCCACCAACTTCAAATACCCCCCCATCCTCTCCGACAAACCCAGATGAACCAGTTCAAAGGCAGGGCCCGGTGTTAGAGTTACCGGAGGCCTCTGCTGAATTCCGTCATCTTTGGAACCGGTCCTTCGTGGCTCAGTTTGTGGACTTCCGAAAGTGGAGGGCGTCCCAAGTTACCGATCTTATCAATGTTTACTGGGATCCGACGTCTAGGTTTTCAGTGGAGCCCATTAGAAGCAGTGGATCCAAGTTTATGATCCAGGCTTATTCTATGGAGGACACAGTACATCTCATCAGAGCTCAAAATGCCACGTTGGAGGGCTCTCTTTTGGTGTTCAAATATTGCGGAGAAAATGGCATCATGGAAAGCTTTAATCTACATGTCACACCTCTGTGGATTCAAGTTGAAGGCTTACCTTGCCAACACAAGAGGAAGGTAGTGCTAGAGATTCTCTCAATTGCAGTGGGAGAATTTGTCGAGTACAATTTCCAAGGTTCATCTACATATACGTCTGAAAGGATCAGGATGCGGGTCTGAGTTGACCTGAACAAACCCCTAGTCCCTGGGGTGTTTATCAAAGGTTCTGGCGGTAATTATATCTGGATCCGCTTCCGTTATGAGGGTATCTTCCACTTTTGCAAGAAGTGCGGACTTGTAGGGCACAAAGCAGTCCATTGTAGGATTCCACCGAAGGAAGCAGAGCAGCGGATTTTGGGTGTCTTCCAAGATATGAGATCGAAAGGAATGGAAGTCATCCCGGGGGTGGAGCCGCTTTACACCAATAAGATTCTGGCTTTTCAACCCATCGACCCCTATCTCACAACCACGCTAAAGAAAGGTCGACCGGTATTCACCAAAATGCATAAAAAATTTCATAATTTTGCGGACACACAACCGAAGGAGCTCATCGACAGATTGGTCCCCGGTATGGGGCCAGTGATCGACTTGGCCGACGATGGCGACCCGCGGAAGAAACAGAAAGTGGAAGCTGGGGAGATGACCTTTCAGGGTCTGTATGGGGGGTATGCAGATCAACGTACACATCATGTTGGCCAATTTGGAGAAGGTCAAAGCAGCCAAGTCCCTACTGGTGTACGTTGATGCCAGGTCACAGGGGAGTTCCGGTGTTCTACATGAGGGCACCACCACCTGAGGCTGTTGTCGGTCATGGAATGTCAAGCTGGAATCCGAGAGGGCCACCTGTGCACATGCAATCTTTCCCTTTCCGAGGTACAGGTCTTCTATAGGACATCATTAATAGTTTCCCATCTAGGATACACCAACCCAGATATGATCCTTTTAATGTTTTTACTTCTCTCTCTCTGGGCCTACCGGGACAGTTGGGGCTAGTTCAAGGACAGGAAAGTACCCCCTACAATCCAATAGTCATTTCCTCCCCAAATAGAGTGGGGCCCCTTTCTGGTCCGCGTTTTTATACGGAGGCTGGGCCTGAATATAAATCTGAAGGGGTGGACACAGAGCTCAAACTGGGGTATGCATCTCTGCCTAGCAATCCTCATTCTCTTCATTTTAAAGCCTCAGACAGTGTTATGTCCGACCAAGCTTCTTCCCTAAAAGGAGCGGTGGAACAACAGCAAGTAGATTTGGGCAAAATGAAAAATGAGATGGGTGACCAGGAAGTTCCGGAGTCGCCGCTGCAATTAGGTGTAGGCTTTCCAGGCAGTGAGGTGGTGTTGATGGAGGTAGACGAAAACAAGGAGGGTGTGTTGGGAGAACACGCTGAAGGAGATGGACCAACGAGGTTGAAAAAGAGGAATCGTCGATCTAGGAGTGTTGATCTCATGGAAGAAGCAGGGGAGCGGGGAAACGGTCTGCAGGGACTAAAACGGAAGAGCAAGTCGTTCTCAAATCTGGATACGACTCAAGACGGTAGAGAAAGTGGTTATGAATCTATGTATGGCCAGATTGTCAAGAAGCTAAAACAGTGGGCGCAATCTGAGGGCGACAATGTAACCAACCCCAGTGAGTTCGTTGGTGTTACCAAGTCTGTCAATCGCGGGGTTAATGGAAAGCAAAAGAAGAAGAGAAAGCTTCTCTCTGAGGTTTTGGAGGTGAACCGGAAATCACCTCCAAGGGAAAAATGAAGGTCTGCGCGTGGAATTGCAGAGGGTTAGGGGAAGCGACAACCTCTGCAGTTCCTTATGCCCAATGGATTGTCCGCAACCACTCTCCGGATGTCTTTTGTTTTTTCGAATGTAAGGTTTCAGTGTCTTGTGCTGTAGGGAAGCTAAAATCCCTTAATTTAGTGTGTGTGGGTGGTGTTGACTCGGTTGGTAGGAGTGGGGGCGTTGCAGCTCTCTGTAAGCAGGGTATGCCATGTTCTTAACTGTACGCGTCTAAGAATGTACTGGTGTTGTATGTGAATAAAATCGGAGGGTGTTGGTACTTGTGTTTTGTGTATGGCGATCCTGTTGCCCATAGGAAAAGGGCAGTTTGGGAGGAAATCACACAAATTTCCCGGGATTTAAACGGGCCGATGGTGATAATCGGGGATTTTAATCAGGTTGAATCTTCCCAACAAAAACAGGGGGGCTCGAGTCGTATTCTGGGGCAGGAGGAGTTCCTGGATTGGATGTCCCGAATGGAATTCTTGGAAGTGCCTAGCGTGGGTGTCAATTTTACTTGGTCAAACATGCGAGACCAAAATCAACTGGTCATGGAAAGGCTGGATCGAGCATATATGAATTATAGTTGGGTTGAGTAATGGCCCAACTCATTTTTACTAAACTTACCAATTTTGTACTCTGATCATAGCCCGATTGTCTTGCATTTTTCGAAAAATGAAGGTCGAAGGCAGCGTCGTAGCTATAAAATGGAGGGTTGGTATATGGAGGACCCTAAGGTTCGCGATTTGATCTATGAGGAGTGGACCAACACCATTATATCAGGTTCACCGACTTTCAAAGCTTGCAGGAAAATTAAAGCGGTGAAGGCGAGATGCAAACAATGGTTTCTGGGTTGGAAAAACGAACGGCGCAAGAAGGAGACGGAACCTGTTGAGGAACTTGAGGAGGCTCAGTTAATGTTGGAAGGATGTGGCCTTGTAGGGTCTGGCCTGCAGGCATTTAGTCAGGCCCAAAAACGGTGTATCGACGCATTTGAAATAGCCTAGGTATATTGGAAACAGCGGTCGAAGGTGCAATGGCTCGGGGAAGGGGATAAATGCACGAAATTCTTCTTCAGGCATTATCAGCATAGGAAACGGTTCACAACAATCCATGCCATCAAGAATACACAGGGTATGTGGCTAAATGAAGAAGATGCAATTGGGAGGGAGGCGGTGCAATTTTTTCAAAATCTTTTCCAAGCCCAGGTGGATCCGCCCCCTATGAAGAAGTGGTATGTTCTTGAGGCCTTACGGAGATATGATAAGCATCTCACATAGCATGAAGTGGCTTGTCTCAACAGCGATTTCAGCGCAGACGAAGTACAGCGGCGATTTTCCAATTGGGGGCCCTAAAAGCTCCGGGCCCGGATGGCACGCCAGCTATTTTTTACCAAAAACATTGGGCGGTAGTGGGACAAGAAGTAACTGAAGGGGTCCTGAATATGCTGGAGTCTGGAAAAATTTTGAAGGAGATCAACAATACTTTCATCACCCTTATTCTCAAGAAAAACACCCCGGAAACTATGGCGGACTTCCGTCTGATAAGTTTGTGCAACGTCTTTTACAAAATCCTTTCAAAGTGCATTGTGAATAGGTTGAAAGTGGTGATGCAGAGACTCATTGATCCAAATCAGAATGCCTTTGTCTCAGGCCGTCTGATCTCGGAGAGTTGCCTGATAGCTCATGTATTATTGCACACAATCAGGCGACGAAAAAAGGGGAGGAAGATGGCTGCAATCAAGGTCGACATGAACAAGGCATATGATCGAGTGGACTGGTTTTTTCTGAGGAATGTCCTGGAAGTCGTTGGCTTCCCAGCTAAGTGGGTCCATCTCATTATGAATTGCGTTGAAACGGTTCAATACTTAGTTCTCATAAATGGATCACCTACGTCCGTGTTCAAGCCCGCAGCGGGTCTTAGGCAAGGGGATCCTCTCTCCCCTTACTTGTTTATCCTGTGCCTGGATGTGCTGGCGAGCAACCTTAGGGCATCCCAAGCGAGTGGGCTTCTTAAAGGTATCAAGGTGGCGCGTAATGCTCTTGAGGTAACTCACCTTTTCTTTGCTGATGACTCCATTTTCTTCACTGAAGCTACCGGGGAGTCCTGTCTCTCCCTGAAGCAGGAATTAGACAACTTTTGCAAGGCTTCTGGACAGGTTGTGAGTGTCCAAAAATCGCATTTTCTTGCTTCGCCAAGCACAACTCAACATGACAAGGAAGGCCTCAAGGCCATTTTTGGATACGATGATGTGGAAATGTTTGATCGATATCTGGGAGTCCCTCCAACAATATAGAGAAACAAAACAACCTAGCTGGGATTCTTGGTGGATAATATTGAGAAACAGCTGCAGGGTTGGAAAACGGCCCTTCTTTCCCCTGCGGGGAGGTTAGTGCTTATCAGTGCAGTTCTATCCGCCCTGAACCAACATTTCTTGTCTATTTACAAAATCCCAGTTGAGATTGCAAGGAGGATCGACCGACTGGTTGTAAATTGCTTTTGGTGGACCGGGGGAGGGAATTGTGGTGTCCATTGGAAGACGAAAGAGTGGGTACGTGCTCCAAAAGGGATGGGCGGCTTAGGGATTAGGAGTGCAGAATTATTTAATGATGCGCTACTAATGAAGGTGGCTTTGCGGCTACACCAAAATCCAGACTCTCTATTGGTGAGAATCTATAAAGAGAAATATTCGGTGTCCTCACCAATTGGATCATCTAACAGATGTCATGCAAATGCATCGTGGGGATGGCGAGGTTTGTCAAAAGCTGTGGTAAAATTCAAGGATGGTCTTGGGCGTAGGATAACTAACGGCGCCACAACCATCAATGGACGAGATCGTTGGACTTTTCAACCCCTACAGTGGAGGAATGACGAGTTACGCCGCCAGTGAGAATTGGAAAAAGTGCAAACGTTGATGTATCATGATCAACCAAAATGGAACCACTCCCTAGTTTTTCCCCTATTTTCGAAGGATACGGCAAAACAAATCCTTGGAACTCCTATTAGGCCACAGGAAGGTGAGGACCTCACTGAGTGGTGGGGTAAGGGAGAAGATGGATACAGTGTAAAGGCAGGTTATTGGTGGGGGTGGGAGAAGAACAATCAAGTTTGGCTGCAACAAACATGGCCCGATGAGGGATCGCTATGGAAGACGTTGTGGTCTCTGGAAATACCTACAAAATGGAAGATACACTTTTAGAAGATCTTCCATAACGCTCTTCCTACGCAAGAACGAAGATCTTGGGTTCGTGATGAGGAGGATCAACATTGCTACCTCTGCGGGGGGCCTCTGGAAACGGTGGACCATCTGTTTGAATCTTGTGTTTTTACTAACGTTCTTTGGTTTGCAGGTGAGCTGGGTATCAGGGATGCGAAAGACAACTCAATTCCTTTTTCAAGATGGTTGGCGAATTGGCTAAAATATTTAGCCCTAGTGGATAAGCGCAGTGTCGGCATAATCAATGCCTTCATGGCAACACTCTGGATCATTTGGTGCTCGAGGAACCGCTTTGTGTTCCAGCGGCAGCGAATCTCCCCAACGGAAGCGTTGGAGTTGATCAAGCAGGAGGTTAACTCTGCGGCGAATGCCAAGTGGCTGGGGTTGAGGAACGATGCCAAAAAACAAGGTCAAATGAATGTCAGGAACGATCAACTAGTATGGCAGAAGGGACATTCGGACGGGGCTCATAGTACGTATCTTTGCGATGGGGCCTGGTTCAAGGAGACTCTCCAGGCGAGTTTTGCCTGGGTACTTCAAGATGAGCCGGGTTTAGCCTGGGTACTTCAAGATGACGCTGGAGAGAGTCAGAGGGAGAGCTACCCTTGTTACGGTTCGTCTACGCTTCAAGTGGAATTACTGGCGGTAGAGCAAGCCCTACAACATGGCGCCAATTCAGGGATAACACATGCACTATTTCTCACTGACTCAGCGAGTCTGGCTAAACTTTTCCTGGGCCATTCTAAAATCCCCAGAGATTGTAGGTCTATTTTCAATAGTTGTATGAGTCTGTTAGAATCCTTTGTTTTTATTCAGATTAGGAAGGTAGGTCGTGGCTCTGTTATGGAGGCACACAACTTGGCCACCATGGCCAGGAAGTTGTCACCTCCTTAATTTTGTTCTGTGTTATTTTTTCTGTGATGTACCGTTTGCCAAAAAAAAAAGTTCAGGATGGAGAAATCAGTGAAGATATGAAGCATTGACTAACTTGAATTTGTTTTCTTTTTTTATTGTTTTTCTTTCCCCATCTCTTCTTCAAATGTACTGTAGTCATTTGTAATTAGTGTATACAAAACACATTCTGGATTCAATTCAAAAGCATGCATAAGTGATTAAAGTTGAGGTTGCATAATTTTGATGGAGTTATGAAAATGATTCGTCAGCTCCTTTGTACCCTAGTTTCAATCGGACAGAAAAAATGGGATGGGGTGGGGTGGGGTGGGGTGGGGTGGGGTGGGGTTGGGTTGGATATAATATTAAAATTGGGAAAGGAAATTTTTTTTATAAAGGGTAAAATAGAACTTTTATTATTCATATTGACTAAGTAAATCTGAAAAAGTAGATAAAATTGATATCAATAATAGTTAAGTATTATATTTGTTACATTTACTATTTGTTAGGGTGGGTAATTATAATTTTTCAAACATGGAGGGTAAAAACCTCATTTTACAAAAGTTTGAGGGATATATATGTTAATAGTTCTTTACAAAACCAAGAAAATTTTCATTCCAATTACATTCATTTGCATTCTTGAAAATGAGAAAAAAGGTGAATAAAATGATGCATAAAAAAGAAAAATGATGAATAAAAGAGAAACATTGAAGAAAAAGATGTATTTATAATAAAATTTAATTTGATAAATTAGTAATTAATATGTTATTGGAATTATAAGGTGACAAGATATTATGGAAAGAAAAAGTTAGTTAAATTGACAGATAATATGAGAAGGAGGGAGTAACTTATTCTTTGCTCCCATTTTATTTTTCATATTAATCTATATATTAGTTAAATTTGGCAATTAATTTTTTAATATATACAACCCTATTTTATATTTTTTAAATTGTATGATAATATTTTATTTTTTAATAAATTAGTATGTGGGAGATTGTCAAAAAATAAACATCAGAAAGCGGGAAATATTTATTAAGTGACAGATAAAATGGAAAGAACAAAATATTTTTGAATTGGTTTGTATATATAATTTCTATTAAAGCTTTTCAACTTATTTTTATCAGGAGTGTGTTTGGTTGGGTTTTTTTTTTTTTTTTTTGGAATTAAAGTAGGTTACTCTTTTCATCTTAACAAAATTTTCAAAGTTTGGTTATAAATATTTGTTTTTATTAAGTGGATGGAAAGATTTTGATATGACATTCATTATTTTATATTTTTGGGATATTTTTTCAATATCAAAGTAAAGTTTTTTCCTAAATTTTTTTCTATTAAAGTATTTTTCAAGATTTTTCAATAGACTTATTTTGATTTGCCCTAAAACTAAAAAGCGAATCACTTGTTAAGGGTTGCGAACAATTATAATTACTAGTGGTAAACCTCAATTTGTTTTAGTTTTTATATAGATTGATAATAGATCTACTAATAAATATTTTAATAAACTTTCTCTCCATTATATGAGAGTTTCATTGTTGACTTATTAAAACTTTGAATAATAGAAAAATAAACTGTTATATTTATCTAGCAGTGCCCCTTATTAAGCTTGTGCCAAGATAAGTTGATGCCTTAGAGCGTCCGCAGCAGCGAGGTTTTGGATGATGTGGCTGACACCTGGCGCCGGCGAGGTCGAGAATGGCACTGCAGCTGCAAGAGCGAAAATGGCGGATCTGAAACCCTCGAATTCACCCTCGCGTTCCGAGGTTGAAGACGAGTCCTCGGACGCCTTTTTCTTTTTTTTATTTCGTTTTCAGTAAATTAAACGGCGTCGTTTTGGGGTGTGGGCCGAAAATATGGCAGCTTGCGGCACACGTAGTGGGCCTGCGTTAATTGGGTTTAGGAATACAATTCTAAGTTTCCAACTCTGATTTGCAACGCCTAGTATTTTAGTTAGGCAAGTTTTTTTTTTTGATGAAAGTTAGGTAAGTTTTTGTAATTGAATGATTGCAATCTTTATTTTTAGAATGGTAATAAAAATTTTGATTCATTAATTTGCAATCTTTATTTTTTATGCTTTTATAGTTATTTTTAAATGTCATGCCAATTTTTCATATTTAATTTTCCACATTTTAAAAATAATTTTATATTAATTTATTGACTATTTAGAGTCATTTGATTTATTAATATAGATTCTGTAAAAGTAATTAAATAGAATAAATCAAAACAATCAAATTATTTATTATTACCCGGCCCATAAAAAATTTTAATTATTAAATGTGGGTTCTACACTTTTTTTTTATTTATTTAAACAAAACTCACCCTCACCATTGGAAAGCAAAGATACAAACTCTAACTCTCTTATTGGGTCCCACTACTTCCACATCATTCGGTGAACAAAACTCACCCTCACCATTACGGGTGCTCTTATTTTCTCTCTTTCTTTTAATTTCTGAACATACAAGAATGACCTTTATAAACATACACGAGTATAACCTTTATAATCAAAGGGTGACCTTTATGAACATCTAAAGACTATCATAGATCCATAACTGGCCAACCAGCCTCCACAAGAACTACCAGCAAGTTATCTGCATCAATCATACATATATCACCAAGGTCACCCCAATTGATATCAAATTGAAATTTGAACACCCTGAAGAAAAACCTTAACAACTTGAAAGAGAATGAGAACTAATTGATTGATTATGAGCATGCTAATTATTCTTCTTCATCTGCCACCCACTTTCTCAAATTATGAAATAAAACCGAGCGTATATAGGAAGGAACGCACGACAACAATTAGAATACACACGCTGTTATTTTTAAAACAAAATTCTTTTTCACTTTTATCCCTAACCCCTCTGTCTCCCCACAAACCTCTCACTCACCAGAAACCAACGCAACAGAACGTATACTTCACCACTATTAACACTTTAAACGTATATTTTGATACTTTAAAAGTATACTTCACCATTGTTGATGAATCCTTAGTATATTTCATTGTATCTTCGCTCATAACTTTGCCATTATGTAATGCATCTTTTCACATTTTTAATGTATCTTTCAGAATTCTCAATGTAACCTTGCTAAATTTCAAGTTACATTCGGTTATAATTTTTCCAGTATGTAGTGCATATTTTCCCAACTTGGATGCAATATTCACCATTGTTGATGTATCCTTAGTATATTTCATTGTATCATCATGTAACGCCATGGCCCTTCACGGGTCGCAGATGTTAACAATAATTGCTTCAAGGATCGCTGACTGGTCCGACAAATCACCACGAGCCTTTCTAGCGTATTTCATCACCTCTCACACGCTGCTTGGGAAAACTTCTCAGGAGGTCACTCATCCTAAGACTACTCCCAGAAGCACACTTAACTGAGGAGTTCTCAACGGATAAACTACCATAAAAGAAGGTGCACCTTGGTGATATAAGTAGTTATTTCAATCCTCTTAAGCCACACTTTAACCATATATCCAGGGTATTACAATCACCCCCACTTAAACGCACAACGTCCTTGTTGTGCCTTAATCCACTCCATAATCTTTGTCCTGCTAGGTGACTGCCCATTCCTGTCCACCTAGGTGACTGCCCATTCCCGTCCACTAGTGCAGCTCACGGTTGCGGGTCAACTCTAATACCATATGTAATGCCCCAACCTCTCCCCGAGTCGCGGACATTACCGATAACCAAGATGGTAGACTGGCACCACGAATCACCATGAGTCTTTCTAACGTGCTTTGTCCTCGCTCACACGTTTCCTGGGAAAACTTCCCAAGAGGTCACCCATCCTGAGACTACTCCTAACTAAGCACGCTTAACTGAGGAGTTCCCAACAGATGAGCCACCATAAAAAAAGGTGCACCTTGATGATATAGGTAGTCATTTCAGTCCTTTTAAGCCACACTTTAACCATATATCCGGGGTGTTACACTTCACCATTGTTGATGTATCCTTAGTGTACTCCATTGTATCTCCGCTTATAACTTTGCCATTATGTAATGCATCTTTTCACGTTTTTAATGTATTTTTCCGAATTCTCAATGTATCCTTGCTAAATTTCATTATACATTCGGTGATAATTTTTCCAGTATGCAGTGCATATTTTCCCAACTTGGATGCAGGATTCAAGCACATCAATGTATATTTATTACAATTTTATACATTATTAATTATTCATTACGTAGTTCAGGCCTATCGTCTGGGTCGTTCTTTACTTTTCTCCATTGAAGTCCATTCAAAGTATTAGCATCGAGTACCTCTTGCTAAACTTGTTGGTGAACATTGTTCGGGTTAAAGGCGACATCTTTTCCACTATTCAACAATGGATGTTCTAATATATTCACGTCTTATTCACCAACCATCTGCAATTGTTCGATCAATAGGTTCTCAACATCAAAATACGACATTGTTTACATCATCACCTGTTAGTTGTTCCATCCCAATTTTGCAAAGGAGGCGGCGCAATAAGGGAATTGACCAAGGAAGATTATGTTGAACTGATCGCGCGATAAAGAAATTTGTTGAGGAATAAATTTTCACGTGTGTCTAATATATACCCATAACCCTATTTATACTGAGTGTTCCGTACTCCATACAACCGGTCCTACCTTATAATTTCATATCCACTTTTCTATGGTCACCCTTAGTCAGTGACTTCTTGACCACGAGCATCGTAGTCTGGCCATCCTTATGAACCTTTAGACCATCACTTGACCACCAACACACAAGCCACCATCGTCTCTAGCACCATCGCAAACTACCATCCCTCATCAAATTTCAAACTACAAAAATTAAAAGTGAGGGATAAGTTGTGAGATAATAGACTAAGATGGTTTTGCCACGTACAAAAAAAAGGAGTTTGAATATATACTACCATCCAGAAATGTGAAACGTATATGCTTCAACCACTTTGTCGTGGGTGTGAGAGGCCTAAGAAGTCTTTAAGGGATGTGAGAACATCTGCAATGGTGAGTTTTAATTCGACTCACTGCTGACGTGGCATGAAACGAGAATGAAATGAGGTCGCATAGGACATTTCAGTGGTGAGAATGAGACTCGTCTCACGAGAATCTCGCTTTTAAACTCGCGAGACGAGTTTGAAAGCGAGTTTAAAATATTAATATTTTAATAATATTTTTTTTCTCTTTTCTCATCTACCTCATTTTTTATCAATATAACCAAATTAATTATATTCTTAAGTGAGACCGATTTACTTTTTTTAATTAATATGAGTCAAACTCATTCTCACTATTGGAAAACTAGTTAAATAAAAGGTTAAATTTTGACTTTTCCACAGATTCCACGTCATACAATTAGTCAAACTCACACTCACCATTGCGGGTGCTCTGATTAGAATCAACTTGAAGCATATAGACATAACACTTGCACGAGATATTTGAAGGGTTAGGATTTAGGCAGTGGGATGAGTGTGAGAGAGATTTCCAATATGACATATGATTTGCCTTTTCTATGTATTCCTGTGCTCTCATCATGTGTGTTTCACAAATACTCTTTTTTGCACTCTTTGTTCGAGCTTTTTAACTGTTAATTTTTGACGGTATTGTATTTATTTATTTTTTTTTTGTTGCTAAACAACCAAAAACATAAAAGAGGCTCGTGTATTGCACGCGATGAAGAAAAGGAATGGGGATAGAGCAAAGGAGCCAAATCAAACCTGTCACTGCCTAAATCCTAGGCGTGTGTTCCCTATGTACTTGCAAATTTAAACAATTCTCCGATAAATTTAATAAATCAAACTCAAGTTGATATTATTTTATCCAAAATTAAATTAACAAATAAAAATGGAAAAGGGAAGGTAGGTCCGTCCAAGTCCAGCCCTGTGGGATAACTGATAAGCCCGAGTCTTAGATAAAAACTAGGTCTCAACCCGTGCAATGCACGGAGTAAAAAAAATTAGCTATTTTTGTATTTTTATAAAAATCATTGATGTAAAACATATTGATGAATGTAGAGGAAAACGTTTATGAATGTGAAACTTACGGATGGGAAAAGTAAAGGATTGTATCTATATAATTCTGAACTGCGATAAGATTGATTACCCATATATTTTTTAATTTCTTTAATTGTAAATAAAATCTGGAAAGAAATAGAAAATAAAATACAATTTAAATTAAAATTGAACACTACTGTTAGAGATTTAGTAGGACTCGTTTTGAATTTAAGTGATGTCAAGCAGACGTGTATTAAAAATATATTTTTTAATTTCTTTAATTGAAAATAAAATACAATCTATTGCGCATGAATTTTAAATAAAAATTAATCTCCTCACAAAAAAATAATTATATATTTAGATTTTCATGGTATTTGATATATATAATACATTGGTCCCTTTTTTTTATACATTTTATTTTTAAAAAGATATGATTCCCGTCATCTCATAATAATTATCATTTTAATTAATTTTTTATCTTTATAATTTTAATGGGGATAATAATATTATACTAAAAAATATATTTTATTAAAAATTTCGTACAATAACTTATTTTTGAAAAGATATTATTCCCTCCAGGTCATTATTGTCACCTATGAGGCCCTGTTCTTTTCTGTGGTATTTTGCGGTATGGTGTGGTGAAATTGTGGTAGGGTGTGGTAGAATTGTGGTAAGTTATTGGTATGTGGGATAGGTGAGGAGAGATAATGTAAAAAGCAGAGGAGAAAAGTGAGGAGAGAGAAAAGTAATGATTTGCAGTAAAGTGTGGTGAGTTGTTGCAAATTGCGGTATGCTGTGGTACCGCAGTCTACCAACCGCAGAAAAGAACATGGCCGAAGTCCTGCTGAAACAAAATATAAGAAATCCAATATAAACAGTCTTTCCACATGAATGCACAAAGTCTTGACGAATAATAACTAAACATATATATAATTCAAGAATATTGGATCGTAATATACCAACGCTTAATGGTATTGAATCGATACATAATGATTTTTAAAATAGGACGCCAATATATCTAATATTTATAGAGTTTTTAAGCGTTACTAATGTACTGATCAAATTGACCTAAAATAGTCACTTTTCAGTATATCAATAACACCAATATATAAAATGTGGTCGTCTAATTTAAAATTTAGTATATTACGGTCTAATATCATCACAAAATTAATACTACCTTTATCCCAAAATGTTTGTCCTTTAACTAAATTTTGACCATTGATTATTCACAAATTATAATAAGTTACAATATAAAATTACCGTCATTAGAAAGATAACTTACTAAAAAAAATTACAATAGTGGTAATTTCATATTGTAACTACTTGTAATTTGTGAGTTATTAACAGTTAAAATTTAGTCAATAGACAAACATTTTAGGACGGATGTAGTATATTACATTCCAATATTTCATTTGTTAAATTATAATTAAAATTTATTAAGTTAGATCAACCAAAAAAGGGGTAAAGTTTTTTTGGGAGGGTACAGGGAATCATTAATTTAATGGTGAGATGACCGCCCAAAAATGCAAAAATAACCGGGTAGGACCCACCAGGAAACAACACTTCCCATTGGGCGCCCACAGTCCCAATCAAAACCGCCAAACCAGAAACCCGAAACCAGTCGCCGGTTTTCCCTAATTATAATTTATTTTTAATTATTCCCGAAAACCAGGAGTTTACTTTTGAAGGGTCCCAGAAAACGTGGCGAATCGAGGGCAGTGGCAGTCCTGACAGGAGCACGTGGAAATCACGCGCTGGGATGATGGTACAAAATTGGACGCACTTGCATGGGTTGCCTGGGGTTTTATCCCACGTGGAGAGCATGCTACTGGGATCCCCACTTTCCCAGCTATTGGTTCTTCTTCTCATACTCCCTCAGTCTTCCTTCCCCATGCACTGCCCCTGCATGCATGCATGCATCACCCCTTATTTTTTTACGCTTTTGGATAAAATTAATATTCGGTCCTATATTTAAAGTCCACAGTAGAAGTAAGAGCAATGTCTTTGTAAGATATGAAGCAAAGATGGATTTTAAATATAAGATGGAGGGAGTATCATCATAAGATAGCTAAGCTCCTGCTTTTTTATGTGATTTGTATTATGTGGAAATGGTATAATATGGTGAAATTATGAAAAGTATGAAAAGGTGTGGAATAATATGATAAAATTTGTGAAATGTGTAGTTGATATGGTAAGTAATGAGCTAGGAGAGATGATGTGAAAAACGATGATATACATGAGTAATGATTGTGGTAAAGTGTAAAAGAGTATTAAATAATATTACGAGTGGTGGCAACGCACCGTACCGGACAAAAGACCAAGATCTAAGTGATAATTATTATCACATATTTTATGATCCTTATTAATAGTGTGTCTGATGGTTTCCTACCAAGGACCTTCCCTAGGTCATTCACAAAACTGTTTGCTGAGTTTGTGAGTGGAAAATAATAGGCTGATACTGAAACATTTACATATGTGAGATAATCAAATAAGAAAAGTTTGTCAATTTAGAAAAGTTGACTAATTTTTCTGAGAAAATTTTGGAATTAAATATTCACTAAAGTTTAAGTCTTCATAAAAACAAAATATTTTTGTTGGTTGAAATTACAAAATTGATAAGTCACACTTATCAGGAACAGTTTGGTATAGCCTGTTGGTCGAGTTATGGTGATCAAATAAGAAATATAATAATTAATATATTACGAAAATAGTAGAGTGATTAATATCTAAATATCCGATAAGGATATATGTAGCCCTGTGCTGTAATGGATAGTGGAATTTTAATTTTGTCTGTATTAATATCCACTTGGTTTAGTATTTGTACGTCTCTGTCCTTTGGGCAGAGATATATCTAACTTGGATGGAGGCTGGAGTTGTGCATATCTTCGTCTTTACACGTACTACAATACTAGAATGTACAAGCAATAAGGAGTAAGGACTAGCTATAAGGTTGGTTTGCTCCATATACATTAAATTCCCTATATGGATATTATGAAATACCTAGCTAGGGTGGGGATAAAGTTTGCATTGGATAAGACTGTACATATAAATGTTTTGATCCAAATAATTAATTACATGTTTTCTTTGTCAGCAATTGTATTTTATATTATAATTATCTCTATATTTATTAATGTTGCAGTGAAAATTTGAAATCAGATTTATGGATATATTTAATTAATTTTAAAATTGATTATATGTTATAGGATTATTTTTAGGTATACCTTAGACTAATTAATAAGGTAGTCTCTCTCACACTTTTTCAAAAATAAAAAAAAAATTGTGTGTTAAGAATAAAGAAAAAGAAATTAGGAGAGTAATAGTTATTCGTCTACCTTATTGGATATATCAACACTTACTCCTTATATTTAAGCTGATATATATATATATATGTGCATATAGGCGCGTATATATTACATATATATATGTGTGTGTGTGCGCGCGCGCGCGCGCGTGCTCCCACATGCATATATGTACACATATATCATTCAAAGAATAGACTGAACTCCATTAATCGATATAACAACAAAATAGTACAATATGTCAATATGAACATTAAAACGACGAGTAAATAAAATGTTGCAAAAATTACATTATCACTTGCTCGAACTCTTCTTAGACCTAGTTCTTTTCAATTCTATGGTTGATAAATTAAAGTGTGGTAATAGTATGGTATGATAAAAATGTGAATAGTGTAATATAATAAAGTACGGTGTGATAAATTTTGTGGTAAGAATGGTTGATGTGATAGGTGAAAAAAGAGAAAATATGTTTATAATGATAAAGCGTAGTATAGACATATAGTGATGGTAATGTTTGATGGTGTAGGGTTAATCTGCTAAATGATTGTGGTAAAATTTCATCTTGGGCGCGACGATAAGTGGATTGAGTTTGAGAGCATGTACAACGGCGCCATTCCATAGTTATGAAATGTTAATAGTGGTCCACTTATCCACATCATCTAAAATTTTAATTTTTTGGAACTCCATTCCACTCATTCCCACAACAATTAGAACTCATTCCACTCTTTTAATGTAAATATTAAATTTGGGCCCCTATCCATTACAATTATAAATTAATTTTCAAATATTTTATCTTTTTTTCCCTTACAATTTTGGCATGCATGGAAGAACTTGATATCATTCCAACTTGTATTTCTTCACTCCATTCCATTTTGCTGTAGCTATACTATTTTCACGCATGTCATCTTTTACTCCCTCATTCCATGGACTGCCAGTGCTCTGAGTGAGCAACACATGGATTCCAAGCTAAATGCATGTAATTAACCTATAGAGCAAGCGCAAAAGATGCATGAATTAGTGAGGAGCGTGACAAACACGAACACCATGAAGGCGCGTGAGGTGACTAGGTAGGGTTCGCAATTTCCTCAGGTCATGTTGCACATATTTAAAACGCTGTCACAATTTCATATCAGATGCGCAGATATAAACAAAATGTATGAATTAGTCATCCGTCACCCCTAACATGACAAATTAATAGGGTTGACACACTTTATCACAAGGTTCATCTCCCCCTTCCACTTTTCTGTTCATTTAAATATCACCCAACATTTCTAAAATACCACCTTCAATTCCTCTTTTACCAGTTTTTGGGAAACAGCTGCGGCCTCTGAACCACAAAACCCAGAAATTATATTATAATTATTCAATCAACAAACACCCTCATATATATATATATACACACAAACACCCTTTCTCTCCTACATATTCGTACTTGTGTTCAAACTCGATCTGCAAATCAACAACGACAACAACAAACTCACACAAAAAGCAACGACAACAACAACAAACTCACAGGAGAAGCGAGTAAGTTTAATCGAGAATGAGGATGAGCTGCAATGGATGCCGGGTGCTGCGGAAAGGGTGCAGCGAAAACTGTAGCATACGGCCGTGTCTGCAGTGGCTGAAGTCGCCGGAGTCGCAAGCGCACGCCACGGTGTTCCTGGCGAAGTTCTACGGCCGTGCTGGGCTCATGAACCTCATCAACTCCGGCCCTGACCACCTTCGACCTGGTTAGTATATATATCTTTATTAATACATAGCATAGATTATAGATATCTAGAAAAATACCGTCCCACATACTAAAAATATCTTCATATTATAACTCATTGTAATCAAAATTGAGCATGACAAATATTTCAAGACGGAGTTATAGTAAATGGAAGATAAATGAAGGGTTGCTTTAAAATTTTACTTGTTCAATTCCCATTCTTTCTTGGGTGTTGATATATATTTATCCAAACAAGATTAATGTTAATAACGTGTTGTTACTTTCTTGAAATACATTGTAAGATTAGGTAAATTAGAAACCCTATACAAACTTATATAGTACAACGTACGTTGCTAAACATGCATTGTTTGTGTTGATTTTGCAGCAATCTTCAAGTCACTCTTATACGAGGCATGCGGTCGGATCGTCAACCCGATCTACGGGTCGGTCGGGCTGCTGTGGTCGGGCCAGTGGCAGCTCTGCCAGAACGCCGTCGACGCCGTCCTCAAGGGCAACCCCATCACCCCTCTCGCCGCCTCGGAAACCACCGTCTCCGCCGCCGCCACGGGCTACGACATCCGCCACGTCACCAAGGAGGATCACCACCGCAGCTCCAGCTCCGACCGGGTCAAGCCCACCCGGACCCGGTTCAAGAGGGCCGGAAAACCCAACAAGGCGGCGCCGGCTGCGGACGCGGTGGCGATGATGGTGGCGGTGAACGAGTTGACTCGGTCGAGCACGAGTCACGATGACTCGACGGTGAGCCACCCCGACCACGAGGTGGCGTCGGCGGCGGAGGGTGACGTGGAGGAGAGAGGGAATGACGACGGTGAAGGAGATGGAGAGTTGGAGTTGGAGCTCACCCTTGGGTTCGGATTATAGATAGTTTTTCTTTTTCTTTTTTGTTTTGAGAGGGGAAAAACGGTGGAAAATGTTTTTTTTTGGGTTGTTTTTTTTTAAATAGAAACAGTTTTGGGTGTACAAATTTAGGATGATTATTACATAGTCGTAACTCGTAAATTAGGAAGGGGCACGAGGCACCTGTATGTTGTGAGTTATCCGAATGAAAAATTATGACTTTTTTTTGAGATCAATGAAAAATTATGACTTTAACTAGTACTATTTGATCTCATGTCATTTTCAATTAGCTAATTGATTATCACAAATTCACAATGATTTATATATTTAACTTAATTAACCTTACTTTATATAGATAAATATTTTGGACATTATATTGGAGCCCAATTTATGTGGCCATAGAATGCTTAAATCTTAACCATTAGAATTTTGTTTTTCAAGCTGATCATTATTAATTAATTAATACGGCCTTTGGTCAAATATTAACTTATGTCACTAACACTAGCAACATCAAGCATCCACTCATGAGCTATGACGATAATGTCATGATTTAGTAACTTACTAATTGAGATCCAAACTCTAAACATATTAGTTCTATTATTCAATCCGTTCTATATTTAGAACGGATCATGATAATCACCTTGACTCAAAATGGTTCTTAACTATCTTGAGTTGTTCATATTTCACATTTTTGTAACTTTTATTAATATTTTCTTTAATAATTACATAATATTTATCAATTATAATAATATAATACTTATTATCTAGATCCAAAAATATAACAATAGCCTAATTTTATTAATATAGTACAAAAGACACATTTTATACATAGCTTTATATTTATGAAATAAATATAAATAAGTAATTATTTTTAAATTGTTTATAAGTTGTAGTAACCTTGAAAATAATGAAACATGATTTTAGAATGAGTTAAATACACTTACATTTAACTTTATTAGTGATTTAAAAGAAATGCAAGATGGTTAATCTTGCGTCAAGATGTTTATCATTTTCGATTTAGAACATAGTTGTATAGAGTTCTTAGATAAAACTGCCACTAAACTATATAAAAGTTGCAATTTTGCCACCCAAAAAAAATGTCATTAAACTATTATAATTAGAACGGTTTTTCCACTTAACCGATTGAAACATTAATCTCACCTAAAGTAGCAGGTTAATGACATAGTAATTTGTGATTAAGTAAAATAATAACATAATTAAATAAAAAACCCTAATTAACTAATCTCCCAGTGAATTCTCACTGGTCCCTCATTATTTCCCTCAATTTGGAAAAACCCAGCACCCCCCCAACATTCTTCTTCTTCCTCTTCATTCTTCTTCTTCTTCAACTTTTACCCTCTGATTTCGCAATCTTCCTGAAATTAAACCCTAAATTCAACATCATGCTGCAAAATCGCACCCCGGGGAAGTGAATTTGGAGGTATTGATGGTGCTGAAGGTCGACATCCTCTGTAACTGGCCACGTAAAGTTTTCTATCCTTCATCTGAGTAAATTCATGCCTTAAAAGAGCCCTAAATTCAACCCTAAATTGAATACCTCCATTAAACCCTTAATTTAACCCTAAATTCAAGTTGATGCTCCTTCATCTATCACTGTTGCTCCTAAATTCATCGGACGAATGGACGAATGGAGGTATTGAATTTGGCTTGAAATTAGGGTTTTTCGAGTCAGAAATTAAGAAGAAAGAAGAAAGCTCAATTTTTAGACCCATAATTGAAGATGAAGAACTTAGGAAGAAGCTATGTTATGGCGGGGAGTGTTTGCGCAGAGTTGAAAAAGATGGTGAAGGAAGAAGAAAGAAGAAGATGAAGAATCAGGGGGAAGGGCCAGTTAATTTATGCAGTAAAAATTTAAGGGGGAGGGTAATTAATTTTGGGTGGGTGATATTAATTAGGGTAGGTTAATTTGGTGGGGGAAAATTTAAAGGATTAATGATAAAATTAACCACACTCACCTGCATATAACCGGCTGTAACAGGTAAAAAATAGGTTAAATGGCATTTTGTTAACTTTTAACAAAAATTAGTGGCATTTTGTTAACTGTTAACAAAAATTAATGACATTTTGATGACAAGCTTTTTTCGGGTGGCAAAATTGCAGTTTTTTTGCATAGTTTAGTGGTAGTTTTATCCAAGAACTCTAGTTGTATAGTCCCTCGTGTTCATTTTTGCCTTGTTCTTTAAGAGCGTAGATTTAAGAAGACAAGGTTAGGTTAGTTTAGAAAACTTAGGTAAGAAAAATTATTGAGATAGGTATATGCATCATCACCTGTAATTTCTTTAAATAAATTTTGCGAGTTGTATAAAATATTTTAAATATAAATTATCTAACTGTTATTTTGGACAATATTTTAAGCTAAGGATAAGTTAGATTAGATTCAGGAAGGGTAATCCTATCAAATTAAAGAAAAGAGCCTTTATCTGTTGTATATATTTATGCGTTAGTCAAATTTTCGAAGGTTTGACAATTAGTTTCTCAATATGCACCATGTTTTACTATACAAAATTCATTAAATTTTTAATGAAAAATACTATCTTAAAAGTATAATATTATAATTTTTAATAAAATATTATATAAAAAATTATCGATAAAAAATACATATTAAAAACTCTAAAATAATTACTCTCTTCGTTTCATATTAATTGTCATATTTTGAAATTGTGTATCAAATTTTCAAAATTTTAACCATAAATTTATCAGTATCTACAAGTAGTTGTTATATAAAGTTTTCACCATTAGATTCGTAACGAAAAATACATACTATTATAAAAGTATAATATTGTAATTGTTAATAACATATTATATAAAAAATTATCAATCAAAGAATAATATTAAAAAACATGAAAGTAAAATTATGACAATTAATATGAAATAGAGGGAGTAATGACTAAGAGCAAGCACAACGCTGAAAATGGTGCATCGGAAAGGATGAAGAGTTCCTATATTATTTTGCAACAGGGAACGAAAAATTTGGGAATATGGTCTGCTTTTGTCTTTCTCTTTTTTTTTTTCTTTTACTCATTCAATTGGTGTTTTTTACCCCTTAAGAAAAAAAATAAAGTTAAATTTCTATTTTAGGTAAAAAAGTAAGAATAAGTTCATATTGTCGTAGAATAAATAAGGTGAAGTTTCAAAGAGTAGGAATGATGGGTGATGTGGAAGGGTGGACCCCCTTTTCATTCAAAATATGGGATCACTATTGCATATGGTCTTATTGATGCCCCAGATAAAATGAGAACGCGGGAAGTACTCCCTCCGTTTTTTTTAATTGTCTTTCACGCTTTTTGAGGTTCGTCTTTAATTAACAATTTTACCTATTGTATTTTTATAAAAATCTATGATATTATACTTTTCTAATAGTATTTTTTATAATGAATTTAACAACATCAATTTTACATGATAAATCATTGTACAAATTAAGATATTAATTGTCAAAATTTTTAATACAATTACCAAGGCAACAATAAAAAAAACGGAGGGAGTATTGACCCAATAATTTGTGTTGTAGAAAAGCCCACAAATAATTGGCCCATTAATTGTGGAACAAACGTGTGGGGGCGTGGGACAAGCGTATGATGCATCAAACATTATTCAAGAAGAAAAAAGACAATTAAAAAAATTAAAAACATAGAAAAAAAGCAGGAGAGAGAAATAGTAGAGTGAGAAAAGCCTTTCGCATTTTCTGCTCTCAACTTCGAACATGGAGATTTGAGTATTCTTCTCAATTTGGATTCATAAACCCTAATTCCTCACTCCCTTTGGTAATTTCTCTATCTTTCTCTTGTTTCGCATTTGAATCGTTAAACCCTAGTTTTCTATGCACTTGCTTTAATTTTGTGTTGCATTTCGATGGTTAACCCTAGAAGTGTTTTTCCTGCTTTCTTGAATTCATGTTCGTCATTTCAACTGCTTTCTTAGATTCGATCTCACTTTCGTCGAAGTTTGCAGCGATTGTTGCAGTTGCTGTCATGAAAATAGCTTGATTTCGATCAGTTTTGCCGATTGAGTTATTATTGTTAGTTTTAGGTTGTCTGTTGATAGCAATTGGTTGGATTGTGCATTGCACTTACGCTGCTACAATCATCAAAATTTGAAGAAAAAGATGCGTCATGGTGACAAATATAAAATTTAGGGGTCAGGTGAACTCAAAAAGTGAAAGACAAGTCTTGAATTTGGAAAAGAGTGGAACTCTGGTGAGTGAGAGTGTGTTGCATTACACTTCTGGCTGTGTAATTTGATTTTCAGCTATATTTCAAGCTGCATGATTATCATTAGCTGGAGAAATTGACATTTTTTTTGTTGTGTAGTTTTAGTTGGTAGGATTACTTTGATTTGATTTTATACTGCTTGGCGATTGTTTAATTGTCGTTGTTTACTCGTAGCTAATGTGTATTGTGCAACTGCTATGATAGTATGATGAACCAGCTAGAAATGATTGTACATTTTTGGTAGGGTATTGGACCTGAGAAGTGAGAACATCTTGATATAATTGGAAGAGGGTGCTATGGACGGGGGCAGGAGGGATGCCCTTAGAAGCCGGCCAAGCACCCAATTTAAGAAAAAGGGGGCTAACAACAAAAGCAAGTGGAGTAATTTTGGTGATGAGTTTCGTGAAAATACACAGGTTCCTAACCCGTCGGACACAGTTTACCGGATTTTATGTCCATCAAGAAAGATTGGTAGTGTAATTGGTAAAGGCGGTGGTATAATTAAAGCTTTGAGAGAAAAGACTCGATCGAAAATAACTGTTTGCGATACTATTCCCGGGTCAGATGAACGTGTGATAATGATATACAGTCCTCCTGACAAAATCTCGAACGGGTCGGATGAGGCAGCTGACGAGTCTATGCCTCCACGCTGTCCTGCACAAGATGCTCTTATGAAAGTTCATGACAGAATAATTGAGGAGGATCTGTCTGCTGGGGCAGAAGGTCATGAAGTAGTTACTGCTCGCTTGCTTGTTCCAAATAATTTGGTGGGTTGTCTACTTGGGAAAGGTGGAGATGTTATTCAGAGATTGAGGAGCGAGACTCGTGCAAGCATTCGGGTACTTCCGACCGAGCATCTTCCAGCTTGCGCCCTAAGTACCGATGAGCTCGTACAGGTATTGCATCTGTTTTACAGCTTTCTTATACTGTGCCTTATTGAGTTGGTTGGTTTTGTCTTTATGTAACAACCTCATCCCTTCTGCTTGCGTGTTCATGTCATGAACCGTGCAAATAGACTTTCAGGCTCACAGCTGTTCACTGTTGAGGATCTATGTGTGAAATACAAGATGTAGTATTTGCTCAGAAGATAGTATCTTATGTGAAAATTATTGTGCTTTTGACCTTTTTCTTTTGGGTAAAACAAACCCGTATATCTAGGAATTGGTTTCAGGATTGACAACTATGTAAGGTTGTAAGCTATTCATGTTTCATTAGTTTGCTACTAAGACCATTGACCACTGAAACTAGATTGTACAAAGGCATGGATCATTTGTGTTGAATTTGTAACAAAGTAGGCTGCTGACAAGTTGTGGACTTCATATGATAAAGGCTGTGTATACTGTTGATATTCACTGCAAAGAATATTGTGTGTTCAATGAGTGAATTGAAATGAGCCCGTTCAGGTGTCCTGGCCTGCTTTTATGATTCTGACCCTGAGATGTCCAATTTTCCACGTGCTTGCACATGACTTCGTAACTTAATTGTAAGAGTGGTAATTGATTCAGTTGGGAAGTTTTCGTACATTTTTCATTTCTTTTGTTTATTTTAGTTAATGTTTTTCTTTGGTGTTTTCTTGCTTCTTAAAGTCACTTCAAAGTTGTAGGATAATATAAATCAAAGTATTGAACCTCAATTTTATTAGAGTTACAAATTAAAAAAAAATCAAAATCAAAATAGTTTGTGAATGTCCGCCATCTTCATAGTAATGTTTCCTAGGTTGGTTGTTGCTTCCTTCTTGCTGTTAGCTTGGTTATGAGTTGGTAGGTAGCTGCATCCTTCATGCTCTCCTCTCTCTTCCACTCGTCAAGTTCATTTGCGTAGGGCTCTTCGTTATGTATAATAAGCTTTGGCTAGAATGCTAAATCAATGTTTTGAGTAGTAGATAGCTGATTGAATAGTGGATAGTGGCATTGCACTTTACAACAGTTGAAGAAATTGTGTTCGGTAGATTTAGCTATTTGGTTAGTTGATTAGTTTAATCGACATAAAAGCTTATGAACGCTTTAAAGAAGAAAATAATTTAAGAAAAGAAAGAGAATCACCGTAGTTTAAATTGGAATATTGAGCTAATTGAAAATGTACGTCTAATTCTTAGTCTACCAATTGTTATGCTTTTTTTTGGATTGTTTTTAGTTTTCTTATCATATTGTATATGGGGGAATCTCAAAATTCAAGTAGAAACCATGGAAGCATAAAATTCTAAGTCAGTGAAAATGTCACATGAAATAAATAAGAAAAGTTGCGTTCTTATTAGGTAAGCTTTACAATTACGGGTGGAAATGAGCTGAGCCGAGCCCGATCTTGGCAAGCTCGAGGCTCGGCTTGTGAGCTATATCGTAAGCTCGGCTTTGCTCGCGAGCTTGGCGAACATGAAAAGTTAGGCTTACCAAGATTCACGCGCTGTTTGGTTGTAATTTTTGTGGTTTTTAGGTAAGGGTTGTCGGTCCACGAGGATGGGTGTTTATGCTTGATTTAGGGAATCGGTTTGTGTTTGGGGTTTTTCTCAATGCGAAAGCGGTAAATTATGTAAATAAAGCAATTAAATCTAACCTAGGCATGAATCAAAGAAAGCAATAAAGATGAAAACAATTAAAAAGCTAGAAATAGGAAAGCAATAAAAAGCATGAACAATGAAATTAGGGACAAGAATTATACCTTTGATGAACAAACTTCAATAAATCTTCAATCTACACTTGAATTTCCCCCGAACAAACAAGAAATTGTGGATTGGATTACCAAGGATCCCCAAATTCTCACTAGGAAGTAGAATTGGTAACCCTTGACCCTCCTCCCCACTAAAAGTGGGTTTGATTGTGGCTAACCCTAGAAAGCTTTGAAATCAAGTCAACAATGGAGATTAGAGAGAAGGAAAGAAAGAGAGAGAAAAAGAGAGAGAGAAAGCTTGTAAAACTTCAATGGAAACTTGCTTGAATTGAGAAAGCTTGAGAAAGTTTGAATAGAAATGCTAGAAATCAAGAAAGCTTGAAGAACAAATGAAAACTTGAAAAACAATTAGAGAAAGCAATTAAGAAAGCAATTAAATCTAATCTAATCCTACTCCTAAAACTATGCTACTTGATAAAAGTGTTGAATACAAGTGGGTATTTATAGAAGAAGGAGAAATACAACCCAAACCCTAGGATTTTAATCGCAGCACGCGCGCAGCACTTCCGCAGATTACAGTGACTCAGGCGAGTTGGAATGTGGCGCGGGCGAGTCCATTGTCTGCCCAGATTCGTCCGTCAGCATTCAGCAGGGTTCGCGGGGTCACACTTTAGGTCGCGGGCGCGATAGGGAAGCGACTCGGGCGAGTCACATACGGCGCGGGCGAGTCCAGCTTCTGTCCGCAGCAGGTCTCTTCCAGTTGAACTTCGTGGGCGCGACGTCTGGAGTAGCGGGCGCGACGCCCAGCTGCTGCGTTGATGTTGATGCGGCAGAATCATGTCTCGGGCGCTACACTGCTTGGCTCGGGCGCCACATAAGTCTGTGCCATTCCCTTGTCTTGCGCCAATCTTGACATGGAATTTCCGGGTTCGGTCTCGCTTCGAATCTCGGCTCGGGTTGACTCGGGTTGGCTCGGGAAATCGCTCGGGATTCCCTAAAAACCCTCAATTAAGCCCAAACTTCTTCTAACTCCTTATTTTCCTACAAAACACCAATTCATTATATCTAATATATACAAAGGGCTCAAATAAACACAAACACCCTATAAAAGAGATAAAATTCGGCTCGGAACGAGACCGAACACGCACCCTCAGGAACTTTAACGAGCGCATTGTTTGTTCATTGCAACTCATTTTGTCCGTCTACAAAGTGATTAATTTTTAAAATAGAAAATATTAAAAAAAGAGCATTTATAACAAAGTCAAATAATGATATAAGATTGAAAATTAATTAAGTCGAAAGAACAATTATAGGATGGAAGGTAAATTAATTTCAAAGTGATAATGAAAATAATTTATGGTTATGGATTTACAACACATCAAGAAATGATTCGTCAAAATTCTAACTTCCGGTAAGTAATGTAACTTTTGAAATATTATAATCAAACATAATATATGTCATCCAATTTTCCATGCTCACGGGCCTTACGGGCTTCACGAGCCGAGCTTCCTTGGCTCGCTCATGTAACGAGCTCGAGCTCGAGCCGACTCGAGCTTATTTGAGCTGAGCTTATCAAGCTTCCGGCCGAGATAGCTGGTGAGCGGGCTTGGCTCATTGCCAGTCCTATTTACAATGTTGTAATATGATTACGTGGCAGCAACTTGATGAGTGGGTTTGAGTAAAAAGAGTGGCAAGTAATGTGAATCAAGCTAATTTCTAAACTCTATTAGGTTGTACGAAGTCCTATGTTTGGAAGTTAGTCATCCAGGGAAACTTCATATGGCTTCCTATGGAAGTATATTTTGGTAAAAAGAACACATTGATGTGTAAGTTCCTTTTGAATTTTTGGGTACCTGGGATGGCTAGGAACACCGAACACGCTTATTGTCTATACGATAGTTTCTTTTTCCATTTATTTTTTTTTCGCTAAGGCCTTTGCTGGAAGAGCCCATCAATAGAACATAGGTTGTGTTGAACGTTATTCTTTATTGAAATCTTAAGAGGGATAGGTGTTGCTGTCACAGACAATGTGAGTGTCACCGACAACTGTTAAACAAGAGCCTATGGCTCTGGTAGGATTTATGTCTTGTGCAGCGCACAATGTCGCAGCCAACAATTCTTAGCAGGTGCAGAAGTTCAAGAATCTATTCATAATGATAAGATACTCTATTTCTTCCCTTATGGCTCCTCAGTTCCCTTCATTCGTTGTTTGTTCTGCTCAAAACTTCACAATTTGCCCGCCATTAAAGCTGTATTAAGGACTCGGTGATTATTTTTTTGTGTACATTTGTTAATACTTTTATTTGCCATTTGATGCTTTTCGGTCTGTGGTCGGCTAACTGTAAATTTCTCCACTCCCATTTCTTCTGTGTGGAATATGCAGTGTAGGAGACTGGAGAGCAGTTGCTCATGTACTCTTCGTGCTCTTGATATGTCTCTTTGCTGACCTTTACGCAGATACAAGGGAAAACAATGATTGCCAAGAAAGCTCTTTATGAAGTTTCAACATTGTTGCATGAGAATCCACGTAAAGAGAATGCTTTAAATGTTGGTGTACCTATCAGAGCGCCAGGTTTTCCTCCAGGTGGTCCTTTGGGAAATATGCCACCACCCCGTGATGCAATGTGGTCCCCACCTAATCCTGATCGCATGCCCCCACCACCACGATGGATGGAGGACTATGCGGGCCATCGTGGGTCTATGCCAGGGGTTTTTGATGATGGTTTGATCAGGCCAGATGTTGATCCTTCTGGTGAGTTCTGCATGAAAATCTTGTGCTTACCTAGCAAGATTGGTGGAGTAATTGGCAAAGGAGGTATGAATGTGAGACAGTTAGAACAGGAAACTGGTACAAGCATCCATGTCGAAGATCCATCAGCCTCATCTGAAGAACGTGTTATTCGTGTCTCGGCTTTTGAGGTGAATCTTGTGCTTTCTTTTTTATCTGATGCAGGCAGTAATAATCTCTGGCTATAGAAGCTTCTCTCCCTCTCCCCCTTAGCTAATCATAGCTCGTGACGTGCTCACTTTTGTCTACCAACCTCCTGAGTTAGTAACTATCTTGTGTCAGTGTTGACTGTCTGACTACTGTATTTGGATTGTTTCAGACATTGCGGAACCCAAGATCACAGACTATTGATGCAATTCTTCTTCTTCAGAATAAAGTTAGTGAGGTTTCTGAGAAGGGTATGATTACAACTAGACTTCTTGTTCCCTCCAGTAAGGTCGGTTGCCTCCTTGGTCAAGGGGGTTCAATTATCAATGAGATGAGAAGGAGGACCCAGGCAGATATACGTGTTCATTCTAAGGATGAGAAGCCTAAGTTTGCTTCAGAGGATGAAGAACTTGTGCAGGTAAACAACAGCATAGCATACTGTTGTGATCTTGGTCTGTAAATTAAGACCTGCCACTTCAAAATCAGACGAGCATTAAGAGCCTGTTAAAGTGCACTTCTAACTGGTGTTTTTTTTTTTTTTTTGGGGGGGGGGGGTTGTTTAGATATCTGGTAGTTTAGCAATAGCCAAGGATGCACTGGGAGAAATAGCATCAAGACTAAGGGCAAGATGCTTGAGGGATGGAAGTGCTGGAGCAGAGTCAGCTCCTCCAAGGCCAGTTGAAGGATATGGTCCCATGGGAAACTACCACCGAGGAGGACCTCCTATACCTGGCCCTATTGGGGCAGGCTCCTCTGTTGGCTATGATGGTCTCAAGGTAATTCCTTTCTTGCCAACCTTTTGCTTGTTGGTATCATCTTTGGGTAGCTCCTGTGTACATGAATGCATCAGCTTTAACATTAAGACAAGAAAGAATGGGGGAAGGAAAGAATGGGAGAGAAAAAAGGAATTGGAAAAAAAACACTAAAACTAAAGCCCAACCTCTTTATATCAACAAAGATGGCTACTTGTTATTAATAGGTTCTCAAATGTTATAATCAAATTGGTATCTGATAGCAGTTGACAAAAAGACATGTCTATTCATCTTTGTTTTTCCTTTTTTTTTTTTTTACCCCCTGAATAATAAAAAATTATATAGTAAAGGACGCCAATGCTACCAACTTACAAAAGGAGGCTAAAGCAAAAACCAAAAAGCCTTGAACCCTTTCAGCTCTATAAAATAATCTTATCCATGAAGTCCAAAGTGGTGACCTCTGTGCCGGGATGGAAAGTTTAGCCTGATGGACATGTGCAGTCATCTGTTTTGGAAAATGGAAGAGTTAATTGTATTTTTCCATGCTTGTCAACTTTTACTTCTGTGCTTTAGTATATAGTCAACTATTAGAAGTTTATTTACATCCAGATATAAGTATCTACCCCATGGGGATTTATAATTCGGTTATTGCCTGAGGATCTAGGTGCTTATGTTTCCAACTCATCATGTGGATCGGGTAGAAGAGTGTGAAGAATTAGCCTGGCTGATTGGTTGCTTTGTTTTTGTGAAAGTTTGGGTCTATTAGAGTAGGTTGAGGTATATTAAGCTCAAAGGGGTTATGTTCTAATTGCTATTTGTTGGATTAAGTATGAAGAAGGTGATGTTGAACATCGTCTCAAGTTTTTGAGTTCGAGCTTTTGATGAGTCAATTTGGGTTTGGCTCTACATCAGTTTGCTGTAACTTAGGTCTGATCAGATTGGACAATTTGGTCCTGGTGGTTTTTCTTGGTGTAATGAAATATTAGTTGAACTATCAAGGTTTCTCCATCAGATTTCTGTCCTTCGTTTCTCAACTGAATTACCAGAGTCTAGATCTCCTAGGGAATAAAAGGAGAACCCCCAATCACCTTGAGGCAACTCTCCGGCTAGAGTAAGGTTTGATGGGCCATCAGTGCATGTTGATGCCACAGTTAGAAGTTCAGTTATTATGTGTAATCAAATGAAAGGGTGCTGGTAATATTGTATTAAGCAATTTAGTGTGCATTATGAAAGCCGTAGGATCTTCCATTTTTTCTCAACCGTTTTCTCTAGTGTTGAAGCATGTAATCATCTTGAACCCTTTGAATTTTGAGGGTTTTGATTTGGTCTATTACTATGGGAGTGCTTTTTTGTTTTTACTAGGGTAATCAGTCCAACCTAATGGGTCCCTATCGTAGGGAATACCAACATAATGGACATGTTGCGGACAGGGATGCTAATTCCTGTATCTTGGCCTACCTCCCACTCCCAGCATTCCCACAATGGGTAAGAAGGAAGTGGTCCCCCCAGGAATTGAACTCTGGGAGGGAAAGGTGGGAGGTGGAGTCCTTGCTACCAAGGCAAGGGCTCATCTGCATTACTATGGGAGTATGGGACTTGTTCATATTTAGCAATATTGGAATATTCAGGTCTACATTATGCTGAATTGTAAGTGTTTGATAATGTTTAGGATGAGATTATCCAGTCCAAAAAAGAAAATGCAAACGGAACTGCTAGCTACAATATTCAGATTCTATTGGACTCTTTTCTCGTGTGATATATTATCTCATTTGTAGTTGTGCATTGTGATAATCATGCCTAATGAAATTGGTAACCATCCAAAGGGGTTTTGATGAGGATTTTCAATGTTTGCATTCTTGGTTATCTCCCAAAATGCCTCTTAAATAGTCAGGGTATGGCTGTATATCTGGAGGTTGGACATTTGTTTTAGGCCTTGCTTTCCTGTATCACTTTGGTGAAGAACCTGCTGGCCATGTCTGTAGTTGTGGACTGCTAATCAATTGGCTGGTGTATTTTTGGATTATCATTGGCAATAATATCAGAGCATTGTCTTAGAGGTGGTATGTGTTCTGAGGATCTATCATATTTCTATGAGGTTGTTCCCATTGTCAGGTTATACTCAAGTAGTGAAGTGAGTGTTGATTGGTTGCTTCAGTTGCTGGAATCCTGCCGGACAATGTCATAAGGACTAGCTATGCAGCCTTTTATGGGGTGAATAAAATTTAGGTCCTTTGCCTGTTGCCATGAATTTTATGTTCGGGTCATAATAGGGTGAGGAAAAAGTAGAGAGAATCGGGATAGGATAGAGAAGAATTCTTTTGGTGGGGTTTAGCTTTGGTCGATATAGTTGTGGCACCTGATGTACCCCCTCTGTTCATTGTTGATTCCAAGCCTGTTATTGAGGCTTAATTGGCAGTTTGGCACTAACAAATATAGCTATTAAACATGCGGTTGGATATATTGTGATTTTTGTTTTTGTTTGTTGGATGAGTATGCGATCTAGTTTAAATATTTCCCCTATGAATATTACACAAACTGCATTGAACAAGATATATGGAACGAAATATCTCCTAGTCCATGTATATATAGGTCTCCTAGCTTGTATGATTATGCTTGTTTTGATTATTTACTGATTATTTCCTTTCTGATCCAAGGGTGGAGTGGATGATTATATGCCCTCTAGGTATCCAATCCAGTCAAGTGCCTCAAGGTAATATCATAGTGGGTCATACTTGTTTGCAACTTATGGGTGTGGTTATGATATCACAGACTAATGGCTATTGTTCCTGTTCTGTTTTCTGGGTCACTCGTAACAGGTACCCAGTTCCTAATAGCCCTATTGAGGTTCCTTACCCAAGTAGTGGAGTTGGTCCCACTCGAGGTGGTGGAGGGTTCTATTCTAATACTCCTGAGGTATGTCCTCATCAAAGCCATTGTTTGTTTGTTTTGCATTCTCTTTGTGATCATCCCGGTGCACTCTGGTGTCTGTACTGTACTTGTGTCTGTCATTTTGGTAGTATATGATTGTCTCATAACTATTAGGGCTACACTTAGTTTAAAAAAGCGCGCGCCTCGTCCCCTCCGCGCCTTTTGCGCCTTATGGTGCACTTTATGGAGCTTTTACCGTTCAACTCGTTAAAAATATGAAATGTTTAGGGTATTTTTAAAAAACCCCTTCTAGATTGTGAGGAAACCCTACACCGTGTGATTCCCTAACCTTCTTCCTCTCTTTTGGCATGTCTGTGCTTGTTTTATTTCTTTAGAAGAATATTTCAGTGTTATATCTTGTGTTAAAGACGCTTTTCGTTATCTTTCGTCGTATTACTTGTGTCTAATCCATCATTTGATGCCCTTTCTGAGCTTATTGCGTGAAAATATAGCTTGAAAAAAAACTATGTCTTGATGCGCCTCGCATGCGTGAAGCACGCGCCTTTTCTTTGCGCTTCGCGCCTCGGGAACCCATGCGCTTTTTTGCGCCTCGCGTTATTTTAATCTAATAAGGGGCTACATTGGTTGAGGATCAGTTAGTCATATTTATCAATCCAGTCATCATTTTACAGTTTTTTTTGGGGGTGGGGGGGGGGGGGGGACTCCAACTCCAAGTGAGGTAATTAAATTGTTATATTGGATCATTCTTCATTGGGAGATTTTTGGAAGTTGATACTATTTACTGAAAACAAGGTATGTCTCATCTATGTCATAGAAATAAAGACATCCATGCACAGTCACTAAGAAGCATAGAGGTTCCAGCTTTTCCTCGTTGATAAAAGTTGAACTTGTGTTGTCCCTTATACTTTTGCTGCAAGTCACAAAAGGAAGTTAAACATATGAACTAGGCATCTGTTCTCTCCTTTAGCTGAACTTTTCATTTCCGTCTACATATCAATAATTTCTTGATTACATATTACACATTAAAATCATGCACGCAATGCGAGCAAATCCAAGCTAGTATTATATATAGGATCTTCCACCTGGAATTGATGTAATAGTTGCAACCTTGCGTTAGGTAGAAATCTTCTGCCACTGGAACTTCTATGAAAATACAATTCTGGTTTTGGAAAATGTCATTCTGTGGTGAAGAATCTTTATTCAGCCTTGACAGCATTTATAGGAAATCCCTAATAAGTTGTCTAGTTTGTTTTTAGTAGGAATGAGGAAGTCCTTTCAGACTAAACTCTTCACTCTAAGGAATATTTGGGTTGAGATATGGAAGTGATCTGAAAATATGAAATTAGACAATTAGTCACGACACAGCATTTATAGTTTATCATAGTGGGTACCTCAAAATAGTACTGGGATGTATTCTCTGAATATACAACTTCCATATTTGGAGTTGTGGACTGTCCATTTTGCCCGGTGATACTAGTCGTGTATGACATTCAATTGATAGGACAGGGGGCGAGTGTCAGATGCATATCCTAACTTTCCATATGTGGAGTTGTGGACTGTCCATTTTGCCCGGTGATATTAGTCGTGTATGACATTCAATTGATAGGACAGGGGGCGAGTGTCAGATGCATATCCTAACTTTCCATATTTGGAGTTGTGGACTGTCCATTTTGCCCGGTGATACTATTCGTGTATGACATTCAGTTGATAGGACAGGGGGCGAGTGTCAGATGCATATCCTAGCTCTATAATACCAGGATTGAAAACTGGTAGCATCCACCCAACTGATTCTCAACAGGTTGGTTTGTTACCTCTCCTGTGTTTGCCTTAAGAAAGCAGGATGCACTGTTGTGTGCAATGGTTGGGGAGAATTCTATGCACTATGATTGAAGCCCTGAACCTTCTATGTATTTCCTGAATTCTGACTGTAGATGTTTTAGTTCCTAACTGTATGATCTGAGACTGTGTAGGATGTGTACATATATTGGGGTCATGGCTCTAATGCTAACATAGCAAATTTGGTGGAGAAATGCTAATAGTATGGTAGTTAACACTGTTTAATTTAAGGATGTCTTTACCAATACCAATACCAACACTCTAAAATCTAGTCACCGGGTGGGGTATGGTTACTATGGTAGGGTCTGGTGTTGCAGTTTTGCCTCTAAATTTTGCAGTTTAGAGAGGCTGGTTCCAATTGAACCCAAATTTAATAATCGTTCACTACCTACTACAATAGTCCATGAAAAAGAAGCAGAGAAGGTTTAATGAGGCATTTTGCTTTATCCCATTACAATCTAAGTTAAAAAATATTTTCTTTCAACTATCCATATTAGTGGGGTTGTTTAAAAAGTTAATATCATTTCTCTGACTCTGTTCTTTAGAGTGGTAGGATTAAGTTAGGTAAAGTAAGGTTGGTATGGAAAGAAAAGACAAGGAAAATAAAATAAAATGACCTTAGTTTGAGTGTTTTTTAGGGATTCGAGTAAAGTAATGTAAGAAAAGGATCGGATAAACCCAAATTGGCTGACCATACCGTCATCTCGCTTGTCAAATGACAGCTAAAGCATGTCAATGTCTTATTTTCTGTTGTGAACACATTATTGAAGTATTCTTTATTTATTTATGTGTTACTATTTTGTATAAAAATCCAGGCCCCGGGCCCCAGAATGAAGCACCCAGATCCTTATCTAGGCCACCCAGAACCAGTGATCGAGGCTCGTGGCGGCTCCGATCGGTACCCAAGCCTGCACCACGATTACAGCGGCCAAAATGTCCGTCCGAATCCCAACCCGTATCCAAACCCGCATGGACCAGGCTCTTACCCCAGTGCGAATCCAGGCCCAGGCCCAGCTCCACCGGCACAGGTAGCATACCAAAGTGCTTATCAGAACCCTTACCCACCGCCACCTCCATACCAACAGAGCACCACCACCACAGAACCGAGCCCCTACAAAAACACGAACCCTCAGGAATATTCATACCGGACCGTCTCCGCACACGGCACGTACCGATACTAACCTAGCCCGGTTTGTCACCTGTTTTTGTGCCGATGGCCGAGTTTCTTTGCTTGGTGGTAGCATAATTATCAGATGGAGTCATGGAGATGAGTAGCCATGGAGTTTTATAGTTAATTACAAGTAGGTGTTATTTTACTCCCCTTTTATTTGATATTTTGGCCAATTAGTGGTTCTTAATGAGCACAGAGGTGTAACATCATGTAAGTTTAGTTTAGCAGTGTACTTTTGGTTGGTTTATGTTCCTTGCTTTTTGGTTGGTTTAAACCACCTTCTTCTTCTTTTATTTTTTTTGTTGGGTGTTGGGGGGGGGGGGGGGGTTGATGGAAATGGCAGGAGGCCATAAGGAAAGTGAGTTTTCATATAAAAATTAATCATGAGATCATCCTAAAAGATGAATTATAGGAAAATGTGATGGGTGTTGATTGATGTGAAATATCAATATTGCACAAAGAACATAGTACTTGAGACTAAACTACTAAAGTGGTTAAGCTGCTCTATAATTACTTAATTAGTGGCCTGGCCATATATAATGATGAGAGAGATGAAAAGTAGTGAACGAGCTACAAAGTTGGTAATTGAGTTGTAAAGTTGGTAAATTAGTAATTAATGTGTTAGAAGTATAAGGTGATATGTTGATGTCCGAAATTGATATGGAACAAGTTGAGAAAATTAAAAGTTTTATATCCATCAAGTTTTCTATGAAGGACTTGAATGAGGTCGATGTGATACTTGGTATGAAGGTCATTATAAATGCTTGGTATCACGGTGTTAGGAAAGTTTCACTGGGACTCCTACGTAGTAATCCCTCCATTTGACTCAAGCCGTAAGTTCAGCAACAATGATGGTAGGTCAGTTGCCCAAATGGAGTGTGCTGGGGACCTGGGGTCAATGACATCTTATTGTATGCCATGACTTGTCAAGGCTCAGGGTGGGTAAAATTCATGGGTAAAAAATAGTTGGGCAAATTTACGCTAATATATTAAAATTAATTTTTTTTTTAACTTTGGTAAGTTTGATAAATTTTGGTAAGTTAAATTTACCTACCAATTTTAGCCTAAAAAAAAAAAATTACCTACCAATTTGATAGGAATATAGTTTTGCGGTAGGAAAACTTAGTAAATTTACTAGCAACCCAAATAAAGAACATTGGTGTGCCAGTAAGAGAGTCTTGGAATACCTCAAGAGCACCCAAGACTATGTCTTGCATTTCAAGGGAGACCACACCTCAACTTTTGGTTCAGTATTCCTACTTAGCGAAAGCGAGTACTTGGATAAAAATGTCACTAAAGTTTCCGTTTTAATAAAAAATATCATCCAAATTTGAAAGCTGTAAAAAATGTCATTGTATTTTCCAGTTTAGGCAAAAATGCCATTGTAACTGGATATTATAGGTGTAACCAGTTAATTGAGTTGCAAATTGTTTGGAAAAAGTTTGAAAGAAAAAACTAAAAGGAAATTGGCCAACAAGTACATCATTGGCTTCCCCCTTTCCCTCCATTCTCAATTCCTCCCACACCCTTCATCTTCCTCCTCAGAACTCCTAAGATAACACCCAAAAAACCTTGCAAAACCCTAACCTTGAAATACGGAAACGGTAAAGTAGAGAGCGACGGAAGTAACCGACTGTGCCCAGATGGTCGAAAGGGCCGACATCATTTGTATAGTGTTAAAATTTGGTAATTTAACCTTAAATGCTCTGTTTGCTGTTGGTTTTAGGTGAATTGATGATGTAAATTTTGTTCCCCTTCACCTCAGCCTCATTTCCCTTCACCACAGCCTCCGCCTACTCACGGTAATATGAGGGAAATGAGATCCAAAACCAGTGTAGAAAGACATTTTTTTTGTGTGTGTGTGTGGTGGAGGGTAGAGAGATGAAGATGAAGAAGGGTTGGCTGAGGAGTGCAAGGGAAGTGGAGCACAAAAATGGTTGGGCAGAAGATGTCCAAGAAGAGAGAAAGAAGAAGGGAAAATTTAGTGACAAGGTAAAAAATTGGGGGTTTGGGTTAGGAATTTTATAAAGGAGTTAATGAGTATGTTTTGCAAGTAATTTGGGATTTGGGTGGATTTTGGGGATTTCATATTTAATTAACATCAATCACCCCTTCAATTGGTACTATCACGTAAAAACTTAAGTCAGTGGCATTTATTATCTACAATGGATACTACAATGCTATTTTTTTTACAGTTTTTAAACTTTAGTGACATTTTTGATTAAAATGGAAAGTTTAGTGACATTTTTTTTTTATCCTAGCACTCTAGTGAAAGCACTGTTTCATGGACTTCGAAGAAACAATCGTGCATTGCGGACTCCATCATGGCCTCGAAGTTTGTAGCGTTGGATGCTACCTTAAAAGAGGCGGAATGACTACGAGACTTGTTATTAGAGATTCCTTTGTGGGGGGAGCTCATGCCTCCAATAACACTGTATTATGACAATAATGTCACAATTGCAATATTTATAATATTGTCTATAATGGCAAGTCAAGACACTTTGGGTTACAACATGCCTATGTCCATAAATTAATTAAGGATGGAGTTGTGGCGGTTAAACACATCAAGACAAGTGAAAACTTGGCTGAACCTTTGACAAAAGGATTGACCAAGGACTTGGTGATTGAAACATCAAGGGGGATGAAAGTAAAGTCCATGCACAAAGTTGTCAGCAACGAAGCTTCAACTCACACTTGGTACATGTGGTTAAGTCTTGAGTTTAATGGCCGAAGTCCGAAGACGGTGTAGGAGATTTGGAGCATCAAATTCAAGTGACTCATCCCAAGATAAAGTGATGCTCAAGGACTATAATGATAAGGAGGTTTGGGTCTATGACTCATTAACAGATTTTGGAATCTTCAAGATGAAGAGCTCTATTACGAGAGTGTAAAAGTTTGCCTATGTGAGGACGTAAACTGGGCAGTTTAGATAGCCTGGGGCTGAGCTTGATTGTCTTTGTAGAGGGTAATTGACAAATAATCACTTGTATATAGTGTCAATTTATTAAGCAAGGTCTGAGTTGTATGTGTGATATGTATCCAATTAGTCAAATAAGAATAAAAAGTTCAAAGCTTGTGTACTATTTCATTAAGTGTTTGGTTGAGAAGAAAATGATTTTTGAGGAAATTGTTTTCCATGAGAAATGGTTTTCCAAGGAAAATGGTTTTTCATGCCAATTTTTCTCTTGTTTGGTAGGAGATAAATTATTTTTCGAAAAAAGATCATTTATGTCAATATAAGTAGCGATATATGTTACAAATGAAAATATTTGGAGCTCAAAATTCATATTTGATCTTTTCTTAATCATTTATATCGTGTTATAAAGTTTCGTGACAAACCGATAAAATTGAATTTTGCGTTTATGTTTTAGTCATATTTAACCGCAAAAAAATGTCGACAAAAGTGGCGATATATGTTACAAATGAAAATATTTGGAGCTCAAAATTCATATTTGAGCTTTTTTAATTATTTTTATCGTATTGTAAAGTTTTGTGACAAACTGAGAAAATTGAATTTTGCTCTTAAGTTTCATTCATATTTAACCGCAAAAAATATCGATAAAAGTGGCGATATATGTTACAAATGAAAATATTTGGAGCTCAAAATTTATATTTGAGCTTTTCTTTGTCATACTATCAAATCATAAAGTTTCGACTCAAACAGTTTAGTTTGAATTTTTAAAAGTTTCAGTTAGTTTTAGGGCAAAAACTTCTGATCTGATGTGTATCGAGATAAATGTTATCAAATAAAAATATTTTGAGGTAAAAATTTATATTTGAGGTTTTTTTAATCAATTCTATCGTGTTACACAATTTCGAGCAAAACCGTTAATGTTAAATTTCAGCCTCAAAATTCAGTTAGAGTTAGTAGTAAAAATCGATCCAACAATCAATGGTGGAAAATGATTTTTCTAGGTTGAACAAGGGAAGTCAATTTCCTTCCTTTAGAGGAAAATGATTTTCTTTGAAAAAGATTTTTTAAACTTTTTTTGTACCAAACACTAGAAAATTGGGAAAATATTTTCCAAAAAAATGTTTTCCCCCCTACCAAACACACTCTAAGATTAATTGAAATTATATTGGTTAGTTGAAAGTTTAAGTTGAGAGACACTTTCATGATGCATACATACTCCTTGTTTTCTTGGATGTTTAAGTTCTCTAAGTGGTGTCTTGAATGACAAGGGTGTTTATACCCAAGTTATGTCGGGTTATTTCAAGCGGTTTTTTAAACACTTGAAATGGCGGGCCATTTTTGGAGTATTTTAAGTGTTAAGGCTCAATTAAAGTAGGATGTTTGATCACACAAGCTTAAAGTTGACCGGAAAGGTCAATAAGTGTGAAATGGGGCTCGCACGGATTGTGCCTTGATAGCCATAAGTTGTGCCAGTAGGCTGAAAGTCAGAAAAAGGACGAACATGGAAACACGAATTGTGGAGAACCTGACATGGGTCATAGCGTTGTCGGCACGGTTCGTGTTGGTCAGCCACGACTCGTGGTGAAGCCCAGCTCGCACGATTTCAAATCTCCTTGATTTTAGCCTTGATATAATCCACGTGGGGATTATATCTTGGATATTTGTTGATTGATCTTCTTAAGTCTTCATTGACCCTCAATTATGATTGTAATTCCAAGGATTATGCTCATAAATCAAGGGATTATTGAGGCAAGTTGTGAGGCTCCTACTCCACTATAAAAGGGGATGAATGAATTCCACTCATTTGAGACACGCCATAATCCTCTTCTTCCTTTTGAGAGAGTTTCAACATAACTTCTAAGGTATTCAACTGCAACAACTTCTTGAGAATTCCTTGAAAGATCTGATACTTTTCTTATAAGAGATTAAGTTTTACCCTTAAGTTTATTCACGGTCTTATGAATAAGTCCTAAGGGAAGAGTTTTGACCATCAACTTCTAGCTATCCAAGTGATCCCCCATTTTGTGTGTGATTGTGTTACCCCATCCCCAACAAGTTATGTGGTGGGTTCCAATATTTTTTTCGTATTAGATGGGAAAATATTTTCCATGAGGGATTGGGAAAGTTTGTTTTCCATGGGAAAAGTAAAGAACTTTAATCAAACTTTCCAAAATACCCCTATAAACAATTTTTTTTTAAAAAAATAAAAGAGTAATATGCCCATTTTAAATAAAATTTCTCACAAACTTCCCATGATTTAAAATGTAAACTAAACACGGTAAAATTTGTTTCCTAAAAAAAATTTTCCTAGGAAAAATATGATGAAAACTTTCTCAAAAATTATTTTCTTGAAAAAAAACCGAACACATCATCAGTAAAACACAAAACATTGGTCGTCATCAATCACAAACTACATATTGGGGACAAGAGTCTCCTTTATTTTAGACATGATCCTCTTCAAATCTAAGAACACTAAGGATGATGCACAAATTGCAATGTACTAAAAAGACAAAAAAAACATCAAACATGGAGGTCCATTCTTATTTTCTACTAGAATTTGATCCACCCTCTTCATATATATGGCCCTTTTTCTTTCAATAGTATGATGGAAGGAAGTCTTGTCAAATAAAATCAACATTTTCAAGAATGTGAATGAATAGTGCACTCTTAATAGTGCACCCTCTATTCCATTTCCATATGAAAGCCTGTCGATCTTTGATTTGGGCAATGTTACATCATACAGTTATCTCTATTTTAGGCTCCGCTCTTTTATACGGTTGGTTGCGGTGCGGTAGAATTTGAAAAAATGTGATAGTTATGGTGAAAGTTATAGCAGGTGAGGTACGCTAAGAGAGAAAATGTGAAAAGTAGAGGAGAAAAGTGAGGAGAGAGAAAAATGAAAAGATATATTGATAATGATTGTGATGAAGTGTGGTGAAAGTTAGGTGATTTAAGAGAATGTTTTATTTAGCTTATTTTGGTTGAATTTATTTTGATTTTTTCTGAATTTATTTGTGAGAGGTTTTGTGTACCTTATTTCAAATTTATTTTCAACATATCTTATCATCGAAAAAACACTGAAAATTCATCCTCATATAAGGACAGTGGCGAATTTAAATCTTCGCATAAGGGATGTCTACTACATTACTACATATTTGATAAACATATTATCCATAATCTTAAACTCAAATTACACTAAATTTAATTTTTTTGGATTAAAAGTGACCACGGCCATTGGCCACCACTACACTACATGCAAGTAGATCCGTCCATGTATGAGCATGTCTTTTCTGTGTACCGAGTGTTTATGTTTTTGTATGTGGGGTTGGGGGGGTGACTTTCATCATGTTGAGTGGACATTCTACAAAATCCACGATATACTACAATTTTCAAAATTAGGTTTGAGATAGTTCAGGTTCAAAAAATTTGGACATTGGATGAAAAATTGATATTTGATGACTGAAGCCTAGTTTTTTTTCTTATTTATTTTTGGCCTGACAAATCTTATTTTAGATACACACAATATAAAGAAGAGAAATATTATATCTATCTATCTATCTATATATATATTTTTTGAGGTTGAACTAAACCGAATTTTTGGATTGGGCAAATATTTTGATAGTTGAAACCCTAGATTTGGATGATGACCAAAGGTTGTACGACCCAAGTACATGGGTTTTAGCTTTTGTTTGTTAATGATGTGATTGTGCAAGTGTGAAGTGAAACAACTCCCATATTGTGCTCTCATGTACCCAATGAATTGTACTGAAAAACCTCCACTATTTTCAGTACTTAGTTTTCGTACCATTTTCAATAGTGTTAACACGTTTATTTTAACTAGTATATATAGCTAGAGATAAAAATTGTAAAATTATTTAAATTGATAAAATGTAATTATGAAGGACAAAGAATATAGATGTAAACTTGATAAGATTGAATTGAGGACATAAAATGACAAATAATTAGAGGGAGGAAAATGGTGAGTGAAGTAGATAAATAATTAGGGACGTAAGGAGTAGTTGGATAACCACTAGTAATGATCAACTTGATCTATCAACCTCAAAAATGTTATATACAAAATTTTTTCAGCTTTAAGACATGGAATGGTAGTTAATTTGGTTACCAACACTTTATATAATGTTAAAAATATATGATATAATTTGCACAATTTTACATATAGTAGTCAAGAGTAGACTGAGCAATCTCATAGACTACTATTTATTGCTTTAAAATAATGTGATTCTTCATTTGCAGATATCTGATTGTTCACTCTTGTAACACTCGTATACATGGTTAAGTGTGACATTAGAGGATTGAAATGAATACTTATGTCACCAAGGTGCACCTTCCTTGCAAGAAGTTCATTCGTCGAGAACTTTGTAGTTAAGCTTGCTTGACTGGGTGCAATATAAGGACGGGTGATCTACTGAGAAGTCTTCCCAGGCAACATGCAAGCGAGGAAGAAGCATATTGAAAGACGCGTCGATAATATCCGCGGTCTAAGAGGGACCGGGACGTTACAACTCTAAATAATGTGGTTGTTCACTTGAACATATCCGATAATATAAATCCGCAATTAATATAGAAAAATCTAAATCATGTTTGTCACGTCATAAGTAACAATACCAAGATATAACCTAGTAAAATCCATAAATTGAAAGCTTAGAAATAACTAAAGACAAATCAAAGGTTACATCAATCATCATTCATGATTCACCACTATGAAACATTACTTGCAATGTTGCACACATTCATATTGCATTATAATCATATATATGGACTGAAGGCTGCATTGATACTAATAAAAGTAGTGGCTATAGCCTATAAAGGGCACTAAAAAGTAAGATTGAACTGACAATTGAAGCAAATCCATCTTTGGATATGAAGTGGTTGAATTATTGAATATTCATCATTTTTCATTTATGCAATGGTTGAATATCATCATTCATTTATATATGTATCCACTACCACTTTGTGAATTTGGTTAATGCCCACATCAATTCTCAACTTGAGCAGTTTTTTCACTGCAATTTTGACCTTTTTACTTTATTATGGTGGACCATCAAATTAAAAGGTAAAAAAAATGAAAATGAAAATGAAATCTTTTACATATCTCAAATACTGTTTGGTATTTCCTTAATATTTGTTATTATTAATGATTGGAATGATGGTTAGTTTTTGGGATATGTAATGGTTTTATTATATAAAACTATGTCAATTAAATCTATACAGAAGAATATTACATGAAAGTAAAATATATTTATGTACTTAAGGTGTACTATCTATTTTATGAAAAGGTAGGATGATTAAGGTTTATACAACTTGATTAAAAATGCTTATAAAAAACTAAAGGAAAACACAGATTGTTTAATTGGTTAGATGTAAGGGAGGACAAAACAGAACTGGCTAACACGTACGGATTGTGTTGCACTCAACACTGGTCATATTGTGCAACATGGATCGTGTAAGCATGTCAACACAGGTCGTGTTGGAGTGCAAATCAACAGTTACCTCAAAGTCTTGCTCAATTTTTCTTCTTGTTAATTATATTGAAAGATTATAATTCACTGTAACTCAATGTCTTGTTTAAGAGTTACTCCATCCGTTTCATATTAATTGTTGTATTTGAAAATCGTGCAGTCAAATTTCAAAAATTTTGACCATAAGTTTCTCAATATATACAATGAGTTGCTATATAAAATTACCACCATTAAATTCGTAACGAAAAATACTATCATAAAAGTATAATATTGCAATTGTTAATAACATATTATGTAAGAAATCATCAATCAAAGAGTGACATTGGAGACCGTGAAAGTCAAAATTATGACAATTAATATGACACGGAGGGAGTATTACTCTAGGGTTTAGGGTTGCTCTTGATGCTAACTTGCCTATATATAAACTAAGGAGGAGGCTAGGATTAGGCATCATCTAGAAATCACAAAAAGCATCACTGTTATCCTCATTTGTAATCTATGCTAGTGCATTGAAATTTGAAAGAGTGATTTTTTACTCGGTTTTGAGTTTTCCATTCAGAAATTTGTGTCCATCACTTGTCTTTTACTTTCTTTTTTACTAGTTATAAAGAGTGACACCAATTCTAAGCAACCCCTAGACGTATTTTAAGGGCGAATTTTATGCCAACCCATATGAAATTAAAAGTATATGAACATGTTTTAACTTGCTCAACCCTAGCACTGCGACTTGACTAAAATTTTGATATGATCTTGTTGTGTAAACAATTTTTGAGAAACTAGAGTGAGTTGAGTTAGAAGATCAAGCTTATGTGGTCGGCGACAAGCAAGATCCTCTTGTCGCTAAAGAAGACTAACAAATAATAACTAAGGGTTTAGGGAATATTTCGAGGTGGGGCAAAGTGAGATTCTAATGGCTAAAGTGGAAAGGTGTTCCCTTGGAGGAGAGAATGTAGGTTATTTTCATGTCTTGTCAAATTAGTCAATGATGAGGGTATTTATAGCGAGAGTAAATGAGGAGGTTGGAGCTTAGGGTGACTCAGCCAAGTGAGGTGTAAGGGAGAAAGAGTTGGGCCTTTTTTGGGCTCATTACCGTAACTTAATTTCTCCTAATGATGCGACCGAATTAGTTTTCGTCTGACTTATTATACTAAATTGGAAATGTTCCAATCCGTCGTCTAACGTGATAAGAGTAGTATCTTTTCCACATCGTAAACATAGAAAATGTTCGTATACATATCCAAAATTGGCCCCAAAAAGAGTTGATGCCACACTTACATAGTTATTAAGATCCTGATCATGCTCTACGATCTTACAATTTTATGATTCAAAATCCTCGGTGCAATTCTATTATCTACATTCTGATTAACGATTCTATATGAGTTAATTCCGATTCTAGCTTCCCTATATATGAATTCGAGTTAGGATCCCGACTTTAACAACCATGCACACTTAATGCATCTTTCTATGTAATTTTGCTTTTACCTAGCTTTATAATGATCACAACCCTCAAAACTCATGAAACTATCAAGGGTTAACTAATGAAATTACACCATTGTGATCACTAATGCTTACAAACCACTTACTTTGTGGCGAACAATTTGCATGCTCTCAAAGGAATTAACAAGTAATTATATTTGCATCATTGAATGGTTGAATATTTAAGCATGGCTAGTAAATTATATATTTAATTATTCTCAATATTTTCTCTAATTGGCATATTGTGCATGCCATTGCCTTTTGTCCTTTTAGGAAAGGTAAAGCCAAGTATATATATATATATATATATATATATATATATATATATATATATATATATATATATATATATTTTATAAAAACTTTTGTAATTGATAAAGTTTTTCATCCTTATCGTTTCTTTGAGTGTCCCTTTCAATTAATGGTTGATAAATTAGAGCTGGAAAAAAAAAAACATATTGGTGTGCAATATTGGAAAATTGTATTATCTTCATACCAGTTTTGCACCCTTGTTGGTAATATAATCGTTTCTATACATGCTTATTGGTTAAATTTTAGTGTGAAATTGTTGCATGGGTTCTTTTTTTGGAACTTTTCAAGTGTATGTATTTATGATAACCTTTAGAGTCATGAAAATTCTAAGTAACAAGTTCTAGATTGAAATAAAAAAAAAAACCATGGAGGTCATTAGGTGATTTTTCGTGCAAGGTGTGACATGGTCCGTGTGGTAGACAACAAAGAGCAGGATTTTGTGAAGAGTGTCTGACACGGACCGTGTCAGACAACTGAACAAAAGTCTGGGCTTCCTATGAATGACACAAACTGTATCTCTAGCAACACTGTCCGTGTTGGCCAACAACACGGTCCATGCTGTCTTAACACAGTTCGTGTCAAGGTCAAACGGTTTTTCATGTCTTTCGCGTATTTTCAAGTTATCACACACATATTTTTCATGCATATATTGTTGGTTGGAAAATTGCAACTGCCCTATCTATGATGGCAAGACACTATCCTATCCAAAGGGGTGTTTCGAATCCTATTCACCCTATCTAGGAGGTGCTTCCCTTGGACTATAAATTTGATTTGCCTTCTTCATGTCAATCTGTTCTTTCATAAACACCTACTCTTGTGCTATAACTCCATTTGGTAAACAACCTATTCAACAGTCTATTGTAAAAGTTGGTTTATTGGGGCGTCAAGTAGGTTGTTTGGATGTTAGGTAAACGACCTATTTTGTTGGATGTTTGGTCCCAATCAGCCAATTTTCAATAGTCTGGTTAGAGTAACCTATTGAAAATGGTTTATGTGAAAAAGACCCTTTAATCCAAAAGTTGTCTAAATTTATTCATGTGCCATACTAAAAGTATTCTTTATAATGGGTATAAATGATATTTCAACAAATACTTTTTCAAAAATAGCTAACTTCACCAAACACAACTTTTCCAAATAGCTAATACAAACAAGCAATCCAAACATCTAATATAAACAACCAATACAAATAGCTAATAGCCAATGACCAACAACTATTTGCCAAACAGAGCGTGCAACATGTAACGTCTTAAGTTTAGGGAGAGCATTTGATAAGTCTCCTCCTTTCGAGGAAAGAATTTTATTCTACGACTACATACAATTGGTATATAACTCATAGCAGATCGAGTATATACGTCTGCGACTCTCTTGATTATCCAATTAACTCCGATCATGTACCTTTATTTTCCCCAACAATCTTTAACTTACATAAGAAAGATGACATCCTTGAAGGATTTGACATCCGATTTCCAAAACCTAGACATGTTTGATGGTGTACGTGAATTTCCGAAGATGACAGAAGAAGGTGCAGTCATCTTGACTACCTTAAACATGATTTATGTTATTAGCATACCATTCCTCGAAGAGTTGGACGAGGAGACCTTGGTGGAGACAATGAGATGTCAAAAGTTCGAGAATGGCAATTACATTTGTCGTTGGTGCATATTACAAATAATAGTATAACTAGCAGCACGGAATGGATTGAAAGCTCCTTAAGTGTCGATTGTTCACTTATCTGCTGCTAATATAGCATGTGCTCAAATTCATCTGTATCTTTTATTTCTCGATTCAACTATTACTACACTAATACTAACTTTGTCTTCAACGACATGGTATATGTTGGAGTATTTCAAGAGTTAAAAGGCTAATTAAGGTTTGAAATTCACTAAACATAATTTAAGAGTTGACCGGGAAGATCAACATAAGTCTTGGAGTGAAAACTGGGTTGACACGGATTGTGTAAGGTGTGACACGGGTCGTGTCAACAAACAACAGCTTAAGAAAGTGAGAATTGGGCCAACACGGATCGTGTATGCCTGACACAGGTCATGGTAGGTGCACCATGGACCATGGCTAAGTGACACGGGCCGTGCTGGTGCCCAGGAACATGAGTTTGAATTTCCTAGATTTTAGCTTTTGATATTAACACATGGGGATTTGATTGTGGTTGAATATTGACTAAATTAATTAGTCAATATTAACCCCTACAATCAAGCTTTTAATCCCATGGCTCATGCTCTTAAATTAAGAAAATTATAAGACAAGTCTTGATGCTCTTGTCCACTATATAAGGAGGATGAGGTCGTTCATCCAATACATACCTCTTCTCATCTTCTTCAAGTTCCTAGAGAGTTTCAACACACTCTTTGAAGTGTTGGTTGCAGCAACATTCATTGAGAGTTCTTGAGAAACCTCGTTCTTTACTTACAAGAAGTTAGATTTTACCTTTATTCATGGTCTTGTGAATAAATCTTAAGGAGAAACGAGTTTGACCCTCGACCCCGAGCTACCCAAGTGATCCCTCATCATGTGCAAGTAACTGTGTTACCCCATATTTCTAACTAACAGTATATACTTTGTTCGATGTCTATCAAAACATCGAGTTCGCCGCCTTATTAAGAGCCAAAAAAAAAAAAGAAGATAAAGATAAAGGTCCAACTCATGTAGCATTGAAGTAATTATTATTGTATTAATAAATAAATAGAAGAAGTAAAGTGCAGCCTCTCGTAACATCAGCCGCCAAGTGTCTCAACAAGTTAGGATTGGGACGTTTTGTTTACTTCCATCCTCCAAATTGGGTGCACGAGGCTTCTTAATTAACAATGCTGCACTATGCTTTAAAAATTTGAGTGATTAATGATTTCCATGTACTTGCTCTAATAATTCCTCCATTTAATATTAATTATCATTTTAAGAAATTAGATAGTCAAATATTAAAATATTTTAACCATACATTTCTCTATATACACAATATTTATATAAGATTATTATCTCTAAATTTATAACGATAAATACTATTAAAAAAATATATAGTACTGCAATTTTTAATAAAATATTAAGAAATTATCACTCCAAAAGGGACATTGAAAGTTGTAATAGTCAATTATTTTAAAATGAAGGGGGTAATTAATATGTACATGGGACCTGAATCCCTAAATTCTATGGTTAATAACCATTTTCCAAACTATTCCGATTGTCCCTTTTTTATTTGTCACACTAATTAATTTTAAAAAGTTAATAAATATAAACAGAGTAAAAGGTTTGAATTGTCACAAATATCTTTAGAAAATTCTTGCACCCAAAAAATTATTGTTTAAATATGAATTAAAATAAATTTATTATTGGGAGAAAAATAAATATCATATCTATTGATAATATAATAAAAAAAAGATAATTAAATATCGAACCACGTTATTTATGTATGTGTTGTAGAATAATAATCTTTTTAACGATTCATAATTAATAATAAATACTACAAATATTTTTAATAAAGTTTATTTGTATATGAATTTAGTTTTTTTTTAATTTTTTATAAGTAATTCATTATAGTTCCATCCTCCTTTATTACATGCCTCTTTTTTTTTTGTAGGGAATGCAACACAAAAGTTTATACAAAAATATATCAAAATGTCAAAACTTTTTTCTCATTATAGTTTGAGTGGTTAATTACAAAGTCATTTATTAAGGGTAAATCTATTAAAATGAGTTAAATTAGTTAAATTTATGAAGGGACGAAAACAGTACTAATTAGTATTGACCGGTGCTAATCAATACTGATTTGGAGTTAATGAATGTTGACTAGATCTAATTCCTTATTAGCTACATGACAAAATATTGATCAATGTTGATTGTTGCTAATCGGTACTAATGAATGCTTTGGTGTTAGTCAATGTTGAATACTGGTCATAAGTATTTTTTTGAACTAAAATCATAAATAATTATGATGAGTCGAAAAGATTGAGCTTGTCCAAGATATATTATATTTTCTAATTCTATTAAATTTAATTACTATAGTGGTCAAGGTAGGTTTATTTAGAGGCAGTTTTTCTTTATAAATAGAAGACTTTTTATCGACATTGTGAACTACATTCATTCTTGTTATATATGTGTAGTTGTGCACCATATTTTAATTTTCTTAACAGACACAGCCATACAAATGTTCGGTTTTCCTCAGTGTCACACTCACTTGTTACTTTATCTCTTTACATTAACATATTAATTGAAGTGTACTTGTCAATTAGCACAATTAGAAATCAATAATACAAAGTTTAGTTGCTCTAATCATGGTTTTAGGACGAGATTAGACTAGTTAAGATCGGTGGTGGTGGGGAGAAGATGAGCATAATGGTACATAATTAAGACCCATCACTCTACTAAAGGCTCTTTATTGTGGGAGTTAATTACATTGTTAATCCTATCAAGAAGCAGCCACAAAGTGGGATTAACTAATTGATTATTAATTGGTGGTGATCAAGATGCTTAGTTATAGTAATCTCAATTGCATCTTAAGTTTTGACCCAAAATCTGTCATTATTATTATTATTATTATTATTATTATTATTATTTATTAGTGGATGTGGGACCCATGGGCGGATCCCCATTGACTCCGAAGGTGTCGACGGACACCCTAAGTTCCGAAAATTTTTTTTAAGTAACCTATTATATTTTAAGAGATTGTATATTTATGTTAAATGGACACCCTATAAAAAATCCAAAAATATTAATAAACGGTGTCCAATTCAATACAACAGTCCAACTATATATCCAAAATACAATTAAGTGTACACCGTTAATTTTGTAGTCTAGATCCGCCATTAGCTGGGAGCCATGGTGGGCCACAGCAGAAGCCCATGGATTGTAATTGATTTTGATGAGATAATTAAAAAATTAGTTGATGGTTTGGAGCCACTCATCAAATTAAAACCACTCGTGCAACTGGGAAAAAGGTATAACCCATGATCGTGCTTGCTAAGTGTGTTTAATTAATTTAATCAAGGTAGGATATTTGGATAATCTTTTTATATACCCGGTGGCTTTTTCATAAAGTAGTAAAGTACCATGTGTATGACGCATTAGTACACCGTAAATTATATCATACATTGTGGTAGATCTATTTATATTCACCATATATATTAAAAGGAGTTTTTGAATTTAAGTAATTTAAATTTTAAGCCGTGAAAGGGTCAATATTCTAAACTTTGAAAATACATCGGAATAATATAAATTTCAAGAGTCTTGGATTTAAATGACATGCCTTTGAGTTTTTCTAACAAAACTCTGCACAATTCAAATTATTTAATCAAAAAATCCTCTATTCCTCTCTATATATATCATAGTGATCAAAGAACTTTAATTTAAAGTCTAGATTATTCTACTGTATTTTTAAAGTTTAGATTATTGGAACATTCATCAAATAGATCAGTTATTTACATGATAAATTTATGTAAAAATTGATAAATTTTAAAAATATGGATGATTTTACAATAATGTTGATAAATTTATGTTGAATTTTGTAATAAATATTGATGAAACTTTTGAGATTCAACACCTTACGTAGATACTTCAATGTGTACTATATCAATTTGCATAAAATACACATTGGAGGCCCTCTGCAATGTTCAATTTTTTTTTTCAAAAAATTCGTCAATATTTATTATAAAATTCATCATGAATTGATTAATATTATTGTAAAATTTATCGATATTTTTACAATATTTATTATAAAATTCATCAATTTTTTGAAGTTTGACCGCACAATTTTTAAAGAAGATAATTAATATGAAATGGATGGAATATTATTTTTTGAAAATAATAAAAGACAAATTCCCCTAAATTGCGTACATTTGTTGAAAATAAACTGGACATAAACTCCCCTCAAAAACACAAGAAAGCTGTACAGCAACAAAGTTTTGATTTGCTAATTGCACGAACGGGGTATACCTACTTACCTACCTTCTTGTCGTCATTAGTTCTTCAACATCCAAGACCTTCAATTCTTTAGAGTTCCACGTAGGGTTGTTTGCTTTTTGGACCCCGAGCTTTGGAGTATTTATTTTCTGGACCCCCATATTTTAAAGTTTATATTTTGGACCTTAAATTTTGTGGACCCAAAAAATGTGGCCCAAAGTTATGTTTGACTCCGGCGATGACCTAATTGTTGCCTAAACTTCCTGATATGACCTTTTATCATTTTTTCTTTCTTTTGACTGTTGTTTTAAAATTGACCTGACTATGACTGCTAAGGGTGTGTAAAATTATGGATAAAAAAACAGTAGGGTAAAAGTTAGATTTTGGTAATTTTTGGTAAATTTTGATAATTTTTTTGGCAAATTTATGCTCATATGGGGGTTGGAAATCGTGCAAGAAGAGGAAGAAGAAGTTGCGGCTGGAAAATTTTCGAAAGAAAAATAAATCGATAATGGCTTTGAAATATCAAATATGGGAGTCCATATTGTTGCCGGAGACAAAGTATAGAGTCCATATTGTTGCCAGAGACAAAGTATAGGGTCCAAAATATAAACTTTGAAATATGGAGGTCCAGAAAATAAATACCCCCAAAGTTCGGGGTCCAAAAAGCAAAAAACTCGTTCCTCGTATGGTGTGTAAGTTATAATATTACCCTACGTTACATATTACTACTTCCCTCTCAAAATGTTTGTCAAATTAATTAAGTTTTTAACCGTTATTTATATACGAATTATGATAATCTTGTTACAATACAAAGTTAATGTCATTGTAATTTTTAATAAGACATCTTTCTTTCTAATAGTTGTAATTCATATTGCAATTTATTGTAATTTGTGAGTAATCAATAGTGTAAAGTTTAGTCAAATTGACAAATATTTTAGGACAGAGGTAGTATTTATTATCTTGAAAATTATACCAGTCAAATTTTTTTTAAAAATTTGATCATAAATTTTTCAATGTATACTACAATGTTTTGTTATATAAGACTACCACCATTAGATTCTTAACCAAAAATAATATTTTTGAAATATAATCTTGCAATTATTAATAAAATGTTATATGAAAAGTTATTGATTAATAGACACCATGAAAAACAACTAAAGAGACAAATAATATGGGTCGACGGAGGGGTTATTATTATTATTATTATTATTATTATAGTAATAATCTTTATTTTTTATTATCATCTTATGAATTATGTAATCTCTCTAATTTTTCATTTGTAATACAATTTTTTTCTTTACATACTCCCTCTGTTTCTTTTTATGTTTTTTAGAGGTAGTGAGGAAAAATCAATATTACAAAAATTTATAGGATAATTAGTGAAAAACTTAATTAAATATGCTTAATTAAAATTAGAATATGGGGTTGATTCAATGAATGTTAATAATAAAATAAGAAAAATCTGATAAAAATGAATGTGGTTGATTTTTTTTTTAAGGGAGACAAAAAATTTAAAGCAACTGAACATATTTATTTATTTTTTTCAAAGAATAAAACAGAAAAAAAAAGGAATCCGACTGAAAACAAGGTTAGAATATAATCAAGGTTAGGGCAGAAATTTAAAGGTGAGGCAGACAAACTGTCTGGCAAATAATTAGGCAAAAAAGGAAAAAGAAAAAGGAGAAGAAAATTAGGCAAAGGCAATAAAAAAGCTTTAATTTGGGAGTGAATTGCTAAACTAATGGTTGTCCATTTTGTGTACTAATCAAAGGTGATTAATATTCAAAGTTAGATGGCACTTCCTCCTAACCATCACTTTGTACCTTCCTTTCTCACATTAATTAGGCCTCTTCTTGATCATTATGAAATTTAAACACTAATTAAAGTCTTAGTTTAATGGTTAGATTCAAAAGTATAGAGGCATTAGGTTTCAGTTTGAATTACTTTTTGCCCCTAATCATTGTGTATTTATAGTTATTTATAGGTTATGTTCTCTGTAGAGTGATAAGATCAAGTTAGGTTTAGTAAGGTAAGAAAAGGAAAGGAAAGGTAACGATAAATGTGTGTAAACTCTGAAATAAGTTGTAAAATTTGCATCCACACAAACTATATCAATAGTTCTACACAATACAATAGCAAAGTAAGAATAAGTAACACAATTGCAAAAGCAACAATAAACTCTTAAGGGCAACATGTTTTGAGTGTGGTATGAGGAATTCAGACATAGACAAACTTCCTCTTATCAATTGAAATTCATGGAGAGACTGATTCCTGTGAATTCACAAAAACTTTTCAAAAAACCACTTTGAAAATTAGTTTAGGCAGAAAAGAAACCCAAAAGGACAATATTTGAAAACCAATTTGATAAACTAGGAAACCAAGAAGCTTGGTAAAGTATAGAGATTCATATCTGTGTGCACGATACACTTGAGGGATAATAAGTAAAATAAAACAACAAAAAAACTGTAGTGCTTGCAATCCTAATCAAAAGCGCCTCTAGCCAAAGCCATGAAGCAATTACTCACAAACCTACTGCACATCCAATCTCATTATACTACTACTCAAGATTAGTCCTTTGTTCATGTCTTCGTTTCTTTTTGCAAACCTCGCCGTTGAATAAAAAAGTTGATTGAGTAGCAAAGAATAGGGTTCTAGGAAGACAATGGAAGCTGACAACTTCAGAGGTAAAGTGATAGAATTGATTTACGACTTTCAATTCAATTTCTGTATCATGCTTTCAAAAATTTTATTCTTAAGGGTCGCATAAATAATTTTAAATTCCTAAATGTTGGAGATGTTACCAGTCCATACTTTGATATGATATAGTTTGGACGAGGGAAAACACATAACTATCAACATAAAGCATTGCTTTAGCAAATTTCAAATGTTATATTTAATTTATATAGCAAGCTCCTGCTTGACACTTAAAAAAAAAAGTCACAAAAAACAAGATGGATGGTACTAAATGTAACATTCCAAAATCTTTGTATCATCTTCTCTTCTTTATGCAACTTAAAGTACAAAACTTATGGTCATAGTGCACGAAAGTGCACAAGACCTCACACACAAACACGACCTCAAATAAAAAAGAGAAAACACAAAAATCTAGCCTAATGGTTTTCTTTGTGTTCTAACACCACCGTCTTCACTTCATCCTCAAAATCTTTGTTTATGACTCGGACAAAACAATATAGAAAAAAAATAGTAACAAAAATGAACAAATGAAACTTGCCAAAATTGACCTCAACTTAACCTATTTGTTAGGATAGAACTAATCTCAAACATTTAACTATAAGCTTATATATTTGGTTGAGTTGGTTTTTGCACACGCATCATGTGCGGCGTCGAACCTTTATGTGTTATAGGCCTTTGGTTTGTATCTCAACAGTCCCATGCTTCTTCATGCTGCCCGTAATTTGGAGTGTCATGTACAAGAACCAATTCAACCATCAGCTCGACTCTTGTTTAGAGAGATCATCATTTGACCAGCTGGTCATTCACTCGCCTAGAGTCAACTGCATTCGATCAATTGACTTCTCTCAGGTAGCGCTGGCGAAATTTCGTCTAACCCGAATTACCCGAATTGTCCGACCCGGAAAAACCGGGTTTGGACATACATTTTTCGTCCGAATTTGGGTATTGACCGAATATTCGGACATAAAATTTCTCTTTTTTCTATTGTCCGAACCCGATTTTTGCTTCTTCCGAATTGTCCGACCCGAAATAAAACCGGGTTCGGACATGAATTTCTCGTCCGAAATTTGACATTGTCCGAATATATCCGACTTGAATTTACCCGGACCTGAATTTTTGCCAGCGCTGCTCTCAGGTCTTAAGCCAGAGCCGATTCCAAAGGCTCAAGGCAGACTTGGACTCCATACTTAGGTTTTATGGTTAGGATCACGGTGGGCGCATGGCGGTAGTTGTCTGAGATCGTAAACTTAAACTTGGAAACCAACGTGGCTAATACGAGTTTGGCTTCTATAATAGCAAAGGATTGGCCAATGCAGTTTCGAGGGCCGGCTCCAAATGGCATGAAACGACCCGGAATGAAGGATTTGGAAGCGAATCGCTCCGGATTGAACTCATTGACATCCGATCCCCATAACTCCTCGTTGTGGTGAATTGCTAAAACCGGAATCCATATCGATAATCCCTTAGGAATGACAAGGTCACCGAGCTTTATGTCTTCAAATGCCATTCTAGGTAAAACCGTGGCTGGTGGGTATAGCCTCATCGATTCATTTATGATCATACTTAACTGCAAACATGAGCACAAAATGATTGTTAAAAGAATAATAATATGTGTCTTGGGGTCGACCAACATAATTTTAGAAGCTAACTATATCATTTTTTTCATTCTAATATGTAAAAATATAAGTTTTATATTAGGCAAGACGCTTTAGAGATATCTTGTCTCAAAACTCATATAATTTATATAAATGTTTGGGACGAATTTTAAATATTAAAAACTGCTAATTTCTATAAGGCTAATTAAAGTACTGCCAAATGACAGCTTGTATTTCATGTTATTGAAAGTGGAACTTATCTAAATTAAGTGCATGGACATCTAGGATAAATTTCTGACTTTGATTGATTCTTGAAAGAAAATATTCACAATTAACAATGTTTCACAACTCCTATGGGGCTTAGTTGTTTTTTCAGAGAATTGAATTTCTGCCTCCTAATGAAGTTCCCCTAGAAAATTGTTAACCAATGGGCTTGTGAGGAGTAAACTACCCTCCTCCAAAAAATAAGTTTTTGTCTTATATGGTCCAAAAAAAAAGAGAATATTACATATTTTTCCAAAGAGGTAAATAGTTGACTTTTTTTTTTGTTTCATATGGAAAAATAAAAGATTATTATATATCAAAATACAAATATATAAGTCAAAATCTAACTAGTATCACTATCTCCCTCTTGTAGCCTTGTAGGATTGCATTGCAATGAAGAAATGAGACAATTGATGTAATAATGCTTCCTATGTTTTTTTATTTATCATTATGGGATTCTTGTCAAAAATTTTGATCATTGATTTTTTGAATATATATAATGATTCATCATATAAAATTTATATCACTAGATTTGTTATTGAAAAATACTATTAGAAAAATATAAATTATATTTTTGAATAAAAAATATTATTTGAGACATATAAAAATAAACTTTGAAAAATGTGAAATTATTTTTATTTAATGGAAGATGTAATTAAAATGAACTCCCACCACTCAAAGTCTCAATATTATAAGAAATGAAGTTGTATGAGTTGAGGACAACCCACATAACCATCCCCATAATTTAATTATTAAGTTTCTTTTGTTTTGTTTTAATTTGTTAACCCTTTTTGGAGCTCATTTTTTATTTTATTTTGGTGTTAAATATACTTTCTTACAATCGTGGGCTTCTATCTTTCAGTGACTTTGGCCTCATAATCATTAAGAAAATGCCAATGTTGGCCAGGCAGAAGACCCCATATCTAATATAAAAATAAAATATTTTACCCCAAAAAAAAAAAAAGCCTTTTTGGAAGTTATCTCTTAATCCTTGCCCACTATCACTTCCTTGCCCACTTGTGAGTCAAACTATAGTCCATGCCTTTTCAACATGTATCCAACTGTAACTCCTAATCCTCTATATTTTATACTAACTAAATTATAAATAACATTTTTTAATATGTTCCTTTTTTTAAGATTTAATTTACCGAAATCAGTGTCTTTATACACTGTCATATATGAAGAAAAGACTGCATGAATCTTAGTTCGACCTCGTATTGATGAGATTACATTAGGGTTTGTTGTTGTAGTAATTCTTAAAGAATTAAATATGTATGATGTATCCAACTGTAACTTCTAATGCTATAACATGTTTTGACATGATTTTCTTTTATTCTGTTCCACAGTCTCGTATTATCAATCTTACTGATGATTACTGTTAGTGTATAAATTCATTCTTATATGTCCACTCTTCAATCACCAGCATAAAGTTTTCCGTTGAATTAATTCTTATAGACCTTTTTTAGACCTAATTCGTAAATAAGTTATTTATTCGCATTAGTTAATCAATTGATTAATTTTAACTTACCAAGGAGAGTTTAGGGAGGTGATCAACTGAGGGTTGTTCCCCATTGCAAACTTGTTCAACTTCATCCCTGAGTTTCTGTTGCCAATTAGGGTTACTTGCCAAGAGCATGACAGTCCAAGTGAGCAACAATGCTGTGGTTTCTTGCCCGGCGAAGAAGAATGTCTTGCATTCGTCCATGATCAATTGCAAGTTCAAGTTGAACCCGTCTTTCCTTTTCGCCATCTTGTTCCTTGCCATCTCGTTCATGAGAATCCCGAGCAAATCATTGCCATACGAGTCGCTTCTCCCCATCTCGAAATACCCTTTTCGAGTCTCGATGATCTCCATTAGGAGACCCTCGACTTCGGTCTTGAGTGACTTGATGTCTTTGTTGTATTTGCTAGGGAAAAACCTACAAGTAGTTTAAGAGTTGATGTGTTAGGTCAACTTAGATGCAAAGTGGTTGATGGTGATAGCAATGAAGTGACTATAAGTTACATAGTATTGGTATCATGAAGAATAATGTAGGAAAGCTTGAATGGAATCGAATAAAGATGGTTAAGAAATTAAAAGTACGAGGGTTAGTTTTTTTTTTCTTTTTTATAACAAAGTATAGATTCAGTAACAGCCTTCGAAAAAGAATCTTTGAAAACAAATTCAAAGGGATGAAAAAAAGGGCATGACAAAACTTCTGGTAAGGGTTATTTCGTGGACGAATTGGAAGTATTTTTAAAGTAGAAAAACAATTTTTATGTGTTTATGTTAAGTTGGACAAACCTAAATTTAGCTTTGGACACTAGAATTGGAACAAATATTATGTCCTTACCCTAAAGACAAAAAAATTAAGTCCGTATCCAGCTTTCTCCCGATCAAACTGAACCGAATTTTCAAATCAGACAGCTTTTCAACCTCCCTAATATCATTACACTTTGGAGTGTTGTAATTTATTAGGTGTTCGTGGAGCTTGTGTTTCAGGAACGACTTTCATTCACTAATTGTTCTGTTTTATTCTCTCATAAAATTAAAATTGTTCAATATAAAATAAATACTGCAAGTATATGTGACATATATCGAATCATTAACTGTCTTTTATAATTTATTTATTCCTGATATTCTAATATAAGATGGTGTGACGATTTGTACGTTTATTATTTAGGTATGAAGAAAACTAAAAACAGAGCTAGTAAGAAGAAGAACGAAAGGAAAAACTAACCGGCTTCCAGGCAAACAGAGATGCTTGCTAGCTTGTGCACATCGTCTCTGCAGAACATTCAACAGATGAAAGATCCTCTTCCCTTTCTCATGGCTACTCCCGAATTCGAACCTCGAAATTATATCTGCCGTAAGACCCGTCATCAGCTGCCCGATTTCGATCTCTTTCTGACCCGATTCTATTGCAGTTCGGAGCGATTCGACCATGTTCTTGGTGCACTCGACCACAGACCCTGCATAGCTCTGTTTCGTATCGTATTGATGAAAACACGTCAAAGATGTTACAAAGATCCGCAAAACAGCAATACGTCAAACAGAGGAAGACAAAAAAACCAGACCCGAAACCCGATTAGTTACCTTGAGTTTATCCCCGGTGAAAGCAGGGGAAACAATGTGTCTTTGGTGGTGCCATGATTCTCCATTAGCCATGAGCAAACCTCGCCCGATGAAGTTCTTAGCACCCTGTTGTTGAAGCCAGGACTTGCCAGATAACGAGCTGTATTTGGTAAGCAACTCCCGGATCATACCTGGATCCGTTAGGCACATTCGAGGCTCGGACCCATTCCAGTACACAAACCTCTTCCCTGTATTTTAAGTTCCCATGTAATGAAATGTCAATTTTAACACAAATACAAAGCGGTCCGATGTAACAGTCTTATATGCTCCCAAAGAGACGGGTTTACGTTTACTTAAGATTTAGAAATCATGTCGCTCCCTATTACTTCATGAAAAAGAAGTAAAGCAGGTTCAATAAGATGTTTTACTTTAGTCCGTATTAATTGTTGGGAATTGTAACTATTCATATCATGGATGTATTTAGTACAATACCCTTAAAAAAGGATGCACGCTAGGAGCCGTTGTAGTTATATGAATGAAGAAGGTTAATTACCGTATTTGCGGGACCATAGGAGGTAATGAGGGAGGAGGCGGGGGACGATGTCATGGGAGATATCGGGCATGTCCTTAGAAGAAGAGGAAGCGATAAGGGACGACATGTCTATGAGGTTTCCTATGAGAGGGCGGGGTTTAGGTCCTCGAACTCCTTGCCTTTCCATAATTTTCTTGATTCGACGCGGCGTCAGCCAATAAAATGAGACGGTCTCATACAAGACTTGTATTAAGCAGCTCAAAAAAATTGCTGCAAATGCAGTAAAAAGTACTAAAGCCATGGTTATGGGGTTCTTTTTTTTTGGTAGCTTAAGCTAAGTGGAGAGTGAAGAAGGAGAGAGAGGGGGAATGAAGAGATGCGACTTGAACACAATGGACTCCACTCTTATATATAGAGCATTAGAATTTAGAGCGCACTTAGTACATAGTGCTTTTGTTTCTATATAATAATAACTCTAGGGAAAAAAATAATTAAGTATTGCCCCCACTTTTTGTTATCTCATTTATTAATTTTTCTCGTTTCACATTATCTGTTAGTTTATGATTCCAATTATATTAATTGAGTCAACTCTAAATTTTCTAATTTTGGCCCTATTCTTTTGTACGGCTGGCTGCGGTATGGCGCAGTGCGGTGTGATGAAATTGTGACGGGTATAGTGGAATTGTGGTAGATTATAGTGGATTATTGGTAAGTTGTGGTGGGTTTCGTTTTTTATAAATGTAAATTGTATTGGTAAATGTGAAAAAGTTGATTGTGGAGGGTTGTGATAAATTGTGGTGGATTGGTATGTTGTGGTGGGTTCTGGCAAAGTGCAGTGTGTTGTGACACCGTAGCTAGCCAGCCGTATAAAAGAATAGGTTTTTCATTTCGTATTATCTGATTTTTTTAAGTAATTTTTATCGTTTCATATTATATGTTAGTTTATGATTCTAATAATATTCATTGAATGAATCCTGAATTTTCTAATTTTCTCATTTCATATTATTTGGTTTTTTCAACAATTTTCTAAATTTACAGTTAAGATTCTTTGAGTCAACCCTAATTTTAATTTTAATTAAACATATTCAATTAATTTTCTTACCAATTATCCTATGATTTTTTTGTGATATTGATTTTTTTTACCACCTGCAAAAGACATATAAAAAGAAACAGAGAGAATATGTGGGAAGTGTAGGCAAGTACACTTGATTAAAGGAGCTAATCAGGCCGATTTATGGGTCATTAAGGGCTTGTTTATTTCACCGGTAAAAGTGAAAAAAAAAGCAAACAAAAATAGTGAACATTACTCTCTTTATTCGAAATTAATTGATACTTTAACTAAATTTTGACCGTTAATTATTCACTAATTACAATAAATAGATTATAATATGAAATTATCATCATTGGAAAGATATTTTATTAAAAATTACAATAAAAATAATTTTATATTGTAATTCATTATACTTTATGAATAATTAATGTCAAAATTTAGTTAAAGTATTAACTAATTTGGAACAAAGGCAATATTAAAATTTTCAACAAGTCTATTTACACAGAATTTGTGCCACCAAAAATTGTACAAACTGCCACATCAGCAACCTACTCTTTTTTTTTTATAAAAAAAAAGAAAGATTGTTTAGAATCCTTGTTTCCTTCGCCTACGTTTTCTCATAAACACCACTAACTCCCCATCTTCCATTTCTAATTGAATACTCTCGACCTCATTCTACTTGAATTGCTCAAACCTCGCTAATCTTCACTCCAAATGACCAAACCAGTAGAAAGATACCATCATTTATGGGCACAAGTTTGAAAATTTCTTATTTGAGTATTGGTTTTAATGGTGAAAAAGTCCAGCACCCCACCATTTCTAGCTGGCACAACAAGTTGGACCTAACAAGCAATTTCAATGGCGACATCACTTGAGACAAGCAAGATGACCTAGCTAGAGCGCTATAACAGCTACCTAAGTTGCGTCATGTCAAAAACACAAAGCTATCATGGATTTTGGCTTTGATGAGGACGATGATATCATAGTTGGAATGGGATGACAAAGGTGTGAAAATTGAAATAATGGATTTGAGCCCAATTCAACCCCAAAAGCTAGCTTAGGAGGTTGAGGCACCTAAGTTATTATAAACACCACAATATGTGGGTGTCAAAGACCGATGTTGGATAACTTAACAAAAGGGGACACTACATAGTTGGTACTGGATCCTTCTATTTGCTAAAGTACTAGTTAATAAATGTGCAATGCAAATATGTTTGAGAATCTTTAGGTGAAGTTGAAGTGGTGTAATGCAAGGATGTTGTTGATGTCGGTAAGTGGAATTGGAAAGTTGGGGGGTGAAATGGTGGTACAAGTAACCCTGTTTTCTCTGGCCTAATATTGTTTGCAATGAGCGTGCAATAAGAACTTCTGAGATGGAGTTAGGGAGAGAGGAAGAGACATGGTGTTTCTGGAAAAAAAATGGTTGTTCATGGGAAAAACACATAACCGACCGAAAGTCTGAAATAAGAACTGTTTACAAGTTTTTCTTTTCTTAAATGAAATTATTATAGTACAATTAATACTTTTAATGAAAAAGGTAAATGGCTGATGTGGTAATCGGTGAAATTTCTGTGGCTGAGAATTTTGTACAAATAGTATTTTTGTAAAATTTGTGATTGATTGTTACGATCGATAATTAAAATGGGGGAAGGTTTTTAAAATATGGTAACGTTGAAGGAAGTACAACACAAAAATAGAAAACGTATAACTTGAGATTCGAATAATAACTAATAAGAGTGTTTTGAGATGAGAATTCTTTAATCTACGGCTTACTTTAGTATAAAAGAATTATTTTATATTTTTTAGCAATTATACATGTACTTATTTTTAACAAAGGTATAGTTTGATTATATTTTTTAGCAAAGGTATGATTTAATTATATTTTTTAGCAAAGTTATGATTTGATTATATTCTTCTAGCGAAGGTATGCTTTTTTAGCGAACGCTTTCTTTGCGTAATGGGAGCTCACATATTTAGGTAAACATTTTTTAGCAAAGGTATGATTTAATTATATTTTTTAGCAAAAGAACTGCAATAAGTGTTTTTTTTAGCAAAGGTATGATTTGATTGCAAAAATAATACTTATTTATGTGTTAGATGTTTTATTATTGATTGCAAAAATAATACTCATTACTAGCAAAAAGAATTGCAATAAATACTATGTGAGACCATCTTACCATAAAATTATCACGAAATGTATAATTGTTATAGCGAATTTTTTTTTTATGAATATATAGGTGATTAATAATTTATTTAGGATGAACCTAAAAATCATCCATTGATAAATTAGTTATTGTTGAGTTGTCCCACATCGGCCTTTGACACCCATATTGTGCTGTTTATAATGGTTTGGGTGCCTCAACCTCTTAAGCTAGCTTTTGGGGTTAAATTGGGCTCAAGTCTATTTTTACCTTCTAAGCTAGCTTTTGAGGTTGAATTGGGCTCAAGTTCATTATTTCACAGTCATATAAAAATTTGCAAAAGAATTGATGCTGAAAAATCATAATAATTTTTATTTAAATTAAAATAAGATATTCAATAAATATCTTATGTCATGTATAGTCAACCCTCCCTAAATTTAATCAAATTAGCTCTTAGGCCGCATTTATATAATCATTAGCTTCGTCTCCATTTTACTTTATAAATAATATCTTGTACGTAATATATATATATATATATTTTTAGTTAAATAAATATATCTTTTTGAGTGTTTTTGTAAGTTTAGTAACTATGTTCAAACTTCAAAGTTGTCATGTGATATTTATAGCACTTGGAACAGTGAATTTGAATTTAACTCATTAATTGGATGAGGTAAAATTTGTGGTCCCCTACCAAAAAAGTTAAAATTTATTTATTTATTTAACTAGTTTTCTAATGGTAAGCATGAGTTTGACTCATATCAATTAAAAAGTAAACGGATCCTACTTAATAATATAATTAATTTGGTTATATTTATAAAAATTATAAAGGTGGAGGACGAGAGAAAAAAATTACGATTAAAATATTTGTGTGTACATGTTGAACTCACAATCAAACTCATCTCATTCAAACATTGAAATTGTCCTACACAACCTTATTCCATTCTCATCTAATATCATGTCAGCAATGAGTCGAATTTAAAATCACCGTTATAGATGACTAGAATACATTTTTTTGATGAAAGATATTATAATACTTGAATGAACAGTTTTATGTCATATCATAGTATTTGATTGGTGTAATTTATGGAAAATTATTATGAGAAATATAGTAGCTAATGCATAAGGGGAAAAATGATAACTACAAAATGTTGAATGTCTGAATTCAAGCTGTAAATTAAACTTAGTACTTAATTCATGCGTGCATGAATCAATTTAACGTCCTGCAAACTTGGACATTATTTTCATCATTAATTATAATTATAATATGCTGATATATAAGCTTAATGATAATGATATGTTGCATGTTATGAAAAATATTATGATGTACTCCCTCCTTCCCATTATTTTTGTCACATTAGACATAATTTCAAAAAAAAAAACCACCATTCTACATTAATTTAGTTCATTGGAAATGTGAAAATGTTAAATAAAATGGTGAATAAAAAAAAGAAAAAAAGTAAATAAAAAAGAAAAATGGAAGAAAATGATGTAATTAACAAGGTTAATTTGATAAATTTGTAATTAATGTGTTATTGAAATTATAAAGTGATTGATATTTTGAGAAAAAAGAAAATTAGTTAAAGTGACAGATAACACGGGAAGGAGGGAGTACTAGTTCAACATAGTTCCAATTTAAGGCATGCATTTGTCATATTATTGACCATACATGCATGGAATTTTCTAGTATTATCGTTGACGATGACATATTTATTGAGAAGAGTTGGTGATCAATGAACATGAATTGACAAATGAACCATATATAATGAAACAAATACTCCCTCGTGTTTTTTAATTGTCTTTCACGCTTTTTGAGATTCATCTTTAATCAACAATTTCACCCATAATACTTTTATAAAGATCTATGATATTATACTTTTCTAATAGTATTTTTTTATAATGAATCTAACAACATCAATTTTGTATGATAAATCATTGTACAAATTAAAATATTAACGGTCAAAGTTTTTAACACAATTACCAAGGTGACAATTAAAAAAAATGAAGGGAGTAATTACTTGACCATTTTTTTAACATTAAAATTTACTTATTTAATAGTCATGAAATTCTTTCATAAAAAAAAAGGTCGTGAAATTCATGTCATGGTCAAATATTAGGGCCATATTCACTTTTGCTTTATCCTGTGTTAGGAGAGTGTCATAAAATCACTCAATCTCTTGACCCCACAATTATTTGTTTCCTAATTGTATTAGGATATTATTTAGGTTTTTTTATTATGTTGGGTTTCCTAATTATATTATATTCTAAATCTAATTGGAGGTAGGTTTATAGAGAGTTTTTCTCTATAAATAGAGGATGTGTATTCAAATATTCAAAAATTTCATATTTGTGGATGGTGAAAGAGATTTTCTTGAGAGTTTTGTTGAACAAGAGCGTGTGTCTCTTTTGGGTGGATCTCTTTCGGTGTTAGAGATCTTTGCAATACTCTCTTTGTTGGATCTCAGGAGGAGATCATTCGTTTTACTCTTTACCAGTAGTGGATTCGATTGTGCTTGTGCCGCCTGTGGTTTTTTTTTTTCTGATTTGGGTTTCCACGTTAAATTTTGATCCCCTTTGATCTTACATTTATTTTTCTCGATATCCATTAGTCATCTTATTTTTCCGCTTCCGCCAATTAAATTGCTCTTATTAAAACCCTAACATACTGCATATAATACGAATGAGTCTTTCAACAAACAAAAATGACATGATTTGATCGATAAGCCCTCATTTAATTTCAATACACATGTATTTGATACATAGTATGATATTGATAGGGTTGTCAAAAAATTGTCCGACCCAGAAAAAAGCGGGTATGGTCATAGAATTTCCGTCCGAATTTTTACGTTGATCGAGTTGACCGAAAATTCGAACAAAATATTTTCTAATTTTCTATTGTTCGAACCCGGTTTAGACCCGAATTCATGCTTGTTTGATTTGTCCCACCCAAAAAATGTTCCAAAAAACTCGGTATCGGACATCAAGTTTTCGTCCGATGTCCGATTTATCCTAACCCGAATTTTTGACACCCCTAGATATTGATAACAAACTAATTAATTATTATACTAATAGAGAATTATGTTTGAAAGGTTATATTGGGGATTAATTTTGTTACTAATTAAATATTTCCTTCTTTTCATTTTATCTGCCACCTATTAAATATTTCATAGTCTCCAATATTTTTTAAAAAATTTTTAATTATATAATATCTTATAAAAAATTGCAACATTATATTCATGTGATAATATTGCAGATTTGGGGGGATGAATTCAATTAATTAAGATGCTTTTAAATTTTAATTAGTGTCAATTGAAGACACGTCAAAGTAAGATCAAATGCTTGCTAACTTGTAATATTATCATTTTACTAATACAGGTAAACATCCCATCAATAGGTAATTGATATATAGAAATGTTATGTGACTAAGTAAGCGTGTTATGCGTGATTGTTTTCCCTTTAAAATTTTAAAATATGAATTGCTAAAATTGGGACAATTAATTTTACTATTTTTATGGAATTAATTTTACTTATTTATTCAATATATAATTAACACAAAAATATACATATATACCGCAATAACGTTGAACTGAACTAATTTTAAAAGACAAAATTGATGCAAAAAGAAATTACAAGACAAAACGCAATTTTAAAACTCAGTCGAAAGAGTTTTAAATACGATAATATATATGAGTCTAGATAAGTCATATTAATCACATCACTTATTAATATATGAACTTTTAAATTTGGATGTAGATTGATTTTGAAAAAAAAAACTTTACGAGGATCCATTATTTTTTATATTTTCCTAGGGAAAATTTCCCTTATGCGTGTGGTTCTTTCCCATGAAAATTTTTCCTAGGAAACATTCTCTCGTGAAAGTTTTTACGATGAAATTGAACAAGTAACTCCTCTTGGAATGGCCAATTAATTTTACGATGAAATTCATATGTATTTGTTTTTATTAGGTTGCCATCATTCGAACTTTTTACATAGGGAGTGAGATTAACTTTTACGAACACTTCTTTAAACTTTATGACTTTTGCGCAGTTAAGACTAAGATACGATAGTGATTTTGATAACGTTAGAAATGGATAAAGATGTGAAAAAAAAAAGGAATTCGAAGAAGTAGCAGCCAAATTTGGAAAGAAGTTGACTCAAAATTGACTGCTAGATTTGGTTGAGTTACGTTGGTCAATGAAACAAGACAGATTCTAATTATTGTTAGCTCATAATGTAATCATTAATCAAACTCAATTTGGCGGCTCTTGGTTTTGACCCCTTCTTAGTAGCTGCCCCTGTTTTTACAAGTGTAGAAGTGTATATCATATGCTCCTTTAAGCTGGTTTGGGTATAGATTTTCAACCCATTTAGTTAATGGTGCGTTTTGTTTTTTTTAGGAAACTGTTTTTCAAGAAAGTTTTTTTTAGGAAAATTTTACCTGGAAAAGTTTTTCATATGAAAGAATATTTCATTGTTTTTGGTTTACATTTAAATCATGGGAAAGTTTTATGAAAATTTTTTACAAAGTTTTGTTAAACTTATATGTTTCATGGAAAAGTTATACCAAATGTCAAAACTAGCCTTATTTATTAATTTATTTAATAGGGCTTGTGGGGTTAATTTTGGAAGTTTATTCACAAAAATTGTTTCCTTCCTCTTGGTGGAAATATTTCCACCTTGCAATGGGAAATATTGGGCCTCACCGCAAACATTCCCCCTCCTATTTTTCTAACCAAACATGAGAAAGTTGACCAATTTTTTCAGGAAACTAGATCAATCAAACACACCATAAATGGGTTGACACGGTATATTTGTTTAAATAATTGGGTTAAATTTGAGTTGAGAACGTTGACACTAAAAAACGCACATTTAACCCGTCTAATAAATAGTTAATGAGTAGCATGTTTACCGTTTATCATTTAAGTAAGGTTTTTCTTTTTGTGATTTTTGGGATAATGTGAGGAAAATAAAAGTTTTGATTATGGCCATAGATAATTATTATTATATTGATATCATTTTGTGATACTGAGTAATATGGAAATCAATTAACATCCAACAAATTATATTCCTATTTTGACCCGAAATAAATGAGTTGATAAATAATAAATAAATGGTGGAAACAAATATATCCTGCCTTGTCAAGTTCAGGGTTGTTATAACATATGTGTTAAAGGGTGTTCGTGTTACTCAAACTTGATTCGTTTTAAATGCGTCAAGTTCAAATCAAAAAATTTCAACTTATTTATCATATGGATAGGTTTCTGCAGATTGAGGATTTTCTAACCCGTTTAACTTTAACACGAACACGAAACCGATACTAGAAATGTCATGTTAGGGTCCTTCAAATTCCATCCTACCAAAATATAATAACCAGATGTTGCTCATGAATTTGGTGTCTGAAATTGACACATGCAATGACACGTTATTAGTAATACAAACATAGAATTATCTGAAAACTAGGATGATTATTCATTGTTGTAAAAGTGTAAAGAGAGTATTGGGAAATCTTTCACACTCAATTATTCTCCACGAAAATTATGTCAACTGTTCATAATTTGTCGTATTTTAATGATTGATCATTTCAGTAAGCCCCATCCATTCATCTACAACACATCTTCATTTTCTTATTCTTTCTCACAACATTCAATCATATGATGCATTTACATATCTTGAGATAAGATTGTCCAAATTTAATAATTTTCTCAAAGTTTGCACAAGTAAAACTCACATTAAAATGTTAAGATATTTAACAAATATCTAGCGTGATATTAAAACAATTAGGATCTCGATTAGGATCTCGTTATTTAAAGGTATGAAGTTGTCAAATGAATAACTTAACGAATCGTGATTGCTAACCCAACAAATGTTCACGCGAATAGATGGAAGGCTTCTATACGTCGGTATAACTCATCCTAACATAGTGCAGGCTTACTATAATGCAGATTGAGGTGGTTGTCCAATAACTACATGTTCCCTTGTTAATTATTATGTATTTTTGGATATAAATTAAATTTGGACATCTGCTGAAGTTTAGTATAGATTAATTTCTACACTACTGCTACCTCTGCGCTTGAGTACGTGGATGACTCATCATCTACATGACCTTCAAGTCGCCTTGCGGTTGCCTGTTATAATGTATTGTGACGACAAAGCTGTTATATTCACATATATTGATACAAATCAGTCTTTCACCAGAGGACCAAACATCTCAATATGGCTTGATAAACATCCAAGTCGATTTCGAGTAGATCGTTAGCTAACTACACTCTTTTACAGTCAAAATTGCAACGTTAAAATAAAATAAAAAAATAATAATGCAAACTTGTAAAGCTCAAAATTCAGGGCTAAGTTGCAGAAACCCAAGTCGGAAAATTTTCTAATCCCTGGGCCACTTAAGGGCTGTCACCTTGCTTCTTTTTAGTTCATCTATTTTAAAATAATATCTAACCTTTTTCAGACAATTATTAAATTATCTTCTTAATTTTTAAATACTTCTTCACACTTTTCAATCAGTAGCCAGCCACAAATTTTGTTTTAGTTATTCATTTTCAATAGATTTGGTGCTTAGGACTACTGCTGAATGACATTATTTGGCTCCTTTATGAGGATGAAAAAACCATCACATATACACGCAATGGATGTAGAAGATTTATAATAACGTCATAACATATTTTTGATGCAAGTGATAAATGTATTGTATTAAGATATTTTTTTTTTTTTGAATCCGGGTAAAAGATCGAGGGCTACAAAGAAATTTAGGAGACCCTTCTCGCAAGGCGTCTACCTAAGTTATCATGAAAAAAAACACAGAATCAGAACTAAGACTCTAAATGTATTGTATTAAGATATATACTTCTTATACATTTCGAGTTATATTTAAATCACTCTGACAACAATTATATTTATGCATTTTTAATTGTGATAATATATCTAAGTTTATTAATTTTAAGTTTGTAACCACTAGTAAATTATACAAAAGTTATTTTATGTGAGTATTTCATTTTTTTCATAAACATATATAGTATCATTCATAAAAATTTTATATGATCAATATGACTATAATTAATATCACTTTATAATTATTTGATATAACCGATTAATATAATGTTCTTATAATTGATAATGGTACGCGCTTATAATTCTTATAAACCCTCGTATAGCTTAACCTATTTTTCAAATATATAAACAGGAACATGTATATAGAATGACATAGGAGCAATATATAAGTGCTCCCTGAAACATGTTCTATGGCTATATATTATAAATATATATTTTTATAATATATTTTAATATATATTACTATTTTTGTATTTAAAATTGATTGACATAACTTCTAAATGTATATATATGGATACACTTTGCAAGCATTTATTTGATTATACGCTTTTTATGTGTAAAATTTACTACTATAGCTTTTAAATTCTATATTTATACGTCCTCCAAATATTTATTTATTTTATATTAAATTTTATATGTAAAATTCTGAATATAGCTTGTGAGAGCATGTGTTATTAGGAACATAATATAAATACTAATAGCACATGTCCCAAGATAAATAAAGGGGGCATTTTGGTAAGTGAATTAATGAAAGGTGGCTTTATCCCACAATGGAGAGGCAAGGGGTAGCAAGATTGGGTAATAATTATAGTGGATTTTTTCTTTCCATAAAAAAATGAAGCATAATGAACTTTTGCTTGAGTATGTTTTTTGTATTTTGCTCATTGTTGCCCTTTAGTTTAGTTTTGTGATGTTATTGCATGTAATTGGTATTTGGTATTTGTTGTTTGATTTCTGTATCCTTTTTGTTAAGGTTAGGGGCCTTGCTCTTTTTTGATACTCATTATATAAATTAAATTAAAATTATATTCATTATATGCAAGAGCACACAAAGTCGGTGTTGTTCAAGAAAAAGTGCCTAAACCGATCATCTGGGCAGCTAAGCGGGCGCTTCTGTGGTTCAAATTATGGAGGATAATTCTGATGTCATTGATATGGAGCTTGATAGCTCTGTTGACCTTGCAGATTTTTTGGAGAATTTGAATTGATGTCTACCTGGCTGAGGTGACCTCACACCATACTTATATGATGATGAAGATTTGAGGTTATATATATGAATTAATAACATATTTGAGGATTTTACCCTCCATATTTGAGAAATCTTAATGACCCAACTTAACAAACACTAAATAAAATAAATATCATACTTAACTATTTCTAATATTAATTTTATCTACTTTTTCAGATTTATTTAGTCAACACAAATGATGAAAGTTATAATTTACCCTTCATTTAAAAATTTTCCCTTCCCTTCCCCAGCCCAACCCCCTCCCCTTTGTTTGGATTTTTTTTTGGCCGCTAAAATCCAAACCCCAGCCTCCAACTTTTCATGTTCGGTTGTTCGGCATCTTAATCTTCATGTGCTGTTCATCAGTTCATTTTTCTATAGTGTTTCCGCAGCAAGTCAATGATGATTTATTGAATAATATTGATGATGAAAACTTGGTATTATGCATTTTTTATTTGGAACTTCAGGGGCTTTCTCTATTTTTTTTGTTTGATAAAAGATATTTGCAAACCAAAATAAATCTAGTGAATTCATACTCTGTAATATAATAGTGGAACTAACACTTCATTCTTTGATTCTTGTATTCTTGTTCATCAAAAATCGAAATTTAACTTCTAAACCTTAACAATAACAGTAAAATACATTTTCACATCCAAAAAATTCAAACTTTCAAATTGAAATTCAGAAAAACTGGATGAATCACTCCCCGAATAATTGATTCTTATTCAGTCGAACTAATCTTCAAACACGGCCGAGATTCGATCTCTTTTCCACCATAACCGCTGTGGAACCACCACTAACCCACTGTTTCTCCACGATTTCCGACAAACCCTTGTTCATCGACATTGTACCTCGTTTATAAATGTGGTTCAGTTTCAGTGTTACAGCCTTACAGGGGAAGAAGGAGAATTATAAAAGACACCCAAGATAAACGCATATTCAATTCAGTAATTATGAGGGTACTTTGGTATTTTCAATTTAAATTTTGAGGGTATTTACGTCAAAACAAATAAAATTAAAGCGGCAAACATGCCCAGGTCTTTGACTAATCGGAAAAAGTATATATTTATGTAAATTGCAAATGTTAGGTAGGATAATTGACATTTTTCAAATATGAAGGGTAAAATCCTCATTTTAAAAAACTTTGAGGGAGGTATATGTTATTAATTCTTATTTATATGTATGTATGTATGTATGTATGTATGTATGTATGTATGTATGTATGTATGTATGTATGTATGTATGTATGCATGCACACATGCATATGTATATTTATTTATTTACATGCATATGAATGCATATATGTAGAGGGGACTTTTGCTTTTTGGACGCGAACTTTGGGGGTATTTATTTTCTGGACCCCCATATTTCAAAGTTTATATTTTGGCCCATATATTTTGTCTCCGACAACAATATGGACCCTGTACTTTGTCTCCGGCAACATTATGGACCCCCATATTTCAAAGTCATTATTGATTTTTTTTCGAACATTTTCCAGCCGCAACTTCTTCTTCCTCTTCTTGCACAATTCCCAACCCCCATATGAGCATAAATTTACAAAAAAAGTTACCAAAATTTACCAAAATGTACCAAAATTTAACTTTTACCCTACTGTTTTTTATCCATGAATTTTACACACCCATAGCTGTCAAAGTCTGATCAATTTCAAAACAACAGTCAAAAGAAGGAAAAAATGATAAAATGTCATATAGGAAAGTTTAGGCAACAATTAGGTCATCGCCAGAGTCAAACATAACTTTGGGCCACATTTTTTGGGTCCACAAAGTATAAAGTCCAAAATATAAACTTTGAAATATGGGGGTCTAGAAAATAAATACCCCCAAAGTTTGGGGTCTAAAAAGCAAAAAACCCATATGTAGACAGTAGACATATAGATACGCTTAGGGGTGTTCATGGGGCGGATACCCGAATCGATTGGATAATTTTTCCGGGTATCCGAAAATTCGGGGCGGCCAAATCCTCGAACCGTATCTGTAACCGAAACTACCGTGTAACCGAAAATCGGGTACCCGAAAGTTTCGGGGCAGATACCGGTTAACCAAAAAAGCTGATTAATTTTAATTATATGAGTTTCCAATTTTTATTTTTAATTTGTAATTATTAATTAACACTCCGATAACAAAAAATGTTTCAAAATTGTTCTAAAACTAGGCTAGCATGACCACAGGCACTGAGTTTCCATACGTTTTGAGTTTTTGGAGGATTTGGAATTGGAGCACTGAGCGCCAACATTAACATAAATTAGGGTTTTTTCCATATTAAAATTTGGGCCTAGACAGTAGACTAGAGATTGAAAAAGATAGGCAAAAATTAAATCTGGACCTAAATGTGAAATTTAATTTCGGGTAATTCGGGTACCCCGAAAACGTATAGGGGCCGATCCGTAACCGAACCGATTAACCAAAAATATTTCGGGGCGGGTACCCGACCCGATTAAAATTGATTTTTCCAAGGCGGGTACCCTAAATTAGTGACCGGGTAACGGGTTTCCGGATCGAGTTTTTCGGGGCGGTTATTTATGAACACCCCTAGATACACTAGATTCAAGTATTAAAGATATATACGATTGCTTACTTGACCACCATCTCCATTTTCTACACTCTCATCAAGGCTCAAATTTTTCAAAAGTTAAAAAAAAAATTATGTATAATAATTGTAATGATCAACGATTTATATTAATGATAATTAACACTTTTTAATTTTTTTTTTCCTGACCTATAAAATTTACTGTTGATTATCTTTAATTTACATAGAAACCAGACGGATCTAATCATCTTAACACCATTCAAGAGAGTGAAAAAAAAATAGTAGACTCCACCACAAACTCCAAATAAAATAGCAATCTAGACACAAGTTGACATATACTATACACATAATCTTCTAAGAATCTCTCAAGCATTAGGAATGCAAGTAGACCATATTTTATTTCCTTGTTTTCAAACTCCTCTAGATTTCAAGCATCAACAGCTACTAGTTTTTGCATAGCTTGATCTGACTTTTCTTCTAGGGATCTTTGATGATGGAATAAAAAACTACTTTCTGACCAATCATAGGTATAAATAATTGGTGATATTTATATAAATAAGTATCTACGTATATGTAGTGTATATGTGGAAAAACGAGCACCAAAGAATGGTACAATTTCTACTCTATAGAATATATACACACAATATATTTAAATCCAAAATGAGCATGCAAGCACACTTGCTTGTAGTCATGTTGATACTCACATGTATATAGTTTTTGAGAACATTAACAGATCTGGAGCAAAGTCAAGGGTGACCATGATTACAAGTAATACGGAAAAAAAAATAATAATTTAGTATAATTTGGGATGAAAATTATGGATTTTTTATATATCAGATGAATATAGGCTCTGTTCTTTTATGCGGTATTTTGCGGAATGGTGTGGTGAGGTGTGGTGGAATTGTGGCGGGTATGGTGGAATTGTGGTCGGTTATTGATATGTGGGGTATGAGAGGAGAGATGATGTAAAAAGTAGAGGAGAAAAGTGAGGAGAGAAAAAAATGATGATTTGCGATAAAATGTGGCGGGTTGTGACAAACTGCGGTAGGCTGTGGCACCACAGTTTGCCAATCGCAGAAAAGAACAGGGTCATAAGGGGACGTTTGGTTGAGAAACTTTCTCGGGAATGTTTGTCAACTTTTCTAAATTGAAAAACTTTCCCATGTTTGTTTCTGCAAAATATATAGGAAAGTTTTGATGTGGGACCCATTATTTCCCTCACAAACTCAGTAAAAAGTTTTCCAAAATGGGGGGGGGGGCTAGGGAAATTCTTTCCCAGGAAAGTTTTTCCTGGGAAAGTCTTTCCTAGGAAACTATCAAACGCACCATAATAGTATATTGTTCACCCTTAATTAGAAGACTTAAATCTGACACTAGTTAAGAGGATATGTTTTGGTGGTTTTTCAAGCTTAATTAGCCATAATATGAATCATATGATATACTCATTATCATCACTTTGGAAGTGGTGAGCCCCATACATAAAATGCTGCCTACTTTTCTCGCGTGATTTCATGTCTAGTCTTGCCTACCTAAGTTCATCTATATATATCTATGTGCACGGGTGGTTAATTTTTTTTATCGACCTAGTTGAAGTTGTGCAATATTTCAAGGGGATAATATGGGTCTTGGTCCAAGACAGTTTTATGTGTATGTATTAATCTTCATTAAATGGGTATTTATTATAATTTTTATATATTTTTTAATAGTAAGTAATAATTATCAATTATGAGAAGTTAGGGATGCATAGGCTGCGACAATGAGCACAAATGATAATCTAATCGAATCAACCCCTCCCGTTAAATATTTTAAGTGTTTTTTTAAATATAAAAAAATGTATAAAAGTATAATTTTATACAATTTATCTATGATATTATAATCATAGAATTCAATCATATCATTTAATTTCATTTTACTATATAGTAACATAATTTTAATGATATGGTAAGACACTTAAAAGGTGTCTTGCCCAAGACTCATATCATTTTCATATTTCAAGAGGAGCGCAAAAGAAAATATATAGAATAGGTAAGGGTTGATCCACGTTGAAGTGCGATGCAGTACTATTTAGTTTAACTGATATTTTGATTGTAAATTTTTTTTATCATTGTTTTATTACATCTTAAGAGGCTGCTTTTTTTTGGTAGTTCTTGTGTTGTTGTAGTTGTTGTGTACTGCGAACTTTTCAATCTTTTATGACTCTGAACAATGGAAATGAAAGTAACACTAAAATGGTGAATACAATTTGATAAGATCATTTGTAATGACCTTCAAGGCGAGTTGTTTGCATATGAGAGTCGTTCACCATGAAACTCATCAAATTCGTTATATTTTACATTGTAGACCTCACTTGTTGGCCATTCTTGACTCAAGCTTTACAAGTGCTCAAGGATATATTTCTTATAAAAATATCTTTTGTAAAACCATGTGTTAAAATAGACTGAAATATAGGTGACCGAATAACAAATAAGGTAGACGAGTTAGAGGTTGTCGGTAGGTTATTGTTTGGATGCCTTGTTCTGCTTTGTTTTTGCATGGTTCTTGCATTTATCTTGTGTTTTAGTCTTTCAGGTGTTGAGTTGAATGTGGAGACCAATTTTGGGTTGGTCTTTGTGGGTTGGGAGCAAGGTAGAAGAGTTTGAGTGGATTGTTGATTTGTTAGCCGCCCCTTTTGTAATTCCTTGGCTGCCAATGACTCTATTAACCCTAATTAATTGTGTTAACCTTGTACTATAAATAGAGTCTGGGTACTGGGCTTATTACTATCGCAATTGAGTAGTGTTTTATCTTATCAGAAGCGATTGACCTGTAATCTTTGTATCCCTGAGGAAGTTGTTTGAGACTTATCTGTGAGTGCTGAGTTCTCATTTTGTAACTCTAAGGAGGTTGTGAGAGATTGTGGGGGTATGAGAGTCTTTGATAAACACTTGTAATCTTCTGATAGTGCATCATTCGTGGTTTTTTCCCGGTTTAGATCTTTCTATGTTAGTTCCTTGTGTTGAACCTTTATTTATTTTTCGCCCTATTTATTGTTTGTCTGCTAACAATGTCCTAAGTATCCTAACAACTGGTATCGGAGATTTGGTTGGAGTGTGCCTGAGACTGAGAAGCAATTGTGAAGATTTCGGAGTTCGATAAGAAATACTGCACATGGTGGAGGACATGCATTGAAGTTGTGCTCCACTAGCAAAACTTATATCTTGCGATGGGTGAAAAGTCAGAACAGATGGAGCCAAGCTTGATGGTCGGACATTCAGTACGGTGAGACTGATGTTATCTCAGAATGTGACTTTCATCGTAAAATAATAGAAAACAATGAAAGATCTAATGGATACCTTGCAAAACACATATGAGAAACCTTCGGCGATGAACAAGGTGTATATGTTGCGTCGTTTATTTGAATTTAAGATGCATATATCTGGTGAAGTGAATGGTAGTATGAATGAGTTGAATGCTGTACTATCAAAATTGAACTCTGTGGGATTTAGTTTTGATGACGTGATAAATGCTAATATACTGTTGGCTACCCGGCTTGGGATAATTTTGTGACTTTTGTAATATCTTCGGTTAAAAAAGATGAGAAACTGAAGTTTGGTGAAATTAAAGACTTTGTCCTGAATGAAAGCATCTGTAGGAGAGATTTTAATGTGTCGGAGTCTTTGGGGAACGCTTTGGTTGTCAGGGGTAAGAGGAATAGTGGAAACTTGGGTCGGGGTCGGTCTAAATCTAAAAGTCAAAATATGGAGCACGTGTTGTGTTGAAACTGTTGTGATAAAGGTCATTTCGTTGGGATTGTCCTAAACCTAAGAAGAGCAGTTATAATGACTATGACTCGATAAATTCTACTGAGGATTTGGGTGATGTCGGCCCTAACTATTAGTGTTGACGAGTGAGAAAGGTGTAGGGTGATAGATTCGGGTGCATCGTTTCACTCTTCGTCTAGTAGGGACTAGGGAGTCCTTTAGTAATTTGTGAGTGAGAGGTTTGGCAGGGTTAGACTTGCAAACGTTCACAGTCTAAAGGTGTTAAGAAGAGGTGATGTGAACATTAAAACTTCTAAAGATGTGACTTGGAGGTTGAAGAATGTTCGGTATATCCCGGGTCTGACCAAGAGCCTTGTATATATGGGTGAACTGAATGAGGAAGGGTTCACAATGAGATTTGAGGATGGTTATTGGAGTGTAGCGAAAGGATCTCTGATAATTGGAAATGATAGAAAGAAGAAGAAGCTATATGCTACCATTAATAATTCTAACATGCATGTTCATGCTCGTCAAAAGGTTGTTAGCTTCTCTGATGAGAGAAGGGTACCAGAAGCAAGGAAGTTTCCGGTCGAGGCTACGAGAATGTATGGTCAGCCAAAGAATGCCATCTGACCTATGCGGGAGTTCGACGTTGTCAACACGAGATGTAAAAGTCCAATTCAAAATTTCCCTAATTTGTTGACAAAGATGCATATGTCGAAGTTGCAGGGACGTGATAAGTTCAAGTGGGAGTTTGTTGCTAAAAGAGGAGTTGATGGGAGGTCAACTGGGACCTTTGTTGATCTTTGCTGGACAAGATCGAAATAGATGCACTAGAGGATTCGAGGAGGTGTTGAAGTGGTGATTGATGATGATTAGCGAAGGTTACGTTTACAATTGGTCTCCGAGCGGGAGATTGTTTGATTGAATATGGAGACCAATTTTAGGTTGGTCTCTATGGCTTGGGGAGCAAGGTAGAAGAGTTTGAGTGTGTTGCTAATTTCTTAGCCGCCTCTTTTATAATTAATTGGCTGCCAAGGACTTTACTAACCCTAATTAATTGTGCTAACCTTGTATTGCTAGGCTTATTGGTATCACAATTAAGAGTGTTTAATTTGATCACTAGAGATTGACCTGCAATCTCTGTGTCCTTGAGAGAGTTGTGTGAGGCTCATCTGTTAGTGCTGAATTCTCAGGTTGTAACTCCAGGGAGGTTGTGAGAGATTGTGGAGGTTTGAGAATCTCTGATAAACACTTGTAATTCTCTAATAGTGCATCGTTCGTGGTTTTTTCCTGGTTTGGCTTTTTCCATGTTAATTTCTTGTGTTCATCCTTTATCTATTTTTTTCGCACTATTTATTGTTTGTCTGCTAACAACGTCATGAGAATTCTAACATCAGGTATGTCCAGCTTACCTATCTAACTATGCATTTAAGTCTCGTTCTCTTAGTTTTTCCTGTTTTCCTGTCAAGAATCAACCTTTTAATGCATATTTGTGAATGGAGGAAAAACTACATACACATGGATCCTCTCAGATTTCACGTTAACCAAACTATAGTGAAATTTGTTGATATTGTAGTAGTTGCCGTAAGGGTCGAGAAAGTAATACCTAAAACATCAAGGATATTTAAGTGTAAACTTCCCCCTTTTCTAATCCTCTTTTCAAACATTTTACGTGCCTTCATGAATTGGCTTGTATATATCAAAAGAGGAAAAATAAAATTCCGAACAAATTTGGCAAACATAAAGAACAAGGAGTTGGTCATGGGGTTTTTTGGATTTTGTACCCCGAACTTTAGGGGTATTTATTTTCTGGACCCTTGGTTTTCAACTTTAATTTTTTGGACCCTTAAAGTTTATAGGTTGAAAAAAAGGATCCTAAAGTTTGTTGGCTGAAAAAAAAACGTTCGTTTCCCGTTTTTCTTTTTCTTTCCATGTTTGAATTTCTCTCCCGATTGGCGTCAAACTTCAAGACTAAGGTTAAAACTGATATTAAACTTATAATAAACCTCTCTTATTCATGTTGGAGTTACTTAAATCCCTGTACTCAGGGGTCTAAGTAGCCCCGATATAAATAAGAGAGGTGTATTATAACTTCAATTTCAGTTTTAACCATAGTCCTTAAGTTTGACGTCAATCGGAAGATAAATTCAAACATGGAATGAAAACAAAGAACGAGACAATGGCTTTTTCTTTAGCGCACAAACCTTAAAGTCCTTTTTTACTCAGCCTACAAACTTTAGGGTTTAAAAAATTAACGTTGAAAACTAAGAGTTTAGAAAATAAATACCCTTAAAGTTCGGGGTCCAAAATGCAAAAAACCCGTTGGCCATGGGTACTTCCACTAGATCGACTTACATAAACAAAATTAAATTATGAGATCTAATTAAGTCCCTTAATTAAAAAATGTTCAACCTCTTATTACAACTTGCAACACAACTTTTGTGTTAATTAATCTATAACTAGTATGTAGCCAATATTAAACGCAATGATTAAGCTGTTAATGGGGGCATTAGTGTCGGCCAAAAGATGTTTATATGTTTTAATAATTTCCGAATTTGCAACTTTCTATGATCATGCACGTACAATGCACTTCCTAGGGTTAATCAATGTAATCGCCCTTTGTATTTTTGTGAAATATTAACCCTTGGATATTCGAGATCTCATATGCACCAAATTATATAATTTCATCAACTTGCTATTTATATTTCGTCCAAATTATATTTATCAGTTTTACTTTTCAGAGCCGCCATATCAACTTCCACCTCGTATTTTCTATAATGTGAGGATAATATAGGGTGTGAGTATTTCTGTTATTATTCAAATATTGTGTTTATGTTATGTTATAAGATTATAGGACCACTCGATTTAGTATTGGCTAATGTATGTCTTCAAAGGGCAACAAATAGCTTAGGCCCTGTTCACTGCGGTTATCAGCTGCATGATTTACTGCGCAAATCATTACTTTTCTCTCTCCTTACTTTTCTCCTCTACTTTTTACATCCTCTCTCCTCATCTACCCTACATACCAATAACCCACCACAATTCCACCGTACCCGCCACAATTCCACCACACTTCACCACACCATTCCGCAAAATACCGCATAAAAGAACAGGGCCTTAGGACATTTGTTGTGAACTTGTGATAGATTATAATTAAGGGTTTTGATGTCAAATAATTGTGATTGATAATAATTCAAACTGACCATTCGGTAATCAGTAGGCTGAATTTTTTATTATATTTTCTTATACTAAGCTAGCATCAAGTTCCGCCAGTGAAAAATTGATATGACATTGATACCACGTGTTTAGTACTGATAAACTGACATTATCTTTCAACACCAAGCATGTGATATCGATGTCACATCAATTTTTCGCTCCCAAAACTTGCTACCAGCTTAGTATGGGAAGATATGATAAAAGTTCAGTCTATTAATGGTTGAAAAATCAGTTTGCATAATTTTCAATAAGAAACCCTATATTATAGATTATTTGATGTCAAAAATCCTGAATTAAATTACATAAACAAAATTAACAGTCTGTTTGGTTATTAGAGGGGGAGGGGAGGGGAAGGTATTAGAGGGGATGGAAGGGGAGGGGAGGGGTGGGAAAGGGAGGGGATATCTTTCTATTTTGTTTGGATTATAAATGGAGGGGAATAAGGGGTAAGAAAGGTTAATTGTTGTGTTTGGATTAGAAAAGAGAGGCAAGGAGGGGAAGGGGAGGAAAATGGAGTAGTTTATTATATTAAAAAATTATTTTCTTTTTTTTTTATAATTATAATGAGTTCCCCTCCCCTCCGTTAACCCTCATATTTAGGGTTGTTCATAGTCCAGTCCGGATCGAAAAAGGGGCTGGATCGGACTAGACCGAGGGAAGTTCGGTCCAGTCCTCGGTCCAAAAAAATTTGATGTTCGGTCCTTGGTCCAGTCCATGGACCGAACTGAAGGACTGAAGTTACTAAAATTATAGGGTTTCCTTATGTATAGTCGATCGGGGTGGGACCGAGGCTGGATCAACAAAGTTGATCGATCGATCGGGACGAAAAAGTTTGGTCCGATCCTCGGTCCAACTTAGTCCTCGGTCTTCGGTCGATCGATTCGATCCGATGCGGGCCGATGATGAAACGACCCTAGGGGTTAATGGAGGGGAATGGAGGTAAACTGTTCCCCTCCCCTCCCCTCCCTCCTATTTATTTTTCCAAACAAAGGTAAATGAGGTTATTTAATCTCCTTCCCCTCCTTTCCCCTCCCTATCCAAACAGAATGTAAGAAAATATGGTACTTTATAATGGTAGACGTAACAAGTAGGACCAATTAGTTCACTATTTTGCAATTAAGATTGTGCATAGATTAACCTATATGCTTAGATATATACGAGAATATGTTATTATATGTATTTTTTCGTATGTTCAATCAAATTTTATCGAAAATTAAATATCTTTCAAAACTCTTATTTTTATGTATGTCTGAATAAATTTGGTTAATCGTTTAACTAATGTCTAATGTATTATTTTTATAACATTTCATCCATCATTCTAACTCAGGGTGGTAAAATATAGCCCTAATATTCAAATTTTTCCGATCCAGAAAAAAAAAAAAGAAATATGATCACAACATGTATTAAAAAGCACGTGCATGGCACAAACATAAATACACTTCATTGTAAACGTATGTGCATGAAAGACTAACTTTTTTTTAAAATTTTTTTTATGGGATGGTAGGGACAAAGAGAATAATCACAACGAATTGTCACCCTCACTTGTTCGTCCCTTGGGGTTAGTAGACTATAGTAGAGATATTCCGTAGTCCGTACTAAGAAATGACCCAAAATAGTATTATCTTCTATTAATCAATTCTAACTTTTTCCCTTAAGATTTTTTAATGCTACATATTGAATATTAGACCTTCAAGTTATCATTTATGCACAATTTACTACATCACAATTTTTTACCTTGGTTGAAATTTATTCAAACTAAATAATTATAGTATGTAACTTAAATAGCAGGATGATACGAGTGTCCTAAGACTAAAATTGAAAAATTGTCTTTTGAGGTCCTTATAGTTAAAGCATATTACCATCCAAAATTAGCTATATTGAAGGATACATACACGACTTTATAGCATATTAAACATTCATTAATCATATTGTTAGAATATAAAATTATCATTGTACCTTCAAGCATTAGCTTAAACTTTTGATTGTGACGGTTATTCCACATGGCATCAGAGCTAGACTAAGTGGTCTCAGGTTCAGATCTGATCAGTAGCTCTTATGTATATTTGTGCAAGGCAGATGTGAGTCTTTGCAACATCACGTACGCTTCAAGACCAATGACATGAGCTTAAACTTTTGGTTGAGATAGTTCCAGAAATGTAGAAAAGCTAACGTGACAGTACATTGAGTTTCAAAATCAAAGCATCGCTCTTGAATTCTTCTAGCACATGGTCATGAAAATGCTGAGAAAATTCTCTTCCATCACGAGGATCGATATCATCGGATGCAATGCTTGTGAGAAGAGACCCCTTATTGTTTCACCTACTTGATTTTAATTTTTTTTTGGGAGATCCGAGACGGAAGCCCACTTCAATCAAGGTTCATGGTAACAAATTATGCGATATTTCATCTTAAAATTAATTAGTATCGAGAGAAGCAACGCACTTTACTTAAATACCATACTCATTCACTTTAATTTTCCGATGTGAAACTTCAAATACACGAGTGAACCCAAAAGAACAAAGGAAAGATCTAAAAACTTTATTTCTTTCTGCGAAAGATAACAAAAGAATATAGCATGCAGTAAAGCATAAAATTCTGATTAAGACGGCCTTTATTCCTTCCTTTATGAATACAAACAATCTTGCTAGCGATTATGAACTTGACTAACTTGCATATTATATTCTTCCTTAACTAAACTTAGTAATTTTTACCAAGATTGAATAGGAACAAAACACAATCTACTGTTTTCTACATATTCTGTTGCCAAAAACAATTTGATCAAAGGGCCAAGATCTAAGAGTCGGCACACAAAAAAATTTCTTACATTATATTTATAAATAGTCAAATATCTAGAGTAGAACATAATTATTAAGTATAATATCTCATTTCTTGGTGATTGAAGTATATACCTTTCATTTATTAACAATTAAAAATGACTAGATCATATTATTAATTGTAATTAAGTAGTCCCCTCAAAAAAAATTAGTGGACAAAGAAAAGGGAATAAAGGGAAGAAATAGATTCATGGTTCTAGCTAGCAATGATTAATTATCAATTATATCAAGTGAAATTTTAGGAGGCACTTTAGTTGACTAATCAATTTTGGCAAAAAAAAAAAAAAAATTGGTGGTATAGGAGGAATTTATAAGGATGGTCTTTGACTCATGTGAATGAAGAAAGTAAAGATGGGAACATATGCCCTTTGTTGGGCATAATTTTTAATTTTGGGGGTTGGAAATTTCCCTTGTAAAGGGCAAATTACTTTATCAATGGTGTTTTTTGAATCTTTTTAACTTGGAATTTTGGTAAACCCTAGCCATGCAAGTTTTAGACAAGCAAAATTGATTTTTTTTTTGCCACACTTAATATATTTTGTTTGCACACAAGTGAAATATGAATCTTTAGAGCCCTTTTTAGCCGGGACGTTTTTTATTGGATTATAAGCTTTTGAAAATCGAATTTGGTGATTGTTTACTACAATATCTCGGATTTCACATTTGACTCATAACAAGACAATTTTTGGCAGGTGATATTTGTAAGCAATCTAATAACAAATTGACATTAATTAAACTCGATGTTTCTATGATAATTGCGATTATTTTTTCCAGTTAGAATGTTAGACACACTTCCATTTAACATACCACCCCTAAAAACACAAATACATCACAGAAAAGTTCAAGTTTAATTGACGTTAATTCAGTGTTGGGTTGGTAACATATGTTATCCCTAAAGATTAGATTGCTATAAATCAAATGTGAAATTTGGGATATTGTGATAAACAACCTCAAAGTTGGGTATTTCAGAACCCAATAGTCTTTCCTTATTTCCCCCTTACATTCTAAACCTATTTTCTACAATAAACTTATCTGAACATGTTTTCCAAGAAAAAAAAAGAAGTGAAATATGCATTTTGTAATTTGCATTGTCCAATTTCATAGCCAGAGCCCGGAGGCTTCATGAAATGGGCTACATGTTCAAGTCAGAAAAGGCCCAAATGTTCTAACAGTATCCAGGCCCAAAATAAATTGGGTTACTATTTGATGGGCCGGTACCTGTTCCCGTTTTCCTTTCCTTTTTTTCTTTATCGTTTCTTTCCTTTCATTTATTCTAAGAATGTGTTTGATGGGGAGGAAAATTATTTTAAAAATTATTTTTTTCATTTTTGATGTTTGGTTTCTAAAAAAATGTGAAAAATTATTTTCTAAAAAAATCATCCCTCCTCTTTATTAGTTGTTTTATTAAGTCAAACTCTAAGAAAACTCATTTTCTTAGTCAAAATTTGCTCTCACGAGCTCATTTCCCACCCTCAAACTCTCACTGCTCCTTGTCACCACCGTGTGGGACTAACCCCATTGTCGGCCACCAGTCGTCAGCTCTGACACTAGCAACCCTGTAGCGCACCTATACTATTAGGTTCCACACAACCACTTACTCTCTAACTTTTCACCTCCACTTCCCCACAAACTCACTTTCTCGTTCAACTCTCGCGCCCTCCCTTCCACCACTTGCTTCATGCTACCCCTAAGATGTTTGTCGACCTTCCCAATCTCCAATGACAACAAGGCTAGCATCAAGCACAACCACCGCACCTCCCTTCCATTCTCTCTCAAATCCCCATTCAACCCTGTCTTAAGCCATAACATTCAACTTCCACCATTACCAAACACCATCCCCCATCGCCGCTTGCCACCACCTCTGGTGACCACTAGGTACAGCGACGCCTCCCATAAACTATCCGCCACCCTCCCCCCTCAACCAACATTCACCCAATCACCCCGCTACCCTTTTACTCTCTCAAATTCTCCCCACTCACCATTCTTCACATGCCCCAATTTTCGCAGCATCTTTTAGAAAACTACTTTTCTTTGTACTAAACACGTGAAATAGCAATTAAAAATTTATTTTCTAAAAAAATCATTTTCCAAGAATAATCATTTCCATAGAAAATCATTCTCTTACATCAAACATGTGCATCTTATATTAAAGATAAAAGGGGGAGTTGCTCTCTTAAAATTTGAGCCTTTATGGTGCGACATGCTTCATTTTGCTACTTGCCTCATTACGTTGCATTCACACTTGGTTTTCAAGTTACTTATTTGGCTCATTACGTGTTATTTTATTAGCTTAATGTCATTTTTGTTGAATAGTTTCATTGGTTAGTTGAGCATATAATGTTTTCTCTCTATGCATAAAAAACCTAACATTTGTTTACTGTTCTTTATTTATAAAATTAGTATGAGTTAAACTCATATTCATCGTTGAAATGCAGGGTAAATATAAAAAAAAATTAAATTAATTAGTGAAGAAATTAGGCTCACTCCTGCCAATGTTCTTCGGGCTCAATATCCTTTGAATAGGCTTCGACTTGAAAGCTTTGGGAGCGAGCTTCGTTTTGATATGTACTACCTCCGTCACAAAATATTTATTCATTTGATTAAATATTAACTGTTTATTACTCACAAATTATAATAAGCTACAATATAAAAGTAACACTATTTTAAATTTTAGTAAGGTATCTTTTTAATAGAAATAATTACATATTTTAACTCATTATAATCTGTGAGTAATAAACGGTCAAAACTTGATTGAATTGACAAATAATCTATGGTGAAGACGACGACGACGACCACAACAACAACAACAACAAATAATAATAATAATAATAATAATAATAATAATAATAATAATAATAATAATAATAATAATAATTAATAACTATAGCCCTCGAAGAATTTATTAGCGGAGCAAAAAATAATTATGATGGCCACATTTGTTTAATTTATTGTTCGTCATTTATTGTAGCAAATTGCGAATAGGCAGATGTGTCAATGATGTTTATTCAATTGTTTTTAGAATAGTACTTCATTGTCTCAATTTGTTTTTCTCTTTTTAATTTAATTGTAATCGTAATTCTACTTTTACTTTTAATTAATATATTGTTTATCATTTTTTAATTAATATTTCAACAACTATTATTCTCGATTAATATAAGGTAATTTGTGAAAATTACAAATTTTCAACCCAATTTCAATATGTTGCAGCTAATTAGTTATCCCAAGTTAGGTAAATTGATCACAAAAATAATGGGATGGAGGTAGTCATTGTTGATATATCACTCTAGCCAATTATATATTGGTCAAATGTAATTAAATATAGGTCGACTTCAACAACATTATCAGTGTTCAGGGTGTAAGTGTTACTCCCTCTGTTTCATATTAACTGTCCTGAGGTGTCATTAATTTCTCAACATAGACAATATTTTAATATATGAAAATATCATAGTTAGATTCCTAACGAAAAATAATATCATAAGAATATAATGTTGAAATTTTTTAATAAATTATATTATAAGAAATTCTTAGTCAAAAACGATATTTTGGACAATTAATATGGGACGGAGGGGGTAGATTTCTAAATGCTATTAATAGCCAGCGGATCCAACATTATCCCATATATTAATCCCTCTTTTTTATTTATTTATGTGTCACTTAGAAGATTGTGCCAAAAACTTTGATCGCTAATATTTTAAATTATATAATGATTCATCATGCAAAATTAATGTTGTTAGATTCGTCATTAAAAAATACTATTAAAAAAGTATAATATTATATTTTTTTTTATAAAAATCTTATATATGAAATATTGATTAAACATTGACTTTGAAAAGGATAAATGACGGGTAACAAAATGGAGAGAGTATAAGTACTTATTAAATGGGTTTTTGGACGCTAATATATTAAACATTTGGGTTATTGGATAACAATGCATTGTACTTTCGGAAGTGTTGGACAATAATGCACCTAGAACAATTCCGGCGGTGGCTGGCCCAATAGTGATCTTACGTAGTAGGTGGAGGAGATGAATTAACCAAAAGATATTTAAATTTATCTCATATCAGCTGATCCACATAAGCAAAGGGAGACAACTATGAAAAGGGTAAAAAAAACACAAAATAACCTTCGCGCAAATGTGTTTCCCTTGAGAGATTGTTGTTATTGTTGTATAAAATCACCTCTGTATATGTGGATTAGTGACATGTCATATGTCTAAGTATTTTTTTAGAGCATGTACATTGTGCAATGCTAGTTTCAAAAAGTTGGAATCCACCCATCAACATCATCTACGATTCTTACTTTTTGGAACTTCATTCCATCTTCTCTTCAACCACTAAGAACTTATTCCACTTTTTTACTTTAAAATATTCAATGTGGACCCCTCTTTTCTTATAATTAATAGTTTTATTTATGTCAATATTTTGTAGAGTTTAATAAAATTATTATTCAACATGTTTTTTTAGAAATTAAATATATAATCAACTTAAATAACAATCAACGAAAAAGACTTGTCATTTTTAAATTTTGTAAATATTGAAATTGAGACTCCGAAATTCTTTTTTGAGACTTCGAAAATTATGATGATAACGCAGTCACTAAAAAAATAAAAATGCAAACCATTAAGATACGCAAATAAAATTAAAATTACAACACACAATTCCAACAAAAAAAATATATAACACACAAGGCCAAATGTGTTCTACAATTGTCGGTTGGCGGTCAATTAGGCAATTCCTTCACAGCCCACATATCGGTTCCAAATTTTATTCAACATTTTTTTAGAAATAAAAAGATTGTCAATGTAACAAAACAAAAAAAAATTGAAATTGACACTCCGAAATTTTGATGGAGGTTCATCTTCCACATCATCTATAATTCCCGGATTTTTAAAATTTCATTCAATATCTATAAATTATAATAGAAATTATTGTGGGTCCCACGAAATAAAGTCACGGGAGTAACTATAAGGAAATTAGCCAATTACAACATAGAAAATTATATATTTTTTTCTATTTTCAATTTTTTTTTATTTTCAATCTAGATTTTATTTTAAAATTAAAAAATGGAAATTGGAATCTAATAAACCAACCTTTGAGGGTACTTTGAAATAACGAACCAACCTTGCAAGCTAATTTACAACGAACCCACTTTAACACGTTAATTTTTCTAACGAACCTCCAGCGAGTCCCACAGGCCGGAAAGCTGACATGGCGGTGTTTTAGCCAAAAAAAAGGAATTTTTTTTGCTGAGTTGGATTAAATAAATCAACTTTTTCTTTTTTTTTAAATCCACCTCAATCCCCCTTTTTCTTTCTCTCTCTCTCCTCTCTCTCTCTCTCTATATCACCCCAGCCCCCTGACCCATCCCCGCCAACCCCCACCCTCTCACCATCGCCACCCTCACCACCGCCGCCACCACCACCACCATCACCATCATCCTTCATCATCATCATCATTATCATCATCATCATCACCACCACCACCACCACCACCATCACCATCATCATCATCACCGCCATCCTCCACCTGCTGCCACTGCCGCCAACCACTAATCAGTCACCGCCGGCAACCACTCCTCTACCAGCAGCCAACCGCCCTCCTCCTCCCCCCCCCCTCTCTCTCTCTCTCTCTATCTCGATGCCCTACTTGCACCGCCACCTTGACCATCGCCACCACGATGGTGATGGTGATGATGATGATGGCGACAATGATGATGATGATGGTGATGGTGATGGTGATGGTGATGATGATGATGATGATGATGGTGGTGGAGGTGGAGGTGGTAATGAGGATGATGATGATGATGATGGCGACAACGATGGTGGAGGTGGTGGTGGTGGTGGCAGCGGTGGAGGTGGAGGTGGTGGTGGCGGTGGCGGCGACGGCGGTAATGAGGGTGGTTGAAAGAGAGAGTGAGAGGGTGGGGCCGTGGGGGCTGGGTCGGGGGGATAGGTGGGGGGGGGGGCTGGGGTGATAGAGAGAGAGAGGAGAGAGAGAGGAGAGAGAAAGGGAGATTGAGGTGGATTTAAAAAAAAGAAGTTGATTTATTTAATCCAACTCAGCAAATTTTTTTTTTTGTCTAAAACATCGCCACGTCAGTTTTCCGGTCTGTGGGACTCGCCGGAGGTTCGTTAGAAAAATTAACATGTTAAGGTGGGTTCGTTGTAAATTAGCTTGCAAGGTTGGTTCGTTATTTCAAAGGACCCTCAAAGGTTGGTTTATTATATTCCAATTTCCATTAAAAAAATCAGAAAGTATCACTAAACTATATACAAATGGGAATATAAATTAGAAAGAGGGCAAATATATAATGACAAAGTTGTGGGCCACCCACAAATATTGAAAGGAGAGTGATTATAGGTATATCGACCAATCAGAATGCACACAATTTATTTATTTATTTGAAAAATAAAAATTTGGATAAATAATATACACAATAATAAGTAAATAATCTAGACGGTAACTTTATTTTTAAAATAATAATAATAATAATAATAATAATAAATAATAATAATAATAATAATAATAATAATAATAATAATAATAATAATATAAGATACACGAAGTGAATACATAGAAAATTATTTTTTTTTAAGATACACGAAGTGAAATATAAAAGTAGTAATAATAATAATACACGATTATATTTTTGTGCAACTATAAGCAATTATAATTATTTTGAAATAATCTTTCTAGATTATATTTACAATTTCTATTGATTTTTTGATTTTTTAAAATAACTATTTTAATATACTCTGTGCATCGCACGGGGTGAGGCCTAATTATTTATAATAATTGAAGGGAAATTCCAAATGTAGGCACCAACATTTTTGCATATTCCAAATGGTAGACACCTTTTTTATGTATTCCAAATGGTAGACTTAATTTCCATAAATTTCCATCCCATAGGCATGCATCTAACTACAGTTAGGAATATCATTTTATAAAAAATTGAATTGAGAAAACACCAGCCATCGTTCGATATTCCCAGCCAACGCACACAGCCTTCTCCTCCAAACGCCCAGTCAAGCCCAGCGCCCGTCGATTGTCTGAGCAACAGAGTCTGGGTGTCGATGAAGATGAACGCCGGCGAGGACTCACGGCCAAACGAGGAGATTTACGAAGCCCTTGTCGTCGAGTTTGTCGTAGGGCTTGGCACCGGAGAGGAGATCGGCGGGCGACGCCGACGATTTAGGCCTTGTCGACCTTGTCAGATTCGTGGCGAAGGCGGATTTGGCGGTGCCGACGATGACTTTGGCGCTGGACATGAGATCGGAGGTGGAGACGGGCCGTGCCGGCCACCGTGGGAGGCGGCAGAGGAGGGCTTGGATTTGCTCTTGTCGGTAGTGGTGTAGGAATCGTCTTCCATTAATTTGTCGGAGAGAAAAATCTAAATTTGAGAGAGAGAAGAAGTTGGGAAAATTGATGATTGATTGATGATGGAGAAACAAACGTTAAAATTAGGTTGGTTGGGATTTTAACGTCTGGTTCTGTGTGGTTGATATAGGCGGCCACCAGCGGTTCACCATACGCTGGGCGTTTGGAGGGGAGGGATGTGTGGGTTGGTTGGGAATGTCGAATGATGGCTGGTATTCTCTCAATTCAATTTTTCTTTTTAATGATATTCCCAACGGTAGTTAGATGCATGCCTATGGGATGAAAAATTTTGGAAATTAGGCCTACCATTTGGAATACATAAAAAAGGTGTCTATCATTTGGAATAGGCAAATGTTGGTGCCTACCATTTGAAATTTCCCATAATTGAAATTCACTCTACTAATTTTAGTCCACAAAATTCAATATGGGCTCCTTTTTTCACTGAACATTAAAATATAGTAGTTTTACTCTTTTTTTGGTTTTCTTAAAAAAAAGTTAACAAGTGCTATCTCCAATTTTTTTTTTTTTTTTTTTTTTTTTTTTTTTTTTTTTTTTGGAATGAAGAGACAGAGTACATAGATAAAGACAAGTTAAGGAAGGGCTCGGTCCCTGACATGATTTGCTAAGGTATGTACTTCCATAACTTCCGACTCAAACTTACTTAAAAAATAAAAAGGCTTGAAAAAAAGACTAACAAGACGACCTTCATTAAACCTAGACTCGAGAACATACAAGCTACCACTTGCTGCTTTAAGCTTCTTTTTGACAAAGGTTGGGCGTTCATCATCTGGCAATTGTGTCGCCTTCCTTTTCCGGTGTTGTACCTCCTGTGAGTGGTAATAGGTGGCTCCCTTTGCAGTGATTCCGCGGTTGTGGATCGTCCCACTTGGTTCCCTGCACCAAAAAATTCTCTTACCTGAATTAAGAGCCCTGCTAGAATTGGGGACTCTCATCGAAGGGCGACGCTTGTCGGGATTCTTGTTCGATCTGGGAGTAAAGTTGCAACCTATGACAAACTTAGGAACTTTTGGAGTAGAGGTGGTGTCCCTGCTTTTCTCCTTGGCATCTTCCTTCTGCACACTGATTGGATGTTCAGCTACGCTAACATGGGTCAGCGGCATCTTCGTCTTTACTTTAACTTGGACTTTCATGTACGTCATACTAAGAGGATCAAAAACTTCAATAAGGTTTCCTTTGAGCAGTCCTTCGTAAGCTTCAGCATTCAAGGACAAGATTTCACCATCTTGCTGTTTAGAAAACTTCAGCTTAGACTTGGTATTTTTCATGACGCCTTCTGTAGAGCGGACATCTGCCGTAGATTCCGTAGGGCTACAATCAGCCCTATCCTTAACGTTTGACATGGATGTTTGGTTGGCAACTAGTAGACAGTTGCTAGAATCAAGATTTCTTCCTTCCTCTTGGGTGTTCTTGTTGAACTTCCCATCAATTTCCATAGTATCATGTATCCCTTTGATATTGTCCTCTTTTGCCATGTTTTGGCTTCCTTCCACACTAGAGATTGTCTCCACCTCTATATCCGTTGTGGATGACATCATACCCAACTTCTTTTGGGGCTTTTGAAACTCCTTAAGCACTTCTTTGTTATCCGGGTCCAATTCAATTGCCCGTTCAAGATCTTTGATTGCTTCTTCCAAGCGATCGAGGTTCACTAAGGCTGCTGCTCGACAAAAAAACGCCTTAACATTCATGGGGTCAAAATCTAGGACACTCTTACAAAAGGTGAGAGTTTGGTTAAAATCACCTAACTTTAAACTACATGCTGCCAGGTTCAAGCCGAGTGAGGTGCCCACTTCCACCATTAACCCGACGTCATCCTCACCTAAAGGTTCTCCCGCACCGAGGAATTGGAAGGCCATATCATAAGCCAAAGCAACTTCTTTGAATTCTTTTTTCCTAAACAACTTGTTTCCCTGTTCTTTTATTTCCTTCGCTTTGAAGATGGCATGTCTAGGATGTGGCATGGTGGCCACAATTTTAAGGACTTCTTCATCAATCTCGTCTTCCATACTTAGCACCAACGACAAACTGGAACACTCCCAAAACTACCGAACCGGAAAGACACTTCCAATAGACTACAAGAACTGTATTGGTTCACTAAATTTAGTAACCACCTGAAGGTAACTACCCCAACACCCCACGATATGCACCACCCTGAGAATAACAACACACGGCGACAACCTGATGACCCCTGTCACTGGTAGAAGCCGGCCAACATACTATCCCAAAAATACCAACTACAAGCAGCTAAGGTTAGCCTAAATCACCAAAGCCCCTAAATCCAACTACACCCACAATCTCCCTGGGCTACAACACTAACACCAGGGCAAGCACAACGACCCAACCCACAAACTGATTCGACCAAATATAATTTCAAGTGAACAACACCAAAGAAATAGAAAAGACCCAAATCGAGAAAGGAAAGTGGCCAGATATCGGGAGACTTACAGGTTCACATCCGCCGCCTTCGAAACGTCGGAATCGTCGCCGGGGATGGAGATCTGTTGTTCCTGCGAACTGTAGCCCCACACTCAAACGCCACTCCCAATCTAACTAAAAGCTGACTAAAACAGAAACCAAAGGTTAAGGTTGAGTAGATCGGCGGATGGTGGTGCCGGTGACGACCGTCGACCAACCATCACCGGCACCGGCAAAGGTAATTTAGGAGTTGACCGCCTGAAGATAGACTCTGATGCTACGCGTTTTCTCAAGGTCCGAGGCCATTCATTAACTAGAGATGAATTTTGGAAAATTTGCTATCTCCAATTCTCCATCTATCAAAATAATAAAGTACGGTAATGTCCCTTTATTTTTATCTGCAATTGAATAAAAAATGAATAAAGGAGAAAAAGTTCCAGAACGGAAAGCCGTTTCTTCACGCGTGATTTTATTTTTCGTTCCACAGTGTGTGATACTTTTGGAATTCACTCCCAAATTCCATCGTTGTTCCACGCTGCTTTGTGCTCTTAGTCAATTCATCTTCTCAGTCTGCCACGTAGGGTCACCATCGAATCAGCCATTTTAAAACAAAGTAAAGGGGGATATGGCGAAATCGGTAGACGCTACGGACTTAATTGGTTTGAGCCTTAGTATAGAAACCTACTAAGTGAAAACTTTCAAATTCAGAGAAACCCTGAAATTAATAAAAATGGGCAATCCTGAGCCAACTCCTTTTTTTTTTTCTAACAAATAAGAAAAAAGTGCAATGCGTAATAAGAATAAGAAAAAAAAGTAAAAAATAAGAAAGTAAGAATAAAAAAAAAAGGAAAGGTGCAAAGACTCAAATGAAGCTGTTCTAACAAATGGGGTTGACTGTGCTGTGTTGTTATAAGAATTCTTCCATCGCATAAATCTTCTAGGTGCATTATTATCCAATACCCCTCAAAGTGCAATGCGTTATTGTCCAAGGTCGAAATTTAGTGTATTATTTCCCGATACCAAAAAAATTAAGTATATTAATATCCAAAAATCCTTATTAAATCTTACAAATTATTGCCAAGAAGATATGTTATTATTTATCCTGTTCTTTTATATGACTAGCTGCGATGCAGTGTTGAGAAAATGTGGTGGATTGTAGTGGGTTGGGAAAAGTTGTGGTGGATTGTGGTGGGTTGAGGAAAGTTGTGGTAGATTATGGTGGGATATGAAAAGTTTAACTTTTAATAAAACAATAAATTAAAATTGTAAAAGTAGATTGTGGTATGGTAGATTGTGGTGAGTTGTGGTGGAATATGTTGTAGTGCGGTGTGACACCACAGCCTGCCAGCCGCATAAAAGAACGGGGCCGATATTGTTAAAATGTTCACATACAACTATAAAACTTACAAGATATTGTTACTACCTTCGTCCTAAAATATTTGTCCTTTTATCTAGTTTCTTTGTTCCAAAATATTTGTCTTATTTACAAGTCAAACATCTGTAATTACTTTTCCACCCCTAATTAACAAAATTCATTTTTCAATTTACAATTCCAACAACTATTATGTTCAATTAAAATAGAATATTTTAGATAAATTACAAACTTTTCACCTCAATTCCCTATATGTATTGATCCTATTATATTAGGTAAAAGGAAAAATATAATAGGATGGAGGTACTACATAAAACTATTGATATCAATCAATGTCGAAAGAGACCCTTTTTCCCTTTTTCTTCCCTTCCCTTCCCTTCCCTTCCCTTCGTTTTCTTTTTTATTTTTTTTTTTGGGATCAGGAAGTTGGAAGTGGTTAAATAATTTGTGCATGAAAATTTATGGTTCAATCTTAAAAGCATGGGGACATGTGCTCAATGAGTGCTACGTAAGGTTGTTAAACATCCATTTCGGGTATGAATTAGATGTAAAATTTATGGTGGATATTGGATACACAATCTATTTTTGGTCTATATTTTAAAATTTTTTGAGTCAGCCAGCTAAATATATCGATTTAATATTTTTTAAGAATTTACTCGTATTGTCACATACTTATTATAATGTACAAAGTTCGTGGATGCATGCGATGTATGAAACTTATCTAATGTAAAAAAGAACCGAAAAGTTGGGGATAAATAAGCAGCAAAATGATAAACATCTTGCTGCAAGATGATTCTTAATCATTTTGCATTTGACATAAATCACTTATAAAATTAAATGTAAGTATATTTAAATCATTATAAAGATATGTTCATAATTTGAAGGTTATTAGAATCTATAAACAATATAAAAATATTTATTTATTTATTATTTTCATAAATATAACACTATACATAAAATGTGTATTTTTTATTATGATTGATAAAATTAGCAATTATTTATATTTTTTTACCTAGCAAATAAGTATTATACTCTTGTAGTTGATAAATATACATAATTATTAGAGAAAATATTATTAAAAGTTAACAAAATGTGAAATATAGATAATTCAAGATGGTTATTAACCATTTTGAGGTAATAGGTGTATCATGGTATTTCATTTCTAGATATTATCCACAATGATTCATGTTTGCTTCATCAAACTTGGATTCGATCATAGGGTTTTTTGCATTTTGAATCCCGAAATATAGGATAATTTATTTTCTAAACCCTTGATCTTGAATTTTGACCTTAGTCTTGAAGTTTATTATAGCTTAAACATCAGTTTAACCTTAGTCCAGAAGTTTGACGTCAATCGGGAGAGAAATTCAAACATGGGAGGAATACAAAGAACGAGACAAATGTCTTTTTCTTCAACCCACAAACTTTAAGGTCATTTTTTATTCAATCTACAAACTTTAGGGTCTAAAAAATTAATGTTGAAAATCAAGAGTTCAGAAAATAAATTACCCTATACTTCGAGACACAAAATGCAAAAAACCCTCGATCATCTGGTCGGAAAGCTTTACTTTTTAGTTTGATTTCTTCGGAAATCTTGTTTAAAGAGCCATTTGGCACTAGTTTTAATAACCTTATTTATGTACTACGTCCGTCCCAAATTATTTGTCGTTTTATCTAACTTCTTTGTCCCAAAATATTTGTTTTATTTATAATTTCAACTACTGTAATTCATTTTATACCCCTAATTAATAAATTCATTTATCACTTTTTACAATTCCAACAATTATTATCTTCAATTAAAGTAGGGATAATTTTGGTAAATTACAAACTTTTTACCTCAATTTCCAATATGCATTGGTCCTCCAAAATTAGGTAAATAGACAAATATAATGGGACGGAGGTAGTATAATTTAATTTAGAAAAACTTGGTTATTTCTCAATAAATACTTGGTAACATATCAACCATACTTTATCCAAATTGGTTGATTGAGAATTGAAAGAACCCTAGGGAGGGTGAATAGGGTTACTGAATTTTTCTGCACAAATCACAACTTAATAAGGACGTTAGGTTCTCAGTCTAAATAGACTGAGAATTCCCTTAACAGAAAACAGAAATAGACTAAATAAAGGACAGAATATATGAACTGAATAACCTCCTTTATTGTGACAAAAACGTGATGAACCTAGGATGAATGTCCTTAGGTTTTACAATGAACCAAGCGCCTTACAAGGACGCTTCTTATTTTCTGGAAACTAACACACACCAAATTCAATCTTTGGTGTCTAAACTCAGTTGATCCTAATTCCGTCTAGGAAACGACTATACAAGCATCAATCAAACCTAGACCCGTTAAGGATTGATTACACTCGAACTTCTCGCAACACCAATTCTCACAAGAACACCAAAACAGAAAACTCTATGTCTATTTTGAACACCTGATTTCTTCCGTGGAATCGTTGAGTTCTTCTGTCTTGAATTGTGTCTATTTAAGCGGCTTCTTTTCGTCTTGTATCCGTTGAAGAGAGGATTGTCTTTTTGCTTTGATTTCCTTTTTGAATGCGTCGAAATTTTCCTTCCTTTTTCAGCAGATCATTCTTTGAGTTCCTTCCAAAGATCTTCACGATTATTCCCTGCAAAGATAGAGTGCATAGTCAGTTGATCTGTCTAAGGAATAAAATAGGAAGGTAGGATTCTTGCTCAATTAGAGGACTTCCCTGATTTGGTTTCTAGTTTCCGTTTGTCTTTCACTTCAAAACTCCTCGTGTTGTGCAAATGTCCTTTAGGTGGTTTGGCATGAATGACCTTGGGGCACAGTGAGTGAACGTCCTTTTTCCTGTTCTCAAAAGGGGTTTTACAATCTCCCCCTTTTTGAGTGAAAGACAAAACTAGATACAAGCATAGTATGTCCAACAGATAGTGTAGTAATTAAAGATCATCCATACAGGGACTTAGCAAAAGACAGTTTAAATTGTTTTACAGACCCTGACAGAAAAACAAAAGATAAGAACCATCATACTATGCATCAGATCATCTCCCCCTTTTTGGCTTTCAAGCAAAAAGGAACAGGAGGAATGTTTGGCATGCAACGCAAAAAAAAAAAAAAAAAACCAAAGGAAAATCAGATTGGTCTAAGACTGGGGATCAACAAAGCCGGGGTAGTAGCAGCAGTAGGGGATTGTGGATTGGGGGAGTCTGGAACAGCCAGAGTGCTTGATGGAACAGCAGGTTTGAGGGTTGAAGTGACCTCGACCAATTCGATCCTTGCTTCGCGAAGGGCCTTGACCTCCTGGTGAAGAGCCTGAACCTCCTGGTGAAGGGCCTCAACAACAGATACAATGCTGGATATCTGAGTTTGCATTGTGGCATCCTTCGTAGCAGCAGCAGAGGTAGAGGCTTCAACGGCCTTGACTTCATCGAGATGAAGCCAGAAGCCATCTGGTTGTTGTTGGTAGCCCAGATTGAGCAGGAGGGAAGTATTTATGGTAGGCAGATTGAAGGAGGATTTCTCAGCATGGTCCAAGGAAACATTGCAGAAACGAAAGATTTTAGTCAGTAAGTTTCCATATGGAAATGGACCAGAAGGTGAGGTAGCGGTTAATGATATGCCGAATGACTATCTCTCCAATATCCGGATGGCGGTTACGGAGGACATTGAGAAGAAAAGAAGCACAGGCCTCATTCACAGTCTCCTTGTTTGTACCTCTCGGGAGTATGGTACGGAAAAGGATGTAATAGAGGAAACGAGCCTCAGATTGCAGCCCAGTGTACTGAGAAGATTTTTGTTCTGATGGTCGGGCAAAGTGATAGTGAAGTTCTTGCTTAGGGTCGGAGGAAAGAGACAAAGGTGGTTTGGTGGGATTGGGGTCGAGTTTCATAATTCGTTCTATTTGGGAGGGGGTGAGAAGAATTTCAACACCAGCGACTGTAGTTGTGAAGGAAGGTCGTTTTGAGTCCGGGACTAAGTTTGCATAGAATTCAAGGACAAGAGAAGGGTAAATTACCGATTCGCAGGCAAAGAAGGTTGAGCACCCCATTTCGGCGAGTGTGGTGAAGAAGGGAAAGGCTTGACGAAGGGAAGTGATGTCGACGCTCTCACAACATAGAATTTGACGGGTTGCCAGAAGTTCCATGCGTTGAGTGAGAGCCAGCGGATGAGAGATGGGAGGTTGAGAGATGACGGCGAGAGCGGCGGAGGGGGATGAGTGAGATTGTGTGGAATTTTGGGGAGTTGGAGATGTCTTGCGAGAGCGTAGCCGTTTGGCGACACCTGCAGAAGGGGATGGGGCGATGGTTTTCTGGGCTGGGCATTTTTTCATGGTGGAAAGTGGATGAAGAAAGCGACAGAGAGGTTTTGAAGGAATGGAAGTGGGGACAAAGTGGATGGTGATTTGAAGTGGTGGGGGATAAATGGTGAAAAGAAAAAGGGGGGGTTAAATAGAGATGGCAGAAAACAGAGGGAGAAGGTGAAGGTTAGTAATTAAGGAAGGAGGGAGTAACTGGGGAAAGTTGTATTGGAAAGGGTAAGGATAATTTGACGGTTGGGGGGAGTTTAATGTGATGTGACGGTAAAAATGGAAGGAGTGAAGGGGAGAAAGAGAGAGAGAGAGAGAGAGAAAGAGAGAGAGAGAGAGAGATTTTGAAGATTTCGAAGAGGGGCGGATGATTTTTGAAAAAGGAGAGGATCTTTTTGAAAAAGGGAATGAAGGAGAGAATAGGAAAAAAGAAAAAAGTTGGTTTAAAAAAAACGGTTGCACTGATCAGTTATGAGGGAACTGCCAGTTCAACCATATGCCAAAGTGTCGATATAAAGGAGCTCAATAAGGTACCAAGACAAGAATGTCAAGGTCCTTGATGAGTCTTGAGGTTAAAGGCATACCTTGTGGTGGAGGTCATTTGCTCCCCCTGGATAGCAGAGGGTTAGCTCCCCCTCAACTGGTCGTCCGGTTGCAGCATGCCAAGTTCCCTTCGATTGATGATGAATTGCCCAGTGGGAAGGGCCTTGGTGAAGATATCTGCGAGTTGTTGATGAGTGGGAACAAAGTCCAGTGTAATGTGACCTTTGTCAACGTGATCTCTGATAAAGTGATGTCGTACTTCAATGTGTTTGGTACGGGAGTGCTGAACTAGATTTTTGGTGATTTGAATAGCTCTCTTGTTATCACACTTGATGGGAATATTTGAGAGTTCTATCCCAAGGTCCTTCATGTGCTGTTTGATCCACAAGGTTTGAGCACAACATGCACCGGCTGCTATGTATTCTGCTTCTGCAGTGGAAAGAGCAACGACATTCTGTTTCTTAGATTGCCAAGAGATTAAGGAAAAGCCGAGCATTTGGCAGCCTCCAGATGTACTTTTTTGATCTGTCTTGGAACCCGTAAAGTTAGCATCTGTGTATCCAATGAGGTTCAGGGAGTTGTTCCTGGGATACCACAGATCAAGGTCCTTGGTGCCTGCGAGATATCTCAAAATTCTTTTGACAGCAATCAAGTGAGATTCTTTTGGAGCACTTGGAAACCGAGCACATAGGAAAACACTAAACATTATGTCTGGACGACTTGCAGTTAAATAAAGTAGAGATCCTATCATACCTCGATACTGCTTATCAGGAACGTCCTTACCATGTAGATCCTGATCAAGTTTTAATGTGGAGGACATTGGGGTACTGCAGTGTTTAGCTTTCTCCAAACCATATTTCTTCAAAAGCTCTTTGACATACTTACTTTGGTTGAGAAAGATGCCATCATTGTTTTGTTTGATTTGTAGGCCAAGGAAGAACCTTAGTTCTCCCACTAGACTCATCTCAAACTCCTTACTCATTAGGTCGGAGAATTCCTTCACTAAATATTCATTAGTAGCGCCAAAGATAATGTCATCTACATAAACTTGAATTATAGTAGAGTTCTGACCTGAGGTTTTGATGAACAGTGTTTTGTCTATGAGACCTCTTGTGAACCCATTTTTCAAAAGAAAGGAGCTTAGTATCTCATACCAAGCCCTGGGAGCTTGTTTTAGCCCGTAAAGGGCCTTCTGAAGTCTGTAAACATGAGTGTCTGGATCTTGTTGTTCAAATCCTGGAGGTTGTTCCACATAGACTTCTTCTTTTAGGTATCCATTGAGGAAGACACCTTTTACATCCATTGGATACAGCTTCATGTGAGTTGATGCAGCATAAGCAAGGAGTATCCGAATGGCCTCTAGTCTTGCAACTGGTGCGAAGGTTTCCTCATAGTCAATGCCTTCTTCTTGGTTGTACCCTTTGGCAACTAGCCTTGCCTTGTTTCTTGTGACAGTGCCATGTTCATCTAATTTGTTGTGGTAGACCCATTTTACACCAATGATTGGGTGGTGTTCTGGTCTTAGGACTAGCTTCCATACTTTGTTCTGCTCGAATTGATTTAATTCCTCTTGCATAGCTTGGATCCAGTTGCTGTCCTTTAAAGCTTCTTCAGGTCCTTTAGGTTCAATCTGAGAAACAAATGCGTGAAAGGCACAAAAGTTTCTAAGAGAGGATTGAGTTCTAATACCTGTTTCCAGACCTGAAAGGAGATTATCAGTTGGATGAGCAGGTTTGAACCTGAAGGTCCTTGATGACTCCTCAGTGTTTTGCTGTGCAGTATCAGCCACTTGAGGAGTTTCTGTCGGTGAAGGTCCTTGTCCTTCACTTGAGGAAGGTCCTTGGCCTTCACTTGAGGAAGGTCCTTGTTCTGCATCATGCGAAGGTCCTTGAGCTTCATTTTCCTCATGTTCTGAAGTTGATTGCATGGTGTCGTCTGGAGGAGGTTCTTCATTTTGTCGAAGAGGACCTTGCTGAAATATACGAGGTGAGTCCTCGTCATCATCATCTTGATGAATCTGGAATTTGATGGAGGACCTTTCTGATGGAGTGGTGGAAGTTTCATCGAATACAACATGAATTGACTCCACCTTTTTAGATGCTTTTATGTAGACTCTGTAGGCCTTGTTAGATAAGGAATATCCTACCAGAATTCCTTCTTCACTTCTTGGCTCAAATTTACTTAAGGCCTTCTTACCATTGTTATGAACGAAGCATTTGCATCCAATGGCCTTGAGATGAGCTACATTTGGTGTCTTACCCTTGAACAACTCGTAGGGTGTCTTTTTCATGAAGGACCTTATGGTACATTTGTTGAGAATATAATTTGAAGCATTTATAATTTCATCCCAAAGAAAGAGAGGTAGATTGTTCTCACAGATGATTGTTCTGGCCATGTTTTCCAGTGTGCGGTTCTTCCGTTCAACCACACCATTTTGTTGTGGTGTCCTTGAGGTAGAGAAATTATGTGTAACACTTTCTTGATCACAGAATTTTCCAAATTGATCTTGATTATCAAATTCTCTTCCATGATTTGTTCTTATAGACACCAGGCTAAGTCCTGTAAGGACCTTGAGTTGTTTGTATAGTTTCTCAAATTCTGGGCAAGCCTCTGTCTTATCCTTCAAAAATAAAACCCAGGTAAATCTAGAATAATCATCAACAATGACTAGTATGTATGAGCGTCCTCCTAGACTTTTGTATGGAATTGGTCCACAGAGGTCCATATGCAACAGTTCTAAACATCTAGAGGTGATTACTTGAGACACAGGTTTAAAAGAAGTTCTGGTCTGTTTGCCTCTTGTGCATGCATCACATACTTTGTCACGAATGAAATTTTGAGATGGTAGTCCTCTAACCAAGCCTAGGCGTTTTAGTTTTTGAAGGGTTTTCATGCTCATATGTCCCAATCTACGATGCCATAACCAGGCTTCATCTGATGCAACTCTAAGACAGGTGAGGTCCTTTGTCATATGATCGCTGAGGTCAATAACATACACATTGTTCATCCGATGACCTCTAAGGACTATTTCATGAGATTCTTTTTCTAAGATACATGAATTCTTATTGAACTAAACTTTATAACCCCTATCACAAAACTGAGAAATACTTAAAAGATTATACTCTAAACCTTCTACATAATATACATCATTTATACAATTGACTGAGTCCTTACCGACCTTGCCGACTCCAAGGATCTTCCCTTGGCTTTTGTCTCCAAACGTTACCTTCCCACCTTTGATGTCCTTCAGTTCTCTGAATTTGGTTGAATCTCCAGTCATGTGTCTCGAGCATCCGCTGTCCAAATACCAGAGGTCGTTGTGAGCCCTGAGACATACCTGCACTGAAGGACATTATACCTTTCTTTGGACCAGGAGTTTTAAGAGAGGCTTCTTTGTTTCAGGGAACAGGTTTGCTGTTTGGCTTCTTTGGAACCAACTTGATTTTAGTTCTTGGTATATTTGTGGGTCTATGAAGGGGTAAGATTTCTGGTTTAGTTTTGAGTGAACCAGGTTTATCTGTAGAGGTTTTCTTCTCAGGGTATATGGTAGAGTGAACTTGGTTTATTTCTTGATTGAGAATGGAATTCAGCTCTTTTCGATTCTGTATCATTTCATTTCTCATGCTGACATTATCAGAGGTAAGGTTTTTGGTTATCTCATATTGAGTTTCTATGGTTTTGGAGTTTGTTTCAGCAATTCTGGTGAGATATTGCACTTTGTCGGTGAGGGTTGCAATGTAATCAAGTAGATTGAGCAATCTTGGTTTCAGATTATGTTGAGGACATTTCAGAAAGGGATTTGTAAATACCTCATCATCGTCATCTGCCTGTGTTTCATCTGCTTGTGTTTTTGTAAGGTCCTTTTCCATGAGATAAAGATTTGCAATTTCCTCGGACTCACTTTCACTTTCACTGCCTTCACTTTCACTCCATGTGGCAACCATAGCTTTGATGCTCAATCTTTTTCCTCTGAAGTCACTTTGTTCCTTGACTTTCTTCACGTGAGGACATTCCCTGACCAAGTGATCTGTTGCACCACAAACAAAGCATTTATATTCATTATCATCCTTGGTTTGAATCTTACCTTTGGGTGAAGGTCGTTTGGAGGATGATTCTCTTAGATAGCCACGGAATCTGGGATTCTTTCTGTATAGCCGTCTGAAACCTTTAGCTAGCATGACCATGGTTTCTTCATCATCATCCTCTGATTCTTCTTCTGGTTCCTTGGTGCTCTTGAGAGCAATGTCCTTGGTGTGACTGCCTTCAGACAATCGTATCTCATGTGCAAGAAGTTTGCAGATCAACTCTTCAAGTTTCAAGGTCTCTAGATCTTGAGCTTCTTCTGTTGCCGTTACTTTTGGTCCCCATTTGTGCCTGGGAAGACACTGAAGGACCTTGTTCACTTGCTCTTCATTGGAATAGGATTTTCCGAGGGACTTGAGATGGTTGATGATTGCACTCAATGGACTCATTGTCTTCCATCTTGAATCCTTCATACTTTTGAACTAGTATGTTGATCTTGGTCTTCTTTACTTGATTTGTTCCTTCATAGGTTCTGACCAAGTAGTTCCATATCTGCTGAGCTGTATCAAAATTAGACACTCTTTCAAATTCGTTAGAGTTAAGACTGCAAATTAAAAGATAATGTGCATGAGTATTTTTCTTCCCTCGTTCTTTTTCCCCAGGTGTATACTCAGGTCTTGGTTTGTCACTTATTGTTCCATCTTCAGCAGTCTTCTGGGGAGTAGGATAATTTCCTTTGCTGACTACGTCCCAAATGTCCTCATCTTGATTTCTCAAGAAGATTTCCATTTGGCGCTTCCAAATTCTGTAGTTGTCACCTGTCAGCAAAGATGATCTGTTCCATGAACGTCCTTGACTTAAGTCTCCCATGTTGTGATCTCCCAAGATCTTTGCCACAGAGCGATTAGTCTCTGAATTTTCAGTGGACCAAGCTCTGATACCAATTGAAAGAACCCTAGAGGGGGGGGGGGGAGGGGTGAATAGGGTTACTGAATTTTTCTGCACAAATCACAACTTAATAAGGAGGTTAGGTTCTCAGTCTAAATAGACTGAGAATTCCCTTAACAGAAAACAGAAATAGACTAAATAAAGGACAGAATATATGAACTGAATAACCTCCTTTATTGTGACAAGAACGTGATGAGCCTAGGATGAATGTCCTTAGGTTTTACAATGAACCAAGCGCCTTACAAGGACGCTTCTTATTTTCTGGAAACTAACACACACCAAATTCAATCTTTGGTGTCTAAACTCAGTCGATCCTAATTCCGTCTAGGAAACGACTATACAAGCATCAATCAAACCTAGATCCATTAAGGATTGATTACACTCGAACTTCTCGCAACACCAATTCTCACAAGAACACCAAAACAGAAAACTCTATTTCTATTTTGAACACCCGATTTCTTCCGTGGAATCGTTGAGTTCTTCTGTCTTGAATTGTGTCTATTTAAGCTGCTTCTTTTCGTCTTGTATCCATTGAAGAGAGGATTGTCTTTTTGCTTTGATTTCTTTTTTGGCTGCGTCGAAATTTTCCTTCCTTTTTCAGCAGATCATTCTTTGAGTTCCTTCCAAAGATCTTCACGATTATTCCCTGCAAAGATAGAGTGCATAGTCAGTTGATCTGTCTAAGGAATAAAATAGGAAGGTAGGATTCTTGCTCAATTAGAGGACTTTCCTGATTTGGTTTCTGGTTTCCGTTTGTCTTTCACTTCAAAACTCTTCGTGTTGTGCAAATGTCCTTTAGGTGGTTTGGCATGAATGACCTTGGGGCACAGTGAGTGAACGTCATTTTCCCTGTTCTCAAAAGGGGTTCTACAAGAATCAATTCTAAATTTGAATACAACATTAAGAATATGTTCAAATTCTGATTAGCCTTAGAAGGTATAGTGAATGTTGATCCGATTATGCTTAACTATGTTTTTCTTGATCTTGTTTAAAATTGATGCCTTACAAGCTTACATTTGGTGTATTTATTTTCAAAATACTACTAACAAGTCAACGACACTTATACTTGACAAATTGAAAATATATACTCTCTCCGTGCCTTATTGTATATATGTCACTATGTAACATACATGGTCAACGTTTTAACTTTGATTATTAATTATTCAATATATATAATGAGTTAAAAATAAATTAATGTCATTATATTTGTCATGAAAAATACTTTAGTAAAATTACATTTGTGTTGTAATTTTAAATATATTACATTATGAATTAAAGATACAGTCAAAGTGATGCATTCGAGTCTAAAAATCTATAAGTGACAAATATTAAAGAACAGAGTGAATAATGCCTCAATTCATTTTCAAAATAATTGCATAATTTTATATGATGTGGTATCCAAGATGACTATTTGATCCTTACTATGCAACGGTATATGTCAGTCGATGCCCCTGTCTTTCGAATCTGCCAGTAGTTATCCCTAAAATAAAGATATTATGGATAGGATTACTTATTGCTCTTTAAAAATATTATTCATTAATAAACAAAAAATAAAAAATAAAAAATAAATCATAAAATTGTATTTCATTCAATTTCACCCAATTATTCATTATACACAAGCCTGTATGGCACTCAATTCAAAGAGGTAGCCAACCATAGAAGTCATAACTCTATGAGCAAGTGGGTTTGTGTGGGTGGGCCGTAGGCTTCTGTTATGAATATGCTGAATTTATTCAGATTTTATGGGTTTGATAATTCATTTACTAAAGGCATGTTTGAATGTGGGTAGAAAATGTCTCAAATGCATTATTGTTGTCCTACCTCAAATCAATACCTGTGTACACTTAAAATTTATGCCCCGCCTAGATTAATTACCTTCCTACCAAACAGCCCTAATTAGTGCCTCCTACATTTGATTTTGTAGGGCTAGGTTGTGTCCTATATTCGTAGGATATGTAGATTGTTAATGAAAAGCTTAGGGTATGTCATTCTTTGTTTGTTTCTAGCCTTCTAGAGATCTCCAACATCTCTTAGTTTTTCATATTTATTTTCTTATTTTTTTTACTAGGGTGTTTTTCGTGGGAATGAAAATCATTTTTTGGAAAATAATTTTTTTTATTTTTAAGTGTTTGACGGCCAAAATGGAGAAAATTATTTTCGCTGAAATTCATTTTCCCCCATCCTTTTGGATACCACTAAAGTCTTAGGTCCAACCTTAAGAAAATCCAATTTCTTAGTCCATGCTATTCCTCGTGTTGGCTCCTATATCTAATGGAAATAGCTTATTTGTCATCCAATTCATTCTCTTTCATATATGGCCGACTGGCCCCTCTGTCTCTCTCTTCCTTTTTCTCTCTCATCTTATCCAAGAGATGTATGTACGTGTGTGTGTGTGTGTCTGTATGTATGGATGAACCAAACAAGTGAAAATATCCTTTGGAAACTTTTTTTTTGAAAAACCATATTATAATGAAAATCATTTTCTTGAAAATTTTCAGATGCACCAAATACACCCTAAACCGAAAATCACATTTCCTACAATGAAGATAGGTTCGAGATTAATAAAGACAATACAGAGGAATCTTTAGAAAACTCTCTTGATAGACTGGATGAGGAGTCGCACATAGCGATATAGGTTGGATGCATGTTGGAATTCACCCACGACGATCATGGGATTACAACATAGATTGTTAGGGATATTTGGCTGGAAGAAAGGAAGGAAAAAAGAAAGATTATCCCTAGTTAATTAGCTGGTTTATGTGGTCGTGCTTATGCTTTGTTCTTATTTAATTTGATTTAGTTTGCAACAATTGTCGAGCTGGTGAACTTTGTTGTTTCGGGCAACTATTGTTGCAAATTTTAATTCTAATTCGGGGTTTGAATAATAGAAAAAAAAAACAGTACATGAATAGTTATGTAAAAACAACAACTAAGTAGCAATAAGTGAAAGATGACAAAATAGTAAAATAAACAATACGCAAAGCTACCCGCAACATAATCTATTATCCATGGTTAAAATCGTTAATTTCACCAAATATAATTAGTGTTCTACAAACTTTATCTAAAAAACTACACACATGCAACTTCGATTTGATCAAAACAGTATAAAGTTACACATACCAAACACAATTGTCTAACACAATCTGAATACATTTAAAAGCTGTTGTACATCTACATCAATACAATGAATTCATGATAATAATTTGTGGCAACATTAGTACATTACCAAAAGAGTCATTTTCGATACCCATATATGCAAAATAATATAGCAACACGTAGTAGTAGCCCTAATATGCATTCATATACACAGCAGCACCTGGCACATCTAGTTAACCAAACAACTGGGCCACAACCTAAAGTTCATAACATAAAACCTAATTAACTCATAACTAAACACAACAGCGACATATTTTAAAAAAAGGGACTTAATATCAAGGAGAAACATATTTTTTACCTTTTCAAAATATCTATTATTTTACATTTTCAAAAATAATATACAGTGTAAAAGTGCTATAATTTATTTATTAGACAAAAAAAAAATAAAGAAAAAATCTTGCTTCTGATATTATTTAGCTAGCGAAATGATAAGAGTATATTGGTTAAGAATATCTATTATTTTAGTGTAAAAGTGCGAGCTCGAGCTCGTATAGTTTAGTATTCCCTCTGTTCCATATTAATTGACACTTAAACTAATTTTTTTTGTTTCAAAATAATTGTCACTTTTAATTTCCCAATAAATAATTTAATTATCTAACTTTAATAATTATGTTAACTTTTACTTTTTTCAATGAATAAAAACTACTCCTACTCACATTCTCTCACTACCTACAGCTTGATATCCGAAAAAATACCTTAGAAAATAGTGCTATTCAATTATATGGGTAGTTTTTTTAGTTAGGCATTGGTATGTAAATTTTTTTAAAATATGTCAATTAATATGGAACGGAGGGAGTAGACAAAAACGAGTAAAGAAAAAAACCTTGCTTCTGATATTATTTAGGAAGTGTCTGGTAGAAACTTCACAGAAATTTTTTTCTGGGAAAATTTCCTATGAGAAGTTTTTTATGGGAAAAATTTCCTTAGCCCCCCTAAGGAAAATTTTCCTTAGAAAAATGGTAAAAATGGTGACCTCATTGTGAAAACTTTCCCAAAGTCAACTTGTATCCAAATATAGAGAAAATAAATCAACCCGGGAAAATTAACCATTTTCCCAGGGTTATTGACCAACCAGACGCACCCTTAGTAAAATGATATGAATATTGGTTGGGAATATCTATTATTTTAGTGTAAAAGTACAAGCTCGTATAATTTAGCAGACAAAAAAGAAGAAAGAAAAAAAAAACGTTGCTTCTAATATTATTTAGCAAAATGATATGAGTATTGGTGGGGAACTGTATGGTGCTCGATCGGTGCTTATGGCACTCTTTTGATTAAAGAATCAGTTATGGGGTTCATTCGATTAGGTCATTATTTATAATGGTTGACGTAGCCAGCGTATTTTAAATTTTTTATAATTAATAATTAATATTATTTATTGAAAAAGTTAATGCCAAAAATTATTAAAGAGGTTAATTATTTGATAAAAGGTAAGACATAAAAATTATGTCTTCTTCAAGACATATAGCACCATTCATTTATTTATGGGTGATATATACGTGTCTTACTCCAAGACACACACTTCTTAAGTGTCTTACCCTCTACGAAATTAGTATTTCTTATGATTTTTTACACTAATTTTTTTATAGTTGGTATTATTTATCAATTATAAGAAACTTTAGATGCCTTGGTTACAACAATTAATACAAATGATACCCTAATAGAATCAATCGATCTCATCTGTTAGACATATTTTAAGCGTATTTTTTGAAATATAAAAAAGTTGATAAAAGTATAATTTTATGCAATTTATTTATAATGATATAGTTAAAGAATTCAATTATATCAATTTGTTTCAACGTAATATATCATAATAATACAATTTTAATAAAAAAATGGATTACCCTAAAACTTATATCATTTTCGTTTATTTAATAAATGTTTTTCCCTAAAGCTCAGATCGTTTTCGTTTATTTATTCATACAGCCTGGTTTTTCCAATTGATTGTGTAAATTCTACGAAAATATGTAGCATGATTAAAAATTCAATGATTTTGCTCCCTTCAAAGTCCAAAATGTACAAACAATAATTGTACTAGTATCTCTTAATCCTAGAAGATAGTTATTTAGAAGAGGAAATATCTTAATTAACTGCGTAATTAATTTTGATAAGGACCATGATAACCATCTTGACTCAAAATGGTTCTTAACCATCTTGAATTGTTCATATTTCACATTTTTATAATTTTTATTTATATTTTCTTTAATAATTATATATATTTATCATTTATAATAATATAATACTTATTAGCTAGGTCAAAAAATATAATAATAGCCTAATTTTATCGATCATAGTAGAAAATGCACATTTTATACATAGTTTTATATTTATGAAATAAATGTAAATAAATAATTATCTTTAAATTGTTTATAAGTTGTAGTAACCTTTAAAATAATGAAACATACCTTTCGAATGATTTAAATACATTTAAATTTCACTTTATTAATGATTTAGAAGAAATGTAAGATGGTTAAGAATTATCTTGCGTCAAGATGTTTATCATTTTCGTTTTGATAATTAACATCAACATCAATATTGAATTTAGTGTTCTAGTAAGTGTACATGGACGTGAAAATTTCGTGAAGTAGAAAATGATGCCAATGCATTGGTTACTAGATATTGCCACGACAAACATTATGTTATTTATGTCAATGCAGGGGATAACGTACGTGTTGTGGATAAATGTATGTAAGTAGTGGTTGATGAACTAAGTGGTTAATCTGTCATATTTTGAGCTGTTACAAATTAATTAAGGGGACTAGGAATAGCTGGAATAGCATGTATTGTCATGTGACCCATTTATATTGACAAGTATAGATGTGTCGGGTTTGAGTTTAAGCGGATGGTTGAAGGTCCAATGATGATTTTATACTATAACATGTCCCATCAAACGAATATCCTATGGGTTTGAAATGTGGATTAGGGTTGTCAAAAAGTTGTTAGACACGAAAACCCAGTTTAGTTCGACTAAAAAAAAAAAACGGGTATGGTCATAAGTTTTTCGTCTGAGTTTTGACTTCGATTGATTTGAGTGAAAATCTGGATACAATATGTTCCAATTTTCTATTGACCGAACCTGATATTTACATGTATTCAGGTTTGTCCGATCCGGAATATACCGAAAAATTGGGTATCGGACTTCAACTTTCTGTCCAATTCGTCCAAACTCGAAATGACCATCCTGAATTTTTGACAACTATAGTGGAGATGCTTAAATTTGTTAAATTCATTATGTTGGAAGTTGTAATCAAATTATAATGAAAGTTAGTAAATTATGCTTAAATTAACAAAATTCGTTATGTTGGAAGTTGTGATACCTATAATAATTAATTGCTTCATTAGGATTGGCGATTTTAGTAACTTAAACAAAATAAAGGATATAACAAGGAAAGTAGATTTTAAATACAATGGTTTTTAATCTAGAAAAGCCAAAACTCGGGACAAAAAAATTACAAAATGATGCATCATCACAGGATTACAATGTCTTTAAGAGATTCTAAATTTTGGGTGTGATATAACATGACATACTCTTTAATTCACTCATATATCAATCAGCCTTGACAACCAAGGTTTTAAATAACAAAATTAGTAACATAGCATAGAGAAATATACAAAAACCCTAGGCAAAAAACCTTGTCGTGCATTTAATCACCATCCAACACAGGCGTGTCTGTCAACACGATCCACCTGTGCTTAGTGCTTGAGATTTCTTGTGGCCAAACATGCCAACACAGTTGTGCCCAAGGACATAGTCCAACTATGTTTTCTGGCATGGTCGTGTTTAGGGGTGGCCAAAATTAACTTAACACGACACGACAATATGACATGAATTTGACACTAAATAAGGTGAGTTGTGTCATAAACTTCAAATTCGTTTAATTAAATAGATTAACATGCCTAATCCATTTAATTAAATAAATTACGTTCATGTAGGATTTTTCAAGACAACAAATATCTGTTTTAATTCATTTAATTGGGTTAGATGAGTTTGCCCATTTACCCATTTATTTTTAAAAGCCTAACATGATACAAGTGAACCTTAAACACAACATTCAGGAGGGGAATAAATTTATTTTTAAAAAATTAGGGACTACATATTTTTCGTTTTTAAACATGGTGAAAGTTCATTGGATGTTAATCAAGTCATACTGATAATGATTAAGTGGTTGATTAGGAAATTGAATAAGGGATCTGTTAGGAAAGTGTCCTAAAATCACCAAATCTCTTGATCCCACAATTATTTGTTTCCTAATTGTATTAGGGTATTATTTAGGTTTCCTTATTATGTTAGGTTTCCTAATTGTATTAGATTCTAAATCTAATTGGAGTGAGAGTCAAGTTAGGTTATAGGGAGTTTTCCCTATAAATAGGGTACATGTTTCTCCACCAAAACACATCGGTAAACACAGAGAGCTAGAGAGAGAAAATATTGAGAGAGAAAGGGGTCTCACCAATATTTTCCCCAGTGTTGAGAGATTGTTATTGTAATCTCCTTTGTGGATCGTATCACACCCTGTGATAGTGATCAGGTTGTACTCCTCCTTTCTCATAGTGGATTATTTTCTGGCTGTCGTCGTCCGTGGATTTTTTTCCGAGTTCTTCAGTTTCCCACGTAATTTTGGTGTTTGATTTTATCGCTTATTTTTCGTTCCTAAATTTTGTCGTAATATCCGTCATCTCGTTTTCAATTCTATTATTCGCTTCCGATATGCTGTTACCTTGCTACTTACTTTTCTCTAACAGGATCGAATTCAAATTGAATAAGTAAATTCCATACAAAATTACAAATTGGTCTTGATGTGCTGGGATTTTAAACAGGTTTAAATAGATCAAGTTGATCTAACTTAGGTCTGTTCATTTTAAGCGGGTAAAGAAATTGGTATCAGATCAACCTGTTTAATTTAATTTTTATCAAATGTAGGTTTGAAAAGTACGCCCATGACATTTATTAAAAAAGTCATGTTGAAGATGGAATTCTTTCGACCTGTTTAATATTACAAAAACTCAAATTCAACAAAACACAATTTATTTGTTACCTCTAATCGTGTACGTCCCACATCTCGGACTGTCTGCGTCGTATGTCACATACTTCACTTCTCCGATTGTTCCCCAACATTGTTTTGCACCTAATTAAATACCTATAATAAGTTATGAGGAAAAGACACATATTACTAATTAACCTTATAATACTCTTAGTTATAAAACTTTGATGAGGATACAACTTAATTATTTGATTGACTAGGGGGGAAAAAACTTGGTTTCCTTGTATGATTGGGTTGTTTGGCATGCAATGGGAATGTGAATGGGAATGGGAATGGGAATGGGAATTAGAATTTATAATGGGACTCGGAATGAGAATTCATAATGTGAATAAGAATTAACATATCTTTATGAATTACTAATCTTCTTGTTTGTTTTATGGTTATTCAAATTGGGAATATGATTGGAAATAAACACACATTGACAAAAACATCCTTTTATTAATTTATGAATGTTTTAATAAATTGAAATGGATAGAAAGCCACAAATGACAAACATTTACTTCTAGAAAATCAATTACCATATGAAAAAAATTTAAAAAATTTAAGTTCATAAAGATTTTAATAAAAATTGATTAAACAATAAATATGAATTAAAAATTTAAAACAAGTATATAAACGCTCAAAGTATGAATGATTTAATAAATCAACATGATAGACCAATTGTTGACGGCTATATATATATATATATATATATATATATATATATATATATAGGATAATTGGATTCTAATAATCCCTACTTTCACCAATTGGACAATGGTGGACCGTACTTTCACTTTGTATTCTGGTGGTTCAAAAAAAAAAATGGATTGTAGTGGTACCAAATCCACCTCCACATTCTTCTTATTTTTTTCATTTCTACACTATATTGTTTTTGTTTTTTCGTTCCTATCCCTAGAAAGTTAATGAGTTGTAGTTTCTAAAACATTTTTTAAATTATTTTTTGAGACTCCAAATAATTATTATGATTTTTTAAAAATAATAAAAGTGAAAAAAATCGTAAAAAATAGTAAAAAAATGAAAAAAATTGGGAGAAACGCTGTAAATTCATTAAAAAATACTAAGTTTTGAATCAAATGCAACACAAAATCTATGATTTCCTTGAAAATATCCCACTACAATCCAATTTTAATTTTTTTGGACCACCAAAATACAAAGTGAAAGTACGATCCACCATTGTCCAATTGGTGAAAGTAGGGATTATTAGAATCCAATTATCCTATATATATATATATATATATATATATATATATATATATATATATATATATATGCCTTATATGAGCATGTGAGCATCAAAGCATTTCTGGCGGATATCAAATATTATTTTCATGGACATCAAATATGAATGATGGACATCAAGTTGGATATTTGATATCCATGAAAATAATACTTGATGTCTGCCAGAAATGCTTTGATGCTCACATGTTCATATAAGTTCCATACTCATGTGATCTATTCCCTATATATATATATATATAGGATTATTGGACCCCAATAATACCAACTTTGGGGGTATTGGAGACTAATAATACAAACTATTTTCTTGAACACTAGTAGTACCAACTATCGACCTATTTTCCTCCAACAGTACACGACCTAGTTGTTATAGTTTTAACTCATCGAAAAGATGACGTGGCTCCATGATGTGTGACGTAGGAGGCAGAGGTTTGGTAAAAAATGTTAATGTCGACACTAACATGCCTTCCATGTCACATATTATGGACCCACATCATCTTTTCGATGAGTTAAAACCATAACAATTCGGCAGTGTACTGTTAGAGGAAAATAGGTCAATAGTTCGTACTGCTAGTGTCCAAGAAAATAGTTTGTATTATTAATATCCAATACCCCCAAAGTTGGTATTATTGATGTCCAAAAACTCATATATATATATATATATATATATATATATATATATATATATATATATATATATATATGTATATATATATATACATATAACCCCAACGTCGTGTAGCTCAGTTGGTTAGAGGGATGAAGTGGAAACACTGGTCGAGGGTTTGATACCTACCATAGACCTATATCCCTCGCCCTACCGCAGAGTTAGGCGGTTTGAACTCCTCGTCAGCCAGTGGAGAAGCTGGCGAGACCCTTAGGGAAAGGGTATTTCCACACACACACACACACACACACACACACACATATATATATGGGGGTATATATATATATGTGGTTTTACTAATATATTAATTACAATTAATATTTAATTAATAGAAGGAAAAAGCTTAAACCCTACTACATTAGTAATATCTCAACCGACGATATATATGTAATAACAATAATATTTTATTAATATAAGAAAAAGTAAAACCATGTTTATGTGACCATAGCTAACAAGGTTGACAATAAATGTGAGTTTTTATTTTTTATTTTTAAATAGGGGTAGTTTCAGTATTTAAGAGTGACTAATGAATTCCCAATGTCTATTACCACACCCCCATGGTAATAAATTGTTGGGAATTCACCCCTTCTATTCCCATTATTCTCATTCCCCTATTTTTTTTTATTACCATAAAACAAACATGGTAATTGTAGTCTCTAACCCTCTATTCTCATTCCCAAGTGGTTATTTTGACGAAACAAATAGTCCCTTACATAAAATTCAATCATTTTCAATTTATATAAGCAGCAAAATGAGAAAAAAGAGAGTAGATGAATTGAGGTTGGTTTTGGAAGCTTCTCGGAAGGCTAAGTCAACCAAGGCTGAAGCGTCACAATGTTTAAAGGTCCCAATGGATGTTGAGTCAGTGCTTGATCGCAAGAGAGCTTTGGTTAAAGAGATCTGTGGTTTAAAGGTTATACCAGCCAAGAAGAAGTGAATTGCTTTTTTGAGTGGTTTAGCCGTTTTGTTTTGGTTTTCATGGTTGTATCTTCTACCGGTTGCCGTTAAGTTTTGTGAGCTTTGTTTATTTTGTTGTTTTTGCTGTTCTTGCGGTATTTTGTAGCATTTTTGATGCTTTTAGCTTTAATGGCTTTCAACAATCGAAAAAGAAGTAAGCAGATGAATTGTGTTGAATGCATGGATGAAATTTGCCCATACAATTTTATTATTATATTTTTTTAAGAATGAGTTATTTGTAAAGTTTATAATGGCTGAAACTAATAAAATATTATATGATTTGGTGAGACTAATTAAGATTAAGTTCTAAGCTTTCAACAAAATCAATCATGTAATTAAGATATCTAATCTATATATCTATATATCTATATTTATATAGGATTACTGGTCATACAAAACCATCTTGTATTTTATATTATTATGCTCCTCATGCTAGCATGTAAAAAAAAGAGATACTTCCTCCATTTTGTATTAATTAATATATTTCACAATTTTTTATACATCAAAGTCTAACGTAAAAAAACAACCCAAACAATTAAATAGTACAATTTTTCAAAGCATTTTTTAGCATATCAAAGTGTGAGCAGTGAAAGAATGTCAGTAGGATTACTGATCCTACGAAGCCATCTTGTATTTTATATTATGCTCCCCAAGCTGCATATAAATAAAAAGATACTCTCTCTATTTTGTATCAATTGATATATTTCACAATTCTTCACATATCAAAGTTTAAATTAAAAAAAAAACTATCAAAACAATTAAATAGTACAATTTTTAAAAATATTTTTTAACATATCAACGTGTGAGTAGTGAGAGAATGTGAGTTGGAGTAGTTTTTATTGAATAAAAAAGTAAAAAGTTAATATAATTACTAAAGTTAAAATAATTAAATTGGTTATTGAAAAATGGAAATGGACAGTTATTTTGGAACAAAAAAAGTTATTTAAAGAGAGGGAATATTAGGGAGGTACTCCCTCTGTTTCATATTCGTCTTTGGAAATTGTGCAGTCAAACATTAAAAATTTGACCATAAATTTCTCAATACGTACAATGTCTTAGTACATATAAGATTACTACCATTGGATTCGTAACGAATAATACTATCTTAAAAGTATAATATTGCAATTGTTAATATCATTTTGTATAACAATTATCAATAAAAAAAATGATACTAAAAACCGTAAAGTCAAAATTATGACAATTAATATAAAAGTAATGAAACTCTAAATGATCATCAACTAGATTCAAATATATCCCGGACGAGTGACGTGGAATAACGTCACATAAATACGTAATTATCACCTTACCAACCAACCGTTAATTTCTTATTGTTGCCAATCATTCGTACCTTTATTCATCTTCAATGACTACTAGGAGTAGAAAACTTCAATTCTTTTGTACTCCCCAAATGATAATACTAAACCTCAGGAATGTATAATTTATTATATATTCATGAAAAATGTGCTTCAGACAGGATTATTGTTTATTTACATATATTAGAATATTTATTTTTACTAGTATAATTGTTCATTAGTCATTACATATCAATTGGAGCACAAACTCTAGATACATATAATATATATTATTGAGAATAGGATAGTCACCTCCATGCAGAAAAGAGAACATTTTCACAATGAAATTTGTTCTGTCAATTCGCGAAGCTACAACTTTTATGATTAAAGTATTATATAATTTACTACTATGCAACCTTAAACAAAAATGCTACAACTTTATTGTTCTTTTTGTTGGAAAAATATTCTGAAAATTGAAACTCAAACGCATTGAAAGATCCCTAGAGGGGTGAATAGGGTTAAAAGAAAACTTCTGCACACTTAAGATAAACAATGTTAGGTTTCTTAATCTTTTCCATATTAAGAAGTTAATGAAGAATCTCAGTCCACTCTAACTACTAGAATTTTTGTCTTTTACGAAGGGAAATACCGTCGCAATTGCAAGGAAAGCCGTCGGTAAAGCTAATTTACGACGGGATTACCTCCCGTCAGAAGCCGTCACAAAAGGCCTCGCCGTTAAAAGGTATTTACGACCATCCCGTCGTAAAAGACCTGAGATTATTTATGACGGATGTTAAGATCCGTCCTAAAAATAAACGCCCATATACGACGGGCTTTTCTCCTGTCCAGATTAAGCGCAGTTTTTTGTGACGGGCTTTTTTTCGCCTATCTACGACGGGTTTTCTTCCCAGTCATAATTATTTGTCAACATTACCGACGAGATTTCCATTCATTACTGACCATATAGAAATTTTTTGCTTATTCGTTGTTTACAATATTTACGACCGGATTTTGTCTCAGACGTAAAAGTATTGTTGGCCCCCTAAATAGTATTTTTAAATTATCCTGCTAAATTAACCAAAAAGGTTTAAATAACATTCAATATTATCATCTATTCCCTGTCAACCACACATATAAAACATTATATATATAATACATATGAAAGTCTAAATCATAAGTCATTCTCATAGACCGTAAATGTAACGTTTACTACGCCAAGTTTGCATACGGTGACATAACCAAAACACATGCAACAAATAAACCAATACATCCATTACCCCACAAAAGGTACATCCTGTTAATTGATAATATCCATGGCGCATAAAGCCATTGCGTACAATATACCCCAAAACGCATATGATCTGTCACCAAGTCAAAGCAACCCAAAAGTTCTGTAGATTGTACTCAGCAACCAAAATGTCCACGTACACTCTTATCGTACCTACATATATGAAAGCAAAAAGAGTTTATATATATTGAGAAAAGTTCCATTTTTGCTTCATATATAGTTTACAAATGAGAGATTATAGCTCGTTCAAATTGACTCCTAGGAGTGGTCTTTTTGACAACTTGTTGCCGAAAACGACTCTTCAAAGATGAACTTGAGTTGTTGTGTCCAATTTTCACAGCATATATAGTCGATCTGGGCTGATTTCGGTAGTAAAGAAGGTTTCTTTTTTTTTTTCGAGCAAGAAAGAGGACTGAAGACAAGAACGGGGTCTGCATTATGTCAAAAAATGAGAAAGACTTATGTGTCATGGTTGAACTGACTTGGCTATGGTCGAGCAAGACAAACATATATATGGGAAGAAGGGTGATGGGACTGACGAAAGAATTGGACAAAGCATGACGATCTGGATGCTTTATGGTATCCATGGCAGAAGAATAGATCTAGGTTTTTCAAACTACTTTGGAAGATAACCCAAAGCCATATTGTAAAGGGAGATCGATGGGTTTGCTTTTCTCTCTCTAGTGTTCTTAATAATTAGCTAATCTCTCATTTGTCAAATATAAATAAGAAAACCCATAAATAATGGATCAGATTACAATCACTAACCTACTCACTCAATTAGCACACCCCAATTCAACCAAATATATACCATATTCAACCCAAACAGTCAATCACATCCAAGTAACTATGATCCTTCAAGTTTCATATATCCAAGGTCATTATAACTCCAACTCAATGTAAAATTCACAGCCCTAAAAGAAGAGAGAAGTTGCACTTACCGGGTTAGAAGATGGTGACCCGGTTCATTGGATGTGACTGAGTTTGTCCTTTAGCTTCTGGATTTCACCGAAAAGTAATTCATATTTTTTTTCATGAGATGCTTCAATTTCAGCAATCTTTTTTTGATGTTCTTCTTCACGACCCTCAACGTTTTCCAGTCGATCTTTCAACTCAGCAATAACTTGGTCTTTCTGTTGAAGTTCGGCTCTTAATTCAGCCTTACTTGGTAGAGGACCCCTAAAGTCCCGAGGAGTCACCCCTTCTCCGAAGCAAATGACGCGACCCTTTGTTTGAAGGCCAAAACACTTCTCCACTATATCAATAGCAGGAGCTGTCAGGTTCTTTTCCAATTCTATCTGAATGTCATCCTATATTCAAAGTTCAATATATTGTATACAAACTTAGATAAGTAAATGAAAAATCAATGCTTCGATAATACAAAATCGTTGGAAAATGACAAAATTTAAATAATACATGTTTAGCTTTTGCCTCTTCGGTCAATGTACCATCCTTCCTTCTTCGTGTTCTTTTGAAGATATCGGCAACGCTTGGTTGCTTTCCCTCTTTTCCCCCCTAACGTAAAGATATAAAAGACATTAAAAGAATGCTTCACATTAGCTTGAGTAAAAAAAAAAAAACACCAAATCATCTTATTAAAACGTTGTACATATACCAGCTCGTCGTATATAATTTGTCGAATTGGCTTGCTACCGGGGTGAGGAAGGTTGGTCAAGTTAGCTCTATTCTCAGAGTTTCTTACACTCTTTATCTACATTCCATGCACAATTCGATGAGTTAAACAAGATGATATAATAGACACTGACCACTTCCCTAAGACATAAAAAAGGGAGAGAAACCATAAAAATTCACATTTAATAAGCTGTCAAATTATCGAGTACGTACAATAAATTCTGGATCTGTGTAATGCTCCATCACCAACCATTCCCAATCTTCTTTAAGTAAACCTTTAGGAATGTTGTCTGGTGCAATGGCGTCGTCAAGGGTGGACACATTTTTCAGGTGTAGTTGACTCATTTCCCCGCGCCATTTGTTCCATGTAGTCCGAGCCTTACTCATGATGCTTGTACGATGCTTTTCAAGACCACCTTCTACATGAAACTTATCCTGTTGCACATATATAATATGAATCCTAAACCCACATAATAATATACGAACATGGCAAGCTATCACTAAAACATTTTTTTATCATATTATAAGGAGATATTAATAAGAATATGGATCTCTTACTGCAGTAGCTCTCCATAATTTTTCTTTATCCCCAGAAGATATTGCACTCCAATTACGCACTTGGATCGGTAGCATGTTTCGATCACGAACGAGTTTGCCGATATGCCTTGAAAGTGGGCATTGGTTGTCACCTACTGGACCATTATTGTAGAAAGCTAATTCAAGTTTTTGGCCATGCTTAAGGGTTGCCACTTGCCGAACCTTGTTCCTACCCCGTCCTTTGGAATTTCGTTTTCTTTTTCTTGTTTCACCAGTACCACTACCACCATCTGTAATCATATCTGCACTCAATTTGAAGAGGGTGTTAAGCATTTTGTGCTCAAATGATATAAAGAAACACCTGGATCCATATTAATTTGTGAAATCGTCAGCATGAGGCACTGTAAGTGCCCATTAATTTGTCACAGATTGTCTTGTCCTAATTTTGTAGGAGACCAGAATTGTTTTCAAGGTTTGGAGTGCAGTGATATATGTAAAATCTATCTTTTTTCTGGTTCATATTATTATGGACAGCTAGAGTTTTGCATTTAGCAATGAAATGATATATTTGGTCAGTATCAAATACTGCGTTTTTAACCAGCAGCTACTGTATCAAAAAGAGTAACAAATGCTAAAGACATAAATGGTCATCAAACCTTCAGTCATTTGGCAAGATTGATCAGCATCCCTATTAGCTACATCTTTGCCATCTCCATTCAAACAATGTTCCTTTGACTCATTCTAATGCCAACAGAAAAATAAATAAGCAAACACATGGAATATCATTATCAAGGCATACGACTCAACCTGAATAATTAATGTTCGAGGGAGACACTCACCCCATTCTTCTTGTGGATGGCATGTCCACCATTCACCTCTACATATGATTCCCCATTCTTTTCCATAAGAGGTCCTATAACATCACGTAGGACCCTATTTCACAATTACAAAAGCATTATCATTTATACAACTTTCCTGACAAAGGATTACACTTAAGAAGGCAAGTAAATCTTGATTACCATTCTGGAATTTCCGGTTGTGCATCTCTATTGACACCTTGTACGTTTGATCCATTCTAATGCGAAAAAAAGTTAAGTGCACAGATGGTTATCTATATATAAGAAAGATCATGCAGTCTGAATATAACTTAGATATAATGATACACTCCAACAAAAAAATACAAATTAAGCCACATAGCTTCCAACGGGAATATCCGCCATTTCAAAGACTCCAGAAAGAATAGTTGCAGATCAATCAATATGCTTGAGCAATTGAATCGCGACAAACTTAACTACAAAATTGATGACGTATAATGTTGTTTCCTAATACATCCTGGGAGCAATTACTGAAATTACACCAGGGTTGGCTGTATATTTAACACCTCTTCTTTCTCTTTTTTTATTCCACTTTTTATCCCTCTTAACCTAAAAAATTAAACACAAAGCATGTGTGTACCTTTCGTAGTTGTAATCAAGTTTTACTACAAAAATTGATGCCATATAATATGTTTCCTAATCAAGTTCATTCCAGTAAGTATAACAAGGGGAAAACATACATAAATTTTCAGGCAAGCTCACCAAGGTTTAAACAAATGAGCTTCAGAGACAAGGGTTAACTTGGGGAAGTTCAGGACAAAAACAAGAAAAAATGTAAAGATGCAATAGAGCTGCAGAAAGTTAATTAGACACCAGAGCCGACAGAGACAAAGGATGAAAAAAAATAAAAGATACTAGAACTCTCTACATAGACAACTTTATAACCATTTAGAAACCTAGAAATACAACATATAACTTAAAACTTCTCAACGGAACCCTTAATAGACTTACATGACAATGCATGAAGCAAGAGTGACTTCATCCCAATGCAACGCATGACCAAAGAATTCAGAATCTAATTAGCTCCTAAAACACTCCGAAAAGGCCCTATTTTCATCCAGGGACGGGCAAGAAGTGAATCAGACCACATCCACCCTCGATTTTTTGTAGACAAGCTATTTTATGGCCATGCAATATTACAAATTCGATAAAATTGAGTTGGTTTTTCATATTATGGCCCCCATAAATGGTTCAATCTATATATAAGCATACAAAGTCAACCCTACAATTTGACCAAATAACTTAATGGTAAGGGAAACACTTACCACATCTGTCTCATGCATTGTTGGTTTTAAGCCCGATAGTCGCCCTCGAGAGAGTGCACCAGGAGATAGAAATCTCAACTTTGTTGAACCTTTCCCTTGGGGTGCCGTATTCCCTATTTCGGGGAAAAAACGCAAAACATAAACCAAAACATATTACCATATAAATCAGGACATAAAAACCAACAGCAACATATATATATAAGGAAATGAAAAACATAAATAACTTCCTACATAATGACATTCACCCCAAAATATAAAATAAAATTACAATTAAGACAGAGTGCACAAACCAAAACCATAACATCATAAGTAAGTCTTGTTACATAACCATAAGGTTTTTGGAACTCATTTTCGCCTAGATCTTTTGGATTTTCTAGTCGATGAAGATACATCAACAACTTCTGCTTGAGCATCAACAGGAGGGCAAACATTTGTATATTCGAGGTCATCATTGGAGGCATGTGTGCCAAGTTGGGTAGTAAATGAAACATTTTCTTGATAAGCTTCATTATCATCTTCATTTACTTGATCCTCAACTCTATCGATAGCTGGCTCATAGGAATCTCGAGGTTGTACCTTCACCACAACACGCCAACCCTTTTGACTAATATCATTCACATAAAAAACTTGTGATGATTGAGCTACCAGCACAAAAGGATCATCAATATTGAGAAGACGTTGAGAATTTACAGTCACAAAGCCAAACTTATCGACCTTAACTCCCCTTTTTGGATCTATATCCCACCAATTACACCGAAAGAATACAACCTCATTGCTCCCCGTGTACTCCAAAGTAAACACCTCTGTGAGTACCCCATAGTAGTCTATATTAGCTCCTCCATCCCCATCATTACCAACCACTAAAACTCCACTGTTTTGTGTCTTTGCACCAGTATCTCTACTCAGTGTGTGAAATTTATAGCCATTAGTAACACAACCGCAATAACTCTTCACATATGGAGTAGGCCCTTGAGCCAATGATAATAATTCATTTCCATGGGGACATGCTCCTTTTTGGTCCAACTCCTCTACCTATGATTGCAAAGGAAAAATATATATAAGACATCCAATAGTTCACACAAAAGGGAATGAAAACACTATATATCCAGTAATTAGCAACTCACTTTGACCTTAAACCACTTGACAAAGTGATCATTCTTTTCATCTTGGGTCATTTCCTTCGAATCATTCTCCAACATTAAATCATGTTCTCTAAGGAATAAAAAACATTAGTATTTCATTTTGATACTTATAATATGTATGAAATACATATAAAAGATGTAACTTACTCCATAAAAGGTAGAACTTCGGGGCAATTCATCAAAGCATACATATGGGCTTTATATTTTTCACGCTCATCCATGTCCAACAGTTTCGGAGCTCCAAGTAGCCTACTAGGATGTGAAAAAATAATTAGAACTTTATTATATTGTACACCACCGTCATTATATCGCCCCGAATGCTTCTCATTGCCATGTAAATATCTTGCACAAACAGTCATACACTCATTTGCAACATTGCCTTCAGCCATTGAACCCTCGGGACGTGCTCTATTACGAACACGTGACTTTTGTTCATAGAGGCTTTGCTCCCCAGAATACATCCATCGAAATGTTACCGGCCCACCTATAATAGCCTCATCTGCCAAATGTATAGGCAAATGTAGCATGACATTAAAACATGCCAAAGGAAACCACCTTTCTAACTTGCACAAAGTTAGTGGCATTTGGGCCTTGATCATCTCCAAGTCTTCAATCTTTAATGTCTTAGCACATAGGACATTGAAAAACATAGACATTTCAATGATTGCCTCACTAACTTCTTTAATGGATATGCCTGTGCGAATGACTAAGGGAAGTAGTCTCTGTAGAAGAATGTGGTGATCATGACTCTTCAATCCTGAGATCTTACATTCTTTCACATTTACACACCTTGATATATTTGAGCAAAATCCATCTGGGACCTTTACTTCCTTTAGAAATTTGCACAACTCTTGTTTTTGCTTCAAGGATAATACATAAGGAGCTGGAGGTAACTCAAGCTTGGTACCCTTTTGATGAGGATGTAAGTCTGCCCTAATATTAAATGCTTGCAAATCTAATCTAGATTTGTCATTGTCTTTTGTCTTCCCCTTCATCAAAGTTCCAAGAAGGATATCAGACACGTTCCTCTCAATGTGCATGACATCCAAATTATGCCTGAGCAAATTGCTTTCCCAATAAGGTAGGTCAAAAAAGATACTTCTCTTACTCCAATTATCCCCCCTCTTTTGATGGTCAAGTTTTACCTTTACACGGGGATCTTTGCTAAGGGGAATGCCCTTAAGATCGCGTACCTGTTTCTCCACATCCTTCCCTACTAGTGGTTTAGGAGGCCCTTCAAGCTCTACATCCCTAAACCAATCTTTCTTTTTGCGCCAACTGTGATTTTCAAGCAAGAAATGTCTATGTCGCATATAAACTTCCTTAGCACTATGCTGTAATCTAAGAGAGTGAGTGTATTTGTGACAAACAGGACATGCGAGTTTTCCTTTCGTACTCCAGCCAGATAAAATTCCATAAGCTGGAAAATCATTTATCGTCCACATTAATGACACAAACAACTTGAAATTTTGCCTCAAAGATGCATCATATGTCTCAACCCCTATCTCCCATAACTCCTTCAATTCTTCTATCAAGGGTTGTAAGTATACATCTATCGCGTCGCGGGACCCTCGGGGCGGGAATGATTAGGGACAAGATAAAGTTTTTCTGTTTCATACAGTTCCACGGAGCTACATTGTATGGAATAAGCATCACAGGCCAAACACTATAAGGAGTCGATGTATTTGAAAATGGTTGAAACCCATCACTCATCAACCCAAGTCTCACATTACGTGGTTCTGAAGCAAAATCCTTATGAAGCTCATCAAAATGTTTCCAAGCTTTTGAATCAGCAGGGTGTCTCATTACCCCATCTTTAACACGTTCTTCATGATGCCACCTCATTTCAGATGCAGTTTTAGAGCACATGAAGAGACGTTGCATACGTGGCTTCAACGAAAAATGGCGTAATACTTTCATTGGTATTTTTTTACCATTTGTCCCTATTTTTTCGTCTCCGCTGTGCTTCTCATCTTGCCACCTTGACGCATGACACAATTTACAAGCATCAAGATTTGCATCTTGTTTCCAAAATAGCATGCAATCATTCCTACATGCATCAATCTTGTTGTACGAGAGACCTAGATTCTTAATAGTTTTCTTGGCCTCATAATGCGAACTTGCTAATGTGGACCCAGAGGGCAACAACTCCTTCAAAAACTCCAACATTGTAAAGGATTCATTACTCCACCGACCCAAAAATTTAATATGCAACAGTTTGACCATTGCGGATAACTTAAAACACTTAGATCCCGCATAAGCAGGTTGGTCCAAGTCCTTCAGTAACATAAAAAACTTCTTTGCGTCATCATTAGGTACCTCAGGACTATGGTCAGTGCTAGAAGCTCCCACCTCGACGCCCTTTTCAGTTAATCCATAGTAAATTGGGAACAAGTCTCTCACCATTTCATCCATTTCATCATCACTTTGTGAATTCGACCCATTCTCCGATTCTTCTTCACCATGAAATTCTTCTTCCATATCATGATCGTCACAATCAAGATCATTGGGCCCTTCCCCATGATGATACCAATATGTGTATCCCTCAAGTATCCCATGTGCTATAAGATGCATCTCAACAACCTCTCTTCTGTGCTCATTTGAATTACAACACCTAACACAAGGACACTTGACTATATCTATCCCCTCACCTAATCGATTGAAAGCAAACGAAAGGAACTCCTTCACTCCTTGGCTATATTCATCACTAAGACGATCAATAGAGGACAAAGTCATCCAACTTTTATTTGGTGCCATGAATGTGCAAAGAAATTGATTATACGCACCTATTTGTCAACAATGAAATTGGAATAAACCGAGTTTTAGTGTATATAGTATGGAGATAGTACTTTCAAACAATGCATATTAGGATATAACAATGACACAAAAAATTCAGACTATCAACATGTGAGGAAGAATCCATCAATGTTAACGTCTACTATCAGAGAAAACACATGACATAAGAAAACCATATCAACTCAAAACTAAAGGAAAAGATCCCACAAATTAAACAATTTAAGTGCACAAGTACATATCAGCATACATTTGTATTTTGCTTACAATCCACACCTGCAGCAGTTGATGATAGACCTCCATTTTGAGTTGAAGTCAATGACCGTTGGGTAACTTGTTTCCTTGGTGGTAGTGAATCTATATGTGTCCCATATTCTAGGGTTGCGGCAGGTGGAACTTTAGAACTATGATGGTCAATGGTTATGACATCACTTACATCAACAAAGTTACGAGTAATCAAAAGCAAAGCAAGACCTTCAACTGGCTCATCTACTGCATATATATGAACTACTCTGCATTTTTTAAGCTTAGGTGCCATATCTATAATGCATTTCGAACCAAATATCCTCCTCACCTCACTACCCTTATTGGAACACCTCCACCAAATTTCACTCACATTACCCTTGTAATTGCAATCTTCTTTGAAAATAGATTTCAACTCAGTCAAAGACAACTTGTCATAATCGTAGTCAAGTGTTTTCGAACCTAACTCCCCCACATAATGAACTTTATTTTTCCTTTCCTCAAATTTACCCCCATAATGGAGGTGCAATGTAATGATATAATCTATAGACATCTGCAATTTCAAAAACCGGATCATTAGCTTCTTAAGGACATCCATATCATAAACAACCAAAAAGTACCAATTAACAATTAGCAATGAGCGAAGAAATATTTACAAACTGTTACAACAATAAGAACTTCTTTAACATCACAAACAGCCAAAAACCAAACATAAAAACAGACAAATGATTTCATTAAACATCAAATAGACCACATAGTCTAAGTCTGAGTTTTTTTTCCCCCAATTCATGAATCGCACTTTTTGTGTCCAATTTTTTAAATGAACCATTGTAGGTGGGGTATGCCAATTTTTAAAAGAGTGAACATAATATATAGCCATCATGAGATCAGTACACATGGTTTGATATATAGCATCACTGACGATTCCCTATCAGAAAACAAACCCTAAAGTGTAACTCAGAAAAGCTGTCATTATTCTTTCACATTTAACAATATAACATCTCAAAATTGCATCTCATGCACGTTCCCAAATCATCTTATTAAGAAACAGACATAGAATGAAATTACAGTGCAGTTATATATTGAAATGCACTTTTAGTATGTATTACCTCGAGAGAGAAACTGGAAGAATGCAGAAGCGAGCGGCGAATTCGGCCGGATCGACAGTGCTTAAATCGCCGGCGAGGAGGGGACCGAATTTCACTATGAAATAATTCAACCAGAAACTGTTAGCAAATGATTAAAATATGTGAAATTGAAGAAATGTGGAGGTTTTAAGGACCAAACCCAAGATTCAGATCGATAGATGAAAATGGAGGGGTGAAGAAGAATGAAAGGAAGGAGAACGTCGGTGACGGCGGTGCCCGACGATCGATCGACCTCGCAAGCAGCAGCGGTACGGTGGGGGGTGATCGGTGACGTCCTTCAGCAGGTCACTGATCGAGCTTCGATACAGTATAGATGCATGGAGAGATTGATCGAGCTATAGATTTTCACTGATCGAGTGTAGATGCAATGATGGGTATATAGGTGTAGGTTTTGACTTTTTGAAAAAAAGTTTTCTTATTTTTAAATAACTTTAACATAGTAAATTATAATATATGTGCTAATTTGGGCGCCTACACGTACAAATATGAAAAGTTAAAATGTCCCTAAAAATTACTACCTCCGTCCCTAATTGTATGTCAAAAAAATTAACTCGTCAAAATCAATAAACATATATGGAGAATGGGGTAAAAAGTTTACAAATTGTAAAAAATAATCTTATAATATTCTTCAAATGAGGTAAAGAATGTATTTAATGAATTGTAGTTTCCAAATGGTTTTTCATCTTTTTTTCAAATGATTTTACAAATTTTTTTCATTCCTACACTATATTGTTTTTGTTTTTTTTTGTTCTTGCCTCTAGAAAGTTAATGAATTGTCGTTTCTAAAACGCTGTAAATTCATTAAAAATCATTGTAAAGTGTTATACTAATTAAGTTTTGAATCAAATACAACACAAAATCTATAATTCCCTTGAAAATATCTCACTACAATCCAATTTTATTTTCTTTTTGACCACCAGAATACAAAGTGAAAGTACGGTCCTTCATTATCCAATTGGTGAAAGTAGGGATTATTACAATCCAATTGTTGAGATGTTTCTACAAATTTTACATTCAAAATTTGTAATAAAATGATTAATTTTAATTAATGTATGTCATTTTGTTATAAACTATATTTTTTGTATTTTAAATTATTGTTTATGGAATTATGGTGGAAAATTTTAGAAAATAATGAATTAAAAACAATAATAAAATCAAAATTTGGACATATTATATATTAACTAGGGATAAAAAATATATGATTAAAGGTAATGAAATAGACACCAAATTAAGCCTAAAAAAAGTATGGGTGTCCAAATTAATGAATTAAGGAGCCCCTTCCTAGACTAATTAATTTATATACTTTTTATAAATTAGTAATTTTAATTTTTGAAAATTGATTTTTAAATGAAATTGATATTACAACTCTCACAGTACTCTCCCTGCTGAAGTTTTGAATCAGAGACAAACTCAGCTCTCTGCCCTACCCACCACCACGCACACCACCCAATTCATTCTAGCCTCGTCGGTCGCAGCCGCCGCAACAACCGTGGACGGTGGAAGCCTCGACGATCGACGCAACCAGCAGTAGCAGCACCAGCCAGCAGGTAGTCGCAACGACTTGCAGCACTGTGGGTGCGCCTACAGCTCTTCCACGAGGGGCCGGCGACTCGATCTTCCCGTTCAAAATCACCACTTCTGGCAACCGGAGAACATAGCTGTGAGTTTCAATTTTTCTTAGTTTAATACTAATTCTCTAACTTTCATTATAGTTTAGAGCTTATTTCAATTTTAGGGTTTAGAATGTAATCGCAAAGTTGAATTGGATATTTCAGATTGAGTTGGAATTAATTGATTAGAAAAGATTCTATCATTCTACTGAACTATTTCTAATTTTATTATAGTTGCTTGTTGCTGAGTAGAGAACATTCAAGAATTATTTTTCCAATCTTCCAAAGCCAAATCATTATGGTTGACAATTTAATTATAGTTGCTATTGCTTGTTGTTGAATTACTTGAATGATTAATGAGTTGCTTGAATAACTTCTTGTTGGGTTAAGTTGCTAGCTTGCTTGAAAGCTAAATGTCTTAGTTTCAATGAGGTGGTGTTGGCAATTTTGAGGGTTGCAAGAAGTTTCAATTGTCTGTTATTGGTGATTGCATTCAGGTGGGGTTATATAGTTGACTGTTGGTGATTGTTATGGATGCTGCTGGTTTTTTTCTTGGGATATGATGTTTGGTAGCTGCTATTTCAAATTTTGATGTCAAATGAACAATAGCTGGGCGCAACATCCATATGGTTCAGGGGTTCAGTTCATCTGATTTTATAGGTCTGTTGTTGTATCTGCAATCTGCAACGGTTTTGTTTGGATGTTGGGGCTGTTCTTGAGTTCTGAAGTTTTGCATTGAGGAGCTTTCTGGTGTTGCATGCTACTGCAAATTTGGGTGGTGTTGCTGATCTGTTCATGATTCTGATGAAAACAAATTCTGTTTCTGTAAACTGTGATTTAGTGCATCTGCCAGTGGTCTTTGTCATCCATTCATGGTATTGTTATGTTAACTGTGATTTGTTGGACATTCTGGTGCAGCAGCCGCAATATATATGGAAGCATAAAATTGCTTCCAATTATAAGCATAAAAATGCCAACATTCTAATAATGTCTTTTGCAAGTTTAATGGGATTTGTCATTCTATTTCGTCTATTTGAAATTTGACATTCTGTTTATTGATTATGCTATGAACTTGCAGGTGCAATGCCTTCTAGATATTCGAATTCCGGCGGGGTGCAAAGTTATGGATGAGACCGGAACATTGCAAGAAATGTGGAAAGAAGGCTGAATTGAAGATATCTGAATCAGAGGCAAACCCGAATGGAGTATATTTTCGATGTGGAGATTGTTACTTCTTCAAATGAGCTGGTGAGGAACACATAATTTCTAATGGAAAAGACAATGGGAGATGTGAATGGTATGGTGAGGCTTCAAGTGTTCAAGGCCCCATCGATGGGGACATTGGCATCTTGAAGAAGATGGTTGCAAGACAGACCAAGTATGTGAAGTCAGTAGTAAAAGTGGCGGTTGTTATGTATCTTGTGCTGGTCCTTGTCATTGTAGCCATGAAGAACTACTAAGATGATGTACTTTGTGTTGTTAATTCCTTCCAGTAGTTTGACTCTGATCTCCTTAGTAATTTCACTTATATGTGTTTAATTATGTGCCTTCCAGTACTAAGATGATTGACTTTGTGTTGTTAATTAATGCCTTCCAGTACTAAGGTGATGTACTTTGTGTTGTTAATGCTATTGATACAATGGAATCATTTATGTATCTTGTGTTGCTATTGGAGCATTTGGAATCAGCTATATGTGTTTATGTGCCTTATCAACAATAAAGTTGAAATGATAAGTTAAGTAATTGTATGCTACACATTTAATGCAGGCCTAAATAGATTCTATATAAACAAACATCACTCTATGTCAACGAACATATATAATAGCTAGCTTGTTGTTATGTCAACCAACATATATATCAGCTAGCTTCTTGTATATTTTGTCAACCAACATATATATAATAGCTAGCTTGTTGTAATGTCAACCAACATAATTCTTGGTACGTAGCGTCCCCGTCCCTGTATTAATTCAACTGAAATTTGATCTCCCGTTGGTGAGAAATTCTATATCATATATAGTAGCAACCATTTGAAGCTTTTCCACAAATGCACTAATGATGGATGTATCAATTTATAACAGGCATTCATCACTTGCAACCCCTGCATTCATATATATAACTCCATGTATCATTGGCATGATATTTCTTGGTAGCATCCATGTATTATCCTGGTTAACCATCACATATATAAATACTTGTAACATAAATAAATATACATTGTTTCTTAAAATTCCAACCTACTTAAATTGCAATGGACAGTACACAACGAATTGGAAAGCAACTTCTAGCCAAAATCAGAATTTATCCAGTGAAGACACATGATGTAGCACAACCACCCAAACACTGACTCATTCAGCAGCTGAATGAAGACAAGATCAGCAACAAGAGTAGTAACACAAAAGAATCTCTAAATGAAAAGCCAAAGAGTCAGCACCCCACAATGTCAAAGAAGCCATCAGTATCGATTTTCCCTGTGTCGTTGAGCAGGTGTCTAGCAACCATCGCAGCAATCCGATCACGGAATAAGTTCATTTGTTGTTTAGCATTATTATCAAGCAATTGTGGTGGAGCCATAGCCGGAAGTTGAGGGGCAGGGGTTACAGGTGTACCTTTGCTATGTAAAAGTCGGAAATTATGTAGTGTACAACATGCGATGATTATCCTCATTTGAAATTTCTTTTCATGCGAGGACATCTGGCTCAGTACTTTCCACATTCCTTTTAAAACTCCAAAGGCATGCTCCACTTGGCCCCGAATCACTGAATGGCGGTAGTTGAACTCCTGGCATACCCTCGCCCTCTTCGAGTCCACTGTTCGAAGGGACGTGAAGTTAGGGAGGTGGAATAAATCCCCATCCCCGTACGGTGCTAAGTACCCAGCGGTATTCGGGTACGCTGAGTCTACCAAATAATACTTACCTGCAACAAAACATGTTTTAACTTTCACTTCCAATGTACAAACAACAAATTAGCATCAACTAGCATAGTACGACAAATTCCACAGTTTCATCTAGGTATAGAACACAAACACATTTGCTCACCAACACAACCATCACTTTCCGGAAATAGTGTAGAAACATAGGACAACAGAAGCTCATATAATTTGCTCACCGACACAACCATCATTTTCAAATAGTATATAAACATAGGACAACACAAGCTCATTTGCTCACCAACACAACCATCATTTTACAATAGTATAGAAACATAGGACAACATAAACTCATTTACAAAAATAGTTATAAATACCTGGAGGAGGGTGAGGGTATTTGAATTCTGGTCGTTGCACGCAATCACTAAACACAGCATAGTCATGGGCACTGCCTTCCGACCCACAACATACAAAAGTGAATAGCAAGTCGAACGACACAATTGCCATGACATTCCATGTCTTGTTCCCATATCTGTTCCGGTACGCTTCCCCTTCTCTGTCATTTACAACACATTCGATGTGGGTCCTATCTATGGCGCCAACCACGTCCTGCAAAATTTGACATCACATTCAATTGTTTATAAATAGGATACATACAAATAACCTGAAGAAAGAATTGCATTGGAACTCATTAATAGGTATTCATTTTCCTTTAAAAATAATAAAATAAACAAGAAACTTGTACTAAAAAATAAATTACAAACAACCTACATAATTTGTCAAAATAACCTGCAAATTAAACAGATTACACTATTACACTTGCAACTTCATATCAGTTAAACAGTAGCACACAATGTCAAACTCAGAGATTTTGTGATTAGAGATTACCTTATAGTTGACAAGGTAGAAGTTTTCTGGATCGTAGAAGAAATCTTGAACTTCATGCAAGGAATTATGATAGGGTCGTATTACATCACATGACAACGTACAGAGGGCGTTAATTACCTTTATATGGTACGCCGTAACAGTTTGGGGTGACCGTTTTGAAATACATGATACATCCCTGCAACTTGAACCAGTTGCCAACATATGCAACGAAAACATAACAATCTCGTTGCATTTGACATTTACACCTTCCCTTATAAGGTTTCTCTCCATCAACAAATTGACGAGAGATAAGAATGCATCAAGAGTTAATCTACAAAACCACTGACATCTCTCGGCGTCAAAATACACAAGGTGATGAACGAAAACATCCCCTTTTGGCATCCACCAAGGAGTGCGTTTAGAGGCATGCTGCCTTCGAGCACGGTGCATTTCCACCCAGATGTCCTCTGCAATTTCTTCTAAAATTGCGTTGTACATTTGGTCATCAATTTCACCCATGCTACAATAGACATAATCAAAGAACAAATGATAAAGACAATAGCAAACAGGAATGTAATGCAACACATACAACATAACAAGTAACAAGTAACATCAAGTCAAAGCAAGGCATTAAAAGTTATTGCAAATTAAATGATGTCCAACGCACACACATACAACATAACAAGTAACATCAAGTAAAAGGAAGGGATTAAAAGTTATGTATCCTATTAAACCAACCAGAGACACACGTAACAAACTAAGAAATGTGATCTACATAAAACAAATTTAATTGAAAACGGCCTAAAACAGATCACCGTCCAACAGATGTCAATCGCTGCTCAATTCGTCAATGACGGACTGAAAATAAACAGGAAGGAAATCTGTAGGGATGCTCAAGACATAATCCGCCAACTCATTTATCCGGATGTAGTTCATAATCTTAACCACGTACTTTGACCCAGCACTCTGTACGACGGGATCTTTAGTCACAATGTTCCACAATTGCGACCAAACCTGTCGTTGGTGTTTGGCGGACTTTTCATTTAGAGCAGTACAGAATGAACCAATCTACTCCTTGGAGTACTTCTCCTGACCCTTACTCCTTTTTGAAGTACCCCCCCACCGAAAAAGTTTTGTCGTCGTCGTTTTTCACCCGTTGAATTAGTCATTTTTGTAGGGGATGTACTCAGATTCCCTAAACTACAAGACATTGGGTTATCTTCAAAGGATGGGTCTTCGCTATCACCTGACCCTTCAATATGTTCGAGAGAGACGCCGTCATCATCGTCATCCATGATGTTAGCAGATGAACGGGCATTCCTACCCGTGGCGAACATCCCCCGATACACAACCTCAAGCATATTTAAGTTAGGTGGTGGGCCGTTGAGGAATTGCAAGTGTTTGCGTTGGAATTTCTGCAATTTAAACAATATGTATTCAATGATCAATATATGTCAATCGAAATTAATAAATCAAAGTAAAAAATAATGTTAAAGAGTTGACATACCACAATAAATTCCTCATAGCAAGCTGGCGTTAGTATCACTGTATTTTTTTCTGCATCCCATCCATTACCTGTGTAGTTTTTTAACCAATTCCAGGCCTTGTATTTCTGCTTAAGATACTTATACCTATTGATGATTGAGTTCTCTTCCTTGTGAAAGTTGTTGAGGCCCAAAAGATGTTGAATCTTACCCCAACAATGTTGAGTACACCCCATCAATCTGTCAGTTTTGATGCTCTCCAACATAATAAGGTCCTCTGCACTGGTCCATTTTCCCCCCAATTCCTGATTTCATCTTTCCCTTTCCGCTTTTTGATGGGGCCATATCCCTGCTGCCAAATAAATGGTTTTCGAATTTTGCAACCACTCACATGAAATGGACTGTGAAAGCTAGCTAAACGTACAACACTCCACAAAATGCAATAAAATAAGTTAACATAATAGGGTGATCATCACATTGAAGATCAAGGCAGCAACATGTCGACGATTTAACAGAAACAGAAACATAATAGGTGTGATCTATGTGGGCTTGAAACATAAACATTGGATCATCTTTTTGCTGCTTGTTCCTTTACTGAGAAGGTTGCTTTACAAGGAAAGAACAAATCTAGATGACCTAAAGATTATTGGTTGCCAATGTTTTGCAGTAAATGTGGGGGAGAAAGACAAGTTTTCAGATAGAGCCATAGATGTGTCCTGTTAGGGTACACATATGGCATGAAAGGATACAAGTTCCTAGTCCTTGAAACAAATAAGATTATACATAGTAGGGATGTAATCTTTGATGAGCAGGTATTTCCTTTCAAGGTTCAAGAAAATCAACTCAAAGAATCAAGAATAAGAGGAGAAGGTTTATGGTCTCCCTATATTTTTGTTGATGACAATCCTGAAAATTATTTCTCCCACAGGTCCTGGTTCTGATATTATTCTTGATAAAACTAATGAGGAACCGGAAGGTGGCAGTGTGCAGGATCCTAATGCATACATTCCAGTTTCTGGCTCAGAAAATGATGATAACACTGTTGTAAATGACATTATTCTTCAAGACAGTACAAATCCTGCACAAAGTCTTGAGGATGATCAAGATGATTAAAACCAAAATGGAGGAGGGTAATCAGCAGAACTTAAGGAGATCCCTAAGACAGAAACAAGCTACTGGCTGGCTCAAAGATTTTGTCATACCTCAAAGTCACAGACCACAGCAAGATGAAACACACAGCCTTGCAGGATATAAATCAGTTCATTTTCCCTTGTTCAAATCAGTTGATTTTTATCCCTATTCCCCTGATTTTGTTGCTTCACTAATTTCTACTATGCATATTTTCGAGCCTAACAGTTATGACATAGCAGCAAGACATCCTGAGTGGATAAAAGCTATGAAGGAGGAAATGTAGGTCAGATTCAAGAATTAGTTATCAGTTCTTGAATCATAACTCTCTGTGTAGCTCGTGTATATATATATATAGCTGTTGGGTTGCTCATTATCAGGTACTCACACATAATACAATATTTTCTTCTTCCATCATTCTCTCCCATATACAAAAATTCTCAGATACCGACAATATTAACTTCAAAATGTGAGCATACAATCATTTGATAACAAAGGCCGAAGACAAACCTTAATGAACTGTAAAGTCGAAGCTTTGACTTGGATCTGCACATGCAAATCAATTGCAGAGCCTTAATTTTTTCACTTCACAAATTAACGATGGAAGATCGATCGAGCAGAACAATTTTAACAAATATAAAACATGATTGAAGATCGATCGGTACATGCATTACCTGTTTGTATGATTCTGCAGCTCGCGACTTTCACCTTCTTCGTCCTCAATTTGATTCTCCGAAAAATTCGAGCAGGAGGCGCACTACAAGCTATGGTGACATCCACCTTCCCAACCAACAACGCATTTATCTTCATCTTCACCAGCTACTATGTACCCCTAGCTACCTGTGCGTGGATAAGATGGGTCGAGCAGTCGTCTGGAGGATTCGCACGCAACAACTTTTACTTCGCTTAATTTCAGTGTTCAAAAGCATGGTCTCCGATAGCTACTGTAGAAGATGATAGAAATTAGGGCAAGCATTATTACGACGGCGGCCCAATACCGTTGTAAAATCCTGTCTGGGCAAGCATTAATACGACGGTGGCCCAATCCCGTCGTAAACTCCTGTCTGTATACGTACACAGCTAGCATCTGGCGCGCATGCATTATTGAAGAATCCAAGGGCCAGTAGCAGGTTGTTAATTTATTTATTGGCAAGTGGACACTATTTACGACGGGCGTTGAACTCGTCATAAACTCCTGTCTGTGTACAGCTAGCATCTGACGCGCATGCATGCATTATTGAAGAATTCAAGGCCTAGCATCTGACACTATTTATTGGCAAGTGGACACTATTACGACGGTGGCCCAATCCCGTCGTAAAATCTTGTCTGTGTACAGCTAGCATCTGACGCGCATGCATTATAGATATCCAAGGCTAGCTAGTAGCAGGTTATTAATTTATTAAATGACAAGTTGGCGCTATTACGACGGGAGCAGAACCCCTCGTAAAATCCTGTCTGGACAATTAGAAGCATTATTACGATCATGGCCCAATCCCTCACTATTGGTTGCAACTTAATTTACGACGGAAAATACATACCGTCGTAAATGATTGGTTATCTGGAAAACTAACCTTCTGACATTAACGTCGGACCTGTGACTCCCGTCGTAAATAAGATTTACAACGACGGGTCTTTGGAGCATTAAGGACGGGTTATTTACACCGTCTTTAATATTAGTTATTAATGACGGATGAAACCTACCGTCGAAAATAAGTATCTATTTACGACGGGAATTTTTCAACCGTCGTACAGTATGATCGTAAATAAAGAGATTTTTAGTAGTGTCTGAGGACCTCATCACATCTGGCAACGAGGACCTCCAGCGCCAGCACGAATATTTTGTTTGAAAGATTGATCAAAATTAAATTAGGGAAGTATCTTCTAAATCCTAATCTTATTCCTCCATGCCATTTCTGAGTTGATATAATAACAACTAATATTTCCATCTCAGATACGAAAGGAAAGGAAGGAAATCGTGAAGATTGCAAATCATATGGAAGATTGAACAATAATCCAAGAAAGGAAACAATCCTCTCTAAAGGAAAGTGGTCGTTACTGAATTAAATCCCTTAAGTATATATACTATCAACCTCTTTCATGAACAATGTTGATTTCCAAGGAAGAAAATCTATGTAGGAACTTTGGCTAGAAAGTTCTGAGTGTAGGAATATTAGAGCGATAATATTCTGAGTTGTAGCCACTATTTTGAGTGGTGAGTTTTGTAGCCAGTGAGTGTTCTGGTGAGGATCTCCAAGGTCGAGTAATTAAAGTGAAAAAGGGTTCTTGCTTTAAGATTGTTCCCCGGTTTGTAATCGCCTCTGCTGTGAGGTCTCAAGTGCAGAAGACAACTGCAAGGTCTTTTGTTCTCGTAAGCCCATTGAGGACCTCACCGTTCTCAACTGAGCTGAGTTGTAACCTCCCTCTATTTTAAGCACCTTTTATTTAATCAATAAAGAAGAATTTTTCATCGTATAAAAGTGCTATTAACCAAGTTGTTTTGATCAAAGTCAGATTTCTTATACGACCCTACTCACCCGCCTCTAGGGTTATTTCAAATAACTTTACAGATATAATTAAAGAGTAACAAGATATGTATGTATAACTTCATTTATTTAATCAATGTTTAAGCTAGCAAAGTACATAATAATGGTAACCTAGTTGCTCAAGGAATAAGGTCCTTACTGCAACTGCTAGATGAGTGTCTTATTGAAGGGCACTTTCAAGGTTATTTGACAAATCAACGCACCAACACAACAAGATGCTTTCACTCACAGAACCTAACTCTTTTAAGGTTCTGCTACTAATAACTCGCCAACTTCCTTTGGCTACAACACACTCAACAACTCGTCTCTAAAAGACTACATTCAGAAATCATCACGGATTTCATACTCTTTGATTTTTTCTTTGGAATCAATTGAGTCCTCCAGTCTTAATTTAAGTTATCCTATTTATACATGCAGCTGTGTAGACTAGGGGTGGGCATAACAGGTTAACCGCATTTGCGGTTACCGCTTTTGAGGTTTTTGAATTTTGAAAACCTAAACCGCAACCGCAATATGCGGTTAACCGCTTTGCTTCTTTTGAAATCTGGAAACCTAAACCAAACCTCGAAACCGCAATTTAGAAGTGGTGCCGGTTAACGGCTTTTAAAATCTGAAAATTTACCCGGTTAACATACACGGTTTATGATTAACCGATTTCCTGGAAATTTACAATAACATTTATGCAAATAAATGCAATCATATTACTAATAAATTCATATTCCGATACGATGATACGCGGTTAAATTAAATTCATATTACTAATAAATTCATTTTTTTTCAATTTAATTGAGAGCGGTTAACCGCGGTTAACCGTTTTATGAAAATCCAAAACCAAAACCTAAACCGTTTATAGCGGTTTGGTTAACCTAAACCGCTTTTATGCAAAAATCAATTCGGTTAACCGCATTTTGCGGTTTGGTTTATGCGGTTTTGTGGTTCAATTTGCGATTTAGGTTTATGGTGCCCACCCCTAGTGTAGACCGTTTGGAGATGATCTTTTTTCCTTCTTTGCTTTGGATTTTCCTTCCTTCTCTTAAAGTTTCCTTTTTGTATCAATCACAATCTTCTTTCCTTCTTATATGCAGATTATATGCAGCAAATCTGTCAAAGCAATCAGGAAAGTGTCGTTTCTAAGATATTCAAATTATATATCAATAATATACGAATTTTGACTTTCATCCAAAACCAATCCAGTGGCCAAGGTCCTTGAGCCTGGGTCTGTCAAGGTCCTTGAGCATGGGTCTGTTGAGGTCCTCGAGGGATTCTAACACACATAGTTGAAAACTTTCTATGAATTTGAAATCCAACAAATATATAAAAACACAATTATTATTCATGTAAACATGTCAAATACATAGAAAATTACATGAAATTGTACAATACAACATCAATAAAAATATGAATATAGAGAGAATGAAATAAAGGGATTAGAAATAGCTTGGGTCGAATCGTGTAAAACACTCTCTTTAGAGAAGGAATACCAACGCTCAAAATTAATAGTTTAATGACATAATTTTACGAAACCACTTTCCACAAATATGAAACCCTCGAAAGTTATATGAATATTGGATAGGAAAGACTTGGCCTTCAAAACAAAAAATTATTAATCATAAAGAAAGGTATACATACGTACTACTCAAAGTTAAACCTCACTCTAACTATTTAGGCTCAGTTCTTTTCTGCGGTTGGCAAACTGCGGTGTCATAGCCTATCGTAGTTTACCACAATCCACCACAAAATATCATTCTACTACAATTCACCACAACCCACCACAAAATACTTTTTCACAATTACCAATACAATATTTATATATATATACAAAAAATCCACTACAACATACCAATAACCCGCCACAATTACACCACAATCCACCACAATTTCACTACACCATACAGCGCCATACCGCAGAATACGCATAAAAGAACAGGGCCTAAAGAAAGGTATAGGAGATTAGCACCCCATCAGCTTTGCCATCTCTTTGAGAAAATTAAGGAGAGTAAATGACCCTCAACAAACCAATAACAAACTTGGAAACCTCAATTAACGGGAAAGGAGAAAACCCCATGGGATAAAAAGTTATTTAACCAATCAAACTTAATATAACTAAAGTTGGTAAAACTCCAAAAATAAATAAGACCAAGTTAAAAAGAAAGGATGGAAGCAAATTAAAAGAATTGGAAAATAAATAGTCTAATATTATACAATTGAGTGAGCCCGAATGATGGTGTGTAATTAAAAGTTACTACCGATTATATAGGTGGGCATCAAACAATGTTAATAGATCAAACGATTAATTTTAATCACACAAATTTCCAACACTTTTTCTATAGATTCAACAATGTGATTTTCTGTTTGTGACCACCAAAGTGAAATCATAATCTTATTGGCTATTTACATATAATATTCTTCTTTGATAAAGGTAATTAAAATATTAATTCAAACACATTCAAAATTCTTTTTACAATTGTATTAACTAAGGACATGTATATATTGCTTTAATAATATTTCTTCTTAAAAGACAAAATAATTTTTTATTACTCCCTCCGTTTTTTTTAATTGTCATATTGGTAATTGTGTTAAAAACTTTGACCGCTAATATCTTAATTTGTACAATGATTCATCATACAAAATTAATGTTGTTAGATTCGTTATAAAAATACTACTAGAAAAGTTTAATCGTAGATCTTTATAAAAGTATTATGTGTGAAATTATTGATTAAAGACGGATCTCAAAAAGCGTGAAAGACAAATAAAAAAAAATGGAGGAAGTATAATTTATATCTATTTTACGGATATTCATATAATTAAACTTTCTCGCAGGAATTTCTTGTACCATATAACATGAAAAAAATTGTTGGGAGGTGCCACACATCTTTTTTAACTGACTAGGGGGTCACAATTTTTTTTAATGCATTCCCGGGTGACATTATATTTAACTAAATGACTCAAAGGTGACATTTCGACTAATTTGGCTGAAATCCGATGAGTTATGTTGAAAAAGACAAAAATACCCTTAGCTTTCTATCTAATTTACTTTATCTACCCTTCCCCCCTCTTCCTCTATTTCTCTCACCCTCTTCCTCTGTAAATTTGGTTGGGTTTGATTCATCAGCCTTTGAGAAATGGTGACTTTCTGAGGTGGTTTTGGACGGACAAATGAGGGATTCAATGTGGGTGGATGATGCAAGTGCTCCATCGACATCAAATCCCCTGTCTTCGCGCTCTTTCGAGCCTTTTCCCTCTCGTTCAGCTTGTAATCACAGGTGGGTTCAATTGATTTTGCGTTGGGAAAGCTTATTTGTTGAGTGCTTGTTTGATCCTTTCGTCAAATTGCATGATTTTGATTTTATGTTCTAGGGGCTTGTTGAGTTGAAGATCTGGGTGTTTTTGGGGTTGATTTTGGTTATGGGGTTTTGGGAATTTTTTTTAGTAGGATTGCTGTTTGGATAGGAAGATTGTTCCAAACCTTTTGGTATTACAAATGTTTTCAGCTAGGATTTGGTATGTTCTTCAAATTCAGGGTCAATTTAACTTGCTGAAACTGTTAAGTAAAAGCTTTACAAATGGTGAAGGTGGAGGAAGAGTTGTCGTTGATGCTCAAAGGGTTGAATTTTCGGCCCATGTAGGTGAATCCCCCATGAATAAAGATTTTCCGTCTCCATGAACAACGTAATCAGATTGGCTTGAGCTGCAATCAATCGAATTGAATTGAGTTGAGTCGAATTGAATTGAATCCGAAGTTGATGAATGAGTGAGGAAGAAGGGGGTTGGATTGAGGGGGAGGAGGGAAGTGATTGTTTTTGGCGAATCGAGTGTAAAAGGGTCTATTTACTCAATTTTCAAGCAGGCAAACTTTTTTCATTTGCCAAAACATGGGATTATCCCTCACCACTTAAGTAAGTTTAATGTTAAGAGAATCGTTAAAAAAAGTTGTGACCGTGAGTCGATTAAAAAGATGTGTGACTTCAATGATTTTTGTATAACATGAGGACCAAACTTTTTATAGTTTTAGAAGGAAAAACTGTTGTTAAGGAGATCTAAGCCAGGAATCCATTTCAACCAAGACTGATGATATACAAGTTAAGTGAGATTTCATCTTAAAACCAATTGGTGTTAAGAGGAGTAGTCCAACCGAACGAACCATCAACTCTGATACTACTTTTTGGGGAGATCCAAGGCGATAACCCACTTCAACCAAGCCCATGGTAAACAAGTTAAGTGAGGTTACATCTTAAAACTGATTGGTGTTAAAAGGAGTAGCCCTCTTGACAAATATACGATGTTATTTCCCTTTATTTTTTCGATGTGGGATATTTTTACTCATGAGTGAATAAAAAAAAATTATATCATACGTACTCCCTCCTTCCCATATTATTTGACACATTAGACATGATTTAGAAAACCAAAAAAAACTTCCACTCTTCATTTTATTCAACTTTTTTTGATAAATTAATAATTAATGTGTTATTGGAATTATCAAGTGACAAATATTATGGGAAAAAAGAAAGTTAGTTAAAATGACAAATAATATGGGAAGGAGGGAGTATATAAATATTGAAGTTGGATTTAAAAAATCCAAATCCTAAAAATGGGTAAACAAACTGTAGGTCCAACATTGCAGTATGAGTCATCAGAACTCATTTCAATTAAAACACTTCTGATTAGGTGTTTCAATATAACCATTTCCCCAACTCCTCCATTTATGAATTCCCATCACTTATCTTTATATATATATCACTCCATCCTTCACAAATTGTTGAACAAATTTGAGAGACAAATTGAGAGAACACCCCAACCCCCCCCCCCCCCCCAAAAAAAAAAATGGAAATAAGTTTTGAGAATCCCCAAGTTCTTTACATGTTAATTTCTCTAGTGCTTCTAGTTGTTATTGTATACAAAAAGCTCAAGCCAAAGACCGTCTACCTCTTAGACTATGCTTGTTGCAAGCCTCCCTCCTACTATAGGGTCCCAATCCCTAGCTACAACGAGCACTCGCATTTAATTTATGATCCTAAATCAGCTCGTTTTCAAACGAGGATCCTGGAGAGGGCTGGCCTGGGGGATGAGACTTGCCTCCCCCAGGCCATGCACCTCATCCCTCCCCGACCCACGATGGCCTTGGCTCGAGAAGAAGTCCACCTGGTCGTCTTCTCAGCCGTGGACGAGCTATTAGCCAAGACGGGCTTGAAACCCAATGAAATTGACATCCTTGTCACGAATTGCAGCCTTTTTTGCCCATCACCTTCTTTATCGTCCATCATTGTTAACAAGTACAAATTGCGAAGCAACATCAAGTCTTTCAGCCTTTCGGGCATGGGCTGCAGCGCGAGCCCAATTTCGATGGACCTGGCGAGTAGGGTCCTCCAGGTCCACCCCAACTCGAATGCCCTCGTAATCAGCACCGAAATCATCACCCCCAACACCTACCTAGGCACAGAACGATCCATGCTGGTCCCAGGGTGCCTATTCCGACTAGGTTGTGCCGCGATGCTCCTCACCAACAAGCAGTCCGAGAGGGGCCGGGCCAAATACAGGCTCCAACACATCATCCGGACCCACATGGGCCCACAAGACAGGGCCTACAAGAGCGTGACCCACGAGGAAGACGCCGAGGGCAATATCGGAATTTCACTATCCAAAGAGTTAATGATCACAGCAGGAGAAGCCTTGGCTTCCAACATAGCCACCCTAGGGCCCCTAGTTCTACCCGTGTCCGAAATGGTCAAGTTCGCGATCAACTTCTTGGCCCGAAAAGCCATCGGGTCAAAGAAGTACAAACCCTACGTGCCCAATTTCGGACGAGTGTTTGACCACTTCTGCATTCACGCAGGTGGGCGGGCCGTGATCGACGAGCTCCAAAAAGGGCTCCGGTTATCGGACACCCAAGTGGAAGCTTCTAGAATGGGCTTGCATCGCTTTGGGAACACATCATCATCTTCCATTTGGTACGAGTTGAGTTATGCGGAGGCGAAAGGGAGGATGAAAAAGGGAGACCGTGTTTGGCAAATTGCATTTGGAAGTGGGTTTAAGTGTAACAGTGTTGTTTGGAAGTGTAACCGCGATATTAAGGTGAAAACTGATGGGTATGGACCATGGAGAGACTCCATAGATAAATACCCCGTCTATATTCCTGAAATCTACAAGTGGTAAGACTTGAATATGTATTAGTTTTCTCCATTTTTATTACACTTTCCCCCTCCAAAACGTCTCAAACAACAAGGAAAATTTTCTTATAGATTTGAATTATATTGTTGAGTTTGTAATTTCTTAGGTGATACTTCCACACCAAACATTATTTGTAACAGCCAAAGTTACATACCCATTAGATTGTATACTACTAGTTCGCATTTAATAAAAAGACTTTTCCCTTCATTTTATATTATTTGTCATTTATAAATTGATTATCAAAGTCTTAATATCACTTTTTAATTGATAATTTTTTTATTTAATTTTATTTATAATTGCATTAGTCATTGCATAAAAAAACTTTTGATCAAAACCTTTAAAATTGGACGGCACAACTTTTACGTATGATAAATAATATGAAACGGTGAAAGTAATTATTTCGATTCTGGTTATATGAATTTAATTTAGCCATTAATTTCGTATGATAGCTAGCTGGTGACCCCGACATTGTTATGGCATGCACATTGTACAACTATATTTAAAGCCACCAGTAAATGAGTTAGGGGAGGCGCTTTAATGACCATAATGAGTGGTATGGTGATGCATGTGGTTGATATTGGTATATATGGGAGTGTTGTATGTATGTGGTGCGGCATATTCCACTCAAAATCTAAGGGTCCGTTTGGAAATAGGAAAACATGATGGAAAAAAAAAATTTGGAAAAAAAATTAGGAGGAAATTTTTTTTTGGGGTAAAGTAAATTTCTTTCTCTTGTTTGGTTTAAGTAAATTTTGATGGAAAAAAATTGATTTTCTATTCAATTTTCTTTTCCTTGTTTGGTTTGAGGAAAAATACATGGAAAAATAAAATTTGCAAGAAAACTTGTAAATATCAAGTTTCATTTTTTTAGATCATATGATGTGATTTGGGAGAGAGAGAGAGAGAGAGTTAGAGAGAGAGAGAGAGAGAAGAGTGTTAGAGAGAGAGAGAGAGAGATGAGTGTTAGAGAGAGAGTTAGAAAGAGAGAGAGAGAAAGAGAGAAGAGACTTAGAGAGAAGAGAGTTAGAGAGAGCGAGAGAGAGAAGAAAGTTAGAGAGAGAGAGAGAGAGAGAGAGAGAGAGAGAAACGAGTTAGAGAGAGAGACACAAGTTAGAGAGAGGATGAAAAGAAAGGTCGACTTTGATCCAAAATTTTTCTCCCAACATTCCTTTCATTTTTGAAGGGAAAATTTTTTATTCGTTGTTAATCCAAATTTTCCATGCAATTTTCCGACTATCTTTTTTCCATCCCTTTTTCTTCAATCCAAACAAAGGAAAGATTTTCATTTTCCAATATAATTTTTTTTCCATGCTGTTTTCCAAGGTCCAAACGGATCCTAAATGTTTAGAGTTTTAGTTTTTTTTTTATTTTATCTTTTTGGCTATTTTGCTTCATGGTAACTTAAGTAGATGTGATGATATGGGCAGATCTATGGGTAAGGTGAGGGTGTACACTGTCCACGGATACCGTTAGACAAAGAAAAATTTGTAATTTTCTAATATTATTCGGAAGAAATTTTCTTAATAATTGAAGCAAAGTGGACGCCGTAAAAAAAAGTCCCAAAAAACATAATAGGGTGCCCAATCAGCAGCAACCCAGAATCTCTAAATCATTACTCCCTCCGTAAATTGTCCAAGTTTCACTAATTAGGTCAAAAATTTTAACTGAATACGATATTATTAGTGTTACTAAGATAAAACATGAAAAAATAGTGGTCAAAGTGTTGCATCAAAGACTGTGAAAAAGTAAACTGGACAAATTAAGGGGACGGAAGAGGTACCAAATTATTTTTTTCATAAACAAAAAGTGTAAGTAATGAATTGGGTAATTGGGTATCAGTATAAGTATATGATAAAATATTTAGTTAATGTGAAATTTCAATTTATTTAGTAGACTTATTTTTATAATGATGTGAAATTTTGTTAAGCTTGTGATGAATATGTCATTTAATATTTATCTTTATTATTATTATTATTATTTATTTAAATTTTATTATTTTATTTTTCAAAAAAAATTATATAATAATAAATATATATTGAACGCCCTTAAATTGAAAGTTTGGATCCATCATACGTTGTTGGACTATATATAAGAGCATCTGCAATGGTGAGATTTAATTCGACTTACTGCTGACGTGGCATGAAACGAGAACGAAATGAGGTCGCATAGGACATTTCAGTGATGAGAATGAGACTCGTCTCGCGAGAATCTCGCTTTCAAACTCGCGAGACGAGTTTGAAAGCGAGTTTAAAATATTAATATTTTAATCATATTTTTTTCTCTTTCCTCCTCCACCTCATTTTTTTATCAATATAACCAAATTAATTATATTCTTAAATGGGACCGATTTACTTTTTTTAATTAATATGAGTCAAACTCATTCCCATCATTGGAAAGCTAGCTAAATAAAAGGTTAAATTTTGACTCTTCCACATATTCTACATCATACAATTAGTTAAACTCAAACTCACCATTGCTGGTGTTCTAACGTCTTAAGTACTACTACTGTTAAAACGTGGAACTTTGTTGTAATTTTTCGACATATATGCCTAGACATGCACCTAATATTTCTCACCCATGTTGGCACGACTTGCTAATTTGTCACTTTTTAATAGTTAAAGTTATACACCTTTCGTTAGGGCGAAAATATGGATTTGTTGTCCACCAAAAGTAAACATTAATTAAATGTTGAAATTAGCAAGTAAATTTTAATTAAATTAGCTAGTTTGATAACCACCTATGCTCATGAAATCAATCCAATTTTTTTTTTCGATTATTGAAAGTCACAAGGTTTAAAGGTTCATAAAATACAGCAAACCAACAACCACCACCAAAAGAAAAAGGTTACAACCAAACTGCTAAATAAAATAACACAGGAAGGACTTTCACAGCTAAACGAAACCATTCCATCGCAAATAAGATGCAGGATCGACGAATTCAGCTTGATAGGTCATCAAAGACTTGCGCGCCAATATCATTGCCAATAATCACAACCCTTTGGTTAATCTCAACTTCAATATCATCAAGACTGTTATCTTCCGACATATTTTCCCGCCTATTCATCCTAACCTTTTGACCACTCTTTTGGCCACGGCCAGCTCTACAAGTTGCATCTTTGACAAGCTGTCACTTAGATTTCATCAACATGTTTAGTTTTCTCTTACTTCTGCCTTTACCCTTTGAAGCTTCAAGCAGAGACGAAGCCAACCCCTAAGGCCAAGGGGGGCGAAATCTTAACCAAATATATTGAAGGATATGAAGGGGTTGGAAAAATAAAATTTAATAAAACAATGATAAATTGGCAATGTGAAACAACAAACTATGAAAGCAAAAATTTTAAAAGTAAGAAAATAAGAGTATCCAATAGATATGGAAGGATATGATTTTATTTATGTTAGGTAAAAAAAAAAACAAAGAGAATTAACACATCAAGATTTGAACACAAGACCTATGTTTTGGTGAGATATAATCTTGCCAATTTGACTAATAATCACACGTGTCTAGTTTATCTCAAAATATATACAAAAGTTTATCAGGGTTGGGGGGGCATTTGCCCCCTCTTGCCCAAGGGGCCCTCCGTCCCTGGCCTCAAGGATGGATTCTTCAAGATCTGCAAGTAAGTCATGCTCAGCCACACCATCAAAGGATTCAAACCGGTTACTAAGAGTGCGGTCACTGTCAGAGTCGACCTCTGGTCCCTATCGGGCGCCTGATTGATTTTGGGACCACTCAAGAGGGCATCTTTATAAGACAACCTGCTTGCATGCTTATTGCTATCCAAGAACATTAATAGGGTTCGTAATGGTTTTGCTAGAATCATCCATAGACCATCACAATCGGGATCCTCAAGAGAGTCGGGCACAATCGCATCTTCTTTTCCAAAATTCCTCAAACCATTGTTTTTTTTTTTTTTTGCAAAAGAGACAATACATAAGAAACACAACAAACAACACAACAAGAACTAACAAACAGAAAACAAACATAAACAAGAACACAAAGTTAACGGCCCGCTCCAAAACGTCGACGCTTCGCTTGTTTCGCTAAGCCATGCATTTGTGGACCCGCTTGCCGATCAATTTTCTAGAACATCCCCATCCTGAAGACGGACGCGAAAGCTGCCAAGCCACGACATGTTGGCTTGACTTCTTGTTGACAAAAGGCTGGTATTCAACCACAATCCCCCAATTAGTCTTCCTCTTCCTACTCCTCAAACCATTGTTAAGTCCACAAGAGGAAGGGATATGCAAAGCAGCAATATGAGACCTAGTCATTAATGTTGAAGCTATTATCATTGGGTGATATAATCACTTGAACATATACTTAATGTCTCTATTTGGTGACATACAAATATAACACACAATAACAAACTAACTTTCAGGAAAAATATGTTTGAATGTGGTATGAGGCATGAGCGGATCTGTGTTATGGTTAGGTGTATCCATGGACATCCCAAGCCTAAAAAATTAAATAGTGTATTATATATTTGGTGAATACTTTATATTTGTGTTGAGTGAACACCCTATAAAAACTCGATCAAAATATTAGTAAAAGTCTCTAATTTAATAAAGCAGCTCAAGAATTCATAAAAAAAATTAAATAACCTATCATACATTAAGATGATTATTATTTCTTTAAAATATATATAATGATAGCTATTATTAAGTGAACATCCCTAATTTTAACATCTGAATCCGTCATTATTTCATGATAAAAGGATCTTCTAAGTTCAGTTGTACTTTTCTTTTACCCAGTTACAAAAAATTGTGGTGCAATATGTAGTTCACTTCAACGTACTAGTGCTACTTACATAGACTGACGATAAATTCCCAAACCTACTTCTATGGACTTGTGGTTGTTCCAATTGCTGAAATTAAACCTACGTGCGCTCGAGGAGAACAAATATGCTAGCTTGTATTTTATGACTAATTAATACAATGACAATAATAAATTTTCAGGGAGAATCCAGATATAGGAAGTCTTCCTCTATAAACAGAAATTTATGGAGAGATTAATTCCAACAAACAAACAAAAAGATTTTTGGGAGAAAACCCCTTTGCAAACCAAAAAAGGCACAAAAAATCTAACGACTAATTAATCTATCTTGAATAAGTGTCTTATACTCCCTCCGTTCCGTATTTATTGTCATAATTTTGACTTTCACAGTCTTTAATGCTAGTTTTCACTGATAGTTTTTGACATAATATATTATCTATTAAATATATTAAAACAAGACCACCTAAGGGAAATCCATGCCTAGATGTGAAATTTGGAAGGTTTGGTTGCTCCTAACCTACTTCCGAACCTATAATTGTTGTCAATTAAAAAATATATTAATCAAAAATAATTTGATTCCACTAGGATTTGAACCTTGGTGGGAGCATAGAAGATAAGAGTAATTACCATTCAACCATCACCTTTTTAGTATCATGTTACGTGCAAAAATAATATTCTATCAATCATTTTGATTAATATATACTATACGACGATTAATGTTAGATAAATAATAAAACTTTAATATATCTTATTTAGCAAATGAAGTTTCAAATATGTATATATATATATATATATATATACATATATATATATATATATATATATATATATATATATATTTCTCTAATTAATGATTGCAAAAAAGAAATTGCAATATATATATATATATAGTTTTTTTAATTAGTATTTTTTTGAGACATATAATTTAAATTAGTATTTAAAAATATTTTTATATGAAAATATATGAACAAATATACTACAACAATTTTTCACTGTTAAATAAGAATTAATATCAATAATTTACTCCATATTGTTTTTGAAATTCTATATAATTAAATTCCCTCTCTTTTACCTTTCATCTCACAAAAAAAATGAAATAGGTTCATTATTTATCATATTTTTAATGGTCTTATTGAATTTTCACAAACATTAATTATTATTAATAAAATAATAATTAATCTCTCTTTATTATGTAAAAAGTAACGCAACTACATTTTGATTGATATTGTGATTGTTTGACATATTATTAAATTTTAGAATTAGTAATTATTTTTTAATTTGTGGGTATTAGTTATTCACTGCTAAATGTTAATGCTTTATAATTTCTCTAACATTTTATATTTCAATTATTTTATAAAAACATCATATTTTATAAAAAAAATCTAAAATAGAAATTATTACTATTGTTTCTTTTAGTGTATGTGTCTATGGAAAAAATTATAACACGTCGTTGTTTATTTTATTTTCATATTCATAATTATATTTTAATTAATTAAATTAAAATAAATTATGTAATTAATATTTTCTAATATATGCTCTATATGTGTGTGCGTGAAAATTGTATATTTTAATATTAATAATCACAAAATAGTATAACACACATAATTCTCGATATTTTAATATTGACAATCTTCCGTGCATGAACGGGATATACACCGCTAGTTAATAATTGCAATATTATACTTTTATGATAATATTTTTCGTTACAAATCTATTGGTGACAATTTTATTTAACAACTCATTATACATGTTGAGAAATTTGTGGTCAAAATTTTTAAAATTTAACTACACGATTTCCAAATATGACAATTAATATAAAACGGAAAGAGTAGGTCTTAACTGTCGCGTCAATTCATACCTTCGGGACATCAAGTCATTAGTACATGTCACCCTATTTGGAAACAAATTATTGCGATTTTTAATACTAGCTAGCCAATATATGTATTTTAAATGGAAAAATTTAGGGTTATTGGAATCTAATAAATTAATCTACAGGTGTTATTTGATTTAACGAATCAACCTTTTTAACCTTTGTTTTCAACGAAAAACAAAGCTTAACACTTTATTTTTCCAACAAATCATCACTAGTCCAACTCGTCGGAAGTGTGACGTGGCGGTGGCGATAACTTATGTGGCAGTTATTTAAGTTAAAAGAGAAAAAATTGGACATATTTTTTACTGACTTGGATTAAGGTCTCGTTCTCTTATACAGCTGGCTGCGGTGTGGTGTGGAAGAAATGTGATGGATTGTGGTGGGTTGTTAAAGTTGTGGTGGATTGTGGTGGGTTAGCGAAAGTTGTGGTGGGTTATGATGGAATATGGAAAGTTTAACTTTTAATAAAAAGATAAATTGAATTAGAAAAAGTATATTGTGGTGGGTTGTGATAGATTGTGATGGAATATGGAAAGTTGCGGTGGGTGGTGCACCACAGCCTGCCAGACGCATAAAAGAACGGGGTCTAAGTAGTCAACATTTTTCATTTTTTTAAAATTCCATCTCACACTTGTCTTTCTCACACACTGTCAATACCCCCTGCCTCCAACCTCTCTCTTCTCAACCCTTTTCAGCTTGACCTACACCCACTAATTAATTGAATTTTTATACGGTACAACCGCTTGTACCTTGCACCGTACGAATGGTATATATACATTTCTGCAAGGAAAAGATGCACCATGATCCGTTTAAAAGACAAAAGATATATACCAGCTATAAAGCGAAATAAATTACAACAAGATTTGAACTCTAGACCTATAGACTATTAAATGATCTTATCTCCTAGCTTGCTTTTTTATAACCTTCGAGGTTTTGAGATGTATTTGACTTGAAGCCTAAACTTGGTGGAATGATCGGCCGGACAGAGGCTAGGGATTTTCTTCCCCACCGCGTCTTTCCTTGTGTGTTGCCGAAGCGTATTATCAGTTTTTACTACGAACGATGATTGAGAGGGCGCCATCTTGTGCAAGGCAACGAGAGTTGGTCCTCTATCATCTTCTATTTGGCAGGAGGCAGTGGTCTAGTAGTGATCCCGGTCTCTCTCTTTTCACCCGAAAAGCTTCTTTGGGGGGCCCTCTCCTTGTAAGTCGAGTAACTTGGGCGGTACCTCGAACCGATGGCATTGAAGAGTAGCTTTAAGATACTAAATCTAATGACCTTGAAAAAGTACTCCTCCGGCGCCTACAGGTCAAGAATTTTTTATCCGTCTTAGGGCCGAGTGGCAGCCTCGACCCGAGCGGAAGTGCGATGAGTCTGGAAACTCGGGGTCGTAAATGGATTCGGGTACCATTCTGATCGCCTATCTACTGAATTCAAAAGGCGACCCGCCGTGCCTAAAATCATCCTGGGTTTGCGCTTCGCGCCCCAACACTAGTAGAATTTAACCCTAAATGCGTCTGTAGATGGCGTCTGGAAAGGGGTAAAATGGACGCCAAAATGATTTTAGCGTCTGATATAAACGGACGCTAAATATTGTTCCGCCTTTTTGAAAAGGCGTGCGAGTTGGCGCGTCGTTAAAAGCAGCGCCATTTTTCGCGTCATTGTCGAGATGGCGCTGACAGTCTTTGTCTACGAGGCGACTTTTCAGCTGAGTTGGCGTCTGTTAAAGGCAAAACGGACGCCAACCCTAAACATAAATTAAAAAAAAAATTTACGATTAACAAAATCAGAAATATTATGTGTTTTTTATATTTATTTCAATAATAATGAAAAATATTACGATTAATAATGAAAAATATTACGATTAATAATGATAAAAAATACAAAAACAAATTATATACGTCATTAATAAAAACTCCAAAAAATACAAACATATATTAGTAACGAAAAAATATAGTTTACATAATATATAGTACAAACTAAATTGTAATAATGAAAAAAAATACAGTTTATATGGAATTTAAAATGTACAATTTCATATACATATATGTGTGTAAAAATTACAAAAACAAATTATAATAAATATTTATTTTCAGAGTTGGTTTATAACTAATAAGATTCAAAAAATAATTACAATCTACAATCTTCAATCTTCAATCTTCAATCTTCAATCTTCAATCTTCAATCTTCAATCTTCGTAAATTTTATTAATTAGTGGAGTGAATTGATTTGAGGTGGAGGGAATTATTGAAAGGATATGGAATTTAGAGAGAAAATTGATGGATGAAGGAGGGAAATTTAAGGAAGAGAAATGAATTGAGGGAAAATGTTCACCTGGATGGTGTTTTATAGAGATAAATGGCGTCCGTTACGGTACCAAATAGACGCCAATTTACCCCGTCATGGCGTCTGTTTGGTACCTTAACGGACGCCATTTTTGAAAGCGTACAAACAGACGCCAAAATTTTAAATATGGCGTCCGTTTCTAGGTCAAACGGACGCCAATTTGTTCTAAAAGTCAATGTTCTGATTCCAAGATCTGAACGTTAACTGTTACAAATTTTGGCGTCCGTTACACGTATAAACAGATGCCAAGCTTAATTTTGGCGTCCGATGCTAGGTCAAACGGACGCCAAGTTGATTAAATATACTGATGTTTAGGGTTCCAAGAATCTTATCGTATCAAAATATTTTGGCGTCTGTTTGCCCCTAAATCAGACGCCACTTTACAAATTATTTTAAAAAAAACTACGTTTGGGCGTCTGACGTTTAAACAGACGCCATTTGACAGACGCATAATGACCCCAATTCTACTAGTGCAACCCCCTAACTATTATTAGTTTATATACCTGCAGAGTCAAAGGCGGGTCAAACACACGCAGAGGGGGAGACACGGACGACCACCTGTAAGTGGTAGGGTAGGGTGGATGGTTCCGCTCATATTGCGGGCGTCAAAGCACCACCCCCCCTCTTTCCAATTCTGTTTGTGAGTCCCCTTGTCGTATCGTAGATCTCCCTTTGCTTTTCCAGGCTCCAGGCTATTCCATATCAACAGCTATGCTAGCCTTTTCTCCACACAAAAGGAGGAGGGGAACCCTCAGAAAGAGAGTTTGACTAAGCAAGGCAAGAGGGTAGCGGACAAAAGAAGGCTTTTCTTTCACTCCAGAACAGCTACTAGAGCTGGTGAGAATAGACTGCTATTGGCTGCTGTGCCTATCTATTCTATTATGGCCGGCTTGGAGACATCAGAGGAAGACCATCATCTCTATCCCGGTACGATCATTGCGGTCCCCTATCTGTATGAACCGGAGAGGGGATTCTGTTGAGTCGATCCAACGCCGTCTTTTGCCGACTCCTTGCCTTCGGCCGAGGTCATACGAATGGCCCGTATTCAAGCCGAAGACCTATTCGAGGTCCCATGTCTTTTCCCGCTTTGCTAATCTTCTCTTCTAACGCAGGCTGGGTGGCGGCGGGCGCGTGCTTGCACTTCAACTAATTCCCCAGCTGCCCTAACCTTTTCTTTCTTATGACTTTCTAAGAAACTCAACTTGAGCCCTTGCTGCCTTTTACCTAGCGCCTCGCGCTCAGCTGACTTAGATAAAAATCGATTCAAAGTTGCCATCCTTCCAGTAAGTCGTTGCACTTCTTTAAACCATTATAGTATTGTTAATGATAAAAGAAATAAAATTTTATTTGTACGATTATTAATTGAAAAGATGCACTAAAATTAAGCAAAGATGCATTATGAAACACTATTTTATTTTCAGTTATTTCTCACTATGCATGTTCACTCCGTTCTATACCTACAACCGCTTCTACATAATCATTTGTGCTAACTAATTAACTCTCTCTCTCTCTCTCTCTCTCTCTCTCTCTCTCTTTCCTCCATTAAGGGTCTGTCAAATTCATGGGTAACTTCAATTTATCAAAATTTACCAATTTTTACCTAAATTTATCAAAAATTACCCAAGTTAAAAAAATAAAAAAATAAATAATTTTAATATATTAACGTAAATTTGTTAAAATTTACCAAAAATTACCAAAAATTAACTTTTTCCCAACTATTTTTTTAATCCATGAATTTAACACACCCTCTTTTTTTTTGGGGTCAGCATTGCGTACTCAACCCAAATTCATAAAATCATTCTAACATTTTTTTTTTGGGGGTTTTGACAATCTCGTTCATAATTTCTCTCCAACTCCTACAAACCCCAGCACAAGCAATGACATTACTCCTGGTTTGCCTAACAACTCTGTTTCATTCCATCAATCCTCACCACACTAATATCCTGAAGCACTCTTCTTCACCATGATCTCCATTTTCTTCCACCCTTCATTTTGCACCAATATATTCGCCACTCCCCTTCAACTCCTCCACCCTTCATTTTGCACCAATATATTCGCCACTCACTCACCAAAATTAAATCCCAACAAAAAGAAAAACTCATTATTTAATTACAACAAAACCTCATATCCATTTGCCCCTTCACCAACAAATTCCCAAAAAAAAGAATCGAAAAACCCAAACCCAGAAATTTAACTCCACAATTCTCTACTAGGAAGGTATTTTATGGTAATCCAAATCGTTGTTAATTGCTAATTTTTACTAATTAAACCCCCAAAAAACCCAGAGAGGGGTTGGGGAAAAGGGCGGGCATGGGTCGGGCTGAAAGGAGATAGGTTAGGGGAGGGTGGGGCTGTGTGTGTGTGAGAGACAGAGAGGAGAGAGGTGCGAGGTGGAATTTTCAAAATGTTAAAAAATGTGTTGGAGGAAAGAGAGTGAACGGTATATAAAACAATGGAAACTCGCTTGGATAACGCTAATAGTTGTGGCCTTGAACTCACTTTCCTTAAGAACTATTTACTATACCGTAAATGTTCAAAGGGATAAAACTTAGCACTTGTAACACTCAAGAAATAGATTCTCACTTGAATCACTCTAGTATAGCTGCAGTCTAGACAATAATGAGGTTGTGATTAGCTTAGAATGGTGTGTTTCAAATAGCCTAGGATGTCTCCTATTTATAGGAGAATACAAACACACTTAGGATGCCCTAGTCAAAGGACAATCAAGTGACTTTAATGGAGGATCACACACTTAATATGACCTTGACCAAGTCAAGTCATATAGCTGTTGGAATCTCATAATAATCGTGCTTAATTATCATATCAAAAACTAATTACACGAAATCATATAAACGTTAGCATTTAAAACAGTCCTGACGTTCAACACGACCCGTGTTGATTCAACACGGTCCGTGTTGATCCAACACGACCCGTGTTGAGCGCAGGAATTGTTTCCTTACTCTCTGGAAGACCACACGACCCGTGTTGCTTCCTGTTTCACCTGTGTTGATCATATTCTTATTGTTTCACTTATATATGATCCTTATACTTGATATACTTTATTCTTTAGGCTATATAATTGTCTTATACTCTTGAAATATATCCAACAATCCCCCGCTATTTCAAGAGTATATAAAACCCTTGAAATAACTTTACTTAAGAGGCTTATACCCCCGCTATTTGAGATATACCTTAACTTATAATCACCAGAGAATCCTTAAAAACATATGCCTAATGAAAAGTAGTTTACTCTTTGAACTTTTCAATTAGTGTATATGAGACAAAATTGTATCCAAATCGCAAAGTAGACATAGCTTTGAACTTTGGATTTATATTGACCAACTATACTCATAACACACATATATTTTAATTCTTGAGTGTAAATACCTTGACACTATTATCCGGCCTTGTGTCCTTATCCTTCATAAGTGTTTCGGAACCTTAGCTCATAGTTCCTTTATGCGGCCACACATTACACTTACATAGGTAGACTTTGTAATTATACCACCCCTGTAATTAGGCTTTCCACAAAGTCTATTAAGAGTACTAATACTCATCCTCTTGTCATTACAGATTTTTAAGCATTACTTGTCCTTGGGATGAATTCGATGCTTCCTACTAATTTAAGCAACTCCGTACTCATTTGAACTTTAGAAATTGGTGGTATTCCAATTCGTAAAGTTGAGTCTTTGTTGCGATTAGTAGTACTTTGAACTACAACCCATCCCCTTTGAAGTACTTATTATCAAATCTTTAGTCAATCCTTTGGTTAAAGAATCGGCTATATTTTCTTTTGATTTGACATAACTTAGAGTCACTACTCCATCCCTTATAAGTTGATGTATGTAAGCATGTCTTAAACCAATATGCATTGACTTGCCATTGTAGACATGACTATATACTACATCAAGAGTAGACTTGCTATCACAATGAATTGAGATAGGAGCCATTGGCTTATACCAAACCGGTATTTCCAACAATAAGTTCCTTAACCATTCCGCTTCCTTACAAGCAGCATATAATGCTACTAATTCCGAAGACATAGTGGAGTCCGCTATGTTAGCTTGTTTCTTAGAACCCCAAGAAACCGCTCCACCTCCTAAAAGGAACACACATCCACTGGTAGAAGAGAAATCTCCTTTATTAATCCAACTCGCGTCCGAGTAACCTTCTAATACCGAAGGTTCTCTTTTATATGTGAGTTGATAACTTTTAGTACCAGCTAAATATCTTAATACTCTCCGAATTGCAAACCAATGCATATTACTCGGATTACTTGTAAACCTACTTAACATGCCAATTGCATAAGCAATGTCTGGCCTTGTACTTGTCATAGCATACATGAGACTTCCAATCAACTTAGCATACTCAAGTTGATTAACCGGAGAACCCAAATTTTTCTCTAGTTTCTTACTTGAATCATATGGAGTTACAGCTGGATATAACTTATCACCTCCAAACTTGTTCAATATTTTCTCAATGTAATGCTCTTGAGATAAACTTATCTTATCATTATTTCTAATGATCTTAATACCAAGAATTACATCTGCTTCACCCATGTCCTTCATAGAGAACTTTGAGGATAGAAATTCTTTGGTCTTATTAACTTGTTCCATGTCGGTCCCAAAGATCAACATGTCATCAACGTATAGGCATATAATCACCCCTTTTCCATTCTTAAACTTAAAGTATATGCACTTAATCCGATTCATTGATCTTATAACCACTTGAAAGCACTATTTCATCAAACTTTTGATGCCATTGCTTAGGTGCTTGCTTAAGTCCATATAAGGACCTTACAAGTTTACAAACTTTCTTTTCTTGACCTTCAACAACAAACCCTTCGGGTTGTTCCATATACACCTCCTCTTCTAGTTCTCCATTTAAGAATGTCGTTTTGACATCCATTTGATGGATAACTAGCTTATGGATAGTAGCTAAAGCTATCAATACACGTATTGAAGCTATCCTAGCCACCGGTGCATATGTATCAAAGTAGTCAATACCGTACTTTTGAGTAAAGCCCCTTACAACCAACCGAGCTTTATACCTCTCAACGGTACCATCTACTTTCCTTTTCCTTTTAAAGATCCACTTAGAGGTAATTGGTTTACTTCCCAGAGGAAGGTCAACCAATATCCAAACATTATTTTCCATTATTGAATCAATCTCATCTTGTACCGCTTCTTTCCACAAAGAAGCATCATGAGATTGCATAGCTTCTTTAAAAGTTTTAGGATCCTTATCTATGTTGTACATACATAGGGTCTCACTTTAAACTGAGTCCCTTGAACCTTCTACTAAATAAACATAGAAGTCCGAACCAAAGTCTTTTGGTTTCCTTGATCTTTTACTCCTTCTTAACTCAATACTTTCATCTTCTTCATCATTAATAACCTCATGAATTGGAAGATCATCTTGTATGGATATACCCTCATGATTTTCATCTTGAGGCTCAATTAAAGGAACAATATCTTGAATTACTTCTTTAGGTCTAGGAATTGAAGAGAACCTAGTCTCATCAAAAATTGCATCTATTGATTCCATTACGGTATTCACCGAAATGTACTCATTTGGCTCAACCACCAAAAACCTATACGCTTTGCTATCTTGAGCATAGCCTATAAAGATGCACTCAATTCCTCTTTCACCTAATTTTCTTTTCTTAGGTTCCGGGACTCTTACAATAGCCCTACAACCCCAAATCTTAAAATACTTAAGACTTGGCTTTCTTTTGTTCCATAACTCATATGAGGTACTAGAATTCCCTTTGAATGGAACTCTATACAAAATATAACAAGCCGTTAACATGACTTCACCCCAAAATCCATTACTTAAACCGGAGTTTGACAACATAGAATTCACCATTTCTTTTAAAGTTCTATTTTCCCTTTCCGCAACCCCATTTTGTTGTGGTGTATACGGGGCAATTGTCTCATGAACAATGCCCGTTTCTTGGAAAAACTTTGGATCATAATATTCCACTCCCCTATCGGATCTTAAAGTTTTAATCAAGGTCTCACATTGAAGTTCACTTCTAGTTTTGTAAACTCTAAACTTTTCAAGTGTTTCATCTTTAGAATTCAAAAGATAAACTTGACAATATCTAGAATAATCATCAATGAATGTCACATAATACTTCTTACCACCTATTGAAGGTGTACTATGAAAATCTCCTAAATCACTATGAATTAAATCAAGCAATTTAGAAGTTCTTTTTACACTTGAGAATGAACTTTTGGTGATTTTATTAAGCATGCATGTCTTACACTTTTCTATGTCATTATTCAACTTAAGAATCAAATCAAGATTAGACATTGCTTTCAACTTTGAAAAGTTCACATGTCCTAATCTAGCATGCCATAGAAAAGACTTATTCAAAAAAGACACATGCATATAAGCGGAAATCATGCCATCTTTATTACTTTTCGCATTCAATTTAAACATCTCCCCATAAGCATATCTCTTCCTTACAAAAGTCCCACCCTTGGAAAGTACATAATTATCTCCATCATAAACTTGCATAAAACCAAACTTGCTAAGGAGATAACCAGATACAAGATTCTTACATACTTCCGGAGCTAAATACACATCATTTAAAAGCAAAGATTTACCAGAAGTGAAAACAAGTTCCACTTGCCCAACGCCTTCAACTTTGACCGGATGGTTATTGCCCATGTAGAGTTTCACACCATCATCCGCCGGTTTGAGAGTCTTGAATAAACTCTTGTCAATGCAAACATGCCTTGACGCACCCGAGTCTATGTACCAATCATTACAACCAATGGATGCCATGTTAATATGATCTTTCATCATGGCCACGAAGGAATTGGGTTCCTTCTCCTAACTCTTGCCCTTAGATGTATCTTTGTTCAAAAGACCATGCTTCTTTTTCCATTGGTAACACTCTCTCTTTGTGTGCCCCGGTTTGCCACATTCCCAACAAACTTGCTTAGGCTTTTGAATTCCCTTGCTAGTTTTGTTGTGGCTCTTGTTCTTATTCTTATTTCCTTTATTCTCTTGCACCATATGGACCTTAGATTGCTCTTTGGTACCATCTTGTAGGCGTAACTCCTCTTCTCTGAAGATGGTTAGCCAAACCTTCAAGAGACATAGCCTCTTTCCGGTGCATGAGAGCCCTTTTAGTTTCATTCCAAGAACAAGGTAGCTTGTCAATAATAGAGGATACGATTATGGTTTCATCCATGTTCAAATTGTGTTGCTTGAAGTTACTTAAAATACGTTGAATCTCATGGAATTGGTCTAGAATTTTCCTATTATCATCCATCTTAAATTTCATGAATTGACTAACAAGAAAATTCTTACTTGACGCATCTTCCGACATGTACTTAGCTTCAAGAATCTCCCAAAGCTTCTTTGCCGTCTCCACATGTTGATACACATCGAAGAGGGTGTCGCTCATCCCGTTGAGAATGCATCCTCTACAAATGTAGTCGTCATTCTCCATCTTGAGCCTTTGCCGAGTAGCCTCCGCATCTTCCACGGACGTCTTTACTTGATCGTTACTCCCATCTCCCGTGGAACTCTTGACAATTGCATCCTCTTTTGGAGACTCCTCGGTTGTCACCTTCTCGGCCGAAGGTTCTTGATTCATCTTGGGAGAGATCTCAATGTTAAGCACATATGCCACATTGAGAGTCGTTAGCAAGAAATGCATCTTGCTTTGCCAACGCCGGAAATCCACTCCTTCAAAGCGCTCTAGCTTTTGGAAGTTGCTAGACATATCACGTAGCGAGGCCATTCCTAAATAGTTCTTAAGATTGTTGGAGGAAAGAGAGTAAACGGTATATAAAACAATGGAAACTCGCTTGGATAACGCTAATAGTTGTGGCCTTGAACTCACTTTCCTTAAGAACTATTTACTATAACGTAAATGTTCAAAGGGATAAAACTTAGTACTTGTAACACTCAAGAAATAGATTCTCACTTGAATCACTCTAGTATAGCTGCAGTCTAGACAATAATGAGGTTGTGATTAGCTTAGAATGGTGTGTCTCAAATAGCCTAGGATGTCTCCTATTTATAGGAGAATACAAACACACTTAGGATGCCCTAGTCAAAGGACAATCAAGTGACTTTAATGGAGGATCACACACTTAATATGACCTTGACCAAGTCAATTCATATAGCTGTTGGAATCTCATAATAATCGTGCTTAATTATCATATCAAAAACTAATTACACGAAATCATATAGTCGTTAGCATTTAAAACAGTCCTCACGTTCAACACGGTCCGTGTTGATCCAACACGACCCGTGTTGAGCGCAGGAATTGTTTCCTTACTCTCTGGAAGACCACACGACCCGTGTTGCTTCCTGTTTCACCTGTGTTGATCATATTCTTATTGTTTCACTTATATATGATCCTTATACTTGATATACTTTATTCTTTAGGCTATATAATTGTCTTATACTCTTGAAATATATCCAACGAAATGTTGACTAGGTAATTCAAGTTAGTAAAAAGTATGCCTAATTTTTTTTTTCTTTTTGCTTAAACAATCGTCACAAAAGTCATTGTCACCACCACGTTACACTTCCAACGCGTTTGACTCGGTGACCGTTCGTTGGAAAAAAATAAGGTGTTAAAGTCAGTTTGTCAAAAATAAAACTTGAAGATTGGTTCGTTAAATCAAAGAACAACTATAGATTGGTTTATTAGATTCCAATAACCCAAAATTTTAGGATATATTCCCTTTTCTTCAATTATTAAAAAAATGTAGAAGATTGAAAGTTCTCAAACAAAGATATGCAAAATGACATCAATAAAAAAGAAATGACAAAATAAATAAGACACATAATCTCATAATATAGTACAATAAGGATAAACTATGGAATACCGAAGATTGAAAGTTCTCAAACAAAGATATGGAAAACTATGGACCGACAAAAAATTCAATGGTCATGCTTTCATGACGACGTTGGAGAAACTATGGAATCCTAAGAATGGTTTTGAGGCGAAGGAGATCGACGAAAACGTCTTCCTGTTCCAATTCTTCCATTGGAAAGACAAAGAGAAAGTTCTTGATGGCGAACCGTGGTTCTTCGACAAAGCGGTGGTGGCGATGACAGGAATACCGAAAGGAACTATCCCATCAGATGCGGCAAAGCTCCTGACTCATGCCCCTTTTTGGGTGCATGTCTATGATCCACCCTTTGTGGGTCGAAAAGAAAGAAATCTAAAGGCCCTTGGAGATCAGATTGGGATCTATCTACAAGCAGACGACAATATGGGCATCTCATGGGAAAAATCACTCCGCTTCAAGGTTTTGATGGACCTTAGAGAACCTTTTCCCAACAAGATCGACATAAAGTTGAAGGATGGACAGGAAATTGAGCTGAAGGTAAAATTTGAAAGACTCCCTAATATTTGTTTCTTTTGTGGGAGACTAGGGCACCTTGAGAGGGATTGCATGGAGAAGGGAGACCAAGAGGAAGAAGTTGATTTTATGTATGGGGAATGGATGAGGGCATCCCCGTGGCAAGTCCGAAGAGGGATAAAAAGCGAAAACCTCAATAAGGGATCCGCAGCGGCTAGGAAGCTGGTTTTTAAACCAAAGAAGACTCATGAATCTTCTCTAGCACCATCGATCGAGGAGGTTGTTCATGGACTAGGACAGATAAAAGTAACGACTAGGGATGATGATCTGGTGGTAGATAAGGGGGAAGTGCAAAACAGTAGTAGTAGCTTGGGGATAATGAGGGACGAAGGAAAAGGAGGCGGAGAAGGCGAGGGAGAAGAAGAGAAGAAGAACGAGGGAGAGGAGAGAGAAGGAAAAATTCAAGTGGAAGGAAATGAGGAAGTGATGTTGAGGATGCATACTGATGGAAAAAAGAGGGATTGGAAGAGAATGCACTGAGGTGAAAAAGAAAGAGAGGTCGGAGTGATAGTGGAGGTAGGAAAAAGAGAGGTCATGAAACATGTAGCGCCATGCATGATGACGTGGTCAAAAAACAAAAACAAGATATGCCCATGCAAGTGGAAGATGGGGAAAAAAACGAGAAGGCAGTGACTGCACAGCACCACTGCCAAGATAAATGAAGATTCTGTTTTGGAACTGCCGGGGGCTTGGGAACCCTCGTGCGGTTCGAGGCCTGAGACGCCTCATTGAAAGAGAAGATCCCGACGTGGTCTTTGTTTCGGAGACCAAACTAAAAGTTTGGGAGGGAGCTACCCAAAAAAGTCGCATTAGAATGGAAAACGGTGTCTTTGTAGGCTGTCGGGGAGAAGGAAAAAAGGCACAGTGGTGGACTAGGTTTGCTATGGAGGAACAGTGTGAACCTAGAGCTGCGTTCTATGTCGTTTAACCATATTGATGCGGAATGTGTGGATGAGACTAGGACACACATATGGGCTATTACCGGAATTTATGGATATCCGGAGGAGGAGAATAAACATAAGACGTGGAATTTGATAAAATCCCTCAAAAGAGACCACACCCCATGGGTTTGCGGGGGATATTTTAATGGGATCATGAGCCACGAGGAAAAACAAGGGGGGGGGGGGGGCAAGTAGCGATGAGGCTGTGATGAGTGCCTTCAGGGATACTGCGAACTGGTGTGGTGTTCGGTCTCGTTCTGAGCCGAATTTCTTCTCTTTTATAGGGTATATTTGCTTGTTTTAACCCCTATTTATATTTTAGATATAATGATTTAGTGTTTTGTAGGAAAATAAGGAGTTAGAAGAAGTTTGGGCTTAATTGAAGGTTTTTAGGGAATCCCGAGCTATTTCCCGAGTCAAACCAAGTCAACCCAAGCCGAGACCCCTGGCTTCGCACCCGCGGAATCTCGCTGGAAGGAAAAGAAGCAGCGGACAGAAGCTTGGCTCGCCCGAGCAGTCCTTTAGCTCGCCCGAGCAGCCATTTTGTCGCGCCCATATTCGGTCGCGCAGCGACCTGCTGCGCACAGAAGTGCCGCTCGACCGAGCACCCTCATGGCTCGCCCGAGATGGTCTCCTGTAGCGCCCACCACGCTTAGCAGCAACAACGGATGAAGCCGGACAGTAGGCCTGCTCGCCCGAGCCAGGGGGTGGCTCGCCCGAGCCACTCTGTCTGCAGACGCGCGTGCTGCGATTTGTTTCTAGGGTTTTGGGTTGTATTTTTCCTTCTTCTATAAATACTCACTTGTATTAATCTAAGAGAATAAATTAGCCTAGGTAGTTTAGGAGTAGAATTAGATTTAATTGTTTTCCTTTATTTGCTTTAATCTCTCTTAATTGTTCTTCAAGTTTTCAATTGTTCTTCATTGTTCTTCAAGCTTTCATTGATTTCTAGCATTTGTATTCAAATTTTCTCAAGCTTTGTCAATTCAAGCAAGTTTCCATTGAAGTGTTTTACAAGTTTTTTTTTTCTCTCTCTCTCTCTCTCTCTCCTCTCTAATCTCCATTGTTGACTTGTTTTCCAAGCTTTATAGTGTTAGCCACAATCAACTCCATTTTTAGTGGGGAGGAGGGTCAAGGAACTCCAATTCTACTTACTAGTGAGAATTTGGGGGATTCTTGGTAATCCAAACCACAATTTCTTGTTTGTTCGGGGGAAATTCAAGTGTAGATTGAAGGTTTATTGAAGATTAGTCATCAAAGGTATAATTTCTCGTTCCCAATTTCATTGTTCATTCATTGTCTTCATTCATGACTTTTAATTGCTTTCATCTTTAAGTGCTTTCTTTATTGCTTTCTTTTAATTGCTTTCTTTATTATTATCATGTCTAGGTTAGATTTAAATGCTTTCTTTACATAATTTATCGCTTTCCGCACTTGAGAAAAACTCATTTACACAAACCGATTTACCTTAATCAAACCTAACACCCATCCCTGAGATCGACAATCCTTACTTATAAAACCACAAAAATTACAACCGAACATGTGACCTGAAAGATGTTGGGTTTGAGGGACACCGGTTTACATGGACAGATGGTTGGGAGGAGGGGGAGAACATACAGGAGAGACTTGACAGAGTCTTGATGAATACAGCGTGTGCTGCCGAATTTGCATGGAACAGGGTCACTCATTTGGAGAAACGGAGATCCGACCATCTTCCGCTGCTGTTGACGGCTGAAAGACACAGAGTGTTAAGCTCAAGAATTGGAAGTGGTAAGCGCCCTTGCCGTTTTGAGAAAGTATGGCTTGAAAACTTTGCATGTGAAAGTGTGGTCAATGAAGTGTGGGGTTCCCTACAAGTTAGAAGCGAAGGAGATAAGCTCCAGGCATGTTATGGAGAGATTAAAAAGCTGTTGGGTTTTGATCTACGTGAATTCAAAAACCTTTTGAGGAAAAAATCACAGGAAATACATGAGCTTCAGAAAAAAGACCCAACTGTTGACAACCTGGAGAGATTGAGAACTCTAGTAAAGGAGGTAGAAGTGTTGGAGGAACAAAATGAAATTATCTGGGCACAACGGAGCAGACAAGTATGGTTGAAGGAGGGGGATAGAAATACTAAATTTTTTCATGAAAAGGCAACTCAGCGAAAAAGGAGAAATAGAGTTGTGCGTATTCAAGATGAATGTGGAGAATGGAAGGAGAACGAGGAGGAAGTGGAGGCGGTTTTTACGAGGTATTTTGAACACCTCTTTGAAGCCCAAGATCACAGTAATACTACTGCGGTTACTGGCCTTGTCAAACCCTTGGTAACCCATGACATGAACGCCATGCTAAGCCAGCGGTTCACACAAGATGAGATTCTACAGGCCCTGAACCAGATGCACCCCACAAAAGCTCCAGGACCGGACGGTATGCCTGCTTTGTTCTTTCAAAAATTTTGGCATATTGTTGGGTCTGATATTTCACAGTTTGTCTTGAGTGTTTTAAATGATGGTGTATCCCCTGATTGTGTGAATAACACTTTCATCGCCCTTATACCAAAGACCAAAACCCCAAACTCGGCCAAGGACTTTAGACCGATCAGTTTATGTAATGTGATTTATAAATTGATTTCTAAGGTTCTAGCTAATACGCTAAAGCCTTGCCTCCCTAGTGTTATCCATGAATCCCAAAGCGCCTTTGTTCCGGGGCGTCTCATTACAAATAATGTCTTAATCGCCTTTGAACATTTCCATTATCTGAAAAAAAAAGACCAAAAAAAGTGAGAAGAAGTAATATGGCCTTGAAGCTTGACATGAGCAAAGCCTATGACAGGGTGGAATGGGGTTTTGTTCATGACATGATGCGTGCTTTGGGTTTTAACGAGCACTTTGTCAATATTGTTATGAAATGCATAAGTTCAGTGACATACCAGGTGCTTGTGAATGGACGACCGTCGACCCAAGTGATAAAACCGCAGCGGGGACTCCGCCAAGGAGACCCTATCTCCCCTTATTTGTTCTTGATCTGTGCGGAAGGGCTCTCTGCTTTGATTAGAGACAGGGAGGAGAGGGGGTTGATTCATGGTATTCGAGTGGCAAATAGTGCTCCTTGTGTTACTCACCTTTTCTTTGCAGATGATAGTCTCCTTTTCATATGGGCGACGCTTGAGGAAGCCACACATGTCCTTGATATCCTCAAGACATATGAAGTGGCGTCTGGACAATTAATAAATATCGATAAATAGGAAGTGTCATATGGCCGAAACGTGGACGAACAAATGAAACTTTTGCTCCAAGAGAGGCTAGGTTTTAAGGCGGTGGACACTCATGATCGGTATTTAGGATTCCCCACGTTCATTGGGAGGTCCAAAAAAGAGGTCTTCAAGCAAATCCAGGATAGAGTGTGGAGGAAGCTGCAAGGATGGAAAGAGAGGAGTCTGTCCAGAGCTGGAAAGGAGGTCATGTTGAAAGCGGTGCTCCAGGCCATCCCTACCTACGCCATGTAGTGTTTCGAAATCCCAAAAGCCATCTGCGAAGATTTTGAGCGAAAATGTAGACGTTTTTGGTGGGGGAAAAATTGTGAGGAAAGAGGCATAAGCTGGGTCCCATGGCAAAAATTATGCGAAGCCAAAAAGTTGGGTGGACTGGGTTTTAGGAGTTTCTCCAGCTTCAACAGAGCACTATTGGCGAAACAAGGGTGGCGCATCATACAAAACCCGGAGTCCCTAATGGCGAGAGTCCTAAAAGCAAAATACTTTCGACGTTCTAATTTTTGGAAGCATCTTATGGTTTCCAACCGAGCTTCACATGGAGGAGCATTTTAAAGGCAAGAGACCTCCTAGAAGATGGATGTATATGGAGGATCGGAGATGGGAACCAAGTAAGGATCTGGAAAGACCGATGGCTACCGCATTTGGTGGGAAACAGGATAAACGCGGAGGTGAGAGGGCTCGACCAGGATGCATTGGTCCGGGAATTGATTGATGATGAAGGGAAGAAGTGGCGAACCGAACTGCTACAATTATGTTTCACGGAGGAACAACAAAGAGACATTCAATCCATCCCTTTAAGCACAAATCGCCACAAGGACGCCATAATTTGGAGACATACAAAGGATGGTGAATTTACAGTGAGAAGTGCTTATCATAAGTCCATGGAGCTGGAAAGGGAAAGGAGAACGAATGGGTGGGGGACCTCAAAGAACACTAGCAGGACGGCGAATGCAATCTGGGGAGCAAATACGACCCTGAGAACAAAACACCTCACGTGGAGTGCATGGAGGGATGTGCTACCTACCCGAGTTAACCTTGTTAAACGGGGAATGAATGTTGATCCCTATTGTGCCAGGTGTGGAGATGGGTATGAGACAGGGTCTCATATTTTTCTGGATTGCTACCTTGCTAGATTGGTGTGGAAACTCAGCCCTTTTCGGTGGGAGGTGGAGTCAAGGGAAGATCGTGACCTAGGGGTGTGGATGGAAAGAATGATTGGTACACTGAAACCAATCGATCGAGATCTTTTCTTTGTGTTGCTTTGGAGCATATGGGGGGAAAGAAATAGTTGGATATTTGAACAAAGGAAGAGAGAGCCTGTGGAAATTGTCAATAGAGCTTTGAACCTGTTTCATGAATACCGGCAATTATGCGACAGTGACACACATGTGGGAGATGGTGGAAGCGTTCAGGAGGGTTGGTGTGTACCAACTGGTCACTGTTGCAAACTAAATGTGGACGCCTCCAAAACAAATGATGGCCATGGTGGGATGGGTGCGATTATTCGAGATGACAGAGGGCAGATCCTACGAGCTAAGCAAGCTTTCCTGGAGATCGGATGGGACACGGAACTTCTTGAGGCAGGAGCTGTGAAAATGGGGCTCGAAATGGCAAAAGATATGGGTATGAAGAAGGTACAAGTGGAGTCGGATAACCTCAATGTGATCCAAAAATTGAAGGCAAGGAAAAGAGATAGCTCTTATGTTGGCATCCTCATAGCTGATATCCTAATTCTAGCTCAGGAGTTTGAGTCAATTAGCTTTTCTTTTATTAGGCGTAATTGTAATAAAGTTGCCGACGAACTTGCTCGAATGGCAGTGGCTTCTAGAGTAAGTAGGGACTGGATTGAAGGGTTCCCACCTGAGATTGCAAGTTTGTGTGCATTTGATCTTAGAAATGAATGAAGCTCTTCGTTTTTGCCTCAAAAAAAAAAAAGGATAAGTTGCACAAGACCAAAACCTTCCAAGATTAAGGCGCCGTTCTTTTATGCGGTATCTTGCGATGCAGTACCGTACCACACCGCACTACTTAATATTCTACCACATTTCACCATATTTCACCGCACTTTATCACAATCATTATCAAAATATTTTCTTACATTTCTGTCTTCTCACTTTTTTCCTCTACTTTTTACATTCTCTTTATCCACCTACTCCACCTACCACAACTCCGACCACAATTCACTACAACCCACCACAATTCACCACAATTTTTCAAATTCCATTTCACCGAACCATTACCACACCGCATAAAAGAACGGAGCCTAATAATTTCAATCCTGATCTTATTGCATTATAATTGACCTTCTCTCATCTTTGCTAGTCATTTAATTAATCAAAGACGTAGAAGCCTGAAAACCATTATTTTAAATATTCCAAGAACTAAAGTTTTTTTTTTAATGTCTAAACTGTTTTTTTAAAAAGTTTTTTGAGAAGTTTTTTATGGGTTCGTAAGCACTAGTTTCTTTATGAATTTTAGGCCGTAAGAGTGTATGAAAGTTTATACTTTATCTTATTTAATATCTTATTTTCACTTGTGGATATTGGTTGTCAGCTGCTGTGACTTTTTCCCCATTTAGGTCTCCACGTAAAAACATTATCTCCCTCTATCTTCTGTTCGTGCCTAATTATTATCCTCAACTTTCATTAACACATGGGTCATGTTCTTTGGTTAGGTTGGATACAACTCTCCCAACTTATCCAAACCTAACACAGTTCCCTAAAAAAGCATCCACTGATCTAAAAACACAATCCACCTAAAAAAATATCATAACTTATCCTAACTTATCCCAACTTATCCTAACTTATCCCAACCTATCCATCCAAATTTGAAAATAACCTAACTAAAGAACAGACTATATTTTCCTAGTGTCGCATATATTTCTCTATTTTTACACTCTAACAATTGGCAACACATCTTAATCTACATTGACCATCATTAAACAGATTCAGTAGATCTACTATAGTTGGGAAATTTAATATAATATAAAAATCTAAGCAATTTCTAAAATTCTGATTGTAATACAATAAAAAACACAAATTAATATTGTAAGATCAATAAATTGGTAATTTTAGGACACTTTCCAAACAAAAATCCTAAAAAATTAACATTGATAACCGATAAATACTACCTCCATTTCATATTAAGATCGTAAGGCTTGGCCAATCTTCATAGAGTCTTTGAAGATTTTAGCATATAAATGTCCAACTGTCTTGCTCGCCAAACATGATCTGCAAAAGCACATCTATAAAAAGATTTCCCACAATGAAATTCTTTGCATTTGATGTTACATTTACATATAAATAATTTAATCATTTAAATTATTTAGGCAAGAGTTCTTTTATACGGTATGGTGCAATGCGGTACCACAACTCACTATATTACTTAATATTCTTCCACATTTCACCACAATCATTACCAATACATCTCCTCACTTTTCTCCTCTACTTTTCACATTTTCTTTCATCATCAACCACATTTTCCACAAATTTTATCATACCATTCCACACCTTACTACACTTTCCACCATTTCACCACACCGCACCATTTTCGCATCTTACCAACCGCACAAAAGAACAGGGTCTAACCGTGTGACGCTTACACTTCGATTTTCTTCTGTCGGGCTTGATAAAGGTTGAAACCATGGTCAAATTGTAACACAAAAAATGGCCCAAGCCTGCTAGACATGCTGCTGGGCCCAACCTGCTTAAAAAACATTCTTGGTCTGACCCAACCTGATTATGGTCTAGCTTCAACCCAGCTGGCCCATTGCCGCCCAACTTAACTAATAGCTCAGTATTCCATTTTGGGTAATTGATCGAAAAGAATGACCCAAAAGTACATTTCACACTTGAAGATGTGAATAACCAAGAGATCCTAGCTTGTAATAGAAAAATGGAAGATTATTTTTTTTTTATTTCAATTGCCGAACACCACCTCCCACCACTATCAATTTCAATTTTCAAGCACCACCACTCCACCTCCATCGAACATTCGCCCACCACCCTGACGCCAGACACCACCTTCGACCACTCCCAGCACCGACGATCAATCCAGACCACCGTTATCCCTCGTCCCGAGCCCCCCCCCCCCCCCCAAAAAAAAAAAACTCTCAATTTTCAGTACGTCTTTCTCGGATGTTTGAAAGGGAAACCATGGATATCAACAAAGGCGAACCATGATTTCCCTTTGCAAACATCCAAGAAAGACACGTTAGAATGGTTTTGAGGGACTCGGAGATGAGTGACGAGGGTGGTCATTGCTGAGAAAAGTCAAATTCTGATTCACAAAATTGTAAACCAAAATCAAACGCAGATTCACAAAATTAATTATTTAGCAACCTAAATTCCTGGATGAGTTCAACTAACCGTGTGACCAAAATTCCACTTGTGTTGATGATAGTTACTTCTCTGAGGTGTCTTTGTTTGCGTTTGTTGACATCCATGGATATCTACAGAGGTTAACCATGGTTTTCCTTGCAGACATATAGGAAAGACGCATCGAAGTTTGAGAGGTTTGGGAGGGCTCGGGAAGAGGGAAAGTGGTGGTCTAGACGTTGGTTGCCAGTGCTGGGAGTGGTTGGAGGTGGTTTTTGGTGCCATGGTGGTGGGTGGACGTTCAGTGGTGGTGGTGGTGGGAAACTGAAACAGATGCTGATAGGGTGGTGGTGGAGCTAGACAAAAAAAAAAACAATCTTCCATTTTTTTTTATAAATTAGGACTTCGTTGTCCTTCACATACTTAAGTGCCAAATGTGTTTTTGGGTCATCCTTCTTCGTCAATTACCCTTCCATTTCATTTCAGTTGACTAAAGTCCTTCAAGCATTTATATTTTCGGGTCTCCATTAAAATTTTGTGCTACTATGTATTATCTCCATTAAAATTCTGCAAGCTTTTTCGACCTTTAGTATGTCTTTTTTCCATTTCAAAAGTTTTTTTTTAAACTGGGTTTCTTTTGTTTCTATTGATTTTTCGAACTTGTTTTTCAAAAGGTGCTTTTTGGGTCCGTAAGAATCAGTCTTACCATGAACTTTAGCTCATGGTGAAAGACTGTCTGCATCTAGATCTCTCATACTGTACGCAAACGTGTTGCCTATAAGAATTTGTCATTATTGTTGTATATATTATCTGGATAAAGGATTGTAACTACTGCTTGCATTATGATCGTCAGACGCAATCAAGGTATGTTCCTCAATTTATTTCCTGTTCGAAGATTTTAATATCCATTAGAATAAAGTAAAAAGCGTATTCCTAAAAAAACATAATAAAAAGCGTAGCTAGTTCATTTTTCCATAAAGTTGAAACCATTTAAACTAACTTTAAAAAAAAAATACTTAGATTGATAGTAAGAAACTTAAAGAATTTTACATATATTTATAATATAATTAGTTTGTGGTTCATATTGTTTTATTTTAGTGCATGATTAACTTTGTTATATCCAAGATGTCATTGAATCGTATACATTAAATAGAAACAACATTCGAATTTTGCTTCAAAAAAAATGTTTTTTTATTTATTTTTATCCTTGATCGCGTAAACCCATTTCGAAAATGATAAACATCTTGACGCTTAACCATCTTGCATTATTTATAAATCAATAATAAAGTTAAATATAAGTGTACTTAAATCATTCTAAAGGTATGTTTCATTGTTTTTAAGGTTACTACAACTTATAAACAATTTAAAAATAATTATTTATTTATATTTATTTCATAAATATAAAACTATGTATAAAATGTGCATTTTCTAGTATGATTGATAAAATTAGGCTATTATTATATTTTTTGACCAGGCTAATAAGTATTATATTATTATAATTGATAAATATTTATAATTATTAAAGAAAATATTAATAAAAGTTACAAAAATGTGAAATATGAACAATTCAAGATGATTAAGAACCATCTTGAGTCAAGATGGTTATCATGGTCCAACACATTTATATCTTTTGGGACATCAAATAAGTGTTAAAAATTAAATATGCTTTCACAATTTTAGTCAATTTGCATGACTCTATTTCTCGTGATATATTGCAATTGTCATACTAGGTTTTTATTTTTCAGAAGCCTTTTTCTTATTTAATGTATAAACAAATATGTACCTATTTAAGATTTTTTAATTGAAACATATATTTATCCATAGAATCTTATATTTCATAAATCGTTAAAGAATTAGAGATATATAATAGAATATCCCATTATGATTTCATATTAACATAAACAATGTTTTGAATATATGTAGACAATAAATCTATAGTTCTTTTTTGATAAATCTATAGTTTTAGTTAATAAAAGAGTTATTATTTATTATCGAAACATATATTTATTTTCATAAGAACATGATTCAAAATAAATATAAAAAAATTATATAGATGACTCAATATTATGAGTTTTATAATTTATAATTCTTTACCGTTCTCTTATATATAACATAACAGTATCTCATACTAGATTATTATATTACTTTATTGTAACTTCATGAATTATGCATCAAATTAATATTTTACTTTACTATTTTCGTTAACATATTATCTCTTTATGTTCAACATTTTTAGTAACATACTATTTATATATTAAACAATAAGATAAGATCATGCCACACACAATTATAACAAATTATAATCTTTCAATTAAGACAAGAGTTTCTGGAAGATATCTCTATTCAACAGAAGCAAGAATTCTTAGAAGCTACCTTGATTTTGTCCAACGATAAATTAGGTTCTGTTCTTACCTGACATTATCCTTACCTAACTTTATCTTACCTTATTCGATTCTTTAGAATGGTACATTAGGCTTATCCTTACCTAACCTTATCTTATCTTATTCGATTGTTTAAAAAACACTCAAATCAAAGTCAAAATTTTATCTTTACTTTTCTTTTTTTTAACCTTACCAAACATATCTTGATCCTACCACTCTAAAGTAGGGCCCAAGTCCAATGATTTTACCCAGAAAGTTAGCTCACCTCCAACCTTTCCAGCTAGGGCGTAGAACTTGGCTTGAAAAAAGTCCAAATATTATCCATAATCTGGTTCTAGAAGACATTTGTATGGCACTTAATATCCAATGAGAAGCCTTTTTTAATAAAAAAAAAACTTTCTATTCAAAACTATTCAATGATGTCCTAGATCCTATCAAGGATCTTGAGGCAATCTTCACAAGTCATCCTAAACTATATATGTTCTAGTCATATCACCACTAGCCTTAATGCTCTTGAAATTTTCGAACACAGTTATAATGCAGAATGATAGTACTTCATGTTTCTTCTGAAAGATTGTTGTTGATCGTTATTTTTGTAACGAAAAATGACACTTATATGAATCAACAAGTTTGATATTCTAGAGTACTTGAACTTGGACTGTGTGTTGTTTAGATTTGTAAAGCTCGGGAGAAGATAAGGGTGATGATATATGTGTGTCATTGGACAAGGATGCATGGACCATAGTTAATGAAATGGACCCAAGTAGAATTTAAGAAGGATCTATATACATGGGGATGCCATGCCATGTGTTGCTAATCAGGATGATGTTAATAACCCATCATAAATTGAATACCCATCTCTTTTTTGTACCCACCAACTACTTCAATTTTAAGTGCTTTGTCGACCGTAGGGGAAAGTGCCTTTGTACTTGGATTTCAGGACAATAATGCATAGGTTTCATAGACTTCGTAAACGGATGAATCGGTTTGGGGTTTAGGTTGTTTGAAAGTCGGTTCAGGCTAGCATCGTGGGAATTAATTTTATTTTCGATTATTGAAAGTCAGAAGGCTTAAAAGTTCACAGAATATAGCAAAACAACGTTAAAAAAAAGCAAACAACTAACTCCAAAAGACAAATGTTACAACCAAACACTGCTAAACATAAGCAAATGAGGACTTTCATGCCCACGACAACTAAAATAACCTTCACGTCTCAATCACAATGTGAAAAGATCAATAATTTCAGTTGGGTCGGTCATTGAGGATTCGCGTGCCTATCTCATTGTCAATAATCACACCCCTACGGTCTGTGGCGCAAACTAATTTCTGTTGGGGTTGGGTACGTGTTCGAGTTGACTTCAGGTGAGTCTTGTTCGGGTTGTTCCGGGTGGAGTTCTTTCATATTGGGTTATGGTTTCATTTAGGTGTCATTTAGGCATGGATCTTAATTAGGTCACTTTCAGATTGGGGTTCAGATTGAGTTTTCTTCGTGTTTGGATCATGATTGGATCATCCAGCCGGGTGTCTATTCAGACCTGGTTGGATTTTTTCTATTTGGGTTTAAGTCTAGTATTTCCATGTCTAATAATAGGGGCGAATTAACAAAACTTGAATTGACTTTAGAATAGGTGTAACTGGATAATTCGTGAGTGGTCATAAAATCAATCAACTTACAACACAAACAAATTGAGAAATTTGAAAAGATTGATTTGATTGAAAACGGTTGCTCGAATGTGAATTTGTTTTACATACAAACCAGGTTAAACCTAGGTTGGTTCGTTGGTGAAGAACTTAGAGTATGCTTGAATAAAATCACATATACCATTTACCACAAACAAATAGGAACATATTCCATAACCAATTCACTTATTTTCCTATAATAAGACCTAACAGTGTATTTTTTGGGTCTCTATTATTATTATTATTATTATTATTATTATTATTATTATTATTATTATTTATTATTATTATTGTGTCGTTAATTTATTGTATTTTAATTTTTGGGTCTCTATTATTATTATTATTATTATTATTATTATTATTATTATTATTATTATTATTATTATTATTATTATTGTGTCTTTAACGTATGCGTCAAGTTAACTATATTTCTGTCCTATCAAGATTTATGTTTTTTTCCTCTCTCAAAATCTTTTAATGATAATTATTCAGTATAAAATAATTATTGAACATTCAGTCATTAGTTTATATTTGGGAAGAAGATAATTTCACATATTATCTAGGCTTTTTATGAGTAAGAGGTTGGTCTAAAGTTCAATCTCACCAACCCCTCCCTTCAACTATCAATACAAATATTTAGTTAAGATGATACCACAACAATCTTGTCATTAATTATTACATTTGAGATCAGAATATTCATAATTTCAATATATGCATGCAATCCGGAACGTTCAAGGAGCCATGCAAGTTGAGTCATACCCTAAATTTAAAACCTTGACCTATTTACAACCCAAATTAATCCATGGTTAGGTTAAATTGCACCTAAATTTTCAACCTTGACCTATTTACAACCCTAACTAATACATGGCTAGGGTTTAGGGTTTAGGGTTTAGGGTTAGAGTAACGCCTATTCACCACCCCATATTAGAGATGATGTTTTTTGGGAAATTGTGTAAAGTTTGGATAAGTTTGGATTGGATTAGATTGGATTGGATAGGTTAGTGTAACCTATCAAAAGAACAGCTTTAAAAACACAATTTCCCAAAAAAATATCATAACTTATCTAATCCAATCCAATCCAATCCAATCCAATCAAAACCTGATTTTAACACAGGGCGTGGTGAATTTAACCTTTTCATTTATGGCATACTGAATTTCTACTCCAGATATTTTTAAACAAGTGTTATAATCAATCAAATAACATCAAAATTTATAAAACATGCCCACATATTCGTGGTTTTAATCATATTCCCATTTTATCCAAATTACGTGGCCAAAACCAAAACAACTTATAAATATGAACACATTTAATTAAACATATAGTATGTTGCTATTATGTTTTGTCTACACTAACAAGGTGTGGTCGATAAGGAGATATTTAATAAAACTGCAACAAGAAATTTATTATAATATACATATATATATATATATATATATATATATATATATATATATATATTAACACGGGTAAAACGAGCTAGGTACACCAACACTTAGGGGACCCGTCTATCAAGGCATCTCCCTAAGTTATCCGCATGAATAATATAAGAAAAATTCCAAAGAGGGGCTACATGTCCAAAGGCCAACAGAGTTTAGAGAGTGGAAAAAATTCGTCATCCAATCTGCCGCTGAGTTTGCGTCCCGGTAGATGTGACAAATATTGGAATCCTCCAACTGTATGATAAGTTTTTTGATATATCTGACAATCATGTCAATGTGCCAGGGTATATGGACGACACCTTGGATAGCTTGAATCAAGATAAGACTATTCCCTTCAATCTGAATCTTAGAGAAACCTTCCTGGATAGCTTGTTGAAGACCAAACTGAAGAACCAAAGCTTTCGTCAACAGAATTGATTGTGAACTAACTGGCCACTTTTCGTAGTTGACCCAGATGGTCACGAATGACGAAACCTACTGCTGATCCTTGGTGGTTTTGAGTAGGGGTGAGCACCGTAAACCGAAACCGCAAATTGAACCGCAAAACCGCATAAACCAAACCGCAAAATGCGGTTAACCGAATTGATTTTTGCATAAAAGAGGTTTAGGTTAACCAAACCACTATAAGCGGTTTAGGTTTTGGATTTGGATTTTCATGAAACGGTTAACCGTGGTTAACCGCTCTCAATTAAGTTGCAAAAAAAATGAATTTATTAGTAATATGAATTCAATTTAACCGCGTATCATGGTATCGGAATATGAATTTATTAGTAACATGATCGCATTTATTTGCATAAATGTTATTGTAAATTTCCAGGAACTCGGTTAATCATAAACCGTGTATGTTAACCGGGTAAATTTTCAGACTTTAAAAGTCGTTAACCGACACCGCTTCTAAATTTCGGTTTCGAGGTTTGGTTTAGGTTTCCAGATTTCAAAAGAATATTGCGGTTGCGGTTTCGGTTTTCAAAATCCAAAAACCTCAAAAGCGGTTAACCACAAATACGGTTAACCTATTATGCCCACCCCTAGTTTTAAGAACCATCAAAGTTCAACTTTATCCACCCAAACTGCGATAATACGATTAACCTATTATGCCCACCCCTAGTTTTGAGAACCATCAAAGTTCAACTTTATCCACCCAAACTGCGATTGTTTCCACCTAACATGGATAATTGTACCAGCGGCTTGTAAGACCTCGGTTTTGTCGTTCTCTCTCAGGGAGCTGGCGGCCTTGGTCAAAGGAACTAGGTCAATGGTCGGGTTGAGATTGCTAAGGTAAGGATATTGGTCTGAAAGATCACAAAGCAAGAAATAAAACTAAGGTCGGTCAAAGAATGGAAAAGGTTCAAGGGTTTTAGACACTTAACGGAACTTTTGATCAAGAAGTTTTCATGATTAAAATGCATAAAGTTAGATTCATCTATGGAACAACGCGGGAAAAAGGCCACGATGAATCCCCTCCCTCGAGGAAGATTCAAATTAACTACCCTATGTCCACCATGGACCATCGGGGTTGAAAATCGCGTTAATTCCTAGTTAAGCCTACACTTACCCTCGTAAGTGTGGGCTTAACTATCCCACTCTAGACTTCCCATTGAGTGTATAACGATTCAAAGAGCTCTCGGACCTTGAACCGCCACCCCCAATGAGAAGACACTAGGTGGAAATAGACTCCTCCAACTAAAACACACTTTAATCAATAAACACCTTAGCCAAAATCCATTAAAGCCTTAATCACCCCCTCACCTCAAGAAAGATTAGCCTCTAGACATGATGGAGAAATCAACAACCATAGACAAACAAGAACAATGAAATAGCAAGTAAGGAAATTAAGAACAAGCAAAGTAATTAGCAAAGTAATTAAATAAAGAGTTAAGGGAAGAGAATACTTATCAAAATGTTGTAGATGAACAATGGAAAGCAATAAAAGATGATCCAACAATCTCTCAATTGATTTAATCCACAAATATTTAATAATAAAATCAAATCTCCAAAAACCTAGATTAATCTCTCACTAATCTCACTCTAAAATCTACTAATTACAAACTTAAAATAAAATCTAATTCTAAACCTATATGCCCTAGCTACTCCTAGATATCTCCTAGATTAGACAATAGATCCCATTCATGCCCCAAGACGGGCTATTTAAACAAAAGGGAAGAAGGGCCAAAACACGATCGTTTGGCCTAAAATTATTTGGAAAAGGGTCGTCGCGACCGCTACGGGCATCGTAGCATTCGCTACGACCCAAGACAGGCGAATACTCTAACTCTCGGCAGCTCCAAGGCGTCCGCTATGCCAGCGTCGCGACCCAGTCAATGATCCGTAGCGAACGCTACGAAGGGCGTAGCGAACGCTATGACCGTCAGCTGGAAAATTGGGAAATCTGGGCTTTATCATAGCGTTCGCTACACCCATAGCGGCGCTACGGTCTTGGGCGTAACTCGCACGGGCTCAGAAGCGTTAGCTACGCACGCGTAAGGAACGCTACGGTCTTCAATTGATCTTCCAACCAAGTAAAGGGGCGTAGCGGTCGCTGCAGTCGTTGTAGCGAACGCTACGAACATGGATGCCCCCATACTTAGCCTTTTGGCCCGAACTCCCTCTCTTTTAGGCACGATTGGTCTCCCATGCTTCCCGGGTCTTCACCACGGCATCAAATCAGCTCCAAAGGTCTCGGGATGACCGAGTTATCACCCTTTTTCGCAACTTCGCCCCCCTTTTATTATTCTCCGAACTTAATACCTAAAAATCACAAAACACGTAATAAATAACCATTTTATTAGGGAACGGAAATAGACTTGGGCGTAAACGAGTGGTATTTAGCCCCGAAAATGGGACTAAACACCCCCACACACATAGCCTTTTGCTCGTCCCGAGCAAAACTAAACAAAAGAAACTAAGAAACTAGAACTAAACAAAAGCAACTAACTCACTTTCGCAGAAATCGCGGATGCATTTAGCACATGCATCAAGCCCTTTAAACCCCCCGGTAGCCCGGGTGGACGAGGTGGGTCTCGTGAGGGTTTATAGCGGCTGTACCCACAAAAGCCAAAGAAAAAGGAGAGAGGGAAAGTGAAAACAAAACCGAAGAAAAGAAAAACAAAGGCTTTGATTCAAAAGATCTTGCAATCCAAACTAAGAAAACGTTATTAAGCCTCCAAAAGTAACCGTTAGAAGCATCTCACAAACACCACACTCAGATAAAGGTCAATCTTGAAGGTTTTTAACTCCCTACACCTTATACCAAGCGAAACCCCATGTGCAAATATGTGCAAGTGGGTTCTAACGGGAATCAAAAGGTTTTAAAGACTCGTGTCCAAATTTGGAAACAACGAAACAACCAAGAGAAATGTTGCCCTCCCTCGCATTTGGTCGCCCTTGGCTTGGTGAGGGCCGTAGGTGATGCAAGGAGAGGCCCCACTTTATTTAGAAGCAAGAAACTTTTTCCGTTTCACTTTTTCCTATATTTTTTTTTCATTTTCTTTTTAAAGGTCAGTATTAGCCTTACTTTCGGGAATTGGACGGCCCATATAAGGGGTATACTTTCCAACACGGTCTTTTCCATTCGTCTCTCCGTCGCAAAGCGATATAGGATGAGGGTTAAGGGGTATCAGTGTCGTACCACCGATACCGGGCCCGTGTAGGTTGCCTAAGTGTAGGTGGTTAGTGTCATTCAGCGACACGCTCCACTTATTCAGGTTATTGTACCTTATGAAATTTTTTCTTTTTCTTTTCTTCGTTTTCGAATTTGCTAAATGAGCAACAAAACAAACTCGGACACGAGCCCCTAAAATCTCTCGGTTCCAATCAGAACGTGAAAAGAACGGGAGTCTCAATAGACACTTAATGAAGGGAGTCTATTAGGGGTAAGTCTTGACTAAAACCCGAGATGGGGTCGAAAATGCTCCAACCGGTTACTTTTAAAGAAGCTTAAGAACGGCTTCTCAACTTCGATAACGAGATCCAGGAAACAAAGCAGAACAAAAACAAAACTAAAAAAAACTTTAAAGGTTTTCACTCCCTTTTTTCTCCTTTTTCACACGAAATTTTTTTTAATTTTAAGCAAAAACTAAGAAAATAAAAACAAAAACAGCTAGGTGATCTACCCTTGAAGCAAATATCTCTCACCCCCCACACTTAAAACACCACAATGTCCTCATTGTGGGAAGGTGTCACAAGAAAAAGGGTAGAGAACCGAAAAGAACAAACAATTAAGAACAACTAGCAAACAAAAGTGATGGCGACCCGAGCCCACACGGCTCCAACAGCTATATACCCCAACATAAACACTCAAAGGGGTTCGCCATCCAAAAGAAAATCAAGCATGCAGCATGGATCATAGGATATTCAACTCAAAAAGAGAAGAGCGGAGAGATATTACCTCGAGTTCTTCAAAATAAATGATTACTCAATCCGCGATCCGTGATAATCGAGCAAAGGGTTAGGATATTCAAGTAAAAACAAGCAAGGCTCGTAAGATCCGCATGCAGGATTTGAAACAAGAAAAAGAAACAAAAGAAAAGAAATTAATCAAAACGGAAGTATGGGTTACATCCCATGTAGTGCTTGTTTTAGGTCCCTAGCTTGACCTAAATACTCGTTTGATTCTTGAAAGACGGGGTGAACAAGATAGGAACATTTTCCATCTCTTCCACCATTTTCTTTTCCTCCCTTTCCAACAATTCCCCACTTTGCAAGCACAAAGGTCAAGATGATCTAACCAGTTTGTAGTTGGCCTCGGGGCGAAGAAAGGCAGTGGCTTCTTATGTTTCTTCCACCTTCTTTTTCTCATCTTCTTCCAACATCTCCCAACTACCATAGTGAACCAAGCAAGTTGCTCCTCCGGCGGTCGAATAGAGTGGAATAGATGAGGAGGCAATTTAAACTCCACTTTACTTGTTTCCCGGAGTTTTGGAGCCTTGGGAGCAAGCATGAGTTGATGATACCATCTTCCTTCGAGAATTCTTCTTCCTTCTCAACCTCTTCTTTGAATTCTTCTTCAATGAAATAATTCGAAGTGATCGGGAAGTACTCAAACTCTACTTGAGGAAGGGGAAACTCCAAAGATGCTTCATCATTGATAATAAAATCATGGACCTCCATACGCTCAAATAAAGGTTCCTCCAAGGGAACATCCTCCACCTCTCGAGTATATGCCCCATCAGTAAGATTAGTGAGGAACACGACCTCACTACCATCGGGCTCAACGTGGATAGGCTCAAGAAGGATCTCCTCCAAAGGACGCTCACATGAAAGCTCAAAAGTATAAGGTTCTATCAAGCACCCACCTATTTCCTCATTGAATTCTTCTTCCTCACTCAACTTCTCCTCATTCTCACTTTCAGCTTCTTCAAGAAACACCTCCCTTTCTTCATTCATCTCCAACTCACTCGCTTTTTCTTCTTCTCTCAAACATCCCTCTTCCGCAAAATTTGGTACTATCGCTTCCCCTTCACTCCGGAGGGTAATAAGATTCACCAGCACCATTGGAGTAGGTTGAGGTTGTACGGGGACGGTTTGAGGGATGTAGTCTATATGAGCCGTTTGGGCCCATTGATTTTCAATGTTCTCGAGGCGAGCCCTATCATTCTCTTGATTTTCAACAATTTGCTTCAGCAACTTTTCTATGCTGGACCCTTGAGATGGTTGGGGTTCTTGAAGATGAGGAGTAGGTTGGTGATAAGTGGGTTGCCAAACTTCTTGGTTTTGGTGGTTGGGTGAGAAATATTGGATGTTTTTGATGGAGGGTTGGGTCTCCTACACGACTCCCAATTGGCTGGCTGTTCCATTAGATACCATCTTCTGTTGCATCTCTTGGACGACGCCCATAAGGAATTTGATAGTAGGTTCGCTCTCCAAGGAATAGCCTCTACTTCCTAAACTCCGACAGCTTCCCCAAGAAGGAGAATGTTGAAATAGCTCGTGAAGGAAAACATTTGTTTGATGCTCGGTCTTCATAAAGAACATTCCTCCTGATGCAATATCAATTGAGTCTTTAAGATCGTCTTGAAGCCCATGGTAAAACTGATGTAACAATAACCAATCCGGAAGATTGTGATGTGGACATCGCCTTTGAAGAAGTTTAAACCTTGCCCATGAATCGAAAAGAGTTTCTCCCGGCTCTTGCTTGAAATTCAAGATAGCTTGTCGGTCCTATCGTCTCATCACCGAAAGAAATGGTGAAGAAAATCCCGGCCCAATGCATCCCAAGTAGTATATGTACCGGGTGGACAAATGTCGAGCCACATCTTAGCTTTTCCTCCCAAGGTGAGAGGGAAAAGCTTCAATTTCAAAAACTCCGAAGATACCTCTGGCATATGCACAAAACCAATCCGACCTTCAAATCTTCTAATATGATCGATAGGGTCCTCGAAGCCATCTCCATAGAATTGGTTTCTCTCAAAAGCGTCCAGCAGGCATGGTTTGAACTCGAATGTTGCGGTGGGTGGTAGTGGCGGAAGGATGATAGGATTGCCTCCCGTACCCGATGATGGAACGACATATGATAGGATTGCCTCCCGTACCCGATGATGAAACCTCCTACGATGCTCGGTAGAACATTAGGGCGTACCTACATGCATCAACAAGAACCGATAGAAGCATCAAATTCATTTGGAGTAACACAAACTAATTTCTAGCGTGAAAGCAAACTCAATTAACCAAAGACCAAGAAACTAAAACTAGGGGCGTTGGCTCCCCGGCAACGGCGCCATTTTGTGTACCAGCGGCTTGTAAGACCTCGGTTTTGTCGTTCTCTCTCAGGGAGCTGGCGGCCTTGGTCAAAGGAACTAGGTCAATGGTCGGGTTGAGATTGTTAAGGTAAGGATATTGGTCTAAAATATCACAAAGCAAGAAATAAAACTAAGGTCGGTCAAGGAATGGAAAAGGTTCGGGGGTTTTAGACACTTAACAGAACTTTTGATCAAGAAGTTTTCATGATTAAAATGCATAAAGTTAGATTCATCTATGGAACAACGCGGGAAAAAGGCCACGATGAATCCCCTCCCTCGAGGAAGATTCAAATTAACTACCCTATGTCCACCATGGACCATCGGGGTTGAAAATCGCGTTAATTCCTAGTTAAGCCTACACTTACCCTCGTAAGTGTGGGCTTAACTATCCCACTCTAGACTTCCCATTGAGTGTATAACGATTCAAAGAGCTCTGACCTTGAACCGCCACCCCAATGAGAAGACACTAGGTGGAAATAGACTCCTCCAACTAAAACACACTTTAATCAATAAACACCTTAGCCAAAATCCATTAAAGCCTTAATCACCCCCTCACCTCAAGAAAGATTAGCCTCTAGACATGATGGAGAAATCAACAACCATAGACAAACAAGAACAATGAAATAGCAAGTAAGGAAATTAAGAACAAGCAAAGTAATTAGCAAAGTAATTAAATAAAGAGTTAAGGGAAGAGAATACTTATCAAAATGTTGTAGATGAACAATGGAAAGCAATAAAAAGATGATCCAACAATCTCTCAATTGATTGAATCCCCAAATCTTCAATAATAAACTCAAATCTCCAAAACCCTAGATTAATCTCTCACTAATCTCCCTCTAAAATCTACTAATTACAAACTGAAAACAAAATCTAAGTCTAAACCTAGATGCCCTAGCTACTCCTAGATATCTCCCTAGATTAGATAATAGATCCCAGATTCATGCCACAAGACGGGCTATTTAAACAAAAGGGGAAGAAGGGCCAAAACACAGTCGTTTTGGCCTAAAATTATGCTGGAAAAAGGGTCGTCGCGACCGCTACGGGCATCGTAGCGTTCGCTACGACCCAAGACAGACGAAAACTCTAACTCTCGGCAGCTCTAAGGCGTCCGCTATGCCCAGCGTCGCGACCCAGTCAATGATCCGTAGCGAACGCTACGAAGGGCATAGCGAACGCTATGACCGTCAGCTGGAAAATTGGGAAATCTGGGCTTTATCGTAGCGTTCGCTACACCCTTCGTAGCGACCGTGACGGTCTTGGGCAGAACCTTCTTCCTGGGCTTGTAGCGTTCGCTACGACCGGCGTAAGGAACGCTACGACCGGCGTAGGGAACGCTACGGTCTTCAATTGATCTTCCAGCCAAGTAAAGGGGCATAGCGGTCGCTGCAGTCGTTGTAGCGAACGCTACGAACATGGATGCCCCCATACTTAGCCTTTTGGCCCGAACTCCCTCTCTTTTAGGCACGATTGGTCTCCCATGCTTCCCGGGTCTTCACCACGGCATCAAATCAGCTCCAAAGGTCTCGGGATGACCGAGTTATCACCCTTTTTCGCAACTTCGCCCCCCTTTTATTATTCTCCGAACTTAATACCTAAAAATCACAAAACACATAATAAATAACCATTTTATTAGGGAACGGCAATAGACTTGGGCGTAAACGAGTGGTATTTAGCCCCTAAAATGGGACTAAACAATAATATTATGGCGATAAGGGCCACCGTGATGGCACTGACTTTGATGAGAGTGAAGGTGACCCTGAAGATCGAATCTAGTCCTAGCTCGCCACTTTGCAAAACATTTCTGGGCTTGAACGATGACCTTTGAAACGTTGAAGATGGAGTTGTTGAAGACACACTCATTATGCTCCTTCCAAATGATCCAAAGAAGGTAGGAGGCTCTCAAGAACTCATTGGGAGGAAGTGAGTTTTTGAGCAATTGTAACAAACTCCTACCCTCACCGTTTGTTGGCCAAGTGACAACAGACGGTAGCCAACCATGGGATTTGGCAGTAACCCATACCTTCCTTGTGAAATGACATTGATGAAGTATATGACTATCAGTCTCCAAATCTTGGAGACATATTGGGTAACATGGGTCCAAGATGATACCTCCGTGTAATAGGATCCACCTGAAAGGGAGACCATTATGAAAAATTCTCCATAGGAAAATTTTTAGCTTCAATTGAATGTTTAGGTTCCAGATCCAATTTTCTTTTCGTTTGGGCCTTGAGTCTAATTCATGACATAGCTAGGTTGTAGACTTTTTCGAGAAATCACCATTTCCAGTAAGGCTCCAACAAAGTTCATCCTATTCCTCTGAAATTGGAATAGGAGTCTGAAGCACCATTTGGACTAGTGATTCCGAGAGCACTTGTCTTACCTTGTTTTGGTGCCACTCGTTATTAATAATGAATTTTTCAACAGTCACTTTACTTTATTGATGAGAAGTGGACTGATTAGCTAAGGAGAATAATGGTAGTTGATTGCACCAATTATCATTCCAGAAATTAACCATTAGCCCATTGCCAATTTCCCACGGAAATCCTTTCTTGCACACCTTGTATGCTTTGCAGAGATTTTTCCAGACTCAAGAGTCTGATGACTTTGGAATCTTTAAAAACCCTTCCCCGAAACGATTGTATTTAGCCGACATTTGAGATACCCAAAGGTTATCTTTATCGTGCATCAATTTCCAAACTAGTTTACACTGAAATGCAAGACTAACTGCATGTGTTTTACGCAGTCCAAGGCCCCCCTTTTCCTTAGGTTTACATATCTTGTCACAAGAAATCATAAACATTCCTTTCTCGGACGAGTTTTTCCAGAAAAAAATTATTATTTACTCGATCTAGACTATTACAGGTAGATTTTGACATAAGGAAGCATTGCATAGTATGTGCTGGTATGGACTCCAAATTTGACTGGATAAGGATTGTTCTCCCAGCTTTGGAAATTGAGTTTGCTTTCCGGTTTGAAAGATTTTTTGAGGCCTTATGAAGGATGGGTGAGAAGAGTTCCACTTTATTGGTTCCACTAATGGACGGACATCCAAGGTAATTACCTAAAGATTCTTTTATCGGGATGTTAAAAATTCTCTTGGCATGATCAATATATCTGTGATTAACTTTTGAGGAGAAAATCACATATAATAGACTTATATAAATTAATCAATTGTCCATAACGATTACAAAATTCGTCAAGAATATTCTTGAGATTTCTACAGGATAATTCTATACTTTGCAAAAAAGGAGACAATCATCAGCAAAAAGTAAGCAGGGGATGTTTATGCTTCAGGTACAAATTTTGATTCCCAAACCATTCTCTTTGTCTAGGCTTTGGTGTATGAGGTCTTGAGTGAGGACTTCCATACACAATAGGAATAAATAGGGGGATAAAGGGTCCCTTGTCTGAGACTTCTGGTTGGTTTTATTAACCCACAAGGTTGGTCATTAATAATTATTGAGTAGGACACCGAGGAGATACATTCTATCGTCCATCTTACCCACAATGGTGGGAAGCCCATCCTAATAAGTGTTTATTTATTAGAAAGTCTCAGTCTACTCTATCATATGTTTTCTCCATATCCAACTTTAAAGTGATCCAAGACTTTGCAGCCGTAGATTGTTTGAATTTCTGCATGATTTCATGGGCAAGAAGAAAATTGTCTTGGATTTGTCTATTTGGGACGAATGTAGTTTGGAAGGGACTTATAATATTATTGAGAGTTGGCCTAAGCATGTTGACCATGATTTTTGCTATTATTTTATAGAGAATGTTACATAGGCTGATTGGTCTATACTGGTTAGATAGAGTAAGATCTTCCACTTTTGGCAAGAGAGTTATGAAAGTGTGGTTGACCTCTATGAGCCATGTTCCAGATCGAAAAAAAAATCTTTTATAGCCACTGAGATGTCTTTGCCTATGATGTGCCAATATTCTTGATAGAAACTTGCGTCAAAGCCATCTGGACCCGGCGCTTTGGTCGGGTCCATTTGATCGATTGCATCTTTTATTTCTACATCAGTTACTTCAGCTATAAGTTGGTTCCTTTGCTCAAAAGTGATCTTAGGTAAACTTGGGAAATCAAAGTTCGACGATGAGTTTGAAGCTTTGAATCTTGAGGTAAATTCCTCAATAAAATGATTTTGAATTTCTTTTCTATCTTGGATCCATACACCAGAAGGGTCCTTATTACCGTTAACTAGCGTTTCATTTTTCCTATACTTGACTGCTTTGTGAAAAAGAAGAGGAGTTGTGATCCCCTTCTGTTAGCCAGCGCTTACGACTGAATTTTCTCCAATATTTTTGGTTAAAAAGCAACATTCTTTCTCATTGACGAATGAGCTTGTTATGCCATTCATTAAAACAGGTGTCAAAAGGGTTTTGAAAAAGACGATCTTCTACAGACTGAAGTTTTATTAAGTTTTTTCCCATTCTTTCAGTAAAATTGTTTGTTGTCTGTCTACTTTAGTCATGCAACAATCTTTTAGTTTGTTTGAACTTACTTGTAACTCGGTACATAGAGTAACCCCTGGTGTTACACTTCCACCCCTGTTTTACCAAACATGGAGATATTATTTCAACGTACACCAATAGTCCTATTGTTAGCCTTTCTACTGTTAATGTGTTATCCTTTCCTCTACCACCTTTCCCTTATAAGCAAGAGCATGTATATTTTTAACTAAATATTCAGCTTTTATGATAGAGTATTAGATTATAAATTCCTTTTAGGTATTATAACTTGCAAATATGGCCAAACCATTATTTTTGTTAGTTATATACGTTATTGATGATCAGTTGAGATTAACAGACCTTAATCTATGTATATAGCACCGTAGAGCTATAAATATTTTGCTAATAGAAGGATAATGATACGTATCTTGAATCTAGATGGTTGATAACCATTTTAAATTGTCCAAATCAATATTTGTGTAGCTTTTAATAATATTTTATCAAATAATTATATATATTTATGAATTATAGGAGTATGACACTTATTAACTAGGCTAATAAATACAAATAATAACCTAATTTTATCGACTATAGTAGAGAATGTATATTTTATGCACAGTGTTATATTTATGAAAAAATATAAATAAATAATTATTTTTATATAGTTTATTATAAGTTGTAATAACTCTCAAAGTACAATGAAACAAACCTTTTTAATGATTTAAATATCCTTATATTTAATTTTTTAAGTGATTTAGGAAAAATTTTAGATGGTTATTAACCATTTTGAATTAAACCACTTATCATTTTGCAAATAAAAAGATTAAAAACAAAAAAAAGGAACTTGCCCTCATAAGAATGTTCCATAAAATGCCACGTTCATGTAAAAAATATTGACACAACATGAGCATTGAGCAATGAAAATGCTTAACCTCATAAGTACGATGTAACTTGAGAATAAAATAAACTTTTATAGGAAAATAAAAGGGGTAACAAAAAATCTTCAATAAGATTCCTCCTTGGTGCTTGAACAACCCTATTTAAGTTGACGTACGATACATTGCTATGAACCAATTGCAACCGCCCAAGCGTTTTGGTACTAGCTAGCACCCACCATTCTCATTCATTTGAGGGAGTGTTTGGTAGGAACATCAAGGAATTTCTCATGAGAAATTTTTCATAGGAAAGATTTCCCTGAAGAAAATGGAGAAAATGGTGATCCATCATGAAAATTTTCTCGAATTCAACTCGCATCCAAATATGAGAAAAATACGTTAATCCGGGGAAATTCACCATTTCCCCGGGATTATTAACCAACCAAACGCACCTGATAGATTTTCCATGGACCCTCGACAATAATGTAAAAATCCTATGCATCACTTTTTTTCCCACACTATTTATACACACTTACTTTGCCATTCAACTACACAAATGTCCAACACGTTTTTTGAGTTTCAAATATGGAAGTACTACTAACTAGTTATGAAAGTGTCAAAGCCCTAATTACCTTGCCACTATTTTGCATCATTCTTTTAGGTATTATCTACTACTACAAGTCTAGGCCAAAACCCATCTACCTCTTAGACTATGCTTGCTTCAAGCCTCCCTCGCACTATCGCGCCCCGTTGCCTAGCTTCCTTGAACACGCGGCCATCGTGTACAAGGACAACCCACGAATCGTCCGGTTCCAAATGCGGATCCTAGAGCGGGCTGGGCTGGGGCCTGAGACCTGCCTCCCCCGAGCCATCAGCTACATCCCCCCGGACCCCACCATGGACCTGGCCCGAGAAGAGGCCCAACTAGTGATCTTCTCAGCCATCGATGAGCTCTTTGAAAAGACCGGGCTCGGGCCTGAGGATGTGGACATGGTCGTGACCAACTGCAGCATATTTTGCCCCTCGCCGTCGTTTTCGGCCATGATAGTGAACAAGTACAAGATGAGGAGTACGGTCAAGACCTTTAGCCTGTCGGGAATGGGCTGCAGCGCGAGCCCAATCTCAGTGGACTGTGCCAGCAAGCTCCTACAGGTTGGTATAGGGTGATCGAGCAAAATCTGTTAACCGCTTTTTCGATTCATATAAAAACCGAAACTTAGCATTTCGGTTGACCCTTTTCGATTCATATAAATTGTCACCTTAATCTACCTATCAGTCAAAGTTTAAAAACTTTGACCATTAATTTCTCAACATATACAATGTTCTATTATATGAAATTACTATCACTAAATTTATAACTAAAAATATTATGATAAGGATATAATGTTGCGACTTTTTGATAAAATAAGCTACTCCCTCCGTTCTTTTTTATCTGTCATTTACTGTTTTTTGTGCTAATTTTTAATCAATAATTTCTAATATTAAACTTTTATAGAAAAATATAATATTATACTTTTTTAATAGTATTTTTTATTACGAATCTAATGATATCAATTTTGTATGATGAATCATTATACAAATTAAGATATTAACGGTCAAAGTTTTTGCCACAATTCCCTAGGCGACAGATAAAACAAAACGGAGGTAGTATTAAACAAAGAAAAACCATTGAGATCGTGTATAATTTATTAAGTGACAATTAATATGGAATAGAAAGAGTAATAACCTACACCTAACCGTCTTATTAGAGCATTTGCAATGCTAAAATTTATATTAAGTGCTTAAAGTTTTTATATTACCATAATTAACACCTTTATGAAATTCATTTGTACAATAGTGGTGTTTAAGTTAAGTTTTTACAAAGTTGTTATTCCTTATAAAAGTGTCTCACATACAATAATATTCTCACCTTTCTTTAAATTACTTCCAATTTGCATTAATTTTTCTATAATTGCCAAAAATTAGATATATATAAGTGGATCTCACATTTAAAATGCAGATGATAAGTGTTTCGATTTTTAGAAACTATTATTAACTAAAACACACATCATACTAAAATGCATGGACCTTAAGGGAATTTAACGAAATTATTATCTCTAAATCATCTCTTAAATTCCCCGTTATAAATGCTCTTAGGCAAAAATTAATATACATTGTTCCATTATTTAGTTTTGATTTTTCAAGTTTTTCTTTCCTAACCCCTTCCTCAAGATGGATCATAAGTGTTTCAATTTTTCTTTCCTGACCCCTACAGGTCAACCCGAACTCAAACGCCCTGGTGATCAGCACTGAGATCATCACCCCGAACTGCTACTTTGGCAGCGAGCGGTCGATGCTCGTCCCCGCCTGCCTCTTCCGCATGGGTTGCGCCGCCATCCTCCTCACCAACAAACCCTCATACTCGACCCGCGCCAAGTACCGACTCCTCCACGTGGTCCGGACCCACAAGGGCCCTGAGGACCGCGCCTACCAGAGCGTCTACCACGAGGAGGACTCCGAGGGCTACCTCGGCGTCTCCCTCTCTAAGGAGCTCATGGTCATCGCCGGCGAATCCCTAACCACCAACATAACCACTCTCGGTCCGCTTGTCCTACCCTTGTCCGAAATGGTCCGGTTTGCATGCAACTTTATAGCTAGGAAAGTGTTAGGGTCCAAGAAAATAAAACCCTACGTGCCGGATTTTAGCCAAGTGTTTGATCATTTTTGTGTGCATGCGGGCGGGCGAGCCGTGATCGACGAGCTCCAAACGGCGCTCCGCCTGTCGGAGGAACAGGTGGAAGCTTCTAGAATGGCGCTGTATAGGTTCGGGAACACGTCGTCTTCTTCGATTTGGTATGAGTTGAGTTACATCGAGGCCAAGGGGAGGATGAAGAAGGGTGATCGGGCTTGGCAGATTGCATTCGGGAGTGGGTTTAAGTGTAACAGTGCAGTTTGGGAGTGTAATCGGGATATTAAGGTGAAAACGGACGGGTACGGACCGTGGAGAGACTGTATTGATGAGTATCCTGTCTATGTTCCCGAAATTTACAAGTGGTAAGATTGAGGACAAAAAGTAACTTAAAGGTACCCTTCATTCTGTGGAAATTATATTTAGGTTTCATGTCTCTAAAATACATTTTAAGGTACTTTATAATTTAAGTTAATGATTCTTTGGTGAAAATTCAATGATTTGAAATGGTTATTGGTGAGGTTTTGGTCGCTTGAAAAATCTTATCGTCAATGAATGCCGATGCTCAATAAATGATGGACATGTGTTCACATAACCTCACGAGAAATATGTTTAAATCACCGAATTTGTCGCCCAAGAATTGTTAACTTAAATTATAGGAAACATGAACACCTAGCTAAAGGTAGTTTCCACAAAATGAAGGGTACCTTCCAGTTGTTTTTTGGATTCAATATTATTTTTTATTTTTTTTTTGGTTTGTTTGGGTAACTTTTTGAAGAAGGTTTGAGTTTGTATGTACGTGCATGTGGTAATTGTATGTTGTGTTGGTAAATGATTAGATTATGTTTTAATTTGTTGGTAATTAAGGATTAACCAATATAATATGTAGTACTTAATCTAGGTGATAGTTTGATTTGGTGTTTACATACTGTATGTATCAAACTAGTTGATGAATATGTCTTGTGTGTAGAGTGCATACCCTGTTTTTATCTCCTTGTCTAGCATTATTATTCATTCAATTATTCAAATAACACCAACCCCCACCCCCCAAATAATTAAAATAAATAATTATGATGATACTACAACAACAATAATACTCAGTATAATCTATATATGTTGGGACTTAATTGGTACTTGATTTTCTAGTTATGACTCTTATGACTTATGACCTAGTATTATTTTTCGATATAAAGTTAGGGTAAATATAAATTTGAATTGGGTTCAAGCTATTCAAATTTATCCAAAATCATACAAATAATTTATACTTAGTCTCCACAGGTGTAGCCATAAAAAGAAGAAGAAAAAAAAGCCCTATGTAAAGTTTTCATATGCCAAAATTGTGGTGTTGAACTTAAGCTAAGAAAAGGCACAGTTGACCTATATTGCCTAGTTATTGTAATCAAGGGTAAAAGAGTAAATTCGTATGTAAACATAAGTTAAAGGCATGCCGCCGATTAATTATTATATTCAAGAGCGAAATAGTAAATTCATGTGTGAACACAAGCAATCAGAGCAAGCAGCTAATTAATTATTATATCTAAGGGTAAAATAGTAAATTCGTGTGTGAACACAAGCAAGCAGAGTAAACAGCTGATTAATTATTATGTCCAAGGATGAAATAGCAAATTCGTGTATGAACAAAAGTAAATAGAACAAGCAACAAACGAAAAATGCAGCTGTTACATTCTTTTCTTTTATAATATATGAAAGAAACGACATCATCAATTTTCAATCTAAAGGACCCAATAAACACTTAAAATAAGATATAAATAATACCTTAAAACAAACTCCAGACAATTCTTGAGTACAAGTATTAAAAGAAAAGTATGGTCATCACTTTGCATATTCATAAAATGGTGACTATATTATATAATAAAATTTGCATATATAGATCAGTAACCTTTCATTTCACATTCGAATAAGTTTTGATCTATATTTTTGCACTCTATCACATCCATGAGTTATTTTTTGGGTCCAATGAATTAAATGGGGACAATGGACGGTCAAGATGGAGAAAGTTCCACAATAATTAAAGAGAACAAAATTGATTAGCTAGATGGCTGAGTGTCTGTCTACCTTTGATTGCATGGCCACCCAATACCGTTTTTAACGGTGACTTAAAATTCGACTCATTACTGATATGACATGGAACAAGAACGAAATATAGTTGTGTATGACATTCGAGCGGTGCGTAAGAGTGTAACCTGACTCGCGAGGTCAATTTGAGTTGCTCAGAGAGACAAGTTAAATGACTAGTTTCTCAAATAATATTATTTTATTTTTCATACATGTATTCTATTAAGTAGGACTCGCTTACTTTTTCAATCAATATAAGTCAAACTCATGCTCATCACTGATGGTTAGTCAGATAAGGGTAAATGAAGAAACAAACTTTGACTTTATTGGTGGGGGCCGACAGCTTTCACGTCATTCAGAGAATCAAACTCAAACTCAAACGAGCTAGATCAAACGAGCTGACGTACGGTTGCGAGATAGATCATGAAGTACCTAACAAATCAAGGAAATAGCCTGTTACTACATTATAACTTATCACAATGCAAGTCAAAGTAGATTGCAGTTGTTTACTATATATATTCTATCACAATGTCAACTACTACTTTCTCCCTTTGATATATGGAATCATGGAGTACACAATAATTATGTCACTGGTGAGGGATTGAGATAGTATAGCCTCGTTATTTTACGCGGTAGGTTGCGGTGCGGTAACGCACCGGACTGCACCACAGTTTTTAATTAATTTTCCTCAACACTTCACCACATCAAACCACAATCATTATCAATATATCTTTTTATTTTTCCCTCTTCTTATTTTTGTCCTCTACTTTTCACATTTTTCTCTCTTAACTTATCTCACTCACCACAACTTTCACCATAACTCACCACACTTTTTTCAATTATTACCACACTGCAACAAATCGTATAGAAGAACGGGACCTGAGATGTTAATTAAGACAACTAGCCAGTGGCATGCTGCCATGCAGACACGTACACTATTAATTACTACAAACAGTTAGAAAAATAATTAAAAGCTGCAGAAAAATGAGTAACTACTAACTTGCCCAACGACGCAACAAAAGTCAAGGAAATAGCCTCTTACGGTACACCATGCAATCAAAGCATGCATTCAGTATCATCTCGATCACAGTGGTACTTCTTCCTTCCAATTATATCTGTCAACCAAATCTATACATACATCGGTTAAATTTGAAAACATGACCATTAAATGCAAAACATATGCAATGTTCTAGCATATATAATTATTTTTAAAAGATTCATAATGAAAAATACTTTTATATAAGTATAATATTGTAATTTTTGATAAAATATTATATATAAGTTCCTTAGTTAAAGATAAATATTAGAGACAATGAAACATTTAATATGTGACGCTACAATGGAAATGAGGGGAATAGTATCTATCTTTATTGTCAGGTTGATAATGTTCGATCCATCTCGGTAAACAATTTTTTCTTTATATTTAGGGTGTGTTTGGTAGGGTTAAAACCCATTTTCTGGAAAATGATTTTTCTGTTTTTCGGTCTTTGGTCAATGGAAAATGAAAAAAAAATCATTTTCAGAAAAATCATTTTCTCTCTTAATTCCCTATGTAAATTATTTTTCTAAGTTCAACCTTAAGAAAATTCATTTACTTAAGCCAAGTTAATCACACATTCCATTTCCTCCCATATATATCCTAACCCTTCGTGAATATCCCTAACGCCACCTTTCTCTCTTTTCCCTCCTCCTCCTCCTCCTCTCTCTCTCTCTCTCTCACCACTCTCTCTCACACACTTATTTGAATATCCTAACCCTTCATTAATATACCTTTCTCTCATGCACTCTTCTTATATATTGCCAAGCAAATGAAAGTTGTTTTGTAGGAAAATCATTTTCCTATGGACCAAACACATAAAAATATTAAGTGAAAATTAAATTTCTAAGAAAGTAATTTTATAAAGAAAACCACTTTACTAGAAAACGGGTTTCCTTCACACTAAACGCGCCCTATAAAATATAAAAATATGCACATTATATGAAAAGAAATCAATTTCAAATGTAGCAGTAGTTATTGGCCCATGATGTGAAGCGTCATGGTTTTGGGCTGTTACCCGGGCCCAAGACCCTGGAAACAGTTACTACTTACCAGCACATTTCGCTAGGTATAGTCCCATAAAAAAAGTAATCCAACCCAAAGTTCCACAACCTTATTTTTTTTTTAAAAAAAAAAAGTTTATGAATTGAACCTACTTTATTAATTAGACATTGGCCCTATTTGGCAAACGGGTGTTGGAAGTTGAATGTTAGTTGTTAGTTGTTTGTGTTGACTGTTTACTATTGGTTGTTTGGATTAACTGTTTGGAAAAGTTGCATTTGGTACTCTAACCAGCCTATTGAAAATTGGTTGATTGGGATCAAACAGACAACAAAGTAGATTGTATACCAAACACCCAAATAGTCTATTTGACATTCAATAAGCCAATTTTTGCAATATATTGTTGAATAGAATGTTTACCAAATAAGCTAGGTCACTGTTTCAAATTTTTAGACGACTTGATAGCAAAGGTCCAATAAGTCTATTTGACACCCCAATAAGTATTAGAAAAAGAGGAACAAAGGCCCAAAAATCGATTAAAAGTCCTACAAAATTTCACACAAAAAAGTAAAAACTTTTACGAGTAGTGAGATTTTAATTTCACCACCTCGAAAGTTGAAGGCTTGGGTAACATGTGAGCTATGCGTGCTTGATAGCAAAGTTTTACAAGCTGGTTTCCACATTGTTGCACCAAATGAAAAATATTATTCCCTCCTAGATAAGTTTTTAAGCAAAATATTTCCAAAAAACTACTCGGAGGCACCCTAACTTTTGGTGAGATTTTTTTTAGGTACCTCAACTTTTCAAACTTATTTTGGGGTACCCTTAATTTTTGGGTTAGAAATTATTAGGTATTTTTCCGGTCATCAATTTGATTAAGTGACCGAAATACCCTTGCTCTTCCATTTTTTATGAAATACCCTTAAGAATAAGAATAAGGGTATTTCGGTCCCTTAATAAAATTGATGGTCGGAAAAACACCAGATAATTACTAACCCAAAAACTTAAGGGTGCCTCAAAATAGTTTTGAAAAGTTGGGTACCGAAAAATAGTTTCCCCAAATATTGAGATATCTCCGAGTAATTTTTTGAAACATTTTGATAACTATATTTTTTATTTTAATGCATGAGAAGAGAGAGGGGGCAGGGTGAGATGAACTAATAGATGAGCTAGAGTTAATTATTATTAAGCATAAAATTAGGAAAATAGTTATTGATCAAGAATGCCTAAAAAAAGTTCAAAGTAACAAATATTGTAAAATAAAGATGATAGGTAATAACAGAAATATATGTCAAACTTAACTGAGATTCGGAAAAATCAGTTTGTAAGGACTAAGGAGTACTCATGCTTGGTCTCCAATGCTTAGCTTCGGTTAGTCTTCAATCTCGCGGCTATAAAAAATGTGTGTTCTACAAAAACAAACAAACAAACAAAGTCAACATCTTTGAATCGATCTTTTAGCTTGTATAGATAACATTACTTCTATAAGTTTATATCTCAATCTTTGAATCGATCTTGGAAGCAGCTTCTTGCAGAAATGTAAAGCAAAGTTTGAATACGTGCACTACATCTTTGTAATGGGACCTTTCTCCGAACCCCCGTTTGCTGGTACGCTTAAATGAAAGTTGCAATAGCGGAGCTTATTGGTCAGAGTGAGGGCAAGTACTATAACTTAATTAAGTAGGAGTATAAGATAAAAACCTTACCAAAAAGTTTCAAGTAAAGAAAGCTTAGCTTGAAATTATGTGTGAAATAGAGCTTTGAAAAGAGGTGTAGAACAATGGTGAATCTAGCAAGAAGGAGATGTGTAACTTTGCATAATTGTACGAATTTACGATTAAGGGGAAAAAAATGTATCATTTACAAAACCATAAAGTGCTGGCATATAAACATAGCTGTTTCCTTGAGACCTAAGGCTTTAACTACCATAATAATTACTTGGTGAGGCTCCCAATTAATTAAGAGACCTAACAAGTTGCTAGTAATATTTGGGGTATTGGATAATAATATACTGAACTTTAATCTTGGACAATAATACGCTGTATTTTGAGGAGTGTTGGACAATAATGCACTCGGAACGATTTTGACGGTGGCTAACTCGGTGGTGATCTTACATGGCAGGCCGAGAAAATGAATTAGCTAAAAAATATCTAAATTTATGACATGTCTGGTAATCCACAAAAGCAAAGATGATTTTATGTAACAACAACAATCTCTCAAGGGAAACACGTTTAAACAAATGTGATTTTATACTTTTTTTTTTACTCTTTTCAAAATTGATTCTCTTTACTTATATGGATTGGCTGATATGTCATATATTTAAATATTTTTTGGCTATCCATCTCCTCCACTAGCACGTGATTATCCCCTTCAATAAAAATAGATCGAAATTCAGTTCCAATTGATGCTCGAATTTCATTTTACATAATTGTTGCTTGTACTACTAAAATTGAAGCTACATCGAAACTTTTTTTTTTTTACAAAGGTAAGCGAAAGGAAAGGCAGACTACCGACGTCTTCTCACAAGAAATCGGCCCGCCCTATCATGTTTAACAAGGTTACAGAAGTTGGTATTATTCAGAATTGTCACACTATCCTCAACCCCTCTATCATGTCCCTTATGTGCTAACCAATCAGCGACCGCATTTGCTTCACGAAAGATGTGAGAAATTTTAACCTCTTGGAATCGCTGTGAGAAATTTTAACCTCTTGGAATCGCTGCAGAAGAACTTGAGCATCATGGATGAGCCCTCTTATTTGCCAAGGAATAGAATAATTACCCTTTAGAGCCTGGATGACCACAATATTATCCCCTTCTATGTGAATGTGTTGGAAACCAGCTGACGTCGCTGCAACTAAACCATCTCTGAGAACCCTCGCTTCTGCCACCAAGATCGGAGCGTCTCCATAATAAAGCGCTCCTCCTGTAATAACTGCACCCCTCCAATCTCGAATGATGAACCCTCCCGTCGCCGAGTTGGGGATGTAGGAGCCTTCGAAATTTAGTTTGACGACCCCCACTGGGGGGGTATACCACCTAACTAGAGAAAAAGAGTTGGTATACCCATCCCCCCTGCTGCTACCTTGAATATCTACCTCATTGTTATTGCGGATTCGTCATTCCGCCGCATATCTTTTTGCCTGAATAAGGCTTTGTAGCGGCCGAAAAATTTTTTGTCTAAAAACCGCCTCATTCCTATTTTTCCAAAACGACCATAAGAGGAAGATTCCTCTAATCAAATTTCTATGGTGGTCCCTCGATTTATTGGAGAGCAAAAAGTGTTGAATGGAGTTATAATTATAATCAGTCACCGTATCCTCAATCTAACCATGTTGAATCGCCATCGTCCAGACTCTTCGAGTCGTGGAGCAGTCCCAAAACAGGTGACTATCACTTTCTAAATCCTCTAGACAAAGAGGGCAAATTGGATCCAAATTAATACCTCTTCTCAGAAGGTTGCCACGGGTTGGAAGGGCCTGATGTAGCATGAGCCACAGGAAGATACCCAGCTTGGGGGGTATATCAATTTTCCAAATCCATCGGAACTCCCATATTTCTGAATGCTCGAAACATTCTTGGATAATTCTAGTAGCTATTTTTGTGGAAAATAACCCATCATCGGTAAGACCCCAACAAACTTCATCTTGTATATTTTCCATCGTAATCGGAATGCCTAGAATTTTCCTAATGATCCCAGGGTCTGGAATGAAGCGGTTTAATTTATCTATATCCCACTTTCTATCTTGAGTTATAAAAGTGTCAACAGTTAGGGACTCGTCATCAACACCATTGTGTGTGTCCACATAATTCTTTAATAGGTTTATCGTTAATCCAGTTATCTGACCAAAATTTGATTGTTTTACCATCACCTAAACGCCATCGTAGTCCACTTCGTAAAATCTCCCTAATTTTTAACAAGTTCCTCCAAACTGGAGAATCACACTTCTTACTTTTATAATTGAAAAAGTCACTTGACCGAAGGTATTTTTGCCTCATCAAATTGGCCCAGAGTGAGTCCCCGTTTAAAACTTTCCAAGCTAGCTTACATTGAAATGCCAAATTGACTGCCTCAGTGCGTCTAAGACCCGGCCCACCGTATTCTTTTGGGAGACAGATTGTGTCCCAAGCAATCATAGCCATCCCATGATTTTCATTATCTTTTTTCCAGAAAAAATTCCTATTAACTCGATCCAAACCAAGACAAGCCGCTTTAGGAAGCCGAAAACATTGCATTGTATGCGCAGGGAGAGATTCTAAATTGGATTGGATGAGGACCACTCGCCCTGCTTTTGATAAAGAATTGGCTTTCCAGGAGGCCATCCTATCCGTGGCTTTCCCTAGAATATCATCAAAGTCACTAGGGACTTGCCTACCTGAAGTAATTTTACACCCCAAGTATTTCCCCAGAGACTCTGAAACTGGGATTTTAAAACTCCCTTTTATTAAGTCTTTAGAGTGACTTGAAGTATTTCTGGAGAAAATTAACTTAGATTTATGAAAATTAATCAGTTGTCCCGACATATTACAGAATTGTAAGAAGAGTTCCTTTAATTTGGATGCTGCATGGAGAGAAACCTTACAGAATAAAAGGCAGTCATTGGCAAAAAATAAGCCAGGGATTTTCGTAGAATGGGGGGCCAACTGAATTCCCAAACCTGATTTAGAGTCATGCGTTGTACGTTCAAGCATAGTGCTAAACATATTCATACAAATCAAGAAGAGGTATGGGGAGAGTGGGTCCCCTTGCCGTAATCCTCTGGTAGGTTTGAAAAATTCTTTTGGAGAACCATTTATCAAGAGCGAATACGAGACGGTACTGACACATTGATCTATTATATTAATCCATTTAGTACTAAAACCCAGTGCGTTTAAGGCGTCTCGTAAAAAAGGTCATTCAATACGATCATAAGCTTTTTCCATATCTAGTTTAATCGCAACCCAACCTTTTTTTGCGTTAGAGGTTTTGAACTTATGCATTATTTCATGAGTGATCAAGATATTATCGTGAATTGATCTACCTGGTATGAAGGCACTTTGCATAGGAAATATATTTTTTCCAGTAACGGTCTAAGTCGATTGACCAGTACTTTGGCAATAATTTTATAAATCGTATTGCAAAAACTGATAGGTCGGAAGTGGCTAGTCTGACTTGGGTTATTAATTTTCGGGATGAGGGTTATGAACATATGATTTATTTCTTTAAGAAGGCGTCCTTTAGCAAAGAAATCCTGAACTGCTACAACAATGTCGTGTTCAATTATATGCCAAGAGTCTTGAAAAAACCCAGCTCCAAACCCGTTTGGTCCTGGTGTCTTACTAGGATCGATTTCGAAAACCGCAGTCTTTATCTCCTCTTTTGATGGTATCGCTAGGAGTAAATCATTGTCGGTATCCGTTATGACTTTATTAATTCCTATTTGAGAAATACTAGAAGAAGTGCCATGTGATGTGAATCGGTTCCTATAATCTTCCACAAATTTTTCCCCAATAGCCATCTCATTTTCCAGCCACTCTCCGGAATCTGTTTTAATCTTTGAAATATCTTGTCTTTTCTGTTTTGCTTTTGCTAAGTGTTGGAAATAGGAAGAATTTCTATCCCCTTTTACCAACCAATCTTTGCGGGCTAACTTACCCCAATACTTTTGTTGGTATAAAAGCATTTTTTCTCGTTGTTTAATCATGCGGCTCAACCAAGAGTTTAAGCGAACACTCTGAGGGTTTTCTAGAAGTTTTTCTTCAATGTAATTAATTTTATCAAAATTCGTTTCTAATTTGGATTTAAAATTGCCAAATTGCTTCTTGGCCCACTCTCTCAACCCACTTTTGACCAATTTTAGCTCTCAGCCCACTTTTGACCAATTTTAGCTTTTGGGTAACACGAAAAAGACGCGTGCCTTGTTGTGGTGTATTCCATAGCTGTTTGGTAATCTGTTTCATTTGGTCATATTGACTTCAAAACCGTTGATAACGGAAAGGGAAGACTTTTTGAGGGTTAGGGACTCTACTAGTTTTCATAATCACCGGACAGTGATCAGAGAACGTGAAGGACCCATGGTAAGATAAAGCGTCGGGATATCTCTCTATAAAGTCCTTTCGGAATATTGCTCTATCAAGTCGTTCAAAGATCCATTTGCCACGAATTCGTCTTTTCCACGAGAATTTGTGACCTCGGACTATGGCCGATTCTCCATTTATATGCGAGAGAAAGCGCGAGAGTCTTTCCGTTCGAGTTCCCGAGACAAGGTTGCCACCCCTTTTCTCCGTCCTAGATTCAAGTTCATTGAAATCACCCATAATACACCAAGGTAAATCAAAAATAGTATGAAGATTCATTAGGTTTTTCCAAAAAGTCTCCTTCTCGTTATTTTGTGTCGGTCCATAAATTCCTGATAAGATACAATTTTGTTGTTTATCCACATCATGTACCAGTAAATGAATAGCCCTACTGTCTGTACTCAAGGTTGCTATGTGAACACGGGAATTATTGTTCCAGAGGGCCCAAATTCCACCTGAGTGATTTGTGGGATTGACAATTTCTGCATGATCAAATCCTAGTTGACGAATAATTTTTTCCGAGTTAGAAAAGTTTGTCATGGTCTCACTGAGAAACAAGATGTCTGGTTTGTGTTGTCGATTGAGAGCTTCTATTTCAGCAATGATTTGCTGTCTTTTAGCGCCACACACATTCCACACGATGACTTTCATTTATAGAAGTGCGAATACCAGACTGTCAGAGCCTGGTGATTGTTTTCTATAGGTGTCTTTCGATTTGTGACTAAAAAACAAGACCTGATCCTGATTAATGTTTCCCTGCACATATTTTCTAGTGCGTACCAAATGAACCACAAAAGTGGAGTCTTGCCATGGTTAACCATGGATTGTCTGAGTATGGCCTTGGTGGTATACCGTAAGGTACTACCACGCTCACCAGAGACTTGTCTAACATACATGAGTGCCTTGAAAAAATTACAAACCCAACAGAAAAAATACAACCAAAGCCAAAATAACTTGATACAGGTTCTTGAACCATGTGATTGTGTGTAGTCCCAGCAAAGCCCAGAGAATGAGTTGACTGGTTCTTCAGTTGCATTCGTCTCAATTTGGGTTGCCTCAATCAGCCCCCTGCACACCAAGCCAATTCTATGAAAGGAAGAGGGCCACCATAAAAAAATTGACCTATAATACAGTTAGAGAGATCAATCTTGGAACATACATAGCATAGGTGAATAATCCAATCCCATGAAACATGTGACCAGAACATACATAACCAAAATTGATAAGAATCTATGAATAGCACCAAATCTAGATAAAAATAGGAAAACCCATTTTTAGTCTCAGAGAGCACCCTTAACAAACTTAGGGGCCTAACATCATTGACTTTCGAAGAAGGCTTTACAAGGATCATTGGCCAGTCCTCCAGGAGGTACTGGACAAGACCAACCCTTACCCCCATTTGAAGCTTCCAACCTTCTGGATCATATGAGGAAGACCAGATCCAAAACAAGGGGTGGAAATTCAACACTAGAGGTGAAAGAAGATCCACAAAGATCCCATAAAACCAGCGCCAGGTCCAATTCCCACACAAAAGAAACATAAATACCATAGGATTCAGAGCTGTCCAGCGTTTGTGAAAGCTCATCATATATATGAACCACAGAGTCAAAGTTAGTCCATGCACGGTCCCAGAATTCAGGACAGAAATAAAGGTTGTATTTCCATAGTGAACCCTCTTTGGGGTACTCCCCAAAACAAGGTTCATACAACAAAGTAGCGCATGATAAAGGTTACACGCAGAACAAGGAAGCTGAAACCACACACTACCCCAATTATGTGCTTGGGGACTAGCTTGAAGGGTGGGTGGACCCTGCCACAAACTACTAGTGATGCCTAACATACTTAGTAAGTACATAAGACACACACAGCTAGCCTTATTTATACAGATAACCAAGCACATCATATCATTACAACAAGAAAACCACAAGGACTGGATTAGGCATAGCCTTCACCATCCTCCCCCCTCTTGCGCTTAGCCGAGTCCGAAGACATCTCTACATCCTGAATCTTGGGAAGGTCCAGAAAAGCATCAGCAAAGTCCTCCTGATTGCTAACCGCTTGACTATCGTCCTCCATAAATTGCCCGTAGTCATTCCCTAGGGGATCTATAACATTAGTAGGACTCACAGAATTCTTGGGGACCATCTGGTCCCTATGTGCCAGAATAATCCCTTCTGGGACTGGTTTGATGGTCAAATTAGTTGGCCCACTTAAAGGAGCTTCCTGCCGAATAGGGGACAGTTGGTCTTCATTTTCCTGGGTTGTAGGGTCCTTAGTGGACTCTGTTGCAACCTCTTTACCATTTGCAGAGGGTTGAGGCCCAGCAGGCCTTAAGTTGGCTGTGGTAGGCCTTTGTCGATTGAGATTAACAGCACGCTGGCGTTTTTTCGGGGAGACTCTAACCTAGTTTTCAGAGATAGACATAGAATAGGTTGTCTTTTGTGGCTCACCCCAAGCAGCAGGGGGGCCATTGAATCTTTCAACCACAATCTCAACCTTGGAGTGGTCCGGAACATTCGGACAGCCTTCAATCTTGTGGTCTTCCGCACCACAAAAGGCACAAACTTCATGGAGATTTTCATAAATGAGGGGTATAATCTTAGATTGCCCACCTGCCGACACTACTAAAGACTCAGGCAGCGGTTTAGTAACATTGATGTTAATACATACTCGGGCAAACTTCCCTTTAAGGCGGAGAAGAGTATTTTGGTCAACCTTGATCACCCTACCCACAGGCTTGAGCAAGTGAACCAGGATATCAAAATCCCAGAATTCCCAGGGTAGTCTAGGTATGCGTACCCATTGATCTACATGGGTTATTTCTGCCGCAAACGGGTCAAAGAACGGGACAAATTCGAGCATTACAATGTTCAAACCCCCCAGAGTGTAAGGTTTGCCCATCCACACCCGATCCCTATCCTCAGTATTGGTAAAATAGACAGTAACCCAACCATTACCCATAGCCACAAACGACATATCCCCTTTGACAAAACTCCATTCAGATCTAGCCCGGTTGCTTAAATAAGAAAGAGGCAGAAATTCCCTCCAAGGCTTAATTAGCAGAGCAAGAGCTTTTAATTCCCCAGTGTGTTGAGACACTCTGGGAGAATGAGGGGGAGAAATTTGACTCGAGTTATCAGGCTCAATGGGGTTGTCAGGAGACGACCCTAGAGGTGGTGTCTGGTTACGAACAGTCGTCGGGTCCGCATGACTAACTCCCTGCGGAGAAATAGCACTCGACAGAATATGACTACATCCCAAACCGAACTTTGTATCCTGGGCGTATGAACGATGGGGTTCCTCAGTCGGATTGAGTGCATTATGACTTCGGCTTCCACTTCCAATATGAGTACCTCGAGATTGGGCAGAATGACAAAGATAGGGATTTTGATCTTTGAGGATAGAAGAACCATCGTCAATTAAAGGGTCAGAGAAGGGGGAAGTTGTGGAGTTTTCAGACATGAGCTCAGAAGTTATTGTGGAAAGGGAGTAGAACAGGATGGGGTGGTGCAATAGATCCCCCAACCGAGTCCCTTTAAATAGAGAGCTTCCAACTAGCTTGGTTGAAATCCAACGAGACACAGGAGACTCACTCAGACTCAAGTTAGAGCAGCAGGCACTTTGAACAGACACACAATTTAGATAGAAGAACTTCACACCATCATGACAAATAGTCCCAGCAAAGTCCGAATAGCATAAACCAAAACAACCAAAAGGAAGCAGACAAAGAAGAAAAGAAAAGAAAAGGAAGGGACACACCTAGGAAACGCGCAAGCATAGAGTCTTCTGCCACCATTCTGATCTCTTCGAAGATCTCCTCCAGAAGCACAGGTGAATCTGAGTCAGGAAGGAAATGAAAACAGGCACAGTCACCCCTCTTTTCAAGCTTTGACCACTGGATCACACAGGGTTTTTCCTGTAGCAATCGAAACTAGAAGACAATTTTTCCCATTGTGACAGTAATTTCCTCCAAAATCTACAAATAGATGCTAGAACACGCCAAAGTTTCGAATCGCCATCATGAATCCCAACATCAGAACACTCAATTGGATTTCGTATCTCTTGATTCTGCAAAACCCCTGATTCACCCGGTACAAACCCTAGCAGATAAAGCGCCTGTATTTGGACTAATCTGGGTGGAAGATTGTGAAGAAAATCATTGCGAAGATCGTAGGTGAAGATGATTGTGAATCTCTTTAAAACAGCTGAGATCTAAGATTCGAGATTTACATCTCCATTTAGGCTGGAACGAAAACAAGGGGCTAGGGTTCCGTAAGGACAGGGACACCGCTTCTAGAGAGAAGGAGGTCTCTCTCTCTCTAGAACAATCGACTTGAAAAAGTTGCTACATCGAAACTAGTTGTGTAATTGTGACCCAGGCCTAGGGAATCTCCCACAATATTTGATTTTAAGAATTCGAAAAGAATATAAAGTCACGGTGAATAGAGCCATCAACAATTTTAACTTTTAAACTATAAGGAAATAATTTTAAAAAAGGCAAACAAATAGGAGCCTCTTGGCTCTTGGTGCATATATAGTTGGTAGCTATTGAGGGTCTTTTACAAGCTTCTTTAAGTTTTTTTTTTTCCTTAAAACAAATTTTATTTTTTTTTTTTGAGTTGATGTACCTCTTGGTATTGTAGGAACTTCCATTTCATGATAAATAAATAATATAATAGCCACTAATTATAAAAAAAACAAATATAGTAGCCTAAAAATCGATTATATATAACTAGTGAATTAATTAAAAAAGTAGTAAACATTTTCGATTTTTTCTTGTTAACTAGTGCATTGTACAACTGAATTGAAGGCTATCTTAAAGCATATATTATTTATATTGTATCCCCATTTCCATCCCAACAAAAAAAAAATAAAGAAAAATCTCAACTTGTTTAGTGATAGTACATTGTACAAATGAAGTACTCTAAATACATACAATCATACCTTACATGATTTATTAATTTTATGTTATTTCCCCTCCTACCAGAAGAAAAAAAAATGCATCTAAAAAATCCAATATGAAGGGCATCTTCTTGTTCTTGATCATCTAGAGCTTGATGACCTCAGGAATATGCACCGGGTAACGGTCAATGCAATCTGACCACGCGCTATCTTTTGGCGCGTCAATGTCCCTGATACATTTCCACACTGCACTATTACACTTAAATCCACTCCCAAACGCAATCTGCCAAACACGGTCTCCCTTCTTCATCCTTCCTTTGGCTTCAATGTACCCGAGTTCGTACCACAATGAAGACGACGATGTATTCCCGAACCTATGCAATGTCATCCTAGAAGCTTCCACATGTGCGTCGGAAAGATCGAGATTCTTCTGGAGCGTGTCGATCACGGCCCTTCCCCCTGCGTGGATGCAGAAGTGCTCGAACGCTTGCTTGAAGTCCGGAATGTACGGCTTCCACTTGGGGTTTAAGAGTTTACGGCCGATGAGGGAGAAGAGGAAGAGGAGTTGCTCCGATGCAGGCAGCACTAGGGGACCGATTGTGGTGATGTTCGATTTTAAGGCTTCCCCTGCGAAATTTAGACATGTTAATTTAGGCGACTGGTGAAATACAGGTCGGGTATATATCGACTTCAAGTAAATACGGGTTAGGTGTCTTTTTGGGTTTGGGTAATAGCGCAGGTGTATTTGGATTTTGATTCCGTCCAACGAGTTATGGTCTCAATCTTTTCGGTTTTTCCTTGAAAAAAATTGTCTCTAAATATTGTATTTTGTCCGGTATACAGTATACAATATGATTATCTTTTAGCAACAATGGATGAATGAGTTGCGCCAATAGTCTAATAGTGAGGAATTCCGATCCAGTGAAAAGTCACAAAGTCCAACAGAATTGAACTTTATAAAAACAAAATTTTCGAGTCAAAGGCGCAGGTCGAGCTTGACCCACTAACTTGCGGGTTTTCCGGGTTTGGGTCGTAAAAATCGTGTTAAACCTAAAATTTTCAAGCGAGTTCAAGTCAAGTTACCTGCGATTGACATAAGGTCTTTGGAGAGTGAAATCCCGACTTTGCCCTCGGGGTCTTCTTCCTGGTAGACGCACTTGTACGCCTTCATGTCCAAGCCGCGATGAGTCCGGACCACATGGGTCAACTGGTACTTGGATCGCGAGCGTGCGGAGGGTTTGTTGGTGAGGAGGATTGCGGCGCCACCCATGCGGAAGAGGCAGTTAGGGAGGAGCATGGCACGTTCCTTGCCTTGGTAGTAGTTTGGGGTTATGATCTCTGTGCTGATCACCAGTGCGTTGGATTTCGGGTGTATCTACGCACACATTGCATTTATAGGAGTTACTATAGATTAAGCAATTGAATTGAACTATGTAACAAATTAACAATGACATAATTTAGATTCTCTCTGTCATGATCTAGCTAAATAATCAAAAAAGATAATCTTTTATAATTGTAATTGGTTAGGATAAAATGATTCATTAAACATTCTCTATTTCTTTTCCATATAGTAGTAGGTAACAAACAATATGTAAATCTTGGGTCAATAGGAAATAGTCTATTTTAATTGTAAAATTTAAGGCGAAAAACTACATCTGACCCTTCTATACTTCTCCTGAATGGGACTTCGGATAATTGGTTTTGCGATTTCTTGTGTGATTTAGATACTCTCACAAAAAACTATGTGGTTGCTACGTGCCAACAGGAAAATTATATAAACATGCTCCTTTGAAATCAACTTTTGGTATTTCATTGTAAGTTTTATAAATAATATAAGAAAAATTATAATTAATTTGTTATTGAAATTGTGAAATGACAAATAATATCAAACAAAAAAGTTAAGTTACCTAAAAAGTCACATAAAAAGAATGAAGATAGTATTAACTATTCAAATCACATGTTGAATTATACTCTCCACTCCTTCATATCTATTAATTATTGTTTTCCTACTCTCTTCATTCCATCTATGAACTTCACAATCATATTTATGTGAGACATAAACATGACTCCTCAATCTAACATACACTTTGTTTACGAGACGAACAAAGTAACTTTTATCGTTTTCGATAAAAGTATTTATTTAAAATAGATATCTTCATTTGAATGTTTTCATTAACTATCATTTCTTTAATTACTACTATCTCCGTCCTAAATAAGTGTTTACTTTACTAAGTTTTTATCATTGATTACTCATAAATTACAATATGAAATTATCGTCGATATTGTACTAAAAATTACAATGGTGCTAATTTTATATTGTAACTCATCGTAATCTATGAGTAATCAACGGTCATAACTTAGTCAAACAGACACTTATTTAGGGACATAGGGAGTATAATTTTGTCAATGTTTTCATTAAATACTAGTTCTTTAATATTTTATCAAACTTTAAAAATCTAATCTAATTATTTAGGAATAGAGGGGTAGATCACGGTCATATTCAACATGATCAATATATATAGAACTAATTAGGTTTTTACCCATCGAGGTTTTGAAAATTAGTTTTATCTTACCTTAAGTTTGAATCAACTAATAGTTAACCCACCTAACCTTTGTATTAAATATTAAATACAACCTTTTCAAATCAAATTATTGATAAAATTAATATTAATTGACAAAATTGCCCTTAACATAAAAGACGCACATTAGAAATGATATAACCCATTGAGGTCCCTTCACTCTGCCTTCTGCCTCTCATTCTCCAGAATACGGTTATACTCCTTCATCCTTTTCTCTGTATTTCCTCTCTAATTTTCCAGAATACTACATTTGTGAATTCCTCTCATTGATTAATTTTGGAGGAGTAAAGTTATCTTTTCATGTTTTTAAAGGAGGCGGCAACACACAGACAACACATAGTAAAATTAAATGATTAATTTTTTGGAGGGGTAAAGTTGTCTTTTCATGTTTTTAATTAGGGTTAGTTTAGGCTTTTCCCACCATCCTACAAGGGTAAAATTGTCATTCACCGAAAAAGGAATAAAATAATAAAAGGTTCAAACTTCATGTAGGATAAACCTAATTTCCTAAACATTGGGAGTAGAATTCCAATCTCACTAAACCTCAATGAGTAAAATCCTAATTTGTTCAATATATATATATATATATATATATATGTAGCTTTAACTCATCAAAACAAGAATAAATGATTGACTTTTTGAGCTTCTGGAAAGTCAAGTCCAAATGGCCAATAACAAACAAGCTGGCAAAATTAAAGGCCCTGAAAACATGAGGATAGAGACTTAAGTGTCCCTACCTTTGAATTGGCCCTATTAATTGGTCCCTCAACTGACTATTTAGGTGTCTTCTTAATTGCTGATTGGTTGGAACGGTTGTAATATTTTCCAACTCACCATAATTAATACCCAAATAACAAACATTGCCCCCCCCCCCCCCCCTACATGAGAAGGAAAAGCTTCTCACTCCTTACCCTCATAATCCAACCCGATTTTGCCGGTAAATTCTGGGTTTTGAATATGATTTTCTTGACCCATACTCGAAAAAATCGAACCCGAAGAACTCGCAAATTAGCAGGCCAAAACCACCGTTTGACTTGAAAACTTTATTTTTTAAATTCAACTCTGATAGAATTTGTGACTTTTTATTGGAATTCATGATTATGAAACTATAAGTGCAACTAATTGATCATTTGCTATCTTTCTAATTTAAGTTGAAATGCTTAAAATAATCTATCGTTACTAGAAGATAATCGTATTTTATTATGTATATTGCACAAAAAACAGTATTTATACACAATTTTTTTTTGAAAAAGAACTGAAAAAGGTCGTAGTTATAACCCATAGGGTTAACCCAAAATCTAAATACATCGCCTGTATTTACCCGAAATACATCTGACCCGTATTTACCCGAACCCGATATACGACAACATATAACCCGCCCGCCTGCCCGCCCGAATTGAGTAAAGCTAATTTTTGGAAATTTCAACAATTTTCAATATATGATAAAATTATCATCATAATATTTTACTATTAAGATATATTTTTATAATAATATTGGATATCGTAAAAGTTAATAATAATAATGTAAACAGAATTGCTTAACAAATACAATATTGTGACATAAATACTACTAACCAATGTCAAAATTTCAGATCACTATTTCAATATACTATAACTGACCAATTTATAGATTTTAACTTTATGTTATTACTTGAAGTAGAGATTTAAAATACTGTCCATTAAACTATATATTAATAATATTGATTTCTTTTCTCCCCTCTAATTGTGGAACCACGCGAATGCCCTTTGAGTTTGAAGCGTGGATGCTGTCAAGGCCCCCTTAACCTTGCACAACTGAATATGGAAGGTGTTGATATTCGAACTTGAGACATCTTATTTATCGGTCTGGCTCTGATAGTCTCATACTATATGGAACTATCTTAACCAAAAACTTGAACTGATAGTTGAATCCTTAGAAATGGTTTTATACTCTAACACTAACGTTAACATAAAACATTATATTCAACTGTCCATTAAACTATATATTAATAATATTAATTTCTTTTCTCTCCTCTAACATTAACATAAAACATTATATTCAATGACGTTTGACGTTTCTTTAAAAATTTTGATTTCCTAGAATGAATTTCAAATATAGGACGAAGGAGCATATGTTTTATCAAGTATAGTTTCGTTCGTAACTCATAAGAATCGAATATAAAACCTTACAATAATAAATATTAAAATGCTTATTGTAAATGTGTAATCGATTAAACAGTATGGACTATACAGTATTATGTTTGTCCTTGGTCGGGTGTAGCAATAACTATACACTGTTGGTTGGATTAGTTGCTGCAACTATACAAGGCAATAGTTATTATAATTCTACCATATATAAATTATAATTATTATTAACCATACAGTGACAGTATTCATTTATGACACCTATTTTATATATATATATATATATATAGTATGTGAATAGCTATTTCCAAAGATACCTACTATAATATTTGAACATTTCATAAAACTAGTGACACGTGAATTATGAAAACTGTTACGCATTTTTTCCATTTCATATTATCAAGTAGGTTAATCTAATAGGTTAGCAACTCACATCAATTGGATTGGTACTCGAAACTAATCGTCCGCGTATGTAATTATCATAATTAAGCAAATAATTAAGGCTTAATAGATATGATTAACACGTACTTACGAAAGAGTTAAACATTAATGAATGAATGAATTAAGTAGTACCTGCAATAGATCCCTAGCCAAATCAACTGAAATAGGGCTGCAACTGCACCCCATGCCTGACAAATTAAAGCTCTTAATATTGCTCCTCATCTTGTACTTATTCACAACCATGGCGGACAGCGAAGGCGTCGGGCAAAAAAGACTACAATTCACGATCAAAAAGTCAATGTCCCTCGGCTTGACCCCGGTCCTGGTCAAAAGATCGTCGATGGAGGAGAAAATGACCATTTCAGCCTCCTCCCGGGCGGCCTCCATGGTGGGCTCCACGGGGATGTAATGAATCGCCGTGGGAAGACACGTCTCTTCCCCCAAACCGGACCTCTCGAGGATCCGCATTTGGAACTCCACACTCTTCGGATTGTCCGGGAGGTTGAGTTTAGAATGCTCCATGAAGGTGGAGAACGGGGCCCGGTTGCCGGGGGAGGGTTTGAATAGGGCGTAGTCAACCAGGTAGACAGGCCGAGGTCTAGACATTAAGTAGACCGTGAAAATGAAAACTAACAAAAGGGAAAAGAAAAGGGTCTGCGTCCGGTTCAGCTGGATCGAGGTGAGAATAGCCAAGATCTCCACCGGGCCCACTCGGAGGATCTCGGCCGTCAAGGCCCACATTATGGGGATTAGAAGTAGTCTAAGAAAATTGTTCACAAAGTATGTGTAGCCTAATTTCACATACTTGAGCCTCATACTATCCATTTTTCCCCCTTTCAAGTTTATTTTTTGTGGGTCTTTTTTTTTTTGGTTTTTTTTGGAGGTGGGATTGGAGAGAAAAATTGTTAGGTTGTGTATGAGAGAAAAGAAAAATGAGGGGAGAGGGGGATTATAAAGAGAGAAAAAGAGGAATGGGGGCAGATGGGAGGTGTAAATTGAGGCATCAACATCAAACAACGCTCTCTTAGCTAGGTGGGGGATTAGAATTTATTAGGGCTTTTACTTATTAGAAACAATAAAGTGTGATGAGTATTATCTTTTCATAAAAGGAATTAGCAAATTAACTTCTATTTATATCACTAAGCTAATTAATTTTATAGACAAGGCTTAGGGTGGTTGTAAAGGTATTGTATTACTTATTTATCCATGAAATGTATGGTCTATTAATCACTCCCTTTATCCTAAAATATTTGTCTCAATTTATTTATCTTTTTTACAACTTCAACAATTCTACCCTGCTTAATAAATGTTTTTGTCACTTTTTGTAATTCTAATGACTCATCAAATATTTCCGATTAATACACGGGTAGTATGGCTAAGATATAAAACTTGCACCATATTCTCAATATGCATTGGTTTTCTAGAGATGATTATGGTGACAAACCTACAAGAAGGACTGAGGAGGTAGGTCCTGTTTTTTTGAAATGTGTAATAAATTTAATTTACTTACTTTACCTATTTTAATTACACTATTTTACAAAACATATATTTACAATTTTATATATAAAACAAGCCGTGACGTGAGTGATTTTTCTTACACTTCAAAACACATGACTATAATATATAAAAATTTAATTACTTTTGCAGAATATGAGGGTGATAACTAATTTGCACTTCTTTAGCAATAGTAATATATAAATATAATTTAATATTATTTAGATATTTGATTGGTGTGGCCATATTGAATGGCCATTTGATCCTGTGTCGTAATAATATATATATATATATATTATATGAAAAATGCGTAAAGACCGACCTTTATATCGTGTGGTATTGCATGTAGAAAGTAGTACGTTGTAGGTCCACCAAAATTGGTTAGGAGTTAAAGGCTTAAAGATGCAACTTGCCAATATATACGTCAAACCTTAATTGTAGCTTCCTATTAGCTGAAAGAGAAAACGAATTAGTCTTTGCTCAAGGAGAAAACGAGTTCAACTTTTAGTTGTACAGTTTATTAACGAATTTTGATGTCTTGTAAACATAAATGAATGCATGTAGTGTAGTGCCACTTGTATTGAAATGTGTAAATGCTACGTAACTTATAGATATATGTTTCAATATAAAAAAGTATGCATTTGGCCATCAAAGTTGACGAGTTTTTGTTAAGATGGATATAGCGATGGTTTATCTGTTAATATCCTCTTTATGAAATTAGTTCGGAATACTGAGTGACTAGTGGCCTATCTAATGCGGCCCGTAAGCTATCGTTGAGTACATTTAGTCTTTTTTAATAAAAAAAGTCCCTTGATTTTTTTACCTATCCTATGTATCCTACAACATATAATATTTTGCATTTTTTCTACATATGGATCAAAATCAGTATTTCACCATCAACCACACGGTGAGCACACATACTACTAATTCGCAAACTTAAATACACAAACATTCTTGCATTTCAAGCATAAATTCCAACGCATACATATGTATAGGTATAATAGAAGCATCACAAAGTTCTTTGATTTTTTACCATCTTACGACATGCAATGTTTATTTGTTTTTCCAACATGTAGATGAACCACATAGTCAGCACACATGTACCAATATGCAAATTCAAATACGCAAACATTTTTGGATTTCAAGTATATCTCATGCATGCACATGCAAGCATAAGGCCATCCGTAATTATGAGTTTAAATTAGATTCACTGCTGACATGGCATAGATGATAATGAAATGAAGTCGTATAAGAGCATCTGCAATGGTGAATTTTAATTCGACTCACTGCTGACGTGGCATGAAACGAGAACGGAATGAGGTCGTATAGGACCCTTCAGTGGTGATAATGAGACTTTAAAATATTAATATTTTAATCATATTTTTTTTCTCTTTCCTCCTCCACCTCATTTTTTATCAATATAACCAAATTAGTTATATTTTTAAGTGAGACCGATTTACTTTTTTTAATTAATATGAGTCAAACTCATTCTCACCATTGGAAAACTAGCTAAATAAAAGGTTAAATTTTGACTCTTCCATAGATTCCACGTCATACAATTAGTCAAACTCAAATTCACCATTGCGGGTGCTCTAAGACATTTTAAAGGTGAGAATGTGACGAGTTTGAAAGCGAGTTTAACACACTAATATTTTAATCATATTTTTTTTCTCTCTCTCCTCATCCACATCATTTTTTATCAATATAACCAAATTAATTATATTATTAAAAGTAGGGCCCACTTACTTTTTTTAATTAATATGAGTTAAATTTATGCTCACCATTGGAAAACTATTTAAATAAAGGGATAAATTTTGACTCTCTTGGTAGGGGTCCACAGATTCTACATCATCCAATTAGTCAAACTCAAACTCAAACTCACTGTTGCGGATGCTCTAATAGCAACATCAAAGTTCTTCTATGCAACCAATTGTTACACGCAAAGTTTGACATCTAAGTTCTAGTTAAGTTTGTTGAAACCTATTGATTTGTAAAGGGGTCCCGGGGGAAAGATAGAATTGATGTTTACTTAACTTTTGAGACTTTGGATGAGTTTCATATGTGCTTGAACTCTTTCAATCCCTTAATTTATAGCCTCCTACTTCTCATTCTCATATGATCAAACAAATTAACTAGATAAAAAATAAGTAAGTTGATTTCTCATATATTTTTCAAATCAAATTAAATTCGATCCAGTGAACTTATCAATAATTATCGGAATAAATTACTAAAAGGTACCCTATGTTTTGCAGTATCTATTTTTAGAGGACCATATTATTGAAAATAATTTCTAGGTACCCTGTGTTTTGTAGCACCTATTTTCTAGTGACAAATTATCTTTTAAATTTATTACAAGATCCCCAAGACTATGTAAAATTGCAAAAAATATCCCTACCTTCATAAAAACTTATCAATTTATATTTCCACCTGCATTACTATTTGTTTTAAAGAATTAGCATCTCCATATTTTTCATTTGGTATCAAAGCAAATAGTAATGCAGAACATATAGTAATTCTTTAAAACAAATTATTAGAGCTTGTCAATGAAAAATATGGAGATGCTAATTCTTTAAAGGGAAATTAGATTTAAATAATTCGAACTTTGGGTCATAGTAGACTAAATAATTTGAACTTTAAATTTGGTTCTAAATAATTTGAATTTTGACCCCCTTGGATTCTAGTAGCACACCACCGAGTTAAGTTGAATTTAACTCGGTGGCGGGATGACAACAGTAAGCTGACATGGCACAACTAAAAATCCTAGACACGTGCCTTCATCGCCACGTCATCCCGCCACCTTGGTGGCGTGCGACTAGAATCCATGGGGATCAAAGTTCAAATTATTTAGAACCAAATCTAAAGTTCAGATTATTAGTCTACTATGACCCAAAGTTCAGATTATTTAAGTCCAATTTTCCTTCTTTAAAGCAAATAGTAATGCAGGTTTAAAAAAAAATAGTAATGCAGGTGGAAATATAAATTGACAAGCTTTTATCAAGGTAGAGATATTTTTGCAATTTTACATAATCTTGGGGATCTTATAATAAAACTAAAAGATAATTTGTCACCAGAAAATATGTACTACAAAACAAAGAGTACCTAGAAATTATTTTCAATAATATGGTCCCCTAAAAATAGATACCGCAAAACATATGGTACTTTTAGTAATTTATTGTAATTATCGATAATAAAGTTTTATTTTTGAAAAAATTAGGCAGAGTTTTCCCTTCAAACATGAGTACTCCCCATGCTTAGTGCAACACTTTAATTTGGATGTATGGATTGGATAACTTCTAATTTGAAAGCATACATTCTAATTTGGATACCTCCTCAGTATTGATGTATGGATTGGATAATTTCTCCAAACAACATAATAAAACCTAATGTGGAAGGTTGAGTAACACCAATTTACTAAAGTTTATCAGTTTTTGCCTAAATTTATCAAAATTTACCAAAGTTGTGAAATAATGGATTTGAGCCCAATTCAACCCCAAAAGCTAGCTTAGGAGGTTGAGGCACCCAAGTCATTATAAACACCACAATATGGGTGTCAAAGGCCGATGTGGGACAACTCAACACGCCCCCCTCACCACGAGGCGCAGACAACAACTGCGGGCGCGGCCCCAACATCAATGACTCTAGCTCTGATACCATGTGAAATAATGGACCTGAGCCTAATTCAACCCCAAAAGATAGCTTAGGAGGTTGAGGCACCCAAGTCATTATAAACACCACAATATGGGTGTCAAAGGCCGATGTGGGACAACTCAACAAAAGCTTACCAAAAGCTACCAAATTTAAAAAACAAAAAAAATCAATTTTGATATATTGGCGTAAATTTGTCAAAAGTTACTAGAATTTGCCAAAATTTACTAAAAATTCTCAAAAGTTACCAAAATTTAACTTTTACTCAACTATTTTTTACCAATGAATTTGACAGGTCCTTAGGTAATTTATTATTGTTTTTAATGCAAAATTAAAAGTTATATTATAAGGTTTTCTTTTTATGTAACATTCCACCGTAGTTTTTATAACGTATAAAAATTAAAATATATTTTAAGGTTCTATAATCAATAAATTAAGTTCTAATGAAAATATTTTTTTATAATTAAATTGTATTTTACTAAAATCAAAATCACAAAGAAAATAGAATTATTATTATTATCATTATTTCAATTTCTGAATTTCTCATAACATGACTAAAATACTAGTTTATTAGAAATTTTGAAAGTAAAACTACACATGAACTTAATGATAAATAAATAAATATAAAAATTTTATTTGAATATTTCAGAAAATGAGGATGCCATATGTCATATACATAGATTTTACGATTTTACAACTATAGTATTATTCAAAAAATGACTAGCAGGTCCCTATACTTTGATGTAATTATTTTAAGGGCCCTATATTTCGAAAAATTATTATGGGATGACATTATCTTTTCGGTAATTATTTATTGGGGACATTCCGACCAATTTTTCAGTCTAAAGATGTGCGAAACAATGGTTTTTTTATTTAAGGTTGTTTTAATTGAAGTCAACTATCATTTTAGACCTTATTAATATATAATGTTGGTCAAAGATACATAACTCTAATCAACAATAAATACTGCAATTAATACTTTGTTCGCCGGAAAATAGATCAGAATGTTCCCCATAAATAATTACAACAAAGATAATGTCACCATACAATTATCTATCAAAATACAGGGCCCTTAAAATAATTACATCAAAATATGAGGACCCTTTAGTCGTTTTTTGTAGTATTATTCAAATCAGCTAGTATTGAAAAATATTTACATAAAGAAAATATGTAAATTATGTATGATAATAATTTTTTTCAATGATATTAATTGTTAAGCGTGAATTTATAATTATCAAAATTCATTCTTAAAAATAGATCGATTAACTAAATTATTAGAAAATTTTAACATACATCACATGACAATTGAAAGCTACGGAGTAGTTTGAAGATGAAATGAGCTCCACTTTATATTTTATATATTTTTTTAATTAAAAAAGGGACCTATCTTAATTCCAGTTGGAAATTCAAAGCTACAAATAATTGGGAGGCAGATTTATGTCCTACGTTGATTTCAGTGTTGTGTTATTTTTCATTCATACTACTCAAAATCACATATTCACATGTTCTCATTAATTCAAGAATAAATAAGTTTTTAAACCAAAAAAATAAAGAAACAAAGTTTAAAGTATTCATACGCGGAGTACTGTACATAGCAAGTAGGACTACGCAATAACAAGTAGGTCAGGAAGTCATTTCATCGTTAAAGGCACATAACATTATTCATTCATTCATTCTCATTTTATCCTTCTCATTTTATCTATCACCTAAATGGCTAAATTTACACGTTAATTAAATTGTAATCATTAATTTTTTAATATATATAATGTTATGAGACTATTTTTGTTTGATTCATAGCCAAAAACATTGTGGTATGAGCGCAACAATGCAATTTTTTGATAAAAAAAAAGATGTATGAAATTATTGATTAAAACAAGATATTAAAAAACGCAAAATATTTAATAAGTGAGAGATAAAATAAGAAAGATAAGTATGTCATTTCACACAAAGGAAAATACTCCCTCCGTCTTATATTAATTGTTGTCTTTAGAAATTGTGCAGTCAAATATAAAAAGTTTTGACCATAAATTTCTTAATATACAATGACATGTTACATAAAATTACTACGTATCATTAGATTCGTAAAAGAAAATACTATTATCAAAGTATAATACTCAGTGTTATATAAGAAATTATCAATCAAAGAGTGAAACTGAAGATCGTAACAATCAAATATATTAATATTGAATAAAGGGAATACTATTTTATTGAAAAGAAGCATAAAGAAATTATCAACTAAAGAATGAAACCGAAGATGGTAAGAATTATTGTGCACAGTGTATATACGTCAACTACTATGCCATGTCAGTATGTGATAAAATTTAATGCTCTTTTCTAAGTCAAACTTTCAAAAATTTTATCTTTTCGTGATTTCAATGTCCACATTTCATTAATAATTACTACTAGCCTATTTTGTCAATTTATTTTCTACTTACTGTAAATATATCCGTGTGTAAGTATGACCCTTTTTCTTTCAAATGGGGACACCAAAAGCAAAAAGAGGATAAAAGAAAATTTTATGTTCATGCATCATGCATGTGTGAATTGTGATGATATAGTCTTACGTTAACTTTAGTTGTAATGAGTTTAAATTATTCCAATAGAAATAATTTTCAAATTAATCTATCTTTTTTGTTCAAAAACTAAAATAGGTTGAAAATATGCATTATAAATTAGAAAGTTATGTCAAATCCAACAACTCATTGTTCGATCAACTGAATTCAGGTCCTAATTATGATCAAGTATATATACGATATTTTTTTCTGAACACCTACTGTTCAATATTTTTTTCCGATTTTTCCCTATATAAATTTAAAGGGCGTGACTGCAAATGTTAATTAGTGTTTTATGATATACGGAACAATAATAATACAATTATTCTCCTGGTAAATGCGAAGTGGGATTTTCATCTCTTCTATATATATGTTTCTCTTCTTTATATTGTACTTAAGTGATTTAGATTATGTTAATTCAGATTAATTACTCACATAAGCATATTAAGCAATACGAGATTATTGTATATCATATATAATAATCAATCTTGTTTGCACACATGTTTTGGTTTGATCTTTACATCATTTAGAAAGGTTTAATCAAGAGAAGTATGCCATGATTCTAGACAATATCAAGTATAATAAAGAGAAATTGGAATTAGATAAACCAAACTTTGAGGGTGTTTTGATGTAACGAACCAACCTTAAATATTAATATTAGACAAACTGACCTTAATAGGTTGTTTTTTTCACCAAACCACCACCGAGTCAAACTCGTCAGAAGTGTGACATGGCGGTGACGGAAGCTTCTGATAGTGACTAATATTAATGTTCCTTTTTTTTGGCTAAAACACCCTCCATGTAAGCTTCCGCCACCGCCACGTCACACTTCCAACGAGTTTGACTCAGTGACGGTTTGTTGGAAAAAACAACATATTAAGGTCAGTTTGTCTAATATTAATATTCAAGGTTGTTTCGTTATATCAAAGCACCCCCAAAGATTGGTTTATTTAATTTCAATTTCCCTATGATAAATTTTGTCCGTGATCTAACCAAAGAGGGGCAGTAGCCAATCTTTTCACCAACGTTTGATCAATTTTTAAAGAAAACAAAGTAAATTATAGGTGAAAATTGTGAGGTTTGATGAATCATATTTATTAATATTTATCTATTTCTTAAACAGGGGTAAACAAAGTATAATATTTATCTAGCTAGTTATCCTTTGCCCTCCAACCCATAAAATTCAATTGATAATTACCCTAAAATAAAGGCCTAATTGACCAGCAAAATTTACCCGGAAAAAAATTCCTATATGTAATCTATATCATACCAAGTGAAGCTCAAGATAATTCCATCCAATTGTTACTTTGTCAAAAAATGACCGAGGGCATACATGTTCCTATAAAAAAAAAAAAAAAGGTCGCTGTCATATTGTAATTATTTAATAGTACCCCTTTTTTACTTCGATATAGTAAAATAAAATAAAAGAAAACATATATATATATATATATATAAACCGAAAATGAAAATCATTCTTTTAGAAAAAGGACTGAGGTCCTGAATACAGTAAATTCTAAATACATTCCCATAACCACCATATTGTAATTGTCTTATACTAATCTTTGTGACTATGATAGAATAAAACAAAACATAAAACTAGAAAAAAACATATCTCCTTGTCACTAACCAAACTGATATCAAATCTTGTCATATTCCAATTCCAGTTAATAGAATGTTGTAGAAATTATCTTAAAATGGGCTCTTGCCCAAAATTTATCTTAAAAAAGAATGTTGTAGAAATTATGGGATGGGGGGTAATTACATTCATATATCAAACATCAAATTGCCCAAAATTTATCTAAAAAAGAATGTTGTAGAAATTATGTTCACTGTAAGTAATTAAGCTTAAGCATATGCATGATTGCATTAATCTCTTGGAGAAATGAAGAAATATTTATGGGGTAAAGTACTTGTCATTTTAACTTTCACGATCTTCAATGTCATTATTTGATTGATAATTTCTACACTTTTATGACAGTAATTTTCGTTACCATAATGGTAGTAATCTTTTGTAACAAGTCATTATATATTTTGAGAAATTTATGGTTAAAATTTTTAATGTTTGACTGCATTAATGTCATCCCCAGGATTCAAACCCTGGATACTTGGGGTACAAGGTGAACCTCTTGCCACTCATGCAAGAGGTGATTGGCTTTGATGAATTAACATGATATATTCTATAAGTTTCTATTTTTCTCTATGACTTTAATTATCAATATTGTTTATGAATCTTATCATTATTGTTTTAAATTTAAGTACGAAAATGACATTGTCAACATCATTATCATTGTTTTAGATACTAGTACAAAAATGACATTATTAAAATCACTATAATATGCTGATTCGGGTTTTCTCCTTGTCTAGAATCATATTTATACACATGTTTTTCCGCAAGTACGTAGGAATCAGTATTTTCATCAGCTTTAGTTCATATAGGGATAGTTATCTATATTTGGATTTCCCATACACCCATAGTGAATGACGGATCCAAACATTAAAGTTAGGTACGTTCATTTAATAATAACTATCATTATGTGCATTTTAAAGAAATAACCATCCCAATGTTAGGGGTGTCTACTTATTTGAATTTTTTATGAATACTTGGGTTGCTTTATTAAATCACACACTCTTGCTAATATTTTGGCTTTTTTTAGGGTGTCTACGCTATACAAATATAAAATATTCTCCAAATGTATAATAGACTATTTAAGTTTCTAGGCTTGAGGTGTCCATGGGCACACCTAGCCATAATACAAATCCACCCATGCCCCATACAATATTCAACCATGGTGTCCCTGGAATTTTGTTGTTGTTTGTTATATTTGTATATCACCAAATAGAGACATTCAAGAGCCCTGTTCTTTTCTGCGGTTGGTAAACTGTGGTGCCACAACCTACCACAATTCACCACAACCCACCACAAAATATCATTCTACCACAATTTACCACAACCCACCACAAATTACAATATTTATATATATATACAAAAAAACTCACCACAACTTACTAATAACCCGCCACAATTACACCACAACCCGTCACAATTTCACCGCACCCTACCACGTCATACTGCAGAATACTGCATAAAAGAACGGGGCACGTATATGTTCAAGTGATTATATCACCCAATGATAATAGCTTCAACATTAATGGCTAGGTCTCATATTGCTGCTTTTGTTGGTTAATTGGCCAGTTGATTTCGTGGGCATAGGTGGTTACTAGTTAGGATGACCAAACTAGCTAATTTAATTAATGTTTACTTACTAGTTTCAACACTTAATTAATGTTTACTAGTGACAACTTTAACTATTAAAATTTGACAAATTAGCAAGTCGTGCCAACAAGAATGAGCAATATTAGGTGGATGTCTAGGCATATATGTAGAAATATTACCACAAAGTTCCACGTTTTATTGATTAGAATTATTAGGTTATGATAAGTTGAGAGAGTTAAATCTATTTTAAGATATTTTAGCCTTGTATTCCTATCAGTAGTCCTTAAGATGTTATATACTTCAACGTAGTGTATCTACCTAGATATATTATGTATATGAAATTTTTTCAAAAATTTGTTAATATCAATTATAAAATTCAATCATAAATATATTAATATTATTTTAAAAATCATCAATAGTTCATCACATAAAAGACTGACATATTTCAATACGTGTGATATAATTTATGGGTAGTCCTTGGTTAAGAAACAATCAAAAATACTATTTTCCTAATACAATTAGCTAGGTTGACAAGATCCTATCACAACTTAATTTCCTATTCAATGTACAATTGCACAACAGAATCTTCTATGTTTGTATTTGTCTAACACTCCCCCTCAAATTGATCGTAGCATGAAGAACAAATGAACAATAATATGCTCAACTTGGAGCTTCTTCCAACCACTCCATACAAGCATAGGCGGAATTTCGAATTATTATTTTGGCTTTAAAAGTATTAATTAAATGAATACATCAAAAAGGATCGAGGGATCGGAGCAGTACTAAAATACGTTGGGATGATCACGGCCTTATAAATTAAGGAAGGGAATGCGTATATACTAAGCTAAAAAATACTTATGGTAATGTTAAATTTTCTAAATTTGATAATGGTACTTGATAATTATTTTTTGTGGTGTTGCATTTTTTTTTTTTTTTTGCTTTTTTTTACAAGCTTTGACTTTTAAGTTTTAATAAAAATATATATTTGATGTTGAATAGTGACCAATAAATGTTTTTTGTGGACATTGTTACTCAGTCAAAATATATGCTGGGGACATATGACCACAGAAGATGGGCATCCATTCTTGCCTATCCCAACAACTTCCTATATCACCTTATTGAAAATACTACGTCTCTCAAGAAAGAAAAAGCTTAATGAAAAAAAAAACTTTTTTTTGGGTTCCAGAAAGTTCCACCTGTATTAAACGATTTTTCTTTTTTGTTGCATAATTCGATTTTGCTCATAAATTTCCAATTGTGATAAAATAAAATTAAATGGATCGAATGATTGACTCGCAGCATTATCTTTGACACCAAACGATAAGTCCAATTGACCAGTGGTTTAATTAGTGGCCATTTTCTTTTTCTTTGTTTTATTTTTGTATACCTTTTTTTTTTGAGGGGGTATTACTTTTGTTTCATGGTATGACAAAATGATCCGTATTATAAGTCTTGACAGTCTTGTGATTGAAAATAATACAAACTGTCCTTTTGCCCATCATTAAGCTAAATTTTCATCATATTTTCCTAGAATGAGCCGATCAATAGCAAATTCCGACAGTAGAAAACTACCTGTAGCATCCATACCACATGTAGTAACGAAACTAACCATAACATTCATACCATGTATAATGATGAAATTATTATATTACAGCGCACCACCACTGAGATATGTGAAACCAATTCGGTGAATTGTGATCATAGTTTGGTGTACACAATCTAATGGTTGAAATGTGTGTACTATTACAATCAAATCCACATTCTGCTATAGTAAACTCCAGAGCATGAAATGTTAGGACTACTGGAGTTCAATCTGTCATACTTTGATTTCACCTAACTCTACAACGATGTACTGTAGTCCAATAGTTTCACAGTTTGGCTTACTGTGATACAATTTTAAAAATCGATTTAAACAATCCCAAGATTCAAAGTACAGTCCAATTTTCCTTAATTTTTTCATATAAAATGAACTATATAGCAAAGTTGGACTATAAGTAATTTTTGACGTTACATGCTAGTACTTTCTAGCAATCTTAGTGACCATGAATGCATATCAACCATTAGTGACATTTTTTATGTACATCTGCTTTGATAGTACCTTTGTGTACAGTCTCTTCTGAGACATGGACACTTTTGTACATGTATGAGGTTTTGTAAAGGATTTTCTCAACAAACCTTTTTCATGATATATCTAATGATGACATTATACTATTGCATTCACATGATAAAGTAAAATAGATAATTTTTACCCTTAATTTTATTAAAAAAAAAATTCTTTAGTCTAGGGTGACCATGACCACCCTATGTTAAAGGGGGATCCACCGGTGTAGATAACTTAGATAGTGAGATAACTATGGTCGAACTAGTGCTGGCAAAATTTTATCCGACCTGAATACCCGAATTAAACCGGGTTTGGTCATCAAGCTTTTGTCCTAATGTAAATTCGGACAATTCGGCTATGTCTGATTCTAAAACCGGGTCGGGTTTGGTGTTTGGTGTTTGAAATTCGGACGTCCGAATTGTGTGCCAAATTCGGACGTATTCAGACAATGTCCGAACACTAAAATTCGGACAAGATATTGGAATTATGTACAAATTTAGTGTAACTTCGGGTTTGGTTATATTCAGAAAAATCCGAGTTCAAACAATTTGGGCCCAGGTTTAGACACCACAAAATGTCCGAATTTGAAATTCAAACAAGGTTCAGATTTGAGAATTTTGTCTCAATCTCCAAATGTCCGAACCTAATTTGATCAAAACCCGATTTTTTGCCATTGTTAGGGGCGAACAAAAAAAGAACCCAAATATATCATGAAAAAGGTTTGTTGAGAAAATCCTACCGTGTTCTTTGGATTGATAACTCTTTCCAATCCAATCCAATCCAATCCAATCCAACCAATCCAAATTTTACACAACTCCCCAAAAAAGTTTCTTCTCTAAAAACACAATTTTCCAAAAAAGCATCACAACTTATCCAATCCAATTCAATCCAATCCATTCAAATGTGATTTCAACCAATCCAAAGAACAGGGCTACAAAAGTGTCCATGTCTTAGAAGAGATTGTACACAAAGGTACTATCAAAGCATATGTACATAAAAAAAAATAACAACTACCAGAATAACATCTTCAGTGATTTGATCCGGATCCCTTGTCTTGAGGACGTACGGGACCAATAGACAGGTCATGTTCTTTTTTACAGTGGATAAAATGTGAGAATGATATGATATAGTAAATTGTGAAGAGTACGATATGCTATGGAGGTGTTTGATTATGAGCTTTTTAGGGTAGCTTTTAGCTTTTTGGACACTGTTAGCTTTTTGACCTAGGTGGAAAAGCTACTTGAAGTGTTTGGTAACAAGCGTTTCATATTAGTTTTTTGTACCCAATAAACTAGTTTTCAAAAGCTACTTGAGAAAGCTTTTTGAGGTAGCTTTTCACAAAAAGCTAGTTTACCAAACATTTTTCCTACAATCAACTAACTCTAAACAGCTAAAGTCAAACAACCAATCCAAAGAGCTATCAGCTAACAGCTAACAGTCACCAACTACCAGTTGGTTGCTAAACAGGGTCAAGGTATGTTAAGGTTGGTTGTAAAATTTGTGGTAATAATAGTTGGTATGGTAAGTGAGGAGAGAAAAGTGAGTAGATAGAAAATTATGGTGGTTGTGGCCAACAAGTGTGGTATAGTAAGGCCCCGTTCTTTTCTACGGTTAGTTGCGGTGTGGTGAAATTTGAAAAAATGTGGTGAATTGTAGTGACTTATGGTGAATTGTGGTGAGAATTATCATAGGTGAGGAGAGAAAATGTGAAAAGTAGGAGAGAAAAGTGAGGAGAGAGAAAAGTGAAGAGATATATTGATAATGATTGTAGTGAAATGTGGTAGAAATTAAAGAGTTACGGTACGGTGTGGTACCGCACCACAATCTACCGCATAAAAGATCGAGGCCTAAGATGCAATAGTTTGCAGATATGGTCTAAGATCTTAGGAGGTATTGGATTGTAATTACCAACTTTTGACATTGAATACTAGTAAATTGATCTTTTGGACTTATTTATCATTAATGTACTAATTATTAGTGACATAAGTAAAATTGGATGTTAGTATATCACCCACAACTGCTAGTATACAAACGTCTAGTTTTACTCATCATCGCCAATAGTTAGTACATTAGCGAAAAACAGATCCAAACGGTTGATATATTAGTGTTCAATGTTAAAGATTGGTATGCTACAGTCTAATACTTTCCAAATCTCAGTATATTAGACGTCAATATTACTTTTTAAAATTTTCAAAAAAAGTATCTGATATATCTTACAGATGGGGTTCATTCGATTCTCATTTCATTTACAATTATTATTGGCATAGTCACTCGTTCCAAGCTTCTTATACTTGATATTAATAATGCCTGTAAAAAAAATTGGCCTCAAAATTATAATAAGCATTATGAAAAGCAAGACACAGTTAAATAATGATGAAAAAGAGGATTAAATTCGTCCGATCCAAAAAAAAAGTCTAGTTTTGTCCGAAACCCGATTTTGACATTGACTGAATATTCGGACACAATATTTCTCATTTTATACCATTCAAACCCTATTTCGACCCTAATTTAGCTTCATTCGAATTGTATCACCCAATCAGACCCAATACAAATGGGGTCCGAACATCAATTCTCGTCCACATTTTAGTGTGCATGTTGACCGAACCCGAACTTACCCAAACCCAAACTTTTACCCGCACCAATGCCAAGTAAACCAAGCTGGATTCTTTCAATTCTGCATCTGACAAATGACAGACAAAAAGACAGAATTGCACAAAATGTGGTACTGAGACAGTAATTTTTATACCACTCCAGGCTGTGTATCTGACTTGCTCTTTAACATCCACAAATGGGTCTCTGCTGTATTAAACTTTTGGGGACCCTTTTTATTAACAGTTTAACAACCACAACTGCCCTTTCTAAAAAAAACTCTCATTTTTTGTAGTCATGAGTTTTTCTTCATTGAATGCAATGTCAATCATCATTGTTGGGAGCTTAAAATCTTGCTCATGTGGTCAATTCACTGCCTTGGGTTGAGAATGTGTTCTGTTTGTGGTTTTCCTTTCTTTTTCGGGTCGTGGTTCGTTCGAGAAAGCTATCAGCTAATTAAGTACTTAACCCGGTTCGTTTGGTGATTAATTAAGTCGCGAATCTGTATATATTCTGGTAGTTTCTCGACGATTAGGCCTCTGAATACTACCTGAATTGATAGCATCAATTCGTGCAGAAGTCGTCGGTCCATGAAGCGTAATCTTTACTGTCCACAAAAAATGAAATAACAGTACAGTATGCACTGTGTCAGATGTTAATGCACAAACAATGCAGATATGTTATTTCCACAACCATAAAAATAACTTCAAGTTCAATCGAAAACGACAAAGCAGGAAAAGTTAGGAAGAAGAGCCCATCAAGCGATTTACGACGATTCTTAGTTTAATTTAACAACTGTTTTACTGCTGCGAACAAGCCATGGTTAAGTATTCAGTGAGAAGCGTAAAACACAGTCGAAAGTGTTGTGAAAATATGTCATATATAATTCCTATTACTGTCAAAAAATTGTGCATAAAACTACAACTACCACATAACTGTCGAGGTAAAATGGTCGTCGGTCCACAGACATTATTTCTGGGCAAAATCCGCCTGGCCACCAGATCGAGTTGGCAACTCTGGCCTAGCTGTTGAAGCAACCACCACCAGGTCCACCATTACCAAGCAACAGTCATTATAACAGACAAAGCTCAAGTATGTACCAACAAAATTAAAGCAAAGAAGATAAGATTGGTATATATAACAGAAAGGATATTAAGTAAACCCAGCTGGAATCTTTCCATTATGTATCTTGAATGATTTCTTATTATGTCAAGCATACATCAACTGTCTCTGGGTATAGTTTGTTAGAGTATAAAATCATCATTGGGCTTACAACTATCAGCTTAAGTTTTTAGTTGAGATGGTTCTACACTGTTATTATCATCTCACTATAGCGAAACATTGGTCAGACTGTTATTGGAATACCTCTCCAGCCTGTGTATAAGTGACAATTGGGTCATTTGGGTCGGGGTCAGGTTTGGGTTAGACCCATTTGGGTTGGTCAAGTCAGGATGACAAAGTTCACGCTTGGATTGGGTCATTTTTGGGTTAGGTTGATTTTGGGTCGCTTTATTTTTCATTAGATGAGACTATCGTTAACAAAGCAAACAACTTTCGTAAAAGATAAATTTGGGTTGGGTTCGGATTGGACCCATTTGGGTTGGGTCAGGTTGGGATAACAAAGTTTGCGCTTAGGTTGGGTCATTTTTGGGTTAGGTTGATTTCAGGTCGCTTTATTTTTCCTCAAATGAGACTGTCGTTAACAAAGCAAACAACTTTCATAAAAGATAAATTCGGGTCAGGTTCGGGTTGGACCCATTTGGGTTGGGCCTGGTCGAGATAACAAAGTTTGCCAGGTCTATGTATCTGACTTCTCTCTACAGTCTACACCAAATGTTTTCTACTCCACACTGCAGCATTAAACTTGGAGGACTCTGTTTATTAGGAGCTAAAGAAGCACAAGTTGGCCTATCTGAAGGACAACCATTTTTGGTCGCCTTGAGTTTTTCATAATTGAATGCAATGTCGTCGTCCTTAGAACTTAAAGTCTATGTGGTCACTACTTGGTTCACTACTTGGTTTTGTTTGTGGTTTTTATGGTGTTAAGATGATCACATCTTCTTTGAATGGGTTCGATAAAACTGACAACTAACTACGTTACGTTAGCTTCTTGTTCGACAAAACTGTCAACTAATTCGGTCGTTTCTGAAAGATCACATGTATTAACCAAAACATAATTTCAAGTTCTAGCGATAACAACAAAACCGAGACTTTTGTTCATATGCAAACTCCATCTTTCCCTACTTGCGGTGTTTTGTTTGTGTTTTTTTTTTATAATATTTTTAAGGATTTTTAGACGATAATACACTGATGACTCAACTTTAGGGTATTTGATAATAATGTACTGATTTTTTTTATTCTAATGTGCACTGAACTTTGAGGGTATTGGACAATAATACACTCAGGACAATTTCAGTGGTGGTTGACGTGGTGACAGGTCTCCTTTGAAGTGTTGTTTTTCTGTTTTCTTCAGAAAAATTTTTGTCGTGTAAGAAAGTCACATAAGTAGGAAGATTAATATATTTTTTCTGGAAAAAAAAAGGTACTTTAAAGTAGAACCGCCACTAAGTTAACCACCACCGGAATTGTTCGGGTGTATTATTGTACAATATCCTCAAAGTTTAGTATATTTGAGTCAAAAAAAAAAAAATTCAGTGCATTATTGTCTAATGCCCCTAAAATCCAATGTATTATCGTCCAATAATCCTTTTTTTAAAAAAATTTTGTGGGACCTCGCAATTGAACCAAATTTTTTTTTTTGAAAACATTGCGATGATTGGTTGCAAAAATGGGAGTACAAATGGATCTAGAAATTAGACATACCACCGAAGATAAAAAAAATTTTTGTAGCAAGGTCTTAAAAATGTGCTTCCGACTAGAGGAAATCTTTTTCGGAGAGGGATTAACCTGGACCCACTTTGCCCTACATGTCAGGAGGAGATTGAGACTAATGATCATATTTTCTGGGATTGTTATTTTGCAAAGCAAGTTTGGGAGTTAGCCAATCAACATAATTGGCTAGACTCTGGGTCCCCGAGTGATTCGGGGCCAATATTTCCAAGGTTGATCAATTTTTGGAAAAATAATGGTGGTGAAGAAAAAGTTAATCGTGGTGTTATCCTGCTTTGGACACATTGGAAAAGCAGGAATGATACAATTTTTAGAGGCATCATACATAATCCGCTTGGAAACTCGTTACATTCTTCGAGATGGGAGGGGAGTGGTGATCCAAGCGGGGGCTGTAAGTTATGGCGACTCCCCAATTATCGTTGCAGAAGCAAGAGCAATGCGTGATTGGTTAAAAGAAGCTATTGAGTTAGGCTATTCTCACATTGTTGTGGAGGGTGATAACCTGGTTGTGACTCAAGCCGTCCGAGGTAATTTTGCAATTCCGTGGCAAATCAGAAGTTTGGTGAATGACATCCATCTACTACTCTCAAAGTGCAGTTGGAGTAATATTTCCCATATTTACTGAGAAGCAAATGGTGCAGCTGACTGGCTTTCAAAAAAAGGTCATAACTGTCTAGTGGCTGAAAAGTGGGAGTATATAGATGATAGGGAGTTCAAGGATTTTTTGTATGCTGATAGGATAGGGCGATTTCTTGTAAGAAGAAATCGCTAACATCCTTTTCACTTACCTTTTTTAAAAAAATTATGTCGCAATTTTCGTCGCGATACAGAAAGTTTTTAGCAGTGAGAGACCTCAAATAACGAATTAGGTTATTTAATTTCAAACATTGTATGGGTCGTTGTTAGTTTTAGCTTTTATGCTTTTTCTTTTGTTCTTGAACCGGGTAATAAAGTAGCTCACTCGTTGGCTCATCTTCTGCCATATGACCTAGTTGTTAACGATCTTTGTAATGTGATGAGCACTAATGATAATCTTCTATCCGTAAAAATAAAAATAAAATAAAAAAATATTTTTGGATGCTAATATACTAAATTTTTGGGGTATTGGACAATAATACACCGAACTTTGACCTTGAACAATAATACACTATGCTTTGGGGGTGTTGAACAATAATGCACCCAGAACAATTCCGTATGTGGCTAACTCGGTGATAATCCTACGTAGCAGTGGATGAGATGAATTAACCCAAAAAATTTAAAACTTATGACATGTCAGCTAATCCACACATAAGCAAAGGGAATCAACTTTGAAAAGAGTAGAAAAACATAAAATCACATTTGCTTAAACAAGTTTTAACTAAGAGATTGTTGTTGTAGTTGTATAAAATCACATTGGCTAGTGTAAATTAGCTGACATGTCATAAATTTAGATATTATTTAGTCAATTTATCTTCTCTGGCTGCCATGTAAGATCGCCACACAAGTCGACCACCGTCGAATCGTTCCGAGTGCATTATTGTCCAACACCCAAGTTCAATATATTATTATCCAAGATAAAAGTTTAGTCATTTATTGTCCAATACCTCAAAAATTCAGTATATTAGCATCTAAAAATTCATTAAAAAAAAGAAAAAGAAAAAGACAGATCCATGTACTGCAAAACTTGACTGAATTAAACACATCTAACATCTTTCACAAATTGGGCTTGAAAGAAAACCCAACATACTTTGGTGGACCCCCAACTCAACTTCCTTTTGGGCATTTTATAATTAGCCCATTGGACACTTTTTTCTTTCTCTCCGAAAAGGACCAAATTATTCAAAATACCTTTTCATTGTTAAAGAAATGATTTTTGGATGGTAATATATTAACTTTTGAGGTATTTGATCATACTATACCAATATTTATTACTGGACTAATATATCTAATATTTATATAGGTGATTTTAATGTACTTATTATAATTTAAGTGATGGTGAACCAGTCTCAAGGATGACTTAAGTAAGTTTGTATTGGTTCCTTATAGGTCTCGGGATGTTCCTCCACCTGCCACATATCCCTGAGAGGTTGAAACCGATTCACCACCACTTAAGTGATGATAAACACTCCCTCCGTCCCAAATTATTTGTCCATTATTCCATTTTTTTATGTCCAAAAATATGTCCACTTTCCTAAAATGAAAACTTTTATTTTTATTGAAATTACTAAAATAGCCTTAATATGAATTTTAAAAATATTTAAATATGAGAGGGAAAAGTATAAATAGTAGTTTTGAATTCAAAACTAAGGGTATTATTAGTATTTTATTACTATTACTCTTTTATACGGCTGACTGCGGTGCGGTGTGTAGGAAATGTGATGGATTGTGGTGGGTTGGAAAAAGTTGTGAAGGATAGTGGTGGGTTGGGGAGGAATATGAAAAGTTTAAATTTTCATAAAAAGATAAATCAAATTAGAAAAAGTATATTGTTGTGGGTTATGGTGGATTGTGGTGGGATGTGGTGGAATATTGAAAATTGCGGTGCGGTATAGCATAGTAGCCTGCCAACCGCATAAAAGAACGGGGTCTAATTGAGATTAATTTGTTGAGTTTCCTTAAAATACGTGTTAAATCAAAGGAGATAAATATATTAAAATCACCTAAATATTAAGGTGGGGTATGTTAGTATCTAGTAATAAAGGTGGATATATTACGATCCAATACCCCAAAATATAGGTATATTACGATCCGTAAACCCTTAAAAGAAATTACAATTTTACTCACTCGAAAAACAGTGAAAATTCATTAGCAGAAATTTTTCTATTTCTCCAATTTCTTTTCTGTATTTTTCAAATTATCCCAGAAAATACCATTACCATGTTGCAGCAGAAAATGACAATTATTAGTGCGGTTTCTTTTTCCCCTTTTTGAGGACAGCTTTTTTGTTGTTTTTTGGTCAATCATAAATGTATAATGAGTGCCAAGAAAAATAGAAAATTATGGATAATACCAAGAACTGTAGATATGTATTTTGTAGATATGTATTTAGTGGAGGAGGACAAATATTGGGATTTTCTTCAGATTGCTCCAATTAAAATCAAATGTTTTTTGAGCCTTTATAATTTTGTGGTGACTTCACTCTTTCTAGTCTTTTTAGTTGAACTCTTTTCTTCTTTTGTACTTTACAATTCTAAGAAATAATTATGATGGACCACATTTTAAGAATAGTGTCACCCTATATATTTCTTGTATTTGTATTTTCTTCTAGTAATTGAAAGTTTGGAATTCATGTTTCATATTTGGCCATATTTTCCCCTAAAAAGGCATTATTATTATTATTATTATTATTATTATTATTATTATTATTATTATTATTATTATTATTATTATTATTATTTTGTTTTGATATCTTTAATGAGGGGTTGAATACTATTATTAACTAGTTGGGGGAAAAAATGGGTATAATATATTGCACCAAAAAATAGAATTAAAGGAACCCTTTCCTTATTAATCATCAACATTTACAATGCAAAAACCTATGACAAATGACCTAAACTTACACTCCAACCAAAATAAATGTCAAAAATTATTGTTTTTTAATTCAGTTGAGTAATGAAAAACTCTGAATATTAAATAGAAAATGATAAGACATATTTACGTGTCTTATCCTATTATTAAAATCATATTATTATATATTAAATTGAAATAAAATGATATGATTGAATACTAATCCGATTCAAACACTAACCATCTCTATATTTAACCGAGAAAAATCTAATATACTTGCACTCTATAGAACAAAAAGAATTTAACATATTATAGTTAAATTATTCACTACTAATATGTAGTAATATATACCATTGAGATTCATCACCATTTCCCAAAAAAAAAAAGGAAAGATAAAAATGACAAAAAAAATATGCACAATTCACAATGCCCACAATTATAGTTCTAAGTGGGGGGGACAAAAATCCCACTTTCTGAACAAAGGGTATGGTCTGAATATTCAAAAAAAAAAATAGATCCAATTTTGAATTATGGACCAACTTAAGATAGCAATATTCACCTCCATCACACAATTCTTAATTTTCTTGGATGAGATAAGATATCCTCCCCCTCCCTGCCACGTGGCACCTTTCCATGGTTTTCCAAAGATAAGAAACCACTTTATTCAAAACATTGTTTTTTTAAAAAAAAAAAACAAAGAATTCATCAATTCATGATATTTTTCATCTCTAAACTTCTTGTGGTTGGTAAAGAGTAGTGTCGTCTATCAAAATAAATCCAACGGCCAAGATTACCCTGAAACCATATCCATTTCTCCTGTGAAATTTGATGAGGCACATGGCATTATATATAGCTGGGGGTGCAAATATTATCTCATAAAAACTAGTGTAATATATAGTACAAAAGTTTTTTAAAAAAGAGAGAGAAAAATGGCTTCCTCAATGCTCTCCTCCGCCGCAGTCGCCACCGTGAGCCGCACCCCGGCTCAGGCCACCATGGTGGCTCCGTTCACCGGCTTGAAGTCCGTCGCCGGATTCCCCATCACCAAGAAGAACAACAACATCATCTCCGTCGCTAACAACGGTGGCAGAGTTCAATGCATGCAGGTAAATTAAATGATTGACTAGACGGGATTACGTTGACTTTTTTTTTTTTTTTTACAAAATGGTAGTGATGTTATGTTTGTAGGGTAATTAATATTACATTGTGATCGCAAATATGCGATACATGTTAGGTAAAGTAAAAAGTTAATTGAAAATATTGCGAAGTTTGTACTGAGTTTTGGGTTTACATGTTACATAGATTAAAAAGTTAAATTGAAAATTAAAGTTGTTCAAAAGAAATTTGTGGTGATTTTATCTATATGTTTTGCCACAGTGCAGCTAGTTTGAACCTTTGCCCTAATTATTAAGTAGAAATAAATCGCAAACAACAACAAACATCTAGGCCTCTAGGAGAAACATGTTTGAGCGCGATATGGGGGATTTAGATGTAAACAACCTTCTCCTCATGAACTGCGTTCATGAAGACACTGATTTTTATAGAACTTAAGTAGAATTTTTTTTAAAAAGGTTGTTTCAAAGAGAACTCATCATCATGGTATATTGGTATAACAATATGCAGGTGTGGCCCCCAGTTGGAAAGAAGAAGTTCGAGACCCTATCTTACCTCCCCGACCTTTCCCAAGAGTCCCTCTTGGCCGAGGTTCAATATCTTTTGACCAACGGATGGGTTCCCTGCTTGGAATTCGAGCTCAAGGTATGCAACTTATTCCATTTACATCACGTATGACTTTTCATTAACATTTTTACTTATATCGATAAGTTGGCTCATCTACTGATACGTTGTTTCTTTGTATGTAGGACGCATTTGTGTACCGTGAGAACCACAGGTCACCAGGATACTACGACGGACGCTACTGGACCATGTGGAAGCTGCCCATGTTCGGGTGCACCGACGCAGCCCAGGTGGTGGCCGAGATCGAGGAGGTCAAGAAGGCTTACCCCACCGCCTTTGTCCGTGTCATCGGTTTCGACAACTCCCGCCAAGTCCAGTGCGTCAGTTTCATCGCCCACAAGCCGGCTGGATACTAAGAACTTACAAGCATTTGTTGTGTGTAGTTAGGCCTTGCTGTTGTTGGCTTTGTGTTTTTTGAGAGTTTTTTTAATATATTTTGCAAGTTTTTTCTGAGTTTCCTGGATTTTTATTGAAATGGAATATCGAGAACTTGTACTATTTGGATCATAATAATAATATTGTATGTTCCTAACTATCACTTTCAGATTTGCTCCCATTTGCTATCTGTTAACAAACAACCTCACTATCTTGCTACCTGTTAACAAACAACCTGACTATCTTGAGAAAGAGAACATCTGTTCACCGACGCGCATGCGGACACACACATGAAAAACGAAAGATTTATAAGGTTAAATTGTGACCATGAGTTGCAGTAGACGCCGAACCATGATGGTTACATCAAGTCTTCATTATTATCGTCCAATTCTTTCGTGGACCATCTTCTTTGTACATTCTCTACATCGAGGCCGTGGGGGAGAAAAGCACAAAACTTGTGTAATTTAACAAAAATACAATTTCGAAATTTAAGTGCTTATATATATACTGGTTCATAACAATAACGTACCTCAGATAGTCCCACTAATACGAAATTTTGTAGCATAGAATTACGATAACTACATGTAAAATTTCAAGATCAATCCCTGACGTCGGGAACTTGTAAACATAGAATCCAATGTACTCGTACATGAACCGGATACTGTCCATCTAAAAGGCCAAGTGATCATCGTAGCCATAGTGAATAAAAGTATCAAACAAATGTAAATAACTCAGACTTTGATTGTATCAAAAGAACTAGTAAGTTAGAGATAGTACTAACAGTTCCATTTGTTTAAACGGGGCCGAAAGAGACTCGTAAATCTACACTAAAATCCCGTAACAAAGAATAGGGAGTGTGCATAACCTAACCAAAAATTCTGATCTCGGCCCGCCCTGCTCAATTTACCACTGAGACATGTTACATAACAACTCCGAAACCCATGTAATAGTTCTTCAGACAAAGTGTTGGTCTCCAGGTATGTAGGTATTCATTCCATTTAGGCCATCATCAAAAGCAGGGAGAAGATTAACTGATAAGACTCTTGCTGAAAAACCGGCTCGGATTCATCACCCGAGTAGTAATCACCCGAAACTACTACTCGCGTTTCTTCCTGTCCAAGTTATTCACAGCGGACCGTTGCTTCTTCTTCCAGTCGGGCATCTTCCCGGGGAACGCCCACCTCAGAAACCGCTCCCACGAATAGCAGCACAGGTACATCAAAAATGCCCACATCAGCAGCTTGTCTCTCAACCCGGTCGGCAACGGGACCAGCTTCAGCCAGTCGTTCAGGTCCCGGAACAGGTCTGATGTGATCACGATGAAGAATCCGACGGCCGCCAGCAGGGCATACCGGAACGGCTTGTTCTCCGAGATGCTCTGGTTGAACGGGTGCCCGATGTAGTTGACCGCGAAGGTCGCCACCTGGAGCATCAGCCCGACCATGTAGGAGACCGTGTTGACGAGGTTGGGGTGGAACTCAGAGTCTGGCTCAATGCACTCGTCCGGCATGTACTTCTCGGCCTCCTTGACGGACCCGATGAGGAAGAGGAGGTGCATCGCAAACTGGCCGAGGAGGGAGAGGAAGACGTACCAGCAGAAGATGTTGGGGTGGGGCCGAGTGGCCGAGAGGGTCGGGAGGGGCCGCGCGTGGGAGATGAAGAGGAAGAAGGCTGCCGTGAAGACCCCACTGATAGTGGCCTGGACGTCCCCGAGCTTCACCCCGTCCAGGTACATGACACTCAGGACGTACGCGGTCGCCAGGCAGTTGAGGCCGAGGATCTTGAACATCTGGAGGGTGGTGACGAGGGTGCTTCGGCCCTGCCGGATGATATCGGTTGTGGGGGCCACCGACGCATGCTTCGCAGTGAAGGGAGACGCCATGGACGCGTCCCCGAGCTTGACGATTGGGGCCGACCGCCCATCGCCCTCCTCGTTCATCTCCTCCAGGAGCTTGTTCAGTTTCTGTTGCTGTTTCTCGACGGCTGTCAAGTGACGGCTGCTGGATGTTCGGGTTGAGGACGATTCGGCTTTCGAAAGAGATTTGGTTTTTGAGGGGCCGGCTTCACCGTTTGCATCTTCCAGTGAGGGTTTTGGCTTCTTGGACTTGGACTTTGAGGCTTCGTTCTTGGAAGATTCGGAGGAGTCCCCGGTTTGTGATGGTGGAGGGACGGCGTTCAGTAAAGCAACCCCGACATGAGCCTGAGAACATAAAATACAAAGCTAAAACCTCAAGGAATCGTAAGTTGGCACCAAAACAAGGGTTACTGTTATGGTAGCATCCACAAACTAGTTAGTAATTATGAAGAAACTCCAGTAATTTCGAAGCCACAGAGAAAAACCGGGACTACACACCCGGACAAAGCTGACTATTTTAATACAGCACCCTAAAAGTCCAATCACTAGCCGTGGTTTTTATTCACTTTTCTTGGGTGTTCCTTAGTGGTGTTTTGTGTGTGTGTGTGTGTTTGGGGGGGAGGGGGGGGCCAAAGGAGAATACAAGAAGCATTAATAGCCTGTCTGAGAATACAATCCAAGCGCAAAAGAAAGGGTTCAAAATGGGGTTTTAAGCTGAAAAAGAAGCTAATTATCACACAATCAGGAGACAATTTTTCAACATCAGCCACATAAGCTCACCTGTTTGAGAGCTCCCACATCATTTGTCCCATCACCACACATTAATGTCATTCTTCCCACAGTTTTCAAAGTGGTCATAATAAGCTCCTTTTGCTCGGGAGCAACCCTAGCAAAAACCTGATTCATTGATAGGGATGGTCAGGAAACAGTACAAATCCTCTGGAACCAAATTCACCAAGAGAGGCAAGTTCACAAACCTTGACATATGGAATAACTTGCAAAACAGCGGATGTACGCTGCAACATCTCAAAGCAATCGCCGCCAACACAAAGATCATGTGTCTCTGCCAAGGCCTCAACTTCTTGGACACTGCTAGTCAGAAAACATAGGTTTACCACAAAGACGAAAACAAACAGAAGGGACAAAAAGGATTGCCTTTGAAATTGAGATATTTGTGGTTCTAAAAACTGGTGCTATAGAAGATAAAAGAAGGCAGCCTTTACTTGTAGGGTACGATCTCAGTTTCATCAGGAGAAATCCAATCATATCTGTCACTACTCTTTGATCGAGTGAGGATTAAGGCTGATCTGGAAACAATATGGACCTGACTAGCAACATGGCAAGCCGTTAAGGCTTGATCACCGGTGATCATCACCTGAAAAAGTGTTGATCCTGAGTGTTAAAGCAACATTGCGCAGTTTGCAAATTATTTTAGGGCAATCCATTCTATACAGTGAAGGAAGCCCTATTCAACAAAATCTCAATGAACAAACACAGAGGAGAGGTACAATGCCAGAGAATGAATATAGCAGAATCCTCTAGATTTTAGTATTTTTGATGATCCGAAAACAATGCAGAATTTAACATAACCGATACACGGCATGAGTTAGTTCTTTGTCAGAAAAAGGGTGAGTGAAGCCAACAACAGGACATAAAGAAGGTTAAACGAAAAGAATAAAATAACTCAAAATTATGTTAAATTTTCCCATCTCATTACAGTAGCACGCATTTCACCTTCTCCACACAAGAGAATGCTCTCATCGGAATGAATTCCACCATTGGCATAATGAGATTTAAGTCTCCCCCACCCGCGACACATTAAATAAATAAGCCCCCAAGAATTAACATTTGTGAAATCACAAAAATCAACGATGCACTGTTATCGATAATCACACACCGAACAGAACAAGCAAAGAAGTCTCTAAGAATAGCCACTAGAAAAGGTGCCCAACTGGAGGAATAGCAGAGACAGTAGTGTACTTACCAAATCATGGGAGGAACCTTTTAGTTCTGACAACACTGTGGCTGAATCAGAGCGTATAGGACAGTTAAACACCTGAAATTAAAAGATTGCCATCAGCGGGAGACAATAGAGAAATATTGTACAAAAAACATGAACAAGAATAGTGGCTAACCGCAAAACCAGCAAATGTAAGACCACTCTCCACCACATCTCTTTCCAAGCCTCTGGCTTCGCTGACCTTCATTCAGCCAAGGACATTGACCCACAGTTATTAGAGATACAAAGATCAATCACTGAGCCCATAAGAAAGGGAGAAGACAGTAAATTTATGCCACAGGTGATGCAGACCAGTGAATTCAACATGATAATCAAAATAGATAGCACATTGCTATACACCAAACCAACATCATTGTAATCAACTCAATCCAAAGACCCAAAAAAGCTGAAAGTTGCACCTACAACATTATAACACTAAGTACATATCATATTTTGGATAAATACTCAACCTAACATACCAAGCAAAAGACAGTTCAACCAATAGCACAAACAGGCAACAGCAAACTTGTGATGATCACTGATTGCATGATTCAATGAACATGAACGAGACATTGAACAATGACAAAAGTAACTGAAACGGAATTTCTTACTGTCATATCTGGAAGTGGTTTGTATGCCAGAGCAAGAACCCTGGAACCCTGACGTGTATACTTCTTATAAGTCTCTACATATGAGGCTGGCAAGTCTATAAGCCTTTCTTGGATAGTTTCAGGAGCACCCTGTGGACATAGTAGCAAACCAATGAGGGCCATGAAAAATTTAGAAAACCTGATATCACTATCCATGATGGAAAGTAAATGAGAAGAGCCCTTGGCCACAGTAACAAAAAAAAAATGGGCACATCTACATGCAAGTTCAATTGAATGTGAAAGAGACGCATTAGTCTCTTTTACTTTGAATTTGAACCTTTGATAGAGGGCTTTCCAGGTGGAAATTCGCACAAAGAAACGTATTTTAGATGACTGCCCAAATTATTTTTGAGCAGTTTGGTGCGTGATAAACTAGCAAGCTTAAAGCAGACGAAACCCAACCCAATTCATGCTACAAGGGATGGAAGCATATGATCAGTGGTCATACTCATGCCTGCCTCTCTTCTTGAATAAATACTTTTACCCTAAAAAAGGATTCTGAAAAAGATGTCAAATACACTAACAAAAGAGATAAAATGGTGAGGCATTCACAAAAGAGTACCTTTACGAAACAAAAAAACCTCTCCTCGATACGAACAACTACTGACATACGTTTCAAGTGTGATGCGAAATGATGCCTTTGAACAATCTGCACAGGATTTCCACTTCCCCTAAAGTAGAACAAAATCAGGATGATCATAAAACTCGTATAAATTTCAGAATGCAGCCATATAATGTAGCAGTAGCAGCACAACAGGAATGCATCACCCAAACAAACTACAAATCACGAAATTAACTTCAGGCCTCAGCCATAGGGTAATCATTCAATACCCTCCTTCGCGAATGTCCAATTGGATAAGTTTCACAATCATCGTTTCTGTTATGTTCTCGAATAGAGTTCCCTATGTAGCCATGTGAAAGAAACAACATAGACAACTAGACACAAGTGAAGGGCAAGGTAATACCACTCCATTGGTGTCTTATTGACTGATTACTAATCATTAAAAAAAAAGTGAAGGACAAAGAAATATCAAACTAGAGGTTAATACTATCTTAGCACCGGGGAGGAGGGGGTATGGATTACAACATTGCAAAGAAAACCAAGCAAACAGTTAAGATATCCAAACCTTGATCATAACACAATCACATGATTGTCTAAACAGGGAAATGGTGACCACAAATCACCAAAAGAAATAAAAGTATAAACAAAAACCTCAAGACATATATAAACAAGTATAGCACAGGGCTTCAGGCATTAAATAGGAATGACACCCAAAATCACAGATTACACTAATGCATTTGAATGTGTAGATAAAGTCACTATGAAGGTTATTAAAGTCAGTAATGAAATGAAACATAATACTCCCTCCATTCCTTAATAATTATCATTTTAAGTTTTAGAAAGATTTCAAGAAAATAGTTGTTGATTGGTATATTATCAAAACTATTTCTATTTTGGTTATACAGTTTTATTGGGAATGATAAAAGAGGTATATAAGGAAAAACAGTCATTAATGTTGTATTGGAATTGTAAAGTAGCAGATATTGTGGAAAATAAAAGGTTAGTTTAAAGTACCAGATATTAAGAAATGGAGGGAGTAATATGCTAGTACTATTGGGCAACAAAAAAGTTATAGTCCATAAATTGCTTAGCTGTCACACAATGCAACCCAATTTAAAACTAGTATCATTTTCATGGAAGCCCTCAATCACCATAATATTCCAAAGGCCACACCAAAAAGGGGAAAAAATAATGTTAGCACAAAAAAGAAGAAAAAACTTAGCATAACTTGACACTGACCAATCAGCACAAAGGTCATATATCATCAAACGCACAAAAGGATGAAAGATTCAGACAATTTATTTCAAGAAAATCAAGTATTTATACTAAGTAACAAGTTGCGAAGCTGGTTTTTTCTTACTTTTTTGGCATAGCCTTTTCATCAGATTTGTAACCCCAGTCAATTCCCTTTAATGCAGCCTTTTCAAGAGGATCGCCAACCTTTACATAAATGGCATTTCAGAATAAGACCTAACATTCGAGAGGGGGATAGTTTGATGATCAATATAAGTGCCAACAAAAGTCATCAGAATTACCAGCTTGTTATCCACGAAGACCAATGCATGACAGGAAGCAAGAATCTCCTGAGTCCGAATTGGCACTTTTTTCTTGTCTGATTCTAATTCCATACTTTCAGTTGAGCCAACAACACCGGAGAACTCCTAAGATGGGAACAATAAATAATGTCAAGAAAGACTACTGTTTAGAATCTGGTATTAAAGAACATATATACTTTTGCACAAAGTAACACACCATGTCATCCGATGTCAGAGTCCCAGTCTTGTCAAAGCAGCATATATCAACCTGCAAAGGTAGAGTTACAATAAGCGATCTAGGAAGAAAACAGTGCAATTTGTTGCATCTCCGACAAATGTACTCCGCTGGAGGGTGACCTTAATGTACAGAATATATCATTATGTCATACAAATGACTAGATAGTAGATATCAAATTGCCTTAGGCTTACAGACACAGCTAAGCATTGGGTAGCCCTTTGGGATAAAAGTGTATAAACTCATTAACACGCAAACAGACTACTAAACAAAGGAACGAGAGAACTAAGATTAAAATCGCAAACTGCCAAGCACTTTAGGATGAACGGAAGAGCTCCCATCCATCCAAAAGATAAGGCCACTGCACCAATCTAAGATTGATAATAGTGTCACAAATTAGAATGAATTGAAATACAATAAGCTCTTCAAATTATTCTCACCTTTCCTGCAAATGGAATCCGAAATGGCTCGGTGCAAAATATCCCACGCCTAGCCAAAGCAATAAGAGAAGTGTTGACAGCTATAGATAATTCCATTGGCAGCTCAGGGGGGATAACAGAAGTAATTATCAATGAACAACTGAGTATGAGCTTGTATCTGCTCCTGGTTGGATCCTCCAGCCCCTAACAAAAAGCCCTCAAGTTAGCACATGCAAGGAAAAGAGTTGGGGAGGGGGGAACAAAGCAGACTCCACATATATTTGGAAAAGGCATAAAAAACATAACTATAAACTTACCTTCTTCAGGACATAACCGGCAGCTATAATCGCAAACACAACCAAGAATAAGATAAAGAATCCACTTTCCCAACTGTTTGCAGTGACCTGATACATGCCACAAAAGCATCTAATGAGAGGAAGAACCTAGAATGTACAACTATACACTTCATAGAGGATCAGTTACCCTCTCAGTAGAAAACAAGATCGTGCGCATCAGTTTCCCTTGACTTGTCTCAAATCCAGTTCGCAGGACAACGGCCACACAGCCACCATCTGGGGTTTTCAGAGGAAAAGACTGAAACAAGAGCATAGATTAGGACGGGGAAATTAAAATTTGGACCTGACTGATACAAAAAGCAATACACAGGTAAGATACTAAATGCCAGTAAAGACCACCTTATCCGGAGTGTGTTGCAAAATCTTAGTTCCACCAAATAGCATATGGCTTTTATCACGTTTAATTGACAGGGCCTCCTCTGTTGATCTGCCTGTGATCGCCACCTAAATAGTTTCACGTTTTGACAACCAACCTTGTCAGGATGCATGGCTCAGTCCATGAAAAACAAAATGACCACAGCACAAAGTTAAATGCAACATGCTTACATGCAGGAGTGCAAGAAAGACACAGGATTTTAAAATTTGTACTAGGTGCACAAGTCTACAAGAACACATCACAAAAGAAAGCTTGATAAACACCTCAAAAACTTTCCATGCAGCTCACGGTCTCACAACATTCAATGATCCAAATATCCTACTCCTGCCCACCAAGAAGTTCACTGAGACAGAACCTTTTAGGTGACAGTTTCAAACTGCCATTAGAAGCCGTGGAATGAACAATTATCCAAGAGTTAGTGACTCTTTGAAATAAACACTATAAAGTTTCCATACTTTCCCAACCATAAGACTTCATCTCAATCAATTCATACATCGACGAGGAAGTTCAAAAATTACATGGATTGTGTTTGATTTAACCCAGTTAATTAAACGGGGCGGCACTATTAACCCATTTAATTAAACACATTAGATCAAGTTTGAATTTTTTGACCCGAAAGAGTACAGGTATAACCTGTATATTAAATAGGCTAAGAGGCCAACTCAAAAATCCATTTATTGTTTAACTTGCTTAATAATTTTTTAATAAATAATTTTAGAGTAATGTTAATATTTTAAAATTTCATTTCTTTTAAGGTTGAGGAAGAGATAAATTCAGAGTGCACAATTTTAGAGAATGAAAATTCTTGTGAAATCAATTAAGTGGGGTTCTGGTTATGGCGAGAATCCAACCTTCGTTCAATAGGTTTAGTGCTTTATACCAAGTTTGTTTTTACGTTTTGAGTACTGGGAATTGTTCCTATGCCCAATGTTGATGCCTTCATGGCATGTTTTGGTATTGCTTTTGAAATCTGAATCTTGTTAAAGCTAGTCATTGTATTTAGTGTGAATGAGACCTCGAAATGCCAAATGTTGCCGATCTTTTTATCACTTTGGACATAATCTGTCAATTGTTTTATCACTTCAAGCTAAACAGATTAGATAGGCCACCGGGTTAATAAGTATCTGATTCTGACCCATTTAAGTTAAATGGGTTAATGACACAAAATAATGTCAACATGTGTAATTGAAAAACAGGTACAGATTAGCCAACTTCTACCCATTCATCAGGTAGATTCGGATTGAGTGACTTTCGACCCATTTAAGTTTCAAGGGTCCTTCAACCCGCTCAAGTTCAACTGGAACATGAAATCAACCCATCTAACCTGTTCTGACATCTCTACTATGGATGCGTTACCCACCACAGCCTCAATTGATATCACCCAAAAGACTCAAATGCTGATTACGAGCCACAAACCTCATACATCTAACTAATAAGAAGATACAGAAATGACACGTAAAAGTTGCAGGTTAATGAGATTAAACACAATAACATGGAAAACAATAATGAAAGAGCAGCGTACATGAGGAACATAAACCAACTCACCCACAACCAGTCCCAGCAGCCCAGCAAAAAAAAAAAATAGAGGGGAAGCCAGGCGGCCCATATCCCTAAAGGCTAAAACAATTAAGTCGTCCAGTAACATCCTACAAAGACTTCTAATATGCACCAAATATATTAATGACGGGAAAAGAACCCCTGCAATCATCATAAAATAAACCAGGGAGGAACTATATTGAGAAAGCATAAGTACCTTCCACTGAGGGGTAGACTCTCCTGTAAGAATGGCTTCGTTAACAATAGCACTTCCAGCTAATAATAGCATGTCTGCTGGCACAGACTTGTCTTCACCAGTTGGGCCTGATGCACGTCCGACAGAAACAACATCCCCAGGAAGGAGTTCTGTTCCCTGGAGTTTCACCCATCTAAAATGCAGAATGTAACCAGATAAAATTCACTGAGTACACAAAAGGGAGGGTGGCATATTACTAAAGTAAGTAAATGAAAGTAACACAAGAAAATCAACATACTTTCCACCACGATGTACCATGAGGGTTTGGCTATCAACTCGCACACGTCGGAGCTCCATCAAAGTTTTCAATCGGCTTTTTGCCATGGTTGACTCAAACAAAAACAGCATGAATAAAGTGAACAAACTGTAATACCAGTATTCGTCCAAACACCATAGCCCTACACAGAAGACCTGATACAAAGCAAAAGTAATTTAAAATGCCATAGAAGATGGGCACTTATATCAAATCTTGCAAGTTTTTTCTATGAAGAGATGAGAACAATAAAGAAGCCAAGTTCACACCTGGAATACAAAAAAAGGCTCCATGCACTGCTCTTTCATCAGCTTCTGGAAGGTAGGTTGAGGATACTCAAAACTGCAAAGTTGTGGTAAAAGAAAACCAGTAAATAGATCATCTACTTGAATTACATATGACCAAAAATCCTATTCTAAATGAAATACTAAAGAAAGTCATCCACAGAAGGTTCACCGAAATAGATATAGATGCATACTTATCAGTTGATACTACTCAACCATCTAATTCATCGGAATTAGATACACTTGAGTTTTGAAAACTCAACCACGATAATTATAAACACTACAAAGAGGAAACATGAAAAGGCAAAATTATGAAATTCCTCATGAGAACTTGGGAAGCAACTCGAAAGAAATTTTCTAAAAGGAGAGGAAGAATGCCAAACAAAATGTTCCCCCTAAAACATGTACTTCTCAGCTTAGCATTCAAACATGAATGCCCTTTGGACACTCTTAAGAACATGAATCACTCGAAAAATTGTACCAAACATTTTTCCCTTTCATTGAAAGGGTATTCATGCACAGAATAGTTTAATTGTTTTACCTCTAAACAACCCCTAACAGATTGACGACATGTGCTTGAGATAACAATGGACAAAGAATTAAAAATACTTTATATAAATCCATATTTTGGAAGACTATGGGCTATGGCACTATCCCATGAATATTTCTTGTATCAGTATTAGTGATTCTAAACAATTTTTAATCCAAAAAAAGGTAATTATCCAGACTTATTGAGTACTGAATTATTCAGACATTAGACTTATTAAGCACTAAATGATAACTCCTGGCCATCACAAAGGAAAAATGAAGCAAATTTATAACGGCAATAAGAAAGTTAGGGTTCGTTCGGAAAACAATAAGTTTCAATTCAGGCACATTATAAGTTTCAATTTATAATGGCAGTAAGAAAGTTAGGGTTCATTCGGACTCTAAAGTACTTCACAAAACATATCATTTTTGCCAAATTATGCTTTTAAAGGCCCTGGTGGAAAGGTTGTGCCTGCAATGGCACAAGTGACACCCCCAAAACCCCAAAAGGAACACATAAGAAGATTAAGGCCTACAGAATATGAAACACGAAAATTCAAGAGATGAGATCATGGAATTTAAGAGCAACCATATATGAGGAAACCTACACATTACGTCCCCATTTTTCTGTGGCAGCAATTACTTTGGATTCAGATCCATATCCAGTATTTTTGAGATAGTATCCAAATGATTCTTTTGTAGGGAAAGGCAGCTTGTAGAAGGTCTTCTTTTCCTTAGAGTAGATAAACCTTTGCTTCCTGAAGTCAAAATAGATTTCTTCTGCATCATCTGTGCTCCCGGTCTGCAAGTGTGGATAGACAGACGTTATCATCGAGGGAAATAAAAAAAGAAATAACACCACTGTTTTTCACACAAGTCTTGAAATATAGAAGGGCATGCACTGCTTCCTAGTGCCTACAGTATCTCTGCATTGGGCTCTTGCCCCCTCTTCAATTATCTAACACTTTTCAGTAACAGAGTTCTCCTTCACAATTCCCAGCCACTCTGTATGCCTTCTGTTCAAAAAAGAATCAAGTCTCTATCACCTTTAAGCACTAAAATCCAACAACACAACATCCTCAAAAAGTAGAGTTTGAGATTATCTAGGGACAAAGCTTTCTCCTCAAACATCTGTCGATTTTTCTCCTTCCAAATGGCTCACCAAATAGCTAAAGGAACCAACTTCCAAGCCCCACAAACCAAATTTCTGTTCATCCTTCTCCTCCAAGCCACTCATATAGTCACACCTCCTTCATACTACCTTGAACCCAAGAAAACCCATCAACAAAAGGGCCACAACTCTCTTCCTGACACTTATAATAAGATTGCTAGAAAATCCCTTCTTGAATTGCCTCCAAATACAACCCCATAAAAGCACAGACCTTTATAGGTACTAATTTACTATTCTCATCAATGACCTTTGTGCCACTAAATTTGCCCGAACACATAAGAGCAAAAACAATTAAGAAGATCACCTATTTAGACAAATATCGTTTGTCAAACTTATTGAAACCAGCAGACTTTTAGAAGATATGAAGTTGTAATCTGAAAATTGAAAACAGGACCTCCTGGAACCAGAACTCTCTATTCAGGCTGCCGCTTTCCAATTGCAACTCCAACAATCCTTTTTAACAAAAGGCCCAAACCAAGTTCTGACTAGCTTTACCACTAAACTAGAAATTGAAGTCATAAAGGGCAGAAAGGTAACACCCACTACCAAAACTTGTCCAGGTTCTTTGTCTCCAAGACTATGTTGTTAACAGGGCTTTCATTAACTCTTTCTTAGGCCCTTTGAAAATAAAACTTACAAACAATACCCTTACAGCCTTCCTCACCACAGATGATCAACCACACAAGGTGCCATAAAACCATCCTAGCAGCTCACCAGCAAAAGAAAGTAGCATTGTCAATTATTTCAGCCGCGTATCTCACCAGAGACAATGTAATTGTAGACGTTGAAAAGTGTCGTCCAAAGTAATGCACGATGTTCTACTCAGATTAGGACTAATACTCTGAAAGCCATGACGCTGCATCTACGTAGTCAATACCATATTTTCATACTAGGAAGGGATACAAAGCAATGACAGAAGTAGCTCGAGTGCCCAAGACATCTCATCAGAACAGATGGGCAAAATCACCACAAATAAACAGACTATTCCACAATTAAAAGTAGACATGGACTTACTAGTTTGCGGATCTCAAGCGGAACAATCTCCTTTGAACCACAGAACTTTGCTGGAGTAATTTTGCAGGAATCCGCTTGGTGAATATCATCAATCTGCAAATCAACAAATTACAGCAACCCTGTCAAAAGCATTATCCCACACATACTCATAGTTCACCGGTTTCTACAGCAATGAATCACCAAAATTACTCCAAAAGAGAGTTGGCAACGAAAAGAGACACCTTACTTTTAAACAGTGAACATTTAGCAATACAATATCAACTACTACTATTAATCCTATTAATGGTTTGCTTGCATGTATAATCGACCAAATTGAGCTAACTTGTAGCAAGGAGTAAAATATCAAACAAGATGATCAATCACATTGAGGCATTGAACATTCACAGATCAATATTGCAGAGCAAACACATCCAGAACACAATCAACCATACAGTGAACTACATACCTTGCTATATTGAACAAAACACTTGAAATCGACAGACCAAGCCGTGAAAAGGAGGACCAAGATATGCAACGTCGCGATCCCACCAAGAACAATCAAAGCATCGGTAAAATCTAAGCTAGGAAGAATAACAGCTAACCAAACAGCATAAATAATGGCGAATGGCCAAACATCGAGTCGCCATAGCCAATGCCTCTTCTTCAACAAATCAACTCCATCGACAACTTTCCCTCCGACATGGAACTTCGGCATCTCAGCCAGAAACCCTAATCAGACCCGCAAGACGATGCAATTGAATTGACAGATTAGAATTTCACGAACCAGATTGATAGATCAAGTGCAAACATGCATTCAATTGAACCTTGGAGATGAAGATTGACCGAACCTTGAACAATTGTCCCTCCAGCAGAATCGAAATTAAGTGGAAAATTGATGAGTAGAACGAACTGAGTAGCGAAGTAAGAGGGTACAATGAGATGGGGTTTTTGATGATTGCACCAATCGGCTTCCCTTTGTCTCTATTGCGTAAGCTCTAGAGAATAGGGTTCTTCGCTCTTCGTTCTTTGTCCCTTTTTCCTTTACATTAACCGAAGAAGAAATTGAGATTTAAGAACTAAAACCGGGTTTTTGACTTTAATAACGCACTACTAATTAACTTCTGAGGATAGGCCTTCGATTAAATTCTCATTAAACTATGAATGACAAATTGACAATGGGTCGGGTCTGGCATACGTAAATTTTTCTTGTCCCAAACCCAGACTCGTCAGATTCGCGGATCTACAGATCCATGGTGGGTTATTTATGAGAGCAACTCTTATGTTATTTTTACTAGATTTATCAATTTTCGGTTATTTTTATATTTGCACACTTATATGGAATCCATAGCATGAGAAAGTGAGGTGACCAGATTGAGGATGAGTCGAGGCTTTAGTGGTGGAGAGTGGAGACTAGTAGGCCAATGGTAGAGTAGCAAGCTGGTAATTGTAGTTCCGATACAACGATTGAAAGAGAAGCAGGGATTGAAATGTCTAATAATGTTAAACTAGGGTTTCCATTTTTTTCTATATATACATATATTTAATTTGACGTGTCTGCGGGTTGGATCTAAATTGTCTGTGCCCAGATTCAGACTTAGACTCGCCAAATTTTTGGTGGACCCATACCTAAAAGATCCAATTTTTTTGCACCTAGACCCGCCTAAATGGGTCAGGCCCAGGTCTAAGACAGGTCCAGAACCCACTGTCATCCATACATTAGGTTCGTTAAATAAAACATAAAAATATCATAAAAATCCTGCCAATAGTCATATGTTTGTCTCAAAGATTAAGCCATGCATGTGTAAGTATGAACTAATTCAGATTGTGAAACTGCGAATGACTCATTAAATCAGTTATAGTTTGTTTGATGGTACCTACCATTCGGATAACCGTAGTAATTCTAAAGCTAATACGTCCAACCAACCCCTCAAACATGAGTTGTTTGTCAAATGGAAGGGATTGCTCGAGAGTGAGGCTAGCTGGGAGCTGCTCGAGAACTTATGGCAATTCAAGGACAAGATCCGAGCGTATGAGGACAAGAAGGCAATGAGGACTGACCCTGTCAAATTCATGGGTAAAAAACTGTTGGGTAAAAGTTAAATTTTATTAACTTTTAGTAAATTTTGGTAACTTTTGGCAAATTTATTCCAATATATCAAAATTAATTTTTTTTTATTTTTTTATGTTTTGTAATTTTTGGTTAGTTATGGTAAATTTTAATAAATTTAGGTAAAAACTAATAAATTTTGGTAAATTATATTTACCAATCAATTTTGATAAATTTATGCTTATAAATTGTCATTTTAGCCAACTCTACAAGGTTTAGCAAGTTCTTTTGAATACTTTTAAAATATTATATTATATAAAATAAAAGGTTAGAAAAATAGACGTGGTTTCGTTGTGATTCCATATTCTCTTCATTCCTCTTGTTTTTTAATTGTTCCACTTACTTATGTTTTTCCTCTTATGATGTCATATTTAAACTCTGAACTTTAAATTAAAGTACATGTCTGAAGTAGCAGTGAGTGCCAGAGAGCACTTGTCTTAGGGCCTGTTTGGTTGGAAGAAAAGGAATGGAATTAAATATTTTTGGATATCAAGTTCCCAATTTTTATGTTTGTTTGAGCCTTTTAGGGTTTGGGATTTGATACTCAAGGGTTTCAAGTTCCTCCCTTTTGAGAGGAATCTCATATCTCTCATATTTTGAGGGAATGAGATCTCATTCCCAAAAATAATACAAAGATAGAAAAGAAAATATTATCATAATATTCTCATACCCCCTAATGTTTTTCTTGCCATCAATATACGTCTCTACCTCCTACCAAGAACCCTAACCCTTCTCCCTCATATAGTATTGCCATTGCCGTCTGAAGAACAAACCTCGCCGGAAAATTTTGACCGTTAGTATTATAATTTATATAATGATTCATTATATAAAATTAATGTCGTTAGATTTGTAATACAAAATATTATTAGAAAAGTATAATATTATATTTTTTTTAAAATCTTATATGAGAAATTATTGATTAAAGATTGACATTGAAAAACGTAAGTGATAGATAAAAAAAATTATTACAAGAATATTATAATTAATGGTAATTCAAATAATTAATATTAAAGAAATTTCAATTTTTATAGGGAACTGATCATATGAGCATGGGTCTTTCGTGAGCATGTGAGCATGATTGGATTTCTTGTGGACATCCAGTATTATTGTCGTGGACATTAGTTATGAAAGGTGGATATCACGTATTGTTGCCGTGGACACTAAATACGAATGTTAGATATGAATATTTGATCCCCGCCAAGCAAAATCTTTATTTACCTTTGCATACTTGATGTCCACAGATACAATACTTGATGTCCACCTCTCATGCTTGATGTCCACAGAAATACAATTTGATGTCCGCTAAATATTCAGCCATGCTCACATGCTCACCAAAGAGCCATGCTTATTTGATCAGTTCCCATTTTTATAATATTCAAATAAATTAAGGGTTGATTCCATTCAATTATTGTACCAAACGACATCAAACAATTAATTTCAAGTATCAAACAACTAATTTGGTCATTCTTTAACTACACCAAACAACTAATTTCAAGGAACTGAGTACTGATTCCATTCTTTAACTACACCAAACAACGAATTTCAAGTATCAAGTTTTATTCCCTTTTTTTCAGGAATCAAGTTTCATTCCATTCCATTCCTGAATTGGTGAACCAAAGAGACCCTTATTCTTTTGTAATCCTATGGTTTTGGGTTGTAGGTGCACGACATCTTATTAGTGCATGCTATTTTTAGCCTTTTGTTTTGTATCGACTATTCAATAAGGTGCATTGTTTGGTTCATTTCTTAACTCACACGTGCTATTGAATATTTGCGGGAAAAACTCTAAATTACATCAAAATCCGATGCAAATGCAATTACAAATTTTATGGTGGAGAATAGTTTATCAATCCCTAACATCCAATTCTAAAGTTCAATTTTTTGAAGTCAGAGTCACCACAAGGAGTCATTGTTTGATAAATCTTTCCTACTTTAGTAAAAGTCCTAACGATAGAGGTGGACAATGATGAGAAGAAAATGGTGATGGCAAAGGAAAAGGTTATATGTTAGTTTGGTCAATAGATTTTATTTTGATCAATTTGACGAAAATTTTGTATAAATACTATAAATGAACTCGTATTAATCTCTTTCTCTCTTATAATTCATTTTGATTTATGGACGATATCTTACCAAATCTAAAGTTGTTCTTAGATGTTTCTGAACTATAATAATTCTTTTAAAGTCGATTACTAATACATCACATGACCACTACCATAAACAACACTATATTGTTCTTAGGTGTTTGAGCTTCAATCCAACTAAAGAGCCAATGATGTTTGAGGGTAGAAGTTTCTCTTATGTGTCTAAGGGTAATCGTTTTTCTTGTACTTTTGTAGTGCTTATTCATAGCTAAGGGCTAAGGCGGATATACTATGAATATATGTAACATATACATCGATCCACCTGAAGAATCCCAACCATGCTATAAAAAAAAAGGACCATCTAACAAAGAAGGGCCTACAAGATCATTTACCCAATAATAATCGGAAATGCCCCGGTAACTCAAGAAAATACCATTTCATGACTTTTACAATATAAAGCCCTGGTACTAAACCCCAAAAAATTGTTGGGGGTGCCACATATCTTTTTTAATTGACTCGCGGGTCACAACTTTTTTTTTAATGCATTCTCGGGGGACATTAAACTTACTTAAGTGGCTGGGGGAGTGACAATCCGACGTGTTTTGGCTGAAATCCGACGAAATGTATTGAAAAAGACAAAAATACCCTTATTTTTCTCTCTAATTTAACTAAATATACCCTTTTATCTCTCTTTCTCTCTTTTACTCACCCTCTTTCTCCATAATTCATTCATCTCAAATCCTCACCATTTTCAAATCCTCTTCAGCAGCTCCTGCTTCTTTGACATTGACCTCGAAGTTATACTCCTGATCACATCACAGGTACGAGTCACACATGAAATACATCGTGTAAGTCTTCTTCCCCGGCTCAGGTGGCGCGGTAAACTCCAGCTTCACCTTGGACTTCCTCAGCAATGTCACCCTCTTGATCGCCAACAGCTGGTTGCTCTTGGTGTCCCCGACCACTAGCCACCACCCCTCCTCCTTCACCTTCGGGTACCTCGGTGGGTCCATCGGCCCCAGCTCGGTCCGCCCCTCCAAATCCCTCTCGAGGGTCACCACTATCGTGATGTCATCCCCGGCCTCGACGTTGTCACCGCTCACCACCTCGTAGTTCATGTCAATGTTGGGGAACCGATTACAGAACCTCGCAATGTCCAGTAGTTGCAGGTCAGACATATGCAACAACTCCCTCCTCTAGTCGTCCAACATCTCGATCAGGTCAAAAACGGTCTCAATCGGCTTCCCGGGGTTGACCTCCATGGCCAGCAGGGCCAGACTCAGCCACCCGTTGCTCGAGATGACATCCACCATGGCCTGCAGGAGCCGGGTCGCAGAGAGGAGCACCTCACGCTGGTCGGCAGCCAGGTTGCCCCCTTATCACCGCCAAGAGGTAGTGAAGAGTGAAGAGTGAATGATGATGACGTTGATGATGATGAAGAGGAAGTTCAACCCCATAATAAAGATGATATTTCAAGGACAAATAAGACTTTCCTTCATTCCGGCCAAAACACGCCGGATTGTCACCCCCCAGCTACTTAAGTAAGTTTAATGTCCCCCGGTAATGCATTAAAAAAAGTTGTGACCCGCGAGTCAGTTAAAAAAGATGTATGACACCCCCTAGCAATATTTTAACTAAACCCTAGCTATCATTTTTCTTTCCATCATCAATGGAAAAATCATAGTTACCTCATTCAATTCTTGTTAGGGGCGACCACAAAGTTATAATCATTAGTAGTAAGTCTCGGTATTGGCAACGATATTGGTGTGCGATTCCTTGATGACCCAAACAGCTTTTGTTTCTTGCTTTTATTTGCGATGTAATAATTTGGTTGGCTGTGGTGTATGTTAAGTCCTTGCGGTGTTTTTTTAGCAGTTTGGTTGTAACCTTTTTTTGATGGTGGTTGGTTGCTGTTGTGTATGCGGATTGTTGTATGTTATGAACTTTTAGCCTTTTTGGCTACTAATAATCGAAAAAAAGTCTCGGTATTTTTAGTTTTTTTTATAGGCTTTAAGTAATTTATTAGTGGATCTATGTATAATTATTTTAATAAGTTTCCTCTTAATTGTGTGAAAGTTTGATTATTGATTTTACTAGTTTAGTGTAGGGTTTGTTATTGCATTCAGTGCAAGTTTTGTATCGCCTTAGCACAAGTCTAGTGAATATGAAATTTTTTTGCTGAAGAAGTTATACAAATGTTGTTAGTTTTCTTCTTCAAGATGATTTAACAATGGAAATTCACAAAGTTCTCCTTCTATCATGTATTTGTTCCCCCCCCCCTCCAAAAAAAATCATTTATCACATCAAATAACTTTATGTAACTTTAAAAATTTATACTATAGTTCGTTACAGTTGCGGAAAAATTCAAAGACGTTAAAGAACATTGTTAGTAACCGGAATAATATTACAGATAGTGCAAATATACTTCAGATTTATTGTTTGACCTTTTTTAAATAAAAATTTATATTGGTTTATAGATTTATTTTTGTTGAATTGTTTTTATTGTATGCTATATGAGTAATATGACTTTTTATGGGTGAATATATATTTTTTTAATAAAAAAAGGAGGGGAATGCTATCCATAAATCAAGCCTGGTCAATTGATTGTACTTGTACCCTCTATCTCTCTCTCTATCCCTCCTTTCTTCCTTTCTCTCAACGCTAAACCCTACTTTCCCAAATCGATTCAAGTAATTCAATACCAACTAGATTGATTGTGCATGAAATTCAACGATTGTATGACCGAAATCTAGAGAATCTTCCACTGCGGTCAATTGCATCGGCGTAATTCGACGAGCTAGGGTTCCGGATTCATTTTTTCCCGTGTTTGATTCTTGCTGATTCTGCAAATCAGAGGTAAGGATGGTGAAAATCCCTCCTTTTGATTGATCAATCTGATCAAAATCGTGTTCTTAGCTGTTTTTTGGTTGCTTTTAGTTGTATCGTCTGGTTTTTTGTTGGGTTCTTGCGATGGTATATTTGTTGGGTTTCTTGGATTGTTTGCTTCTCTTTGTGTTGCTATTTGATACAACTGGTCCTGTTTATTCAAGTAGAGTCAGGGTTGCGCTTTGAGCTCAGTTTTATAGGGGTTTAAAGGAGGGTGCGCTTACATATCTTGAAATTGGAGGAAAAATTGATTTAGTTTGCATCTCAATCTAAATTAGAGCAACGCTGGACACTGTGATTTCTGGTTCCAATTGTATTCCTTAAGTTGGATTGGTGATCTTACAATGTAGAGATTGAGTTCTGGGCTAATACAAATGTAATTGATTGGTCTGTAATAGATGATTGCCCTTAATGGGTGATCGAGTTCTGAGCAAGAAAAGCATACTGTATATGTGAAAAGGACCCCGGGGAGCGAGTGTTCGAATAAGATCGATCATCAAATATGTATGCGTAGAAAACAGACTAGTGTTCAGAAATATGGGAAGAGTAACTTTCTGGCTGAAATAAGAAAGTAGGGAGGACATTGCAGCTTTGGCGTGTTTGATTAGTTACTTTAATTTTCCAAATGATGACTTGGTACAAGTGTCTGACTGGGTGATGAAGTGTTACCTTTGTTTGTTGAGGTGCTTTGAGATCACGTATTGAGGATATGCTTTGAAAAGTGTATGTTATTGGCACTTTTGCTGTTATTTTTCGTGACTGTTTGCTTTTCCCCAAGTTTTTGGTAGGGGAATGTAGGCAGTTCACTTTGCTTTTATTCGGAGTTCGTCTAGTCACTTGAAGTGACTTGGAATAATTCTGGTGCTACCTTCTTTGTGAAATTTGACTACAATCCTGTTGGACTCCTCATTATGTGCTATGTAACTCTTTTAGATGAAATATTCTGTTGTGATTTAGTCCAACTATCTAATCCCTCAGCAGAGGCAAACTATTTCAGTTGGGTCATCGTTTTCTTCTAAGGAGTCTGTCGGGTGGATCTTTACTGAATGTTATGTAAATTGCATTTGCTGTTTTGAAATGATATGTTGGTGTATGAGTCCTCATAACGATTCATTTTGGCGCAATATTTTTCGCAAGGCTTTCCTTTGTTACAATGTCTAGAGTGATAAATCAAATGACCATATATGACCAATTAGTTACTTATGTATGTCTTGGTTTAGTTATATTAGTTTATCTATTTATTTATTTTTTGCATTTGTTGGTGTATTCATCCGCTATGGTTATAACTGGTTTCCCTAATGAGTAGCAACATTTTTATGCAGTAGATGTCTCTTCAAGAGACTCTAGCAAGGTTTCAGAAACAGCAAGAGAAATGCCAGACAACGCTTTCCAGTATTGCTGCTGCGAGACAAGCATCAACAAAGACTCCTACTCTACAAAGGACTAACCCTAACCTGCAGAGAGCAACTCCACCTACTGCATCGTCCTCTGCACGGCCTGCTGCCCCTGCCGTCAAATTCTCTAATGACACAGAACGGCTTCAAACCATTAACAGCATAAGGAAGGCTCCTGTTGGGGCTCAAATAAAGCGTGTTATCGATCTGCTGCTAGAGGTTGGCTGTTTTGTATGATTGTGTGTTTTGGATGTTTTCCCATTAACTGTGAGTCCCTGTTTGGTCGTCATGTCCGCTTTGAAGGAAAGTAAAACCTATATATGGTATGGTGGATGCGTTGGACTTTGCAGCGGTTAATGGGTTGATCTTCGTAATAGTATTTCTTCCTTGACCTTATTGGTTGTTGGGAAAAAACCAATAGATGTGTTACGGAAGAATAATTGAAAGGGTTATAATGAGACTGCCTGGTGGATGTGCAGCTGAAATGATCAAAAGTAGTTGTAGCGATATTGATCTGGCATTGCTGTCCTTTAATTTCTCGAATACCTCCTGTAATGTTTTTGGGTTGGTTTCAGAGGAGGGAAGCCTTAACTCCAGAGCAAATAAATGAGGCATGCTATGTTGATGTGAAAGGTAACAAAGCTGTCTTTGAGAGTTTGAAGAATAATCCAAAAGTGCACTATGATGGGAGGTTTTTCTCTTACAAGGTACATTTTAATGATTGAATCTTATGTACTAGGTTGTATTGGATTAAAATTGGTGCATCTCTTTGTAATTTACCATTTATTGTTTCCGCAAATAATGAATGATTATTTTTCCTCTCTAAACAGTCAAAACATGAAGTTAAAAACAAAGATCAACTACTTGTATTAATAAGGAGGTTTCCTGAGGGCATGCCAGTTATTGATCTAAAGGATGCATACCCAAATGTGATGGAGGATTTACAGGTAACTATGCTATCTAGTTTGTCCTGTCCAACATCTGAGCTCACGGTTGCTTTCGTTATTTATTTATGTAATTGTCATTTGGGTATCAACTGAATAATGCCATATTATGGAGGTTCTGAGTGTGTCTTGCACCATTCTTCATCTAGAAACAGTGTTCTGTTCCAGTCTTTTTTCCCATTAGATCACCACGCAAAGTCTAATGACAATGATCCATTTTTAAGTTAAGCAGTTCTATTCTCCTAACTACCAGCATATTTTACATGTATAAACCTTTGAAATCGGCATGGTGAATGAAGTTTTTAAGGGCAGTCATGGCTTTTTATCTGTGGATAGCCTTTTTGACACCTTTTGTCATTCCTGTGAGAGATCCAAAATCCGCTTCTATTGCAGCGATTACTATATGCATGTAGCCTATAATCTTTGGCACATTGTCCTTTGTAGACTCTGAAAACCGAGCGAAAAGTTTGGCTGCTCTCAAACTTTGATTCACAAGAGGACATCGTCTATCCAAACGATCCTCGGGTTCCCATCAAGGTGGACGACGATCTCAAACAACTCTTCAGGAGCATCGAGCTGCCCCGCGATATGTTGGACATAGAGAAGGATCTCCAGAAGAACGGGATGAAGCCCGCCACAAACACAGCCAAGAGGAGGGCCGCAGCGCAGATTCAAGGCGTCTCCTCCAAGTCGAAGCCTAAGAAGAAGAAGCACGAAATTAGCAAGAGGACTAAGCTCACTAATGCACATCTTCCAGAGCTCTTTCAGAACCTTAAGTGACATTCGCAATATTTGTTACCCTTTGCTAAACTTACTGAGGAGTAAAAGGGAGAGTTTGCCTCCCCTTTTTTGTTGTGTTCTTTTGCTGTGTGATTACTTGCTATCTTCTTTATGTGAAAATTATGCTTTTGGTACAAGCCCAATTCATTACATGCCCTATACTTGCATCTTCTTTGATTGAAAAGTTGGGCATTGGATTAGAAATCGTAGTTGTGTACATACTCTTATGTATGAATTAAGGCTGCCGACTGTATTGTTAGTTATTTTCGTCATGGAGCAATTATATAAATTGTCGTCATATAAATTTGGGTAGTGGTTAAATTTATACATTTTTAGTTCGTAATATACCCGCCTTTTGGGGCATTGAATCGTAATATATCCACGTTTATTATTGAGGTCATGTTCTTTGGTTAGGTTGGATATAACTCTCTGAACTTATCCCAACTTATTCAAACATATTCAAACCTAATACAATTCACCAAAAAAGCTTCCACTCTAAAAGCATAATTCCTCAAAAAAACATAATAATTTATCCATCCAAACTTAAAAATAATATAACCAAATAAACCAATATACTCACCTTTATATTTGTGTGATTTTGGTGTACTTATCCATGATGGCTTAAGTGAGTTAGTTTCTACCACTTGTCACATTATCTTTGAAACTGGATCACCGCCACTTAATTTGAGTTATATACCCCTCCTATTTATTCTACCCATTTCTACTTAATTACCTACATCTTACCCACAGCCCTAAATATATTTCTATCTATATTTACATCATCTACTTTTTTATCTTGAATCATACTGAAGCTATCTAACCTTACTTGCATTATGTAAAGAACAATGCCAAAATGGAATTTTTAAATTCATATTGTAGATTTTTTGATATTCCATTGCTTTCAAAAAATGACACAAAAGGTTGCTAGGAATCATTGACAAGGAGGAAGAAGACATCAAAATAAAAGGACCACCATTACACTAACTAATGAGATAGGAAAGGTTCATGAGGTGTAGAAGTACCATCATATCCTCATACATTACTCTCTTCCACAAATCTAATCCAAACAAAAACCCCCACCAACTTCCCAACTTGTATGTTACATACACATTTATTTGCCACATGATACATTTCCAACCTAAAAAAAATCTGACCCTTCATTGAAAAGAGATAGGGGTGGTGGTACAAGTCCTATAAATAGGACATCCCAAGAGTGTCAAAGCCCTCTCATTGCAAGTGTTTATCATCAATTACACTAAGGGAGGAGAGTGATAACAATGGCTTCCTCTATGCTCTCCAACGCCGCCGTCGCCACTGCCGGAGCTTCTGCTCAGGCCAACATGGTGGCCCCCTTCAATGGGTTGAAGTCCGTCTCTTCTTTCCCCGTCTCTAGGAAGAACAACAACATCACCTCCCTTGCTAGCAACGGCGGCAGAGTCCAATGCATGCAGGTAAACCTTCAATCTATATACGTTAGAGTACAAAATTAGTATTGGATCCTCAACTATTAGCTTAGGCTTTTAGTTGAGATGGTTTCACAGATTTGCCCACTGATCCCTTGTTTCTCAGCGGTAGCCACTTGTGGGCAAGTAGGAAGTAGCAAACTGTCCATAAATAAATACGACTCATCAACGCCACAATTTTGAATGTGTTTGTTATTTGCTTATAGGTGTGGCCACCAGTTGGAAAGAAGAAGTTCGAGACCTTGTCTTACCTCCCCGACCTTTCCCCAGAGTCCCTCTTGGCTGAGGTCCAATACCTTTTGACCAACGGATGGGTTCCCTGCTTGGAATTCGAGCTCAAGGTACGCAACTTATTCCATTTACATCACGAATGACTTTTCATTAACGTTTTTTCTTATATCGATAAGTGGGCTCATCTACTGATACGTTGTTCCTTTGTCTTTGTATGTAGGACGCATTTGTGTACCGTGAGAACGACAGGTCACCAGGGTACTATGACGGACGCTACTGGACCATGTGGAAGCTGCCCATGTTTGGGTGCACCGACGCAGCCCAGGTGGTGGCCGAGATCGAGGAGGTCAAGAAGGCTTACCCCACTGCCTTCGTCCGTGTCATCGGTTTCGACAACTCCCGCCAAGTCCAGTGCGTCAGTTTCATCGCCCACAAGCCGGCTGGATACTAAGTTTTTGATGAGGCTCATTTGCAGTCTATTATATATTGTCGATAACGTCAAGCCAACATTGAAGATGTTAATTTTGTCGTTCTTTGAATTTTTGTTGTTATTCTTCCTACCAATTGACTTGTGTATGTAATTGGTTTTAAGAATTGCAGGTCAGGAATAAATTGACTATTTTCTGTACTTTGATATGCTGCTCATATATATATATATATATATATATATATAGGGATATTGGATTCTAATAATCCCTACTATCACAAATTGTATGGCAATAATCCCTACTATTATTTTGGATTCTGGTGGTCCAAAAAAAAAAAAAAATTGTATTGTAGTGGTACCAAATCCATCACCACATTCTTTTTATTTTTTCTATTCCTACCCCATATTGTTTTTGTTTTTTGGTTCCTACCCCTAGATAGGTAACGGAGTGTAGTTACTAAAACATTTTTTAAATTATTTTTTTGAGATTCCGAGCAATTATTATGATTTTTTAAAAGAAATAAAATTGAAAAAAATCATAAAAAATTGAAAAAAAAAATTGAAAAAAATCGGGAGAAATGCTGTAAATTCATTAAAAATCGTGGTAAAGTGTTATACAAAGTTTTGAATCAAATGCAACACAAAATCTATGACATTTAGTGTATACACTCGATTTTGTCCCACTACAATACAATTTTTTTTTTTTTGACCACCAGAATCCAAAATGATAATAAGGATTATTGTCATACAATTTGTGATAGTAGGGATTATTAGAATCCAATATCCTTATATATATATATATATATATATATATATATATATATATATATATATATAGGGAAATTGGATTATAATAATCCCTATTTTTACAAATTGGATAACAATAATCCCTACTTTCAATTTGTATTCTGGTGGTGAAAAAAATTAAAATTGTATTGTAGTGGGACAAAATCGAGAGTATACCCTAAATATCATAAATTTTGTGTTGCATTTGATTCGAATCTTTGTATAACACTTTACCACGATGTTTAATGAATTTACAACATTTCTCCCAATTTTCTTCATTTTTTTTCAATTTTATTCCTTTCAAAAAATCATAATAATTACTCGGAATCTCAAAAGAATAATTTAAAAAATGTTTTAGTAACTAAACATCATTACCTACGTGGGTGCAGGAACCAAAAAAACAAAAACAATATGGGGTAGACATGAAAAAAATAAAAAGAATGTGGTGAATAATTTGATACTACTACAATACAATTTTATTTTTTTTTGGACCACCAGAATACAAATTGAAAGTAGAGATTATTGCTATCCAATTTGCAAAAGTAGGGATTATTAGAATCCAATTTCCCTATATATATATATATATATATATATATATATATATATATATATATATATATATATATATGTATATGTAGGGATTGGATGCGGTAGGAAGAAACGTACAGTAGCAAGGTAGGAAGAAGCGATCTGGAGCATACAAATCTAATCCGATGGTTGATAATAAAACCATCTTCCTTCTCCATAAATCAGCTAGTGGTTTTCCAAAAAAAAAAAAAAAAACTAGGTAGATATTATTGGCGAGAATCATGCATGAATTAGAGAGAGAAATTTACTTCCTTAAATTGTACGAATTGAATTATCCAGATTTAACTCCATTATTATTCTTATAAACTACAGAAAAAACAGAAATTATCAAATTGTAGGGATTATATTTAGTCCAACATAATCGTTCTTCTCACACTCCATGACCACACGCCATAATATCCATGACCACACTTCCATAAGTCAAAATTATATCAATATTATCAAGTTATATATATCTGTGACCACACTCCCTAATATTTATGATCATACTCCATTATATTATATTATATTATATTATATATGTATATATATATATATATATATATATATATATATATGATATGTGCATTTGTATACAAATAGTTAACTTTGGTAGGTCTTGGAAAAGTATAAGTTCCCTAAAATTCACGATTATTAATATCCATAACCATACACCATGACCACACTATCCATTGAATATGTCCACTGTGTGCTCAGAGTGTGGACAAATTTATATAGTGTGTTGGTTATTTCTATTGAATATGGCCACAACGTGTTCATAGTGTGGACAAATTTATGCAGTGTATTGGATATATCTAAGTGTAAATTTCAAAGATGGTGGGTTCAAAGCGTGGTCAAATTTATGAGACAAATTTATACAGTGTGTGGTCATGAATATTATGGATTGTGGTCTTGGATATAATGTGGCAACAAAGCTGTAATTTGATTTAGGGAGGTGTGGTCTTACATAATTTGATAACATTGATAGAATTTTGAATTATGGGAGTGTAGTCATGCATACTACTCATCATACTAGGGAGTATGGTCATAAAATGTAAAAAGCAACGATGATGTTGGACGAAACAGACCCACGACAAAATCCTTATAGAATGTTGACTTCTGTTTTTTTCCTTTACTTTTTCATAATAATTTAATTAAAATTAGATAACTCAATCCCTACAATTTAGGAAAGTAATCACTTGTTCTCTAATCCCATGCATGATTAAGCTAATCATATCTACCTAAGTGACTTTATTTTATTTTATTTTTCCGAAAACCACTAGTTGATTTATGGGGAAAGAAGGTGGTTTTATTCTTAGTCACCAGATTAGATTTGCACGCCCCATATCGCTCCTTCCTATCTTCCTACATATGTTATAGTGGTCCCTACTTTCATAATTGGATTCTAATAATGCCTACTTCCATGAATTGAACAGCAATAATCCCTACTATCAATTTGGATTCTAGTGGTAAAAATAAAATGAAATTTTATTATGGTGGATGCCACCGAGTCAAGTGGTGGTGACTCAGTGGTTTGCTGACGTGTACCGGCGAGAGTATGTTTGACCAAGTATTCGAACCACTAGAACATAATCAATTATGAAATGTGACCACCAAATTAAAATACAATCAGTATGTCAATGAGACTACTAGAATACAATAGCAATTTAAATAGGACGAATAGATCGAATACAACTAAAATAATAATTTCTTGCTCAAATACACATTTACTGGTACACGTCAGCAAACCACCGAGTCACCACCACTTGACTCGCTGGCGTCTCATCAAAATACAATTTTATTTATTTTTAGAGTACCAGAATCCAAATTGATAATAAAGATTATTGTTGTCCAAATCATGAAAGTAAGGATTATTAAAATCCAATTTATATATATATATATATATAAATATATAGGAAAATGGGATTATCCCTACTATCGATTTGTATTCTGGTGGTCCAAAATAAAATAAAATTGTATTGTAGTGGGACGCCCCCGAGTTAGAAGGTGGTGACTCGGTGGTTTGCTGATGTGGACCGGCGAGAGTGTGTTTGGTCAAGAAATTATTAAACCGTTCCTTAATGAAGAGCAGAGCGTTATTCTTGATTGCCTAAGATGAGTCCACACTGTCTACGTACTATAGTCACCTACTGCTACTATAGTGTAATCGTTTCTATATTTCCAATATTTGGTTCAATGAAGTGTTGTTGGGTTGCTTTTCAAGGCTCAAAATGGAAGAAAAACAGATTTATATGTCGATCTGTAGTGTCATTTGTGCGTGAAGAAAAAGAATCTTGTCTAAGGGCTAAGCATATATGGGAAGCTTTGTCTTTGTATCATCATGATCATACTTGTTTTATTTCCAACAGCGATTGTTTTCCAACATTTTGTGGTTTTATTTGTTGATCTAGGTATTTATTTGTGGAATATGAACTTGAGCCCAATTCTACCCCAAAAGCTAGCTTAGGAGGTTGAGGCCTGTGCCCATTATAAACACCACAATACGCCAAGTGTCAGCGACAACTCAACATTATTTATGCCCTCGGTTGTTTTGTAGTACTCTTGCACGTTTGGAATCAAAATATTGTAGCGATTGAGTCGTACTCCTTCCATTGTTATACTCTAGGCTGCAAATATTTGTCTTCGATCTGCTTTGTCTTTGTATCATCATGATACTTGTTTTGTCCATGTTCTTATTCTAATCTCTTGTTCCAAGGTGCCAATCTTTTTTGTTTTACACCGTATTGTCTTTTCATCATCTTGTGTTCAAAAACCATAATGTTGGTTGTTCTTTTTACAACTCTCAGCAAGTTTTGCTCAACATGTGTTGCTTCTAACTTTTACTGTGTCTATCTTAAATTGCAATATCCCAGATGCAATATATCTGTTGTAGAAGCTATCTTTAGATGCAATTTATTAGGTGCACCCGGAACATGTGCTTCAGTTACTAGGTTCACCCGGATCATGTGCTCCAGATACACTAGTTGCAGAGGATTGCATTTGGTGAATATCTTCTTGTCAATTATTGTATTTTACTATATTATGTAGAGCTGAGAAAAGTTAACCTGACACAATTACCGACTTGAATCAAACACGATATTAAGTGGGTTTAAGTAGAAATTTCAACCTGTTTAATTAAATGGGTTGTCACAGTAAACTCGTTTAATTAAATGGGTTAGGTTCAAGTCAGGATTTTCGACACGAAAAAACACCTACTTAACCCGTTTAATTAAACATGTTAAATGGGTCAAGCCATTTGCTCGATAATTGTTATTCAATTATACCGTTTATCAATAAACGTAGGTGAAAAACACAGTTAATAATCTTTGAAATATACATGACACTTGTAATTTAACTTATATGTATCTTTGACTATGAATTAGAAGACATCTCCTTTACTTATATATAACTCGAATTATATCACAACGCAAATTCTTGAGTATAATGAGTTAATTGCTAAATGGGTAAATTGGTAACTTTATTCTAATATATTTACTTAAATGGGTAAATAGGTCAAAATAAGGTCAACCCGCTTAAAATATAAACAGTAAACGGTTTCAATTTCCAACCCATTTAATAAATGAGTTAGGTTCAGGTCGAAGGACTTCAAACCCATTTAAGTTTGACATGAACACGAACCCGACTCAACTTGACCTATTATTATGTTTGTCATAGTTGCAGGGGATTGCAATTGAACAGGAAATGAATGGAATCCAATTTTGTTGTATTTAAGTAGGGGTGAGGAGGAGGAGCATAGATGTGATGAATTGTTAGTTCTGGGTTCTACTCTCGTTATCAAGTTCATCTTCTAGCAACTTGAAATTTTGGGTTTTGCTCATGTGATCAAGTTGACCTCATACCAACTTGAAATGATGTTACATTCACAAGAATAAGTCTGTATCTTTATCAGTTAAGAAAGGCCTAACCAATATCTCGTCAAACGTGAATCTCCAGGCTACATATACATATTACTCCCTCTGTGTTTTTTATCAGTCACCTTGAAAATTGTGCCAAAAACTTTGATCGTTAATATTTTAATCTGTATAATGATTCATCATACGAAATTGATGTCATTAGATTCGTAATAAAAAATACTATTAAAAAAGTATAATATTATATTTTTTTGAAAAACATTTATATTAGAAATTATTGATTAAAAATTGGCACTAAATCTCGTAAACGACATATAAAAAAGAACGGAGGGAGTAATTAAGAAAGGTCCAACTAATATCTTTTTCCGTTAAGAAAATCCTAACTAGGTTTGTCAAAAATTACTACGCACCCTTAGAGTTGGTGTGGACCAATTTAGTGGTGGTACATTAAAATTTCAGGATTCATTAATGGTTACTTTAATTTGTTGTGTTATATTTTTAACATTTACCTTACAATTGTCCAAACTCTTATAGTTCCACCTACTACAATAAAAATTTTCCTGATTTATAATAAATTTAAGGTTGTTAACAATTAATCTCATATGATTGATTAAAACAATTAATATATTATAGCAATATCAAAAAGTGAATTATAAAGAAAATAGTCTTACTTTTGAAATTTATGGGAGTTCTATTATTGGAGTGAACAACAACTTCTCTCTTTCTTTTTATCCTTCTACTCCACCACATACACAAAAAGGCCATGTTTTTTAATTAGTCATTAATTGTTTAACTTAATTGTTTGTATAGGACATATGTAATATAATCTTAACTGTTCATGGAAAGTTTTTCCAAACAACCTTTTAAAAATGAGCGTTTTCTACATTTGAAAAGCTAATATAAAAAATATTACCGAACGTGTTAAGTAATTTTTGATCAAGGTCGAAAAACTTATTACGTCAAAATACTCTTTACCAAACACCACAAATACATTAGGTAGCCACAATTTTCTTATGGTTTTTAGCTTGCTCAATATTAAAGGTTTCCAAGTCATTAAATATTGTATTTTATTTTCTGTAAAAATAAAAAGAAAAATCATAACAAGAAAAATTAAATTGAGCAACAAAAAAAATTTATTGCCCTAGTTCAATTTTTGTTGCCCTTTAACATGGGGTCTTACAAATTATTAAAAATGGTAGCACGAGTTATTGTGGTGGACAATCGAACGTTTTTGTTGCCTTAATAACTTTTGGCAATCGTTTTTCTTTAAATTGTTGCCTAATTTATATCAATTGCAACAAAAAAAAGTTTTGTTGCCATATATAATGTATTTAATACCACAAAATTATTTGGTTGTCCTCTTTTAAATTAATGCAATAATAATTTTTTTTTACCCAAACATACTTTTCTTGTTGTAAATACAAAAAGAGCCACAATTTATATGTTTAAAGAAAAAGCTAAAATCAAATTTTAGGCAGACAAAGGCTCTGGATAAATAAATAAATAAGAGAAGAAAATTAAGGTAGAAAAAAATATCTCCAAGCTTATGTGGCCAACTTATCTGTGGTCTCACCCACTTGAATTTCAAATGGCCAAGAATTTTCCAAAACCATATCTCTTTATTAAACTCCTGGCCATCCATCTCATGCATTTGGATACTCTTTTCATACTATAAATCCTACCCTACTACACACCACCATAACCCTCATCTCTTAAAGGAACCAAAAAAAAGGAAAAAGGACACAAAAGGAGATAAATTAAAATGGCCTCCAGCTTGATGTCCAACGCCGCCGCTGTCGCCACCGCCGGAGCTTCGGCTCAGGCCAACATGGTGGCCCCCTTCAACGGGTTGAAGTCTGTCTCTTCTTTCCCTGTCACCAGGAAGAACAACGACATTACCTCCCTTGCTAGCAACGGCGGCAAAGTCCAATGCATGCAGGTATATTTTCAATTTATATGCATCAGAGTACAAAATTATTATTGTACTTTCAATTGTTAGCTTAGGCTTTTAGCTGAGATGGTTTCACAAATTTGCCCGCTGATCCTCTGTTTCTCAGCAGTAACCACTTCTGGGCTATATAAGTTAGAGATAAGGGGCAAGTAGGAAGTAGCAAACTGCCCATAAATAAATACGACTCATCAACGCCACAATTTTGAATGCGTTTGTTATTTGCTTATAGGTGTGGCCACCAGTTGGAAAGAAGAAGTTCGAGACCCTGTCTTACCTCCCCGACCTTTCCCCAGAGTCCCTCTTGGCTGAGGTCCAATACCTTTTGACCAACGGATGGGTTCCCTGCTTGGAATTTGAGCTCAAGGTACGCAACTTATTCCATTTACATCACGTATGACTTTTCATAAACGTTTTTTCTTATATCGATAAGTGGGCTCATCTACTGATACATTGTTCCTTTGTATGTAGGACGCATTTGTGTACCGTGAGAACGACAGGTCACCAGGGTACTACGACGGACGCTACTGGACCATGTGGAAGTTGCCCATGTTCGGGTGCACCGACGCAGCCCAAGTGGTGGCCGAGATCGAGGAGGTCAAGAAGGCTTACCCCACCGCCTTTGTCCGTGTCATCGGTTTCGACAACTCCCGCCAAGTCCAGTGTGTTAGTTTCATCGCCCACAAGCCGGCTGGATACTAAGAAGTTGAACAACAAAGTTAGAAGCCAATGGAACTTTGACTTTGTATATATATGTATATATATGTATGCCTATACATATATATATATGTGTATATATATATATGTGTGTGTTTGGTTTTGAATTTCATCATCTGTACCTAATTGAATTTTCCTTGTTTGTTATTGGTTTGAATTCATGTGTTTGTATTGCTTATTTGCTCTCTTTTGTATATCACTCCGGATCTTCAATGGAACTTTGACCTTATAGAGTGAACATAAAGTTTAATTTTATTGATTGATTGTGTCTCCCAATTTTCGATTTTACTACTCTTTGAACTATTAGATAATGCAAAATGATAAATATATGGACGTAAGATGGTCGATAATCATCTTGCGTTTTACCAAAATCACTCATAAAGTTAAATATATATATATTCAAATCATTATAAAAGTATGTTTCATCAAAATCACGACAAAACACACCTCTACAAAAGTAGATTTTTTGTAGTTTTTGTAATAGAGATGGAAATTGAGATATCTATTACTACTAGAGATTTACTACTAAAAATATAGGTGTTACCAACCATTTTTTTCCAACCAATTTAAATGGTTGGAAAAACCAACTATTTTAGCAACTATTTCATATTCAACTATTTTTCAAAAATTTTATGTGGGAAAAAGGGTTGGAAATTCCAACCACTTTTGCTAAAATGGTTGGAAATTTTTCTTACCATCCTTTTTCCTACTATTTTAAAATGGTCGGAAGAATGGTTGGTAATCCAACCATTATTTTGCAACCATTTTCAAATAATAGGAAAAAGGTTGATAGGAAAATTTTCCAACTATTTTAGCAAAAGTGGTTGGAATTTTCAACCCTTTTTCCAACATAAAATTTTTGAAAAATAGTTGAAATATGAAATGGTTGCTGAAATGGTTGGTTTTTCCAACCATTTAAATTGGTTGGAAAAAATGGTTGGTAATACACATATTTTTAGCAGTGATTAGATTTTTTTTCTTTTGTGATATTGACATCCTATCCAAACTAATTTCAGACCTTAATGACTCTATATTATACTAGTGATAGAAATGAAATTAAAATATGATATACAATATACATGAAATGGACACAAATGTGATTAGTATCTTGTGGTATATACACACTATCACTATTTCATTATTAGATGATTCCATTTGAATTTTTCTAAGCAATTAAAAATCTCTTCTTTGAAATATGAAGGTGATGAATTATGAATTATGATTAGACCCATTGATTAGTTTATTTGTGGTGGGTGGCTATTTTTTTCACATTGCTTATCAATGGGGAACCAATTAATAAGAGCTTATTTTTAAACCCTACTCCCTACACCTTTTTGTTTTTTTAATGGAAAAAACAAAATAGAAATTTGGTTTATATATTCCACAATGTAGATTATTTTTTTTGTGCTAGGGAACAAATTTTATCAAGTTGTACATAACAAAAAATTATTTTAAAAAAATTCAATTTGTTTTACTATATATGCACGTAATTTTGCAACAAATAATTTTCTTGTCACACGTGTGTTTTTATTTTTGTAGTGGATTAAAGTGCATATGGAGCTACGTACATAAATAAACTTTGTATTTTATCATTTTATGCATGGGATAACTTTAACGTTTGGCTAGCTGTTGCAAATGGGATTGTATACCATCTATCTCGTACTTTTAAACATAGTACTCCTCTATTTCAAATTGTCTTCTTCGTATTTTTCATAATTCCTCTTTGATTAAAAATTTTCCGCATAACATTTTAAGAAAAATTATAATTTTATACTTTTTTTTTTGTAGTAGTTTTATATAAATTGAAAGAATAATGGTAAAATTTTGGGATAATAAATACTAGACCAACATAAAAAAAAAAAGAAACAGATGGAGTATTTGTTATTTGTTGCAAAACAATTCTTATATGATGCAACCTGAAGTGCCTACCTAGGTCCCCCAAGGTGTTAAATCTTAAAAGAAATTTTTTAATATTTGTTATAAAATTCATCATAAAAAATTATCAACATTATTAAAAAAACTCATCAATATTTTTAAATTTATCAGTCTTTTACATAAATTCATTGCATAAAATAAATGACCTATTTTGATATATGTGGTGGATCCAGGTCCATCACAGTGTACGTTATAATTTGTGCACCATAGTATAGTTCTATTGACAACTTCTTCACAAACATAATCCTTGCACACTCACCCCAAAACAAAATCAACTAAACATATTACCCATAAATTTCCCCCAAACAAAATGTGACATGACACAATGAAAAAATCAATGTGATATCATCATATCAATGTGGACATAATGAAACTACAAAATTTCTACACAAATAATGCCTTAGCCACTAGAGAGGGCATTCAATGGCCAAAAACTTACAAAACCCAAAAACCCTATCTTGTTAGCTAGCAAATACCACAAAACCCTAATGAGTAATGACCATTGAACCCCACACAATGCATGGCAAAGCCTTATCCCCTCCCAAAAACCCTATCTTTGTCACCTTCCATATATAGTAAGAGAATTAACTCATATAGTAAGGTTTTGTGTAACTTAAAAAAGAGGACAATGGCTTCAAGTATGATGTCCAACGCCGCAGTCGTGAGCCGGGCCACCCCAGCCCAAGCTAGCATGGTGGCTCCTTTCACTGGTTTGAAGTCCGTTACCACCTTCCCCGTCACCAAGAAGAACAACGACATCATCTCTGTTGCTAGCAACGGTGGTAGAGTTCAATGCATGCAGGTATATATACATACATTTTCCATCTCTTGTTTTAATTTCACCGTTAATAGTACTAGGTTAATAACATATAGTTCACATAGTAACCAATAAACTAAATTTTGGGATTAATAACATATAGATCATAGCCCAATTTAGTTTATGGAGTTAAATAACCTAAATTGGGCTATGATCAAACAGTAACCAGTAAACTGAATTTTGGGATGTTGGAGTTCAGTAGATAACCACCATCGAATTCTCCCCATTTGACTTGATGTAGAGTGATATGGTCGCATAGTTGTCCTATTTTTACTCAAAAGTAATAAATATAAGTTGCGTACCACATCACTCTACCATTAAGTTAAGCATGTCTATATATGCTCAATTGTACGTGGTCTACTTAAACCCAACACCCTCAGAAATTTAGATTATTGTCACACATACTGTAAACTAGGATCGTTTTGCATATTATGACCCAAAGTTGGGTATGTATTATTCAAATCCAAAAACCCTAATTCATTTATGTATGTATGTTGCAGGTATGGCCACCAGTTGGCAAGAAGAAGTTCGAGACCCTGTCTTACCTCCCCGACCTTTCCCCGGAGTCTCTCTTGGCCGAGGTTCAGTACCTTTTGACCAACGGATGGGTTCCCTGCTTGGAATTCGAGCTCAAGGTACGCAACTTATTCTATTTACATCACGTATAACTTTTCATTAACGTTTTTTTCTTTTATCAACAAGCTGGCTTATCTACTGACACATTCTTCCTCTGAATTTATATATGCAGGACGCATTTGTGTACCGTGAGAACGACAGGTCACCAGGGTACTACGACGGACGCTACTGGACCATGTGGAAGCTGCCCATGTTCGGGTGCACCGACGCAGCCCAGGTGGTGGCCGAGATCGAGGAGGTCAAGAAGGCTTACCCCACCGCCTTCATCCGTGTCATCGGTTTCGACAACTCCCGCCAAGTCCAGTGCGTCAGTTTCATCGCCCACAAGCCGGCTGGATACTAAAAATGTTTCTTTTTTTCTTCTTCATGTCCATGAATTATAATTTGTGAATTTTAGGCTCCGTTGTTTTATGTCGTAAGTTTCAATGTGGTACCACACCGCACCGCACTTCACCACACCACAATCATTACCAATATATCTCTTCACTTTTCTTTCCTCACTTTTCTCCTTTACTTTTCACATTCTATCTCTTCACCTACTCGACCCACCACAATTCTCACCCCAACAACTCACCACACTTTTTCAAATTTCACTTCACCAACCGTAGAAAAGAACGGAGCCTTTAATTGTTTTCTTGGGCTTGGTTTGTTTGAAGTCAGTCATTTTCTTCTTTGTTGTGTATGTACGTATCTCGAACTCCAATTGCCTGAAGAAACTTATGTTTTGATTATTATAACTTCTAGGGTTTAATTTGTATCATTGCTTTGATAAAATCACATACAAATTAAAGCTGAGGAATAATTAATCCATACTCTAATACTTAAACGAGACATTTGTATGAATTAAAGAATGTCTCAATCAACCAAGATAATTAACCTAAGCAATAAGAATAGCATAATAATACTATGATCTATGGTACATCAAAAGAAAAAGAACCAAAAACAAAAGAGATCAAGAAATGTAAGTCATTAACGATAACTTATCATGAGACGATCTTATAAATTTAACTCCGAGAGTTATTAGGAACATGACGAATATCCATCAAATTCCAAACATCGTGTTCCCAAACAATCTCTTCGCCATCTTCGTCTCCAACAACGGCGCCATTGCCCAGGTCGGTCCAACTGTAATAATAAGGATACCAGCAAGCCTTGGATTCGTCGTAACACCAAATATTCAGCATTTTCATGTCTTCACAGCTGAAATAACACGAATTCAAATTTCCTCCTTCGTAATTTTCGCTATTCATTTCTCTCTTTTTTTCGATCCCTTTGATTCTTTTCTTAACACGAGATCGATTTTAGAGATGAAGGAGGGGGAGGATATATGAGATGATATATATATGTACATAGTTAATATAGGGATAAGGGATATATAGTAGGAAGTGAATAATGGAGATTAATTAGTGTTTGTGTATGTATGTATGTATGTATGTGTGTATATGAATGTCAAATTTGACATGTTTTTAGGGTGGATGAATGTTTGGTTTGTTGTGGGTTTCTAATTTTGATGGGTTTCTATGAAAATTAATGGGGAGTTTATTTAGTAAAAGACCTTTTCAATATATTTACCAAGTCAAGTTTTGAATTCATCTTATGCGAGATAAATGAGGCTTAATTATTACTCTCTCCGTTACATATTAATTGTCGTTTTGGAAATCGTATTTTCAAATTTTAAAAATTTTGACCATAAATTTCTCAATATATACACTGAGTTGCTATATAAAATTATCATCATTAGATTTGTAATGAAAAATATTATCATATAAGTATAATATTGCAATTGTTAATAACATATTATGAAAGAAATTATCAATCAAAAACTGACATTGAAAACCGTAAAAGTAAAAAATATGATAATTAATATGGAAGGGATGGAGCAGTGATTTACTTGCCATATTGTACATTGGATATTAGAGGAATAGTAGCACCATGATTTGATATTAGTACACCGTATTGGGTCAACATAAATAAGATAAATATATCAAAAAGTAACATAATAGCTAATACTATTTTGGGTTGATTTTGGATGACAGAAATTTAATTCTAAAAATAACTAGTAAATGAATAATTATTGAGACTTTCATAAATAAAAGTAGAAGTGAATCATAATTTTGAGATGATTTTGGATGTGAGAATTTTAATTCTAAAATTAACTAGTAAATGAATAATTATTTTGAGACTTTCATAAATTAAAAAAAAAGTGAATCATAATTTTGAGATGATTTTGGATGGGAGAATTTAATTCTAAAAATAACTAGTAAATGAATAATTATTTTGAGACTTTCATAAATTAAAAAAAAGAAGTGAATCAGAATTTTGAGATGATTTTGGATGTGAGAATTTTAATTCTAAAATTAACTAGTAAATGAATAATTATTTTGAGACTTTCTTAAATAAAAAAGAAGTGTTGGGCAGTGTCCCAATTCCATTCAGACTCAAGTTTGGAAATAAGTAATTATTTTCCTTATTGATACGGTTTGGGCTCCAAGCAGTTGATTATTTTGAGAATTTTAATTCTACGTCTACTTGGGTTTGCTATAAATACTAGGTTATTCAACCTAGTTTGGTGTGCCAAATTATGTGTCTTTACGGCACCCTTGTGAGATCTCTTTCTTTCTTCCATTTAAGAGTTTTGTTATGAGATTGTAACCTCCCTTATATTCCGTTACCCTTCCTTTGAGATATGTCTATTCCCGTTGTGCTATAACCGTTTTTCTTGATCTCGTTGTGTTATACAACTGTTTGGGATACCTTTATAATCTCTCCATTATAGTGGATTTTATTTTGCCTCCCGTTGTTTTTTCCTGCTTTGGGTTTCTACGTAAAAAAAATCTTGCCTTCATCACTCTTACATTGATCTTATTTATTTTCTTAATACCTATATCCCTAAATAAATTATCTTGTTCGCTTTCACTCCAATATTAGATTTCGTTCAATCTGCATCTAATCCCTAACAAGAAATTTCATATGTGAATCTCAATCCTAACAAAAAGCTAATCATAATTTTGAGAATCAAAATGGAGTATTATGTTTACACTGCTATATCAAGAGTTTGGTGTTTTTGTGGTATGGGGACTGAATGTTTATCCTTCCTACTAGGGTTTAAATTTTGGTGGTCATAATTTTCTTGGAAAATATTGAGGTGTTTTTCGTTTTTTTGTTTTTGTGAGTCTGCTTTCAAGACTAGGCCTCCATTAGGTACAGTGTGTATTTGTACTCCGTGGTTACAATATTTATCCTTATTAAACAAAATAAATTTACTCCAATGTTATCATTTATTTACCTTAGGTTTCACATGAATTCAAACAAAACTGAAAAGTGAAACGTTTATTATAAGTTCTATTTGCAATTTATTAGGTTCGTGCTTATCTAACTTGCTTTGTTTTGTTCGCTCGTAAAACTAAGATTGAACACTATGAAATATATGCTCTGGGTCAATGCGAATGAAAATAATTATTTGCAACTTCTCTGATGACATTAGAACGTTTAAACTTGAATCAACCCGTCCAAATACAAAATCACGACACAGAGTAACAGTAATTAGAAATGAAAATGGTCGGAGGAAATTAATAACCACCCAACCAGATCATAAAATGGATACATCATGAGTACGGTGACATTCAAAGATTTGACGTCGTATGGTATGAATCTGGATTCAGAATGACCCGTCTCTCTCGAAATCTGACTTCGGGATCATTCGAACCATGAGGTACAGATTCCGAGTGTAAGTTGGTACCAAGAAGCTGTTCAGAGGGTTTAGCATCACAAATTAGTTGTCAGATGATCCCAAACAGCAGTCTTTTCTGGGCAGAGTCTGTTTAGCAATGCCCTCAGGTCAGCAGTAGCCCCCTGCTTCGGACTCAGATCGATGCTTGAAACCGAGCAAATTTCCTGCGAAAATAGGCCAAGGAGTTGCACAAAGAGATTGTCGTCAGTAGATTACACCCTATTCCTTTTGGATGTACGATAGTTGGAGAGAAATGTTACGTAGTAAAGGTAAGGTTGTGCAAATGTTAGCGGGTAAGATAGTGTTTGAAAAGTCATATCACTTTATGAATTGTTAAAAATATATTTTATAATATTTAATAAGGTATTGTGAGTTGATGGGGAGCCTTGACGCAACGGTTGAATTGTTGCTGAGTTTCACTTTTCAGTTTTCTTGGGTCCCCCGGAATCGGTCACTTCATGTATTTTAGTGCCTAGGCAAGGTTGTTTATATCTGGACTCCCTCATATCTCACATTAGTGGGACCATAATGGGTTTGCAGTCGTCGTATATTGTGGCGCTCCTACAAGCTTGTTATAGGGCTATTTTTAGGGTTAGGCCTAGTTCAGTGTTAGTGTGACACCCTCCTGGTAGAGGGTCTCGGTGGTTGTAATACGTAACTTTCTAAAAAAAAAATAAACGATATTTCAATGTTGGAAAACAGCGTCCTTACCCGGTTAAGCCACAGCATGTAGGAAGCAGCATGAATGGCCTGAGATTGAACATCCTCAAACTCACTCTTTTGGATATTTAGACAATCCTGAACAAGACTTTGTTCATAATCCATGAAGACATGGACATGATTGTTCACCTCATCCTCATCATTAGGATGATGTTCGATGGCTCCAAAATGTTTCACCCAACCCACAGACAAAAACCGGCGATGAAGCCATAAAGCCTGGAATAAAATGTTGAACCATGACAGTTAATTACCAGCACGAGATAAAATGACAAAGGATAGTACTACACATGGCTTATGAACACCCTGGACCGGACAATTAGTCCCAGCGGGGTATGGAGGGATCGGATATAGCAATCCTACCCCTAAATTTTGTAATTTAGAGAGAACAGTTTCAATTGGCCCAAGATTTAGAAAACGTTCGCTACCTACTACTCAATGGAACAGAAGCAGAGGAGATTTAATGAGGCATTTTACTTCTAAGTTGGAAAAAATAATCTTTGTCAACTAAATGTTGAACCATGACAGTTAATTACCAGCACGAGATAAAATGACAAAGGATAGTACTACGCATGGCTTATGAACACCCTGGACCGGACAATTAGTCCCAGCGGGGTATGGAGGGATCGGATATAGCAATCCTACCCCTAAATTTTGTAATTTAGAGAGAACAGTTCCAATTGACCCAAGATTTAGAAAACGTCCGCTACCTACTACTCAATGGAACAGAAGCAGAGGAGATTTAATGAGGCATTTTACTTCTAAGTTGGAAAAAATAATCTTTGTCAACTATCCAAAGTATGGACATAAGAAATACTACCTCTCGGCCAATGTAACGTCTTATCAACATCTCATTCCAGTCCAGCTCGTCCTGCCATTGCGAAAAGAATTGGGTCAAAATCAGGGAAAGTAACCTATCTACAAACTGAGTCACGCATAGGGTGGGGTAGAGTCAAATCTAAACACGACCTCACACGTTCTGTTAGATATTGCAAAGACTTTGCTTCTATTATCACCGAGATTTCTAAGGAACAGACTACCTAATAAGTAATAACCGTGGATTCCTAGAAGAGAAAAATCTCTCAAGTTTGAACAGGTTAGAAAAAATCACTTCAAATTTCCAACCAAAATTCTCTCCTGTTGCAACTAGTAGCTTTGAAAGTGACATGTAGGTAGTTCAGTCTCTTAATATAGTAATAATGAAGTTGTTGCCGTTCTGACTTCTGATGAACAAATGATCAAGGGTTCTTTCAACCATCTTTTTTTTTTTTTTTTTTAGTCTCAGAAAACTAAGGCAGCGTGTTAACAAGAACAAGAACACAAATGAGGCCATCGGTGTCAAAAAGCCACAAATAGCTAGTTAATGATCAGTATGTTTTCCGAGTTTCAGGACATTACCTTCCATAGTTTCCTCGGTGATTTGAACTGACTTGACAAGGCTGCCTCGTTGTTTTGCTCGTTCACATGCCCCAACATGCACATCATTAGTTTCTGTCAACCAGGAGAAGCATCAAAATCTATGAAGCATAATACCACAGGAGAAAAATCAGGTCAGCTACAAAAGAAGCAACGAGTATTTTTGAAACTTTTGTTCCCTCGCGATCGTGAAGGACGGACAAATGAGTGCAATAACACTTCCAGCCAGCCGATTATAAGATCTACTTGCATAACAGAAGAGTTAATAAAGGAACAATTACCCTACGATAATGAAAGCAACTACTGTCAGCAACATGCAACGCGGCCCAGTTTCTGGTGGATTCCAACTCATGTAGCGCCTGTATTTCACAATCACGTTGAATATCAAGAACAAGCATGAGGAAAACCAACAGAAAGCATTTCTAAGGCTAGTTATAGACCACAAAAGCTGGTAAGGTTTTCCTAGTAACCTATTCTAACATATTTCACAGCAAACTTGCAGTAAAACACACACAATATTGAACTATATCCTCGTGAGAGAGCATTAGATCCATTTAATAAATCGTAGGGAAGGCCACGAGACAAATCGAATGGAATGCGCGTAGATGCCACTTCGGTTCAGAGCCTCACCTGTTTGTTATTCATATATGAAATCAACCAACATCTGTGATTCCAAGCACGGTAGTTCATTTTAGATTTCTGCAAAGGAGGTCCACATACAATTAGGAATCTTTCATAAGACTTAAAAACTAATACTTATCAAACGATTTCCCAGAATTATGAACTCCATGTAACCTACAAGAACCTTAACATATCCAGTTCTGCAACTGAAATTAAACCTCTGCTAATTTTTCCACAAGCTTAGACTCTTTATCCAGAATCTCTTCTAGAATTCCACATCTGCGAGCAATTTTCTTGATCACCCACCTCCTATCAAGAATAAAAATAGAATAAGTCAGCGAAACAAAGCCACAGCTTTTTCAAAGAAGAGAGAACTTCAGCTATTTCTACAAGAATACGCAGTCGGAAACAGGAGCGAAAACAATATATTACTAAAAAGTACTAACATGGACAGCCAGCCCAAAAATTGGATTCTTTTTGCCATTTCAACGTTGCAAACTATTATCAAAAAGAAACAAATATGTAAATGTAAACCATGGTACCTGTGACTCCAGGCATTCTCAGATTTAGGAGCAAGCGAAAGTACCAAATCAGAAATGAGGAGTTCATCTGAACTTGAAAAATCTTCCCTATTTGATATGATAAGCTTTCTGCATTGAGGAAGGGCAAAAGAGTGTCTCATTTGCATTAGAAAAATTCAAGAAAATACTCTTCTACAGCAGTAACAAAACAGAAAAGGAGGAAAGTAGAAATAAAGACCAAACCTTGCATTCCATGCAGTGCCAAAGTCACTGCTCATCAACAAAAGAGCCCTACTATGCTTCATTACTTCCGTCTCAACCTCAGAGAAGGCAACGCTTCCAGGCAGATTGTCGGTTTTAGAAGGTATAGAATGCATTCTGTAGATTGCCAATGACTCCATGAATTTACATTTTGCTGCTTTATACAGAGGAAGAAGATATGCAGTTGAAATTCCCAACTTGTGATCTCTATTCCAGAAGAAAGCATTCCTTCCTTTGGCCACATCATACGTAGATGGCTCAGAGCTCATTCTTGCATCTGCCTGTTGACTATCAGAAAAGAGTGACGTACTTTCCGCCTCGTTGTTGAGGACCAGTAGCTGGGATGGATGAATATATCCCACCTCATCACTAAAAACAGATCAAGAGCATTAGATATGAATGGATCAATAATCAAAGCTTCAGCTTGATTCTTGTAGCAGTGCAGATTGCGATATTATAGACAATATCGTGGATTACAGCATTACGGGAAACAATGTTACCCACCCACATGTAACAATTTGATGATTCATCGTTGCTGAAAATCACATTACTGCAACAGCTGAGCCTACAGCTATATGAAAGCCCAAGATGGATCATGTTGACTGTAAGGAGATACGTAACTTAGCTAGACATCAGTAATTAGGATTTATTTGGAAAACATTAAACCTAACGAGGTTTTTAGGGTTAGTGATCCATTGCATGTCTATAGAGATGTCTTACGCAAGGTTGTTTATGACATCTGTTATTTGCAACATCAGAGTGACGAGTACACGTATTGCCACTGATATAATGTGCAAAACAGTCCTAATATGCAGCGAACCAAAACATAAGAGCAAAAGAAAGTTTCAAAATATTGAATTTATAGGATTCAACAAGTATCAAACTCGATGACTTACATAAGAGGGTCATGATCCAAAATATACCCTAATTGATCCAAAAGTTCAAAAGCCTCTTCTTGAGAACACACCACCACTTCCTTTGCCATTCCCCTACGGTACCCAAAATTTTGCAACTTTAGAAACCACAGCAAAGTATAGAAGAGAAAATGTTTCTATAACAGCTAAAAGCACAACCCAAAACAAGGGACCAACATTGCAGAAAAACCAGTATCCTACCAAGAGGGACAGAAAGAAGAGAGTAACTTATAACTACGTCTACGAATAAATTACAATGAGTAAGTGAATGCATAGTTATTTACTCTTAATTGGGCAAAATCACATAAAGCACTCACTAACTTTGTGGTTATGGAAGAATCACATTAATGAAAAATCCCAACATCAACACCTAAGCTTAAAAAAAAAAAGGAAATTCCAAATGGTAGGCACCAACTATTGCCTATTCCAAGTAGTGAGCACTCTTTTTATATATTCTAAATGGTATGCTTAATTATCAAACAATTCCATCCCGTAAGCATTAGTTAACCTGCGTTAGAATATTAAAAAAAGAAAAAAGAAAAAATGAAAAATTAAAATTTGTGTTTTGAGTTCCATCTCTTCGTACGCCTGCTCAAATTCATACTGGAAAAATACTCTGCCTCCCATCTCCTCCCCTGAATTCTTGAAGTACCTGTAATGTCTGACTTAAACAGTTGGTTCTTATAAACTCATTGTTAGAAAATTTGCTGCTACAATGCAGGTTAAGAAAACCAGGTACTTCATAAAGGACAAAAGGTTATTGAAGGGAAAGATGAAACTTTGGCTGATTTAAACATATTTCCCAGTGACCTGCTTTGGGTTACAGACTCAGAGGTCCATGAGTACCGTGACTCAGAGGTCGGAAACCGTCATTTATGCCCAAAAAATTGGAAGCATTCTTGAAATATTATGCATCATACAATTGCAGAAGACCCAAACAGCTACAATGTATCAAACAATTGCTGAAATATTTACCCAAATTTTGATAATTATACCCTAAAATTCCAAACCCTAAAAGCTTCACATAAACATACCTGTAGCGCTGTCGACGGCGTCCACCACCAGCGTCGGAAAGCGTCTGTCCACCGGCGGCCACCACCTGCGCCGGAGATGGGTGGAGACGGCAGAATAATTCAGGGGTGGAGATGGGAGGCAGAGTATTTTTCCACTCTGAGTTTGAGCAAGCGTACGAAGAGATGGAACTCAAAACACAAATTTTAATTTTTTTTTTACTATTCTAACGGCAGGTTAACTAATGCCCACATGATATAATTGTTTGATAATTAAATCTACTATTTGAAATATATAAAAAGGATGTTCATCATTTGGAATAGGCAATAGTTGATGTCTACCATTTGAAATTTTCAAAAAAAAAAAAAAAATCCTCGATTTCATTCTAGCAATTGTCTTCCCTTTCCCACTTTACCCACATAAAACTTCTACATCTTTACCAAGCATACCACAAAAATCAAGTTTTTTCCACATCCTAATTTAAATTTTGAACAAGTAGTCAAGCAGACATAATAGATCATTGATTGATAGGGAATCATAAGTTTGCAATACCCTATTAGAATTTAGCTGTCAAAACCCTAACAGAACCAAAAATATTCAGTTAACCATTAATGGAATAATGAAGCAAGTCAATTCTTAGCATATTGAATTTTGCGATGCCTATTAGAATTCAGCTCTCAAAACCCTAATTCAAGATGACAATTAAAGCACGCAAATTGGAATCTAACCCACAAAAGCATAATGCAATCACGATAAATATGCTAAAATGGGGAGTTGAATATGTTTGTACCTTGTAGATTTTGCCAAGATTTAAAATCTTGTTGCAGAAAGCTTCGATGTTCAGTGAAGAACTACGATTGGGGTCGAATTGGAGTTGATTCGGAAGTTTAGGGCGAATTCTAAGGTTAAAATTGATCCCGACAAACCCTAATCGGAATTATGGATGGAAACCCATGAATCTGGGCCTTCGACGATGATTCGGAAGGCGAAAATTCTTGCGAATGGGAAACGTTTCGATTCGAATTGGACAATTTGTGATTTGGGTGGTGGTTCGAATCTTAAGACTTGGATCAAGAGGAACATAGAGGTTTAGGGTTTTCTCCGGTAGTTTTCTCTCTTAGCTGACCTGAATTTTTCTCCGGTAGTTTTCCGGCAAGCATAAAGGTTTTTTTATGAAATTGGAAAAAAATAATCCAAATTTTAGATATTGGAAAAAATAATTGAACTTATAATTTTGTTAGGGATGAGCTGAACCTTAACATCTATTATTTCTAACAATTACCATCTAGTTAAATTTGTCCGAAAAATAATGTGCTATTAGCGATTTTGTATATAGAAATTTTTGCTGCTCAAAAAAAATTAAAAATATACTTCGGCCCATTCTTTTATACGGCTGGTTGCGGTCTGGCGCGGTGTGATGTGGTGGATTGTGGTGAATTGTAGTGAATTGTGGTGGATTTGGAAAAGTTATGGTATGTTGTAGAAAGTTGTTGTGGTTTTGGTTTTAATAATTGTAAATATGTTGAAAAATGTGAAATTGTGGTGGGTTGTGAAAAGTTTAACTTTTAATAAAAAAATAAATTAAATTAGAAAAATTATATTATAATGGGTTGTGGTAGATTGTGGTGGAATATAGCAGATTACGGTGCGGTGTGGCACCGCAGCCAGTCAACCGCATAAAAGAACAGGGCTTCATGAATAATATTGTCATTACCCCCTCATTATTTTCATCTCAATCCCTAATATATGTGCTTATTATTACCCCCTCCGTTCTATATCAATTGTCTTCTTTGGAAATTACGCGACAAATTTCAAAAATTTTGACCATAGATTTTTCAAAATATATTATAAGTTGCAATATAAAATTATCACTGTTAAATTCGTAACGAAAAATACTATAATGAAAATATAATATTGCAATTGTTAGGGCCTGTAAATTTGGTAGGTAAGTTGTGGTATGGTAAATGTTGAATGTTGGTAACTTTTTGTAATTTTTGGTAACTTTTGGTAATTTTTGATATAATTAAACTTTTGGGAAGGATTTAAATTATACAGTCTAAAATGTTTAATTAATAAATGTTAATTTTTTTTGATAAATTTCGGTAATTTTTGGTAATTTTTGGTAACTTTCGGTAACAATCAGTAATTTTCGGTAATTAATTACCTAACCCAGGATACCCAAGAAATTTACAGGGCTTTGATAACATATTATGCAATAAATTATCTATCAATCAATAACATTCGACACCATAAAAATTAAAATTATGACAATTAATACGAAAAAAGGTTGCATTAATTATAGATTAGTTTGGTTGGAGCCAACAAAGAAAGGGTTGGATTTCACCACGTCACTATAACCAAAGACCAACTTTATTTGTATACCTTTATTTTGTAGGTGTCGTTTGGGAGTTTGAAAAGTCCAAAAGAAGTCCAAATCCGAATTTCACTTTCTTAATTAACTTTGAAAAGTAAAATGCTCCTATTTGTATAACTTTATAAGGCAAATCATGATAGCGAGGTTATCCCAATTTCCGGTAACATGCCAAGTATATGATGTTTGCATTCAATTTGCAAATTGCCATCTTACCACCTATCATCAATTTCCCCAATTCCACAAACAACCTTCTACTAGTTTTTGTCATGACCAAGTAAACATAATCCCAACAACTATATCATCCAAAATTAAAATAATTCAATAATTATGTTAAGACTGACCACAATACTTTAAGATGAATACGAAAGTTCATAATATACTTAACAAGTGTTCCTCGTGTTCCCACAAATTGAAATGATCTAAATCAATATTTGTAGGTCCAAATCAATTTTTGTAGATTCTAAATATCCAATTGTGGCTTTTTCAACTTTCAATCTACTCCATCTATTCCTCAATATACGTCACCTTAACCAACTTTTTATTTTACATAATATCTGCTACTATATAATTTCACCTTTTTTTATCATTATCAATAGAATATATAAAACTACAATAACCTCACAAAATTAACACGTTTGTGTATGATATGAGAAATCCAGATCTAATAGTCTTCCCTTGTGAAATTATGTTCATGAAAAAGTTTATTCCTATGGATCCATGAAAAATTTTCAGAAAAAAACTTCGAAAAAACCAATTGAAAACTGAAAAAAAAAATCCAAATGAAAAACTTTTGAAAAGCAAAGAAGGCAAATAATACAATATAATATATATACAAAAGTAAAAATAATTTCTACTTTTACCATTTCCAATATGATTATTATTTCCAATAATATTATCTTAAAATCTTTCCAAAACTCAAATATTTCTACCACTATTTTCTTAAAATATTTCCAAATGCACCTTATTGCTATTTGTAAGCTAAAACTTTACCAGACAACTCATGATATAAGCCTAAACACACATAATATTTTTTGTAGCTCAACATAGCAAAATAAAAGCATAACAGAGCCCTCTCCTCCAACTAGAGGGAGAGAGCAGATATTATTTACACCATTAGGTTACAAAGGGGTCAGACCACTCATCATTCCATAGCTCTATACAACTTCTCCAATGGAAGCTTCAAGGTACTCCTCTTACAGACTCTTATAACATCACATTAGTACTACTAACGACAACGATAGTAATAATACTCGTACTCGTACCAATAATTATAGTAATTACAAAAAAACGGAGGACTAAACTTCGTCTTCTCTCCTTTCTCTCCTCTCGTACAACAATCTCACTGACCAAAACCTAATTACAGGCTTAATAATCAAATAGGTAGTAGAACCCACAATCCTATATACACTGAGACAAGGCACAAATCCCTCTCGGTCGATTTTGCTACCCAAAAAATTATAAATTTCCCAGAAATATCGGCGACTAAAATTGATTGCTTAGCTTACTGCGATTGTTGGATGGAGTAAATGGCAGCTTCGCTTTCGGCTGGTATATACAGTTTTTGTTTTTCCCAATTGAATTGTTTGGTGTGTGCTTTAGGCCACGGCAGTGATGCTCGAATTCTGGCGATCCCTGCTCAGGCAATCAAAACCTTCTACTCTAACTGCGGCGGGTTTCAGCCCAAACTTCATCCTCGCGCCCCCCGCTTTCATGGCAGACGGAGATGGGGATGGGAGTGGGGATGGAGACGGGGTGGACGGGGAGGCGAGTTGTAGGGTTGACAAAGGGGATAGTTTTTCGTCCCCGAATTGAGAGTCTTGGACTAATGGGTTAGAAACTCTGCTAGGTGGCGATCCGCAAAAAAATGGGTTGGATGAGACTATCTCTCGTGGTGATTCTTCTTCGTCACCAAAGCCCCTCTGCAAATACACAAGTAATCGCACGTAATAAGCAAAACGATCCTTGTAGAATCCTTTCATGTTTATCGAAGCATATCCAAACATAATCCATGATTCAAGACAAAACCCTTAAAAGTTAAAACTATGATCAACTACTATATCAAGATTCAAGACAACATGCCTAGATATGTTAGTATATGCAACTCATCTTCAATAAACTATCATCAACTTACAACTATATCTAGACAAACCCTTGTATCATGTTTGTTATCAACTAAAAACTTGCCTAGATATGTTGCTATATGCAACTCTTCTTCAATAATCTATGATCCATGACATAACCCTTTAATACTTAAAACTTTGCTCAAGAATCAAGACAAAACACAACTACAAGGATCACTTATTGATTACTGTTTAAGTAATCAATACAAGCAAGATTTGTTGAACTCCCAACCACTTTAGGCCCCAATAACATCAAAATCTAATAGCTAAACATCCATAACAATCCGCAAAAGAACAAATAATATGTTGATAGATAGATATATACCTTCATAAGAATTATGTCAAGAAGCTCTGCCCCTGCTTTAGAATCGCATACATCGGTTGGTTGGCTACACCAAAAACAACACAAAAAGTCAATCAAAACATACGATCATGCAAAAAACCAACAACAAAAACTAAGATCAAAACAAAATAAAAATAAAATAACAAAACAAGTTCCAAAATGAATTAGTACCTTCTCTGCCATCTGAGAGACATGGTGAGATTGCCAGCCGAGAATCCAACTCGCCGAGGTTTAGGGCAAAAGACGGGGCCCTTCCCATCGGAGAGAGTAACCACAACCTGGCGACTCCTCATCTCTTCACAACCCACAACCATGGTGTTCTGCTGAATATCACACCGATTCATTCTTCCCCTTTTCGTTTCTTTGATTTTGGTTAGATCTGATCTGATTTGATTCTCCCTCTTCTTTCAATAGACACTCAAATACGAACGCCTATTCACAGAAGAAAAAAAAAACAAATCCAGACAAACTTTTCAATAATAATCTCACAGATCCACAAAACCGATAATCCAATAACAAAGACAAGGCGTTGTAATAATTTATGCAAGAGATCGCAGGTCGTTCAACAGAAAGGCACAAAATCCGAAGACTGTTGAGGCTCCTAACAACTAAAATTAGCTGGATCTGAGCGTTGAACATGAGAAAATTTCAATTACTTGCATATATAGATTTGGATCTGAGGAAAAAATTTCAATACCTAATCACGAAATCGATCGATTTTAAAACCACAACTCCAAAACCAGATTTCGATGTTCAAATTTATGTCACCAGACAAGCAGAAAGGCACAAAATCAGAAGACTGTTAAGACTCCTGACAGCTAAAATTAGCTGATCTGAACGTTGAACAAAAGAAAATTTCAATTACTTGCAGGTATAGATTCGGATCTGTGGACAAAATTTCACACCTAATCACAAAATCGATCGATTGAAAAAAACACGAGTCCAAAACAGATTTGATGTTCAAAAAATTAGGTCAGAAAGAACACAAATCACGAAATCAAACGATGAAATCAGAACTTTGAAACATCACACAAATCACGAAATCAAACGATGAAATCAGAACTTTGAAACATCAGATCTGAGCTGAAACACAGAATCAAAAGCTGAATCTCGGACTGCAAATCTGAAGAAATTCGAACAATCAAAGGAATAATAGTAGAATTCAAAACGAAAATCAAGAAATAAAAAAAAAGGTACCTGGAAAAAAAATCCTCCGAAAATGGAGGTTGAAGATGATGATGATGAAATTGGGGAAATCGTCGACGAAAGGGCGAAAGAAATGCTGAAGCGGCTATCATTCATTTATAGATCAGAACTAGCTAGTCACTGAGTCCTCACCTACTCTAGCCAGACGACGTCGTATAGGCGTTTGAGTATCCTTGACGACGTCGTTGGAGGGCGGCTGCGATTTTTTAATGTATTATATAGTGCAAGGGTTTCGGCTTTATTGGCATCACGTTATATTTTTTATTTTTTGTGGCGGAAAAGTTTAGATAATTGTTTGATAATATTAGTGGGGAGGAAATATATTTGACTTTTAAGATATGAAGGAGATATGATGGACATGTGTGATGTGTGTGGAAAACATCGTGTCCATGTAGAATAAGTAAGGTTTAGACTTTTCAAAGTTTTTTTTATTTTTGAGGCTATAGATAAGTATCTATTTTGATTTTTATGGGGTAGTAAATAAATATCTAACGGGTGATAAAAATATAAAGGGGCTAGGTAATGAAATCCATGAATAAATTTGTATTCATAATTCATCCATCCATTATACACATAATACATATATAGGATAATTAAATTGTGTCCGATCATAATCAGATATGAACCATAAAAAATTTTCTTTTATTGTTTTTTGTCGATATCAATATCTAATGTAAAATGTCATGTCTCAAGCAAAAAAAAAATCGACATGTTCAACTTTGATTAACTGTATTTACAATAATTTGAATTGTGTTTCCTCAAAAAAAAAAATTGAATTGTGGGATCGTTAAAAATATCATTCGTATTGAGTATTGACCGAGTACATCAATGAACAAAAATTCGTATTTTGACACATACGAACCCATTTGGGGGTTGTTGTATGGAGCATTCGTGCAAATTTCAAGGCTCAATATCAACATCATAGGTGATTAACTCAACCATGAAAACCACCACTACAGTGAATAACAACAAAAATAGTGGAATCATTTATAACTCGTTTATTTGTTCCAAATCCCCTCAAATGAACGACACCTACAGACCTACTATGTCCCTGCTCCCAATTAGGTAAATTCACCGTCTCAACTAATTTTTATATTTTCGTGACACCATCACTTAAGAACTTCTCACTTATTTTTGGGGTTTGTGTTTTTAACACCAACAATGAAAAGGGCATGTGGCGGTTTCATGCACTCCAATCCCAATTCCTATGTATTGTCAGTACCGTCGTTATGTGAACCTTGTGTTTGGATTGGTTGAGCCCAAAACTTTGGGGTTAAGGCTTCTCATTCACTCGAGATTACTCATTCACTCTTGTGTTTGCATTGATTTTTGCTATTGAATCAAAATTATTGAGATTTCAAAATTCACCAATCACCACAATAAACTCGCAGTTGACTCGAGTTTTAGCAGGAAAAATGAGCATTAAGCTACTGCCCCCTCCCCTCTTATGATAGAGATTGACAGTTCTCTCACGTTAGGTTATGATAATTTAGGTGGCAATTATAGACTTGATACTCGAATGAAAGTTATTTAAGGTTGAATTATGACTGAATAATTGCGCCGTAAAAGAGGTTAGATACCCAAATACGTCGACTCACTGCCATCCTTCAGAAGGGCGTGATACACACTTATGCTTATGAGATAAGGGCAACCTTCCTCGAAGGGCCCATATCACATCATGGCGGGGGCGATCGTGAAGAGGCGGTCAACGAACACCGACAACTTATTCAATACATACTTAAGCATTTTCTTCCCATAAATTATGGTAATTAATATTTTTTTACAATTTTTAGTATAAAATTTAGTATACTCCTTGGTTACATAAAATTCAGCATAAACGATTTTTGCATACAACAATTATGAATTGCGTCACATCCTTTTAGCAAAATTTAACATTGTTTCAGATAATAAAAATAGGGTTTTTGGCCACAAATAATACGAACTGAGGGGTTTGTGCATGGGAATAATCCAAAGTGACTTTTCAGCCACTAACAGTCAGTACCTTTTCACTATTTTCTCATAGTAGTCCAGGAGCAATTTCCGGTACCAAAAAGCTGACGTGGCGACCGGAAAGTATGTTTTTTCACTCTCCAAAAGGGAGATTTCTGGTCGCCATGTCAGCTTTCCGGTACCGGAAATTGATTTTGGACTGCTACGAGGAAATAGTGAAAAAGTACAGGCTGCTAGTGGCTAAAAAGTTACTTTTGATTATTTTCAGTCACAAACCACTCAGTATGAATTATTTGTGTCTAAAAACCCATAAAAATATATAGAATATTATGTCCAATTATTCATCACACCGCTCAATTTCAGCATTTATGCCAGAAAAAAAAAAAAGAAAGAAAGAAAAGGGAGCCCACTTAAATGTTTCCTTTGACAACCTATATAGTTTATAGTTTATACATTAACATAGGAAGAACAAGAAAGCCATTACAATCATAAGAATCCACCAAGGCAACACAAGTGCACGTATATAATGTACACATCTCTCTCTACATGTACATGTATATTAAAATAGAATAATTTATGTGCATCATTACTTTAATAATTAAGGTGTTATACTATGAATCTACACAATAATGTACATAAATCAACTTGCACATTCTTAGGAATAAAATATCTCATATGTTTAGCAAAACCGAGACATCGGATCCATCATTTATCATTATTATACATACTATAAAACATTATTCTAATACTAGTATGATTTTTTAAGAGAAAATAAATGAAAACTAACGGCATTAGATACTCTAAATTGCTTTCCCACTTCATATTGAATTATTGATAATTGTTTTTGGAAACTACATCGTTGAATTTTAAAAATTTTGATCATGAATTTTATCATATATTTAATAGTTTGCTATATAAAATTATATCATTATATTTGTAATGAATAAATATATACTAAAAGTATAATACTACAATTGATAGTAAAATACTGGATGAATTACTTCCTCTATTTCATATTAATTATCGTATTTGAAAATTGCACAATCAAATTTCAAAAATTTTGATCATAAATTTTTCAATATATAAAACGACTTATTATATAAAATTACAATCAACATATTCGTAGTGAAACATATTATCCTAAAAGTATAATATTACAATTGAGAGTAAAAAATTATATTAAAAAATATTAATCAAATAGTGGTATTGGAGACCGTGATAGTCAACTAAATGACAATTACTCAATATATTCTATGTTAATTGCCATAATTTTGGCTTTTACGGTCTATAATGACATTTTTTGAATAATAATTTTTTATATAATATATTATTAATAATAAATCAAATATTAAATTATTATGATGGTTTTTTTTTTTTTTTTTTTTTCAAGCCAAAACATCAAAACTTCATTAATGTTTTCAATCAACTTCGTACAAGAGATTCCCTGATACAGATCGGGGGACTATGGTAGTATTTTTTATTATGAATCTAATTGTAGATTATATAACAACTCATTGTATATATTGAAAAACTTATGGTCAAAATTTTTGAAATTCGACAGCATGATTTTCAACAACGACGACTAATAGTGCGTTTGGTAGCTTCATAGGAAAACTTTCTCGAGAAAAACTTTCCCATTAAAATTTTTCCCTAACCCCCCTCGGAAACATTTTACTGTGTCTGTGAAGGAAATAATGGATCCCACATCAAATTTTTTTTTATATATTACGGAGAACCAAGCATGAGAAAATTTATCAACTTGAAAAAATTGATAAACTTTCCCAGGAAAATTTCTCAAATAAACGCCCCATAATATGAAACTGACGGAGTAATATGGAATGAAGGGAACACCATACAAGCAATTATAATCAAATAATAACACTGTAAATTGTAATAATAGACTAAGTCTTCGTTCTTTTGTGCGTTAACGCAGCCAAACACAACGTAAAATAAATAAAACCTTAACGCAGGATAAACGCAAGATAACGTAACATATCGCAATCTACTATTGTTATATTATAATAAACACATTAACTCTAACACAATTCAACTTACCGAAACGCAAACACAACGCAACACACAAAAGAATAGGCCTAAGTGACAATTAATCTGAACCGAGAGGAATATATTACAAAACATTATATTCTAATAGAATTTTTCCACAGAAAATAAATGGAAAAAAGCATGACATTAGATACTAAAATTAATGAATGAATTAGTTAGCCCGACGAGGAGAAGCAACGAAGAAGGAGCGTAGGAAGCCCAAGTTGCATTAAAAATAATACTAACAATAAAACGTATGTATGGAATGAACAAGGGTACGGGGGTTGGACTTGAGGAAATGGTAGTCAAAATGGGGCCAACGTGCGGTGAACACAGACGCAAATTGCGCTAATTATGTAGCGACACGTCAACGCATGCCAGCTGTGAATGTCACGCGCTCATCCTATGAATAGTGATAATGAAGGAAACAGACAGATAGGGATGGGGCCCACTGCCAGCCGAAAGAAAGTCAGACACTTGATTCGGCGCATGGGTCTGACCACACCAAATCTACCGCTTTTTTTCTTTTTGGCCTTTTTTGTTCCACTTATTTTATTTACTGTTTACCTCCTATAGGCTACCCAGCCTACCCTTATTAATTGACGGCAACATGGGTTACCAGCTGTGTGCAGTAGGGTTTTTAATGGGAATTAAATAATTTTTGCTTGCGTGCTGTCTAGAATTTACAGTTGTTATTGTAGTAACTTTTTTTTTTAATAATTGACTCAATAGAAAAACTTTAAAACTACAAAGAACAGTAAAAGAGGATAACAAAAGAGTAGACACCAAAACAGAATTCAATTACAACAGGATATACGACAAAAGGTAATTGTATTTGGATATAATTATTTTAAGGCATTTGTATTTTGACAAATAGTTTGACATTATTTTTGCTGTTGTAAATATAAATTTTTAGTCTAAAATAAATAAAGATGAGGAAAATTGAATATTTTAATTTTTGTATTAATGTTAGAATGTATGTGAATGTCATCTTTGTATTAAATACAGTAAAGGTAATCTCTGATTCGATCTCTTGAAATTTGGGTGAGCCGAAGACATGAATGTTTGATCTCAAACTCGAATGCATGTCTAACTGAAGAACTCTGCAGCAGTTATTGAGTTGAAGGTCTTGAGCGTTGATCCTCGTAGTGCTTGATAGTTGGAGGCAGTTTGGAGTTTAACCACCTGAAGGTTGACTGTTGGTTATATTTCTCCTGATTCTTTGATGTGAGGGCTTGAGTGATTGGTCTTGATCGGTGAATCAGACGAGGAGGACGATTGCGGTCTTTGATGTGAAGAACAAAAGTTGTTGAACTAGCCGACGTTGGTCCACGACGCTTATAGCTGAAGAGCGCATACAGTTTGATCGTCTGAAGACTTGGTAGGTCCCGTCGAAGAACTCTATAGCAGTCATTTATCTCGACGTGTTGAAGACTTGGAGGCTCGATCTCGAGCTTCTACAGACTTCGATCCATGGCGCTTGGTAGTTGGTAGCCGCTGACAGTTTAATTTCCTGAAACTAGGGGTGGGCATGGATCGGTTAACCAATTCGATCATAAATTTGGATCGGTTTACCATATATTCGGATAATTAAATTCACGATTCGTATCCGATCTGGAAGTTTCGGTTAACCGGTCTTTTTCGGTTAACCAAATTGTCGGATAATAAAATTTGCGATCCGTATCCGATCCGAAAGTATCGGATAACCATATATCCACGAATTATAAAGTACTCGTACAATAATAATCAATGTCCTTCATACCTTAATGGGTTCAAAATGGTAAACTTTATGTGATGTGTTACATTTCTACGCTAATGACTACTGATTTACAACAAAAAAATAACATTTGAAGGGTTTAAGTTGAAAATTAATTATTTTCGAATAATCGATAGATTATCCGGATTTTTCAACCCACGATCCATGATCCGGGGAAACAATTTGGATCGGTTAACCGATCCGGCAACTGCAAGAACTATCTGCTAATTGTCCATTTTTTCGGATCGGATAATCAGATTGTTGGATCGGATCGAAATGTTATGTTTTATTCAAATTTTAAAATTTATTTATTTCCCGTAATAATTTGAATACCATAAATTGTATACACTCCCTCTAGACCTGACAATTTTTGACCAACCCGAACACGCCTGAAATTTATGGGTTTTGAACATGATTTTTTCAACTAAACCCGAAGTATACCCAACCCGAAAGTAGCGGGTCAAAACCGACCCGCCCATTTGACCAGAAAATTTAACTTTTTAAGTTGAACTTTATTAAAATTTGTGACTTTTCATTGAAATTTTTAACTATTAAATTATAAACGCAACTTATTTATTTGTTATTTCTCTTATTTAAATTAAAATAATTACAATAATTTATCGTTATTAGAAGATAATAATATTTTATTATGTATATTATACAAAAAGTAGTATTTAGAGACCATCTTTGAAAAAGAAAAAACGGAAAAATGTCGCAATTATAACTCGTTGGGTTGACCCAAAACCAAAATATACTGTCCGTATTTTCCCAGACCCGAAATACACGCGACCCGTATTTACCCGAACTCGATATACTACCGACCCGAAGCCGCCTGCCCGACCGAATTGACAGGTCTAAGGAGTAATAAAAGTTGGTGGTCTAGGTCCAATATCCAGCACCCTATGAAGGTCTGCACGGCTGTTGGCCCGAGCCCACTGCCATCGCCCAAACATTCAGGAAAGGCCCGGGATCACAGCCCGGGACGCCAGGCAGACTGATATGGCGTCTGGGTCAGCGACCTGAGTCATTCCTCGCTTGCCTCGGTTTTCGTGCTAATTATTTATGATTTTCTTATTATTATGCGCAAATTGTAAATTTTAATGTTCGAAATAAAATTCAAACATTTCGGTTGAACATTTTTAATGTATAAAATTCAATTTACATCTCTTAAAGATTAGACATCTCCTTCGATTCGTCTAACACCGCGTAGGGCACCAATGGGGGAAGTTTTTTCCCGGGTCCTACAGTATTGTACCCAAAAAAAAAGTATTTAGAGACGAATTTTATTAAAGGAAAAACAGAAAGAGGTCGTTGTTATAACCCCTCCGGTTGACACGAATATGAAGTACATTCGTGACCCAAGGTTGTTAGAATCGGGGTCTTAACTCGGATCCATGGGGTAATTAGGATCGGAATTAATCTATATAAGGTCGTAGATCGAAATGTAAATAGTAAAATCGCATCAAGGGTTTTGAATCATGAAATTGTAGGATCGTAGATCAGGATCGAGATTTTAATAACTATGCCGAGACCTGACCCGTATTTATCTGAACCCCATGTACGTCGAATACAATGGTTTGCTAAAACCGTAAACCAAAATCGTAACCAAATAACCCGATGCACCAGATGTTGGCGCACCTATTCAATCATATAATATCTATTTTAAATATGTTTTGTAAGTTTTTTTTTTCAGGACCGCTTTGATGACTCCATATTATTTTCAAGTTAGAGTCAACCTCATATAATCGAAGTTCTGTTTTCAAGTTGGTGAGTATAGCTTCGTGTAGGGTCCGCTTTAAATCAGCTCATTCTAAAGATCCTGTTATAAGGAATGATAAAACTAAGAGCTTGCAAATTGAATCATCAGAGCGTCCTCAGGCTCATCTGGTGGATTTGGCGCGCAGAGTGGCTAAGTTTGGCTGTGGTTCAGGCTTCATTTGTGGGGACCTTGTGACTGTTGAAAACCGGCTTGTGAAGAATTGGCAAAGAGATCGAAAATGTTAATTTTGGTTTTTTATTTGTGCTGTTTGTCTTTGATTTGGCTGTGTGGTTTTTTGTTGGTTGTTGTCCTTTTGCGTACTTCGCTGTGTTGATGCTGTCTCTTTAGTCTCTTTTGACTTTTAATAATAAAAAAAATTACGCATATATATTATCGGCTCAGTTCCGTTTTACCTTGTGTTTTTTTCCCAAGCTGAAACAGCTCCGTTTAACATCTGATTTTTACATTTGGGTGCTCCAAATTTTTATATTCTCATTGTTGGCCCAAGCCCCTCGTACCAAACAGGCCGCTAGTCCGTACCCCCGGGAGTAAATGGGAGGGAAAGTTGAAACCGCAAAAATCAAATCAAATGAAATTCCATCACAGAGTGGGAGGAGGACTGAGTACTACGAGAGAGAAAAACCCTAATCACAGAAATTCAGCATCAATGTCTGCAGCGATGGCGCCCGATCCTCCATTGGCGAAGCTTCAAGGTTTATTTCCCCAGAATTCATGAAGATTATCATGCTATTATGGACGAAGCTCCTCCTGCTTCTTGTCTCCTCGTGCTCGCTAGGGTTTCGAAGATGTTCAGTTCTCCATTGACGACCACTGCTTTCTTCTTCAAGGTACGAAATATATACAATTATACATGTATGCGTTGTAGATGTTGATTTGAACTTGCGAAATTAATGACTCCAATTTACGATTTGTCGGTTGTTTGAGCTTGATGTTGCCTACATTACATTTAATCGACTGAAATTCGTGATGAATTGAGCGGGTGACAGCGAATTGGGGGACGAGGGGTAGTTGGTGGTTCGATGAGGAATTGAATTGAATTGAATTGAATTTGATTGAACTTTTACGGAATTTGTTGATCATTTATGGGGTTTTGGAAGATTGTTAGTTGAAGATGATGAGTATTGAGTGTAGTACTGTAACGTGGGCACATGGATTTTGATTTTGAAGGACAGTTAGTTTGTATTTAGGTGCTGAGGATGTTGTAATTGTCATGACAACCTGTTAAATGTGGTTTTAATGGCTGATTGTATGATTTTACTGGGCAAGCAACCTACCCAGAAGCACAATCAGACAGCTGCATTTCCCTAAGAATTTACTCCATGTGTTCCATATTAATTGTCATAATTTTGACTTTCATGTTCTCCATTGTCATTCTTTGATTGATAATTTCTTACCTAACATATTATTAACAATTGCAATATTATACTTTTATGATAGTATTTTTCGTTACGAATCTAATGGTTGTAATTTTATATAGTAACTCATTGTATATATTGAGAAATTTATGATCAAAATTTTTGAAATTTGACTGCACAATTTCTAAAGACGACAATTAATATGGAACGGAGGGAGTATTCAACATAGCATGGGAGAATAGATAGCAAGTATAACACCGATGAAGGCCCTGTTTGTCAAACTGTTAGCTGTTGGATTTTGCATTGGCGGTTCACCATTAACTGTCTGGATCGACGATTTGTATTAGCTATTTGGATTGCCTGTTTGAAAAAGTTTAGCGTTAGGTAAAATTTTGTCCGATCCAAATTTGTCCTAGAAAAAACTTGGTTTTGTCCGAACCTGATTTTGATAATGATAAAATATTTGGACAAAATATTTCTCCTTTTCTATTGCCTGAACCTGATTTTGACACGAATTTAGCTCTGTACAAATTGTTCGACCCAATTTGACTGGAAGAAAACCGGGTCCGGACATCAATTTCTCGTCTGAATTTTGATGTTGACCGAACGCGAATTTATCCGGACCCGAATTTTTGTTAGCGCTAGAAAAGTTGTGTTTAGTAAAGTTTACTGTTTTTGAAACAGTAATTTGTCGAAATTACATTTATTCTTTTTATCACCAATTTTAAAGTGTTATATATCAATTACTTTTATAATGACATATATGTAATTTTTGGATTGAATAGTAACTTTTGCAAAGAGCTAATTCCATAGGCTGCTCATGACACCCTATTGAAAATAACCCTACTGGACCCAATCAACCCATTGAATAAGTTATTTACCTAAGACCTATTTAGCTTATTTGATTCGGTCAAATCTTTCAATAAACCCTTTTTTCCCAATAAGTCATTCAATAGGCTATTTCCCGGACATGGATAATTTTACTGTGCAAGCAACCCACACACCAGAACAATCAGACAGCTGCATTTCCTTAAGAATTCATACAACATAGCATGGGAGAATAAATAGCAAGTATAACACCGATGAAGTTGGTGGACCTCTTGTACTGTCCTGAGGATGTTGTAATTGTCATGACAACCTGCCCATATGTGTTTTTAATGGCTGATTGGATGATTTTACCGGGCAAGCAACCTACCCACTAAGACAATCAGACAGCTGCACTTTCCTAAGAATTTATACAACATGCATGGTGGTTCATTGTGTTAGTACTTAGTACTTATGTAGGGTAGATATGGGAGATATGACATTGTCAAATGTCAAATCAACCAATAACCATGGGCTGACACCTCAATTTATGTTACTCCATCTAACAAATTGTTTCTTACTAACTATTACTTTTGACTTTTCATTGCTTGCATTCCACTGCAGGCATTCCAATACTAATGGTCAAAGTTTACAAAGAATTACTACACGTATCCCATTGCCACTGAGAACATCCGCAACAGTGAGTTTGAGTTTAACTTATTGAGTGAGGTGGAATTTGTGGACCCTACTAAGACGCTCAAAATTTATCCCTTTATTAATTTGGCTCGTATTAATTAAAAAAGGTAAATGGGTCATACTTAATAATATAATTAATTGGTTGTATCGATAAAAAATGTGGTGGAGGAGGAGAGAGTAAAAAAATATGATTAAAATATTAGTGTGTTAAACTCGTTTTCAAACTCGTTTCACAATACTGACGGTGAGGGTCACGCGAGACGAGCCACATTCTTACCATTAAAATGTCCTACACAATCTCATTTCGTTCTCATTGCGTGTCATGGCAAATTGGCAACAGTGAGTTGATCTCAAACTCACCATTGAAGATGGTCTTAATATCGAACGGGAGGGAGTATAAAACATCGTTTGGATCAACAAGAAAAAGACTTATTGTTGCTTCTTGAAGTGACATTTAGTTAGCAGTGAATATTGAACCAGTTCAACCAGGGGTTATGCAATTAGGAGGGTAGAAACTCAGACTTGAATTCCATGATTTTGCAATATTGTTCTGAGTTTGCCCATTACTTTTGATGTTATCAGAATATAACCCCTGCTTCTTGAAGTGGGGTATAGTTAGCAGTAAATATTGGACCAGTTCAACCAGGGTTTAGGGAGTTAGAGGGGTAGAAACTCAGACATGAATTCCATGTTTTTGCAATATACTGTTCAGAGTTTAGAGAGCATAATTCTATCTGTTTAAATATGTTGAATACAAATACAGACCAAAGAAAATTGTGATGATTCAATAAGTGATGATGTTTGTTTTCTTTTGTTTGGATTTACTACAGATCCCAGCTCAAGGCTTGAAGATGGATGAAGTAATTCTCTATGCAAGCTCCTGTCCAGGCCTATAGATCACAATGAGAGGTCACAATTCTATGCAAAGGTAAACTATTCAACACAATTTTTTTTTACCTATTTACTTAGTTTTTCATGAACTACATAGACTTACATTACTGTTCTTTTAGAACAACTCATTACCTATACCTACCTTCTTTTACATAAATTACCCAAACATGTCGAACCTTAGTTATCCAATGCCATGTTCATTTTGGGTGTAGGAAGATGTATATAATGTAAGGTAAGGTAAGGAAATGTAAATAAATTAATGGAGGTAGGTAAATGTCATATCATCTATTTTTTTAATTTTTAAATAAATTTTGTGAGTTGAATAATTTTTTTTGAATATAAATGAATAATTCTGGCATTGAAGATGGGATTCACAGGCTTACAACTAGGTGTTTGATGCCTCATGGTACCGGTACGTTGAAGGTTGCATTGCATTATATTATTGCATGTCATGCGGTTTTTTGGCAGGGAGTTTGCATAAGCATTATTTTTCATTCGATGAGTTGAAGCAAACCTCAGAATTAAAGTTTTCCGCTATCAATAAATGTTGCTATGAATCTATACGCCCATCTATGTAAAATCAAATATGGTAATCCTATTTGTATTATCCTGTATTATTCTATGAATCTATAGGATGATAATATATGTAATTTAAGGTACACCTTAATCCTTAGGAATAAACAAGAATCCAAAAAACTGGAAAGGCCAATTAAAATTGGGCTGAAATTCAGTCAATACTCCAGAGTTAGCCTACAACTTACAAATAAGTAAATTAAAAGGAGAACTAATAAAAAAAGAAAGAAAAGCAGAGCAGCTGCATTGTAGTTGAGTAGTTCTAGTCATGGACAATGGAGTGAATGAGAATGCCTGCCTCTTCTGTGGTTGGATGCTCCACTTGATCTGCAAAATCATACACATTCAATTCACTTCTCTTTACCTCAGACCCTGTTCTTTTCCACATTAACATATCGCATTTACTTCAATTTATGACAATAGTTAAACTAATGCATCTTACTAGTTACCACGTCATACCATACTTTATGACAATAACTATAATACTCTCTCTCCTCACCTAACATATCAGTAATTCTTACCATAAATTTTACCATACCATACTTTATGATAACAACTATAATGTTTTGTCTCCTCACCTAACATACCAGTCTTTCTTACCATAAATTTTACCACTACGGAATACATTGTATCGCAAGATACCATAGTGTCCACACGTTTGTGGTAGCATATAATTTACGGACGTAGAAAAGATGGCCTCAATTCACCTAAACTAACCCAAAAGTGAAAGAAAAGACAGGAGGCATGCATACATACATACCAGGGATGAGATTAGCGATGATACTGGTGGCAGCAGGAGCAGCTCCTCCATGTTGTTCTTCTTCTTCTTCTTCAGTGACTTTTTCTAGTTCTTCCTTCTTCCCTTCACCATTTTCGTCAGCCACTTGTTCAGTAATAGTCTCCTTTTGAGGGAATAAGCTTGAAACAATATTACTAAACACTCCTCCACCGCCTTCTCCTCCATTTCCGGCGGCATCTCCGCCGTTTTGGGGCTGCTCAGCCAGAGGAGGAGCTCTAGGAGAAGACAGCTTGGAGATGAGGTTATCTAACAAACCCCCACTTGCTTTTTCTTGGGCATCTTTGTCATCTCCCACCTCAACTTTGAGTCTCTTGGCTGCTTCTTCCTCATTGTTTTCTTCTTCTTGTTGGCGAGGCCTAATCAGTGTCTCCCCCTCCAAATCAATGCCCACTACATCCTCCATATTACTAGCTTATCAGCTTAATTCTTCTTCTTGTTGCTGTTCAACTTGGTTGGTATGTATGTATGACTGTGTGTTGGGTATATATTTGGCTGGCTTTTAAATCAACAAACTGGAGATGAGATTGTGGGGAATATTTTGGTTGCTGTAGTAGAAGTATATAATGTAGTCGTTTGATAAGGGGGGAGCAGATGTCAGTGTAACTTTAAAAGTGTGCAGTGGCAATTAAGGTTTCGGAGTTTGATGACACGTGTACCGATGATGTTGTCTGGATTAGGGTTTGACCAGTTGTGGTCGCCCACGTGGGGCCGGTGGTGGGGTTGTCTATATCCTCACCTTCCCCTAGGTTGGTCGGTTTATTATCTTACTACTCTTAAGTCTTAACTACATTTCTGACATGTCCTAATGTGCTTTGTCCACCTCTTATACACATTTGGTTACACATATATATATATTTTGTTTAGATCTTATACAATTGTTGCAACGTGCATGGTGTCTACCTCATCCTTTAATTTGTACTAAATTTCCACTTATTTCATACGATACTATCGTAAAAATATGATATTATAATTTTTTATTAAAGTATTATAAAATATAATATCATAATTTTTCATTAAAGCTCCATTTTTTTATATGGTATCGTAAATTATCACACTACACCTTACCGTAACTTGCCGTAATTTATCATAATTCACCACATCTTTCCATTTATCTTTTTAATAAAATTTCATAAATTCATATAATTACTTTTCCATTTCAACAACCATTTATTATTTCCACTGTAACTTACCACAATTAGGGGTGGACAACGGGCCGGGTCGGTTCGGGGTCAACCCATTGGTCATGTAGGGCGGGTCGGGTCAAGGTCGACCCTTCTTAGTAATGGGTTGGGTCAGGGTTTTTTTTAGTGAAAATAAGGGTCGGCCCATGGGTCGACCCATTTGACCCTAAAGTTAAAATTAAGTGTATTTATACAAAAAAATAAATATGCTAATTATTATTTTATGTGGAGTATTAATAATATATTTTAATAAATTTAGCATTTAAAATAATAGGAAAAACTATTTATTTTGAGTTATCGTAGGTCGACCCGGTCCGGTCGATTCATCGACCCTTTAACATTGTGAGATAGGCCGGCTTGTTAATGACCCGACCCTTCACCGACCCAACCCTTTCACAACCCTTAATGTTTAGAGCCCGACCCTCTCGACCCTATGGGGCTCCGGCCCGTTGCCCACCCCTAACCACAATCCATCACAACTCACCGCAAATTATCGTACTGCAACTTACCGCACCACAAACTTACCGCAAAAAAGAAGGGAGCCTAAATATGCTATAAAAATTTCTTAGTCAAAGGACATTTGCAATTATGCCTCGTTCTTTTATACGGTTGGTTGCGGTTACGTGGGGAAGAAATGTGGTGGATTGGGAAAAGTCGTGGAAAGTTGTGGTGGATTGTGGTGGGTTGGGAAAAGTTTAACTTTTAATAAAAAAATAAATTAAAATTGAAAAAATAAATTGTGGTGGGTTGCAGTATATTATGATGGGTTGTAGTGGAATATGTAAAATTATAGTGCAGTGTGGAACCGCAACTAACCGGCTACTTAAAGAACGAGGTTAATATGAGACAAAGGGAGGAAAAAAGAATCTATTAGTATTTATTATAAATTGGGGGGTTATTGGACCTAAATAATCCAACCTTTGAGGCAACTTGGATACAACGAACTAATCTTTGAAATTTGGATTCGACGAACTATATACTTAACATCCTATTATATTGATGTAACGCCCCAACCTTAATCACAAGATTAAGACTATACTTTAGAATCCCAAACCTGTGATTAGCGCAGCGGAACACCTTAGGTCGAGGCATTACCGCCGTCCCCACTCGGGAAAGGCAAAAACACAATACAAAAAATATAACAATCCACCAAAAAACTGTACTTAACTCCATACAACTCAAACGCTAAACTTAAAGTACAAATACATTATACAACCTTTAATTAAACATATCATATAGACTTTCCACAACTAAGTGGCCTTTAATGCCCTTGAGTAACCTTGATTACCGACCATCGATCGCCTTTAGAGAACTACCATGTACAGACGACTTACTTCTGCTTAACCTCGCCGTTATCCTGGGAGCTCGGACCGCCTAAAAACAAAACATTGAAATACATTCGCAAAGTGAGTGGGGAAACACTTAGTACGTAAACCTCCAGCACGTAAACCGTTCGAAAGACGGTTTTAGTGCCGACATTTAAATTCATTTTGAAAACGGGGAAGGGGTTAAAATAGGACTTGAGTGACATGATCATAAACATAAACCAATAAAGATAGAAAGTAGGTGGAACCCTTACGATCGGTGCAAGCACCTCACACACGCGTATGCCCAAGTTGATCTAAACTTGGAATGATTGATCGCTAAGCGATGCGACATGCCGTGTCAAGACACTCTGATCAGGAGTGCTAAAAACATAACTGTAAATATAAGCATAGAATGCGGGTCCACTATTAAATATAAAGACATTGTAAACCATAAAACTTGACATGGCATAAATCGAATGAACCATGAATATGATTTAGATCATAAAAGCTGGACAATTTGCGTACCTTAAGACGCTAAAGACCTTGGCGGCTCGGCTCGGCTTGGAGATGGCCTTTGAAACTTTGTCAACCAATGTAAGCATACATAAAAATGAAGAACCGAATAAGGTTCTGAATCAGAATCATGAGTTCGGAAACTTAGTAATATAAATGTAACAATTTTAGAAATAAAATTTCAGGTTGTAACAAAATAGAGTTTGTAGCATAACTTGAGTTAGGAAAATCGAAACGAAGTAGAAGAGTACATCCCGGAATAGGGAAAATCATGATCTTTAACTTTGTCAAGCCCAAAGGCTAGAAATGAAAGGAAGGGCCCAAAATGGCCCGGACATGTATACATATAAAACCTTAGAAATTTCCGAGTCGGAAAACATGAGAATAATGACGTAGAATATGATTCAAATGAAAGGGCTTGAATCCAATAGAATAAGCTTGAATCGATGATGAATGGGGTAGTTATAGCTTGAAAGTTAGGACAAGCACAATGGAGTTAAACACGACTTGATAATACGATAGCAATTGAACGATAAAACGGAGTACGATGTACATATTCGAATGCGATAAGAACACTCTTGGATCAATGATTTAAGCAATAAAGATGGAATTGACTTTGAACTTGGAAGCTACTAAGCTAGAAGAAACTCTTAGCTAGCTCAAGACATTGAATAATACACTTAAAGAGAGATGGGGGGGAACAAGGTACTTTACTAACCATACCAGCTTTTGGAAGCTATCCTTAAGACTCAATTGAGACTTCATAATGGTACTTTTAGCCTTAAACACATACTCTAAAATGACAACTTATAACCATGACCCATTTATGCTTAGAACCCCTTATTGGGTTGATTTTGAGGCCCAAAAGACATACATTTACATAAACCAAATTGGGCAGAAATGCTTCCCGGGCTCGTAACTCACACTCCCGATATCCAATGAACACAAACTTTATGTTTCTGGAAAGCTCAAAGAGTGACCTAAAACTCTTATGTTTATCACTAAAACCAATAAAGTCTCCAAAGGGACGAAAAATGGCCATCAAATCAGACATGCACTTAAGAATTTTGGGCAGAGGTCAGATTGCAACCCTTCACTGGAAACCCCATATCTTTTAATCCCGACATCGTATGGACGCATATGATACATTTTCGGAAAGCTCAGAATGTTAGCTAAAACTTTCATGTTTACCACAAAGACTAAGGAAGTCTCTAAAGGTTCGACAAACAGCCTTCAACATACTGACTCAGAATTCGTATACAAAATCGTGAGGTTACGGTTTTGGTCGTAACTCAGGCTATACATGTCGGAAACTCGAATTTCCAAAGCCTATGGTTTGCTAACACTTTAGGCTATCAAATGGAGTAGAAATTTGGGCAAAAATCCCACTTTTATCACACTGTAAATTTCCAGAACCAACCAGAGACTTTAAACACCCAAAATTTCAGCTTTTATTGGGTTTTTTCCACTCTTAATCATATCAAAACATAACCAAATCCCATATAACCTTAATCCATCATATTTCCAGAATATAACCCATAAAAATCCATTCATCAAAGGCCTCAAAAACCACATGCATAAACATATAAACATCATCCACCATGAATCCAACTATAAAACCTCACAAACACTTAGAAGACACACATACATGTACTCAAACTTAACCCTAACTTAACCAATACAATTATATACTTGAATTCAAGATAAAAGAGAGTAAAAGAGGTAGAATTTATGAGAATTGCAAGTATGAAACATAGATTCTCAGATTAGGGTTCATAGAAATTGAAATTGGGAGTTTGGAGAGGTTACCTTTGAGTTAAAAATTGGAGAAACACAAGAGGGAGGAAGAGTGGTGGCTCGGGTCGTTTGCATGAGTCGTGGCCGGAAAATGACAGAGGTGGGCTGGCAGCTCAGTTGAAGGAGAGGGAGAGGGTTTAGAGAGAGAGTGTGGAGTGTTGGGAAATTAGAATGAATTGTAATGAATCCCCCCCCCTTCCTAAATAATACTAATTCTAATTACTCCCTCAACAACTTAAAACAAAACTGAATTTGTAACTAAAATACAATAATTGTAATGTAGTAAACTTAAATAATTTACTTGTACTAAAATAAAATCAATTGGTAATAATTGGGTTAAAATAAAATAACATTGGATATAGAAAATCCAAATAAATGAAACATAAAACATTACTTGTACTTAAATGAAATAAATATACCCCAAATAAATTAAGGTTTGGGTAATAAAATATAAATGTTACGGGGTCGAATAATTAGACCCCTTTCAGTTAAGAAAATAGCGTCAACGGTAAAACCCGATACAACTTAACTTAACGTGTAAATAACTTTATAACATAAATTGTATAACCTGAAATACTTTAACTCATTGAATGAACATGTAAAGTAAAATTTTTAAGCCGATAACTCAGCACCTTAGCCATCTCCTGCACGAGACTCGACACCGATAACAATAAATAATTAAGTAAATCAATAAATAAATAAAGGTAAACGCGAAAAATTTATAACGCGATTTGGATACTTACTGTGATTAATAGATAGTTAAACATGATTTCGGGGTGGGTTGTTACAATTGAGTGAACTTTTACCGATTTCAACTCGTCTGAAAATGACTTACGATGGTGATCAAGGTGTTTTTCTTTACTTTTCACCTTTTAAATAGTTTACATAAGCAATCACCTTTGTTAGGCCACTTTTCAGACGAGTTGAAATCGGTAAAAGTTCACTAAATATAATAGGATATTAAGTATAGTTCGTTGAATCTAAATTTCAAAGGTCAGTTCGTTGAATCCAAATTGCCTCAAAGGTTGGATTATTTAATTCCAATAACCCTAAATTGGGGGAGGGAATGGTTGCACCCATGTCATCCAACATGACCCTACAATTTAATCAAAATAAGTACTCTATTGTCACAGAATACCAAACTGTCAATTGTCTTCCTGAGCCATCCTTTTTGATCATTAACGCTAAACTTTAATTCATCAGTTGGGTATTTATTTTTGCGGATTAGGGGTTGGTTCGGGTCAACAATCTCCTGCTTAAGCCCAACCCTCACCAAGTACAGTCCCGTTGCTTAGTGGGCTGGGTTAGTCAATACAAAAAACCATCACTATTGAGCCTCAAGTTTCATATCTAGTCGATTGGTCGGATCTCTGTCCCACGAAATAGGTCTAGTTTAAGACACCCGTATATATTTGAGTAAGCCACGACGTTGGATGTCCGCGTGAGTCAATTATGCTAGTTTAAATGTAGCACTTCCAAACGTGTGATATGATTGTTGTTTGAGCAAGAGAAGTCCAAAGCAACGGTGTTTATCTTAATTTTGCTCTAAAATTGTGCACAAATCATGTAAACTGCCATCTGTTGTCAAGATCCAACTAGTGCAAGGCCTTCTGCACTACCTTCGTGCTTTTGATATGGGTAGTGTGAAGTTGTGAAGTAGCATCTCTTTCTTTGTGCTTGTGGTGACACATTAATAATTACCACCTGTACAAATGTGTTTATAAATAAAATATTAATCTTTTAGTTATAAAAAGAAACAATTACCAAGACATTATTATTTTAGATAGTCATCCAAGAAGTAGATTAACACCTACATGGAATAATACAGACTAAAATTTTTGTCGATAGACTAGGTGAGGAGGCATGTAAGACGATAAAGCTTGGATGTGATTTGAGCTTTATCATCGATGATTAGGAGATTGTTGCAAAGATGTTTAGGGACATTTGGACGGAGGAAATGAAGGAAAATGAAAAATTATCAATGTTTAGCAATTTCATTTCACTGTATTTATAATTTAATTAACTTTTATATTGTCATTGTAGCTGTTCAGCTGTTGTTCTTGCCGCTATAACCAACTTTATAACCCTATTTGAACCTTGAAAATAAATAATACAAAACAACATCTATAAGTTTTCTAAGCCCCAACCAAATCATAACCCAAACTTATATCCATACAAACCAATAAAAAATTTATCTTTTTCTTGTACTTCTTTACACTATAAAGATTACTACAATTATCATACCAAATGTCTCATTTTCAAAATTAAACCTGTTTCCCACAAAACAGGAAACTTTAGGCTAATATTATCCTCATCCAATTGCTAAAAAACACACTCCATTTCACAATACCAGCCAAATTTATAGGAGAAAAGACAAGAAAAGAAAAGAAAAGAAAAGAAAAAGGAAAAAAAATCAACAAGTTTCACATTTCTTCCCTTACATTCTCTATCTCATCTAGAATCACCTCTTGTCTAATTTCCCACCACCAATTTCCCTCTCTCAAAATTTTAAATACCTAAAATAACAATAAAAATCCCTCCTTTTGTTTCCTTCATTAATTAATAAAAATCAATAAATATTATTATTATTATTATTACTATTTTTATTTTTATTCTCTACTGCATGGCTTCGAAATGCGTAACTTCCTACACCACCACTAGGAGCTTCTTCCCACTTGATTTTGGTGGTATTTTCTTTTCTTCTTGATTTTTCCATTTCCCCCCAAAAAAGTTGAAAACTTTAGTCATAATCATGATTAGTTTCCGTAAATTAATTGGGTAATAATCTGGGATTAGGGTTGAAGAGAGAAGCAACTAGGCCAAACCCATATCGAATTCATTTCGGAGGAGGAGAAGAGAGAAAACCTAATTCATCAATGGCGCCTCGTCCTCCATCGGCGAAGCTCAAGAGTGTTTCTCCAGAATTGAAGAAGGTTATCGATGCGAACATGGACGAAGCTCCTGCTCGTCGTCGCGCTCGTGAGGCTTTCAAGGATGTTCAGCTCTCGATCGATCATTGCTTGTTCAAGGTGATATTTGTGTTTATATAGTGTTGATGTTGATTTCGATTTGTGAAATTAATGGGTGTCGATTTATGATTTGTCGGTGGTTTGTTGATTGTGTTGTGTTGCGTCGCATTTAATCGACTGAGGGTAGGTAGGTGGTCAGGTGGTGGTTTGATTTTGAATTGATTGAGTTTAATGGAGTTTATTTATGATTTGTGGGGTTTGGGGAAGATTGTTGGTTGAAAGATGAGTTTGTATTTACTGAATGATGGTGCTGAGCAAGTGAGCATGTTGTAATTGTCATGAAAACCTGACATATGAGTTTTAATGTGCAATTTATTACATGCTCCAAATATGGTTATTGTTTATTCTCAATAACATAATTGTTCGGTCATACCTACCTGAAATGCATGCTCCAGGTGCATGTAATATGTATTGGTTTTAATGGCTGATTGGATGATTTTCTGGGCAAGCAACCTACTCACAAGGACAATCAGACAACAGCATTTACCTGAATTTACACTGCATAACATGGGAGAATATGTAGCAAGTATATCAGCTATGGAGTTGGTGGACCCTCTTTGAAAATAATGTGAAAATAGCAACATTCTTTAGTGAATGAGGATGGAGGTTTCTTGTATTAACAGACAAATTACCTTTTAGTTGACTGCTATCAGCTCTAGGGAGCGTTTGGTTCCCAAACTTTCCTGGGAAAGTTGGTGAAATTTCCCAAGTGGACAAAATTTCCCGTGTTTGGTTGTGACAAATAGATGGGAAAGTTTTAGTGTGAGACCCGTTATTTCATTCTCAAGCTCAGTAAACATTTTCCCAAGGGGCCCTAGGAAAAATCTTTCCCAGGAAACTATCAAACGCACCTAATGTCAATTTAAATGTTTCCCCTTCTTTTTTCTGTTTTGGTTATTGTTTTTTTTAGGGGGGGGGGGGGGAGGTTATTGGGCATGACATTGTCAAGTCTACCATATGGGCTGACTGCTCAGTTTGTAGCCAACAATCAGATTTAGGTTTACAAGAAAAAATCATTTGTTTCTTCTTGAAGTGGCATAAAACAGTAACTGGACCAGTTCAATCAGGATTTATGCAATTAGGTAGGTAGAAACATGAATTTAATGATTTTATTGTTTGCTATTCAGAGTTTAGAGTTACGAGCGTAGTTATAACTATTTAACTATGTTGAATATAATTACGGAACAACGAAAAATGGGGTGATCCGATGATTGATGTTTGTTTTCTTTTGCTTGGATGTACTACAGATCCCAACTCAAGGCCTGAAGATGGATGAGGTAATTATCTATGCAGGCTCCTGTCCTATTCTTTATCAAAAAACAATGGGAGAGCCCCCTAAACATCCTACAAATATTAATCCTCCTCGAACTAATGAGGGGCAGTTTTGTAATACTACTCAGTTAGCTGTTGATTTGGAATGTTCAAACATTTGAGCTAATAAGGACCAGTACCATGAAGTGAGGATGATGACCAATTTTGCTTGGGCCAATTGGAATTCTATAGGTTATTTGCAGTGCGCCGTTGACTTAGAATTGTTGATAAAGTCAATTCAGTGTATGGGCTAGGCTAAATAATCCTAAAATAAGTGGCATGCTCACTTAAGTCATTGTTAGGAAAACAGGAAGGAGAAATTATAAGAATAAGTTGACAAAGATGAGGAATAAGATAGAAGGAGAAAAAAGAGCCTCAGTTCCTACTTTTAGACTATTGGAGCTAAATAGATTAGTATTCTTCTGCGTGGTTGGACTATGTGGATATGCTATCTATGAGATGCTAATTATAAGTTTTTGTGGATCAGTGGTTTGAGAAGAACTCGCGAGGATTGGAGATTTTCTCTAAAACTTGGGTCCCAGAAGCTTCGCCCCCTAAAGCACTGATTTGTTATTGCCATGGTTATGGAGATACTTGCTCGTTCTTCTTTGAAGGCATGTAGCTTGCTTGACCAAGGAGCTAAAACTGATATTTGCAGATTCATTGTGGTTATCAAAATTCAATCTTTCTGTGTTTTAGTCCACAGGAATTGGTAGAAAGTTAGCTTTAGCCGGCTTTGGAGTTTGTGCTATGGACTATCCAGGTTTTGGGCTTTCAGATGGTCTTCATGGCTATATTCCAAATTTTGATAGACTTGTTGATGATGTCATTGAGCATTATTCTAAGATTAAAGGTATGATTGCAACTTCACTTTGGGAAGATGCTGATTTAGCTGCTTTTTTCATTGACTTGTTTATGTTAGTTGGCACTTTTGGTTGGTCTTGAAGCTCGATAGTTCACAGGGAGTGTTGCTTGCTATGCATGCATGCATCCTTTTTTGATGGATTAGGGAATGTTACATGAGCTAAATGATCTTAAATTATGCTAGTTGCAATCTCAGATGATGCTTATTCAGTTATTCTCCTTGCTAGTCTAGATATCATTTCAATTGGAAGTTGAAAACCCGCTGTCTTGAAGCTTTATTTGCTCGACCTGTGTTATTGTTGATCTTTGTCACCCTGTTAGTGTTTTTATGAAGAAAGGGTAAAACTTTCAGATTATTTCAATCAGAAGATGAAACCCACTCTCTTCAAGTGTTTAGTTGCTCGACCTATGCTTATGGTTGGCTTTTGTTGCTCAGTTAGTGTTTTGCTGAAGAAAGGGCTTGGAACTTTGCATGTCAGTATGCACACATTGCTTATCATATTAACAGTTAGTAACCTGTTGTATGATGTGCTTGCAATGATATAGGGGTGACATTATTATTTTCTCTGCTGTTGGTGAATCCCCTCTCAAATTTTTTTTACCATCTCTGGTCATTCTTGAATGTTCTTGTCCTCCCCACCCCCTTAAAGTTTGGTGAACGTGTGTAACAAATTCCGATGTTATATTTTATCGTCATATCTAATGATGTTCCTCGCCTGGCTCGCCATCTATTAGTTATCATGTATTATCTGTTGATTGCTTGTTGCATATTGTTGTTTATTTTATTTTATTTTTTGAGCAGAAAGACCAGAGTTCTGTGGCCTCCCCAGCTTTTTGTTTGGGCAGTCTATGGGTGGGGCTGTGGCTTTGAAGATCCATCTAAAGCAACCAAGTTCATGGAATGGTGCAGTCCTTTCAGCCCCCATGTGTAAAGTATTTATCTACCAAGCCATAGTCACCATCGGCAGTTATGAAGTTCGGAACTGATTGTGTCTGTGTTTTTTTAATTTTTTTTGTGTACAGATTGCAGATGACATGTACCCTCCATTTATATTGACCAAACTTTTGATTACTTTGGCAAAAGCACTTCCCGAAGCAAAGCTGGTTCCACTAAAAGATTTAGCTGATTTGGCATTTCGCGAAAAGAAAGAGCTGGTTAGCTTACTCTCTATGCTCCACAACACCCCCCCCTGAAAAAAGAGGCACAAAGTTAACAGAAATACAAATTACGGTCTCTCGTCCCGCATCACTTTTTTATTAAAGAAGAGTAACTATCCGCACAGTAAAACCTCTAAGTTCGTCTGTGGAACTTTTGTGCATTGATAGTTTGATATGCCTAGCATAGCGTATAGTACAATGAGCAGCATTTATTTTTTTGGCTGTGGAAATTGTTAGATTTTCAAGCTATTATTTGCTGTTCTCTGGGGCACCCCTCCAACCCAATGGAAAGGAAGCAAAAAAAAAAGGAAAGATACAAAGAGGATGAAGAAATTTGCATTGTGCTATTATTGCCTATATTGTTGTTGCTTTTTATGTCATTGGTGCTAGTTTACAGCAGCTGATTCATAGCCTTTAATATTGTGATTCTGCCTTGCAGACAGCTTACAATGTCATAGCTTACAGAGATAAACCACGTTTGAGAACAGCTGTGGAGTTGCTTCGAACAACAGAAGAGATAGGGCGTCGGTTAGAGGAAGTACGTGATTCTTGTTTCCTTTGTGTCTTACATGACGAGTCCTTAAATATTGTGGAGTAGGATTTCTAAAAACACACCCTTGCCCTGTGTTTGGTTAGAAAACATTCCCCGGAATGTTAGTCACTACCAGGTCGACTAAGTTTCCAAGTCGACAAACTTTCCCATGTTTGGTTGTAGTACTTATTATATGCATAAATTTTGATGTGGAGTCCATTATCTCACTCTCAAACTCAGTGAACATTTTCTTGGCGGGATGTTAGGGAAAATTTTTCCCAGGAAACTACCAAAAGCACCCTAGTGTAAAGTTGCTAAATAGGATTTCACCCTTGTTTTCCCCTTATATTGATATGAAAAGTAACTTTTCATGAAGAATATACATTGCATCCAATTCCATTGCATATTTGTGAGGGATACATGCCCTGGACAAAGCTAGGAAGACCACATGATTCCACATTATCAGATTATTATCAACTCAACTACTATCTGTTGTACTTTATGCAAAATGTTTGTGGTCTGCAGTTACAAAGACCAACACCTACATTTTACTTGAAGCTCATGTAGGTAGGTGGTGTTGTCATGGTTATTTGTAGGTGTCTTTGCCATTGTTGATCCTGCACGGAGAGGCGGATAAGGTAACCAATCCATCGATAAGCAAGGCGTTGTATGAGAAGGCAAGCAGCAAGGACAAGAAGCTTATAATGTACAAGGATTCTTACCATGCTCTTCTCGAAGGCGAGCCTGATGATGTCATCTCTCGGGTCTTCGATGACATCATTTCCTGGCTCAATGATCACTGCAAGAAAGAGGCTCCCGAGAATTGATTGAAGTCTGAATAACTCCTACCCTAAAGGAAGATGGCAAGAAAGAGATTAACTGTCTTTGTACAGGTGCATCAATCAAAGGGTTTTTTCTTTGGGAATCGACAACGAACCAAGGCATTCAACTGTACACTAGAAAATAATTAGGAATTGGCAGCACTGTCAGTTGAGATCAGTCGCATTGTATTCTTCTATGTAGACAGTTTTTCAGATTCTGAGTGATCGGCCGCCTTCGATCCTCCCAATTTGTAAGGCTGATCGTGCTCAATACACAATAATGCAATTTCATGTTTCGTAAAAATTTATTCTTTTGAAACCGCGTTTGTCTCTGCTTGCAGTTGTTCATTAGAGTTTGAATGCAGGGTTCTTGTGTAAGCATACATATTACAGAAGGGCATGGTGCATGGTGCATGGTGCATGGTGCATGGTGCTTGGCTTTACATATTACACTTGGTTCATTAGATAATGTTTTTGTCCCCCCCAGAAAGTTCCAATTTGAAGGCTGCATTCAAAGTTAAATCATAAAAAAGTTATTTTACATTTTATTTTTGAATTGGGCTTTAAAGTTATACATAGTAGCCTCGAAAAAAATACTTTAGATAATCTCAAGGAATAATGTTAAAATTACTCTTGAATTTGTCCTTGTGGGGTGGAAAAAATTAGCTATAGAACTAGCATGTTCAGTATAATCCCACTAATACGATATTGGAGGAAGTTTAGATGTAGGTAAACCCGTCAAACATATGAGTACCTGAAGAGATTGATTGCGATAGGTTCAAAAAAGGAAAAAAATCAGTTACGATCATAGACATTTCATCCAGATTTTAACACTAATAAATTTGATTGAAAATTCATATATAAATATATTTCTAATTTTATTGTTTGAATCTAATTTTAATCCGGATTCGAATTGTTTGAGTTGGACAAAATAGATAACAAAAATTAAATCTTCGACTAAATTTTGACATTGATTAATTTGACGACCCAATTTGACACCCGGGACTTGATTTTGACATTCCATTGAATTTTGATCATTGACGAAAACAATGACCAGTAACTAGCACTGGCACCAACATGAAATTGAAAATGCATAGGTAGTGTTTGGCGGTTGAGTGGATATTGGAAGCTACTACTACTACTACTACTAATAGTGCATAGTGGGTTATGACTCATGTAGATTGAGAAGGTAGGTCAAAACAAGGAAAGCAGGAAGAAGAAGAAGATGAAGATGATGATGATGATCTCATCCCATTACCAAACAAATATACACATGGGTGATGCCCAATCACAATCAGTGGGACACCTACTCATCACATACATTTTGGGGTGCTCTCTCTGCTGTGGAGGGACTCTTTTACTCTACTCTATTATACTCTTTCCACCATTGCCAACAATCTCATGAATGAATAAACGACTCTTCATTCAAAGATTTGTTCTGGGTCTGATTCTGATTGATTCATAATGGCCTTATCTATTTGCTTTGCATACCCTCGCATCTCTCCTAAGGTACCCACTTTCTCTCTTGCTCTTAATCTTTCATTCTCGTCTTCAATTCTATCAGTTCTTCAATCTCTTCTGTGGGTGATTTGTTTTCCGTTCAAAATACGTAGAATTTGGGTGAATTTCATCTGGGTATGCCGCGAATTGATTGATTGTTTGTTCTCTCATTGAAATCCTGAATAGGGTTTGTTAGGTGGGTCATAGGGTTGTGTTTATCTAGGGTTTGTGTTTGATTCAGTTGATTGTCTGCAAGGTGTTTGATGTTTTGCCTGAGTGAACTGTGAAGGGGACCTTTGCAAATACTTACTGTCTGGGACTGGGAGGTTGCTTCAGGGTCATTTCAAATGGCAATTCAATGAAGAAAAAAAGAAGAGATGTGTTTGGATAGTTGGATTGTTGTGTGATCTGATCTGCCTAGTCAGCCAGTTTGATTCAGGCTGTGTGGTGCAGATTATTGAGTATGTTGTTTTCAAGATATGAATTTGTGTCACGGCCAAGCGGTCCCATTTGGCATTTATGTTGATCTTGATGTGGAGGTGTTTAGTTTTAGGTTTGTTCTTTATATGAAGCAATTATGCTCAATTTTCGGCCTCTAAAACTAAAAGCTTGCATAATTTTGCATTTGTGGGCTGCGTTCGACATGGCAGATTATGTTCTGTATATTAGGTTGTGTACCTCTCTTTGTACCTTGTTTCAGTATTTCGAACCGTGGTGCTAGTTATTTTACTGGATGTGGAGTGTATTTTTTGATCTGTTGATGATCTCTCTATAATGTGCGAAATAATGGCCGTTTTTTGACCATTTAGAAACAAAAAATGATTACTGTTGAGTGCACTCATCACATTAAACTGGCCGCATATGACTGTAAAATCTCTGTCCAGTGTCCTTTGAAACTGTCAAATTGCTTTATGGTTTGAGGATTTCTTGTAGATTGCACACTACGGCCCAGTTCAAATCCATCATCATGACGTCCCGAGATTGACACTCGCGCATCAACATTTGAACATTGAACGCTTTGGCCAGCGGGTGGCTACACTAACAGTGGAGCTAAACTATGGTGCTTCAAGTTTGTTCGGTGGTAGTAGAATCACAATAAGACCAAAAGTTGACAAGTTATCTCTTCCCAGGAGAAGTTGTGGAGTATGTTGCACATGTAAGGCTTCTTCTTCATATTTTGCTAATCATAAATTCTTTGGTAAGACCAACTCACCTAGGACTTATTGTGAGACAAGCTCCTTTAGAGATGACTTTTTGAAGGATCTGATGTGACTAGTAAGTCACATTTAGAGTGACTTTAAAATACAAAGGTGACTAATAACTTATCGACTACTGACTTCTACCATTTCATCTCAAATGGAGTATTAGTCTCCTTCGAATATATCAAAGCCCACAATAAAAGTGATTGTTTCACTATAAACTTAAGGTGTGACGGTCTCACACAAGACCTACTATATTATGTGCATAAGTGCATTTGTCTATTTGTATAATGGTCAAGTTTCAACAATCAGCTCCATATGCTATTGCAGGGTTGGCGAGTTCTCAAATTGCTAGCCATGTATTTACATTGGGAACTGCAGCCGTCCTGCCATTTTACACTCTCATGGTGTTTGCTCCAAGAGCCGAACTAGTAATTTTCTCAACTTGTTCAAATGATTTGCCCTAAATTTCAAACTCGTTACGCTTCTTGGTAATTGATTTTGATCAGTAGAATTACCCGTACCCTGCTCACTCTGCAGACTAAAAAGACAATGAAAAGTAGCATTCCGTTTGTTGTACTCGGGCTCCTGTATGCATATCTTCTGTACCTCTCTTGGACGCCCGACACCATACGTTTGATGTTTGCCAGTAAATACTGGTTGCCAGAGGTTAGTAGACTAACCCCGGTTCAAGCCTATGTGGGTTCGGCCGATGATGAATCGGCTCCTTTTTTATGTTTTTCTTTTTGATTTTGCATATTATGTAATCTTATGCAGCTTCCAGGGATAGCAAAAATGTTTTCCAGCGAGATGACATTGGCATCTGCATGGATTCACCTGCTGGTGGTAGACCTCTTTGCTGCTAGGTGAGTCCCTTGTTGTTAGACCAGGCAAAACTCAACCGAGACCTAAAACCTGAACCGAATGACTCAAACCCATATCAAGTGGACCCGAAACCTGAACCCAACCCGATCAGAAGTTTTTTTTCAAAGATGTTTCCTTTTCAATGAAAATCATATCAGACCAAAAATCGGTTCACCAGAATCGCAAATCACCCAACCCGTAACCAAACTGAACCAAAACATGAATCGACTCGAGAACTACCCGACCCGTGTCCGTTTTTCCAGGTCAGATTGACTATTGCATACTCAAACAAGACTTCTAAGATAGGATCTAAACGCGTGTGTATCATCTTTCATTGGGGAACAGGCAAGTGTATGAGGATGGTTTGGAGAACGAGATTGAGACGCGACATTCGGTGTCAATGTGCTTGCTCTTTTGCCCAATAGGAATAATGAGCCATTTGATCACAAAGAGACTCGCGGGAGGAGCTGAGAAAACAAGACATAGCCGATAGCCTGATTAATACTGTCATTTGGTTTTACAAAAACATTCATAAGTTAGACATGCAAAGAAATTGTGGAAATGGGTTTGTTAGTTTGTCATAGAAGGTGGATGGTTGTATTATACATTTTTTATGTAGCCAGGTTGATGATTAAAGTGGGTTTTGACTCTTGATTTGCCAACTTTACTTGCTTAAGGGGAGTTAAATGATCCGTGTGCCACGTAACTCTTAATTTTTATCAGTGTTGCCAGCTCCATGTGGCATTTTTTACCAGGTTGATTAAAATGATCTTGACCAGTTGCTCCATTTGTCATTTTTGACAAAATTTAAAAGTTACGTGATATATTTGATAAATTTTAGAAATCAAGTAGCATATTTGACGAATTTGGAAGTTCAATGGTAAAATTGACAAAAATTAAGAATTTTGTGGTATATTGACTGCCAACCATTTGTAAGTGAAACAGTTGAAATAAATTCTTCTAGCATTTGGTTGGCAAATTTTCTTGAAGAAATGAAAAAGTTACCAAGTTCATTTGAGTTTAATGGATGGGAAAATTTTGTGTAGGATTCACTATTTTACACTCAATCATCATATTACATCCTAATCCAACCAACACATCACAATTTGATATCACAACCAACACAAACCGAAAAAGTTGACAATTTTCACATTGCAAAGCACTGGAAGTAGAGATCATGAATTTGATGGCTGCAAACTTGAATAACTTTTGTATGATGAATTCATTGATGCCAACATTTTGTCTGAACCCTAATCAAAACATGATTTTGATACAATAAAATGGGAGAGGAGGGTACAGAAAAAGGGAATCAAACAAAACAAATCATTCTTTTGGTTGGAATGTTGACAATGACTTCCTCTCTTTTTCAGTTTTCTATGAGCTGTTTGTTGTGCAGCAGGGTTTAATGCCCTTCATATATGCTGCTGCTGCGCGAACCATGAAACATTTTTTGGCAACAAGCAGCACTTCAGTTCCTAATCACAGTAATCAGTAATCACAGATCTGCTTGAGCATCTACATTGCTTGAATTTCACACGGATTTCCGAGCTTCTGAGATTATAAATAGTTTCACTCAGAAGCTAATTAGTCTGCAAAGGAACAAAACCTGACATTGCCACAAAAATATCCAACTCAACTCCCAGCAACCACCCACAAAACATAGCTGAGTTCTTCCTGAGATGATAAATGCCCTCATTAGCAAAGGCAAGCCCGCCTTAAACAATGAAAGAATCGACAAGATGTTGTTGAGAGCAGAAACTTACTTTAAGTTGGCAACGTTGACATCTGAATCTGGTCTTCCAAGGGCCCCTCTGAAAGATCTGGAGATTGATGGGAATCCTGCCTTGTACGTTCCACAGAAGTTGCTTCGTATATCCCTGCAAACATCCATTCACGTCTTAAGAAGTTCACACAACTGAAAAGATACAGCTGTAGGTAACCAGGGTAACTGGATGAGCGTGATCATTACGAAAGAAAAAGAAACTCGTAACAGATAGAACTGCGGACTAACACAATCCCAGTATCGGATTTCATTTCAGGTAAAGAGCAATTATCACTTGAAGTGACAAAATGATGATTGTTGCTTATTTTCTTCACAGAGCAAGGGTATAAAACACATACAAAATAGGATGGAGGGAATTCGTAGCTGAATGGCAGCAGGAAACACAACCTCGTGTAAACAATATAGGATGAAGAGGGTTTTACCTGTAACAGTAATATCACATCCTATGACAGTAATGGAAAACTAAAAAATTGACTGCAGAGAATAGCCTCTTCAAACATACCAAAACCCAAAATGGCACAGGAAATAAGAAATCCTGGTAGCGAAAAATCCATTTTGTACATGATCTCCATGACAATGATACATCCTCCGGCTACCATAAGATGCTTAGGAGATGAAAAGACCATGTGCAACCTACGTAGATCAGATAGTATCATTAGTAATTATATGACTTCATAGCTAGGTTGAAAAGAATGCATTCAAGACTGCATCAAACAGAATCGGCTTTTAGACAAGGGGCAGTAATTCTTCAGAATAATTTTTTTTCGTACCAGATTAACAGTTTACCAGATGCCATGCAAGCATCAGTATGTCTTACAACTCCTCATAAAGTGGGGATTTGCAGGAGACCAGAATGTCATTTTAGTTGAATATCTAATATTCTAATGTATTTCTGCCTCTTTCCAATGAGACCACATATGCATAACCAATCATCTAGACCACCTACAAATGATATCCTTCCTTTATGCTGAAATAGGCTCCAAGCCTCAAGTCCACAGTCCAGCAAGTACTAACAGTAACAACTCGAGCAATATCGTGTTAGTCTTAAAACTAGGATCTCGTTGTCCCTCAATCCCATGGTAGCATTTATGATTGAATTAAATATGAGATCAATCTGCACCAAAATGGCCACATCCACAGGGTTTTGGAGTTTGCCAAACCATGTGTTCATCCCACGACAAGTGCCATATAGAATGCGATTGTTGTATCTTAGCAATTTTGCGTACCGCATCCAACATGGAAAACGCAAATACCGCACTTTGAATCCTTGAATGGTGAATGACGAAGCAAGATTTTTGTATTTTTTATTTTTTATTTTTTGAGTTATCAAAAGAATATATTAATGAGACACCAAGCAAAAGACTGTGACTGATCATTGGTGAACTGTAACCAAGGTGAAGCATTTCGAATGACTGCTTAGGTACCTTTCTTCGGCAAGACTCTCAACATAGAATATCAAAATAATCCCGAAAAGGACAGTGCTCAGGTAAGGCCAAGTTGCAAAATGCAATTCTTTGCTGCTATCAGGTGCTGTCCCCTGGAGAATAAATGCACAGCATAAAATGGATGTCAGAAAAGCAAACGAGTAAGTCACATGCTTCAAGCAATATCTTGGTTCTTCGATTTAAATTTGGAAACAGGAAAAAAAAAAGGCATACTATTAAGTAGGATCTGAGGTTTTACCAGTATCATGTCCCACATGGCGACTGGAAACATAAAACACGTAGCAGATGCAATAGTGATGGCATGGAGACGTTTTTTAAGTTGATTCTGAAGAGAATATTTTAAAGGTCAAATAGCTACAAACAAAGCTTACACATGTTATACGGAAAGGGTGAAGAAAACAAGACTATCTACTAAAATTACACCTTAATAGATATACGCCTTGCAATCACTCTTCTGAAAGCTGATAATATTCCTGCAAACATAGGTACAACCATCTCCTTCATTCCCAACACTGTTTCTGTCTGTGCATCAGAATTTGAGCTCTCTCTGGATGGTATCATATGGTTAAGTTCTTAACAGCAATATTTTCCTGATTGCATCAAAAAAAAAAATAATAATAATAATAAAGCAAACCCCTTAATCCCTCCACCCACAAGTCAAAGGAAGGTCTATCAGAGGGCTTAAGGATATAAAAAGGAGAATATGTAGCCATGGCCCATCCTTGAGATAAAAAGTAGAGTGACATCAGCATTGCAACAAGTCCGCCCACCTGAAAGAACACAAAACAAATGACTTGTCACCCCCATGTTGGAAAAACTAAGTTATCATTTTGGAGCTTTGACTCTTAACAGTTTACAGCAGTAGATTATGATTTATGGCCAGCATTAAGCTCATAATTTGAACCCAACTACGCCTGCACCAGCTGAAGTTCTGGTTAACAATCAGAAACATATTCGTACACTCTCACTCACATCTCAATTTATTCAAAAGACTACCTTATAATGATACTAACAGAGGGTTCAAACTTTAAAGGATGCCAGAAAACTAAATGAACCCATCCTGCAGCTGACTATGTTAGAAACAGAAAGTCAAAGAGATAAAAGGGCTAATAAGCTACCTTCTTCCATATATGACCCCTGCGTCCATATAAAACAGCGGATAAAACTCCAAGTACAGCACCAGAATACTCTGCCAGAATCGCTCTGTATCCAACCAATATTAATTGTCAATCATATCCCATAATGAAGCAAATCACGTTTTTTTTTTTTGGGGGGGGGGGGGGTCCAAACACAATAGTAAAAAAAAAATTTTAAAAAAGCAGGACAATTAGTAATGTACATGTCTTGCCAACACCAGATACTACTAGCAACTATTTCGTCATTTTGGGGAACACCATTGAGTGAACCTTCCCCAAAGCATTCAAGTCTTAAAGAATACTGTCAGTGAAGAGACACTTAATAGACTTTCTAGAATAACAGAACATACCGAAGAGGGCCACATGATTTTACTCCTTTAACCCAAAGGATGAAGTACAAAGCTGTTATGGCTCCATTTATCATAGAGGGTACCACCTGCAAGAAATGGGCAAACTCGTCATTACAATCACTATATAAAAAGCAAAATATTTTATCCTCCCATTTCATGCTCCCTTACCTGTGTGTTGGAAAGTGGTCTCCCCTTCCAAGGTTTTTGCAAAGCTAAAAAGGTAATGGAAGCTGGAACCATACAACTGAAAATGAATAGTACAACTGAAGATCCTGACTGCGACAAATAGTGGTACATGGAGTAGATAGACCAAATTCTCATGAAGTTGCCAATGAAATGTATGATTCGCAAAGGAGTTTGCCTATGCAAAATCAAGGAATTAGTCATACAAACAGCATATTAATATTAAACATGACATACAGGTATAAAACAGCACAAATTACATAAACATATTTTAAAGATAACATATGCTTCAACTTCCATTGGAACAACTACAACTGTTGTTGTCCAACCTTTGCTTGTGTGGACTGCGTAGTTGCTAATTTTGTTTAATTGAACATAAGTATATCAGAATCCCGACATTCTTAAATCCGTAGCAGATAAATATGATTCATAAGTTTCCATCAATTCTCGATTAATGGTACATAACAAAATTCAATGATTCATAATCATCAAGTGAGAACTCCACAACATGACCAAACAATACCTAGACTTAATGGATTATCCAAGAATGCTAAAGGATATCAAAAATATCTCACAGAGTCACAGGTCATCATCATGAACGGAGGATTTTCCTCTGTCACAACCTGAACTCCATTTTCACACTTTTAATTTGAAAGTGAAGCTGGCTCAAACAGCACCTTTTCAAAGATACATTGTAGATGATCCTTGGAGCATAGTTATTAAAATCCCGATCTACCATCCTACGATTTCATGATCCAAAATCCTCAATGCGATTCTACTATCTACATTCCGATCCACAATCCTATGTGGGTTAATTCCGATCCTAACTACCCCATGGATCCAAGTTAGGATCCCAATTCTAACAACCTTGCCTTGGAGATAGCGTTTCTTATAACCCTCTCAATCTCAACTCCAATACATCCACACTTCAGTTAATTAGAATCCATATAAGCTTTAGGTACTTCAATAAGCAACAGAAGCCATGAATTTGTGGAGCTCATATGAACACCACCCCTTTAGCCCTGACACACAAAAGTTCACCCACTTGAACTAAGCAGCAAGTATCACCAACTTCGATCAATGACAATCCCATAGCTCAAAAATCACGGTGCCCTAATCAGGTTTTATGCTCAAAAATGAACCCTAATTAGTTCGAGCTCATCACACTACTCTCGATTGACCATTGCTATTCCATAACCACTAAACAAGATACCTAGTGATCGAATTTAAGGTAAACATAACTTTAAAATTGCGCCATTGTATCCGTGAACTTTTCAAGCTACATTTCATGATGAGGGTCCAAAGTTCAACATACACATATACATGTAATCGATGTCGAAACGCAGAAATGGATAAAATAACTATATTCCATATGCTAAATTCGACAATAATCATGATAGCAACTATACAAAATAAGGGTTCCAAAGTCAATGCAATCAAACGAATTTGTACCTGGAGTAAACTGAGTGACGATCCTCGAAGACTGGCCTAGGGCTCATCATCTTGAGAAATCCCAAATTTCCGACAATCTTACACTAATTTTTATCAAAATGCGGGGATTTGATTCAACAAAATCATGAGAATGAAAATCCCAATTACATCTATGCTTCGATTCTTCTTTCTTTCTCTCTGGGGTAAGTTACCGGGTCATGATTTACGCCCAAATTAAAGTAGAAAACCCGACCAAAAAAAACTGCGTTTCTTGGATGGAGTATACCCGAACCCGATTAGGTGAGTTTTACCTTTTATTTTTCTTTTTAAACACGCAGGTGGTTTGTTTTTACCCTTGTTAAAAAAAGAGATTGATATGTGTTTTAACTTTAATGTTTTTTGATCAAAGTTTTAACTTTAATGTTGTGAAATGACTTTCTTTTTTTTTTAGCCCTTAGATAATTTAAATAAATACAAAAATTGTATTAGTAATAATTGGGACCATTGTCTTAATGCGAAAACTATATTATTTGCAAGATTGAATAATACAAGTACAGTATGGTATAAAATTGTAAAAAATTTATATTTTTATGCAATTTTTTAAAAAATCACACCAAATTGTAAAATATGTGTAACAAATATGATTGATTCGATCAAAGTCACTTATATTTTTTCAAATTATACTTTTAGACGTATTTTTTCAAAATAATAATAAATCACAATTATAGAAAACATTAATGTTGAATAATGAATACTAATTAGATGAATAGAAAGACATTTAGAAACTATCTTGGACTAAGACTCATATCATCGTGCTAAATAAATATCTATGCATTCAATAGTTTGGTGATATGAAATAATTTGAGCTCTTGTTCAAATATGTGGCGCAATTATACTAGGTACTAGCATGATTCGATTTAAGTCATTTGATACTTATTTTATTTTTTTTAATTTGATCACCAATCTAACTCATAATATAGCGACTTCTCTAAATAATTGATTCGATTTAAGTGAACAAAATATCATTGCGTTACTGACATAGGTTCGGCTTATATCATCAATTGTAGTTGAGCCCTTAACTTTCCATTATTTTGAAAACTCGCCATTTTCATTTGTTCCTTAGTGGATTAGGCTCTATTACTAGTATACAAAATATCATCAATCACTAAGCCCAATCCACTAAGGTACATAATAAAATGGAGAGTTCTCTAAATAATTGAAATAAAATAAGGTTCAACCAACCAAGCTACTAGAAAACCAAAAGAGATTGCCTCCACTACGTGAGCTACCCAGTTGGCTTTGACCCTCTGCACCGCAGCGCATCAAAACCCATCATCGAAATCATGAGCCATAGCTCGACTCCCACCCAGCTACCCTCAAGAAGCACTCCATTTGTATTAATTTTTATACAACCACGCAAAGGCGGGGACCAAGAGTTTGGCAAGGCCTTGGTTGTATATTTCTTTGTGCCTTTATCTGCCTCTCGACCCTTGTTTATCTCCTCCAAAATACTCTTCACTTGTGTCACCACTGCTTCAAAATGCATTTAGATTTCATTAAAGACCTGATCGTTTTTGCAAGCCTACAACTTCCAAGTGAATGACACATCAAATTGATAGACATCCAGGTCCATTTTATCCTTCCAATTTTGTACAAGAGAGCTCGAGGATTGAGCACCCTTTCGCAGCTGGCAAAGCTTATGCTTCACAAGCTGTCACATGCCTCAAACCTGCCCACAATATAAAATAATATTTTTTTTCCATTTGAAGCACCAAGGGTAGTGATCAATATCAAGCAAACGTCTAAACTTCAAATGAGCCCTAGTTGGAACTTGGAAGAGTATCGAATCACTCGCTCCACCAAAAATGTTTGTCTTAGGTAGAACTGTAGAAGACTAGAAGTGGGACATCCTAAATCGAGGGCCAATGGTCCTCAGGATCTTCAAGGTTGAAAGAAATCCCAAGAATATAAGCGGTACACACCGAAAAGATTCCTGTATGACTCTATTATTTACAGATCACATTAGTTGATCTTGTGGCAGCCTTAACCTCCATGGTAAGCCAATAACTAACTTACAGTCCTTTTCAGTTTCTTTTGTACTTCATGCTAATTTGGTCCGCTTATTGAATTTTAATCTCAAGGGTAACCATCACTAAGCTTCATAGGTTAGATAGAGACATGACAAACTGTCAATAACAAACATGACCCATCAACCTCATAATTTTAATCTAATGATAAGTTTTTACTTATATCAAGACTAAAGTTGAATGTTAAGGGTGATTACTACTTGAATACCACACCTTTCATTTTTTAAGCAAGGTCTTTATTAAGCGTACAAATACACAAAATCAAGTACAAAATTAGTACACTGTGTTTATTTGGTGAAAAGGTTTTTTTAAGAAAAAAACGAAAGGAAACTAGAACTCCTTTTTAATGGAAGAATATTACACCCTCCATCCCATTAATGAGTGTCAATTTTTTTAACTATTTTATTATTTTTTATTTGTCAATTTTACATTTACAATAACTAAAATACTCATATTACCTTTAATTAATCTGATTTTTATTTTATTTTTTAAAATTTTCCTTTATTTCTCTCTTTTCCTTACTGAGAGATATATTTGTTCATACTTAATTTTTTCACTCTATTTCCAAGTCATATTGATTTTGCAAAATTAGTTTTTGTGACACTTAAAAATGACAGAGTAAAACTTAATTACAGTAGTCAGTAAACCAAAAAACGACTCTGGGGGCCTCATATTTTGGTGTAATAATTATGAAGCCCCCCTATTTTCCTAAATTACTGGGAGGTGAAATTATATTTGATGAAATTATTTGGGAGAGACTTGTTGAATTGCGGCCAAAAATTGGTGGGAGACATTTAATGATGTATTTATTGTGGATTAAGTGTTTGGTGAGTTAAGCCAACTCCATTAATTAGGGGGAAATAAAAAGAAATCAAAAAATAAAAATTGAACATAATTAAAAGGTTGACCAAATTGAAAACCCAAATCAGTTTGATAGAGAGAGAAGCAGATTAGCAAGTTGGACGTCCTCCATTGAAGAAGAGTGGCCATCCTCCATTGAAGAAGAGTGATCTCCTTGGCAAGCTTCCACCTCATTCTCGGTTTCACCTCACTCTTGCTTCCCTCCTCATTGAATATGTGATAAAATGGCAAAACAAAGGGAGGGAGGATGAGAGAGATGAATGTTGAACTAGGAATGAATGAAGTAACTTTTTTACTTGGAGAGGGGGTAGACTTAAGTGTTTTTAGTTATCTTTTTTTTAAAAAAATTTTAAACCTTTAATCTTCCATTAATGTTAATTACAGTTGAATTCCTTTTAAAACACTATTATGCATTTAATCACTTGGTTCCCGCCAATTTTGGCCGGAATTCAGCCTGAAAGTCCATCCCAAATAATTTTATCAAATATAATGTCACCTCCCAGTAATTTAGGAAAATAGGGGCCCTTATAATTATTACACCAAAATAGAATAAATTACTAAAAGGTACCCTATGTTTTGCAATATCTATTTTTAGGGGACCATATTATTGAAAATAATTTCTAGATACCCTGTGTTTTGTAGCACCTATTTTCTAGTAACAAATTATCTTTTAAATTTATTACAAGATCCCCAAGACTATGTAAAATTGCAAAAATATCCCTACCTTCATAAAAACTTATCAATTTATATTTTCACCTGCATTACTATTTGTTTTAAAGAATTAACATCTCCATATTTTTCATTTGGTATCAAAGCAAATAGTAATGCAGAACATATAGTAATTCTTTAAAACAAATTATTAGAGCTTGTCAATGAAAAATATGGAGATGCTAATTGTTTAAAGGGAAATTAGATTTAAATAATTCGAACTTTGGGCCATAGTATACTAAATAATTTGAACTTTAAATTTGGTTCTAAATAATTTGAATTTTGACCCCCTTGGATTCTATTAGCACACCACCGAGTTAAGTTGAATTTAACTCGGTGGCGGGATGACAACAGTAAGCTGACATGGCACAACTAAAAATCCTAGACACGTGCCTTCATCGCCACGTCATCCCGCCACCGAGTTAAGTTCAACTTAACTTCGGCATGCGATCAAATCCATGGGATCAAAGTTCAAATTATTTAGAATCAAATCTAAAGTTCAGATTATTATCTTATATGACCCAAAGTCAGATGATTTAAGTCCAATTTTCCTTCTTTAAAGCAAATAGTAATGCAGTTTTGAAAAAATAAGAATGCAGTGGAAATATAAATTGACAAGCTTTTATCAAGGTAGGGATATTTTTGCAATTTTACATAATCTTGGGGATCTTATAATAAAACTAAAAGATAATTTGTCACCAGAAAATAGGTACTACAAAACACAGAGTACCTAGAAATTATTTTCAATAATATGATCCCCTAAAAATAGATACCGCAAAACATAAGGTATCTTTTAATAATTTATTGGCCAAAATATGAATCCACTATAGTCGTTTTTTGTCAGTAAACTTAAAAACTGCAGCAAAATATACCAATTGTGGAATATGAATATTATATGAATATCGCAATGATGCTGTAAGCCAAAGATAAGCTCCACTGTTAACGGTACTCACTCCCAGAGCTCCAGAACTCTTCAATGGCTGCCACAATTTGCTTCCCTTCGTATTATCCCCTCTCCCCCACAACTCATCTCTCCGCAAGAACACCTCTGAAACTGCATGCTGTTCAGAGCTCAACTGTGTACAACAATGCAAGACTCTCATACAACCCCAAACCAGGCCAAACTCGCCTCTTCCACGAGCTTCCATCGGGTCTCAAAATGGAGGTGATTGCCCAGAAATCCCAAATTCCAACTAAATTCGAGGCGGAAAATGTACAGAGGCCGCCGCTTTTGTTCATCCATGGCAGCTTCCACGCAGCTTGGTGTTGGGCCGAGCATTGGCTCCCTTTCTTCTCGAATCTAGGGTTCGACTGTTATGCCCTAAGTTTACTCGCCCAGGTATGACCATTGATTCATCATGTGAATGCTTAATTGTAAGAATGTTAATGCTTAATTGTTTGGCCTGGACAGTGTTTTGTTTTACTAAGTTGACGATTTTGGTTTGCGCATTATCCCTACGATCATCCAAACATAAGAATGCTGAATTGTGTTTGTTGTAGATGATTGTGTTAATTGGGAGTATAATCTTGTGGGTATGTGATAGAGCTGGTGAAATTTTGTTCGACTGGGAAAAAACTGGGTCCGGCCATAGAATCGTTGTCCGAATTTTAGCACGGATCAAATATTTATGAGAAATATCCCGGTTTTTTGTAACTCATTGTAATCATCAAATATTTACAATGTTTTTTTAGTATCTATAAAATAGTTTCTATAAAATAGAAGGTACCCGTAAGTCATTATTCACAATATTTCTCATAATTCTATTGTCTGAATCTGATCATGAGCCCAATTTACATCTATCCGAATTGTACGACCTTCTTACCCAAAAAACTGGGATAGGTCATCGATTTTTGTCTGAATTTTGATATTGACCATTTGTACCTGAATTTAACTAGACCCAAACTTTCGCCAACGCTACTAGGTGAGTGATCTTGTGAAAGAAGTCGGTCTCTTTGCTCATATCATATATGCAACGAGAGAAAGGGGGGTTGTGTAGGTTATATGCAATTTCCTTTGTTAGTGGTACATTGTACTTCCTTATCCATGGAGTAGTAAGTGACAAACAATTTCTAAATCCTGGGTCAATTGGAAGTAGGTCTCTCTAAATTACAAAATTTAGGGGGTATGTAAGACTTGTTACATCCTATCCCTCCATATCTCATTTGGGCGGGATTTCGAGTGTCAGTTTTGGTTTTAATAGTACATTGTACCTTTTATGGGAATTGCTCTGATTATCAGTTGGAGTGTTAATGTATTTCAGCCCGGTATAATTTATGTTGTTTTCCTACATCTCATAGACCACTATGAATTGTGATGGGGTGCAATTTGGAATTGTCAATGAGTAAACTTTAACAGACTTCATAGTTTCGAGCTGATGGCATCATATTGCGGATTTCTGGTGTATGATGTTGTGGTTTATGAAGTAAAGGTTAGTATGATGTAGGGGGCTAGAGTATGTATGCTTTATTACATGCACTTGGAGTTTATAGTCCATGATACCAGCAAGTGAACAATGACACTCACTATTTAGAGTGAAATATGATATCTGCAAGTGAACAATCACACTATTGGAAATTTGGAGCACATGACCACGAAATAAATTAGATTAACTAGGAAGTGTGTGAGATCGTTTCTTCTGTTAGCACACATCCTCATAACCTCATTGATGAGTGTCACTGATGTGAATAAACCTCTGAATTTGGGCAGGGTGAAAGTGATTCTCCTGCTGACAAGGTCGCGGGTACCCTCCAGGTAATGTGGCCAATATGACAACTTTCTGCATCCGTTTACACTTAGAGTTTGCCAAACTTAGCCTGCTGTAAAGTAAAACCCTGAAGTCCTTTTGCATATTGTTCCTTGTGTAATCATCTTAACTTCACGAGTTGCTCCTACTTGTGCAGTAGACACATGCAGCAGACATTGCACACTTTATCAAGGAGCAGGTTACAGCTCCTGCTGTTTTGCTTGGGCATTCATTTGGCAGGCTTGTTGTTCAGTATTACATTGCAAGCATAAGAAACAAGGATATTGTAGGTATATTCACGTTCCACTTCCTATCTCTAATACTATGTTTTTTGTCAACTTAGTTTCCACTGTACCCCATGACTGGAATTTGAAAATGCATCTAGTCGATAGTAAGTAGAGGCAATATCTCAATTTGAGTTCTACAAAGGCAGGAGTTGTTGACATATGAATATGCATATAATCGTATATGTAGCTGTTGAAAGAGAGGGTTATGTGACGAACAAAAACTTATGCAACTTTAGATTTATGAACTTCAATGCTTCAGTTTGTTTTTGCTTAGAAACGAGGTTTTGCTTATCGTGGGTCATGCTAATTTTGCTTTGTCATAGGTAAAAACTCAAACCCAGAGCTCGCGGGAGCTGTACTTGTGTGTTCTGTACCTCCTTCAGGCAATGGGTAATTTCCTGTCTTTATTTCCCAAAATGAAAGAATTGATAGCTAGCCTTTCACGAATAACTGATAAAATACTTCGTACCGTTCTTGATGCATAGTGGATTGGTGTGGAGGTACCTCTTTTCCAAACCTATTGCTGCTTTCAAGGTATTGCTTCTTCCATTTCCTTACGCTCATTTGATTTGGGCCTTAGCATTTTGTTATTTGCCAAATCACACTGCATTTTCAAATGATGAGGGGCTGAATGAGCTTACATAAAAGTAAACTGCACGAACTCCTTTTTGTGCATGGACAGGCTATATGTTTCATCTAAAGAGTTGGAGTAACATAGCTTTCCAGTCCCATTTGCACTTTTTGGACCGATATTTTGTCACATTTGGCTAATTAATTCAGTCATAATTTTTAAAAATTCTGTTTTTTTTTTTTTTTGGTTATGAACACTAGTTATGTTTCAACTTGTTTGACTGAGAATCTACTAACCTGAGTCAAAACAACCCTTGTCAGGTGACTCGGAGTTTAGCAGCCAAGGCATTCCAAACTGATCTGCCTCTTTGCAAAGAGACCTTTTTATCCCCCCAGATGGAGGATGCCCTAGTACAACGGTCAGTTATAGTCTTAAGGCTTGTCAAATTCATGGATAACTTCAGTTTAACAAAATTACCAGTTTTGCCTAAATTTACCAAAAGTTACCAAAATTTAACTCTTACACAACTGGGTTTACCCATGAATTTGACACACCCGTAATAGATATTTTTTTTGGTTATGTGACATCATAGAACCATTATCCATGCAGTTGAATTATAACAGAATCTGCATAATGTTGGGGATTACATTATATTAGGATATGTTGAGGGATATATTTATGTAGGCTATTTATAGAAATAATAGAATATTGGACATAAGGCGTTTTTAACAATTCCAAATAAAGTTGTTATTTTCTATTCAATTTAGGATAGGTTAGTTAAGTTTTAAACTTGGGTTCCAAGTAATAGGGTCTATTATTATATTCCCAGGTTGTTGCGATCTTCTCTTTCTTTTAGCCCGCTTATAGTAGAGTCTATAAATATATTTCCAGGTTGTTGCGATCTGTTCTTCTTTAGTCCTCTAAAAGCTCAATCCCCCTCTTTCAATACCCAATTCAATCAAAATCCAGCCCCTAAACTAAAACCCTGCTTTGATTCTCTGTTTCTTCTCAACTTTTGGGTTTTCTTTTTTTCCCTCTGGGCATCAATGGAGGATTATGTGGATAGTGATAACGATTATTCCTACGGGGATGACGACGAAGAACTCGATCAGGACTCGTCAGATGCCTTTCAACCCATTGATGATGATGATCAAGATGATGATGATGTTGATGTTGAAGAAGATGATGATAAGAAGGTTTCCTCCTCGATCAAGGTGATCACAAGAGAATCACTTGTAGCAGCACAAAAAGAAGACTTGCACAGGATCATGGATGTCCTGTCATTGAAGGAGCACCATGCGCGAACCCTCCTCATACATTACCGTTGGGATGTTAACAAGATTCTCTCGGTCCTTGTAGAACGAGGGAGCGATGAGTTGTATGTAGCAGCTGGTGTTATCGTGGCCCCGGAAAGCCCTAATCTTTCTCCTTCTTTGTCGTTGTCCCCGTTTCTCATGTGTGAGATTTGCATGGATGAAAAATCGGGGGAAGAGTTCACAACAATGGATTGCAGGCACTCCTTCTGCAACGAGTGCTGGACCGAGCACTTTGTTGTGAGGATCAACGAAGGCCAGAGCAGGCGGGTCAGGTGCATGGCACACAAGTGCCGTGCGGTGACTGCAAGATAAGAACCCTGGTCCGCGCCCGGGACCCGCTCGTGGCTGAGAAGTTCGAGCGGTTTCTTCTCGAGTCCTACATTGACGACAACAAACGGGTCAAGTGGTGCCCGAGCGTTCCCCACTGCGGGAACGCTATCCGGGTCGACGATCAATACGAGCTCTTCGAGGTCGAGTGTTCGTGCAGGCATCAGTTCTGCTTCGGGTGCTCGTCCGAGGCACATTCCCCGTGTTCATGCCTCATGTGGGACCTCTGGGTCAAGAAATGCCAGGATGAGTCAGAGACGGTCAACTGGATCACGATCCACACGAAACCCTGCCCCAAGTGCTCCAAACCGGTGGAGAAAAACGGCGGCTGCAACCTTGTAATCTGCGTTTGTGGACAGCCGTTCTGCTGGCTGTGTGGGGGGGCCACGGGGACGGAGCACACGTGGGACTCCATTGCAGGCCACAGTTGTGGGCGGTCCAGTTTGGAAAAGGAGGCCGAGGACGCAAAGAAAGAGTGGCAACGGTACGTCCACTACTACAACCGGTACAAGGCCCACTATGACTCCCACAAACTTGAGGCTAAGTTGCAGGAAACCCTAGAGCAAAAGATGGTTGATCTAGAAAACTGAGGACTGACGCGCAAGGATTGCATTTGGGTCACCGATGGAGTTTACAGGTTGTTTAGGTCAAGGAGGGTTTTGTGTTTCTCGTACCCGTTTGCTTACTACATGTTTGGCGAGGAGCTGTTTGGGAAGGAGATAACCGAACTAGAGAGGGAAATCAAAAAGAACTTGTTCGAGGACCAGCAGCAACAATTAGAGGCCAATGTCGAGAAGCTCTCGATGTGTTTGGAAGAGCCGTTTCATACTTTTGAAGATGAGAAAGTCGAGGAGATTAGACTAAGGGTCATTACGATGACCGGTATAGTGGACAAGCTGTGTGGGAAGATGTACGAGTGTCTTGACAACGATCTCCTAGGATCCCTTGAGCACGCTACTCACATAATCGCCCCGTATAAGTCAAATGGTGTAGTTAAGGCTTCAAAGCTTGGCATTTAGGGCTTCCATGCTGAGGAATACTGTAGTTCAACCATTTAGCAAAGCTATTAATAGAGCTAGAGTAGAATCTGCCATTGTCAACGCGATTTTGGTCCGTTGTTGGCTACTAGCTGTTTTTGTTTTTTGGAAAATTAGCTGTTTCTGGGAAAGTTATTTGATATAATTTCGATTTATATCATTTGTCAATAATTCAACATAATTTGTATAAATTTTTTGCTGATGGCATTTCACCTAATTTTGGTGCCCTTTTCAACCGATTGGAAATTGGCTGTTTGGGTCTAAACCGTCATTCGAATAGGCTCCCGAATACGGCATTTTTTACCAATAGGCCATGCATTTAACAAAAATGAACAGTATTTGGGTGGTGTAGTTTATTTACTCCAATCTCTACATTGTGATAGATAGTGAATGACATGGTTAGCTAGTTTGGTGCTGTAGGTATCAAGAATTGATGAAGGGAAGTTCGAAGTTGCCGTTATTCGACTTGAGGAAGCTCAATGCTTCCCTGCCTGTTCCTTCTGTGCCTGAATCTTCTATTCCGGTGCTCGTTGTAGGTGCAAGGGATGACTTCATTGTGGTACTATCTTCTTCTCAATGTATATGATTTTTTGAAGCGAATTCAACCAGACCTAACAAAACTGACCCACCTGAACCTGACCCAATCAACTCAAGCCCAAAATGACCCCAGCTCCGCCCGGGTTACCTTTCATCAAAGTTACTTGTTTTCACAAGACAAGCTTACCAGAAAAAGATAAAAACGCCCTGGAATCAACCCGAACTTTGTTCAACCAGATTGACCCAACCCGAGTCCGGCCTGAACGATCCAAACAATGCTGCTGGTTCGAAAGACCTAGGAACACTTGCTGCTCTCGTATCATATCGATCGCTGCAACATTCTTCCATTCCATCATTTTAAGTGTACCAACTACCAATACAGACGAGAAATAATGTAATAATGTTTGTAGGATGCCGAAGGACTGAATGAAACGGCGAGATTCTACGGTGTATCACCGGTGTGCGTGGACGGGGTTGCGCATGACATGATGCTGGATTGTTCATGGGAGAAAGGCGCCGAGGCCATTCTTTCTTGGCTAAATACTCTCTGACATTGTTACCACCCATTGCAGCTGTTTCTGAATCTGATTAGGGTATCATGAATAGAATTTGAAGGCAATAATTATCGGCTCACTTGTATTTGTAGTAAATAGTGCGATGAGTTTCAAAAACCGTGTTTTAGGCTAGGGTGCTTTTTTGTGACTCCCTACTGTGGCTGCAATTTAGCCATGCAAACTTGCTGTAATCCAAATCTGTAGGTTTTTTTTTATTTTTTTTATTTTTGTTGTGGTGTGTGATATTCAAACACAAGTATTGATCACATACTAGCATTTTTTTCAATTTGTTTTTGAATCAAAATAAACCGATTTTTTTTGTAAAACGCTAGTCGCTAAAGGCACCTACGATGAAAATCGTGAATGAATGACTCTAGAAACATACATATGAAATTCGACTTTCAAATAATTAATACAAAGCTTAGTTTTATATCAATTTTGTCATAAAGTCACCTACAATGAAAACTCGTAAATGAATGACTTGAATGACCCACTAAACCCGACCGATCTAGATCCGAAATCAACCCGAAATGACTCGACTTGACCCGAATGTATCTTTCACGAAGGTTATTCGTTTTTTTTAAAAGATGATCTTGTTCGACAAGAAATAAATTGACCCAAATCAGCCCAACCCAAGCCTAACACAATCCGAACATCATTCACCCAAATTTAGCGTTGGCAAAAGTTCGAGTCCGGGTAAATTTGAATCAAACAAATTCAGTCAATGAATGTCAAAATTCGTATGAGAATTTCATGTCTGGACCAGGTTTTATTTCCGGTTAGCCCGGGTCAGACAATTCGAACGAAGCTAAATTCGGGCCAAAATCAGGTCGGACAATAGAAACAGAGAAACTTTATGTCCAAATATTGGGTCAATATCAAAATTCGAACGAAAAATCTATATTTCAACTCAATTTTTCTAAATTGGACAATTCAGATTCACATACTTCAAATCGGACAAAATTTTGACAGCGCACCCAATTGACCCAACCCAAAATCAAATGACCCAATTTCCATTGCATTTCACACTAGCGGAGTTTTACTGTTTCTCTCTCTCGTTTCGTTTCATTCCGACTCTCTGTGAGTCTCTCTATCTTTCCCTCCCTACGCAATCACACAGACCCTTACCCAGAAATCCCAACCACCACTCCGCCGCCGTCGTCGCCGCCGCAGCAACGACTCTTCGCCGTCGAGGCCACCCGGCGTGCCCTAATCGTGCGCCTCTGTGTCTCGACTCTCGATTTCCTCTCAATCTCTGCTCAGCTGCCCTCGACTCCTCTCTTTGTTCCTCCTCCTCCTCTGGTTAGTTGAATGCTTCGTTTTGTTTTCCATGTCAAACCCTAATTTCTATTGCTACTATCAGATTGTGCCCTGTTTCTTCTAAATTGTCTTATCTACCCGTTTTCTAATCCTAGTTGTGTTGCATTGTATTGGATATGGTAGCCAATTAACCCTCTATGAAGCTTTCTTTTTATTTGTGTTGTTTGTGGGTAAGGGTTCAGTGTAGTTTTAAGGTGATTATAGTTGTGTATTATTGAAGGAAATGAGAAATTTGATTATGTATATCCTTGGATTTCTTTCCTTTTTTCCTCCTTGAGTTTTGTTGTTTGATTTTATCAGTGGTGAGTAACTGAGTATTGGAGTAGGATTGATGCATACCACTGTTTGATAATTGTACCATGGGAGCAAAGATAGGTGAAGGGGTTTTTTTGTTGCATTTCCCTGTTTGATTACAGATTTAGCTAGAACTGTCTGAAACATATAACCAAACCCATGGGAAACCAAGCCAAAATATACCGAAAACCAGCAAGAATTGAAGTGATTCTCGAACGAAAAAGCAAGCCAGATTGTAGGACTCAAGAACGGAACCAAAATGAAAGAAAGGGGTTCCTTTTGAACAATCGTGGACCAGAAGATAGGCCTTCAAAACAAAACCAAAAACAGTTTGATATTTTTGGGGATTTTGTGAGATCATAATCAAAGTGAAACAAAACAGAATGTAAGTCTTTGAGTATGAATCCAACTCAACCAAATGAATCCGCAGCTAGGAGAAGGGTGGATTAATTCAAAATTAGGATAAGAAACAATACCTAGCTTAGAATAATCCGAATTGAGCTACCCTAACACTTGGTTAAGATATCACCGCCAAGGTTAGTGTAGGGCCCTTAAGCTTTTGAAAGAGATAAGAAACACTACTCTTTCGAGGGATTAAGACCCCTTGACGCCACCTAACTTGGCCTAAGTTAGGAGAAGAGCGAGGGAATCCAATTTTGTAGGAGCAATGCTCGCTAACTTACGAGTTCATAATCTGATTTTTACAATGGAAAGGGGAGGGTATAAATATAGGGGAAATCTGGATTGATTATGTAGGTGACAATGTGTTGATGGGAGAGGAGCTTTATGAGTAAATGTGTTCTAGTTGTGCAGATTTAATTTTTCAGTTAAGTTGTTGATTTTACATTGGACTTATTGTAGATAATAAATATGTTCTAGTTGTGTCATTTCATGCTTGAATTACTCTTGGCACTGCTTTGTTAGTCCATAAATCCTGAATCTGCCATTGCTTTGCTTTGTTTACTGATGAATATTTACTCTTATCTGTTACCATGCCAGTGTTATTGAAGAGAACTTCTGATAGCAATTCTTGAGGTTGTGAGTTTCCCATTGATAACATGAATACGATCCAGATTACAAATCCCTTCCCTCAGGCTTACCTGAAGCCTAAACTTCGCATTCAAGGGTTACAGCCTTTGCCTCCTCTCTCGGTAGCATTTGCCTGTCCAGCTTCGATCAAGCTAACAACTGGTGGGCAGAAATGCCTACGTTTGATGCCTATTTGCGCATCTCGTGGGGAAGCAAGTTCAGGGGATGGCGATCAGGTAAAAGGAACACTTCTATTTTGGGGTGTTTTATTATGAATATATGGTGATTTTGTCTTAGTTTATAGCCCACAATAGTTGGAAGAGTATACCATAAGCCGATTTGTGTCCTTGTCAATTTTTTTTTTTTAACCTTTGATTGTCTTCCCTCTTGCTCACTATCATATTCAAACAATGCCGAATTCTTCTTTCACTACTTAAGGTGACTACTGCAAAGGAGAGTTAGAAAGATCATGAAGGTCAATCCTTTTAGCTTCAATTGGTTATGTTTGGGTGAAAAGATGTGTATACCTGTTTCAGAGTATTGCTACTAGTAAAAAGGTTATAGCAATTAGCAGGATGTCCAGCTATTCTGCAACTGGCAGTGAACGCCTGTTAACTCATGGGTCAGTGAAATAGTCTCTCTATGCTTCAATATTAGTTTGTAGCAGATAAAACTGGTCGAATACTCTCAGATTCTCAGAAATGGGTTGAGCATGTTTTACAAATGTGGCTCAAATTCTTACGAGAACTGATAGTGAGTGTCCGCATGATCTCCCACAATTTGTAGGATAGAGTGTTAGACAAGGCCTAAGCTTTCCAAAATTTTAACCATATAATTTGGAATGTTGGTTCTGATATACTGACCTCTAGGGTAATGGTATGTAATATACCAATTGTTAACATCGGACACTAGTGTACTGACTTTGTAGACCTATTTATCGTTTATGGACTAACCTTAGGTGGTGATGAGTAAAATTGGATATTAGTATTTAGCGTCCAGTTTTGCTTATCATCACCTAAATGCTAGTAAATTAACGGTAAATAGGTCCAAAAGGTTGATATACTAGTGTCCAGTGTTCAAGGTTGATATATTACCAACTAATACCCCAAAAGTCAGTATATTAGAGACCAAACTTCCTATGATCTTTGTTTAATTCGGTAACTCTCTTTTCACTGTGAACACCCGCTCACCAGGGTCCTCTGGGGAAATTATTTGGGAAAGCCTTGGAAAACTTTGGCAAGAAATCCTCAGTAGAAGACGTATTGCGAAAGCAGATTGAAAAGGGGGAATTCTATGAAGGCGACGGTGGCAAAACTCCGCCTGGCGGCAGTGGTGGTTTTGGCGGGGGCGGCGGTGGTTTTGGCGAATCTGAAGATGAAGGTTTCTCCGGTGTACTGGACGAGACAATACAAGTCGTCTTGGCAACTCTCGGGTTCATTTTCGTGTACATCTACATCATCGACGGTGCAGAGATCACCAGGCTGGCAAAGGACTACATCAAGTTCCTGTTTGGTGGGAGAAAGAGTGTCCGTCTGACTCGGGCCCTGTACCAATGGGAGAGGTTCTGCAACATGTTCACTGAAAAGAAGGAAACCGATCGGTTTTGGTTGGAGAAAGCAATCATCAACACTCCAACATGGTGGGATCATCCTGAAAAGTACAAGTTGCTCCTCACATCTCAGTTGCAGCAACAGATGCAGCAACGACGACAGCAGCAACAACAACAACAACAACGGGAAGAGCCTGAAGAAGATTCGGAATCAATGTACTATGACGATGAGTAATGTTTCTTGTTTGTAGTTGGTCCATCTCGTTTTCCATTTCTTATTCTTGATCAAGATTCTGATTCTGAATAGGGTTTTGGGGAGCATGTTTATTGGTCTATGATCACTTTGCTTTATTGCTTCCAGTCAATGGTAGATATTCTCATAGGTGTCAAAATCGCAAGACAAGATTGTATGAGCAATTTCATGTTTATATTATCCATATAAAATTGACGTCGTGGCTACATTAGGTCCTGGGTTTTTTCCTTTAGACTTTTTTGTTATTATTATTGTACTAAAATGAATTCTTTTGACATATGTACTCTTGAAATTCCACGTAATTCCATAGTTACTCGTATTGTTTTGTGAGGTTTTCGTGGTTACTCATTGTTTTGTGAGGTTTTCATGGACCGAAATGTCCATGCCAATATATTTTGAGCGCACTATAGATTATTCCATTCCAAAAATCCATCCAAAAGCCGAAAATTAGTAAGGTGTCAACATAAGTTTACTTGGTACAATATACTAGCAAGTCTAGTGTAGCAAGCCAAACATTATCATAAAGAATAACTGGACCAACTGTAGAGCAAAAATTAGCCAAAAGTAACACCACTTTGTTAATTTCTCAGGGACTCCACAGAAAGGAGTCAGAAAACAATCAACAACTAGTGTCAAGAGAATTACATAAACAACACCAACAGATCTACTTGGTACAATTGATGAATCCACTAGCCTAATGTTTGCATCAACACTAATACAAAGAATTACCCAAAGACAGAAAAAGGGAGCGAAACTGGACGGAAAAGGAGACTATGCATAAGATCATCATCTCATGCAGAAGATTGTTGCAAGACTTTGACAACTTCCTCCCGCGTTGGCAAACTGGGGATTGCACCTCTCTTTGTAACTGTCACCGCTCCACATACATTCGCAAAATGCAGAGCTTCTCTTAACCGCTTCTCGTCCTGCATTGACAAGTTTGATTTCAACTTAAAGCAATGGAAGTGTAATGAATTAAACTACGTAATGCAACTGTGTTTGGTTACTTAGACTGGGTCGTGTAGCTACAAATGTAATATATCTCATAATACTACCGGCAAAGGTGCAGGTAAAAGGCTCAGAACATAAGTACACGGGTTTGGAAACCTATGATTCAGCTATAGAGTTGGCTCCCATTACAAAGGCATTTAATTTTAGGTAAAATAAAAATTGCCAAACGTGTTCGGCATCTTTTATGTTCTGTGTTTGCATAAGATATGATTCGGCAAATACTATAAGCTGGAGTTCGTGCTCCCAAAAGTGACATTCAGGTTTTCAGTTGGCAACATGAAGCTGATGAAGTTGATGAAGAAGACCTATTTTTCAAAGTGAAAATGGCTTCAACCAGCCCTAGGTGACATGGATTGAGTCAGCCGTGAGAATGGGAGGATTCCCAACTGCGACTTCCACTTAAATCCTACTTGAAGCCAAGAATCAAACACTTGTATTGAACAGCCGAAACCAATACCAACATATTATCCACAGCGATTAACGGTTTGAGTAAACATAGGAGGGTTGTTTTTGAGTGTGTGTATGTGTTTTTTTTTTTTTGGGGGGGGGGGGTGGGGAGAATAATTCCCCATATACAAAAAAGAATATATATTACCTTAATCAGGTTCAAGTCAGAAGCTAGACTGCTTAGAAATCCCCCAACAAATGCATCACCAGCACCGGTTGTATCCACGGGTTTGACTTTTACACTACCAATCCTACCCTTGAATGTCTGCAGATAATGGCCATTGTCAGCAATAGTCATCCCAAAATTTTTTACCAAACAAGTAACCAACAATATCAAAACACTTGATCTGGCGTCGGTTCAAATTTCACAACCACGTTCCGTAATTTCTCTTAGATGCCCATGTCGGCCACCATTGCAAAACACTTCATTAAAGAAACAAAAGGGTGCTACTTTCTTTGCCAGGAAATAACCCAAAAAAGTGTTGTTTAGTAGGTAAGGTTAGACTGGGTAAAGTTGGGTAAATTTGACATGGGTTGGTAATATTGGGTAAATTTCGAAATATATGAAAAGAATGGGTACATTTGGATTGGTTTGGTAATATTGGGTAAATTTCGAAATATATGAAAAGAATGGGTACATTTGGATTGGGTTGGTGAAATCGGTAAAAATTGGGTATTGACTATTTACCCACCAAGGAACACACCCTCAGCCACCTAATGGACCCATTTGGACAAGCTCAACAAGGCTGGAAATCATAACATGATACTTGCTTAGGAATAACTTAACTATGGGTGTACGTGGTAGTTTCTTGGGAAAGATTTTCCTAAGAAAAAACTTTCCCTACTTGCTCATTGAGAAGAAGTGTACTGAGCGTTAGAGTGAAATAAATGGCCCCACATCAAAAATTTTCCATCCACGAAGTACAACCAAACATGGGAAACTTTGTCAATTTCAAAAAGTTTTCCAACCAAACGCACAATATGGATATACTATCGTACACTATATCCGAGAGATACCAGCAAAAACACACATGAGAGAAACATCTTTACCTGAGTATAATATCTGCAGCCCTCCGACCCTTCGGTGACAATCAAAAGCTTAAGATTGGAATGAAAGAGTTTCTTCATGACTACGTTATCATCGTATGGATCGTCACCTCTGGTCAAGAACGTAATTTCATCTTCACTGACCTGCCATAGAATAAGAGAATCCTTTTAACTTGTTTGCAAAATACCTTCTAGTCGCATGGCTTCAGAAATTAGAATCAATATCCATCCTTCAGTCCTAACAAAGGATCTTCACCTTAATCAAATCTGCTTGATTCCAGATGCTCATTATACCATCCCGAGCAGCTTCCTCTGATGGCCATAATTGCTTTCTCAAATTGGGATCATAGGAAAGGAACACACCGGCATTCTTAGCAATCTTCAAGGCAGCGATATGTGCCGATCTACAAGGTTCCTCAATCAAGCTAATCGACCCGTAGTGAAAAATTCTCGCCTGCATCACAATCAATCCAATTTAAGAATCTTCTTTTCGGGGAACCATGTGAATTATTGTCTTTGAACGAATGCAAAAGTTTCAACAACATATACCTTTTCAATCAGATTTTTGTCGAGCTCTGATTCACGAAGAAGCATGTCAGCACTTGGATGTCGGAAAAATAGAAACTCGCGCTCTCCATCAGCTCTCAACGTAACAAAAGCTAGTGCCGTCCTTGCTCCAGTATCAAATCTCATGCCTGAATTATCAACTTTATTTTGCTTCAAAATGTCAGCCAACATGAACCCAAACTCATCCTTTCCCACCTGACGTTGACATTCCACATTAAATTCAGATGAATTGCTGAGGAAAAAGGGTGCAGAAACCAACCAAATAAGAGAGCATTTCATATTTCATATTATGTCAGCACATACAACAGCAAGAAGAATGCACTATTCTGTCCTACCAACTCAAAATCTGCATTTGAAAAGAAAAGAGTGCAATATTATCCTAAAATAGTTTCACGTGCTATTAGCTCAATGTTAGACCATTAGAAAATCAGTAGTTCCTACAACATAAAACAAAGTAAAACACAATCCCTGTTGTTTGGTGATCACACATAAACAACTAACAGCTTGTTCTTTTCAACTTATAATAAAGTACTTATCGCCAGCATTCAACACTGATCACCACACACGTAACGTATAAGTGATCGACATTGATCAACACTCATCACTTCAGCAATAAGTTAATCATCATAAATTTAAAAGAAAAAGCCCTGAATTCATCCTTTCGCCAAAAACATTACCCCAAAATTCACCCCAACAGCCGACACACGACATTGTTTCCGATTACCAAGTAAAACAGCGGCGAGCAGGCAATAAACAAACACCAACCACGCAGAAATTATCGAATCGCTACTAACCATACCTTGCCAATAAAAGCCGAGGAGCCTCCCAATCTTGCTATTCCAACGGCGACATTCGCCGGAGCTCCACCAGGAGCCTTGGCAAACGCGGGCGCATCAGCAAGGGACACCCCCGAAACAGTTGGCACGAAATCGATCAACATCTCACCAAAACAAACAACCAGTGATGATGATCTCTCATCCTTCAACTTTCCATTCGTATCTACATGAAACCCAATATACTTAATTAACATCATTAACAACAATCCAGTTTAATTCACCCACAAACACCCTACACGAAATCAAAGAGCTCAATTCAACCCAAGTAATCAAAATTCAAGACATGCATCTCAAGAGTTACAGAGCAAGTTTCCAACATACAGCATTTCGACATGTATCTTGAAGATCAATACACTTTTTCTTGGAACAAATTGATACCCACTAAAGATTTCCTTTTTTCTGTCCGACCCAGATCAAGATACTCAACAATCGTTGTAAAGAAGAATGCGTTGTATACAATAGCAAAGATGTTAATGGTGATCTGATCTGGGGATGCATTGACACTCAACAACTAACCAAAACCAACGAACAAACAAACCCATAAACATCAAGACATACGAAACATGAATCCAACCCAGAAACACATCAACAATCCGCATACTAAATGACCCTTAATTTGCACGATAGAGAACGAAACAAAGACGACAATCACGAGGAGAAGAACGCAAGAAATGCAAACCTGAATCCGAATGATGCGCCATGGATGAAGATGAAGATTGTTGTTGAAAGATCAAGAAAGAAGGTGCAAAGAAATGGTTTGAACAGAGGAGTGAAGATGAAGAAGGTACGATGTTGGTACAGAGAGAGAGAGATAATGAAAACAACAAAGGTGGGTTGTTGTTGAATCTTTGGAGGAGTGATGGTGATGTATGAATATGAATTGAAACAGAAAATGGAAAGAAAAGCAAAGCTTCTCTGGAAACTTTGAAGTGTACGGGTATTATTTTTCCTTTTATTTTGGTTCCCAGAGTATTTTATTGACCCACCGCTTTTGCTTACGCAAGTGAATGAAGACCCTTTTTTTTTCGTTTGTAATTCGCCGACTGACACAAATCAAGGGTCATTAGAACATGGGTTATACCAATTACCGTTGTAGATGCCCTGTTTGTCAACCAGCTGGTAGCTGGTAGTTTGTAGCTGTTAACTGATAATTTTTTGAATTAGTTGTTTGACTTTAGCTGTTTGGATTAGCTGATTGCAGAAAAAGTGTTTGGTAAAGTAGTTTTTGTGAAAAGTTACCTCAAAAAGTTTCATTAAGTAGCTTTTTGAAAACTAGCTTTTTGGGTCTAAGAAGCTAATATAAAAAGCTACTTACCAAACACCATAAGTAGCTTTTTAACCTTGGTCAAAAAACTAAAAGTTATCCAAAAAACTAAAAGTTACCCAAAAAGTTGGGTAGCCAAACACCCTCATACTTGTATTACTGCTCCCTCCGCTTCCGAGTTTCAAGCTTTTCAAAATTATTCTTTATTTAATAATTTTTCATATACTCCCTCTATGCCTTATTAAATGTCAAAATAACTAACTTTAAAAGTTCAAGATACCTAGGAAATTGAGTAAAAAAGTTGGATTTGGACAAATATATCCTCACAATTAGCGATGACTTTTTACACATCTTAAATAATATTTTGACTTTCAACATCATTAATAAGGATAACACGGGTATTTTAATCATTGAGAGAGGGAGGTAGTAATATTTTATCAAAAAATTTAATTTTGTACTTTTCTAAAGTATTTTTTAGTACCAATCTAACAATAAATTTTATATGATGAATCATTACAAAAATCGAAAAATTAACGGTTAAAGTCGATGACACGAAAAACAAGGCGACAATTATAAAAACACGAAGAGAGTACTTCTGTTCTTTTTTAATTATTGTCTTTGGAAATTGTGTAATCAAATTATAAAAAAATTGACTATAAACTTTTTAATATATACAATAATTTGTTATATAAAATTAGAACTAATTAGGTTTTTATCCCTTTAAGTTTTGAGAAAATAGGATTTTACCCCCCAGGTTTCAAAAATTAGGTTTACCCTACCTTAACTTTAAACTAAGTAATAAATTCTCACCTTACCTTTGTATTAAAGATTAAATACATCATTTTCAAATAAAGTTAGTGTTTATATTAATGTAAACTGGCCAAATGTCCTCCATTTAAAAATCAATTTGCATACGCGACAAATTAAACCCATCCCACCCTTCTTCATCTTCGTTCAATATCTGAGTTTTCATTCTTTGATTCATCCAATGTTTCGAGCAGGGCAACCTTAACTACGATGAAAGGAGAGGCGATACTTTGTTATTCTTTTGGGGAGTAGTAAATATGTTTTTTCTTACTTTTAGTTAGGGTCATCTCAGACTTTTTACACCCTTCTACAGGGGTAGTTTTGTCTTCCATCAGAAAAGGGGTAAAATAATTATAACTTTAAACTTGAGGTAGGGTAAACCTAATTTTTAAAATCTGGAGGGTAAAATCCTATTTTCTCAAAATGTCAAGGGGTAAAAACCTAATTAGTTCTATAAAATTATCATCATTAAATTTGCAACAAAAAATACTATCATAAAAATATAATATTACAATTGTTAATAATGTATTACTCCCTCTGTTTTTTTATTTATCTTTCACGCTTTTTGAGGTTCCTCTTTAATCAACAATTTCATACATAATACTTTTATAAAGATCTACGATATTATACTTTTCTAATAGTATTTTTTATAACGAATCTAACAACATCAATTTTGTATGGTGAATCATTGTACAAATTAAGATATTAGCGGTCAAAGTTTTTAATACAATTACCAATATGACAATTAAAAAAACGGAGGGAGTATGTCATAACTTATTACTTAAAGAGTGACATTAAAAAATGTGAAAATTAAAATTGTGACTATTAATGTGAAACGAAGGGAGTACAACATTATATTGTATACTTGTATTACAATTTACAACATAACAACATTAGAACATGGGTGATACCAATTCATTAAGACTTCGGATCTTTAGTGAATATCAACTCCTCCAAATTCAACCATTTTTCATTCTTTTGCCACGTAGATCTACATATCAAGCGAGAGAGGATCTAGACTTTCAAAACACGGGAGTCCATTTAACAATATTTTGAATAGTAACACTGTTATATTAAATTTGAAATTCTTACAAATATTTTCGATCTTTTTTTATGATGTTTACTAATAACCCTCTAAGATGTTAACAATTACAAGACTCGAGAAACTCGATTGCATTAAAGATTTCACATTTGGAACCAAGCATATTGGCATCTTGTTGAATATAAAGATAATGGTTTAGTATGCAATAACAACTTTGGTGAAATTGATTATCTCATTACCCGCAATCAAGGTTGTTAAAATCTGGATCCTAACTCGAATCCATGTGGTAGTTAGGATCAGAATTAACCCATGTAGAATCGTGGATCGTGTGTAGATAGTAGAATCGTATCGATGATTTTTCATCATAAAATCATAGGATTGTTAATCAAGATCGAGATTTTAATAAATATGCCCACAATGTGACAATATGTTTGGTAGAAAAATACACGTATTCAATCTAAACCTTGGATTTTGGTTGGGTATATTTGAAATATGGCGACCTGAATCTGTTGGTCATCATAGTTCTTCGTCAGTTGCTCATTCATATCAACGTTGGTAAAGAAATCAATTATAAAGAAAACTTTATCAACCTCACGAATCTAATTAGTGCCAAACTACTTGGTGAAGTAATATTCAAATGATTTAGAAACTTCTTACTGCATTCCGCCCAACTCCAATCTCTTCATTATAACTGTTTGGATCACATCCCTCTTTCTCTATCGTATGCTTTGAAATGAAATTAGGGAATACTATTGTCTCCATCAACAAATGTTCTTACTCTTGATCACATATATCAAACTTGTTCATCATCTTTATTACTTAAAAGTTCCTTTAGACGAGTTTTCGATGCCATACTTTGGTCAAATTTGTCTTGCATAACCCCATCCTATTGGACTTGTTGCTTCTGACTTTTAGTGGTTGTTACCTTCGTTGCAAGAAATTTATATTTACTCTAATAGCTTAAAACTGTTAGTTACTTCACTAATATATGGCACGATTCCAATTCATTGTCCTCCTATGCCCGGTTGATAATTGTCTCACATTTCACATCATCAAACCAGGTTTTTTTGAAACTGAACTTCTTCTTACTATAGACTACGATATACTAGTAAAAGACAAATTACTAGTGGATTTGGTTGTAATATTCTTTTTTAAATGAACAACGACTCAATTTTTTCAATGTTTGCTTGTATTTAGTGTATGAAAATATTTGATGTGAATCCTGTTATTTCACTTGTAAATTCAATAAACGTTTTATGAAAGATTGTCCAAAAGTTTTTGTCTAAAGATTCTAGCACATGCACTTTATATTACTACACCACAAACCCAAGTCTTACTGATGGTAGACCGTACAAAAGAAAACATAGAATATTTTTGGATTGTATGTGTATGTTGTTCTTTCTAGTCCCCTAATCACCCCCTTAAATAATATAAAACACATTTAATTTTTTGTCTTAAGATTTATGATCTTGTAACAGGTCCATATCAATTTCATTGACTATGTGACCGCTACAAAACTTAGGTCAAACCTTAATTAACAATAATGACAAATTACCGGTGCATTTGGTTGGAATGTTCTTTTTTGGGATAACAAGTCAATTTTTTTAAGTTTACAAATTTTTCACATTTGATTGTATTTAGTGGATGAGAATATTTTATGCAAATCATATTATTTCAATTATAAATTCAATAAATGTTGTTTGAAAGATTGTCAAAAAAAATTTCTCAAAATTCTAGCAAATGCACACACATATTTTTGAGTTGGGTCCTAATAACTTCTCATTGCTTTCCAACTATCGACCCATCCGGATAACAAAAGAAGCCCATCATATATTAATTATGGGCCCAAATACCCGGAATTCTATTCCGCCCAACTCATATAACCAGACCCAGGCCCAGGCCCATTTAATACGGACATTTGATCTCAGCCGTTGATCTCTAGGGCAATGCATCCTGCATTCCTGCCTATTAGTTCCCCTCTTATAAACCCTAATTTCCGCCATTCTACCACTCTCTGTTCGCTGCAGCTGCACTCCCTCTAGGGTTTTTCTCTTCTCCCCCGATCGAAGTCACTGCGGCTTCTGGTACGTCTTCTCTGTTAATGGGTCTTCTTCAATCTCCTGTTCTTCAACTGGGTTTGTTGCTCATATTGTCGTGTTTCAATTTGCGTGTTTCATGATCTATATGCTTCCTTCAATGGTGATATGGAATGTGATTTGTTTCAATGTTTTCACTTTCGTCTTCGTTGTTTTGTGCTTCAATGGTGTTTGCTGAGGAATTGTGTAGAAATCTGTTGTAAGTTAGCGTCTTTTTGCAGTCAATTGTTTTCTAATACTTCATAGTGTTCTGTATTACTTGAATGCGTCTGAGTGAATTAGATTGGAGTGTTTCTGATTTTAGGTCTAGCTATAGAGTGTAGAATCATTTTGAAGCTATTAGTCTGCTGGGAAGATTAATTAGAATGAGTGGTATCGATATTCTTGTTGGAATTTTGCATCTTTGATTATTTGGAACTTTTGTGGAGGTCGAACTTTGTCTGAAATCTCATGTTGAAGAGTGATTGAGTTTCGAATGAATTGCAGGAATAGGTGGGATTAGACCTGTCAGTTTGGGCGTGTCAGGTTGGGTTCGGTATGCCCCATTATCTGGGTTTGGTTTATTTTAGGTTTGAAAAACTGGGTTCAAGTCGGGTTGGCTTTTGCCAGGACTAGGTGTGATTGCCATGTTGAATTGTTCAAAGTGGCATTCTTTTGATTATTGGTTGCTTACGATACATTAAGTTGGCAAGAGTAAGGTTTTTGTACCATATTGTTGTCAATCCTAAAGATGTGTTTGTGCTATTGTGGAAACTGTTTTTTGGGTTGTTTCTACTCGTTTCAATCCGAGCAGGAGCAGTTGCTTGAGTTCAATGTCAATGCGTTGATGATGGAATGAGTTTAGGCACACATCTGATTTCTTTGTGTTTCTTTTGTTAGAACTGCGAAAATGTTTACGGCGTACAGGAAAATACACAAAGAAAAGGGTGCAGAGCCCAGCGAGTTTGAGGAGTCTGTTGCTCAGGTGAGTGGTTCATGTTTACAATGTCTGCTCTTTGATGTTGTTATATTCTCTATACTTTGAAGCAGAGAAACTAAAAGGCGAGAACTTGTATATTTTAGGCCTTCTTTGATCTGGAGAACACAAACAATGAGCTGAAAAGTGACTTGAAAGATCTCTACATCAACTCAGCTGTGTATGTACTTGGGAATGCTTGTTTTATGTGTTTGAATTGTGTGTTCACCTCAAGGGATTGATCAAAGGGTTGTTTGGATTTTACAGGCAGATTGATGTTTCCAACAGCCGCAAGGCCGTTATCATCCATGTTCCGTACAGATTGAGGAAGGCTTTCCGCAAGATCCATGTTCGCTTGGTGAGAGAACTTGAGAAGAAGTTCAGTGGCAAGGTAAATGAGCAACTTTACATTCATGGTGTGTTCTTGTGTTCTTTTGAGGGGTAAATTTAGGTTGGCTGGATTTTGGTAAATGTTGGTTGTTGAAGTAATAGGGATATTGTGTTAAAATTTGAAAGTTTTACAAAATCATATAACAAATACTCATTACACATCATCCAAATTGTCTAACTTTTCAGAATTTTACACCTTTTCTGAATATTTTGCCAACCGATATCCAACCTAAATCTCCCTCAAAAGAACCCTTCCAAAATTTACCCATTCTTTCTATTAATTTTATTGAAACTTGCCTGATTTATCATTCTTACCTTACCCGCCTCTAAATATAGAATTGAAGGTGTGTTCTTTTGACGGGTAAGTTCGAGTTGAATAGGTTTTGTACAGATTGGTTGGTAAGTTATTTGAAGAACATGTCCAAATTTTATGAGACATATATCGCAAGTACTAATGTTACATGTTACCCACATTACTCATCTTTTCCAAAACGTATGCATTTTTCTTGCACTTTGTCAACCAATATTTATCAAAAATCAAAATCTATCAAACATAAATCTTTTCTCAAAGTAACACACCCTAAACTATATTTATTAAAATCTTCAGTGACGGCTTCTTTTGGAGTAGCATTAGCATGTTGTTGAAAGCAAATCTAACACTCTTTATCCATCCAGGATGTTGTTATCATTGCCACCAGAAGGATCATGAGGCCCCCAAGGAAGGGTTCCGCAGTCAAGCGTCCAAGAAGCAGGACCCTTACCTCCGTGCATGAGGGCATTCTTGAGGACCTCGTCCAGCCTGCTGAGATTGTTGGAAAGCGTGTCCGTTACCGCCTCGATGGTTCCAAGGTCATGAAGGTAAAGTCGTGTCTATGCGCACCCTACTGTATTGTTGAAGCATAGTGTGGTTTCATGTCTCCTTTATGTTGATACTTGTGTTTCTTTTGCATAGATTTTCTTGGACACCAAGGCCCGGAACGACACAGAGTACAAGCTGGAGACCTTCTCAGCTGTGTACAAGAAGCTCTGTGGAAAGGAAGTAGTTTTCGAATACCCAGTTCAGGAGGTTTGAGCAGAACGATTACAGAGTTTGAGCTGTTTGAATCCAGGAACTTGGTTATTCTCTGTTAAGATAGTACTTAATTTTTGGCCATGGTCTTGCATGCATTTTAAGTAGGGACAACAACAGTACTTATTATGAGATTTTATTTTGTTATGTGCCAAATTTTGAGTTTCTGATGCTTTGTAGAACAAGCTCTTTTCCAAGTAAAGTTTTTGAATTAGTTCAAAGTGGGTGATTGCAGTGGTTTACAAATATAGTCATCGATCCAGGGCAAATATGCAATTGGTTAATATACACTCGTATACAGTTGGTTAAAATATCAAGAAGTTATTCTAGTCAGTGTTTGAGTTGATTTGAACACAACAATGCTAGGTGAACCTTAAAGATTTGATAATTCTTTGTAATGTGTAAAAAATGGAACCCAGTATAGCTTGCTTTAACAGGAAAAGTGTGAGTCTTTATATGATCAAAAACTATGTCCTGATTGCTCTGTTTGGCCATGGAGCTAGAGGACAGCTTCAGAAACAGATCCCATCTTCATCCCAGGCTCAGCTACCTCCCCAAAAGTGACCACCTACCACCTCCATTCTTTTCTCTACATGAACCTCCCACAGCCCAACTGCATGGCCACCACTCACATAATCTAACATCAAATAATATGATTCAATATAGAAAAGGCTGAATTCAAACGCTCCCTTCCCTCTCTAAAATTCAAACGCTCCCACCTGCCCACCTTCCCACCTGTTGGCCGCCGTCCCGGTCGCCGGAGGTTTCGTCGGCCTCCCGGGAGGTTGGTGCTCCGGTTGCTGGGCTGGCCCGCGGTGCTCCCCTTTCTCTTTCAAGACGGTCTACTCTCTGTTCACTTGGGTTTATGCTTGGTTCTCGCCGTCACCGGTGAGCCTCGGGTCGGACGACGCTGCTGGTTTCCGGTTGTTCGACGGAGCTCCACTATGCTCGGTCCATTCATGCTTTTGCCCGGATTCCAGGTTCACTCTCTCTAATTTGGTTCACTGGTGTTTGTTTGGGTTGGGCTTGTGTTTTGTTACGGGTTGTCGTGGTGTTTGCTGTGTTTTGGCTTGACTTCAATTAATCCTTTGTTTCCTGCTCTGGACCAGTGTTCAGTATAGTGGTTTTGTCATGGCTGTTGGAATTCAATTGCTTGATAGGTTTAAATTGTTGAAATGTGAGCTTGAGAGTCTTGTTTCCTCTCTTTCTTTGAATGATAGAGCTTCAAGTTTTGTGAGTTTGGCCTCTTTAAATAGGGCTTGTGAAATTCTTGTTGTTTTAAAAGAGTTGAGGGGGGTTCATGAAAGTGTTGTTGCAAATGATTTGCCTCTCATGGTTAACACTTCTAGAATTGAGAGGTCTGTGGCAGAGAGGCCTGCCAAGGAATTGCATGTGGTATCCTTGTTCGTTGATAATCTGCCGATCAATTTTAGCAATTCAAGGCTTAAACGTTTGTTTAGCAAGTTTGGTGGTGTTGTTGATGCTTATATCCCTGCAAAGATTGACAAAAATGGTAGAAAATTTGGGTTTGTGCGGTTTGCCAATAGGGATGAAGGAAGGAAAGCCATTGAAGGAATGAATTTTACTATTGTTGATAAGAGGAAGATATTCGTTTCATGGGCAAAATTCAATAAAAATCATGCGGCTATGCCTCCTGATGCCGTGAAATTTGTCCAAAAGTGGGTTCCCAAGAAAATTAGTGGTGGGCACTACTTGAATGATGTGCATCTTTCGTCTCCTGGTAATGAGGCTTCCAATGGCTTAAGGAATCTTGGTAAGGACGACACTATTGTGCCCAATTCTCTTGAGGATCTAGATTGTGATGGGTCTGGGGCTGCCTCTAGTAAGACCATCACAGATCCCATTGATGGCGTGGATAACAGTAAGCATGTAAGCAGGTTAACTTACAGGGATGTTCTTTTAAGTGGATCCAAAATCAATCAGATAGAGAAAAAGGATCAGGAAACCAACTCTGACAGTGAGCGCACTCATAGTATCCCACTTGGATCCTTTGATGATGTGGCTGAGCGAGACTTATGTGTAGATATTGAAGATTCCATACTTGAGACCAGGAAGGGTAAAGCCAGGAGCAAGACAAAACAGAACATGTTGATGAAATCCAAATGGCAGCTTGTTAGAGAAGCAACTTGTAGAGCAGTTATTGGCAAAAAGGATGGTCAGAAGGCGATGAAGAATAGGCGTGCAAACAACTTGGAAGATGACATTCTTGATGATATTGATCTTTGAGGTTGGCGCGAGAAAAGGATTATTGCTAAGGATATAGGCGTGAGATTCCTCGATGACTCACCCAAGTCAAGCTGATCCTTTGTGATAGTTGCAGGCGGAGAAAGTTTTTGGTTCAGTAAAACCGTGCTTTATTGATTATGTTTTGCAGTTTTTTCGTAACTAGGCATATGTCTTTTGAAGTGGGCTGCTTGCTGTTTTGTATTGCGGATTTGTTGTATGTTTCAAACTGTTTAAGCCTTTGGCTTGCAATAATAAAAAAAAAAATAATATGATTCAATTCTTCTCCATCTTCTCTTCCTCGCAATTCCAGGACTAACATGAAAGCTCTAATTGGTTGCCAACATCCATGAAAGTCTCTCTCTCTCTCTCTCTCTCTCTCTCTCTCTCTCTCTCTCTCTCTCTCTCTCTCTCTCTCTCTCTCTCTCTCTCTCTCAAATCTAAAGGAGAAGGGCAGATGGCAATGTTGGTAGCCGATGGTTGACTGTGGATGGAGATTAGTGTGGGACAGGTGCATTCGCCCGAAAAAATGGAGTTCAAACCTAGTAGTAAGGGTTGACAGTGGAGATTAGCGAAGAAATGAGATGATTTTCTTTTTCTTTTTAATATTGGCAGATATCTCTCAGGATACAATTTCATTCCCCTCATAAATGAGAGGTATCTAATTCCCCTTAGGGTCTGTTTGGAGAGAAAAATGGAATGGAATAAGGGTGAGATAAGTATCCAATTCCTTTTCTTGGTGTTTGGTGAAGTATTTCTGAAATGGGATTGGGAAACCACCAAGTTTCTAATCCCCTTCAAAAGGGTGGAATTAGAACTCTCCCATATATGGGGGGGTATCAAAAGGGTGGAATTAGAACCCTTGCCGTATTCAATTCCCTTCTCTCACCAAACACTTTCTGTTTTGGAATCAAATTCCATTCCCAACCCTCTAGATATCTAATTCCATACCCATTCCATTCCATTTTTCTCTTCAAACATGCCCCAATTGGGAGCGATTGGAAACCACAGTAAGAAAAAAGGAATTAGATTCCATTCCATCGTAATCCCATTCCTTTTTACCTATCCAAACATGCCTATTGGTTGGTTTACTTGAGCATGAAATATGGCGGGGTACAACGAGGTACTCTTCCTAAAATATAGGAATCGGTCATAGTTTTATGAGAAATCCATTGAAGTTCATTAAGCTCAGGGGCAACACGCCTATTGACAGGTTTATGACATATGCTTGACCCTTATTTGCTTGAATTCGATATACGTTAAACTCATAACCCACCTGTCCGTCCAAATTGTCAGGTTTATATACGGGCCATAGAGAGTTATTGAAGGGACCTATATGGCTATATTTGTGGGCATATGGAGTTGCGTACGAGATACTTGTGACTTGTTGTAGCCTCCTCGAACTGTAAAACTACTAAGAAGACTGAAACTAGACGAATTGATCCAAAATCCAAATGCTATTCTGAAACGACTTTATTTCTTTTCATGGCAGAGGATTATACACAACAGTCAGCGCGATTTATCTTATGCCAAGTAACAAATAATATAAATACATCCATCTTCTTTTTCTTCTGTAGAAAGTATAACATGGAAGAAGCTAAATCAACAAACGCTATATAGACACACACTCATCTCCAAATAACAATATTAAGGTGGGTGGTAGGATGGACAAAGAATCAATTCAGTCCTGCACCAGCAAGCAATACAAAGCCCCCTTTTTTTCATCCATAACTAGAAATGTTGTTTTCATCATAAGTATTTTGTGTTGACTCCAGCTCGGTATAGCTCCAGCCGGGTTTCGGACTGTATGCTTATTTTCGTGTTGGGCGGTGCAAATAAAACATCACCCGCGCTGATCTTCTCCAGAGAGTAACCCATTCTCATAGTCCCCATCCCTTCGGTTACCAAAAACAGGGAAGGTCCCGCCATTGCAGGGAACGTGGTCATCTTTCCCTTGTAGAGATGACAGTGATCGACCTCAAATTCTTCAAATGGGGGACGGTACCGCTTTATACATCCCCCCGAACCTTCTACGTTAAAGCCTCTAAGGATATCGGGGTGACCCTGAAATTAGAAGCGGTTCAACAAAACAGGCACCCTTTTAAACATATATCAATAACAACGATACAAAACGCTAATTCTAAAAGATAAGTATAAAACTATTTCTGGGTCTTCAGCCATCTACTTTAGCTTTTGGTTGAGCTGATTCTTAGTTTCTTACACGAGTAACATGATATCAAAGCTTTCATGAGAGAGAGGAACTAGGTTTGAATTTTAGCAACCCCATGTTTATTTGCACAAGAGATTCAGTCATAGCTTTTGTCATCATTTAACAGTGAGAAACTGAGAATCTAGGGTTTAAGCGGGCTATATTTATCGCGCGCTTACCTGTTTGTAGGTGAGCATGTTGCATAAGGTTTCTACATCCCTCTTCTTGGGAGTAAGACCAGCCCGAACCACATTGTCTGAGGTTGCCATGCACTCAACACAGTCACCGGATACATAAGCATGAAGATCATTAGCCCCTATGCATAGCGCTTCACCAGGGTTAAGGGTTACATAGTTCATGAGGAAGGCTGCTAGGACACCAACATCATTCGGGTACTGCTCTTCGAGTCTTAGCACCAACTTTTCCTTGGATGTCAACTGACATGAGCAAGAAGAAAAAGGGTTATGGAACCGATCACTTAAGACGAAAACTTTATAACTATGGTATCTTGCAAGAAATAATTGACACATGAACGCGATAACATGGGCACGTTCAAAAGCACGAATTTTTTATACTCACATTTGCCTTCAGTCTCAAGCGGATAGTTAATTGAGACAACGCATCAGCAACTGCATGTTCACTCGCAGACATAAGTTGGGTAAACAGTTGCTTCAAAGCGGCTTTAACATCCTCTTCATTGTGGTCCTCGATGGTTATGTTTGTGACTTGATCCACAAGCACAGACCCAACTAATTGTGAAATTTCTGGAACATTTTTCAGAACCATTTGGAGTTCCTGTATCCATAACAAATCAACAAATCAACATTATTTTTCTTACCTTTTTTACACTTCACTTAGGAAATCGTGTCCGTATTGGAAAGTTGAAAAATGATATTTTCTCCCCAAAGTAGATTGTAATGGAAATCATGTATGCTAGAAATTCAGTTCATAGCATCTCAGTTCCAAGAAGTGTTCAAATCAACCAAATTAGCATGAGACAATCTATCAACCTTTTTAAGCATACACACAGAGGAAAGTTACATCATTAAAGAGGAACATAACCGTAACCATACAACACCATAAAGTTCGAATAAAAGACAGCAAAAGACCATCCGACGAAAAAGAATTATTCGCATCATAAAATCTGTTTCCAAGTGCGATGACGAAGAGAAAGCAGGCCCTCAAAATTTCAATCTTTTCAATTTCAAGGCATCTACGCTCTCCAGGTTGCTATCGAACACACAAACAAACAACACAACAATACAACCTACTACTTGCTGAAGTAGCCTTACAACCATACAAATCCATAGATACTGATGATAAGGACAACAGTAGGAAGTGCCAAACAAGAGATATAGTAGTGGTTTTATTTACCTCAAGACCAACAAACCCACAAAGGGCCTCAAATTCTGTTATAGCCAAAGCCATTTCCGGCTTGTGATTCGCATCTTTGTAAACATTCGGATCCCGTAAATGCAACTTCTTTGCCAACTCCTTGCATGGATGAGCTTGTATTGACAAGGGCTTTGCAATTGACAACACCTACACACATTGTTCAACATAAAAACCCACCGACAGTTAGGAATATGTGATAGCAAACCAAACAAAGGATGATACAGTAATCCGTATATTTCCATCCAACTATTGTGGGTCTATGTGTCTCATAAATATAAAAACACTTTAATCACTCCATTATAAACTCACCTACCCACTAATGAACTAAAAATTCATACATGGTTCCATAATCCCATAAAAAATCACTGATGCAACTAATCCATACCAAAACTAATACTGCAAAATCCCTCATTTTGTACTTTAGAGAGACTGGTTCCAATCATAATTGCCGGGAATGCTACATACCCCTGCGACCCTTGTTTCGAAGTCAAACTAGACTAAATTTGTGTAAAATTTAGCGCCCCGCATTCCAAAACTAACGACCTGGGAGATTTAGAAATTGGCAATGATCTTTTCAACTATTGAGAGTATGGACATTGATGCAACTGACACATGATTTCAGCAATGCAATGAATACTACATAGTCTACATGTATAGTAACCAACGTGAAATTCAAAGATCAGAGACTGAAAATCCCAGAAGTAATGAACTAATCTGTATCCAAATTCAAGAAACATACAAGATTGAAAATTAAATTACAGTAGTACCTTAAACAAAAATGGTAGATCAGAGCCCCATTTCTTCCGGACTTTATCCCCAAGCACATTAGGGTTCCTCTCGATCCAAGTCTTAAGATTCGAACCACCACCCAAATCACAAATTGTCCAATTCGAATCGAAACATTTCCCATTCGCAAGAATTTTGGCCTTCCGAATCACCCTCGACGGCCCAGATTCATGGGTTCCCATCCACAATTCCGCGTAGGGTTTGTTGGGATCAATCTTAACCCCAGAATTCGCCCTACTCAGCCTGTAAACTTCCGAATCAACCCCAATTCGACCCCAATCGTAGTTCTTCACTGAACATCGAAGCTTCTGGAGTTTCTCCTCGGTCCAAATCCCGCCTCCATTAACCGCCATTGCCAACCTCGATTGGCTCCTCTTCTTCTTCTTCCCCTTCTTAAACAACGAAATCAAGAACAACCCAACAACAACCAACGCAATGGGTAGCCAAAAAACGTACGAATCACCGTATTCCTCACTCATAGAACTAGAATTATCTTCGGAGAGGCGAGAAAAACCCCCCTCCGATTCAAAATTCAGTACGAAATCATACAGAATTCTTCAAATGCAGCAACACCCAGATACAAAAAGAGGGAGATGAAGAGTTACAAGGGAGAATACTATCACTACTGCAACGACATTGTTATGGGTGATGATTAATTTATAGAGAGAGTTGGAGAAGAGATCCAGATGGGAATGAAGATAAATTGTGGAGTAATGGAGAAGATACAGAGATGAAGGAGGGGACTTTGCGTTGATCCCTCAAAGGAAAAAAGGGATTTGAGTGCAATGAGTTTGATCTCTTATGCAAGGAAGCAAGGACAGATTAGAGAGAGAAAGAGAGAGAGAAACTAGAGAGAGAGACGGCGGTAAAATGGGGGTGGGTGAGTTGAGGAAGGAAGGCAGAGGAATAGGCAATGGAGGAGTATCGGCAGTTATAAAAAAGGGAGGGAGGGTGACAGGTACTTTTTTGTTTGGGTATGGTAGAAGTTTGTATTAAAGTCTCCCCCTTTTTTCTTCTTTTTTGCTTTTGTAAGAAAATTGTTCTTGTCTATTTTCTTTTTTTTCTTTTTTTGAAAAATTTTATGGACAGAGAAATTAGACCTAACAATTTTTGACCTTACTAGATAACTTGACCTAAACCAGCTTAAAGATTCTGGGTTTTTAATGTGATTTTCTCGACCTGAACTCGGAAAATTCACAAATTAGCGGGTCAAATCCGACTCACTTGTTTGATCCGAAGACTTTATTTTTAAAGTTCAAATCTATTAGAATTTTTGACTTTTCATTTTTGCTTTGTAAGAAAATTGTTCTAGTCTTTTTTTTCGAAAAAAGGAAGAAAAAGTATATTTTATGGACGAAGAAATAATATATATTAGTAGAAATGTTAAATGCTAGGATAATACCTGTGAATCTTTGACCTGACCCAAATTTATTAGGAATTTTTGGGTTTTGAACACGATTTTCTCGAATCGAACCCGAAAAACCTGTAAAATAGCAGGTCAAATCCTACCCAGCCGTTGACCCGAAAACTTTATTTTTAAAGTTCTAATCTATTAGGAATTTTCGACTTTTCGCTGAAATTCAAGACTATTAAATGTAAAGATAAATTGTTATGGAAGTTATAATCATTTTTTAAGTTTAATTTGTTGGTTAATGGTAGAAACAATTTGAGTTTGTTTTAAAAACTGTGTGTTTTGATTCAATTCTGATTGCAAGTCTCTCTCCCCCCCCCCCCTTTTTCCCTTTTTTAAGAAAATTGTTCTAGTCATTTTTTTTTTTAAAAATATGTACTTTGTTTAGCACCATCAAAATTTTGTCCGATTTGAATATTCGAAGTTGTCCAAGCAGGAAAAGTGGGCTTCGTCATAGATTTATTGTTCGGATATTGACACTAACCGAATATTAAGACATAATATTTCTCTTTTTTCTAATGTCCGAACCTGATTTCGATCTAGATTTAGTTCCGTCCGAATTGTCTAACCTGAACAAATGGAGTCCGAACATTAATTTACTGTCTATTTTTTGATATTGACCAACACAAATTTAACCCAGACTTGAATTTTTGCCAACCCTAATTTTGTGGATGGAAAGTTTTATAAATATTGGTAGAAGTCTAGAAGATATGAAATGCTAGGACAAAAGTGAAAGTGCTAAAAAAAAGGAAGTATGACCCAAAAAAGAAGTATACTATAAGTCTTGGAGGGAATATTCTCATAATATATTGGCATATGTGGGGGGGTTTTTTTTCACCCAATATATGTAATTTATGTATATATTGTTAAAAGGGTGATGGATTGTGTTCCATAAGAAAAGAAAAAGGAGGGGAGGGGGATGGATTGTCAATTGTGGGCTGATTTTGGAAATATGTGTTGATGGGGTATAGAAGAAGTAGATAGGTTATCAAGAGAGATTTTACAAGTTGAATAACTTTTGCAAAATTTGAGTATGTGAGTTATATGTTCAATTGGATTCACTTGATCTACCTCACTGACAATATTTAGTTATATGTTCAATTGGACTGTTACAAGTTGATGAGGTATAGAAGTAGATAGGTTATCGAGAGTTGAATGGACTGTTATCAGTTTTTAATACTCCTAACTTTTACAGCAATATTAAGCTCGAAGCCGTGTTAGTAGCACAAATAATATTAAAGGCATAAGCAACAATAAAGATTGACACCATATTTTAACGTGAAAAGACCCTGTGATACCTCAGTATATAGTTAAGTTTGACTTAAAGAGATTGAAATAACTACTTATATCACCAACTCTCATTTGATCTCACCTCACATAACACGATAGAAAAACAACTAAATCGATGCACTCTGATCGCTCGCTAATGTTCAAAGTTCGGACGCTACGGAACCAGACTTTTCGAACATACAACATTACAAATTACACAAAATCAAGCAGAATCTAGTACTACGACCCCATAACGTATTGAATCTAATACACGGCCCTTGGATCACACTTGGTTTCACCCTTCCAAAACATATGAATGTGAAAGGGTGCATGAAAATTGAGAGCTAACCTCTTGGCCTAGGATGGGTGGTGAAGTAGGTTTGAGGGGCCATTGTCACAATAAAAGTCCAAGTCATGGGCTGCCTGCAGTTGTGAGTAGTAGTGATACGAGTGGCCTACAATTTTCAGGTTTTGTTGTTAATGTGTGTGGACACACATAACATTTTTAGTAGACGTACGTATTTTGCCTTCACTTTTTTTTTGCCCTCCCAAAGGACGTGGATGTCTTCCCATCGCCAATCTTTTAGCGACTACAAGGTTTCCATGCCTTTACTTGTTCTTTTTCACCCTTTTTATTAACTTATCAATCTTCACTTTGGATTTATCTATCCATTGCAATTTTTTGCCTGTCTTTTATTGCTCCCTATGTATTCCGTAAATTATATCGTGCATCTCTAAATTATATTGTGTATCGTGATGGGTTTATTTAGATCCATCACATATGTTATAATAGGCTAATTTTTTAAGATAAATTTATGATAATATCGATAAATTTCATAATAAATATTGATGAAGTTTTCTAAAAATGCAATTAGGGTTGTGCATTATTCAATATTAAATCGGAAAAAATCGAAAATCGAACTAAATGATTTATTCGGTTTTTGGTTCAATGTTTTGTTTTATTCAATTTTCAGTTTATTGGATTCTTTGTTCGGTTCTTATTTGATTTATTCAAAAAAAAGCCGAAAGTATTATATTAGTATAGCCATGGCCAATGCCCAATAATAACAAAAGTATGGAAATGACGTTAAAAAACATTCAGTTCTTTCGGCTTGGTTCAAGTAATTTTATACGATTTTCGAGATTTGATTTTAGGTCTTAATCGACTTTTCGGTTCGGGTCAATTTTAAACCGATGAACAGCCCTAGATGCAATACCATGATGAACCTAAATAGGTACTCCAAAGTGTACCATATAACAATTCATATTTCTTCTTATTCTTGTCACATTTTAGAGTCAATTCATTATGGTTCTATTCGTGAAATTAACAATTTAAATGATGGACGGTGGTTTGGGTGTTGGATAGTTGTATAACAAGTGTTTGATAGATTGCTTATACACTTCAGATGAATATCTTATTGTACTTGATGAGAGTTTTCATGCGTCAATAATGTTGATGTGGTAAATTGGTCATCACATACATATTTGGGGTAGAGAAATAAGGCTATATTGCAACACTTTTCATAATAACTAGCTAACAATTTATGTGGCTATTAGTAATCACACAACCAGAAAAATACGTTTGGGCAACAAAAAAATTATTATTGTATTAATTTAAAATAGTGCAACTAAATAATTTTGTGGTTAAACATATTATATGTGGCAACAAATTTTTTGTTGTTGCAATTGATATATATTGGGCAACAATTTATAGAAAAATGGTTACCGAAAATTACTAAGGCAACAAAAAAATTTGGTTGCCCACCACAACTAACTTGTGCTACCATTTTAACTAATTTGTAGCTCGAACTTTGTATTTCAAGGATAAAACCACCAAATCGTGACAATTTATTTTTGTGGCACCATGTTAAAGGGCAATAAAAATTGGAGTAAGGTAACAAATTATTTTGTTGCCCAAAATAATTTTTCTTGTTGTGAATGTGGTAAATAGTAGCTTAGATAGCGGATATTAGATAGTTGTTTATATAAACATTATGTTCAGTAAATTTAACGAATAAGTTAACTTATTAATGTTAATTAACATAAAAAGATACAGATAATTTCAAAATATGAAATTTTCAAAAGGTATATTATTCAACCAAAAAATATGAAATGTTACTCCATATTCTAAATATCAAATTTATTAACATTTCAAAAAACACTACTTAAAATATTAACTTTAATTATCGAACACTAATATTTATCCAATTAAAATTTTAGTTCGGTCAAAATATAAATTGAAAGCGGCTCCAAATACTCCTTGAGAAATCAACCATCATCTTATATAGAGTTGGAAAAGTCTAATACGACTTGAATCTAATTCAAAATTATTGAGATAAGCACAAAGATGGCACGAACTAGATAAATTTGAACCCATATTTTAATATGATTACACAATTTACAAGCTTACCTATAAAATGTGTTACGTAGTATTTTTCAAAACTATGGCTAACTTTAAGAAGTTTTAAGAATGACACGAAATTGACTATTATTTTTCCAAGAGGAATATTTTAGTCAAAGTTCTATCCCAATATTATTTTTTTGGTAAAGAAACTATTATTAATGCAAATAAAACTAAATTCCGGATGAAGTCAACATCATGTGTACTCCAACAGTATCAATTTATTTTTATATTGCCACCACTTTAATTTTTTTTTTCTTTGGTAACGTGCTCTTTTATATGGTATGAAATCAATAATGATGTTATGACTTGTAAGTTTTTGCTTTAAACCCAAAATGTACTACCTCTGTTCCAAAATGTTTGTCCGTTGACTAAATTTTGACCGTTGATTACTTACAAATTATAATGAGTTACAATATAAAATTACCGTTATTGTAATCTTTAGCAAATTATCTTTCTAATGGTAGTGATTTCATGTTTTAGTTCATTATAATTTGTGAGTAATTAACAATCAAAATTTAATTAACGGACAAACATTTTGGGACGGAGGCAGTACTTAGTTACGTATGATTGACAGTAGTATATTGCTCATGCGTTGAATTTCACATAGTAATATTAAATTTTAGAACCATGGTTGACCCTTGCAAGTTTGGCAATGAATCACAAACTAATTCACAATCAAGACGTCATTTTTCGCATGTTTGAAGTAAGACCCGCCTGGCTCATTGATAATTGGATAAAAATTAAATTTTGATAATTTTTATTAAGTTTTGAAAAATAGTATTAAAATTTACCTAAATATACAAAAAATAATTTTTTTGTGTGCTTTTATTAGTTGTGATAATTTTTTGTAAGTTTTAATAAATTTTGGTAAATCATGATAGATTTTGATAAAAATCACCTCCCCCATTTTCCCTATAAATTTTACCCAGAAATTTTGATAAAGGATAACAAATTATAAATTCAACTTCACGGTAGGTAGACCTGTCAATTCGGTCGTGCGGGCGGGTTTCGGGTCGGTCGTATATCAGGTTCGGGTTAATACAAGTCGGGTGTATTTCGGGTTCGAGAAAGATGCATTTCGGTTCGGGTCAACCCAACGGGTTATGATCGCGACCTTTTTCCGCTTTTCCTTTTAAAAAAATGGTCTCCAAATACAACTTTTTGTACAATATACATAATAAAATACGATTATCTTCTAGTAATGATAGATTATTGTAACTATTTTAACTTAAATTAGAGAAATAACAAATAAATAAGTTGCGCTTATAGTTTAACGTTAAATATTACAAAGAAAAATCACAAATTCTAATAAAATTGCACTTAAAAAATTAATTTTCGGGTTAAACGGACGGGTCGGGTTTGACCCGCTAATTTTCGGGTTCGGTATACTTCAGGTTAGTTGAAAAAATCGTGTTCAAAACCCAAAAATTTTGGACGGGTTCGGGTCGAATTATCGGGTTGGTTCAAAAACTGCCATATCCAACGGTAAGTGTATCTCCACCCTCTAGCTTTTTCAATGAGAAATTGCCTAATAAAAAAATATGGAGAAAATTTACAATAAATTATATATCTACAAGTTCATGTACAATAATACCTATTTGAAAATATAGAACAACAATAGAAAATTTAACTTTGATTAAAGTATTTGGGTTGGTGTTTTGTTTTGTTTAGGGGTTGTTATATAACCATTTTTTTTTTGTAAACCCTTTTTGACTTAATTTGAATAATGTAAAATTCTTAAACTTTATCCCCACATCTATATTAAATTCATGAAATAAAACAATCTCTACTTCTTAGGGACTATCATTACGAATAGCACCACGAAAAGTATATTTCTTTTTTTATTTTAAAATAAATAATGTGATGGTAGTAGAGGTAAATAAATGTCACATTACCTTTTTTTTTTATTCTTATATAAATTTTGTGAGTTGAATAAAAAAAAATTCAATATAAATAACCTAAAAGCTAAGTGTAGCTGTGTTTTTTGAATTGTGAAATAAAGTCATAGGGTAAAATACACTTTTACCTTGCAAAATAACAAAGCCTTAATCTCATTACTCTATTTGTTCTAACATCTATTATTTTTTATGTTTTAAAATTTAAGTGTCACCTATCTATTGGTAAGTAATATTATATTTTTCTTTCTGACATCTACTATCTATGTTTTTTGTTTCAAAATTAATAGTCATAATTATATCTAATTGAATATCTTGTTCCTAATTTTTTCAATAAAAATTCTAATAAAATATAAGACAAATAGAATGAACTATAAGATATTTACAATCAATAGATTAGATTTTAATAAAAATCTTTGATATGTTTTACTAAATTACCAAAAAAGGAAATACCATTATCATCATCATTGTAATATTTTTTCAAAACATTTTTTTATAAATAAAATAGAAAAATTATTCATTAAAAGTTTCAAGGTCGATTTATTGCATTACTAATTTATATTATAAAGAGTTTACTAGTAGGTAATTAACTAAAGAAAGATCTAACTCATTTTAATTTGGTAAACAAAGATAAGTTGCTATTGCGAATAAATTGGTAAAGTGTGAATAAATGTGTTAAGCTGGTGATATAATTGGTGGATAGTGTGGATAGTATTGGTAAACGTGGTTAATTCTTCATTATTTGGGTTTATTTAAATAATATTTGGAAATGTGTGGTAAGTAAAAAATATTAAGGTTAGAAAGTGGAGTGAATAATGTGGATAAGTGCCGATTAGCGCGGATAAACTTAACTTTACCACAGAAAATAATAGGGTCAAAGGCTAAAGGGGAATAAAGGGGCCAAAAAAAATTCCACATTGTAATTTTTTTTTTTGTTTTAGAAAAATTTTAGAATAGTGCATATCTAATACTACCTCCGTGCTTTATTAAGTGTTAAGGTAATTAACTTTATAAGTCCAATGTTCCTAAAAAATTGAATAAAAAAATTGCATTTAGACAAGTATACCCTTTTCATTTAGAAATGACTTTTCACATATTAAGTAATATTTAAATTTCCAAAGCATCATTAATATGGGTAACATATGTATTTTAATCATTGAAATTGTAAAATTGACAAATAAAAAAAGATAAAATAATTAGAAAATTTGACACTCATTTAAGGACGGAAATGGCTACATTAAATACTAATTCACTCAATAATTGACAGTTGGTGCATGACCATGTTTATTGGGGTTTACACGGGAAAACTGCAAAAAGAGATCATAATTCATGAATTCAACCATTGAATTAAAAGGTGGGGCACTACCAAATTACTCTTCGTCACGGCTAAAGATATGGAATCCCAACTCCATCGCCCCCTTTTTTCAGCTCCACGGCAACTCAAAACTATTTGTGATTTGCCCAACTCTTTTCAACTTTTTGACAAACCAAATTTACATAAATAATCCAATTTTGATCATAAATTTCTTAAGAAAATATGTCAATTTTTTTTTTACTCCCTCCATTCCTATTAATCGTCATCTTTAGAAATTGTATAATCAAACTTCAAACATTTTGATCATAAATTTCTTAACATATATAATGACTTGTTATATAAAATTACTGTCATTAGATTCCTAATGAAAAATACTATTATAAAAGTATAATAGTTTATAATTATCAATTAAAGAGTGACATTGAATACTGTGATTGTCAACTAATTAAGTGACAATTAATATGGAACGAATGGAGTAATTTTGAATGTAATCTTCAATTTTCATAGATAGTTCCTCCTAGGAAATAAATTTTTTAAATGAAACGTCATTTAGTATATTGTATTATGTTGATTTTAGAACAAAAAAATAATTTTAGTATTCAATATAGTTCAATATAGTGAAGTAGACAATCATTTAAAAAATTTTTAAAGGAAGAATGAAGATGGAGTAATAAATGAAGATGAAGAAGGTGCCATTGAAGTTGTAAGCATACCAAATGGCAAATGCAATTCAGCTTCTAATTAGAAGTGAGTTTTAGAAATATGATATGGTTGATATCTAGAAGAGATTGATGCCACCGACTCCTTGTCGGTTCACCCTGGGGTGATGATATGTGTCTTGCCCCAAGACATTACTTAAGTGTCTTCCCTTTTATAAAACTAATACGTATTATCATTGTTGACCTCAAATTTTTTTACGGATACTATTAATTATCAATTATAAGAAGCTTGGAACGTGTTGGCTACGCCAACAATTAAAATTGACACCCTAATGAATGAACCCCGTCCATTGGGCATATTTTAAACGTCTTTTTTGTAAATTTTTAAAAATATATATATATATATGTAATTTTATATCATATATATATTATTATAGTTATAGAAGCCAATCATACAAATTTTTTTCAATTTAATTTACAAATATATAGGTTTTATGTCATGACAAGACACTTAATATGTGTCTTGCCCAAGACATTTATCATTTCCGTTTTGATGCCTACTAATTTAGACGATTTCATCTTGGATGGTTCCAAACACATATTAGAAGGAAGAGAATTAAGGGGAAATGTTTTGATGAAAACTAAATGACAAATGGTTATGCAAGCAACTAGAAGGGATAAGTCTACCTTAAATGAAGCTCCAAGAGAAGACAAAGAAATCAAGGATATCAATACAAATGTAGCAATTAAGTCATACTATGACAATGTTATATTAGTCATTGGTGATCAAGCTATAGTTGTAGAGCACTTTACAAAAAAAGATATTATGGTTGATTCATTTTAGGGCAACTTGGAATCTTATAGGTGATATTGCTTGTTTGTTTTATTGTGACTTTGTTGCTATTCTATTGATGTGTGTATTTTTTCTGATATAAATTTTTTGCTTTTTCATAACTTTGAATAATCAAAAAGAAAATATGGAAATTTTTAGAGAGGTGAACGAAAATCAATATTTGCAGTCTAATTTGTACTTTGGAAAAAGAAAGAAGGCAAGAAAAAGAAAAAGAAGGTAACCGACACTCGCAGAGTATCCGAGTGGGAAGGGAGGGAGAATGGAAGAGATCCCATGAATAATTATTATTGATTGATTAAGTTGAGATGGGGTTGAGAAGGATTAATGATTGATTGATGCTTTACAACTAACATTAAAATCGACCCCACACACCCACACTACACTAGACAACACTAGATCTTCCATCTCCTTGATTTCCCCACATTTCTTTTTTGCAATTTCACGTCAATTATTATTATTATTATTACTCCCTCTGTTTTTTTTTTTATTGTCATCTAAGTAACTGTGTCAAAAACTTTGACCGTTAATATCTTAATTTATACAATGATTTATTATATGAAATTGATGTTGTTAGATTCGTTATAAAAAATACTATTAGAAAAGTATAATATCATAGATTTTTATAAAAGTATTATAGGTAAAATTGTTGATTAAAACCGGATCTCAAAAAGCGTGAAAAACAATTAAATAAACGGAGGGAGTATTATTATTATTACTATTTTTATTAGTGCTTTCGTTTCATATTACTACGTCTGTCCCATTTTGTTTGTTACTTCAACTAAATTTGGAAAACCAACGCATATTGGAAATGGGGTGAAAAGTTTGTAACTTACCCAAATTACCCCTATATTAATTGAGAATGATTGTTGTTGGAATTGTAAAAAGTGATAAATATATTTATTAATTAGGGGTAATATGAAACTGACAGTCATTGAAATTGTAAATTTGACAAACCAATTGGGATAAAAGGAATTAGTTAAAATGACAAACATTTTGGGACGGAGGTAGTAATTGTCATAATTTGACTTTTACGGTTTTCAATATCACTCTTTGATTGATGTAATATGTTATTAACAATTCCAGTATTATATTTATATGATAGTATTTTTCGTTATGAATCTAATGATGGTAATTTTATATAACAACTCATTGTATATGTTGAGAAATTTATGGTCAAAATTTTTAAAATTTGACTGCACAATTTTCAAAGAAGACAATTGATATGGAACGGAGAGAGTATTATTGTAGCTTCCACTTTCCTTTTTATTATTTTTCATATAATCAAAGATCACTATCCAGCAAATATCACTAGTACTCATGCCTCTTTCATTCTTAATCTGTTCCTTTCTCTTTTCATTTAATAATCGAAAAAATGAGCGAATTTTCATGTTATTACACAATGCTAATACTTCATTTATTAAAAACTAACTTTAGTTATGATGTGAACTAAAGCATGAAGGTAAATATGACGGGATTTAAATTAATTCAACTATTTTGCTCATTATTATAAGAAAATTCATTAGTTGGGTTGGTATTTATATAATATGTTAGAGTTTAGAATCGAAAAAATATGATACGGTAGAGTTCATGCATAATATATATATATATATATATATTATTGTTTCTAGAGCAAATTTATAGGGTAATACATTAAAGAGATAATCTCTTATACATATTATTAATCTGCCAAATAAAAATACAGCTATTTTAGTTTAATTTATTGATTTTGATAATAATTGTTTATTTATTTCTATAGACAATATTGATTTTGCCAAATAAACATAATTTTTGTGATGACAACTCTTGCTACTATTTTTAAATATATATAATAATTGTTTATTTATTTCTATAGACACTATTGAGTACTACCTCCCTTACTTCTAACTCTCGTATTGAGCTTAATCCCTTGTTTTAATTTGCATTCTTGATATTTGATAATATTTGATAATTATATTAGGGATATATTGTCCTTCAAATACACATGCATTTTGTGAGTTGCTTAATTTTATTTAAAACTAATCACATGATATCCATTTTGCAATTTCACATGATATTGTCATTCACAATCAATTTTCATTGAATGGATGAAAGGTTCCTTTTTTTCCAATATCAATTAATAAATAATAATATTAAAAGAAACGTTCAACAACAAAACAATTAAACCAACATAAACGAATATGGATGATATAGACTAAGAAACGTCAACACTACCCCCAGATTATTATAACAAATCGACGACAACAACAACACAGAACCAACAAGAAGACATTAAAACCAAATCTTACCATTTATTACTCATTCAACGTCTAAATCTCTGTCAACTTTCAAGGGCAAGGCAGAAGGGAGTGTAATGTCTAGATCAACCAATTCATCCAATATTTTCTTTAACCAATAATGCTTGGTTATGTCTGTTGAACGTCTAATTTAGGGAAAATCACCAACAAACTCTACAGATCTTATATAAGTGATGAGTACCAAATTATACATAATAAAATGACCCATCAACATTACAATTTCGCGCACACAGAAATTTTATTACCACCAAAATTTCCCAAAAATTTGCTAGGAGGTGTCATACATTCTTAACAACTGACTCCTGGGGGACCACTTTTTTTTTAAAGCACTCAAAGGGGACCAAGTTTTCAAACAGATGGCTCCCAGGTGCCTTTCCGACCATTCTTCACCGGAAACCGGTGACCGTTGAGTAAAGTTGGATTTTTATTGAAATGGCTTTGTGAATTTCCGTGACTACCCTCCATTGCCTCCAAATCTATTCTTATATAACAGAACCAATCTTCTCCCTCTCAACTCCGATCTTCTTCTGTGTTCTGCTTCTCCCGTCTAGGTACCTGATACAGATGATCGCGTTTGGATTTAACGTCCATGGTGGAAGCTTTTCTAGTAAATCATCAAGAATGTATAGCCCATTATAATAAGAATAGTGCAACCGAAAAAAAAAATTAGAAAGCATGAAGCTTTAAACATCAAACATATCATTGGAGCGAAAGAGGAGAACACCCAAGTCAGAAAAGCCCCGACCAAGAATGTCGAGGGCCAAGCATTTAGCACCACCTTTCTTGAGTAATGGGTATGTGCGTCGCCATTCTAAACAAAAACTGAAAACTATGTAGTGATTAAGAGTATTACTAATCAATAAGCTTCATATGACAATCTCATTATGATAGAGCTTGGTTTCACCTATCGAAACCATGGAGAAGAACATCCGAGTTTGTGTTTCCTTCAATTGAAGGTCTAATGCAGCTACTCATGATACAGTTGCCTGAAGATGCCATCTGCAAGGGAAAGCATCAGCCATTCACATCCTTGACAGCCTCTTACAACTTCCAACAAAAGGATCTTTCCGATTGTCAGATGAGACAATACAAAGCATTTCACAATTCACAGCCATATTTTCCGATTGTAGAAATTCAAAATCAAGCCCAATTTTTAGCAAGTTGAGGAACAGTTTGGCAATTCCAAAGGTCATAAATTGTTAACAAGTATCAGGTTTGGTCCATTGTCATGAAAATAAAAGCAAAACCCATGAAAACAACCAAAGACACTCAATTAAACAGGAGGAAAGGCATAACAAACCCAGAAAACATGAGATTATGAAAACATGACATCAAGCATAACAAACCTAGAAGAAGGTAATCGACAGGCCTTCATTTTTATTTGAGCGGGCAAATATAAAGGCAGCTTGGTCTTTTCACAAACACCCCCAAATTCATTTTAGTCTTTTCATGATTTCCGGTGAAGAATGACCGGAAAGGCACCTGGGAGCCATTTGTTTGAAAACTTGGTCCCTTTGAGTGCATTAAAAAAATGTGGTCCCCTAGAAGTCAGTTGTTAAGAATGTATGACACCTCCCAGCAAATTTTTGCAAAATTTCCTTCCAAAATATATACAGTACTCAGTACCCACCATTATAAACCAAACCTTATCATCATTAGCCCTCAACCCCATCAGTCACCATATTATTGCCTATATTTAGAGTTTAAAATTTGCCAATTTGGACTCTTTCAATTTTTAAAATCTATGGTAGTAGGTACACAAATCTATTTATTTTCCCCCATTATATCTAGATTTAGTTGGAAATTGCTACTTGTATCAAGTAAAAAATAGTACTTATTTTATTTTTATTTGATAGGATTAGGAGTATTACTTCCCTTTCTTAATCAGCTCTTAATTTTTCAGAAGATGTCTAATGTATTAAGCATGCTTCTATTTGGAGCTAAGAGGTAGCTAAATAGATTTTAATAGGATTAGGGGTATCACTTCCCTTTCTTAATCACTCTTATTTTTTCATAGGGTCTCTATCATCTTAAGCATGCTTCTATTTGGAGTTAAGAGATAACTAAATAGATTTTAATAGGATTAGGAGTATTATTTCCCTTTCTTAATCTCTCTTAATCTTTCATAGGGTTCCCAATATCTTATGCATGCTCCTATTTTGAGTTAAGAGATAGCCAAATATATTTTAGCTATCACATCTATTGACCTATTCTTAAAAAAATTACAAAATTGTACTTTTTTACGAGTATTCTTCACACTGAGCCTAATCATGACAGTTTTATACAATATATCATTGTATAATATTAAAAAAATGATAATCTAAATTTAAAAAATGAATTACACAAAGCTTGTAATAGCGGCCCAATTTATCATTGGGCTTTTGACTCCAATGCATCACCCATGACGCAAATTAACCATAAAATTTCAAACAAGATTATGAGACTTTAGTTTATGAAAAATATAAATTTTAATTTTTTTTAATGTTTCCGTTGGCTACTCTAAATATGAAACTTGCTACAAACTACCTAGAATACACGAAATAAAAACATTAAAAAAAATAAAATTGATGTTACAGGCCCAATGGGCTATACAAGCCCATCAAACCCAAACCAAACGGCGTCGTCTAATGAACAGAACAGTTACACTAATGACCAGTTGACCACTAACCACCGTGCACAACAGGGTCAAAAACCCCCCGTTTCGAAACCTAGGGTTTTAGAGCTCATCAACAATGGCGGAATCAGTGTGCAGAGTCCTCCGAGACGGGACACTCGAAGGAGAGCTCGCACCAGCACTCACAATCAAGGACTCCCTTCTCTCTCCTCTCGCCTTCCATGTCTTCGACCATGTCCTCTCTCAACTCTCCTCCTTCATTTTGGCGGGAAAATCCCAATCTAGGTTTTTTCCCCCTCTTCCCTCACTTCTGTATGCTTCGCTGCTTCTAACGGCTAATTTTCTCTTCAAATTTTACTGCAGAGGTTTGGTGCTTGTTGCATTTTCTCGCAGTCCGTCGTATTATGCTGAATTCTTGAAGGATAGGGGTGTCGAATTCAGTGATTTTGATCAACGGTTATGATTTTTACTATTTTCTCTCTTTTTTTGTTGAGTTTTTAATAAGGTTGTTAGAATCGGGATCCTAACTCGGATGCATGGTTAGTTAGGATCGGAATTAACCACGGAGTATCGTGGATATGAATGTAGATAATAGAATCGCATCGAAGATTTTGAATCATAAAATCGAAGGATTGTAGATTGGATCGGGATTTTAATAACTATGGTTTTTAATTGGTTAAGCTAGGTTGTACTTGTGGGGTGTGAAATTTGCTGAAAGGGGAGCATAACAACGTGATCGTTGTAGGTTTCGGATATTGGATTGCTATTCGGATCCTCTTGGATGGAAGCAAAGGCTGAAGGAAAACGGAGCAATAAGGAGTTGCCCGGATTCTTCGTCTGGGGTGAAAGTGTGCAGGGATGTGAGAAATTTGGATAAGTTGTTTTCTGAGATACTTGAATTAGGCAAAGGTATAGCATTGCTTTTTCCTGGTTGATTATGCATTGTTTTGCTTGTGGAGTCTAGTTGTTGTGAAAAGTGAAAATTGTCGGTGTGCGAAGAGAAATGCTTGTTGTTTTGATGGGTAGTTATTGTGTGATCATATGAACAAATGATGGGTAAGATCTGTGTTTGAGGGAATGCAAGTTTTTGAATGGTAAGATTAGGCAATTAATTGCTTTGTATATGATAGTGGCTGATCATAAGGTGCAATTTAGCAGAAGTGTTTGATTATTCAAAGTTTGTAACTCGTGTATTCTGTACATCTTTTTGCTGTTACGTTGTCTTTTGCTGTTCCGTTATGTCTCAGCCTGGTTTTTGGTTGGCACAGGGTTGGTTGGAGAAGGAAAGGATCGATTCTGCATAGCAATAGACTCGGTATTTTATCTGTCTTTTTTATCATTAGTGTTTGGTTTTGGATAGTAGACTCGTAGTTTGCTTTGAACTCTTGTATTGTTTGTGGCTTTGAGGATGAAATCTGGTGACATTGGTAGGAAAGACGAAGAGCGAGTATATCTTTTTGAAAATTGCATTTGCACATTTTTTTTTTCAACAGAAGCTAAAATGAAGTGCTTAGCCTGAAAATTTTATTTCTTGTCAGGTAACCGAGTTGTTGAGAGACGTCCCTTTGTCATCTGCTGCAAGTTTTCTGAGCACTATACGTAGCCATGGTATGTGTCTGATCTATGTCTAATTAGTTGCTCTCTTTGGCGCAGATATTGCACGAAATATTTAATTAAAATCATTCTTCACCTTGAATTGGTCAAATTATGTGGAATTTCTGATGTGGGCCTGTAAATTTCACTTGTAAGTTAGGGGTGGTAAAAATCGACCAAATTTACCAGAATTCACTAAAATTACCATAACTTACATGTTCACCTATATTTACTTTCCCTCCAAAAAAGTGCTACTTTACTGAAAAGTAACACATGTCCAATACTTACTGAAACTTCATTTTTACCATTCCATCTATTTACCAACAAGTTTACGGCCTTGGGCAGTGGCTAAATGCGACATTGCAAATTACCAATTTCTCATGTTGATATGTCTGGTGGAGTGTCTGTTCTTCTTAGATGCAAATCATCAATTTTTCATGCAACATGATTATGGATGGATGTGCTCCCTAGTCCCTACTTCATCTCTTAAAATTTTGGTGATGCAGAACAAGTTTCCAGTACCTTTGGGTGCATGCTTTCAGATGTTCACAATAGTAGCACGGTCGCTTCTGTTGAGTATTTGTCTTCTATTGTGGCTACGGTTGAGGGAGCGACTCAGTTGAAAAGTGCACAGCTAGGAAGTTTAGACGGCCTCCCATTGATTGAGCAGAATTTGAGGAAAGGGAAGTTCCGGGTGCGCTTCAAACGCAGGAATGGAAAAGTTCGATTGATGGTACAGCTGGGTTTCTATGCTTGTGTTTCACCAGAATCACCTTGAGTTCCCGAATTTCGTTTTTGTTGATATTGTTGAAAATTTATGCAGTCCGAGGACATTCATATGGAGAAGTCGGGAATTACATTTTCACCCGTTTCTTCCGAAGAGGAGTCAATGGCTCAGTCACTTGTTGCGAAGGCAATTCATCATACACTCCTCAATATGACAGTTGCTGCCAATTGTTTTTATCGGAATCGATGTTTTCATCTCTTTTTGTATCTTCATCTGTGCAAATTTGATTTCCCTACTGCAGGTGCAATTCAATCTGCAGCTATCCGAGAAAGAGCAGATGGACCGGTCAAAAGTAGTGCTCCCTTTTGAACACCAAGGTTATGTTCTGATGTTCCATTCCCAAATCATTCTTTCTACTCCCTCTGTTCCACAATAATCGTCACTTTTGACTTTTGATGGTCTCCAATACACCGCTTTAACTTTCCATTTCTAACAGTATATATTTTCAAAAATCACGTCACTATATTCACACGAAACTACGAAAGCATCTTTTCATGACAAATCTAATGATATATCAATGGTCCAAATTTGCAAAAAATGACTGCATTCCCCCATAGCGACTAATAATATGGAATGGATGGAGTATTTGCTCAACATCATTAGGCACGGTCTGTTATGAATGATACTCGTGTTGATACCGCTCTGTGGTCTTGTACTTGATTCAGAGACAGAAAAGGCTAAACAAATTTACGATGGCCGACGATCTCTCGTGGACGGACAAAATGGAATGACAATTGAAGAAGAGAAACCAGTAGCGGTGTCGGAAAACTCTGGAAGGGGTGAAATAGTATACATTCGTGATTCAGACGACGAGAGGCCAGATTCCGACGAGGACCCAGATGATGATTTGGATATATAGCATTTGCTCTCTTGTAGCTCTACCTATGTGTACTATGTGTGTTTGTATCAGTTATTGAGCATTATGCCTAGTTTTTACTGTATTTTGTACATTGATGATTCAGACAATCAGAGATCAGGATTTGACAGAAGTTCAAGCCCTAAGGTTTTGTGAGATCTTTTGTGACTTCCCTTGTCATGGTTTACTTATGTAGTATAACTCTTTGTGGGTGGAGCACATGTTCTAGGATATTTGTAGTGAACAATCATAATAATATGAGTAAACAATCGTAGTACTTGAAGCACATACTTCGAGTGCACGTAATAAATTGCATCATTCAACACCGAAGTAACTTGTTAAAGACAACGATAAGGTTAAAAAAAAGTGCGTAACGTAACATTCACAATGCATAATCTATGTTGCATTCATAGTACTTGTTTGCATGGCTATATATCAGTACTCTCTGCCTGTTTTCTATCTTGAAGCCAGATTGTGAAGGAACCCATAGTGTTCATATCAGGCCTGTAATGTTTGTGTGAATTCTAGCAGAATTGGGCATGTAAAATCAGGGTATATCCTTGAAGAACACCCATTAATGTTAACTCATCTGGAGGTCTTATCACTTTGTCACCTTTTGGACACAAAAAAGAATGCCAATGATTTTCGAGGTGGTTGACTGTTCACTACTGCTCTGCGCATGCAGCTTTTGTATATACCATTTGACAAAGCTGGTAAAAATCGGGGTCCAGGTAATTTCGGGTTTGAATAAGTACTACATGGGACGGAGATAGGATGTCCGATATCCAGGTTTTTTGTGTATGTTTTAGGTCGGATAGATTCGACAAGTATAAATTCGAGTCTAAATCGGGTTCAGACAATAGAAATTTGAAAAGTTTTGTGTTTGAATTTTCGATCTAATAGGCCAACGTTGAAATTTGGACGAAATTCTTTGATCATACCCATTTTTTTCCGGGTCTGACATAATTTTTCCAGCCCTAATTGTAAATTATCACTGTATGAAATTTGATCCCGAAATCTATTTTGCTCAATTGGGCGTCAATACCATGTGAACCATCTCAGCTAAAAGTTTAAGCTTTGAAAAAATTTGTATTTGAATTTCCGACCAAATCGGTCAATGTCAAAATTTAGATGAAAATTCTATGATCGTACCCAATTTTTCCAGGGTCGGACAAATCCGGGTTATCGGGTCAGACGTATTTCTCCCAGTCTTAATTGTAAGTTGTCACTTTATGAAATTTGAACCCGAAATCTATTTAGCTCAACCTATCGTTAATGCCATGTAAATCAACTCAACTAAAAATTTAAGCTAGAGGTGATTACCATGAAAGTATCGCCAATGTTGACAACAAAGGCTTTGGATTGGGAGTAATAGAGTACCATTTTTGGTCCACATACAACTCAAGACCTCCCACATGATCCAGATGAAGGATTGTTAAAGAGGTAGGATCAGAATGAGGCCCTGTTCCCAGAGTTGAGTTTTTTTTTTTTTTAACAAGGTAAGTGAGAGAAGTGGTTATGAATTTCTTCTCACAAGAAATCCACCCACTCTATCCTCATATAAGAGGTTGTTGAATTCCCTCTCATCTATCTATTCCCAGAGTTTAGTTGGGTTTTTGACAAGGTGGATGATAGTTTAATCTCATGACAGGGTCAGTTCGTTTGAAGAATTCTCTAGAGTAGCTTTGCAGTAGTCTTGGTATATCCTGAGTGAGAGATTGCCCATAGCTTCGCAGTAGTCTTGGTATATCCTCATGTCATGGATTCGAGTTCAAATCGAGCATAAATTAGAGTTCAAAAGCTTAAGCTTTGGGCTTGAAGCGCAAAATAAAGATTTTTTTCGATTATTAATTGCCAAAAGGCATAAAAGTTCAAAGACAACAACGATCAGCAAACAAAACAGTAGAACAAACACCTCCAAAAGAAAGGTTACAACCAAAGAGTTAAATATAATTAACACATCAACTACTTTCGCGACCAACACAACCGAAAGAAATCTTCACATTTAAACGCGATGCAAGATCAGTAACTTCAATTTGGTGGGTCTTCGAGGAATTGCACGCCTATATCAGGACCAATAATCTCAGCCCGTCGGTCAACTTTAGCATCAAAATCAACTTGAAGCGCAAAATAAAGATAGGATTGAAAGTATTTGCTGATTTGTTCATGTGCTCGGTTTCATGCTCTTTACTAGACTTGACCTAAACAAATCACATACAAGTCTAAAATCAAATAATAATATTGACTGAAGAATTGGTTATCTGCTTATTTGTTGTAGCCCTTTACTATCTAGGAAATATTGCTACCTAGACAAATCACATACAACTAACTTTTAAGCGCAAAATAAACGTATGATTAGGAGTAATAGCAAAAATTTGCTGGGAAGTGTCATACATTCTTAACAACTGATTCCTGGGGGACCACATTTTTTTAATGCACTCAAAGGGGACCAAGTCCTCAAACAAATGACTCCCAGATGCCTTTCCGGCCATTTTTTCACCGGAAACCATGAAAAGACTAAAATGTCCTTATCGATGTTGGTGAAAAGACTATGGAGCACATAAGGCAGCCATGTCTGTCTTCTATCTCATCTTCATACCCTAATTCATCTGTGAAACCCATCAATAGAAATCCCAATCTAGTGAAACGATTAGGGTTACATGTGTTGTGTGCTTCACCCAAGAAGCAGCAGCAAACTACCCTTCAGAAATCTTCTTCAAGCGCTGCTCCGAATTCCCTCAAACGCCTTTTGAATTGGAGCCCTAACCCTAACCGTAACCCTAATTCCGATTCTGAGTCTGATAAGAAGGGGAATGATGGGGAGGGGTTCGGTTTAGAAGGGGATACTGCTGTTAAAGGTTCGCTTTTAGCTGGGCTGCTGCTTGTTGGTGTTGTGGGTGGATTTGGTGCAGTGGGGTATGTTTATAGGGATCAGATTAATTCCTTCTTGACCGAGTTTTCTACTGTCATTGAAGGTACATTTATTGTAATTCATTTCAGATTTTGAGTTTATACGGTTGAACACTGCAATGCTGAATATGAAATGCCAAGCATCTTTATCCCATTCAGAAATTAATGGAAGAAAACAAGTGACACCCTTTTGTGAATCATATTGTTAATGTGCTCCTATTGTTCTTATTCATATGCTGATTGTTGTTCTGGCTCAATGGACAGGTTATGGGCCAGCTGGATATGCATTGTTTGTGCTTGTCTATACAGGATTAGAGGTAAAGGCATTTTAGTCTTTTTCATGGTTTCCGGTAAGGGGCATTTTAGTGTTTGCATGATTTCCGGTGAAAAATGGCCGAAAAGACACTGGGAGCCATTTGTTTGGAGTGCATTAAAAAAATGTGGTCCCGGAGTCAAGAATAAATGGCAACTCCCAGCAAATTTTTAGGAGTAATATAGTACCATTTTACAAAGGCTAAAGAATTGGTGTACGTATCACCATTGAAACTGGTACATCATTTCCACATGATCTTCAGAATGTGGATCATTAAACTCACTCACGAGCCACGACACCCTACAATCAGAACAGATTGATCTGATGAACCACATCCTTGCATCGTATATAGGCAAGTTCTCTACCGATTGAGCTGGTTAACTGTGAATCTTTGAACCAACAACAAAACTACAGGAACATTCCAATTTCAATTTCAGACCCAATGCATCAAAAGGCACTTGACATAGCCTATATGGGATTCGAACCCACATCCTTGCATATTTTGCGCAAGTGCTCTACCAATTGAGCTAATAGGCTTTATTAGTGTGTAAGACTTCACAAAGCAACAACCAAAAGGAAATTTAACAATGTATGCCCAACCAAACTAAGCGTTGGCAAAATTTCATCCAACCCAGATTACCCGAATTGTCAAACCCGGAAAAAACGAGTTTGGACATAGATTTTTCATCCAAATTTTGATATTGACCAAATTGACCGAATATTCGGACAAAAACTCTCTTTTTCTATTGTCCAAACACAAATAAAATGGCATTTCATTCATACTGTACTGTGCACAAAGAGGGAAGAAAATCACTCCCTCTCACAACACACAATTCCAATTCCAATTCTTTCCAAACAAAAAACAAAATAACAATTTAGAAGACATTATATAACAACCTAATTCACCATAATAAGGTTCAAATTGTTAGATCCACCATGCGCCAAGTAATTCCAATCAAATGTCACAATATAGGAGCCTTTTGGAACAAATGTCAGAGATCTAATTGACCATAATAAATCAAACTAATATCTCAATATCCCACCTGTGTTAGCATCCAAAATACAACAAATATTATAATTTTGTTGAGCATTGTACATAATCTCATACATTCATCCAAAACACTGCAGTTTGTAATCATATTACAGTACAAATCAACATCAAATTTGACCATGAGCATGTACTGTATAACTAGAAATCCATACTCAGAAGAATGCATACAAATTAGAATGAACATAGCCAAATTTATCAACTTTTTAAATCACAAGTTCACAATTAAACAATAAAGCAATCGAGCAAGAATAGAAGGACTCACAATGGTGGCTACAACCTTATGATCAATAATCGCCAGAAGATCATTCCAAATTAAATCAACATAAACACGATCTACAAATTCCGATCCATTTCTGAATCAAAACGCTTTTATTTCAGAAAATTAAACTTGAAATCGAAACAGATTAATCGAACGCCAAACAAATTCAAAAGTCGACTTGCACAGTAAATGTAACTTCAAAAACGAAAATCTGAAAACAAGAAAAACGTTGATATGATTTAGAGTGAGCAGAAACAGAAAAAAAAAATCGAAAGAGAAGGCTCAGATAAATGTTGGAAACAGTTGATTTCCCTGACCTCAAGCACAAAAGCAAGAAGCCTCAAAGAGCTGGGATTAGAAATATTCATCATCACCGCCATTCTCAGTAAAACTCCGCGCATAAAAACAGGAAGGAACATTCATGCTTTTGATTTCATATGGAAAACTAGGGTTAGATCAAAACAGAAAGCACTCAAAATGACACAATTGTCGATATGAACCCTAAACCCTAAACCATAAACAGAAAGAACTCAAAAATGGCACCATTGTCGATATGAGATGGATGATGTGGGATATGTGGAGGGTTTATATGGAGGGAGAAAGAGTGGCGCAAGAGTTAGGGTTAGGGTTTACCGGTTTATCGCAGTTCACCCCACGAAAATAGTTACTAAAAGCCCATTCTATATATTAGGCCCAATCTTTGGGGAAAAGATGGATTAGTCATCAATAGTTTTGTCCAAACCCATTTTCTTTTTGTTCACAAGTCCATTCATAATGGACTGGGTCCACAATATACTTTTCACTTTCAAGATTATAAAAATCAAAAAATCTCAACTCATAATGTTTTGTTTTAAATCACTTTTAAGTTTTAACTTTAATAGTAAATTAGACCATGTCCTAAACAATTACTTAGTTGTGAACTTGTGATGCGAACCTATTCACGTCTCGATCTAGACCTAACAAAACTTATCAGAGACCCAAACCGAAAAAACAGAACTTGGATCTCAATAAACATCCGAATGGATGACTCGATCTTGACCCGAGCCTAGAGAAAACATTGACTTGAAACTAATCGGAACGTCAACCTGAAAGTGATTTGGCTAAGATCCACACTCAAATCACCCCAAATCGAACACAAATCCGACCTGAAAGAATCTCACATGAACCAACACTTACATGGATGATTTGATCCTGACCCAAACACGGGCCGACTTGAAGTTGATCCATATTGAGGATAAAACGCCAAGAGTCCAAGCCAGAACAAACATATCAAATCTCTAATTCTATCCAGTAGACAGTTAGAGAAAGTTTTGACTTTGTATTTGATTTGCAAAATCTTAACTCTTGTAACAAACCTGTAACAGACTTGTGTATAAATAAACAGCAAGAGTGAACAACTTGGGTGTGCTAAATTACACCTTCAATTCCATCTCTTTAATCCAAACTAAAACCCCAAAAAATGATTTGGTTAAGATCTACACTCAAATGACCCCCCAAATCGAACACAACTCAACCCGAACACAACCGACGCGAATAATAGTCGTCAAAAATTAGTTCAAACCCGAACCTCACCTGATGCTAATCAGAATCGGTCTTTACCCAATTCAAACCCAAACCAGTACACCCATTTTCCAAGTCTACTAACCATTCTAAACATCACATTAACAAAGCTTTACCAGGTTTTGGTATAATAACATCAGGGCAAATTGGAATAAGTCATTCCAACAGTGGTTATTAATTTGATAAGGCAAAATAGGGTCAACTGACAAGATTCCCACTGCGGCAAGAAATAGGGGGAGAAAAAGAGGGGTATTGGTGACTAACTTCCCGGTTGGTCACCAAATCCCAATAAACAACCAACCAACTAACTTTTAAGTTTAACCCTTCATTTCTACCCCAATTCTCATCTTCATCTTCATCTTCATCTTCATCTCAATTCAAACCTCAATTTTCAATTCATCATCATCAGAAGAACAAGGAACGATGTGTATCCCAATTCCATGCTCCAGCAAGATTTGCACACTCTGCATTTGCATCGTCCTCATCGTAATCGCAATCGGCCTTCTCTTCGGGTTCGGTGTCTTCAAGCATGGATTCCACAACATCAAACACAAATTAGACCTCTCCGATCCCTTTCCTCATCCGATTTACGGCACTCCGCCCTATTAGGATTTCCGATTGATGCAATTCGTATGGTGATTGATTGGTGAACTGAAGAAGGTTAGTACTCTGTGTGTAGTTTCATCACTCGATCTGTTGCGTTGAGTGAGTTGTGAATTTGTGATGTTGGATTCTAACTTCTGTACAAATTCGAATTATGTTTGTATTCTTTAATTACTTGGATTTCGTACCTTTGGATGATGTATTGTTGATTTGCGATTTATATCAGTGCTCATGATTGACCAATTAATCATATTTTACTTCTTTTCTGGAATTGTTTAATGGACTGTATCGTTTCATAATTGTTCAATGTTCTGAATTGAAAGAAACAAAATGAGTAAAAGTTTAGGAAATCTGTTTGAGGCGTCTGATTTTGGAATTTCATGCAATTTTGTGTTCTCATGTATGGTTGAAAAAATATTCTTATTAGTTGAGAATTTTTCAACATAATGTAACAATGTAAAATTGTAGTCCATATTTGTTGTTTCAAGATAAAAATATAGTTCTTCAATCTAAGATAAATTAGAATTTTGAATTGGATTATGTCATTAGGTCATCTATTAAGATTTGATATTTTGACATTTTCCTATCCCCGAACATAATGATGAAAAATATCTTTGCCACGCAACTAATATGGTGTCCCAAAATATGTTCATATCTTAAAGGATTAGGATTATGTCATATAATCTAAAAATAGAATCAAATAAAATCAAAAGACGAAATCACTTTATTGTGAAATAGTTATAGTAGATCTTTAAAACTTTAGATAAGTTAATTTGCATTTTACGCGTGTATGAAACTGAAAAAGACATACTAGTAAATAGTGGGACCGTTATTGATGATTGCGTTTTTAAGGTTCGATGATATGTAAAAAAAATAGTAGTTGATAAGTATATTGACAAAAATAACATCCATACTTTGATTGGATAATCTTATGGATAATATTATAAAATAATTTTTAGAATTTGGTACTGACAGATATTTAAAAAAGAATGAGTAAAATGACGGATATTGAAGAATGGGGAGGAGTATTTTACGAACACCATTTTTAATATTATTGTTTGTGCTACGCAATATACTTGATGTTGTATTGGTATCTTATTTAGACACTTAATTTTAAAGTTTACCTTAATATTACATCATATAAAACCTATGTATAAATAAACTTTGATCAATTGAGTCATCTAGCATTACTTCATCACAAGATTCACCTTATTTTGAGACACATTGCTAATTGCTCCACATTTAAAAAAAATTAAAATAAATAAGTAAAACATGGGACATGATCATGCGCCACTCTACTTGGGCTGAGCCCATACATGTCGGCAATTCCAAAGAAAGCCCACTCGCCAAATGGGCCCTACAGCATGAGAGATGCTCTGGCAATTAAAGTAAAAGTTGAAAAGGAAAGTAAAACGCGTAAGGCAGAAAGCAAAAAACAATATATATATATAAACAAAAAAGAGAAAGAAAAAGTTTATTTTTAGGGTTGACGTGGGGCGGGGAATTCCCGTCCCCGCTTGGGGTCGCCTCACTGTGGGGAAAAATTCTCACATTCAAAGGAGATGGGGATGGGAAAGCGGACGGATATTAAATGCCCGCGCGGAGATGGGGTACAAAAATTTCTCCATCCCGACTTGCTCGCCGGGGAGAGTAACCAACGCACATACCCGCATACCCCGCCCCCAGGCCCCCCACTATACGTTAAATTTACATATTTACCAATAAAATTATTAGTGTCATATTCATAATTTCAAGTGTACGTTTGTACTTGATGGCAGGGTATGTAAAAAAGGGTAATACTATACTTATTCAAATTTGAAATTTAATACTATTGAGTGGTTAAAATGCTTTAATTTCTAGAGCTAAAGAACCCATTTTAATTCCACAAAGCTGAGACTTTAGCATACTAAATTACTAACGCTATTGAGTGAATGAATGAGAAGATATAAGCAATGCTGAATTTAATCTAAAAATATAACTATAATTTGAATCCTCATTGTCGCAAGAAACCCGTCGGGATGAAATAAGATAGGGCCAATTTTTCCGCCTGTAGCGGGGACGGAGACGGGGGTGTAGTGCGAGGCAGACATGGGGAATATATCCCTCATCGCCAACTGCTCTGTTACCATCCCAATTTATTGCATCTTCTATTCTTCTTTCTTAATACTATTATTTTTTTAAAGATAGTATGCACCTTATCTTTTTTTTGTTAGGGAAATATGTGTGTTGTCTAGGGTATTCTTTCAGTGATTTCCTTTTATTAATTGTTATTTATAATGATTTTTGCACTAATTTATTTTAAAGCTCATGATTGACTATCAATTATAATCACCCAAAAAAGCTATCAATCATAGAAGATTTGGCATTCATCAGCTACATCAACAAATATAAACAATATGACAATTGAGGCCATGTCCTTTTATGCGATATTCTGCGGTATGGCGTGGTATGGTGTGGTAAAATTGTGGCGGGTTATTGGTATGTTGTGATGAGTTTTTTTGTATATATAAATATTGTATTGGTAATTGTGGAAAAATAATTTGTGTTGGGTTGTGGTGAATTATGGTAGAATAGTATTTTGTGGTGGGTTGTGGCAAACTGTGGTAGATTGTGGCACCGCAGTTTGCCAACCGCAGAAAAGAACAGGGCCTCAACTAATCTTAACATTAGACATATTTGATGCACTTTTCAGTGAATTTTAAAAATTATGAGTGAAAATATAATTTGTACCATGGATACATAATACTATTTGTAGAACCCATATTATTTTTAAAAAATTGAATTTGCACTGAATTTAATTTTAAACAGTTCCAACAATCTTATCATTTTTTATACCTTTTTTTCCCACTGGAGCGCCCACTAATTGGGAATTTGCCTTTATTTATTTGGAAGTTGGTTGGAAGACAGTTAGGTGGATGGATGCCTCTTGTTTGGTCCAAATTCATATACCAATTGTGAATTCAGTTGTAATTAATGAATCATGATAGGAGGAAAACTAGCAACTGTCACTTTTCACATTTCTTTAGTCATTAGTTGGTACTTGGTAGTAAATGATTGTAGAACTAGGGATTATATTCTGTTATAGTATTATTAGAGAAGAAACTTTTAACCAAAACATTCCATAAAATATAATATTTAATCACAACTTTACAACACAACTCTAAAATAACCTTAAAATCCAATACATGCAAAAACACCCAATGAAAAGGGATTATTGATTGTATAATATAATTATTTGATACAATCATTTACATTTATTTTGTATCTTGTTTACTGCTTTATTGTTTTGCTCATCTTTGATACATCTTTAATGTAAATTCCACCCTATTAATAACTTTTAATAAATGAGCATTTAGTAGGTATTCCGTGGAAAAATTTCCCTTAGCCCTCCCAATTAATGGAGAATTTGGTTGCCCCTCATAAATGGGGAAAAATTTCTTCAGTAAAAATTTCTCTTAGAAGAAGAAATTTGGTGTCTCCAGTAAAATTTTTGCTAAGGTCAACAAACATCTAAACATAAAGAAAATAAGTCAATTTGAAAAAATTGACAATTTCCTTAAAAATTTTGACCAACCAAACGCATTGAAAAAATGTAAAGTTAAATAGTAATAACCCAACAATAGTATCAAATGATCTCTATTTTTTTTGTTGCATTAGCTTGCTCTTACTTTGTGTCTTACACTTTAGACAATAAGATAACTTTTGACACTAAAATTGTAATGAAACTTGTACACGTTACCCAATATGGTGTATTGCCCATTTGCCCTTGTTCTGTTTGCATATGAGGGAAGGGAAGCATGGATAACGATTTGAAAAATATGGAAATACAATTTCCCAAAACACACCACGTTGAAGACAATGACAATTTTTTTCATTTTCCTAAATGCATTCACTTGCAGAAAACCCCAAAATTCAAAGATATGATCGAATTTCTCAGAAAATTCTTGAATTTATACTCCCAAAGTCTCATCTTTGCATGAAATAAATAAGATTTATTTTAGGAGTGTTGGACAACAATGTATTAAACTTTTTTTTAGACAATAATATACTAAAATTTTGGGATTATTGGACAATAATGTATCTAAAACGATTATAACGGTGGTGACGGTTTTATGTGGTGGGTTGAGGAGCAAAAGAAATTAAAATCTTTACTATCATATCAATCATTATCAATAAATATGTCATGTTCTTTGGATTGATAACTCTTTCCAATCCAATCCAATCAAACCTAATCCAAACCTTACACAATTCCCAAAAAAAATCATCTCTTAAAACACAATTTCCCAAAAAAGAATCTAATACAATCTAATCCATCCAAACATCATTTTATCCAATCCAAAGAACAGGGCCAAAATTTAATTATTTTTCCAATAACACCCCATCAATCCAAATTTTCACTAACGTAAACGATGTTTCTTGTTTGAAAAAAAAAGAATTTATCTTGGTGTATTTTAGCTTACTTACATGACATTAATTTAGTAAATATTTTGATTTTTTTACGATTCAACCTGCCACGCAAGATCGTCACAAAATTCGTTTTAGGTGCATTTGTGCAACCTCTCAAAGTATAATATGTTATTATCTAAAAAATGTTTAATGCATTATTATCCAACACCTCCAAAATATAGTGTATTAACATTCAAAAATTAAAATAAAAAAAACCAGGGTTGGTCCTTGCTCTATCCTCTGAAAAACAGGGCAACACTCTGTAACCCCACTTGTTTAAGTTGTTCATAATCAAACAAAAATGACAGCAACCCCTGAAATTATAATCATCAACCACCACCACCACCCCATCATCTCTACTTAACTACTCATCCCCTCTTCATCCTTCATTTATCCTCAAACTAATCATTCACATTCTCATTCTCATTCCCAAAACCCCCATCTTTTTCACTTGCTCTGTTTCTCCCCTGTTCTGCTCAATCAAATTCAACTCACCTTCAAAAATGGCAGTTGATCTCTGCAGAGACAACTCAAGCAGGGGATTAGGGTTCCTGAATCTCAGCCCCAGAATCTCCTTCTCCCATGACCTAAACCTATCCGACGACATCGTCCCCATCGAAACCCTCCAATCTTCTTCTTCTTCCCTCCTAGCCTACGACATCGATTTCGACTTCTGCGTCAGCAAGCGACTCCTCGATCACGATTCGTCGCTTGCTGACGAGCTTTTCGCCAATGGGGTCATCCTACCGGTAGAAATCAAGCGCGAAAACATCCCCAGAAAGTCTGTGTCTGCATCGTGTTCTCCTCTATCGGCATCATACATACCAAGCAGGTTCGAAACGTATGAATCCACAGAAACAGAGCAGAAACAGGGGAACAATGGTAGTTCTTCATTCTGGAAGTTTAAGAGAAGCAAGAGTTTCAACTGCAGAAATCTGTACAAAAGGGGATTATTATGGCATATTCCTCTTTTGTCAAGGAGTAAATCAACTGGGGATACTCCTAGTGATAAAGGGTCATTGAATTCAAAGGATTATCAGAAGAAAACACAAAATCATCAGAAGCCTCCATTGAAGAAGAATTATGGGTCATCATCTTCATATAGTTATGGGGTTGTTAATCCAGTTATTAATGTCCCAACTGAGAAGCTTTTAGGGCTTGCCTCCTTTTTCTCCCATGGCAAGGACAAGGGCAAGAAGAAATGATCCCTTTTTTTTTTAGAAAAATATACTAGGCTGACTTTGGTTGAAATTCTCCTTCAATATTTTTTAAATTATTATTATTATTATTATTATTATTTTGGTTTGATATTATTTGAGGTGTGGAAATTTGAAAAGATTTGCATGTCAGTGGGTGGATAGATGGTTGAATTGATGAAATAATGATAATCACCCCACAATAGCACATGCAATGGAGCAGAAAAGGCCAGCTAGTATATTGTTTTTTCATGGCTGGATATTTATTTTTATTTTTATTTTTTTCCTTTTTTTTTTGAAATTTTGGGGGAGGTATATGGTAAATATGAAAGTATACATCAGGTGGGCACTTTTTACTTTTTTTATAATTATTTTTCTTGTGTTTCCTACCAATACTTTATGGTGTTGTATAGTTGCTTGATGCATTTGTTTTGTGGTATTTGAATGTCTTGTTGTGCTTGGATTTGGTAGAGCATGATGAGTTGTAATGGGAATGAATCAACATAAAGATCATACTAATCAATTGTGGTTATAATTTTCAAGTTTGTGTTTTGTAAGCCCAAATTTTATAGAAGATGTATAAGTTTGTAATTTCCTTAACTTTATTTGAGCTCCCAAACCCTTTTTTAAAAAATTGTCGTATGGTGTTTTTTTAACAATATAGTATTTAATTGATGATCTGATATTGAGTATCGACCAGATCTAGCACTAGATTCTAGAATCCAATTCCAACTGAATCTAGTACTATATTTATAAAACTCAGACTAAATACCCAATTGGCCAATTGTACTCATACCTAGTGAATTCTATGATGGATTTATATCATTTCACACGTTCATGTTACCATGTATTAGTAGCTTGAACATTGTATAATCTCAATTTGACATACACATATAGCCTCTAGAATTTACGGGTGGTTATCCTAGCTTCCTCGGGATAAGAGTTCATTGAACTAACATGCTTCTCTCTAGGAGTGTGAAATCGATCGTGTTAGGTCTTGTTTGTGTCCGTATCAACGTTAAACGAGTTGAAAGTACCTCGACCTGCACTTGACCAAAAATTAAACGGGTCAACCTAATACCAACCTGTTTAACTGCTTAAAACAGGTTTGCGTCAAGTCAACTGACTTATAACCTATATAAAATCCAAGCTCATCAAGACCAACTTGTTTCGAGCTCGCTATTAGAGTTCAACGTTGAGCTGGTAAACGAAGAAAACCCGCCTAACCCAATTAATCAAATGATAATGGCTTGAAGGAAGTATTTCTCGGGCCAAGAAATACAACTTGAACCTGACCTACTTAGGGTGCGTTTGGTAAGATTCCTAGGAAATTTTTCTCGAGGAAAAGTTTTCCATTGGAAATATTTCCCTGGGAAAAATTTCCCTTAACCCCCCTAGGGAAATTTTCCCTAAGAAAACCTTGCAAATGGTGGGCCCCTTGTAAAAACTTTTCCGAGGTCAATGTACAACCAAACATGGGGAAAATTAGTCAACTCAGAAAAATTGACCATTTCCCCAGGATTTTTGACTAAACAAACACACTCTTAATTAAAAGTGTTGAATATTTATGATACAACCCGCCTTATTCCATATCAGGTTCATGTGATGTCGTCGTATTGTGTCATCTTTTACGATCCCTATTTATCACCCATCCTCGTAACCCCCATATAAAGAAAACAAGATAGGTAAGATTAAGCATGACTTCAACTCAGAAACTGACAAGGAAATCTTCATTAGTCTAGTCTAAATACAGTTCAAAACAAACCTAACAACGTGAATAATGAAGAATGTCAGCGCAGCAAACTTTGAATCTTTGTCAACAACTGGTAGCCATTATTCATCTGCCTAAACAACATTTTCACAACTCTAAAGGAGATTTAGGTCAGTGGTTTGGTTTGGTTAGTTGAAAAGCCATAAACTTTGATAAACCTCACAAGCTAGCTCCAACATACCACCTATGTTACTCGGACACGGATACGGGTGTCAGACTCAGCTATTTTAAAGAAACTTTTATACATTTTCATTGTAATTTGACGTGTCGAGTGTCGTACCCTTGTCCGGATATCAAGGGTCCAACACGGGTACAGCGAGGAAAATGAAGGGTCGGAGTTACATAGCATACAACTCAACAGCAAAGTTTGATCCAATTGATTGAACAATCTACATTCATAATGGAATATTGGAATATGACAGTTCATAGCCTCCCATAATACTATACTTTTCCTACAATGCATCTCTACACTAAAAACAGGAGACAATGATAATAATCTCCTAGATAGATTTCAACCACATTAACCGGGCGAAAATGCCAATATACATACTCAGTGTTACATTACAACTTACACAGGATGAACCACATAATAGCGGCATTAGGGAACTTACCATGACGCGAGTTTGATCGTTAATCGGTGTCTTGTCTTCCGAAGATCAAAGGGAAGTCATCATACTGCTCTGAAAACCGGTCCTCTGCCATGTTGTTTAGCGACTCGTACACCTGATACATGGTGCACCTCTCCTTGGCCCGTGGAATGACACAACTACGCGCGATATTGAGGACCCTTAGAATGTCATCATCGTGGCCCTTTCCACGTATGTCTTTGTCGATGGCTTCAAGAAGACGACATGAGTTGGATAGCCTGTTCACCCAATCAACCAGGTTCCCCTTGAACCCTTCCTCTGCACCGGTCACTTCCAAGGGTTTTTGCCCTGTCACCATCTCCAAAAGAACGACGCCAAATGCATAGACGTCGCCCTTAAGGGATGCCACCATGGTGGAGTACTCTGGAGCCACGTAACCAAGCTCGGCCCCCAAGTCCCCGTGGACATAGCCACCCTCATTGGACTCCGAGGCGGACAAGAGCCTCGCGAGCCCGAAATCAATAACCCTAGCATCCCAATCTTCGTCCAGAAGTATGACTTTTGAGCTTATGCTTTGGTGCAAGTACGGGGGCTCTACTCCGTGATGGAGCCAAGCAAGACCTCTTGCGGCACCAAGGCAAATCCTAAACCTCGTGGGCCAATCGAGGACCGCTTTTTCTCCTCCGTGTAGGACGGAGTAGAGAGTCCCGTTGGACATATGCTTGTAAACCAAAAGCCTCTCCTCCTCCACAACACAATACCCTAGCAAAGGCACCAAATTAGGGTGTCTCAACTTCCCTAGCCGGTTAACTTCGGTCCTAAAGTGCTTCTCATTCAACTTACATGCATTGAGCCGCTTGATCGCCAATGCAGAGCCATCCGACAACACGGCCTTGAACGTGGGTCCCAACCTCGTCGAGATCACCACGTTCTCGCGGCTAAAGTTGTGGGTTGCAACCAGCAAATCAGCAACCCTAACCTTGACAAGTGGTTTCTGAAACAAGGAAACCTGAGAGAGCTTGTTAGCCCTCAATCTATCAACCCAAGTCCCACCATCATCATTCCTACTACTACCAAGCCCATACCCTAACTTCCTCCTCCTACTAGCCCTAGAAAAGTACCACCACCAAACCCCAAACCCTAGCAGCAAAGAAGCAGCAGCACCAAACACACCAGCTGCAACAATGATAGCCAAATTCTTCTTACTCAAAGCACCACACTTAGACCCAGTTGGGCTCCCACACAAACCCTTGTTCCTCTCAAAAGAGGACTCACCAAACCTAGCCAAATCACTGGGAATTGCCCCACTAAGTTCATTATTAGCAACAGAAAAGGTCTTAAGCCTGTCCAAATTAGAAAGCTGAAAAGGGATGTTCCCAGACAAGTGATTGTTACTCAATTTGAGAGAGTTCAAGTACTTGCAATTCCCAAGATCAGGTGGGATTGGCCCAGAAAACTGATTGTCGGACAAATCTAGAGTGACCAAAAAAGGAAGCCATGAACAAATCTTACTAGGGATGGTTCCAGAGAGATCATTACCAGACAAATCTAGGGTTTGTAAGCTGGAACAGAATTGAAGAGCATCTGGGATGTTCCCACCGAGCTGAAAATCTCTAAGTTGAAGCGTGATGAGCCGATTTTCACGATCATTCCAGCAAGAAGCACCCACAAAATTGCAGATGAACCCAATTGAATTGTTGGAAAAAGACCATGAATTGAGCCTCCTTTGTGGGTCAATCAGAGAGTTCTTAACACCCTTCAAACACTTGACATCATCTTCTGCTGAAATTGTGGAGAAAAAGAGGAGGATTGAGAGGAGGAAAATGAGGGGTTTTGGATCGAAAGAGTTCATGTTTGAGGGGAAATTGAGTTGCCCAGAAACAGCATAAAGAAGGGGTTTTAGTAGGGCATGAGTTACTGAAGTATGAATTGGGGTGAGGAGGAAGAACAAAGAAGAAGAAAGGTATGAATTTTGGGTTGATTTTTTTGAATAGTATAGAGGTAATGGTGGAAAAAGAGTTTGACCAGAGGATAGTATTTTTGTGGGGGAAGTTTCTGACAGGGAAGAATTATGGCAGCCACCAGTACAAGTTTGATTAATTCAATTTTAATGACTACCATCTACATGCAGTTCCACTATACTCACTTTACTATACGTCTCTACTCTCTACCTTCTAAGCTTCTGCAGACTACAGTGAAGTTGGAGTTTTTATTATTCGAAAATGATAAACATTTTGATTTAAAATGGTTCTTAACCATCTTGTATAGTTGTATTTCATCTAAATCAGTCACAAAATTAAATGTAAGCATATTTAAATCATTATAAAGGTAGGGGACCATGATAATCATCTTGACTCAAGATGGTTCTTAACCATCTTAAGTTATTCATATTTCACATTTTTGTAACCTTTATTAATATTTTTTTAATAATTATATATATTTATCAATTATAATAATATAATATTAATTGTAGGTGAAAAGAATATAATAATAGCTTGATTTTATCATTCATAGTAGAAAATCTATATTTTATACATAGTTTTATATTTATGAAATAAACATTAATAAATAATTATTTTAAAATTGTTTATAAATTGTAATAACCCTGAAAATGATAAAACATACCTTTAGAATGATTTAAATACAATTACATTTCACTCTATTAGTGATTTAGAAGAAATGCAAGATGGTTAAGAGTCATCTTGTGTCAAGATGTTTATCATTTTCGAAAGGTATGTTTCATTACTTTAAGGGTTATTATAACTTATAAACAATATAAAAATATTTATTTATTTGTATTTTTTATAAATATAAAACTATGTATAAAATGTGCTTTTTTATTATGATTGATAAAATTAGCTATTATATATATTTTTGGACCTAGCAAATAAATATTGTACCCTTGTAGTTGATAAATATACATAATTATTAGAAAAATATTATTAAAAGTTAACAAAATGTGTTAATATAGATAATTCAAGATGCATTTTGAGGCAAGATGTTTATGATGATCCTTTATTATTTTTTTCCTTCTTTTAAACACCAGGAATAAATTTTTTCCTTCTTTTAAACACCAGGAATAAAATGCATCGATTATAATTCTTTTCTAAGGGTGTGTTTGGTTCATTTGTGGGTACCTCAAAATGAGTTTTGAAAAGATGGGGTATCGAAAAATAATTTCCTCAAATATTGGAATACCTCCGAGTAATTTTTTGCAAAGCGTTCACATTCTCATTTTTTAACCAAACATAAAAAGGTTTGATCAAGTTAGAAAAACTTATTAACTTATCTGTGAAAGTTTTTCAACCAAACGCTCCTTAATAGACTACTCCCGCCTTCTCAAAACAATAAATCGTTAATTTATAATCCTATCTAGTAATAATTTCTAATCTATCTAGTAATATAATTTTTCTAGTATTTTTCTGGCTGTATAAACTACGAAGTAAAAAGAAGGATATTAGGAATAAGAGAAGAAAAAAATCATCATGCATGGTTGGAACTTAGGCCATGTTCTTTTGGAGTGTAGAAAAGTTGGTAAGTAAGGCACATTCTTTTATACGGTAGGTTGCGGTGTGATACCACATCGCACTACACTCTTTAATTTTTCACCATACTACACCACAACACACCACAATCATTATCAATATATCTTTTTATTTGTATCTCTCCTCACTTTTCTCCTTTATTTTTCACATTTTCTTTCTTAACGTACTCCACCTATCATAACTTTCCCCACAAGTCACCACACTTTTTCAAATTCTACCATATCGCAACCAACCGCACTGCATAAAAGAACGGGGCCCAAGTAAAGTAAGGTTAAATTGAGAAAGTTAATAAGGTTTACTTACTTACCTACCTATGTATACTCTAAAAGAACGGGACACTTGCTAGACTACTTAATAGTTTACCCTATATAGCTTTTACTTTTCTTAAAAAGTTAACATTTATGATGGTATTAAAGTATATGTAAGTTTGGAATTTACTTTGAGACAATTCAAACATCTCAAATGTTTTTTTAGGTCTGAGTTTTTCTTATCTAATTTTGCTTATATATATATATATATATATATATATATATATATATATATATATAGTAGATATTATAGCTAGCCATTTGAGAGTCTTATGTATTGTAATATGTATTTATAAATTTCAGGTAAGAAAGTCTTATATGAAATTGATATTTATTTGAAAAAGCGAGATAAATAATCTAATCGCAAGTATCTGTGGAAGAACATATCAAATTTTTTGTTGGATATAAATAGTATGATCTTTAGGGTGTTGTTTTTTTATAATTATACATCATTTTTATCAATTTTCCACGATTTAACCTCACTAAAAAGTTGGCATGAATAGTAGTTTTGGACAATGTATGCAAGCTCACCAAATAAAGGTTCACCACTAGTCCAAAACTTGATCTTGATAGGTTGTCTAATGAGTAAAAAAAATTTAAAAAAAACAGTTCAAATTTTGTAAGGAAAATAATAACACTTTTGGGACCATATTATCTATTTACAAGAAAAATGTTATGATATTTTAGTCTAAAAAAACAAAATTTACATTTATGACCAATTCATGTATATTATATAGTCCAAATTTCTATTGTACATGCAGGGTTGAATTTAACAATTGAGGGTGTGGTCCAATTGGTGGTCACCGCTGATGGGCTGGGCTGGGCTGGGCTCTCTTTTTGTTGTCTTCGTTTCGTTTCGTTGGGTTGGATTTGAATTTTGAAATTCGCAAGTCTGTCGTCTTTTGCTCTCCTATTGTTTATTGTCATTGTGCCTTTGGATCTGTTCCATATTATTCATCTTTTAGCCAGTTGTTACGATATTTTTTTATTGATCATTTTTATATAATGATTTTATTAATAATTATAATATTATATTTTTATAATATTTTTTACTATGAATCTAATGGTAGTAATTTTATTTAACCAATCATTGTATACCCCTTCCGTCCCTTTATAAATATCATGATAACTAATTTTACAAAATCAATGTCACTCTGAAATGTAGTAAAAAAAATTATGCATGGAACAGTATACTCCTCTCCTATTCACCATTATAGTCAAACACAGGTTTCTATTCAAGGGAGGAATATATAATAATTTCAAAAGTTAAAATGAAAACATCACTCATTAATTAAAAGTAATATGAGTATTTTGATTATTGAATTTTGAAATTGACAAATAAAAAGGACAATTTAGTTAGAAAATTACTTCCTCTGTTTGAAATTATCTGTCATTTGGAATTGATTTGCTAATACCAATGTGTCTAACATTTATGGGGTAGTTATGAACATAGTTACTAGAATGACATTGTTACTTTTTAATAGCTCTTATTCTATCACAAATTCATAATAGTATCAAAGGTAAAATAGTAAAATCAGTAATTAATAGGCTATCGAGATTACAAAATGACAGATAATTAGAAACGGGAAAAGTTAATTAAAGTGACAGATAAAAAAACAGAAGGAGTAACACTTACTAACGAACGAAGAGACTATATTGAAAAAGTTGCAAACTAATACTCCCTCCATTCCATATTCATTGTTATTTTTTTTTACTTTAACAGTCTCCAATGTCATCCTTTAATTAATAATTTCTTACATAATATGTTATTAACTATTGCAATATTATACTTTTATAATAGTATTTTTCGTTACGAATCTAATGGTGATAATTTTATATAGCAACTCATTGCATATATTGATAAATTTATGGTCAAAAATTTTTAAAATTTGACTGTACAATTTCCAAAGACAGACAATTAATATGGAACGGATGGAGTAATATCGAAGTGAGGGAGTAATTAAAGCAGGTATGACGGCATGAGTTATTAATTACTACTTTCGTCCCATATTGTTTGTCCATCCAACTATATTTAAAAAGTCCAATGGTCATGGGAAATGGGGTGAAAAATATGTAATGTACCAGAATTGCTCTTACTTTTCTCATGTGAAGAAAAATAAAAAAGAAATAAAAGAGTATTTATTAGGGGTATAATAGGAATTACAATCATTGAAATTATAAAATGGACAAATATTTTGGAACAAAAGCATTAAGTAGATGGACAAACAATTTGGACTGAGGCAGCGCCTTAGTTAACGCACGTATGACGACATGAGTTATTAATTACCTTAGCTTTTGACGTTATGATTCATGTTGTGATTGCTCTTGCTCCAATGATAGCTTTGATTATAGTATGCATATTGACATCACCATCGAAACTTCTTTGACATTATTATAGGCCATTTTACATTTAGAAATTACTAGTACTTTTCAAATTATTATAAATAATTTATTACTCCCGTTTTTGGAAATTACAACGGTAAACTTTAAAAATTTTAAAGATAAATTTCTCAATATACGCAATAATTTGTTATATAAATTTGATATGAATGGATTTATAATGAAATATATTATCATCAAAATATAATTGTAAACGCAAATTTTGAGTATAAAATAAATACAGATAGGAAATTGAGAAACAAATTAATTTGTATTAATATTTGAATTATGTGTGTACAATCTCTATATTAAATACAATAAAATAGTTCATTGATTTGATCTCCTGAAACTTGGGTGAGTCGAGAGCGCAAACGTTTGATCTCGATCTCAGATGCAGGTCTAGCTGAAGGGTTGTAGTAGTTCTTGAGCTGAAGGTCTTGATCGTTGATCCCCTTAATGCTTGGTAGTTGGAGGTTGACTATCGGTTGCACTTCTTCAAATTCTTTGATGCGAGGGCTTGAGTGTTTGGTCTCGATCGATGAACTACACAAGGAACACGACTGCAGTCTTTGATACGAATAACAGAAGTTGTTGAACTAGCCGATGTTGGTGCTTATAGATGGAGAGCGTATGTAGTTCAATCTTCTGAAACCTTTGTAGGTCTCGTAGAAGAACTTTGTAACAATTCTTGATCTTGACGGGGTAGACGTTTGCCAGCTGCCTTTGCATTGCATAATGTCGAATGTCATCGAGGGTTTGAAAATGAGGGGAGGACCCCTATTTATATAGCCTTTGGAGGTATAGAGTTTAAGATAGGTTTTGGGCTTGGATGTAACTTAATTAATTATTCATTTAATTTTAAATAAAGAAATAATTAATATTTTCTGTATCATCTTTGACACGTGTCACAATATTATTGACCATGATGTATTTCCATTTAAAAATTAATTAAATGGACCGTCGTAATTAATTTGATATGTGGCGGATAATAATTAGCCAAATAATTTGATTTATTTTCCATATTTCATTTTCTATTTTGTCGATAAATTTTTGTCTCCTACAATAATATTGTAATTTAATAAAATATTATATAAGAAATCATCTATTAAACCATCGTAAATTCATTTGTACATTTCAACTTTTTACCTGTGAGTAACATGAGGCAAATTTTCATAACAGGCTTAATGGCCTAAAGATTTGCATATTGGCTCCTACTATTTCACATCTCCTGTTCGCCGACGACTCAACCATATTTTGCGAAGTAACTGTGGCGGATATTGCGAAAGTCAGGAGAATTTTGCAGCAATACGAATCGGCATCGGGGCAGAAGGTTAATCTGAATAAATCGGAAGTGATATTAGGGGGTAGAGCTGAACAGCATAAGAGAGATGAAATTTCAATAACCTTGGATATTAGAGAAGTCCTAGCACGTGATAAATATTTAGGACTTCCTATGAAGATTGGCGGGCAACAAAAATAGCTTTTAATCCAATTAAAGACAGAGTATTAAGGAGAGTGAGTAAATTACATTTACCCTACCTGACATTTGTGGTAATAATTTTTGCACACCCGACATTTGGGAAATAATTTTCACCTTATCTGACATTAAGTGAAAGTGATTTTTAGTGGCAAAATCCGATCACTTCTCATCAGAAATAAAGTGATGAAATGATCATTTAAGTCATTTCCTTCTAAATATTAATGGACAACATGATACATTCACATAGTCATATAGGAGCATTATTATATTCCCTCATTTCTGATGAGAATTGACAAGATTTTACCCCTAAAAATCACTTTCACTTAATGTCAGGTAAGGTGAAAATTATTTCCCAAATGTCAGGTGTGCAAAAATTATTACCACAAATGTCAGGTATGGTAAATGTAATTTACTCTAAGGAGAGTTCAAGGTTGGTTAAATAGAAATCTTTCATGGGCGGGTCGAGAGGTGCTAGTAAAAGCTATCCCGACCTACACCATGAGTGTTTTCAAACTCCCGAATGGTTTCATTGATGATTTGCATGCGCATATTGTGAATTTCTGGTGAGGTCATGAAAAGGGAAAGAGAAAGGTGCACTGGATCTCAAGAGATAAATTATGCCAACAGAAGAAAATCGGGGGCCTCGATTTCAGAGATTTGAAAGCTTTTAATATGGCGTTATTAGTCCGACAAGTTTGGAGAATTGCTCACACGGAAGAGTCTCTGGTGTTTAAGGTGCTAGAAGCTAAGTATTTTCCGAATGAAGCTATGTTTGATGCCAAGATTGGGTACAAACCAAGCTTCACCTAGCGGGATCTACACGAAGCAATTTCAATTGTGAAGAAGGGATTGCGATGGGTTATTGGAGATGGTAGGAGATTGAATGTATGGGAAGAAAAATGGATTGCCCGACCTACATCTTTCAGGCCCATCACTCCTCTAAAACCAAAAGCTCGCTGGATCACAGTGAACGATTTAATTGATCGAGAAAGGGTCAAGTGGAAGGAAGACATGATTGACAGTATATTCGTTCTGGTTGACGATGACGTAATCAAAGGAATACCATTATGCTCTGAATGGCCAGATGACATACCAATCTGGCATTATACAAAGGATGGGGATTTGACGGTAAGGTTGGCTTATGACGTCATTATGTCAGACAGGACTGCTGTAAACCCTCAGAGAAGCTCAGGGGATTCAAGAATTGTGTGGATAAAAATCTGGAGCGCACACCTTCCCCCAAGAATAAAGTCTTTCATTTGGAGAGTGTATACACTGGGATTTGCACATACACGATTCCGACCCGTCAAAATTCGACAAGTCAGTTGGGCTGGATACTAAAATGGGTCATTGGGCCTATGCAGTTGACGAAGTAAGCCCAGCGAAGCAAAACAGGCCGGAAATTAGAATATAACCCGCGGGGGTTATAATTAATCACAAGCGGTGCAGAACAAAAGTGGCCCAAAAGCGCCTCCGGCCCAGACGACTTCAAAACCTGCGGGGGTTTTAGGGTGCCCAAAGCGCGTCGTTTTGCAGCGGTCCACGTCAGCGATCCGTGTGAGGTCATTTAAAACCCGCGGGGGTTTTCTCTCCAGAAGCTGGCGCCAAAAAATGATCACAACCACTTGATTTTAGCCCACGTGAACTTGACTTTCTGCCTTGACTTTTATAAAACTCGCGGGGGGTTTGGGACTGCATGGATTGCATGGCATGATCATAGGGATGTGTCCCTCCATTTTTCCTCCTAAAACCTCACCTCACTCACCTGTAAATACCCCCTCATAATCGCACTCATTTCATCAACTATTACCATCTATTATCCTTATGCAACTCAAATTTCATCATCATTATACCAAAACTCTCTCAAAACTCCATATCTAATACTCTCATAAAATCACTATGTCACTACTCTTATATTATTCTCCCACCATCCTTACACTCGTCATTCTAACCTTCAAGTCAAGGCAAAGTCAAGGAGTTCAACCGTTGCATTCAGACATCCAAAATCAAAAGAGGTTCGCTTTCATTATTAATATTGTTGTTTTAATCATGTAATTTGTATTTTAATTCCCCTACATGTACATTATTATGTAAAACCTTTCTTTTAACATTTGCATGATTTGGAATATAATTTTGTGAAATTAATTAAAACTTCTCCCCGCTCTTTTTCATTTCAATATTGATTTTAGTAGAGTCTGTTTTTAAACAGGCGGATTCTCGAATTTCTTATAATTCTTGATTTCCTCACCTTACCCCCGGACTTAGAATCGGGTTTCATAGACCGCAGTTATTTTGTTTTTACGGTTTGTCGGTTTCCTTAAATTGATGGGCGACTCTTTTCTTTTATAACCCGTTTAATTATTTAATACGTGAAATTGTACCAAAATGATTAAAAAATGGTTTAATATCTTCCTCTCACCCATCCTAGGCTGAAACCGAGAGAAAGTGGGTAAGGAGTCAATAAAATCCCCGCGGGTTTTATAAATTCCGACCCCCTTTCTTTGGCCCAAGGAAACAGACGGCCCAGCCTAGGGTTTATCAAAACCCCCGCGGGTTCTGACAAGCCACTGACGTCCCGTCTGCTTCCTTTTGGGCCTGGATTTGGTGTTTGGGCCGGTTTTAAACCATTATTTAAATATTGCAGTGTTATTGTAAGTATTTAAATAATAAAAACGGATTTGTAAATAAATGAAATTTCATCACCCCGAAAATGAGTTTCGAAAATAAAAATATCCTTATTTAAGGATTAAGCAACCTTAGTCGGCTCCCGATCACCTAAGTAGCGCATCACGTGGAAGAGGGTGCACCTTTTCCCGGGGTCCTACAGAGAGTCGCCCATAATACACTACCGACAAGGGAAGCGATAGCAATGTAGGTTCGAGGTGCAGATGCAATGTGTCCTTTATGCAACATGGAGGTAGAAACAACTCTTCATGCTACTGTTTACTGTCAAGCAGCTCAGGACATTTGGATAGCTTCGAATATTAGTATGGAGAACAGCGGGAAACAGGTTAGATCAATGATTGATTGGAAAAATAGTTACAAACTGATTCGATGAGCTTTGAAAGAATAATGACTACTTCGTGGACTTGTTGGAATGTTATAAACAAGGTTGTCCATAAAGCAAGAGTAGGTAATCCTTTCTCTGAATTTAGGCAAGCTCTGGAATTTGTTGAGGAGTTTCAGACAACAACTCAAAGATTGCAGAAAAGTATTGATGAGATGCGAGCTAATTGGCAAGCTCCTCCAATGGGTATGGTTAAAATCAATGTAGATGGGGGCAAATTTTTAGAGAATTGTCATGGGTGGGGAGCAGTTATTAGGGATGAATTTGGGAAGCTTATTAAGGCTACAGTTTGCCAAGGTTGGGGGTTTGGTGGTCCTGGGTTGGAGGAGGCTCGAGCAGCTTTTTTTGTCATTAAAATGGCTTATGAGATGGGATTCTCCAAGATAATTCTTGAGAGTGACTCCTTGAGTCTGATTACGAAGTTGAAGAAAGACAATGTTATTAGACCGAAAATTGGTCTTTTTATTAGTAGTATTTTAGTAGTAGCTAGTAAGTTTGAAATTTGTTTGTTCTCGCATGTTAGAAGATCCGGTAACCATGTTGCTCATGCCTTGGCTCATTACCAACCCATTGAGTTTTATGTTAGATCGTGGGATCAGTCGAGCTGTCAACTAGTCTCTGATCTTGTATAAAAGGATAAAATGTCTGTTATTCCCAGTTTGGAATAAAATTATTCTAAATAGTTTCAATAAAAAAAACATGAGGCAAATTTTAATATTAGATTAAGGCCCTACTTTTTAATAAAATATTATACAAAAAATCATCTATTAAACAATGTCAAAGAATGGTTTTAATTTCCATAATCTAACGTAGATTTCATTCAATAAAATCTACTATAAAAACCAACATTGATGAGCTCAACGTCTTTGATATATGTGTGGTTAGAAACTAAAACGGCGACATTATGTTGAGTATTTATTAGGTAATGGGTCCATGTATTTTTATATAATCAATATAGATCACTTTCACAATAAATATGCCATAGACTACGATTTTGAGTAAGGTTCGTAAAACTAACTCACAATTTAAATAAAAATTTGTTTAAATCATAGCCAATTGCACACTTGATTAGAAGTTGGGATTATAGGTATAATTGTTTTGGCATAAATCGGAACTAAGATCGTATTCTTTTGTAAAGTAAATAAAAGAGAGTATAAACAGAGTATGAAAAATAAAAAAACGACTAACAAGTCCCTATATTTCGATGTAATTATTTTAGATGTCTTACGTTTTTGACAAATTATTATGGGGTGACATTATCTTTGCAGTAATTATTTATTGGGGACATTCCGACCAATTTTTGGTCTAAAAATGCGTGAAACAATGATTTTTGTATTTAAGGTTGTTTTAGTTGAAGTCAACTATCATTTTAGGCTTTAATATACAGGGTTGGCAAAAAATACGTAACCCTAATCAACAATAAATGTTGCAATTAATACTCTGTTCGCCGGAAAATAGATCGGAATGTCCTCAAAAATGATTATAACAAAAATAATGTCACCCTACAATTATTTATCAAAATACAGAGCCCTTAAAATAATTACATCAAAATATGATAACTCTGTTACATCAAAATATGAGGACTCTATTAGTCGTTTTTTGTATGAAAAATGGATAAAGCAGGGAAAATAAGATTTGTGTGAGTAAGATATTCCAGGTAGTGGGAAAGTTTTTCCTATCTATCTTGGGAAAAATGTGAGACCCGCGCAAAATTTTCTTATATTTATTTTACAACCAAACACGGGAAAGTCTGGTTAATTTTGGAAAGTTGACAACTTTTTTCGAGAAACATTGCAACCAAACACATCATCAGCATAATAACAAAAATTATTTATTTTGAATTATTGATAGATCAACCCTTAGTGATTGCGTTCTCCACATAGATTATAGATGGGATTGATTCTAAACCCACTTCAACATCTCTTCCCACATACATGCCTTATCAAGCCTCCATTACTAATCTTACGTTGATCTGAGAGGATCGACTCTGGTTAGTTCAGATATCATTATTGGAAGCTTCCACAGTTGTTTTAGTGCATTATATTCATTGACTATTTATCATTGTTAAGTCAACTCGTTAATGACTTGACCTTTTAAGATCATCATTTTATATAGTCCTGTCCTTTGATCCTTGCAATTTATTATATATTCCTGTAATACATGTTCTAAATATGAACACTATTTTACCTATATTTAATTGTTCACTATCATAATATAATTGTTTTTACACATATAACTTGGAGCACAAACTCTAAATATATCTAGTATAACTTGGAGTACTACCTTCGTCTTAAAATATTTGTCATTTTACCTAATTTCTTTGTTCCAAAATATTTGTTTCATTTACAGTCCCAACAACTGTAGTTCCTCTTCTACCCTAATTAATAAATTCATTTATCATTTTTTACAATTTTAACAACTATTATTTTCAATTAAAATAAATCTAATTTAGGTAAATTACAATTTTTTTTACCTAAATTCTCAATATACATCTTTAATTAGGTAGATAGAAAAAAAAAATTGGATATTGGTTGATCCTAACGAGACCCGGCCTATGGCCCACCCGTATACGATCGGAAGAACTACTGAATTGTCAACAAGGTGCGTAGGTTGAAAATAGGGGAGACCCACGCGCGACGCCATTGGGCTGGGACAGGAATTTCGAAATAGGCGCGAAGTAGCGGACAATTTTTCGACGGGGACTCCTCGGGAGAGAATTGTGTTGTGTGGCACCCCATAAATAATCAGGTATGGTCTCGTCCATCCCACCATCTGTGCCCTACTTCCTCTTGTCCTGTACCCTACCCAGTACCCACCCTTCCTCCTTTGTAATTTCTGTTATGTCCTTCTGTCTTCTTCTTTTGGATTTTTTTTCTTTCACTCTGATCTTCACAGGTAAGATTTATTTACTTTTGGAGCTTTCTTCCTTAACAAAAGTACCCTCATGCAATGTACATTCTCTTCATTTTTAAATTATTTCGTCAAATTTTAAAATTTTTAACCAAAAATTACTTTGGTGATTTGTTATATTATTATTAGATTCAGAACAAAAAACATTATCCTAAAAATATTATCATTATATAACCTAACCTAACTTAATATTATCATTCAAAAGAACATAACTTACATTTAAATAATTTACATTTAAATTACAAAATTTATTTATAAATAAAAAAGAAATAAATGATGTGACATTTATTCACCCCCACTATTTTCCTAACATAACCTAACCTAATACTCCGTATAATTGAACCTTACCTAATGTAATTGTACATATCAAAAGATCAACCTCTAATGTAACTTAACCATACCTAATTTAATCGTACGAATTAAAGGAACAATATTAAGAGAACTCGGATCCTATGAGTTTGAACAGGATAATATCACTTCAAACTATTTTCATTTAATATGAAGTACTTGGGTTAATTAATACAACTATTAATATTCTTCTACATTGTTCACATGAGCATGATGTTAGCACGGTATTAAATTAGAGTTCCTGGTCAAAATGTGTAGTAGACTTCATTAACATCCTCCGTATTACTAACTGATGATGGATCTATTTTTTTTATGCTCTAATACTAAATTTAAATATTTGAATAATTAATATATAATTCAGTAATATTCACAAAATATAGTCTACTAGAGGTGCAATTTTAACAACTATTTTCTAATTCCTTGAGGCGAATCAAGTTGCCGACAAACTCGCTAAACTGATTTTACAAAGCAACCACGCCAATATCATCCTATTAGGTGATCCTCCAATGGAGGTGCAATACCTTCTCCACGTGGACCTTATACGATTCTATGGGGTCGGTACTATGACCCTGTTATTTTATGTGGTATTTTGTGAAATGGTGTGGTGGAATTATGACGGGTATGGTGGAATTGTGGCGGGTATGGTGGAATTGTGGTGGGTTATTGATATGTGGGGTAGGTGAGGAAAGAGAATGTAAAAAATAGAGGAAAAAAGTGAGGAGAGGGAAAAGTAATGATTTGCGGTAAAATATGATGAATTGTGGCAAATTGCGATAGGGTGTTGCCAATTATAGAAAAGAACAGAGCCTATATAATCTTTACTTTCGTTAATATTTAAATAAAAGGGGCTCCCCCACCCTTTCTACCAAAAATAAAACAGAATATAGTTCACTTCCAACTTAAGATATTTTAAACGAGTGTAATCAAGTCAAACCCTCTATGTTCGGTAGACATTCGAGCCGAGCTAAACTTTGAACAGGATCAAACCGATCTTCAACCGTATTAAACCCGAGCACTTTGCAAGCCGATTCAATTTACATGCACACTTAGTCCCGAATATTATTTATGGTCCAAAAAGGCAATGCTAAAAAGCCTTAAAAAAAAAGAAGGGGGGAAAATTGAAGGACTACAAAGTATAAACTTTCCAAGACGCTCCTCTTCCTTCTCCCTCGTTCTGCATCATCTGTCCCCACATCCACAGTGACCACTCTCTACTGTGGTCTCCACTCTCTTTCTCCCTCTCCTCTTTCTCTCTCTACTGCACTGTATTTTTGCTCTGCATTTCCCCCTGGAAACAAGCTCAGTTACCCAGAAAACTCATCCATAACCAAATCAGCCCTCTTTCATTCTCTCTTTCTCATTCCCAGACTTCCACACTACTACTGCTCTCTTTACTTACTTACTTACTTCTCTTCTCCATCACTTTCCCTAGAGTTTTGCTGCAGGATTTCTTCTGCATCATTTTATCAATCATTCACTTCCTACACACTGTTTACCAAATCTACATTCCCTCTCCATTTCCATTTCTGACTTTGATTTCTGCTGCACCAGCTGTTTTGATGCCGATGTGACCTGCTAATTCCTCATCTCTGCCTCGAATAGCTCAGGACAGTAGTAAAGATGCATACATTGCTTATGGAATCTACATTCTATCTTTTATCGCTTGATTCTGCAGCTGTTTTGATGGCGATGTGACCTGCTAATTCGTCATCTCTGTATCGAATCCACAGTCGTTTCGTTTGTTTCTTGGTTGTCGTTGTGGCTTTTGCATATATTCTTGCTCTTGATAAGTTCATTTCGACGACGATATTGTTAGGAGGATGCAGATTCGAGTTGTGAGCAGGTTGCTGCTGCTTCGATGTTATCGATTTCTGAAGGAGATGGTTAGCGATTAGGTTTTTGGTGGTGTTGTACTGTTTTGTGTTGATTTGTGTTGTTTTTTCTTCGCGGATCGTAATGAGTGAATCAGCTGCTAGAACGTCGTCGTCGTCGTTGGCGATAACGGAGAGGAAAGTGAACAGTCATAGACCGGGAGGATGTGTCGGCATTTTTTTCCAGCTCTTTGATTGGAATCGGAGGTTCTATAAGAAGAGATTCTTCCCTAAGAAGCTTCTTCCTCCAGGTTTGTATCAATCTTTCTCTTACTCTTTATATTTCAATCTCTATTTGTGGTTATGTCTTTGATTGGGAGTCTTTCTGTTGATTTTGATTGTCTCAGCTCGTGCTAAAGTGTCGAAGAAGTTCAATGCGGATGAGAAGTTGCCTGTTGGAAGGCACTTACTGGTATGAATCTCTCTATCACTGATTATTTATCAGAGTTTTGTTTAAAAATGAGTGTTGATTGGTATGGTGATTTGTTTTGAATATAGATTGCTGATGAGAATAGTGGAGGGTTTCCAAGTAATATGAATGCGAAGAAGAATGGGAGTCATAGGATTGAGCCAAAGAAGAATGAAATGCAAACTCCTGGATTGGTTGCCAGGTTAATGGGGTTGGAAGCCATGCCTGTGAAGGATAAATCTGATAAAAGTTCCCCCAATAGCAAGAGCAATGTAGGAGGTGGAGCATCTGGTGGTGGGATTGATGGGATGATTTTGAGCCCAGAAAAAGGGAATGTGAGGCCACAAAAGATTCAGAAAACAGGGATCGTAGAGAAGCGACCGATTACTAGACTTGGAGCTGAAGCTTTGCAATTCAAGAATGTTTTGTTGAGGTCCAGGAAGCATCACCACCACCACCCTAAGCTTGCTTCCCCTGTGAAGAGCCCCAAAATGGGGCGGAATTCATCGAGGTTGCTAGATGCTGCTGCTAGGATTTTGGAACCTGGGATACAGGCGACGAATCGGGCTAGATGTAGTCTTACTTACACAACAAGCTCAATGGTTCAACCTTGCATGGATGATGTAATGAGCGAGGCTAGAGCCGATGTTGATTTGCAAACTCAAACTCAGTCCTGCCCTAGCTCGGGTGTTGGTCAGTCTCATGCACAAGGTTCTTGCAGAGGTCGTGGTAACTTGCTCGGACGTTTGGATGTTCGATCTCCCACAGAAGAACACCAACACCCTATGGTGTACAATTCATCCGGGTCCAATTTCAGAGAGGCCTTCTTTCATGGGTTGGAGGAAAGTAGGCCGAGACCAGCCTCGTATCTGCCGCATGAAACAGAAGTGGTCTTGTTGAAAACGAGGTACCAAGCTGAACGCGTTTCACCTCGAGAAGAAGACAGCAGCGTCAGACCGGTTCAGAATGAAGTGATCAGGAATAGCACAACACATCAATCTCAAAACCATAATCAGATCCCAGCAAGTCGGATGTTTACCTCTCAGAAGGGTTCTTCACCTTCAACTGTCATAAAGGATAGGACTCAACGGCGCAGTCAAATGCAGCCGGGCGACAGAGTTCCATCAAGGTCTAAATTGGCAAACACACAGCACGGGAGAAGAGGACCATCAGCTATATCTGCTGCTTCTTCAGAAACCAAGGATTTCATTTCCCTTAACCGGAATCTAAATAGGAATCGAGTAATGGCACCTAACAAATCTGCTAGAGCTGACACCAGTGTTGAAGCTGAGAGACGATTCTGCACAGGAAAGAACGATCCTTTAGCTACACAGCGAAGTCCTGTTCGGAAAAGGAGGACTGTAAATGGTAATGGACAAACCAGCAACACGGGTTCTGCAAGTTCATTGCTTGAGAAGCAGAGGAGTGGTAGGGGCAATGTTGGGATCGTAAACAAGACTACTAATACCAACGCGGTGCATCGGACTTATGTCAAAAGTAGGTCATCAAATCAAAGAGTAGTTAGCAAAGATACAGATGTCGTGTCATTCACCTTCAGCTCCCCGGTAAAGTCTAGCACTCGTACCACCTCTCATAGTCAGATGGATATGAAGAGAAGGGACCAAACTAGCTCAGTCACCAACACCGGTGAGAAATCACAGCAGAAGTTGAAGTCGAAAGAGAACATCACCAAGATGCCTTGCCAAAATTCTTCAGCAATGAGTGGAGATGCTCTCGGTGCTCTGTTGGAGCAGAAACTGAAAGAGCTAACACATCAAGCAGAGAACGAAGCAGTGACAGGATTCATGCCATCCGCAAGAACAACTGCTACCATCCTGCAAGAACTAATATCTGCATTGACAGCTGAGAAACCAGTTCCTTATGAAGATGGAACCCATGGAGCTGAGATAAATGAACCTCAGTCTGGAAGCGATAGCGTGGATGGAGATTCTCAGGTCTGTTTCTGTGTTACTAAGTTATACATATGCTTTCGACCTTTGCACTCTTCTACTGCAGCGTTTAGTCTTGTTAGTAGCTGTGAAGACTTGAATTCTCAAATACTCTTTACCAGAGTTTATTTTTAAAATTTTTTTGTGTAATTTTTAAAGTCTGCTGTAGGTTTGATGTCTAGTAAATTTGACTTATTCCACTTTGATAAAATTACAAAAGAAATCAAGGTGAAGTTCAGGATGCATCCTGAGTAGATGGTTCTATTCTACGAACTAACGAACCTATCTATAATGGCTGTGCAAAATATGGAGAAATTGCATAATGTTTTTTCACATGGTAGGGAACTTTGTTATCTGGCGTGAATTGAATGCTATCATGTATACAACTAGGTCATCAGTCAATACAACAACACTCGCATTATGGGCAGCGGCGGATCTCGACTTCCAAATTAGGGGTGTCCAATTATCAGTAAATTCAGTAATGTTAATATTTGAGCTTTTTTAGGTGTGTCAATTTAACACATGTTTATATTTTCCCTTTCCAAATAATACAAGCTAGTTAAATTTTTGGGGGCCGGTGTCCATGGACACCTCTACCATAGCCCCAGATCCGCCCCTGATTATGGGTCCTGTTTTTGGGTGTGTTCTTTTGGGTAAGTTTGGGTAAATTTTGGCCTGAAGTTTTGGGAGAATTTGGAAAATTTTGGAAAACTTGGATAGATTGGATAATGTGTAATATAAGTGTTATATGTTTTGTAAAATTTTCAAAAGTTTTCACATTTTCTAAACTTCCCCAATTTTACCCGAATCTACTCTTACCCTTCTAAAAGATCACACCTACATGTAGATATGGAAAGATCTAGATGTAAGTACCAGCGACTGAGACCGATATGATTTGTAAATATCCCTTTTATTCTTTTTCCTTTTTTTTTGGGTTGGGGGGGGGGGGGGGGGGTTTATTCACCTGACATGCCATTGAAAATTGGCTGAGAATGTTAATGATGTCCAGTTCTTGTTTATATGTATTATGATCCACATGTTGATTCTGTGCTCGTCTCAGCTAGTATTTCATGCAACTACAATATGAGCTTCATAATTTGGAGCATGGTGTTCTTCTCATTGTCCTCTCCTCTCCTCCCCTACTTTTTTCTGTTTTCGTAGTTTTTTTCAATGATGTTGGAGTTGATTTGTTGGTGATGCTTTCTGGTTGACTGACAAATGATCCGGTGTTCTTGGTACCCTCAGGCCGATTCAAGTATAAAAAGGTCTTCAGACGGGGTTTCTCGTCAGCTAGATCATTTCAGCCCAGGATGTGTTCTTGATGCATCGTTTTCAAACGACAGCTGCATTTCAAGCAGCATTGATGATAGTTCAGGTAAAATTGTAGTGCATGCCTTTTGATTCTGTACATTTTATCTCTACCGTGTACTTACCTTTTTCTGATTACAGGACATAAACTTCAGCTCGATCATACGCATTTACCCTCTGACACTGTACAACAACCAGCTCGTAGCGAAGCCGATCTTGTGGACTCTGCATCCTCAGCAAATAAGACCAGATGCTACGATGTGACACCCGTGACTGATCTTCTGAAACACACAGCCAGAGCACTGCAAAACGTCGACCTTGTTCAGGTTAGATTAACTGGAGCCAAGCTCGACTACGCGCACGAAATTGTTCTGTACACAGAGATGGTGTTTGCCAGTGCCGGGTTAGACAGTTCGACCAGATTTGTGGATTTCCTCCTCAGCCCATTTCTCGATGAACTGGAGATTCTTGTCAAAGCGGCGTGGAAGAATACGGTCATTCTCGGTTTCGAGATGAGGAAGGGGGAAAATCCTGTGAGACAATTCCTGTTCGACTGCGTGATCGAGTGCCTCGACATAAAGTACAACAGACACAATAATTCGGGGTACAAAGCATGGATGAAACTGCAGAAGTGCATGAGTTCCGACGTTTTGATCCAACTGTTCGACGAAGAAGTGAGGAATTGGATTAGTGTTTCTGGGAAATCTCCAGATGAGCTGATAGAGAGGGATATGAGCAAATCACTGGGCAAATGGACCGACTTTGAGATCGAAGCTTTTGAAGCAGGTGCTGAAATAAGTCACGATATCGTGCAGACCTTGGTCGATGAAATGGTGATCGAATTTTGTGGGTGTTAATAATAATTAAGCTAAGCTTCGCTTCTTGAGAACATTCACCACATTCGATCGGTTGAGAAATTTTGTACAAATCGCTACTCTTTCTGGAGGATAGTTGTTACTGTTAGTAGTTAGCTGTGACATAGGTCCGATAATTTGTAGAGCAGAAATGTATTGACGTTCATAGCTTAATGTAACCCTACCGCAAATTTTCTAATTCATGTATTAATACTTTTGAATGCCTTTTCATTTTATAAGTAAGCATGATCATTTGCTAACCCTAATCAACACAATCAAAACATAATTTGTGCTCAACCAACCCAGAATTTGTTCTAATCCATGCATTTTTATTTGACAAACATTTAGGTATCTATTCAATACAAAGATGATTCATGCTCATTTCACTACTAATACCACTATATATCATGACAACAAAGACTGAAAAAAAGTGGCAAAATCAATCCCAGAAAATCCCAAAAGTATACACCCCAAAAAAACCCTAAAAAACCCTTAAAAAAGGGTTACAATCGAATCAATAATACCGGGTACTAAAAACAGCACTCTTCCTCAACACATTGCTCCTCTTTCCTCCCTTACTTTCGCCATTAATGGTGGTCGAAGCTGCGATCGACAAACCCTTCAACTCCTCCATACTCGCATAGCTTTTCCTGGTCATCGTCCCCATTAATTTCCCACCACTCTGTTTCTCCCCTGAATTCGCATACCTACTCCCTCCGCCGCTCTTCGCCGCCGGGCGCGGCGGCGTCGCTAAGTTCTTCTCTGCCCTCGGAATCCGATTCTCCGGCGGCCGCCGGTTCTCTTTCCTCGCCGCAGACGAGAAGTCCGGCACCGACTGGCCCAGAACGGAGGACCTCCGCCTCTTCGCCGGCTCCACGGGGCTCCCTTGAAACCTGACTGATTTCTTCTCCGGCACGAATTCCGACGCCGGCGGGTCGAAATTCCTGTCAAAATTCCGGCGGAGTTTCGATTCTCGGAGTCGGGCGTAAGCGTAGTAGCGAGGGCCTCGTTCCATGAAGTAGGAATCGGTGGTGATTTCGAGGTTCAGTAGTTGCAGAGATCCGATTGTCTCCGCCATTGATGAAGAATCGAAGATCTCTGAGTTTTTGTGAATTGTTGTCTTTGTTTTGAGTCGACGATTTTGATGTTCTCTGTGAAAAGTTGGGGTTACTGCAACGGTCTGATCTATAGAGAGAGAGAGAGAGAGAGAGAGAGAGAGAGGTTTATGGGTCTTGATGTGGGGGAGTTTGTTTATTAAATGTTTTATTATGAGGTCCTAGTAACGTTCTTAATTTTGATGGAAATGGGAGGTGTGATGTGGACCGTCGGATTCGTTGAGATTTTGAGAGCCGTTGATGGATGGAGGGTTCTGATTAAAAGATGAAAGTCGGATGGTAAAAAAGGTTATTTACGCCAGCGTGTTTCACTTTTCTTTTTCTGGGTTACACGTCAGAAGAAGGCATTTATAGTTTGCTAAATGGGTTAATTAGATAAGTTTATTAGTGCAATTTATAAGGTGCACATGCAGTATGCATTCCAAATACTACGATTATTCATTCTTGTTATTATGATTGTTTACTTTTGTTATTAGGAAAATTGTAATCTAATAAACCAAATTTTATGTCCATTTTGATCTAACAAACCAAACTTAACTTTTTGTTAATGGCAAACAGTACTTTAACATAATATTTTTCTTAGTGAACTTCCACAAATTTTCGGTTACCGAAAAATGACATGAATGTTTTTTTGCTGATTGAAATGAACCTAATTTAAATGAACAATGTGTTGGAAGAAAGACCCGAGCAACTATTGTCATTTTTCGGGTAACCGGAAATTGGTGGAGGTTCACTAAGAAAAATATTATGTTAACTACAGTTTGACATTAATAAAAAGTTAAGTTTGGTTTGTTAGATCAAAATGGACATAAAATTTGGTTTATTAGATTCCAATTTTCCTTGTTATTATGATTGTTCACCTCGTTCTTTTATGTGGATGGTGGGTTGCGGTTCCACATCGCACCGCAACTTCTCATATTCCACCACAATTCACCACAATCTACACCACAACCCACCACAATCTACTTTTTCTAATTTAATTTATCTTTTTATTAAAATTTTCATATTTTACCACAATCCACCACAACTTTCCCGACCCACCACATTACCTCCACACCGCACCGCAACCGGTCGTATAAAAGAACAGGGCCTAATACTATGATTGTTCACTCTTGTTATTATGATTGTTCATTTTTGTTATTATGATTGTTTACTCTTGTTATTATGATTGTTCACTTGCAATATATTTTGAAGTACATACTTCGAATGGACGTAATACATATTAGTCTTGTTGGAAAAAAAAAATACATATTAGTTTATTAGACATTTAGACCTATCCAATTAAGCAAAAATAAAAAATAAAAAACACTTCTGTCAAGCAGTGAAACTTATTTGATCACAAATATTTTCTTTTGATTTGAGCTTCTTAACTCTTTTATGCTATGGTAAAGTGTGATTATGATTAAGTTGGTAAAATGTTGATAGTACGGTAAGTTCTGGTAAATAAAGACTAGTGAGGTAGGTAAGTTGGTGAAAAACTAGATAAATGTGGTTAGTAAGATTAAATGTGGTTAATGTAGTTAAGTTTTATCCATAACGGAAAAGAGCAGGGTCGTTTTGAGATGACATGAGTTCAACATACACAATCCTAGCATTAACAACTTTTAAATATCACAAAATAGATGTCTCCAAAAGAGAAATGTTTTGAGACTAGACATGAGTTCAATATGCTTTCACAGTTCATAATACACAATCTGCAAGATTAATGAATGTTTCATTTGTAATGATCCTGAATACTTTTGTAATCTTCGATTGTACGAATAAAATGACTTGATATTACTTGTTCAAGTTTTGAATTGTCGGACTATACGAGTATAAAATGACATTGCAGATCTCTTGTTCTCATTGCCTCCTGTGTACTCGTAAATGTCAAGATATTGTCGTACACCAACAAAGATCCTTTTCGCAGGACATTTTTTCCGTTTACGGTCACATAAATGTCTTTAAAAGGAGAAACAAAACCATAACTCTGCTTTGCAGAAGAACAAGCTCAGAATCAAAAGTCAGATTGTTCACCACAAGCTAGTAATCAAACCTTTAAATACATACAAATACCTAAAATGTTCCTCAATGTGTACAGCTTGTATTGAAGCTTGATAAGAACAATGTCCCAAAAACTTTGCTGATCTCCAATCAAGTTTTTCTGTATAACACACCAGCAAGTCTGAACCAAGTTTTGCAGAAAACCCCAACAAACATCAGTTTCCAAGCTCCAACATGATGATGTTACAAACTTACAAATTTCTGCACTTTAGATGGAGATCGTTTGGATATGCAAAGAGCTTCAATTCATTGCAGACTGCAAAATATTTCAATGCTGTATAATTTGCTCCATTTTAACTATAAGAGGGTTTCAGTATTCAACCCGGGTTCTTCTAAACTTTGTGATACTTGTACTTCTGACTGAGGTTAAATCTAGTAATACTGTCGTTAAATCCATGGAGCACTAGACTGCTCACGGCTTCAACACCTTGTTCCAGAGCTGCATCAATCTGTGCATAGAGTTCACGGGTTTAATAAAAATGTTACGTATCATGAAACGAAAAGAACAAGCCCTAAGATTATGAAAGTTAAGACCTAAGTACCTGCGATCGTTCTGTAGGACTGAACTTCTGTAAAAGAAAAGCTTTCATATCCATTGTTCCCGGCGGATTCCCAATACCTGAACAACATTTGGGTCCAATGAGAGGGTCTCTATTCCGTAAATTCCGGGGGACGAACAAAAAGGGATTTATTTCATGAAAACCAACCTATGCATAGCCGTGGAAACTCCTTTCGGCCGTCCAAATGTCCCATAACACTCTTCACTCTGAGCCAATTATGACATAAGATATTCGGTTGCGATTCGTTAATAAACAAATTGGAACCTGATTTTGATAAGCTAAATTCTTTGTAGTTTCTCTCGACATCCCCAAAGGTGACTTACCCGTTGTGGTGTCCATGTCCTGCTTTCGGCTGAACCCTTAACACGCCATTGGGCAAGCTCATCTCATCATAAATCTGTGCCAATTTCGAGTTCAAGTTAAACTGAAATTCATGTTGTGTAGAAGCAAAACGGGTAGAGAATTTATCCAAAAATTAGGTATAAAAAGCATACCAACAAGATGTGGCGCAAGGGTACTTTATAATACGCTGCCAGCGGTCCAACCTATATATTTTGCAAAGGATACCACCACACAATGAGTCAGGCACGAAGTAATAGATTTGAAAAAACACAGGAACAAAAAAAGAAGCGAGTTCTCATAGATAGGCGAAAGGATCAGTTATCGTTTCAGACTAATCTATCAGACCAGATGTGATTCATCAACTCATTATCAGCAAAAACCCCAAAACAATAACAAATGCTAAGACAATACCAAAATAGCAAGCATGGAAACTTTAATTAATAGCCGAAATAAGATCCAAGATCTGAAGATCATACTGATTCTCCACTGTGATTCATATATGTTTGAGGTTTTGCCACTAGGATTGGAACTTCCCCAACCGAACCTGCACTGAACACAACGTACGATGAACATCGAAGAAGTCACAAGAATCAGAGCAAATGTCGACGGACATAGAAGAAGACCAAGAACACAAATTCCTGAAAAAAGAGTACCTATTCCTATCAATGCCTTTGACTGTATGGTGTTGAGTGAAATACCCTGTCTCTGAGCAAATTTATCAATCATCTCAAACCCCACCTGACAAGAGAGACAACAAGGAAAATAAGAGAGTATCAAACTCGGCTCTTAGCTTAAGGGCCTGTCCGATTCGTGGGTAATGTAAGGTAAGATAAAGCTACATGACTACATCTGACAACTTTTGGCAAATTCGGGTAAGTTTTGGTAAGTTTAGGTGAGTTGAATTTATACCTATCCATAACTTATCAACCAGTTTCTACCTACTCCTGACTTACCTACAAATTGGAGAGGCCTTTACATTACATGAGATGTAAACCTTGTTTAGGGTTTAGGGTAAGATATGCTACGTGCGACGTACCTTTGCTAACTTTTGGCAAATTTGAGTAAGTTTTGGTAAAGTTTGGGTAAGTTGAAATTAAATCAACCCATAATTTATCAACCAGTTTCTACCAACCCATGATTTACCCAGGAACTGACAGACCCTAAATGTGAAATGGAAGCAACTCTGACCTTGTTCTTTTATACGGTACGGTGTGGGGGTGGTATCACCACTTACTATACTTCTCAATATTCTTCCACATTTTACCACACTTTACCACAATCATTACCAATATATCCAACTTTCCAAGAGACTCTAACACACCAACAGAAATATTCATCTCCTACCAACTTCAAGGATACAAAAAATGAGTCATCCTAGACTAACATAATCCAACTTCAAGGACACAATCTCCAATTTTCTCCATCCCATTTGCACTTTTTCTGATGGAAATTGACAGAACCACTGAATTTCAACAGACAACTCACCACTAGAGTTCATAGAAACATCATAAAAGCTCAATAAAACCAAGGAATGCCCCAAAATTCCACCAAAATTCCACCAAGTTACTGATAAACTTCCCCCACAAAATCAATCTTAATGTTTGAGATGGGTCACTCCCAAAATTGAACACCTGAACTCCAACACAATCAAACAGAACATCACAACCCAGAAATTCGAAATTGTTAACAAAAACAGGAGCGAAATTTACAGAAAGAAATGGGTTGAAGGAAGATAACATACATTATGGCGGGTGCCATGGTAATTAGTTCCAGGGTTACCCAAACCAACAATAAGCCATGGAGTGTACTCCAACTTCTTCTCTTTCGGGTCGTCGGGCAAAGAAGAAGATGCGGATACCCGGAAGGAATTCGGTCGAAACTGACCCGGTCGGAAATGGGTAGGTTTGGGGAACCATATCGGAGAACGAGGAGCAGAAATTGCCGTCGACATCCACGTAGTATCAACAAAACACACACAGAAATTGCCAGCGGAAATGGGTAGTTTATTATCCCCCGCTTGGATAATGGATATTTTGAAGGTAACCAAATTGATTCGGGTGGTCCAAACAGGGTTCAGACTAGGGATGGCAACGGGGCGGATCGGGGATGAGTGAGTATACCCCCTTCCCCATTTCTGCTCCCAAAATTCATCCCCATCCCCGTCACAATCCCCACTTTGTGAAATGATTCTTGCCACATCCCCATTCCCGCGGATTCCCCATCCCCAACGAGATTTTTTAAAACTATCCTAAATTTAACTAAATTTTAACCAAATCCGATTTTTAATCGAACCCGATTTTTAATATGTTCAAAATACAACGTATTTAACTTGCTCAAATAATAATACATCAAAATAAAACAATAATACATCAACAAGTGAGAATAAATTGGAAAATTACTACTTTGTCCTTCCCATTAATATATATATTAAATTTGAATAAAGGTTATTTGGTAATTTTAACATTTTCGGGGATGGGGATTCGGGGATGGGGACGGGGAATTCACCCCGGCGGGGAAAATGGAGACGGGGATGGGGAAAATTTTGTCCCCATCCCCGGCCCGTCTCCGAGTGGATTTTGGAAACCGTCCCCATCTCCAATGGGGACGGGTATTTTTCCCTAGAGCGGGGCGGGGCCCCGACGGGTTCGGGGATTCCCCGCCCCATTGTCATCCCTAGTTCGGACTTGGGAATTGGGATATTAAACGGGTCAAGGTCATCTTTTTCAATTTTCAATTCAATGAATTACTGATTTTTTTTGGAAAATTGACTTTGGTTAAATTTAGGTTAGACAAATTCGGTCAATGTCAAAATTCGAATGAGAAATTCATGTCGAGACCCGGTTTTATTTCACATTGAATAAATTCGGTCTATGTCAAAATTCGAATGAGAAATTCATGTTCAGACCCAGTTTTATTTCGGGTTGGCCCGGGCTGACAATTCGAAATAAGTTAAATTCCGATCAAAATCGTGTTCGGACAATAGAAAAAGAGAAATTTTATATCCGAGCATTTGGTAAACTCAATCAATATTAAAATTCGGACGAAAAACTCAATGTCTATATCCAGCTTTTCTGAATCATCAGACAAAATTTTGTCGACTCTAATTTTAGAATTATATCACATAAGTCAATTTGTGAAATTATTAGACTCCACCATTTGTTTTATTGTTACAAATATATGTGTCAGTTAACTCACCCTAAAGATATATTTATACATAATTAAATTATTACAAATATATGTTTCATTATTTTAAGAGTGTACAATCCACAAACTACACAAACTCCACCATTTCTTTCCATAAATATAAATTTATATTTAAATTGTACATTCTCCGTGATACATAATCAATTTCATACTTTTGAGGTAATAAATGATTGCGACATTTTTATACTCGATAAACATGTATATTTACTTTAAAATAGTATTTAAAATCATAAACACACAAACCTTAGTTAATTTCACTTAAGCCACTCTTATACTTTATTCAAGATACATATCATTTTTTTTTTGAACCAAATGAATTATTGAATTATACTAGCACCCCCTAATTATTTGTCATTGTAACTAATTCATAAAAATCAATAAAAATATATAGGGAATGAGGCGAAAAGTTAATTAATTGTCTAAAACATTTTTGAAAATACCCTTGAAATAAAGTAAAAAGCTTATTTATTCGGGACAATTACAATGAAGATTATCATTATTGGTTTGTAAAAGTCAATTAATTTGACAAGAGGCAGTACCAACTAGTTTATTTAAAACAAAAAACTTATAACCTAGTTTTTACACTAGTAGTTATTATTTTAAAATAAAAAGATTGTAGTTTGGTCATAGTATGCGCGCGACGCATTATAATTCATATGTGCAAACAAACTATGGTTTCCCAATTGTTATATCGTACATCATGTTGGATCTACTTAAATTCATCAATGTATTAAAATTTTTCAATAAATTTTTCAATAATTATTATAAATTTCATTGTAAGCTTATCACTATTAAAAAAATTCATCAATATTCTTAAACAATTATTTTTTTAACACCAATTAATCAATTATAACATATGTGGTGGACCAACCTTCACTACAGCACGGAAGTCTAAATAAGACCGTTTCAAGCGACCGTTTAATAAACGGCGCTATGAAGAGGCGGCCGACCGTTTATTAACGACCGTTAATGAACGGTCGCTAAATAACGACCGTAAAAATAAACGGTCGTTATTTAGCGACCGTTCAATTGAACGGTCGTCAATGAACGGTCGTTCCCCTTTTAATACCGTTCAACGGCTCGACTCACATTTCAATTGCGCAACTTCTCACCACTCTCACAACCGTTAACCTTTCTCCCTCTTCTTGCTACCGGCGAATTGGACCGGAAACCGCCGCCTGCCGCCACATTCCGCCGGAACCGACAACGGTAAGTCCTCCTCTTCTCCCTCCTTATCAATTCTTCTAAGTTTTTGGTGGTTAATAACAACGTAAGCCCTCCCTCTTGCTAGCAAATCGGAACCGCAACAGCCACTTTTTGGGCCCCTTCGCCGCCACGTCCGCCACGCCGCTGCCGGGTCGCCGCCGTCACTGCCGCCCTCGTTCTATCCAGTAAAATATTTGAAATTTGTCAATTTTGTTAATTATATATTTAGTTGTATAAATTATGAGCATTCATTAATTAGGTTAGTATTTGTGAATAATTTGAGTGAATAATTAGTATTTATTCGGTTAATTTTTGTGTTAGTTGTATTAGTTTAATGATATGTTGTGAAATTGTAGGTTAATTAGGTTAGTTATATCACTGTTTAAGTATTGTATGTTAATTAGGTTAGGTATGTGGTGAAAATTGTCAATTAGTTTAATTGTTTATTTATGTGTATATTGTTGTGTTAATTGTGTTTTATTATTGAATTTTTGTATTAATTGTATGTTACATGTATTAGTTAGTAATGTTTTGAAATATTTATTGTTTTAGTTATGAAAATTGTTAATTGTATGTTTATGTGTATAAATTATGAGCATGCGTAAATTAGTATATTATTAGGTTAATACATGTGTAAGGAAACGTTCAGAATGAAAGCGTCCGTGTTGTGGACAATAAGCGATTTTCCAGCGTACGGTATGCTTTCTGGGTGGACCACCGCAGGTAAGATGGCTTGTCCATATTGCATGGACAAAACAAAATCACGGTGGCTGAAACATGGGAGGAAACAGTCATGGTTTGATTGTCATCGACAGTTTCTCCCTATGGACCATCCTTATCGTACTAACAAGAGTGCGTTTTCTAAAAAACGGGAAGAACATTCACCTCCACCCCCTCGCCTTAATGGGAGCCAAGTTTTGGAACAAGTGACAAGATTACCTACTTGACCCCCCATCACTTGCTGAGTTCGACCTACTTGACGATCGAGATGGCTCGGGAGACGAACTATTTAGTGATGATGAAGAAGGAGAAGATCGGGGTATACTAGAGAGGGTGGAGGACAATGATTTAGAAGGAAATGAAGCATTGGAAAACGCCGCATTTGTTGAGTTGCTTAGTGATGATGATGATGAGTAGGTCACACGTGTAGGTTCTTTTGTTTGAATTGTCATTTGGTTTTATTACGTTGTGCGATTAACAATTTAGAATTTTATTGTTTTATTTTGTTTAGGGTTATAATTTAATTTGTTTTCATGATTATTCGATTACTCATTAGTTGTAAAATTATTTTAAATTACTCATTGCATGCATCAATAAAATTAGTTGTGCGGTCAATTATTGGTTATTATAGTGCAGCTTAAGAAAACACAATGTCCCCACCATCCCCTCTATGGAAGATCCAGCCCGGTAATCCTATCGACCCGTCCGACCCGAAAATCCCCCTGATTAGGGGGGAAGACTGGTATTTCAACTTTATTTATAGTCAATACATAATAATTAATAAATATTGCGCCTCTCTCACTTATTGCTCGTTTCTTGTAGGATCTCAATGCCTGAGGTTACTAAGGTCGTGTCGGATAGTTTAAAATCTCATTACCAGGGGGAGGCTCTTAGTGCTGGTGACATGAAAGATCATGAGAAGATGGTTTATTGGTCGTATTTCTATGTAAGAATACAATCCTTCGGAACCTACTTATTTTATTTGGATTTCGTTATTATATATGGGACATTAAATATGTGTTTAACTGTTTTAATTGTTATTGTATAGCAACGTTTCGAATATGAATTGGACCTGGCTCAGGAAGTCTTCAACATGTGGCATAGCAAATTCAGCAACCTCCTTAAGGGCCTGGTCTACCGGGAGAAACATACCCCAAGGAACAAACTAATCCCCCATTTGTCGATGAAATCCGGCGAGGATGTGGGCTAAACGAGGAAGAAGCCTATAAGCGCCGGTCGAGGCATACACGATTTAATCGGAACAAAGCCCCGGACCAGAATAAGCACTACGGTGGGGCGATGTCCGCCGGTAAATACTTGCGAAAACTGGTAAGCCTCCCATCATCTTTAACTTTGACGTTTTTCATCAATACAAATTATACGGTAATATATGTAATTTTTCTAAATATATTCCTAGGCTAGTGACGGGATCCATCCATCCCCCGCGGACGTCATAGAGCACTATCATCAGAACAAGACGACCACGGCAACAAGCAATGGACTGACCCGAAGGCGGCCAAAGTTTATGTAAGTCATTTTCTTCTAAAATACGTTTAATACTTTATTTGTTGGAATTGTTGTTGGAAGTTGGAATGTGCAACTCATGTTTAGAAACGAGCGTGTGGCTCGATAGGACTAATCGGCGTGTGGCCGTAATCGAAACTTGATTGTATGTGTTGGAATTGTTGTTGGAAGTTGGAATGTGCAACTTATGTTTAGAAACGAGCGTGTGGCTCGATAGGATTAATCGGCGTGTGGCCGTATATTGTTACTTGATTGTATGCGTTGGAATTGTTGTTGGAAGTTGGAATGTGCAACTTATGTGTAGAAACGAGCGTGTGGCTCGATAGGATTAATCGGCGTGTAGCCATATGTTGTTACTTGATTATATGTGTTGGAATTGTTGTTGGAAGTTGGAATGTGCAACTTATGTTCAAAAACGAGCGTGTGGCTCGATATATAGGATTGTATATGTTCAAATGTTCGTTGTTGCAGGTTAATGTTTTGTGTTATGAATTTGGTATAGTCCATATTACAAAGGAAACTCTGCCGAAATTTCTATGTAACTCTCCCTATATTACCTTAACTGTGGCATCTATTGATAATGTGTTTTGTCAACAAACAACATGACCACTTTGCTTTACGTTTAGTTGTGGTTTTAATTATCATTAGTATTGATAATTTGCAGAATGAATATCTTGAGCAAGTATCTGCAGCGGGCTTGGAGCCCAATACTGTGGAAGCCAACGCGGTGTTCTACAATGTCGCTGGTGGGTTCTCGGTTAAGAATCAGTCCGTCTATGGCCTAGGATCCTCGACGGGCATGTTCTACGAAAGGCCGGCCCGCTATGCACGCCACAATGGTCAGGGTTCTTCTTCCTCATCCGGCGCCCCTACCCCATCTGCTTATGCTTCTTTGGTGGCTGAACAACAAGCTTTGAGGAGTCAAGTCTCCCAATACCAGCAAACGTTGAGCCAACTTGAAGGAAGATTGTCCCAAGTAGAACAAAATCAACAGCAGCAGCAGGGGACTCAATTCTCTCCCTCTAACTTCATTAATGACCCCCCTTCTTCATAGTGTTTTTGAGGACAACTTTAAAAACTTGTCGGATATGTAATATATTTTGCGACCGTTGACTAGCGACCGTTGACTTGCAACCGTTGACTTTATATATATATATGCTATCGCTTATGATCGTTCATTTTTATATATATATTATTATTTGCGACCGTTCATTTTGTGACCGTTTGGCACTTATACTTCAAATATATTCTGGACAGATTGTATTACCAGAAACAACCCTCGACAAAATTTTTTTTAAAAAAAATTTAAATGGGCGACCGTTCAGCTGAACGGTCGCTAAGTAACGACCGTTAACAAACGGTCACTTTGCTGAACCACCGTTCATAAACGGTCGCTGTGCCGAACGACCGTCCATTGAACGGTCGCTAGTTAATGAACGGTCGTTCAGCACAGTGACCGTTTATGAACGGTCGTTAAATAGCGACCGTTCAAATGAACGGTCGCCCGGTTCCACAAACGACCATTCAGAGGCGACCGTCACGAACGGTCGCAAATGAACGGTCGCCCGCCCCTCAGAACGACCGTTCAAGCTAAATTGTGACCGTTCATAACGGTCTTATTTTTGTTACCATGTTGTAGTGCTTGCTCCATGATCTATGATATAGGCCCTGTTCTTTTATGCGGTATTTTGCGGAATGGTGTGGTGAGGTGTGGTGGAATTATGACGGGTATAGTGGAATTGTGGTGGGTTATTGGTATGTAGGGTAGGTGAAGAGAGAGGATATAAAAAGTAGAAGAGAAAAATGAGGAGAGAGAAAAGTAATTATTTGCGGTAAAATGTGGTGGGTTGTGGCAAACTGCGGTAGGCTGTGGCACCGCAGTTTGCCAACCGCAGAAAAGAATAGGGTCATATATAATTTGTGATTATCTCTTAAAAATTTACCTTATTTTTATTCATATGAAAAAAATACTACACATACTAAACTATATTTAAAATATTTTTATAATTTGAATACCATCACAAAAATACCTTAAAAAGCTAATTAAGCTAGGATATACATTACGAACACAACTTGGAAAAGAAACTACTATAGTCGGTACTTGGATCCTATTAACGTACGCCGCCTTATAATATCTTGCGTTGCAATACAATCCAGGGTTCCTATAAAAAGGGCAACAGCTATACCCTTGTTCTTCTATACAATCTGAGGTTTAATTTTCTACGTTGGTACGTAGTACGTAAGAACACCAAATCCAAGCAACTTCTCAAACACCAAACAATGTCTGCGTCTACATCGTCGACGACCAAGATGGTGACACTGAAGAGCTCCGATGGCATAACCTTCGAAGTGGCGGAAGTTGTGGCTATGTTGTCCCAGACCATCGGATACATGATCGAAGACGGCTGCGCCGACAATGTCATCCCTCTCCCGAACGTCACTGCCAACATTCTATCCAAAGTCATCGACTACTGCAAGAAGCACGCCGATGTTGGGTGTCATGGTCGTGACGCTGCTGTGAAGGCTTGGGATGATGAGTTCATCGAAGTCGACCTAGATACACTCTATGATCTCATCATGGTACGTTATTATTCCCTCCGTTTCATCTTTAAAAGTCACGCGGTCAAATTTCAAAAAAATTCATAATAGTTTTGTAAAATTAAAATCATTGGTTTCGTAATGAAAAACATTATCATAAAAACATAATGTTGCGATTGTTTATAATATATTGTGTAAGAAATTATCAATAAGAGATTGACATTAGAGACCGTGACCAAGTTTGATTGATTTTGGTTTTGTTAGGTTACTTCTTTAAAGTGTTTCTTTTTGGCCGCAAAAGGGTTTGTTTGAAGCTATTGGTTTTTGGCCATGGTGAATAGCTATTTGACATGTTTAGTAAATAGTTTTTCATAATAGTTTTGTGGATCCAAGTAAAGAATTACTTTTCAAAAACTTATTTGGAATATATAGTTTCTTGAATAGCTTTGAGAAATAACTAAATTAAACAGTTAACCCCAGTTTACTGTTGGTCGCCAAAGATCTTGGTTGAGTTATGATTTCTTATCTTTAGAGTAACAAGTAGATATGTACTGTTTGGCATATTTTTTTTGTCTCCATAGTTTGAAAGTTAATATCTATTATAGATTTTTGGAGATTTTAATATGAAGAGAATGTCATTATTTCTGCTCGAAAAACTTAGGAAAGTGTTATTAACTATAGAAATATCTAGTTTTTGTAAACTTTCCTTAAAAAGCTTCACAATATTAAAGATATTTACTTTCCAATTTCACCTGTTTTAATTACATGACACAAACCACAACTTAGGCAAATATAAACTCTCAAAATTAATACATAAGCCAAAAAATAAATGTACAAAAAATCCATGTATATATGTTGTTGATGTGGATAAATTAATTAACTCTGGGATATGAATGCAGGCTGCTAATTACTTGGAAATAGAGGGTTTGCTGGAGCTGACATGCCAGAAGGTAGCAGACCTGATCAAAGGGAAGTCTCCAGAAGAGATTAGGAAGATGTTTAACATTAAGTATGACTTCACCCCTGAACAAGAAGAAGAGATTAGGTGGGATAAATCCACCACAATTCCACCACGCCGCACCGTGCCATATCGCAGCCGGGCGTATAAAAGAACATGGACATACATCTAACTCAAGTACGAAATCACCTTGGGCGGCCCACTTGACTCAGACCCTGTTCTTTAAGGGTGTAGAATTAAGTTATGTAAGATACAGTTATGTTAGATTAGGAAAGTTAGGTAAGAAAAGTAGTAGAGGTAGGTATATATTACATCACTAATTTCATTTTTATATTTAAATAAATTTATCTGAGTTGAATAAATAATTTTGAATATAAATGGTCTAAAAGTAAGTTATGTCCTATTGGGTGGCAAGGTAAGATAAAGTGAAGTTAGATCAAATCAGACCAGGTAAGATAATCCTACCAAATTAAAAATCAGAGACCCAATCTTAATGGGCCCAAATTAAAGAAGGAAAAGGGAAAATGGAAAAGGAGAACATAAAATAATTCTGTTATGATGGCAGTTAAAATTGGCGCGAGTAATCAGCAGCCATAGTTTACAATTCTCCTCTTTGTTTTGTTTAAACCATCCCTTCAAAAAACAAACCTCCTCATTGAACAACCACCCACATTTGTCACTCAAACTCTTAATCAGAAATTCTCCTCAACATATCTTCATTTCATGAACATCAATCAATTGAATGACATTCGGATACATCGCACCCAATTAAATTAAATTAAACAAACCTTAATATGGAGGTGAAATTAGTGATCAACGATACAGACACGATGAATTTGACAGTAGAGCCATCAAACACCATTCTTGACATCAAGAAAAAGCTCTACAAGGCCATCAATGTGATGCCCGTATGCCACCAACGCGTAACCTACAAAGGCAAAATCATTGACGACAACGACGCGACTCTTGAGTCGTGTCACATTGTCAATGGTTCCACCATTGAAGTCCAAAGATTCGACCCGTATCAAGGAAATAGACCTCAGGAAGTGAAACTGCTTCTTAAACTCCCCGACCAATCTTCCCCTGTCTCTTTTCTCGTCAATCTTGATACTGATTATGTCTTGCATCTCAAGCAAAAACTGGCCCAAGCAAATCCAGGTCTGTTTCTTTTATTTAATTCTTACTTATGCATGGTTTGAGCATTGTTTAACTTGTGGTCCTTGTTTTGATAATTTTGTAAGAGTTTTAAGCCTTTGTTGCTGATTAATATGGGCGTCAACACAATATTAAGCAGTTATCAACACAAGATTAAGTAGTTCTTGTTCGTTTCCTTGGAAAAATGGAAGATGTTTATCATGATGTTATTATATGAGTGGTTTTAATGATTGAAGCTATTAGGTGAAAATTTTGTTGTTTGAAGCTTATTGATCGTGTTTTCAATAATTTGTAAGCTTTGTTATGTATCACTCATTCAAGGCTACTTAATCACATAAAAATTAAACTAATTTGTGTTTATAATGTCATTACGAATTCATATTCCCTTTCCTACATTGGTAGTCCCTTCGCAAATATAATATGGTTATGATACAATTTTTAAGCATCTTAGTGTGTTAACGAAATACAGAGAAGTGCCTAAGAGCTAGTCGCTCAAACGACATGGTGGTGGGTGGTATATTGTCTCTTCCTAGATTTGAATTCAAGTAGCCACAGTTTTTATGGTGGATATTGTTGGTGCTCTTGTAGACTCTTTATGAGTATGTTTTCAAGGCAACGCCTCCGCTCGACACAATTTGATACTTGTGTTACCCCTTCCCCTTCACGCTAGTGTAGCACTTGGGGGTAAATTGTTATAAAGTATGACTTAAGTGAATTGAAGTGACTACTTATATCATCAAAGCTTACCTCCCTTATTGGAATACCGTTTCTAGAGAACTCCACATTTAAGTGTGATTAGCTTGGATGGGTGACTTTTTGGAAATGACTTTTAAATAACGTGTGAACTAAGATGAAGCACACTAAATGACTCGTGATTATTTGTAGGGCTAGTCATCAATCCTTGAAGGCATTTATAATAATGTTTGCGGCCCAATTAATTAGGGGCCGAAACACTACAAACGGTGTAAGAGCAACCGATAATCGTAAGTCATGCCAATAATTGAAAGGTCTATATCTGTCACATAGTAGGGTAAAGATTCTCAATTGTGTAGTAAGTCAAAAGGTAATGTAAGTCGGTCATTTATGAAGTGCGAGCCAATACAAGAACATTATGGTGTTACATAAAGGTGAACATAAAAATATTGTAATAATATAGTTACAAGCATTGCTTAAAAGAGTTGAAATGACAACTTATATCACCAATGTGTACCTTTTTTTTAAAGTTCATCTGTTGAAGACTCCACGTACAGTTAAGCATGTATGGTTTGGAGTATTCAATAAATGAGGAACCTCCTAATAATTTTTCTCAAATAGAACACATGAACAAGGATGGAAACTTTAAAAGAACTCGTGATGATTTTTGAGGTCATTCATCAACTCTCGAAGCCATTTTCGATAATGTTTCCGGTCGAGATAGCTAGGGGCCGAAGCTTTACAACTATCCCACTAGAGCTACATCTGTAGGGGGGCAAAGGGCAGTCTGACTTTCCAATGAAAAATACAAATAAGAAGTTTACATGGTGATTTAATTAACTAAATACTTATCGATCACTTTGGTTTGAAGGTGTTACTTGCAGGGCTTCGAATTGGTAGGCTAACATTGAATCAGAATGGTAAAATTGAGATGGAGGATGACACATGTTTGAGCCAATACTTTCTCTTAGATGGGTCTAAGATTGATGTCTCCGTTGATCCATCCTCGCCCCCATCAAGCTCATCACCCTCCAAGAGAAAGGCGTCCCAACTATCTTCAAGCTCATCATCTTCCAAGAGAAAGACACCCGAAACCCCATCAAGCTCACCATCATCGAAGAGTACGACACATCTTCCTACATCTAGCTCACTATGTTCGCAAAAAATGACAGTTGAGGTGTTAACCTTATCTAAAAAGAGACTTAATATAGAAGTCAATGCCTCTGATAATGTGGAGGTATATTTCATCATCTTTATTTAACATACTCCTTTCCTTCCACAATAAGTGTCACTGACAATGTGCTACCTTAAAAACAGTAAAAAGTTAAAAATCACAATTGTTCAGAGAGGGGTGGAATATAAGATCTTTTTGACAATTTGACATAATTTTCTCATTCATTAGGATCAAAAAATTTGTTTTGAAATTTGTGTGTAGGCGCTCAAAGATGAGCTGAAGAGGCTGCAAGCAACATAGGGATTTGAGCTTACAACAGATGGGTACTTCTTTATTCACAAGAGAGGAATTTTAGACGAGGAAAAGTCATTTTTATCAAACAATATTTCTGATGGTGATGAGATAGAGATTTTAAAGGAATTATTAGTTCTAGAAACTATTTCAATATCACATAATTAATGAGATGGAAATTTCATGATGTTGAATTGCTTCAAGAAATGCATATTCAAATTCTTTGCCATTTAAATTCTCTCTTATTTATTTGTGTGTGGTGTATATGGATGTTAGAGAAACCAAGGCTTTCTCTCCTAATCCTCTCTTCTTTTTTTCTTTTTTTTTTTGTGTTTGGAGTATATGGTTCGGAGAAACTAAGATTGTTTGAGTTTTGTGTTTGTATTAACTTTCCCATGGAATTTAGATCGAGAGTGAAGGTTGAGAAATGATCAACTCTTAAAAGATGTTCTAAAATATTTATTTTCAATTTCATGCCGTGTAAATATTGAGCAATGATAGGTGTGTTTTTTTAGAGGATGAGGGTTAGGTGGGCCAATTTTGGTACACTTTATTTGGAAAAGTTTGAAAAAACTAAGAAATATTGGAAAATTTGGGTAATTTAGGTAATGTGTAGTACATGAGTATTAGTTAAATGTTTAATAAAATTCTCAAATATGTGTTGATGTCCCTTTTTTTCGTTCCAATCCATAATTTTCCCCCTACTAGATGACTTTTTATGGATCTTCCATCTACTGATGAAGCTTATGGTTGCGAGTCACTGTAATGATATATGTAACTAGCAAATACCCGCGCGTTGCGCCTTGGTCAATTAAAAAAATATGTAAGTGTTGTTTGATATGATTTTAAATTAATAATACATCACAGTGGTATAAAATAGTGTTTTTGGAGATAAATAATCTACACTATGGAGTTTATGATTGAAAATATTCCAAATTGACTCTTTGACCACCAATAAACTAAAGTTTTACCATATTTTCCTAGACTAAACCAACACCAAATTCTGGTCGCAAAAAACTGACATGACATCGATAACGATACCACATGCTATGTAATCAAAATATGATGCAATTTCATTGGTACTAAGCACATTGACAGGTTCCAAGTATAAGCCGGACCTATTGGACAAGTTCCAGGTTTGACACGTTCGAGGTTATAGGTTCCAACCTATCGAATGACATATAAAAATAAGCAATGGGGGATAAAAGTGTATACATAACACAAATACTCACTCTGTCCAAAAATAATTGATTTCCATGCCAACGCGAATGAGATGCAGGCCTTGATCTTTTGGGGTATTGGACAATAATGCACTGAACTTTGACATTGGACAATAATGCACTGAACTTTGGGGGGTGTTGGACAATAATGCACTCGAGACAATTTCGACGGTGACAAACTTTGCGTGACAGACCGAGAAGACAAATATTTTTGGATCAATTCATCTCCTCCACCCGCTACATAGGATTGCCACCAAGTTAGCCATTGCCAAAATCATACTAAGACACCGTTCTTTTGTGCGTTAACGCACCCAAACGCAACGCAAAATCAATAAAACCTAACGCATGGCAAACGCAAGATAACACAACTTATCACAATATACTATTCACCTCTACTCACATTTTTATTATTTCCTACCGCAACCCAACGCAATCTAACGCAACCCAAACACAACTTATCGAAACGCAAACGCAACGCAACGCACAAAAGAATGGTGCCTAAGTGCATTATTATTCAACACCCCCCAAAGTTCAGTGCATTATTGTCCAATACCCTAAAAGTTCTGTATATTATCATTCAAAAACCCTAAATAAAATTACTACCACTAAATTCGTAACAAAAAAACACTATCATAAAAATATAATATTGCAATTATTAATAAAAAAAATTATAAAAAAATTATCAATTAAAAAATTATATTAGAGCATATGATAATCAATAAAAGAACAGAATCCAAATCCACTTAGAGCTCTAATACTACAAGCAAGCATAGAACCAGAAGGTGACAATTTTTGGACTGTATTTTACAAAGAACATGTGTCTTCCCATTACCAAAACTTCATGGCTTTATCACTTGGGAGGAAAAACAATTATCAAAAAATAATGCAAATCCAACTCATACGTGGGGTTTGCTCCTTTGATATGTGTGTATTTGACTATTTGTCTTTTTTCTTCTCTTTTTTTCTACTTAGGTGACAAAAGATGGTACTTTCTATATTTTATATTAATTATTATCTTTATAAATTATATAGTCAAATTTTAAAAATTTTCACTATAATTTTTCAATATATACAATCAATTATTATATAAAATTATCACTATCGAATTTATAACAAAAATATTATCACAAAAATATAATATTATAATTATTAATAATATATTATATAAAAAATTACGGAGTAACAATTAAAAAGTGACATTGAATACATTACACATTAAAATGATAAGGACATAGAAGAAGAAGTGGGCCAACTCATTAACGTAGAAGAAGAAGTGGATCAGGACGTAGACATCTCAGTGATCGCACATTTGCACTCTCTCTTCAAATTTCCATACGCTACTTGGCTTCGATTTCCACCTTTTTTCACTCAATTCGCACTAAAATTTCGTGTTTTTTCTGGTTTTTTTTCCTGCGGTTTTCTGGGTGGGATCAATCAAATTGGAGAGAAATAGTGTTGGGAGATTCAATTCATCGCTGCCCACTTCAACAATCGGTACTTTCTCTGCCTTTTCCCCCCTTCAAAATCATATATCGTCGTTAATCATACTGGAATTCATACTCCTTTTTATGTTATCTTGGCGATTTTCTTTCCCGATTCAAATTGGGCACTTTTTAAATTTGTTCAATTTAACCGCATTGCCTTTTGTCTCAGCGAAAAGGGTTGATTTTTCTTGTTGTTTGCTGTGGTTGAAGTGGGTTTGTGATGTGGGGTTTCCAGTTTTGCAAATTAGTATGTCATATGTGTAATAATAATACCTTCTTTTTGACTTTTCTGATTTGGGTATTGGGATTTGCTTTTTTAGGTGTTAAAAAATGCAAGCTTCAACGTATGTTGTCAAGGGAAACTTGGGTTATGAAGCTCAGAATCGCAAGGTTTCTCTGGGAGGATCTTTCAGGAGCTCAAGTCTAGTTCTCTCCAGTAGTTTGAGATTTGTAGATAGAAATGATGAAAGGGGGAGTTCTTCTAGATTGAGTTGTGGTAGTTCGTCTTCTGTGGGAATTGGATTTGCAAAGATGGGTCTTGACCGTCTGTTCAAATCTGCACCCAAGCAAAGATCAATCAAGGCTCAAGCTTCTTCTGGTTTGTCTTCCTTAATTCTGTTTCGAGTTCTTCATTGCTGTATTTCAAGCTTTCTTTGTTTGGTTTATTCCTGATATTATGCAGTTTTACATGCTCCTTGAAAATGGAACAATGATTATGGGCACCAATGGAATGATTTGTGATTAGAAGCTAGGAAAATTGGATCGAAGTAAGCCCAACTATACGGGTTGGGACAATAGTAGGCCGAACTTTAAAAATGTATCACGGTAAGTTGAAGTATTAGATTCTTGGATTTTGGAGCACAGCCATCGAGTCGGTCGAAATTGAACGATATTTCTGACTACTACAATCCAATATATGATAGTTTGGAATACTATAATCCAATATAGTGTAGTTTGGAATACTACAGATCAACATATGATAGTTTTGGGCTACTACAATGCAATATATTAAAAATTTGAGATTAATACAATACAGATGCCACATAAGAAAACAACCGTACTCCGGTGTCACATAGGAAATCCGGTGGCAGTGCACTGAAATACAAGGGTCCATTAGTTCGGCTTACTACAATCCAATTTACCTTAGAAACTATCTTATACTCTACTTTTAGCATTTTTCTTGGAGCTGACTGCTGCGTCGTACAGTCAGTTTAGTTGGGTACGAGAGATTATCTTATGCAGTTTTTGTTGGTTTGATTCGACTCATATTAACCTTATGCTCTGTGATTTATAGCACATTCTGCATTTCATCTTACTCTAGGAGTGCGAGTTATAATGAGTTTTCCTTCAAATGTGTTATCATTGGTTGTCTTGTCAATCTTTTTCCGCAGGGGATGTTGAAGGTTCCGCACCCATCAAATATGAAGGCAAATCTTCATCATCAGTTTTGCCATATGTTGCTGTGGCGTGTTTAGGAGCTATTTTGTTTGGGTATCACCTTGGGTATGTTTCTACTCATTCATTAGTCAATTACTATAGCACATTCTTTGTTGATGGCTTCCTATATAAGAGGATCTTTAGTAATTGCGCTGTGGCTATCTTTTGCTCATTGAAATAAGTGGTAATTTCCGTATTAATCAGAAGATATTTAGTTCTTGCACCCGGTTGTTTCACATTTTCCGGTGTAGCACATAAGCCTATTCTGTGCATCCGTGATTCCATAGTGGTCTAAATTACTACTATCTGTACTTTGCTAGTTTGCTATCTCATTGTCACTCTTTCCCCTACAACTCATGCAGTGTAGTAAACGGCGCTTTGGAGTACCTATCGGCAGATCTAGGCATTGCTGGCAATGCTGTCTCACAAGGCAAGTCGTCCCCATTATTTTAGTTTAGAAATGGCTTTTGTTGCATGAAGCAAACGCTTCAGTCATGAAGCACACAAAGAGCCTAACCTCATTAATCAGTCATGCACTCATGCAACCTAAGCAAAATATATGACTTAGGCTATACCTCTTCCATCCATAGGCTATGTACTTTCATAAACATTCTTGAATGCTTCTATATGCTTGTGATTTGTTGTAGGAATGTTAATGATGCAAAATTGTCCAAATTCGATTACCCTAAAAGTCCCGTTGCAAAACAAGGTTGTGGGGTTGGGGCATAGGGGGTATGAAGTAGCAGTCTCAGCCCTAAATTAAAAGTGCAATGATATTAGCTCCAGTTGACCCAAGTTTTTGAAATTGTTCACTACCTACTAGTGCTTGGAAAAGAAGTAGATATGATACTATGATATAATGTCATTTGTATCAACTTCTGGGTCATAACCTTTGTATACATCAATGTTCTCTGCAGGATGGGTAGTTAGCATACTGCTTGCTGGCGCCACTGTCGGTTCATTTACCGGCGGATCTTTGGCTGATATGTTTGGACGGACCAAGACTTTCCAGTTAGATGCAATTCCCCTGGCAATAGGAGCCTATCTCTGGTTTGTACGCCTCCATTCAAAGTTCTAGTTTTCGGTTTACAACAGCTTCCTTGTGACAACATCTGTCCTTTTTTTCCAATCAGTGCAACAGCACAAAGTGTACAGATCATGATGATAGGCCGGTTACTTTGCGGCATTGGGATTGGAATATCATCTGCTTTAGTTCCATTGTACATATCTGAGGTAGTATCTTGTAATGTTTAGCATCTACATGCACGTTTTCCATTTATTTTTCTCTTCAAAGAACTAAGAGCAAATGTCTGCTTTACGGTATACAGATCTCACCAACGGAAATTCGAGGTGCGCTTGGTTCCGTTAACCAGCTTTTTATTTGCGTTGGGATCCTTGTAGCATTGTTGGCTGGCCTACCCTTAGCAGGAAACCCGTTATGGTAATCCATTTATATCTCACTTATATGCTTGACATTTACGATAAATTGATGCAATCTTGAGGCCAGTTTTTGTATATTTCCTGCATTTCATGCTCTGCGTCAAAGTTGGCCGGATTATTTCTTATACATGTCCAAATGCCTTCTTTCAGTCCGATGATTGTTCTCTAACTTTTATTGCCGTCATTTTCCTCGTTTTGCTTAGGTGGAGGACAATGTTCGGTATTGCGGTTGTACCTTCTGTCCTGTTGGCTCTAGGAATGGCCATGTGTCCAGAAAGTCCACGGTGGCTATTTCAGGTCATCTTCCGAGTCCCTTCTTTCTGAGAACTTTTACGTTTCTTTATGCTAACAGACTTCCCAGAACAATGTAGCTAAGTTTGCATATCTTTCCTTTCTCAGCAAGGAAAAATTGCAGAGACAGAGAAGTCTATAGCAGCTCTGTTTGGGAAAGAAAAGGTTCCCGAGGTCATGAATGATTTGAGAGCTTCCGTTCAAGGTTCTTCTGAACCAGAGGCTGGCTGGTTTGATTTGTTCAGCAGCCGCTATCGCAAAGGTATATCTGCTACAATAAACCCTAAACCCGTAGACCCTAGACCCTAAACCCTAGACATATGCTTCAATGTATTCTATGCTTGTATTCTTCTTATTTCTTTAATTTGGTGCCGGTTTTGTTTATCTGAAGTTGAGAACAATTGTCTGGTGGTGTGTAGTGGTAAGTGTCGGTGCCGCACTATTCCTGTTTCAGCAGCTGGCCGGGATCAATGCAGTGGTATATTACTCCACCTCCGTGTTTCGTAGTGCCGGAATTACATCTGATGTTGCAGCAAGTGCTCTTGTGGGTGCATCGAATGTTCTGGGTATGTTATATCTTACAAAAATGGATTCCTTTTCTTTTCGTTTTCTTTGCTTTAACATATGCTTGACAAGTTTTTCCTTTGTGTAGGTACTGCTGTCGCCTCTTCTCTGATGGATAGGCAAGGAAGAAAAAGCCTGTTGATCACAAGTTTCTCTGGAATGGTATAATTTTCTGTTGTGATTCTTCTTTCTGGGTTTCAATTCTTTCCGGTTAAAACTCATCTGCCTGGAAATTCTGTTGTGGAAGGCCGCTTCGATGTTGTTGCTGTCTCTATCATTCACGTGGAAGGTTCTGGCGCCTTATTCTGGAACCCTAGCTGTCCTCGGAACTGTTCTGTAAGTTTTCATTCAGCTGATGAATCTCATCTTCTAAACCCATTACTTCAATCCACATATAGTTACTGTTAGAGTATAAAATCATCATTCAGAGCGAGGTTGAGTAAGGGGTCTTAGGCTCAAATCTCAGCAGCCCGTACGTTTATTTGCGCATAGTAAAGGGGTCTTCGAGCATCCACGCTCCAAAGTATAATTTGACCCAACCCGAAAAACGACCCAAACCTACTAGAAAGTTTAGGGTTTTGAACACGATTTCCAAACCCTAAAACCTAAATAATCCCGAAACCGACCAGAAACGGTTTGGCCTGCCTGAATTGACGGGTCTACAGTCCAAACCCAAAGGGCATTTGTGTGAGGGGCATGTTAGAGTATAAACCATCATTGGCCTTCAACCATCATCTTAAGTTTTTGGTTGAGATGGTTCCTCAGTTATTAACTTTTCCACATTTCAACTACAGATACGTGTTGTCCTTTTCACTTGGAGCGGGTCCAGTACCCGCCCTTCTACTTCCCGAGATCTTTGCCTCGAGAATCCGAGCAAAGGCAGTCGCTTTGTCCCTTGGGATGCATTGGGTAAGCAATCTACTGCATTGCACCTATCAACATATATTAGCCCATGACAACGAACAAGCTCTGTAACTGTCTTTTCTTGAACGAAACTGCAGGCATCGAATTTTGTGATCGGGCTTTACTTCCTGAGCGTGGTGAACAAGTTCGGGATCAGCAAAGTGTATCTGGGTTTTGCAGCGGTGTGTACACTGGCCGTGTTGTACATAGGTGGCAATGTCGTAGAGACCAAGGGGCGATCCCTCGAGGAAATCGAGCGTGCTTTGAGCCCTGCTCCTTGATAAATCACCCAGTTCCTCTCTCGATCAAATTTGTTGATAAATCTCCATGAGTTTGAGACAAGATGCTAGTTTCCCTTAGTTTCGACTTTCGATTAATAGCTGAGTCAGGAATGTGTGATTATTTGCGGCGGCAATAATGAAGTTGAAATGATATCGAAAATCGGATAAATTGGCAAGAACTTGACTTTCCCTTTTGAAGGGTATGAATATTTGTGAATGCCAATCAAGTCTTCTGGGTAATCAGGTCACTGAATGATTCTCTGAATCAAGTTTTGAGGGTGGGATCTTTTGGTAGATTCTACTTGATGAAGATTTAGGTCAAATATTTGGAAATGGCTGCCTAATTTATGTATCTTACCAGTTAAATAATGAAGTTAAGTTTAAGTAAGTTGAGTTACTTGTCATTTTGTTGCCCGTTGGGGTCTCTAATGTCGCATTTTGATAATTTATTATATAATATTTTATTAACAATTGCAGTATTATATTTTTACGATAGTATTTTTCGTTACAAATTAATAATAGTAATTTTATATAGCAGGTTATTGGACATATTATTGAGAAATTTATGGTCAAAATTTTTGAAATTTTTTTGTATAATTTTTGAATACGACAATTAAAATGGAAAAGATATGTACTTTTTGAGTTTTGTACCTTTTGTTTTCTTCAGGATGTTATCAATCCTTTTCCGATCCTCTAGATTCTGACCTACAATAATAAAAGAGAACAAAAATTGTGCAAGTGTATTTCTCTTTTTGTTAATAAAAAACTAGAAAATATATTGATAATAATTATGATATAGTGTGAAAGAATATTGAACTATATGATGAGTTTTTGTACCGCTACATAAATTAAATATGGTTGTTTGGTGACGGATGATTATGGACAAACGAAATACATTTTTTTTAAAGAAAAACTAAGTTAAACAGGATAAAATTAGAGCAGCTGTAGAACAAATTTGGTTGGCTGTCACGATCTGCTCTAATTAAAGCTGAGATTAGATCCGTTAATCAGTTGATTAATCAAGAAAGACTTGCTGGCATTGATAATGTGATAGCCCATAGAAACTATATATATATATATATATATATATATATATGACCTTGTATTTCTTATTAGCTAATACTCTCTCATTTTCATATTATCTGTCACTTTAACTAACTTTCTTTTTTTCCATAATATATGTCACTTTATAATTCCAATAACACATTAATTACTACTCTCTCCGTTCTTTTTTATCTGTCATTTACGGTTTTCAGTGACAATTTTTAATCAATAATTTCTAATATAAATGTTTTACAAAAAAATATAATATTATACTTTTTTAATAGCTTTTTTTATTACGAATCTAATAACATCAATTTCGTATGATGAATCATTGTATAAATTAAAATATTAACGGTCAAAGTTTTGACACAATTTCCAAGGACGACTAATAAAACCAAAGAGAGGGAGTAATTTATCAAATGAAACTTATTAATTATGTTGTTATTCACCATTTTATTTAAGATTTCTACATTTCCGATAAGTCTAATTAATGTAAATGGAAGTTTTTTTGGTTTTTGAAACTATGTCTAGAGTGACAAATAAAATGGGGAGGGGGGAGTAGCTTACATGCTCAAGGCAATGCTTTGACTCCCAGCAGTTTCCAGGTAACCTTTCTTCCACGTCATATGCTTGAGATAATACCCTAATTAATTATTTTAATTATTTCATTACGTCATCATATATGTTAATTAATCTGATAATTAATCAATTAACTAACTAATTTTATTATTTTTTTACCCAATCAATTAATTAACTAATGGATGAACTAACATTGCCTGATTATTCCTTGTAAACTTAGGCGCATGCAGCGCGGTAAAATAATTTGGTTTAGATCAAATTTGGGTTCGTTGATTCGGTAAATTTTAAAATCCAGATAAATAATTGATGATTGTTGTTTAGATTATTTTCGGGTCCAATACGTTGAACAATTCCAAAAAATATATATTCAAGTCGAAATCGAGTTTAAATAGCAGAAATATAAGTGATATTATGTTTATATTTTCAGTCAAATTTATTAATTTTAAAATGTGGATAAATTTTCAAAATTATTAAATTTCGATCAAATTTGAGTTCGTTAATTTGGTCAATTTTAAAATGCAGCTAAATAGTTGATGGCTACTGTCTAAATTATGTTCGGGTCTAACAAATTGGACAATTCAAACAAATATATACTCAAGTAGAAATCGAGTCTAAATAATATAAATGTGGGTGATATTATGTTTAAATTTTCAGTAGAATTTATTACTTTTAAAATGTGGTTGAATTTTGGAGAATTATTTATTTATTTTCATTTTCATTTTCATTTTCATTTTTATTTTTATAAAGGATGGGAGCAATTTGAGTATGGAGTGGGATAACATTGGATGAATTATAGATGCTCAACGATAGCTCCTAGCCAATCAAATGAATCAGTGCATGACGTCGTCTTAGATTTTTCTCATCAAAGATTTGTTTTTGCTTGCGAGTCATGGGTCCCAAAAATTTAACTTTAGGAAAAATTATTATGAGGTGTTCCAGGTAAAAAAAAAAAAATACTACATCCATCTCATTATATTTGTCCATTTACCTAATTTGAAAGGATCAATGCATATTGAAAATTGAGGTAAAAAGTTTGCAATTTACCCAAATTAACCCTACTTTAATTGAAGATAATAGTTGTTGGAAATATAAAAAGTTATAAATGAATTTATTAATTAGGGATAGAAAATGAATTGCAGTTGTTGAAATTATAAATAAGTCAAATATTTTGGGACAAAAAAGTCAGGTAAAAGGACAAATAATTTGGGACGGAGGTAGTACCTTGTAAACTTATGCAGCGTTTGGCTGAATTTTTTTCAAAAGAGTTACTCAACTTCTCCAAAATGATAAACTTTTCTACATTTGGATACCATATTTCTAATAGATGGAAAAATTTTAATGTGTGGCTCATTATTTCCTTCACAAGCTCGGTAAACTATTTCCCAAAGGTGCTAACGTAAGTCTTTTTCAGAAACAATTTCATTAGAAATTTTTTTCATAAAATTACCAAACGCACTATTAAAAAGTATGATAAAATGATTTTTGACAATGATTATACGTCGGACCGATAATTTCACAATCACGAATGGGAAATCTTTTTCTATGTGGGGGCAAAGGAAAATGATTAACGGTGAGAAATGAGATCCAAACAATGAAAATTCTCAAAATACCTATAATATAACAAAATCAAACAATTATATATATGAATAATTTAAATATTTTTCTAAAAAATATTTACAACTTGCTCGCCGATAGGGGTTGCATTTAATGTTATGACTAGGTCAAAACTATAATTGCGTAAATATTTGCATTTGGTAAGGTAGCATTTTGATTAACTTTCAAGTAGCGTTTTGTAAAACGTTAATAAAGTTAACGTTTAGCATTTGCAGTAGCGTTTCATATTTTTCGATCAAAAGACACCCTTTGAAAATTTTATGTCTCGAAATTATCCAGATCCTTTTATGTCAATTCACATTAACATGTTAACTCAAACGCTCAAGTTATCAAATATAATTTTCATTTAAACAATTATCCGTTACCCACTGCTTGCCTTGTTCTTTAGCTTGATAGGATTGTGTTTGCCTAACAAATTTAGCCTATCCTAACCTAACCTTACCTACCTATTCAAAAGAACAAGACTTACTTTTAGGTAATTTATATTTGAAATTTTTTATTGAATTCACATAATTTATTTAGAAATACAAAAAGAAACAAATGATGTGGATTTACCTATCTTTTACTACTTTCCTTCCTAACTTTCATAACCTAATATAATTTTACTTTATCTAACTTAATCGTACAATCTTAGAGAACATGGATTTAAATAGCTACTCGCTACCTAAACCGGTATCAACAGCTTAAACTGCGATCCGCTATCTGAATCGTTAATTTCTCCGAATATGACATGAACTCAGTAAAATATACTTTTCCTTTTCATAAAAGGATTATTGGATTCAAATTATTGTTGAACAAAAATTTCAGAATCTCGGTCCCGTATGGTTGCTGGTTCCACAATCCCATTTCCCATGGGAACGGGATTGGTAGAAATGAAGTCATAGTTAACACTGGGACCAAGAGGGGGACTTAACCTCAATTTATGCTCCCAATTTCTGGTTATATATGCGTGTGTATGTGTGTATATATATATATAGGGAAATTGGATTCTAATAATACCTACTACCACAAATTGTATGACAATAATCCTTACTATCATTTTTGATTCTGGTGGTAAAAAAAAAAAATTGTATTGTAGTGGTACCAAATCCATCACCACATTCTTTTTATTTTTTCCATGCCTACCCCATATTGTTTTTGTTTTTTTGGTTCCTACCCCTAGATAGGTAACGAAGTGTAGTTACTAAAACATTTTTTAAATTATTTTTTTGAGATTCCGAGCAATTATTATGATTTTTTAAAAGGAATAAAATTGAAAAATCATAAAAAATAAAATAAAAATGAAAAAAATTGGGAGAAATACTGTAAATTCATTAAAAATCGTGATAAAGTGTTATACAAAGTTTTGAATCAAATGCAACACAAAATCTATGATATTTAGCGTATACACTCGATTTTGTCCCACTACAATACAATTTTATTTTTTTTGGACCACCAGAATCCAAAATGATAGTAGGGATTATTGCCATACAATTTGTGATAGTAGGGATTATTAGAATCCAATATCCCTATATATATATATATATATATATCTATATATATATATATATATATATATATATATATATATATATATATATATATATATATAAGGAATGGATTCAGTAGGAAGAGAATTTAGATAATAAGGTAAGAATAGTAAATCTCGAACATTGATTTAAAATCTGACGATCAGTAATAATGGATACTAGGGGGTAGGGTCATGTATTCATTAAGTCTTTATGTTTTCATGGTGATTGATAAATGATAAACGTGTGTAATTTAATTTGTGTTCAATCTTTAGATTTATTTTATTTAATACTATTTCGAACTAGTATATTTGTTTCCAGAAAAAATGGGTTATATATTAGACAATGTGTAAATTGAATTTGGGAAAAAGTTGCTATGTAAACAAATCGGTGTTGACATTTGTGAAATTTTAGAAAATGATTTATGTTGATTGTTTATGAAAATAAACAATTAAACAAATGATAAGTGCAAAAAAATTAAGAAATCAGAACTAAAAATTTTCCGGTTGATTCTCCGTTTCCAGGGCGGGAGCAAATCTTTACTTTTAGTCACTAACGAAACTAGGAACGAGAGCAAAACTTTGCTCCCGATTACAACTAGGACTAGAACCTCTAAAAATTATCAGGACCCCGTTTCGCTGACCCCTTATTTGTGTTCACTCTTTAGATTTATTTAGTACTATTTCGAAATTATATATATTTTTTCCGGAAACAATACGTTATATATTAGACACTGTGTAAATTGAATTTGGGAAAAAGTGGCTATGTAAATAAACCGGTGTCGACATTTATGAAATTTTAGAAAATTTGTATTATTTATGTTGATTATTTATGAAAATAAATCAAATGATAAGTGCAAAAAAGTTAAGAAATTGGGACAACAAAATTTCTCGGTTAATTCCCTGCTCCCGGTGGAACGAGACCGAAAGCAAAACTTTGCTCCTGGTCACAATCGGGACTAGGATCGGGGTCTCCAAAAATTACCGGGATCCCGATCTTGCTCACCTCTAATCATGGTCTCCAATATCATTATTTGATAGATAATTTTTGATAGAATATCTTATTAACAATTGCAATATTATACTTTTAGGATAATATTTTTCGTTAGAAAATTAATAGTAATAATTTTATTCAACAAACTATTTTATATTGAGAAATTTATGGTCAAAATTTTTAAATTTGACTGCACAATGCGTTTGGTTCTTTATTGGGAAAATGTTTCCAGGAAACTTTTCCCTAGTAAAGTTTTTCCTAGGAAAATTTTATCTAGAAAAGAATAATTCACAGTATTTGGTTTAAGTACGAGAAAATTTGTAGAAAACTCATTTGAAACGTTCAAACTACGCTATAAAATTTACAAAATAGTTGTTAGGGACGTTCAACTATGATAGAATCTCCCTTTTTTTACATCCACCTTAAAAAAAATTGTGACACTCATGTCAAAATTTTCCACCCCTAATTTTACAAACAAACATCAAAAAATTTGATCAACTTAAAAAATCTAACAAATTTTCCCAAAAATAGTTGTAACCAAAGGCCACTTGCTTGAGTCAGTACTACTACTTCCCCTGCTCCTAGAATCCTTTTCATACCAAAGGTTCTCTTCATCTTTTCACATCCAACAGAAACAAAAAAAAAAAATAAAATAAAATATCTGGAACATTTGTTTCTTTGCAAAAGTTGGCGAGTGGCATATTTGACCCAGAGAAATCTGGCCCTTTTCTCTCTCCTACTCTGCTATTTTGCCTGCGAGTGTTCATCTGCATCCTTTTTTTCTCTGTCTCCTCTTTTTTCCCCTCGCCCACTGAACCAACCCACTTCGCCATCACTAACTAAAAAATCTCCATCTTCTTCTTCACAATAATCCGATATTTTTCTGCCGGATCTAAAATCGGGTCGACATGATCGGCGGCGATGATTTCAAGGCGCTGTTCGTCGACGAGACGAAGTTCTACAATCGCATTGTTCTGGGACCCACTTTTCCGGCGGCGTTGTGGGACCCTCTTCCCCACTTCTTGCAGACGTGGCTTCGGAACTACATTGCCGCCATTTTGGTCTATTTCGTTTCTGGGTTGGCTTGGTCCTTCGTCATTTACTACTGGAAACGCAATCTCTACGTTCCTAAAGGTTGGTTGTTCGTTTAATTTCATCCAAACATCGTCCATTTTTTCGATGGGTTGTTTGTTCTTTGGATTTTGATCTGATTCGGCTTTTTTGTGGGTTTGTTTTGTTGATTTTCCTGCAATAGTCTCTCTGTTTTTTGTTTTTTTTTGGGGGGGGGGGTAATAATCATCTCGACATCGTCCATTTTGATGGGTTGTTCTTTGATTTTTGATCAGATTAGGTTTCGGATAATGGTACGGATGACTTTCTGGGTTGGTTCTGTTGATTTTCTTCTTTTTCCCCTGCTTACGATGGTTGGATAGTTTGGTAACTCTTGGACAGTTGGCAAGACTTTGTATCTTACTGAATATCCGAATTTGTCAAACCCAGAAAAAAACCGGGTTGGTGATGGATTTTTCATCTAAATTTTGACATTGACCTAATTGATTAAATATTCGGACCAATATTTCTTTTTTTCCATTGTTCGGAGCTGATTTTAAGCTAGATTTACTGGTCCGGACATCAATTTCTCGTCCAAATTTCGACGTGCACTGAATTTCACCCTGACCCGAATGTTTGCATGTCTTAAACTGGTATTTTGATTGCAGGAATTGTACATCTGATAGTCAGAATCATTATTTTCTGAAAATTTAGAGGAACTGGAGTGGAGTGATGCTTGTTCTACTCTACTGCATGGTTTGTCCTTGTTTAATTGGTGGGGTTTGATGTTGGGTTGTTTTCCTGCTTATTCACCATGTGAGATGATGCTGATTTTGACTGCACTCTTTTGGACTGGTCCCTTTTTTCCTTTTCCCCTCCTTTTTTTGGTGGTGTGTGAGGTGGATTGCATGAGGTTGATGTGAACTGTGTTGGGTCAACAGGAAGCTAGATGACAACCCAATACATGAAAGTTCCTGCTATGAATATGATTCATGTATACTTTAGGGTTCTGATTGGTTAGTTGGGGTAAATTGATTGATGAGTTTGGGACCATAGGAGTTTTGCTTTGTCAATTTAATATCTTGTTAGCTCATTTGCTGAACGTGGATAGGCTCCACAGCTTGTTTGATTTGAGGAAATATTTGTCATTGAATGATGGTACACAGTTTTGTTTAGTAACAAGACCTGTTTTATGGTAGATTTGGTGTTATGAGGTAATTATGTGGCTTATGATTCGAGGTAAAATGCAACCCGTTTTTCTCTGATCCTCCATTCTGATGGGTTTCATGTTACGAACAAAGTCGTTGCAGTTACTAACCTTAGAAAACTTCAAGAGACAGGTATAGAAAGAACCTTCTCCCAGTCTATGTTACTCAGACACGGATATGGGTGTCGGACTCGGCTATTTTTAAGAAAATTTGCACATTTTCGTTGTAATTTAAAGTGTTGAGTGTCATATCTTTGTCCAGGTATCAAGGGTCCGATACGGGTATGACATAAAATATGAAGAGTCGGGGTAACATAGCTCCCAATATCCCTCTTTGTCAATTGTTCCTTCAACTAAATTTTGTATTCACTATGCTCGAATATGAAATATTCAACCATTTTGGTTGGAACTGAGGCTTACCATAGGAGTTACAGTATTGGATTAGCTAAATCACCCATAGATTCTTATAAAAGATAATATGTTCAGTTTCATGACAGTCGCTAACTTCATAAAACACCCATCTTTCCATTTCATCAAGGATGCTTATAGAGGCCTACCGTATCCTCAAAATCCGAGGCACAGAAAATTACGTGGGCACACTGATTTAAAGAATACTAACCACCCCAGGAATAATTAAAGGCACAATATAAGGGCACTTAATATATTAATGACAGCACAAATCACGACTTGAACTTGTCTCTCCCCTTCCTCATCCCTCCTTACTTCCCTCCCACTCCACTGAAAATAAATGAGTAAATTAATTGCAAACGACACTCGAAATGTGACAAGTATCATCCAGCGATGCATGGAAATACTTGTTTTTTTAAGCAGTTGAGAGAATCTTCCAGCCAAGTTTAATGATGGCTGTAATCAGTAAAAATTACAGCTTTGAAGATGCCAAAGCATATACTATGCCATGGAATTACATTAAAATGCCAATATGCCATGGTGAAAAGGCTCAAAATTTACAGCTTCCTTCAAAGCGAGCACCAACAAAATATAATTACGAATCCGATATATTCTTTGTTCTTAAGTTCTTAGGTGCAATGTTATAGGCTTAGTGGTTTATTTAACTCTTCGTGGGAGCCTATGGTTGGAGAGTAGAGGTGCCTTGGGCCTTCCTTTAGAGGGGTAAAAAGTAAAAGCCCCATTTATCTAACCTAACCCAAATTTATCCATTCTTCCCATATTTTCAACACTCAACACTCAACACCCAACTTTTGAGCTTTTACTTGAACTTATCAATCCTTGTTTTACCCAGATTTCCCATGCTCCTAAAAAAAATAGAGCCTTTGTGTGATTTTCTACCTTTGAAGGTCTGGATTGAAGCACAACACGATGGATCACTCATCACTCATCGCTTATTAAGATTTGTTTCCTTTTTTAATTAGGATCGTTGTTCCTGCTCATAAGATATGATTGAGTTCATTTCTCATATTTTTGATTCCTTTTTCCAAGTTACTCGCTGGTTGGACTATTCTTCTTTAATTTCTACTTTATGGTTAAAAAAGTTTACCGCCTCATTAAAGCATCCTGTTTTATTGCGGATGATTTGGCAATACCCCTTGCTCCCTGGGAGTCTGGGGTTTACGTATGGTTTGGTTTGATTATTGTTTTGAATGCATTTCAGTTTGGTTTTACGGTATGATTATTCAGTATTGTTTACTCGCATGTTTCAGATTGCATTCCTTCGAAGAGAGCCATATTGTTACAAATAAAAGTGGCAATGAAGGCCATGCCATTGTATTCCCTGTACGTAACATTCGATGAATACATGGTTGAAAATGGCTGGACAAGATGTTTTCCCAGAATAAGTGATGTCGGTCTGCAAGCCTACATTGGATACTTGCTAATTTATGTCTCCCTCTGTGAGTTTGGGATTTACTGGATGCACAGATTACTGCACGACATAAAACCGGCTTACAAATATCTCCATGCAACCCATCACATTTACAACAAGCAGAACACTCTTTCACCTTTTGCCGGTATGTGTACTTACTTTTTGTCGATGGTAATTTCGAGTCTTTTATAAGGTCTTATTTTCTGTATGCTTCCGCTTTTTCTTTGTGCTTGATATTCTTCAGCATAAGAGAAGTAATAGGAAGGTTTGAACTTAGGATAATTTGATCACTTTGAGGATTTTTCCACTTCTGCATCAGAAAGTGCAGGTTTCTGAAGAACAATCATGTCTCATTTGACTGCCTTGATATTTTCTCGCGGTTTATGAATAACATTTTGATCCTTTTTTTTTTTTTACTTTCATCGAACCCGTTTGGAGATTAGGGGCAAGCGACGACATTCACATTCTCATGTTTGGCTTCTTTTATGTCCATAATTCGGATAGCTGAAATAGGATCTTGTAGTTTTAGCTTAAGATTTTAATGTGGACTAAAGCGAAATGCCTCTCTTAACTTCTTTTACTTCTTTTCCATGGAGCCGTGTTGACTGAATGGTTTCAAAATCTTGGATCAACTGGAACCGGTCTCTAACCATAACTAAAACCAATACTCTGAACTCCCACCCAGGCATGGTATGGAGGGGTCAATTGGAACCGGTCTTTGAATCTCTTAATTCAGGGGAAAGACCGTAAGACTGCCACATTAGATTCCACACCTCGTTTCACAACGGGATTTTTGGGGATGTTTGGCTTCTTTTGGTCCATTTCTTTGAATCAAGTCCGATCACGGCCTCCCTACATTACATTTGAATTTTCTTCCCCAATTTTCCCCTCTTACCCGTTTGATTCGCAGGCCTTGCATTCCACCCGATTGATGGCATACTCCAAGCCGCGCCCCACACAATCGCAATGTTCATAGTCCCTACACATTTCATGACCCACATGGTCCTCTTCTTCATGGAAGGGCTGTGGACCGCCAACATCCACGATTGCATCCACGGGAAGCTGTGGCCCGTGATGGGTGCTGGGTACCACACCATCCACCACACCACTTACCGCCACAACTACGGCCACTACACCATCTTGATGGACTGGTTGTTCGGCACTCTTCAGACCCCCGCTATCGACGGCGAAGATGAGCGAAAGATGAACTAATCAGCCGAAGATCGGTTTAAGATTGGCATCTTAAACTAGAGTGTGTAAAGTCTGGGATGGTGAAATTTCATATTGTTTCTGCACTAGATCTTGGTTTTAGAGCAAGTACAAAGGTGAGAGTTGAGATTTTTTTTTCTTTTTCTTTTAGATTTTGTGTTGTGTTTTGAATCTTTTAGAAGTTTTTGGTGAAACCCCACAAGTTTATGTGATGCAGTGTAATGTGTGTTCTGCCATTGTAATGGTGGAGTATGGGATTCATGATTGAGCAGTGTAATCAGTGAATGGAATAATTATGTGCACAAAACATAACATATGCTATTCCCATGTTTCCCTAAAGAAAGAATGATGGAACCTTTAGGCCCCGTTCTTTTGTGTGATACGGTAAATTGTGGTATCACAATTCAGGTATCACAATTCACTGTGACCTTGTTCTTTTTTGCGGTATGGTGTGGTGTGGCGTGGCCGCGTGGTGGAATTGTGGTGGGTGTGGTGGAATTGTGGTAAGTTATTGACTTATTGGTATGTGGGGTAGGTGAAGAGAGAGAATCTAAAAAGTAGAGGAGAAAAGTGGGGAGAGAGAAAAGTAATGATTTGTGGTAAAGTGTGGTGAGTTGTGAAATCAGCAGATATCTTACAGACTGCATTGCCAATCGCAGAAAAGAACATGATCTATATCATTCAATATTCTTCCACACTTTACCACACAATATCATATTGTATTACAATTATTACCAATATATTTTATCACTTTTCTTTTTCTTCATTTAATTCATCTACTTTTCACATTCTTTCTCCTTATCTATCACATCAACCACATTTTTCACGAATTTTATTACTTATTCTATACTTTACCGTACTTTCCACAATTTTATTATACTGTATAATTTTCGCTTAGTCGGTGGAGCTTGTGACAATCTCAATCTGTACTACTGGGCGTGGGTGGGTCCAGCTAGAAAAGGCAATGTGGGCATCTTTGGTGCAGTACAGCGCTACGCGGGTACACAAATTATTTGAGCAGATATGACATTTAATTTTTGTACGGCTTGAAAACCAATTCAACATGTTCCAATGCATTTCAACAGTAGAGTTGACAAAAATTCGGGTTCGGGTAAATTCGGATCGGACAAATTTGGATAATGTCAAAATTCGAATGAGAATTTCATGTCCGGACCTGGTTTTATTTCGGGCCGAACCGGGTCGGACAATTCGGACGAAGCAAAAATCGAGTTCGGACAATAGAAAAAAGAGAAATTTTATGTCCGAATATTCGGTCAATATAAAAATTCGGACGAAAAATCTACGTTCAAACCCGATTTTTTCCGGGTCGAACAATTCGGATCGGACAAAATTTTGCTAGCACTATTCAATAGGATTCAATTGTAAGCATAGATGCATCAATAAATGCTTCTAAATATGTCTATAGATATTAGCTTTAATTTTGGGTCTCAAAAATGTTAAAAGGTTTTGTGGCGAGAGGGACAACCCTCTTAGAGTGGGCAAAATCTAACGTGAGTTATGAAATATGTAGACAACCTTCCCCTATGTATAGTAGCGTATGAGACTGATTTCGGCATATCCGAACACAAAAATCCCTTTGAAATCCAGAACAAAATCATTTTGAAATCCACTTGGAGAATTTTATCTGATTTGAATACCGTGATTTCTCCATCCGGGAAAGAAAAAACAAATGAGCACGGTATAAACCTTGTCTGAATTTTAAAATTGACCAATTGGGCAAAAAATTGAAACACTATTTGCCTCTTATTTTCATTGCCCGAATTCGATTTAACTCGAATTTACATTCGTCCGAATATCTGATCTGGTTTGATCCGAAACCAATTGGATATGATCTCAAACCCAAAAACAAAAAAAGAAAAAGAAAAGTGAATGACGAAATATCTTAAAGGCTTAAAGCAGTTTAAGGGCCTAAAAGAATTGGTCCATAATAAACTATACAATAATCGGGCCAAGCTTTACTGTACATTACACAGAAGGGCCCGGCCCAAATGAGCCACATACGTTCTTCACTAATCACTATTTACTAGCGGTGTCAAAATTTTATCCAACCCAAAAATTGAATTGTCTGCAGAAAAATCGGGTCTAGAGTTGTCATCTGAATTTTAATATTATTTGGATATAATATTTTTTTTCTATTTTCGAACCCTATTCTGACACAAATTTAACTCGATTCGAAATTTTCACCCTAACCTAACCCAAATAAAAATAGGGTTTAAATAATAATTTCTCATCCAAATTTTGACATAGATCAAATTTAACCGAACCAAATTTAGCGGCTCAAATCTTTGCCCGGGCTACTATTCACTCCCTCCTCTTTCGAATGCCAGTTTTTATGGAGGAAAAATTAGAGTTGTGGATGAGCTTTTTGAATTGAGTAATCCTGAAACTCCAAAGCTAACATCTTGACTATTGATTTCGTGCACTTTCTCTTCTTTCTGGATTGACATTTGACAATAATCTCATTCTCAGAACATAAAATTCAATGACTGCAACTTTCTTTCTATCTCCTCCTAAATTCCCCATCTTTCCAACCCCATTTTCTGAACTTCCCTCTTCTTCTTCCCCCTTACTACTCAAAACCCTTAAACCCCTCAATTCCCTCTCCTCTGATGCCTCCTCCTTCTTCCTCCGAAACCATTCATCTCCTCCCATCACCCAGAAAGATGATCACTTCACAAATGATGATATTGATGATGATGGTAAAATCAAAATGCCAACTGCTCCATGGATGAAAGCTCCTCTTCTTCTTCCATCTGACGAGGTTCTGGACCTCTCAAAACCCACAATCAAGAGAAGAACCTCCATTGACGAATCCCAGAAGGCTGATAGGTCACTGACCGAGAAAATCAGCGGGAGAAAGGGTAAGAAGGCGATGAAGAAGTTGGTTCAGAGCATTGATAAGCTTCAACTAGGTACAACCAATTCGGTCGATGCCCAGAAAAATTGGGGCAGTACCCAGAAAAATTGGGCGGATTTTGAAGGCGGGTTTTTGTTAAGGCAGCTTGAGATTGAAAAATTGAGAAGAAAAAAGCCGTGGGAAAGTGAGACAAAGGTGGGGGTTCAGAGCATCGAGAAGCTTCAAGTGGGTCCAAATTCGGTCGATGCCCAGAAAAATTGGGGTGGTAACCAGAAAAATTGGGCTGATTTTGAGGGTGGGTTTTTGTCAGGGCAGGTTAAGATTGAAAAATTGAGACGAAAAATGCCGTGGGAAAGAGAGAAGAAGGTGGAATTGAGGAGGGTGAAGAAGGAGAAAGTTCCTACTGCTGCTGAATTGAGTCTTGAGAAGGATTTGTTGGAGAGATTGAGAGGGGAAGGTGGAAAGATGAGGAAATGGGTGAAGGTGAAGAAGGCTGGTGTAACCCAAGCTGTTGTTGATGAGGTTCATTCGATTTGGGCTAACAATGAACTTGCTATGCTCAGGTTTGATTTGCCTCTTTGTCGAAATATGGATAGAGCCCACGAAATTGTTGAGGTTTGGTACTTACTAATTGCTGCTGTTAGTTCTTTGTGATGATTTTGAGTTTATTGTTCTTGTCATGTATGCTTTGTCCATAATCTTGATAGTTGAAAAAGTTTGTTTTTTCAACTTAGATTGTGATGGAGTAGTTTGGGAGGGATTTCGAAGTATTGGTTTTGATTTCGGTTTGTTCATATTCATGTATGCTGAGCCTGATATGTTGATGATTTCTGTCATTCAGATTAAGACGGGTGGATTAGTCGTATGGCGTAGGAAAGATTGCATTGTTGTATACAGAGGATGCAATTATGAGAGAAAGCCTCGGTTTCAACGAAATTCTCATAAAGTTTTCCTCAATGTGCCAACGACTGACGTCTTAGATGATCCTCAGAGATTGGAAATGGAGAGGAGTCTTGGTGTTGGTCCAACTAATAAGTCACTGTATGAGAGGGAAGGCGATAGATTGTTAGACGGCCTGGGGCCGAGGTTCGTTGATTGGTGGTATCCGAAGCCATTGCCGGTGGATGGAGACATGCTTCCAGAGGTAGTTCCTGGATTCAAGCCTCCATTTAGGGTTTGTCCCCCTCGTGTTCGGTCTCAGTTGACAGATGATGAGCTGACATACCTCAGGAAACTCGCTCGCCCAATGCCCGTGCACTTTGTCCTTGGTACTGTCCTGCTCATTTCTGTCATATATTCGTGCTGTAATTGTTGCTTGGTTGGTTAGTTATATGAACTGAATTGGGTGTTCAACAGTTTCATAGTTTGGCCGACAGAGTATCTGAAAGTTTCTGCCTTGCTATCATGAGCTGCTAGTTTTGCCAAACTTGGTTTATGAATCTGTACATGGCATATACTTTTGAAATCTTTGAAATCTCGTGTTCTTTGTCAAGGTTATGCTGATTCACATTGGGTTTTGTTTTTTAGGCTTGTTTTTGGGTTATAACTTGTGATCAAAGTTATCCAATTTCTAATGACTTATTTTCTCCCTCTTCCGTATCTGTAGGGAGGAATTCTAAACTTCAAGGCCTTGCTGTCGCCATCTTAAAATTGTGGGAGAGAACTATAATTGCCAAGATTGCTGTGAAGTGGGGAGTCCCAAATACCAATAATGAACTCATGGCCTCTGAGCTGAAGGTGAGATGCATTACATAAAATGTTTTAATGGTAATCGACTAATCATATGCATTACATAAACCCTAAACCCTAGAACCTTAAACCCTAAACCGGTGGCCCTTAAACCCTAAACCCTAAAATTGCTTTGGTATCTGGGAAGAAGTCCCATGTTTTCTGTACTTCACTCATTGGAACTTCATATATCCCGGCATGAACCATCTAACATATTCAATGGTGCTATTGACGGACTAACCACATTCCCAAACAGGCACCTTTGTAACCTTCCTGGACATTGTAATTGAGATTAACTTTATCGATGCTGTATAATGTGATTGAACCTGTGACATTTTACTATTTGCAGCGTCTTACTGGAGGAGTTTTGTTACTACGTAACAAGTTCTTCATCATTCTCTACAGAGGCAAGGACTTCTTACCTGGCGACATTGCAAATATGGTAATCAAGCGAGAAATGGAGCTCAGACAGTGGCAGCTGTATGAAGAAGATGCCCGGCTTAGAGCTTCCGGGGCTCTTCTTATAGATGATGCTGAAACAGCAGCAGATACGAGTCTTGTTGGGACTTTCTCGGAGTTCCAACACATTCAAACAATTTGTGGGAAGATAAATGAGGCCAAGAGTGAGGGTGAAATTAAGCTAGAAGCTGAGAAGGAAAGACTAGAGAAGGAATTAAGAATACAAGAACACAAACTCGCCATTGTGAGAATCCTTACCATCAATTCATCACGATCTTTGATTTGTCCTCCTTGGTGTTAACATAACTGAACGCATGTGTTTCTACTGAATTTACAGCTCAGACTCAAAATAGATAAGGCAGAAAAAGAACTGTCAAAGCTGAATTTTGCTGGGAAACCTTCCGAGGAGGAGTCTGATCAAGAATTGGTTACCGAAGAGGAGAGGGAGTGTTTTAGGAAAATCGGTCTGAAGATGGACAAAGTTCTGGTGCTGGGTAAGTATTGATCTTCCGTTCACATCCTTGTTGCGCAAATTCTAAGATGAGACCGTTTTATGGTGGGACAAACTCAACGTTTTACTATGACTAATAAGTTATACCAGAATGACTTTTGGGTATGAATATGGCCAATAAATCTATGGTAAGACGGTGTCACGTAAGACTTTAATGTTCTGAACATATCCCGAGCTCCAACTAAAACCGCCCCTAAACTAAAACCAAGTGTCAAGAAGCTGAAGATAAAGATTGCTATTTTGGCGAATTTTCAGGAAGGCGGGGGGTGTTTGATGGCGTGATAGAGGGCCTACACCAGCACTGGAAGCACAGAGAACTAGCCAAGGTTATCTCAATGCAGAGAACATTTTCACAGGTAGTTAATACCGCCATAATGCTTGAAAGAGAGACTGGTGGGATACTAGTATCCGTTGACAAGCAGAAGAAAGGTCATGCCATAATCCTCTATCGGGGCAAAAACTACAAGCGACCTGTACAGTTTGCTGCAAATCTTCTCGATAAGAGGAAAGCGTTGCAGAGATCTCTCGAAATGCAGAGACTTGGGGTGAGTATAAATCTCTACGAAATTTAACTTCTCTGTCATGTCGGTATCACTTGGTTTAGGATGTTGATCAATTTGTTCCCTGTGTCGTTTGCTCCAGTCCCTGAAGTTTTTCGCTTATCAGAGGGGGAAGGAAATTGCGAATTTGAGGCTCAAACTGGTAAATATTTCCATTTCAGGTTCATATTATCCTTTTTTTTTATGGCAAGTATTACAACTACTAGGCCCTCTTTGAGGCTCAAACTGGTAAATGCGAACCCGGATGGTTCATGTTATCCATGGGTTTTCTTTCGATTTAGCAATGTGTGTCTTTTTGCAGGCCGATTTAGAGGAGGAAAAGAAGCAATTGAATGACAACAAGGAATAAGCAATATGACATACTTGTAGAACCAAATCTCCCCTTTGTATTCTCTGTAAAAGAGTAACTTGTATGTTGAATAAACATCAGTAACTCGATCATTTACACACAAAAGACAAGGGTAATCTTCTCCTTAGCTGCATTTTTCCTGCTTGGAGGTATTTTGCTCAAACAGAACCCAGAATTACATACACACATTCATTAACTTAAACCTGAGTTTAAACAGCACTATATTGTCACATATGTGTGAGAAATGAGGTATTAGAGCATCTTCAGCTCATCTTCACCACAATAAGCCCCTTTTTCTCCTGCCATATCCATCGCCCTGGTCCATGCTGACACGCGATTTGTTATGCCTGTGGGTTTTCTTCGATTTTTCCGGCTGGTTATCTACGCTGTGTACAGAAACATCTGAAAGCTCAGGGTCTGATTCAATCGTGTCAGAAGTCTCCTTGCTTTGATTGTCGGACTCTACCACCGGTTTGTCAGTGGACCCATTTGACAAGCCGGGATTTTGGTTGGTGTCTGTTTTGGGTTTATTGAGAGACGATACAAACTTCTTCAAATGTCTGAGGTATTCCGGGAAAAACTCGAGATTGCAATGGCCGCCCCCCTCGACCCACAATGGTTCGTACTTTTCCTTGCTCAGCTCGTGAAGCTGCTTCCCATGCGAACAATCCACTATATCGTCCGCTGTACCCTGAAATACGCCACTCATTGCCTTTTGTCATCGGCCAAAACAGCACAGCATTGCTCACTCAACCAAGTACGACTGACAATTTGTACTAAAGACCACGTCAAAATAGGAGTCTAACCATAAAAAGAACTCTTTAGCCAACAGATTGTGTAAGTGCACAAGTTTTAGACCCGGCAAAACTAACCCGATCTGAATGACCCACCTGACCTAACTCGATCCAGACTTGAAAATGCCATAATTAACTGACGCAAACCAATGCAGACTTGACCTAACTTGACTTGAACAATTTTATCTTTATCAAAGTTACTTGCTTTCTGCAAGACAAGCTTATCGGAATAGGTGAAACAACCCAAAATCAATCCGATTGAAAGTAACCTAACCCAAACCTTGTTGACCATAACTGACCCAGGCTTAATGACCCAATTATCAAGTCTACTCGCGACATTTTGGGTTGGAGTTGCATGACTTCTTCTAGGGTAAGAAAGGTTATTCTAAATGAGTTTCTAATTATAGGCTATATCACTAAATAGAACATAAACATAGCCAAATTTATGGAAGATGGTCACAAAGGGAGGAAATTCATCCTTACATGGATCACCAAGACAGGAGATTGCACGAGCCCGATCTTGTCTATGTTCTGACAAAACAGAAATAACGAAACCACGATCGTAAGCCCAATTTCCTCCAAGAGTGAACAGAACAATACTACTAGAAATCAAACATGTCTCACTTCGGTACCTTGAAAATATCAAACCAGTAAGTCCTTCTGACAGGGTAGAGTACCCTAACCCCAGACAATATCGGGCTATGCAATACTACACCTCTCAGGTTAGGCGTACGAGAAGCGAGATCAACTGTAGGACCGCTCCCAACGGATTGACCGTATACTATCAATTGTTCGTCTTTGATGTGATACTGCTCCCTCAGGCATTTATATACTGCATCAATGTCCGCGTATGTATTAGATTCAGTAGGCTGTTCCATGGAAAAAAACAATACACTGTTACATGAAAGAAACCTGAAATTATAACAAGTCATGGATCAGAAGTTAAGAAGAATAATCCAAACCTAAACTATGCACCCTACCAGCAAGACATGAAAAAAAAACAACTCTTACTCAAAAGAAAACTCGCATACAGATCAATATCTCTGCCTACGCACGAGATTGGTTGTCTTACCCCCGAAGCCTTGAATTAAATTTTAAAGAGAGAGAGAGAGAGAGAGAGAGAGAGAGAGAGAGAGAGAGAGATTGGTTCCGATTGACTTAGTATTTCAATATCGTTGACCACCTACTATTGTATGGGAAAAACTAGAAGAGGTTTAGAGAGGCGTTTTGGTTTAGCACAAGAGCTACAATGAAAGCATGCAAAATGATTGCACCTCGGTATAAAAGAACTATTTTGTAAGAAGAAAAAGCAATCTAATGTATATATCCAAGGTGCATCGATATCATGTCCTATGTTTCCTTAGATACATTTCCTGAGTTTTATAGTGCTTCCTCTTGATGTGGATGTGGTTGTTTTCCAAACTGTAGCTGCATCAATATCAATAATATCGTATCCCATGTTTCCTTAGATACATTATTAACCAATACCTTGGATACGTACATTACATTACTTTCTAAGGAAACATGGGATATGATATCGATGCAGCTTTCTAAGGACTATAAAACTCAGGAAATGTACAGATTTCAGCTGAACTGTTAATAGCCTTGTTCCAAGCCTCGCTCAGGGGAAGGGAATTCCTCAATAATAGCAAATTAGGATTTAGGATAAAGAAGAGGCAGTACCTTTCCAGTTGACTGTCCATATCCAGAGTAATCGTACCTGCAAAACGGGGAAAACATAACGTCTAAGAATTATGAGAAACGATAAAAAAAAAAAAAACGACGGCACTGCTCAAAACATGCATTAGAAATTTGTAGAAAAAATACACAAGAGCTGAGCACGATCCTTGTTGATCCAAAATAGCAAATCGCAATCCACAACTCACACACATTTGAGTCAGCTATGAGCCGAGAGACTAAGCCATCATTTTTTTTTTCACAATACGAACCAATATAGAAAGTGATAGCAATTCATGAATCGATCCCAGCATAATTCTCACACAAGAATATTTCACAGCATGATTGGACTTGATGTAACGATGCCAAAGCAGTGTTAAACATCCCGTAGTTACCTACTTAAGAGGGCATCGTAAACCCATAATCATCCTATCATAATCTTGGCATACTTTTCCAGTGGATAATGCATCAAACACAGAACCAAGTTACACTTACATAACCATTTGGAAACATCTTAGAAAAAATGCAACCATGTTCATTGAAGTTAACAAAGACTTGAATTAACCAATAATTTTCATCATGAATGCCAACCCTTTTTGTCCTTGTTTCTGTAACGCCCCGGCCTCCTCCCGGGCCGCGGACATTACCGATAACTGCTTTAAGGATCGCTGACTGGCCCCACAAATCACCACGAGTCTTTCCAGCGTGCTTCGTCCTCGCTCACACGCTGCCTGAGAAAACTTCCCAAGAGGTCACCCATCCTTTGACTACTCCTAGCCAAGCATGCTTAACTTAGGTGTTCCCAACGGATGAGCTACCATAAAAGAAAGTGCACCTTGGTTACAGTTTCCTTCTTTGTTAATTGGATATCACTAAGCTCTGAATATGCATAATCAATGTCACACTCAAAAAGATTTACTGATCATTGCTCCTCTATTAAACTAGAATCAAGCTACTTTTGGCCAAAAGAGGTATAGTTTGCACCATTGCACATTTTCCTCATTCATACTTCACAATATCAGTTAAAACCAAGTGTAGAGCTGATTAATCTAAGCCCATAAAACCCTTCAAAATTAACCAGTTTGACCATAAACATAATGCTAAAGAGTGAGTCAAAGTACCCCATAAGATTAACACGAAGTCGATGGCTCAATTCGACGAAAAGCTCATACATTTGACCCAAATCAGCAGCATTTCCATGAGAATACAGCAAAGTTGCCGACGCTTTCGGGTGCTTCACATACACAGCAACGACGTTGTTTCCCCTTCGAGTTTTAAGTTTCAATACGTCGACATCCTCCCTTCTCGGAACCTCCGGTATCCGCAACTTTCCGTCTCCGGAATCATCTCCGGCGACCACCGTGTACGATGGAGGAGTTGGCGGGAAGAATGCGAATTTCGCAGCAATTGATGACGTCACTACGCCCATTTTTATCATCAGAAACCCCGGCCTATCTACTACGCAGAAAAAATATCCAGCTTTACAAACAATCACCCAGAGAATTCCAGGTATGAAACAATGATTCTCAAAAGATTTCCGGCACAACTCGAACGACCCACAAAAATCCCTGCAAAATTCAGCTCAAAATGGACCACCCAGACAAAAATTGAGCTAAAATTCGACGACCCAGATGATCTCTGAGTTCAATTTCGATAACCCAACAAACATTATCGAGTCTAATAAGAGAGTTTTCGAAGGAGAGAAGAAGAAGAAAGGGTTTTTGAGCGTCGGAGGAAGCCGGCTTTGATTGAGAAGGAGAGATGTTGGAAGGGTCAAAAAGAGATGATCGTGCGAAGGTGGCGACAAAACTCGGATATATGAATATCATATGATTGGGGATAATTTTCAATTGGATGATAGATGAGTGGGAGTAGTATATTGCTTGAATGTACAATACAGATGGGAAATCGAAAAGGGTTTCTGGTAAATTTTTCAGAAGTAAGAAGTTTTTGGGGAATTCCTTTTTCCCCCAAAATCGAGAAAAAACAAAGATTAGGTCATGCACATTCCTCACGATGCTTGTTTGGTGATGATTGACGTTTTGATTGGATTGGGTTTGGGATGTTTGGGTGGATCAGGCAACAACAGCTAGCAATCATATGAATATATCTAGGTTCGTGTCTGTTGAAAATCGGTGTAGTTGACTTCTGATCATCAATTTCAGTTCGGGGATGTGGGTAAATATTCGTTCCGGGTGAGGTTTATTCCGGTTAGTTCACGTGCTATTCTTTTAAATTTGGCCTAATTTGATTTTGGGTCATTTAGGAGTGAATTTTAATCGAATCATTTTTCGGATTACAGTTCGAATCGAGTTACGTCCCTGTTATGTGTAAGCACCATTTCAATATACTAGAAATCTTTTAAATTTCAAAGAACTTCACTAATGAACACTTAACCTTTCTCACCTTGAATAAAATCTAATTAAACAAGGGAAATGGACTATGAGGGATGACCCTAAACCCAATTTGACCATTAAGTTCCTAACGATTAAAAAGTCCTTTTTTTTCTTGTCAATTGCTCTGCCTCTACCCACTCCTCTTTGCCCACCACCAATTGCACCACCACCCCACCATTACCGAATGTGCACCCACTTGCGATAGAAACCACCTCCAACCACTCTCAGCATCGGTGATTGATGCCCAAACCACCATCCTTCTCTCTTCTTGATCCCCCCCCCCCCCCGAAAAAAGCCTTCTCAAACTCCAAGCCAGTCCTTAAATTGAATGTTAACATATGGAAATCATGATTCGCCTCTATAGATAACTAATTGGGTGATGATAAGTGTCTTGCCCCAAGACACTCCTTAAATGTCTTCTCCCTTATAAAATCAATACTTATTATCGTTTTTAACCCCAATTTTTTTGACAGATACTATTAATTATCAATTATAAGAAGCTTGGAATGTGTTGGCTACGCCAACAATTAAAATTGACACCCTAACGAATGAACCCCATCCGTTGGGCATATTTTAGACGCTTTTTTGTAAATTTTTAAAAATATAGATAAAAGTGTGATTTTATACAATTTATATATATTATTATAGTTATAGAAGTCAATCATGTAACTTTTTTCCAATTTAATTCACAAATATATAGGTTTTCTATAATGACAAGACACAAAATATGTGTATTACACAAGACTTTTATCATTTCCCTAATTAAATATCCCGCCATGTAAGTATTGGGTCGAGTCACTAGCCCAATTGCTTTGTCAAATGTTGACTAATGGTCTTCCCTTTTCCCCTTTCTCTCTTCCATTAACATGCCCAATGGGCCAATGTTGTGGCCCAATTAAGCAGAGTGGAGTAAATTAAAGAGGATTGATATATTTTAAAAAGGGATTTGTAGAAATTCAGATGAGGGATACATTTTTTTCCGATTATTGCAAGTCAAAAGTTTAAAGGTTCACAGAATACAGTAAAACCGCAATACAAAACAACAAAATCTCACTTCAAAATACACATACCTGCGAAGAAACAGCTAAACATAGCAATACAACAAAGATTAACTACAACCAAAACACTTTCTCAATTGACAATGATCACAAAAGAACAACTTTACTTGGGTGAGTAACCGAGGGACACATTATTATTCATTGAAGTTTGCAAGTAATAGGAGTGGGTAGGTCAACATAATTACCCCTGCTTCAAGTTCAAACTGTGGAGATCAAATTTTCTACTATTTTACTGCCTGCAAAAGTAAAGTTACGTTGTGGATTAGTTACAGTTAGAGTAACCTAAAAGCAATGGCAAGCATTGTTATGGTCAAGTCTACTTGGGATATGATTTGCCCTTTCCTTTCATTTTTCTTGGTTTTGGTACGTATTATCATTTACATATTACAAATCTCAACGATCACCTTGCTTCATTATCAACTTTAATTCTTTTTCTTTTTATTTGATTCATGGTAGTTGTAATGAATGATAATTTTATTAAATATCTCAATTTTCAACCCACTGTTAAGGACATTGTACTGAATTAGCTTAAATATTACGGTACAAAACTACAAAATGTACAATGTACAAAGCTAGGCATCTATAATTTAATTGGATTGGAAAACTACTGTATTAGGGTGGTCCAATTGCTATAAGTTTCATATGGCGACATAAAGTTTAAAATATGTACATAATGGTCTTTTAAGTTTATAATAATAAAAGGGTATATGAGTTGATGAAGAAATGATTGAGTATTTTAATTCATCTTTAATCATATATAATCTTATATATATGTTATTATAAATTATAAGGTTACTCAATTCTAATTTGAGTTTGTTTAGAAGGTGACATAGATAGAGACCCCAATTTATTTTTATTTTTTAAAAAAAAACAAGAGACATAGTCAATCCGTAATATATAAAAACTTAAGTTCAAATATATATGATGCATGTATAGAAACTTAAGTTCAAATTCATAACCTCTACACAAAAGTATAAGTGTATCACTAAGATCAGATGTAATCATGCAAGCAATCATAAATGGAATATGTAGTATAATTTTCCAATAACTCTCTTTATAAATTTTCTTCAAGTCAAATGCAGAAAATTATAAGTTAACCTTTTTTATTTTTCATTCTATTTCATTTTCCTGTCAATTTTGATTGTAATCGGTCCAAAAGATTATAATTTAATTTATACACGAATTGCATAGTGCTAAAAAGAAGGGAAAAATAAGTTTTGTTACTAAATTGATCATTCATAACCTTCTGTTCATTTAATTATGTTTTGAGTTGTCATGTTAATATCGGCAAGATTCAATTTGATCAATCTGGTTTTGTTTTGTATTTCAAAGATTTTTTTCGTTTGAATCACAATCTCTTCATGCTTTTTTGTGAACATAGAAAAAAAAAACTAGATCTAAATCCTCTCAAAACTCATATTAGCGAGATTATACTAAGGGTCTGTTCTTTTCTGCGGTATTTTGCGGTATGGTGTGGTGGAATTGTGGTGGAGGTGTGGTGAAATTGTGGTAGGTTATTGGTATGTGGGGTGAGTGAGGAGAGAGAATGTAAAAAGTAGAGGAGAAAAGTAAGGAGAGAGAAAAGTAATAATTTGTGGTAAAGTGTAGTAAGTTGTGGCAAACTGCGGTATGCTGTGGTAACGCAATTTGCCAACCACAGAAAAGAACCGGGCCTAAGTTATGTTGTGGTAATATTTATCATTATCCAACAATGATCCCACGCACTTGCATCAACGTAAGTTGCAATTTTGCATCAATAATGCATGAATATTTTGTGGAAAAACAGCAATCGTGGCGATTTTGGATGCACTTACTAGTAATCGAATAAAGGTTATATAATTACACATGGGATATCATCACAATTATAAATATATGAGGAAATGATACAAGTGTCCATTGATGGAGTATTTTACTTGCTGCTTAACTCATGGGAGGGCCCTGTTTTGGGCACACCCATTGTCTTTATCATCAAAGTGCTCAACTTCTCTCCACTTGCATTGCAACTCACTCCCACTTCTTTTTTCTTTTCTAAAGAAATTGAAATTTATGCATGGTTGCGCAAATAAATATAAGGGGTATTGAGATCAAATATGAAACGTCTTACTCAATCTAACTACGATACCGTGTAGAATCATCTCAACCAAAATTTTATATTGATAGTTGAAGGTCCAATAATGATTTCATAATTTATCACCTCCATCACGCGAATGTCCTTTGAAAATGAAACATGAATAGTGCAAAGATCTCTATATCTTGTGTAAATGTATATGGGAACTGCTGAAACTCGAACCTAAAACTACTTACTTAGTTTGACTCTAATATAATGTGTAGTTCCATCTTTTTTTAAGTTTCTCCTCCTTTTTTTTTTTTGATTGGATAAGCTTCTCCTCTTTAATTTTCACACTTCTTATTAAAGAGATGGCCATGTTACATGCCCACATATTTTCAATGTACATGCCGACATATTTTCCATGTTAATGCCCTTTTTGTTAGAGTATAAAATCCGCTACCATGCCCTTTTTATTAAAATATAAAATCATCATTGGACTTTAAACCAATAACTTAAACTTTTAATTGAATTAAATTGAGTCAGAGGTCTCGAGTTCAAATCTTAGAAATCCCGTCTATTTGCACAAGGCGAAAGAACTCTTTGCGTTGGACCAAACTCAATGGATGCCAATGAGCAATTTATAATAGGGAAAATGGAAAAAAATAATCCATACTTTGAAAGTATTGGAAAAAAATAATCCGAACTTACAATTTTGTTATGGACGAGTTGAACGTTAATCCTTATTATTTTAACATCCATCACTTAGTTAAATTCATCCGAAAAGTGACGTGGTGGTGGCGATATTACATGAGGAACATACTTCTAACTTGTTTTTGAGCTGTAAAAAGTTTAACGTATACTATCACCACCATCACGTCACTTTTCGGACAAGTTTAACTAGGTGGTGGACGTTAAAAATAGGGGTTAAAGTTCAACTTATTCATAATAAAATTCTAAATTCAGATGATTTTTTTTCCGATACCCCAAAGTTTGAATTATTTTTTCCAATTTTCGTTAATAATAAGATCAAATTCTCTTCTATCAATTTATTCTGAAGCTAAAATTTTAGGGCGAGACAATCCCTTTCAATTACAAGATTCAAGATGCTATATTCCTTAGCTACTTTGACTGTATTGTCAATTTATCGTGATCTTTACTGAAGACAACATTACCTAGTTCATCATCTATAAATTATACCAAGACATGTTCTTAAACCATACCATATGATATATCCTTGTTGTCAGAAGGAAAATGATGTTACCCTTGTCCATCCAACTATATTTAAAAATCCAATAGTCATGGGAAATGGAGTGAAAAATGTGTAATGTACCAGAATTGCCTTTACTTTTCTTATGTGAAGAAAAATAAAAAAGAAACAAAAAAGTATTTATTAAAAGTATAATAGAAAATACAATCATTGAAATTATAAAATGGATAAATATTTTGGGACAAGAGAGTTAGATAGATGGACGAACAATTTGGTATGGACTTAGTAGTTCCTAGGGGCCCAAAAAATCAAACAAACGAAAATCCCATATTCTTTCTCCCCATTGTACCCCAAAACCAAGCCAAGAACAAAACAACAAAGAACTCACATGAGTAGCAACACAGAACGGTTTAAATTGGAGACAAAATAAATCCAGATTTCAAATCTCTCTTCACAAAAATATTACCACTATCAGCAATCAACGACAAAATTTAATTTAATTTAAATTCAAACAGAGACATAAGCTTCAGAAATCAGAAATTCTTTTATTTATATTTCCCCCCAAAATTTCATGTTCATCACATCACATCTCATCCGTACATTTCTCTAACGTCTAATTATCATCATCATCATCATCATCATCATCATCATTCACCATCATCAACATTCAATCGTCAGTCACCAAAACTAACCTATGGCGACTGCTCGGGAATCGCAACGAGCACCGGCCGCCACGCTCTCCTCAACAACCTCTGCCTGAACGTCGCCGAAAGCGGCCGGAGCGCCCTTCCTCCGTCGCGCACCACCGCCAATCCCCCGCCAGAATCCTCCCTCGCCGGCGGCAGCAGCCTCCGCGCTTCCTCCTCGTCCCTCACTTTCCTCGCTCCGTCTCCTAGCATCGCTGGCGGCGGGGGAGACGCCGACGACACGAAGAGATCCCTGAGCTTCAGCCGGACGCCGATGTCGTGACGCTCTTTCCCGGCGACCTCCGCGCGCTTGACGTCACTACTCTGTCGGCGATCCGGCGAGTCCTGCCGGCGCGGCTGGTGGTGGAGCCGGCGGTGGAAGACGCCGCCGTTGAGGAACATACGGAGCGTCTTGCGACGGCGGATGTGGATCACCGGACTGGCGGTCGGACTCCGGCTAGGGCTCCCGACGACGGCGCATTGCGTTGCTAACAGCTTGAATTTCTGCAGCGTCGCCATGGATCGATCAATCCAACTCAATTCCGGATCAAATTCTCAAATTCAGTCCTCTGTATCTCTTTTTTGATATGTAAATCTGCAGTTCTTCGATTTTCGAATGTGTGGATTGAATTTGGGAGAGAGATTGAAGCGGTTGCTTATGAAGAGGTCATTGTTAGGTTATTCGCTTGCTTTGGAGTGAGTGAGGAAAAACTGTTTTAGAGAGAGAAAAAGGAGGGGTTTGCTTGCTTTAGCTTGATGAATACGGGAAAAAAAAAGTAAGGGAGGAGGGATGATGACATAGTAAAGGGGGTCCAGGGTGGGGGTGGGCTTTAGCTTTATACGGGGAAATTTTTTTTTTTTTTTTAATTTTGTGAATGTGGTGGTATAAGTTTGGGACCTTCCCTCTTTTATGCAAACTGCAAAGCGTACTATATGCCCACATGCCTCTTTTGTTTTTATGGTTGCGTACTACTGTTACTCATGTACTAGAACTACTACCATTTGTTTTTGTTTAGGGTGTGAATTGTTAAATACTTGCACAGACAATATATAAATGGTATGATTCTTGTCTTGTCACAGTCATAATTATTCCGGCTAAAATATAGTATAAAATTAGGGATGATAATGAATCGGAGTCTGATCGAATTTTGCAACGGCCAACTCTGACAATGATAAATAATCGGAGGGAACATTGATATACAACTCTGGACAATAGAAGGTAACTTGGGCCTTTATCTCTGATTATAATTGGAAACAACAGATCTCATGATGGTATAAGTGTTGTCACTGAGCAAATTAGGATTTACCTATTAAGGTTTAGTGAAAGTGGAATTTTACCCCCAAGATTTGGGAAATTAGGTTTATCCTACTTGAAGTTTGAACTTTTTATTATTTTACTTTTTTTCTGGTGAATGACAATTTTACCCCTGTAAGATGGTATGAAAAGTCTAAAATAACCCTAATTAAAAACATGAAAAGACAACTTTATCCCTCCAAAAAATTAATCAATTAATTTCACTGTGTGTTGCTTGTGTGTTGCCGCCTCCTTCATGTTCAAGTTACCTTTCCCCTGCTGTAAAAAATTTATGTTAAGGGCAACTTTGTCAATTAACATTAACTTTATTAATAATTTGATCTGAAAAGGTTGTACTCCCTCCGTTTTTTTATCTGTTATGTACAGTTTTCGGTGTCAATCTTGAATTAATAATTTCTAATATAAAACTTTTATAAAAAAATATAAGATTATACTTTTCAAATAGCATTCTTCATTACGAATCTAATGACATCAATTTTGTATGATAAATCATTATAAAATTAAGATATTAACGGTCAAGGTTTTTAACATAATTTTCTAGGCGACAGATAAATTAAAAAGGAGGTAGTATTTAATATTTAATTCAAAGGTGAGGTGGGTTAATTATTTGTTGCAATCTTAAGGTAGGATAAAACTAATTTTTAAAAAGGGACAAAATCCTACGATCACAAAAACTCAATGGGTAAAAACTTAATTAGTTTGTTGTCACATTATTATAGTTATAAGCACTTTTAGAATTTAAACAAGAATCCTAATCCTGTTAAACCCTATAACTTTACATTTATAGTCTTACATCGAAAGAAAAATAAAAAGAAACATACGAAAGCAAAATGTCCCCCAAAGCTATGAATTTTTCATCCCTTGTCAATAATTGTCATGATAGTGTAAATGTGTTTGATATATCTACTAGATGAAACAACTGAATCTAGATCCATGTGATGATAAGTGTCTTGCCCCAAGACACTCCTTAAATGTCTTTTCCCTTATAAAATCAATACTATTATCCTTTTTAACCTCAATTTTTTTGACAGATACTATTAGTTATCAATTATAAGAAGTTTGGAATGTGTTGGCTACGCCAACAAGTAAAATTGACACCCTAACGAATGAACCCCATCCGTTGGACATATTTTACACGTTTTTTTGTAAATTTTAAAAAATATAGATAAATGTGTGATTTTATACAATTTATATATATTATTATAGTTATAGAAGTCAATCATATAACTTTTTTCCAATTTAATTTACAAATATATATGTTTTCTACAGTGACAAGACACATAATAGATGTCTTGCACAAGACTTTTATCATTTTCCTATCTTTAAATCTTACTCCCCATTTCAATTTTCAAAGTTTTTAGTTTTATTTTTCATCCCTTCTCAAGTTGTCAAGGTAATTGAGCTTTTTGATTGGTTTGGTAAATAATGACTTTTCCTTATTCTCATTTTTTTTATTGAACCAGGCTCTATACTTTCATGTAAACTACTCACAATCCAACTTTAGTCACTCCTATCAAATTATATTTTTTCTACCTAAAAATAACTGATTTTTTCCATTCTAAAAAACTCATTGCCCACTGCTACCTATCTTCATCTAAACTTGTCATAAAGTACCCAAAATTACTCAACTTTACCTTACCCAATCTCTGTTACATGGGGATACATTTGTTACATGGGAATAATTTCTGAGGGAATTCAAAGTTGGGGTGAAGCCATTTTGAAAATAATATGTTAGGGATTATGTCATTATGACTAATACTCTCTTTAAGCAATCTAACTGAGAGCTTATAGAAACGCGTCCTAATTATTATCACAAGCATGTAACTTTTATTTCATACACGAAATGCTCAAAAAGAACAATTTCTCTGTTCAAACATGAATAAATCAAATCAAACATAGCCAGCGAAGGCGACGGCTACATTCAAGCAACAAAACGTAGATTTGCAACATTTGATTGGTGTAATCCAGTCAAAAGAGTTCAACAGTAGGAGGCAAAAAGAGATTTCTTGGATATTCAATCAATGCACCGAAAAGAACCAAAAAAAAAAAAAAAAGAAAAGAAAGGACAGACGAAGAAAATGTCCATGAAAAGAATTTAAAGCATAAAGAAAGTTTTCTCCTTCAAAATCAACTAGGGAATTGGGCACCCAAAAACATGATTTTGATTTCCCCCTCTTTCCCTCCAAATGTTGTTTAGGATCGATCGTATAATCCGGATCGAGACTGTACATGTATATATATGTCTACATTCATCATAAGAATGGTAAAAGATAACATTTTTACTATGTACATTGTAACAAAATGCGTGCCTAGAACAAATGAAATCTACCTCAACGCGATACAAACCTTCTCCTTTCTGGGTAATTCTGGTCAGTTCATACTCCCTCTAGACTCGGGCGAAAGTGGTGGAGGCATGTTTTTCAGAAGCCCAGCTTCATCATCAGTTTCCTGAATGTCAACCACTACTTGTTTCTGTGTGCCCATGACCTCCTTCTCTATCTGTTTCAATGAATCGAACACCTCGTGCATCGAAGGCCGCATTTCTCTGTCAGGCTGCAGACATTTGAAGCCCAATTCCGCGACTAACTTCACCATCTTCTGGACCACATTGTCCTGATCGTAACCCAGTTTGGGATCAACGAGCTCGTGCAACGCGTGATTCTGGATCCTGTCAATAGCCATGTTGGACAGATTAATGTCATGTCTGTGTCTTGTTATGTCGACTGCAGGTTTAGCTGATATGAGCTCCATCAGAACCACCCCGAAGCTGAAAACATCGCTCTTTTCAGTGAGCTGGTAGCAGTGGTAGTACTCTGGATCGACGTACCCTGGTGTCCCCTGGGGTGCTGTGGACACATGGGAGACGTCGTTGGGGAAAAGCCTAGACAGCCCGAAATCTGCCACCTTGACTTGGTACTTGTCATCCAGGAGGATGTTTGTTGTCTTGACATCGCGGTGTATGACATCCGAGTCATGGAGGTATGCCAGGGCGTCCGCTGTCTGGACTGCGATGCTGAGCCGTGTGGACCAGCTGAGGCCGCGAGATTCTGATGACTTTCCGTGCAGGTGGTCAGCCACGGTTCCATTGGGGACGTACTCGTAGACTAGGAGGAGTTCCCTGCTCTTCCTCGAGGAGCATCCGTAGAGGGTAACTAGGTTCTTGTGTCTTAGTCGCGCCAGGATTTGGATCTCGTTTGTGAATTGACCCATGTGTTTCAAGCTGTTCTCGTACAAGCGCTTCACTGCTACCACACTCCCGTCGTGGAGATTACCTACAGACGCGGAAACCATGAATGATCTCTTAGATAAAATCTTTCATATATAATAGTTCAATGAAGATAAGCAAATCAATTGTTTCTTGTTAGAGTATTAAGCCATTACTGGACCTTCAAAGTTCAACCATCATCTTAAGCTTTTGTTTGAGATGATTCCTCGTTAGCTTAAGCTTTTGGTTCAGAAAGTTCCACATTTTCTAACTGGGGGTGAGGGGTAAGAAAAGGATTGTGGTACTGGTTTTTGACTATCTGAGCAAGAAGTCTCTGATTTTCAACCATCAACTTAAGCTTTTGGTTTAGATGATTCAACATTTCTAACCGGGGGTGAGAAAATTGGGGGGGGGGGGTAAGAAAAGGATTGTAACATTTTATTTCTAACTATCTGAGCGAGAGGTCTCATATTTGAATTTTAACAGCCTCATATTTATTTGCACAAGTCACCAGCATAAGTTTTTAGTTGAGATGACTCCACATTTCTAACTGGAGGAGAGGGTATGAAAAGGATTGAAGTTTGCCATACCATAATAGACAGTACCAAAGCCACCATCACCAAGCTCCCGAGACTCATCAAAATGCATGGTGGCTTCTTCAAGTTCATTGTAGCGGAAGACCTTTACGCCAAAGTATGCACTGGCATTGTCCAAACTAGATTTTGACGACGAATAAGAAAGAATGCTCCGGGACATGTCAGAGGAAGGGGTGGTGGTGAATCCTTGGCTGGACCGGTAACCATTGCTCGAGAGAAAACGACTAGTTGGAGTCCCCGACCCAAGATCCTTGGTTCTAGCCTGAGACAAGAGTTGCTTTCTTCTTTGCACAACAAACAGGGATGCACAAAGTAAGAGTGCTGCAGCTAGGCCTACTGATCCTGCTACTGCCACTGAATATATATGATTTCAGAAAACATAACTCAATATATTTCCCAAGGAACTAATATTCATAGGCAATGACAGAACTTGTCAAAGAGAATGAACTTTTACCTATTAGAAGCTTCTTGTGGGTACCCTTGTTCTCTTCTGTAACAATTGCAAAACCAACTTGTCAGAAAAAAATGCACAAAACAGACACAATCTATAGGCTACATCAATCATATGGTTAGAAAGAAATGGTAAGTTGGGTCAAATAACCAAACATAAAGGACTCAAAACACATTCCAATCCAATATCCTAGGAGTCCTATTGTAGAAGCAGTCTGATATAGCAGTCTTACCACATAATTACTAAATTCAAAGAGACTGGTTTCAATTCACGCAAGACCAAACACGAATGAATAAAAAGGGAAAACGAAGAGCTCAGCTCATACCAGGGCACCTACGATCATAAGCCCGATCAGGACAATAACAAGTGAAGTTATTGGTGGTTGTATTTTGCCCACACACCCCACCAGACTCAGTACACTCCTGACACAAACTATTCTCAGCTTTCCACACTAAATCAATCCCACTGCGAAACGCTTCCATCAGGCTAAAATTCTGAGTTATGCGATCAGCATAGGACAGAAAATTGAGGAAGGGCACAATAACTTTCCTTTTACACGTCTCCACCGGAATATCATCATAATCTTGATCATCAACAGAAGATGTCCCATTGACAACAAAGTAACCCACGGGCGCCTGGCTACTAATATTAGCACATCGAAACTGGTTTCTTGGGTACGAGTCATCGGAGCACTCGTAGTAAAGGGTAAGATTTGCACTCGTGGACATGCCATACTCGAAAAGGTTGTAGTTTATGGTGGTATTAGACAACACTATAGGACAGTAACCTTCCCAATAGTCTTTCCTGGCTACTATGACCACATTTTGGTCCGGTTTTAGGCTAACTACGTAGTAGTTTTGCAATGGGGCGACCGCAATCTCTGGCATAGGCGTGCTGCAGTTGATCCTAAACCCAGGGTAACCGCAGTACTCGGGGCGATCAGCCCCATTGTAGAAAGGATATCGCATGTTTGCGACGTTTCCACATTGAAATGGCTTGCTGCAAGTTTCGTATTCAATGTATGCATTCGCGAATGTCAGGAATTTGAACAAGGGAAAGATGATGACGATGATGATGAACAACTTCATGTTTGGAAGCTAAGGAAGGTGGTAAGTTGTTATAGCAAGGCCAAGAAAAAGAAAGACTGTTGAAGTTGTGATGTGTTTTTTTTGGGGGGGCTATATTGGTTTGGTGATATTGACTAGTAAAAAGAGATAAGTAAAATAAAATAAAATTGCCAATGGGTTTTGAATGAAGACTTGAAGCAGGGGAAAAAAGTTTGGTCAAAGTGAGAATAAATGAGACCATGGGAATATGATTTTGACTTGGTCTGGCTTTGTGAACTGCTCATCATCCTATTCGTCACCCACCCTTAATTTGTCCAACATTTACCAACTGATACTCTGGTCTTTTATGCGGTATTTTGCGGAATGGTACGGTGAGGTGTGGTGGAATTGTGGTGGGTATAGTGGAATTGTGGTGGGTTATTGGTATGTGGGGTAGGTGAGGAGAGAGGATGAAAAAAAGTAGACGAGAAAAGTGAAGAGAGAGAAAAGTAATGATTTGCGGTAAAATGTGGCATTTGCATGTAGAAATGTGGCGAGGCCATTAGCAGAAAAGAACAGGGCCTGAGAAGAAATGTATCGCTCCACAGTCTATTTCCAACAGAATTCAACCACTATACACTTATATTTTCTTGGCTCTTATGTATATGTATATTAGTTTTTTTTTTCCCCTTCAGAATGGTTCTTAGTTTCAATGGATGAATATAAACATGAATAATAGAGGAATAATTGAAAAAAATATTAAAAAATATGACAAAGAAAGAAACCAAATATAAATTCCAACAGAAGTAATTTTTTGTTTAATATTTATTAAGTATTCATCCAAATTAGAAGGATTTTGTATATACTGCATATAAATAATCGATGATTGTATATTATTTTTATTATTTTTTCATCAAATTATTCAGATACTTTTAGGTAAAATAGAAATCATTGACATTTTGTATGTTCATGAATTGAAAATTATTAAAAATATTTTTTATATGATTATTAATTTATAAAGTAGTAGTAGGTATAACTTTGGTACATAAAAGTATATCTAGAAAATTAATATATGTAATTTACTATGATCAACCAATTTGATTATGCAATGTCAGGAAATTACGTCTAGGCATATTATATTATAAAAAGGATAAAGAGTAAAGACATTGGAATCTTTGAATGCTCAGACTACAAAAGAAAATGAAGGGAAGTTTCAACAAGGAGAAGTAGGACTTAAGTAAGCAGGAGTCGCCCGCCAAACACGAAGCCTACCATTTTTGGGCATGGCGAATGCTCGCATTTTATGTCAAGTTGAACCAAATAATGTTCCCCCACCTAAAAAGAATTTCCTTCCTAATGGGTAAACCTTGGAAAAGAAACGTGTATTTGGTAGATCGAGTTTTGGGAAACTTTTTCCCTAGCCATCCCAAAATATTTGCCTGAGTTTGAAAGTCGATATTTGCTGAGTTTGAAAGTGTAAACTTTTCTCATTCATTAAGAACATCCGCGACGATGAGTTTGAGTTTAGCTAATTAGATGACGTGGAATCTGTGGATCCGTATCAAAATAGTCAAAATATAACCCTTTATTTAGCTTGTTTTCCAATGGTGTGCATGAGTTTGACTCATATTAATTAAAAAAAGTAAATGGACCTCCTTAATAATATAATTAATTTGGTTATATTGATAAAAAATGAGGTGGAGGAGGAGAGAGAAAAAATTATGATTAAAATATTTTAATATGTTAAACTCGATTTCAAACTCGTCTCGCGAGGCTGACGATGAGATTCTCGCGAGACGAGTTTCATTCTCACCACTGAAATGTCGTAAATGACATCATTTCATTCTCATTTCATGCCACGTCAGCATTGAGTCGAATTGAAACTCACCAAATTCAGACAAAAATCTACCCCTCCCAAATTTAATAGGTGTAATTTCATCCCAAATTCATATGATATTAGCGTTGGTAAAAATCTATCCCTCCCAAATATTCAATTTTGTCTTACCTGATTTAAATTAGGTTTGGTCATTGATTTTTGTCCGAATTTTAAATTCGTCAATTCGGTGATGTCTGATTACAAAATTAAATTGGGTTCAGGTTTGGAGTGAGAATTCGACATGTCCGAATTTTGTGTTGAATTCATGTTCGGACATAATCATACAATGTCCAACCCCTAACTCGAATTTAAAGTTCGGACAAAATATTCAAATTGTGTATAAATTTTAGTGTACACTCAAGCTTAGACATATTCGGACACATTCGGATCTGGACATATTCGAACATGTTCTGGTCCAGCTCATACATCACAGAGTGTCCGAATTTCAAATTCGGACAGCATCCGGATTTGAAAATTTTGTCCCGATGTTTGATTTATCCAAATCAAATTTTCACCACAGTTCATACTAGTCAAAGCCCCTATTAAAGAGAGAACAAGAACATCTTACTCTTCTAACTCAGTGATATTATTTAGGGTTAATGAATTTAATTCCCTACACTTTACCAATGTAGGCTCAAAAGTTTATTATCATAGCAGCCATCTACTTGTCCTTCGAGTGGGCCTACAAGGACAGCCCACTTACATTCTTTTAAACACTAATAGACTCTCTATGGCTCTTGGCAGTCATGGGTTGTTAATTTTCATGAATTATTTAAGCAATTATTTGTGGATTTATGCTCTTTATTGAGAATGGTTTTTCTTACTGTACTTTTTAAGTTATGAAGTACGTTAACAATCTCCTGAATTCATTAAGGCCCTGTTCTTTTCTGCGGTTTGCAAACTGTGGTACCATAGTACATATCGCAGTTTGCCACAACTCATCACATTTTACCACAAATCATTACTTTTCTTTCTCTTCACTTTTCTCCTCTACTTTTTACATTCTCTCTCCTCACTTACCCACATACCAATAACCTACCACAATTTCAACACACCTCACCACAATTCCACCACACATCACAACACCATACCGCAAAATACCGCAGAAAAGAACAGAGCCTAAATTTGTCTTTTTTTTAATTTAAATAAATTCATTAAAACAAAGCTAAACATTATTTATAATGTAAATCATCATTGATTACGTAGAAATAAAATATGAATATAAAATTCAAATAACTAGTACAAATTTTATCAACATCCAATTTTCATACTTAACTTTCAAATAAACTAATATAAATTTTCTCAGATAACTCTCTATCATTGTCAATTGACAGAAAGTATTACAATTCACGCTATGACAATTTTCTAGTATTTAGTTTTGTTCAACTTTTTATGCGAATTTCTTAGACACAAAAACAATGTATAATGTTAGAAAATAATGTACTATATAATATTTTATATAGTGATGTAGAGTGTTGAATTTTAATATAATATTAGGTTGAATTCTAGTATAATATCAAAATGGACTGACTGTTATTATAAATGGCCGAACTAAACAAATCAGCCTAATTAATAGTGTGAGAGACCTTGTCAGCAGTTTCCATTCTTTGGCACCGCCGCGCAACGTTGAAAAACGTTACGATGACAGTGACCCTAAAAATCAAACACATAATAGAACAGGCAGGCAACCTCCAAAATTTCAACATTTCAACTATCTACCTCTAATTACCCAAAGAACTAGTTTACCACGGCTCTCTATCCATTTTCTGCACCAACTCTGGGTTGAAATTACTTCATCTGTTTCATATTAAATATCCGCTCTATCGTCTAATAAATGGCACACATTCTTTAATATTATTTCTAGCCTAAGAATTTCTTATGGCATATATAATGATGGTAATTTTGAAAGGGTGTGTTTGTTGGCGAGGAAAATATTAAATGTTTGGTAGCTTAAAAATGGGGAAATACATTTTCAGTGAGAGTCATTTCCCCTCTTTCTGTGAATTATTTTCTTAGGTCTGTCCAACCTTAAGAAAATCTAATTTTCTGATCCATGTTACTCTTCACGGCCCAAGTTCTTCATGTTTACTAATATCTCTATTAGAAATAGTTCATCTCTCACCTAACTCTTTCTCTCCCCGGCTCCTCTCTCCCTCATTCGGCCAAAAAGAGAGAATATATATGTATATATATTTACATATTATATATCTACCAAATAATTGAAAATATCACTTGAAAACTTATTTCCCCACATAACCATTTTTCTGTCAACTCACACCAAAACCACGCTAAGTAATAAATAATGACATTTTCACCTAACATAACCACACAAAAACAAAAAAAAATTAAAGTTTTCAAAATTTGATTGACACGTACTTGTTCCAACGCCATTAGCCGCGCCATTCTCCTCGGAAGCGCACGTCGTATACCCAGCATTCCCATCCGGACAAAGACAACTGGTCCGATTCGCAGCCAAATCGAAGCCACACCTCCCCCTAGACTTTTCACACTGCACACAAAACTCCTCCACCTTATACTTCACCGCAAACCCGTGCTCGATCACATCAACCAAGCTCACTTTCCCGATCTGCTCCGCGAGCGGCTCCATCACCGGGACCACCACGCTCTCGGCGCACCCGTTGGGCCCCAGAGCCCCGATCTCCGGGAACCCTGTCGAGTTGTTCACGCCATCCAACTTACACTTGAACTGACCCGCGATCTCCGAATATGACGACGGGCAATCGTATAAAACGGTAACATTCTTAAGTTTGGGTCCGTATTCGAACAGGGTGAAATCCAGAGTCGTGTTGACAAACTCATCCAGACAAATCCCTCCCCAGAAATCCGCCCTAGAGATGGTCAGCATCTGAGTGTTCTGATTGATGTCCAACACTCTGTACTGCATCTCCGCGATTATGATTGTGATCGTGGAGTTGGACTCACACACGAGCTCCAGACCCGGGTACCCGCAGTTCTTGGGCCGCGAACCCGCGGCCCAAAACGGGTACCCGACCTTGGTGGTGTTCCCGCAGCTGAAGTAGGCGCCGCAGTCGTCGTACCAGGTCAGATTTGCGGAGAAAGTGACGGGGAAAATGAGGAAGAAAAGGGGAATGATTATTAGAAGAAGTGTGTTCATGGTGATTTGAGATGTTGAAAGAGGGAGATTGGGATGAGTTGGAGAGGAGGATTGGGAAAGAGCATGATTGTTGTTGAAGGTGGGTGAGTTATGGAGGGAAGTTTCTGAGGTAAGACGAAGAATTTGAGACTGGTTTGGGTAGTTGGCATATGGAAAAGGACAGCTTTAAGGGGTGTGAGATTTCTGGTCTTTTGCGTGCTAGAATGTCTGTTCTATATTAATTGTTATCTTTGAAAATTGTATAATCAAATATTGAAAGTTTTGATCTTGAATTTTCGACGTATATAATGACTTGTTACAAAATATTATCACTATTAGATTTGTAAAGAAAAATAATGTCATAAAAGCATTATACTATTAGATTTGTAAAGAGTGATATTAAATATATTATTTATCATTTTATTGATTGTTATGGACTCCAATAACACCCTTTTATTGTTGATTTCTTATATAATATCTGCTTAATAATTACAATATTATATTTTTAGGATAGTATTTTTTATTAAAAATCTAATAATAATAATTTTATTTAACAGATTATTATATATATTAAAAAGTTTATGATCAAAATAATTTAAATTTAACTATAATTTCCAGGGGACAAATAATGTAGGGCCAAGGCAATAATAAGCAGACTTGGGGTGGATTTAGCCGGGCCGCATATATTGAGCACAATGCAAAGCACATGAAAAAGAATTGGAGTTCTAGACTTTAGCAAGCTGGCCGCCTCTTTTTTTCTTTTTCTTTTTGGTATTATGTGGGTGATGGAAATGTGGGGGGAATCATTTCTTAGTTTGTTCAAGCTACCAACCAAACTCCGGAGAAATATGTAGCATATATTATGCAGTGAATTTGACTTAACTTTGATAATGACATGAAATATTATTATTTAAGCTCGGTTTTTGTATGCGGTTGATAAGATGCAGAAATAATGCGGTAGAACTGGCAAAATTTTGTCCGATCCGTAAAAAACCGGGTATGGAGATAGATTTTCCGTCCGAATTTTTATATTGACCGAGTTGACTGAATATTCGGACATAAAATTTCTCTTTTTTCTATTGTCTGAACCCGATTTTAGCTTCGTCCGAATTGTCCAACCCGGTTTGACCCGAAATAAAACTGGGTCCGAACATGAATTTCTCGTCCGAATTTTGACATTGTCCGAATTTGTCCGACCCAGATTTACCTGGACCCGGATTTTTGCCAGCTCTAGCAGTATGGTAAAATTGTAAAAAGTGTGATTAAGGCCCTGTTCTTTTATACGGTTGGCTGGTTGCGGTGTCACAACACACCGCACTTTATCATAACCCACCACAACATACCAATCCACCACAATTTACCACAACCCACCACAATCAACTTTTTCACATTTACCAATACAATTTACATTTATAAAAAAATAAAACCACCACGACTTACCAATAACATTCCACAATATCTACCACAATTCCACCACACCGCACCGTGTCATACCGCAACCAGTCATATAAAAGAACAAAGCCTAAGTGTGAAATAGTATGGTAAAATTTGTGGAAAGTGTGATTGATTTGGTAGATGGTGAGAGAGAATGTAAAAAATAAAGAAGAAAAGTTATGAAATACTACAGCAATGATTGTGATAACGTGTAGTATTGTGATTAATACGTTAAAGTGGGAAAGAATATTGAGCAGTGTGATAAATTGTGGTATTACAAATTTGCAATTACCGTACAAAAAAACATAATCTTAAATTCTTAATAGTATGGCCAATTTCCCGCATATTTTATAATTGTATTGGTATCTTCTCGAGGTATGACATACCAAAATTTCTTACAAAGATAGTATTATTATCTCAACTTAATAAAGAAATCCATGACCTAACTAGGCATCACTATCAACTAGGGGTGGACACCATAAATCTAAACCGCAAATTGAACCGTAAAATCGCATAAACCAAACCGCAAAATGCGGTTAACCGAATTGATTTTTGCATAAAAGCGGTTTAGGTTTAGGTTTTGGATTCTCATGAAACGGTTAACCACGGTTAACCACTCTCAATTAAGTTGAAAAAAATGAATTTATTAGTAATATGAATTTAATTTAACCGCGTATCGTCGTATCGGAATATGAATTTATTAGTAATATGATTGCATTTATTAGCATAAATGTTATTGTAAATATCCAGGGAATCGATTAATCATAAACCGTGTATGTTAACCGGGTAAATTTTCAAAATTTAAAAGCCGTTAGCCGACACCGCTTCTAAACTGCGGTTTCGAGGATTGGTTTAGGTTTCCAGATTTCAAAAGTGGTTAACCGCATATTGCGGTTGCGGTTTAGGTTTTCAAAATCCAAGAACATCAAAAGCGGTTAACCTGTTATGACCACCCCTAATCATAACTTTGAAAAGACACAAGGTAAAGTTACAATTAACCATGTCAGACCCTGCTCTTTTATGCGGTATTTTGCGATATGACGCGGTATGATGTGGTGAAATTGTGGTTGGTTGTGGTGTAATTGTGGCGGATTATTGGTATGTTGTGGTGAGTTTTTTGTATATATATATATATAAATATTGTATTGGTATTGTGAAAAAGTAATTTGTGGCGGGTTGTGGTGAATTGTGGTAGAATGGTATTTTGTGGTGGGTTGTAGTGTAATTGTGACACTGCAATTTGTCAACCGCAGAAAAGAACAGGACCTTAATAATACGGAAAAAAACCTCCAACCAGTGGGTCAAATCTGACTCCGTCCATTTGACCAAAAATTTGTTTTTTAAATTTAATTATATTAAAATTTGTAACTTTTTCTTGGTATTCCTAAATAATAAATAAGTATAGCTCAATCATATGAATTTTTTAAAATTTAAGTTGAAGCATATGTAATAATTTATTATTACAAGAAGGTTATCGTATATTATGGCCCTGTTCTTTTGTGCGGTGGTTTGTGGTGTGGTACCACACCGCACTGCACTTTTTAATTTTTACCATACTTCACCACACTACCATTTCTACTTTTATAATAAATCTTAAAAATTTTTATGTTAAAGGCCGACACTTTTTACAATTTTTTTCTCATTTTTTATCATGTAATTGATTGTTTTGACAAGATTATGATTAATATGTTTGGAAGAGTAATTAACAACAGACATAACCCATTAAAGACGACAACAATAGCCATTGTAATCCCTAACAGGCTAAAATCTACCTAGTTTTTCACTTAATTTTTTAACTTATAAAAACTATTTTTCTTTTTCCAATTTCAAATTAAAAACACTTACCCCATCTATCACAACTCCCACGCAATTCACCACTCTTCACTATACCTTTTCAATTTTCACTACACTGTACCATCACCACACTCCACCCGGGCACCTCATAAAAGAACAGAGCATTTACACGTTTCAAACAAGTTATTAGAGCCGTGGACTAACCCAATATCAAAATATATCGCCCATATTTATCCAAAGCATACATATTTTGTATTTACCTAAATTCGATATAATTGTTGACCACCCGTCTGAATTGATAGTGTTAATAATTGTTGCGCATATCAAGTGATGCGTCATGACTAGGGCTGTCACTGAACCAAGCTACCTTGCAAGTCGCTTAGGTTCGACTCGATCAAAGCTCAACTCCAGTTCGGTTTGCCCAAAATTTGGCTCAGCTCGGATATCTACTGAGCCGAACCCAAGCCTATGAGATGTTTGAAAAATATTAGAGCATAAATTTTGTTGTTTATCTTTAGTTTTTTTTGTTAAGCTATGTAAATCTCAAGGAGTAATGTTTAAACTTTGTTTGATTACAGTCTAATCACAAAATGATGTTATTTTCTAGTTAAGGTTAATAAATATCAAAAAATTCATTTGCTTTTTTATTTGAATTTGTAGCGTTTTAAATTTAAAATGTTAAAAAAAGGAGCCCCAACCTTGACTATAGAGCTCACAGAGCTTCTAGCCAAGCTCGAGCCATCCTAACTGAGTAGAACCCAAGCTTAACAGGGTTCGGGTCAAGTTGGGCTCATTTAAATCCTTAGTCGTGACTCATGGGCTTTATGTTGTAAACTTATGATGGGTTAACAACATTGTGCATACAAACAAGAGTACAGCATTATGGACCGTACCCAAGAACCCAACCATGAAACATCCATCTGTCATCCCAATTCCCCGCTAATTCATTTTTTTCGATAAATATTGGCACCGTTTTTTTAAGCGTTTAATTTGCGTTGTGTAGCGGTAGATTGCGGTAAGCTGCGGTGGAAATAGTAAAAAAGTAATAGTAATTTGCGGTAAGTTGCAGTAAATTGTGCTAATTTGCGTTGCGGTTAGTTGCGTTAACGCGCAAAAAAAGAGTGTCTAAATATAAATAAATGAGCGATGATTGACATTGTTCTTGTCTCTTGTTGATTAGGTGGTCGTGCGAATGCATTCTAAACCAAAAAAATTATTAGGCAACACATCATACAAAATTTGAGCTTAATTGGTATTAATCCGTCTTCGGCTATTAACAAATATTACTCCTAAAAATTGGGCTGCTATCAGTCCAATGTGATGTTTGGTATGTTGTGTTAAAAAATCTCAAAGTTGGAGATTTCGAAACCTAATAATCATACGTCTTTTTAACGTAAAATATTTTATTTTCATAAATTAAAACTTATTACTAGTATAATCTTTTATACTATTTTGTTTTGGAAAATACTATTACTTGTTATTAATATTAAGAAGCTCGGAATACATTGGTTGCGTTAACAATTATAAATGTCCTTAATTGAATAAACCCATTGATCATCTACATTTCAAACATTTTCTTTAATTATAAAAATTATAAATAAAAATATAATTTTATACCATTTATATATTTAATTTTAAAAATTAATTATATATTTTTGAATTTAATAATATAAAATATATAAATTTTATATCTAGAAAAATGTCTTACCTGACATGGACATTACTCATAAATTAGAATGAGTTGAAACATGAAACTACCATCATTAGAAAGATAATGTACTAAAAATTGTAATATTGTAACTCATTATAATTTGTGAATAATCAACAGTCAAATTTTAGCCAAACTGACGCTCATTTAAAGGGGGAGAAAGTACTTCTGTTCCATATTAATTGTCAAATTTATAAATCGTGCAGTCAAATTTTAAAAATTCTGACCATAAATTTTTTAATATATATAATAGGTTGTTGCATAAAAATAAAATTATCATAATTAGATTTGAACTAAAAGATGCTATCATAAAAATATAATATTATAATTGTTAATAAGACATTATAATAAAAATTATTATTCAAAAAATAATATTAAAAATCGTAAAAAACAAAATTATCGCAATTAATATAAAAGAGAGGGACTACACACTAGGCACTGGCATTTTATTCTCATCCCCTCCCCCGCTCTAACTCTTGACACTCTCAGTACTGTCTCACAATGTCTTCCATTTGCGAAAACCCCAACCCTAATTCCAAGTCCGCCATGGTCGACCAAGCTTCTTCATCCTCAGAACCTCCAAAACCCCCCAAGGAATTCGCACCGCCGGAAACCATCCAAGAAGCAGAAGAAACTCCCGCAGAAAACCCTAATTGGCTGGAGCTTCCGGAGGACGTCTGGTTTGCGATACTCTCGAAATTTAAGACGATCGACATAATTGAGAACAAGCAGAAGGTGTGTATGCTCTTCAGAAAACTCTGCAAACAACCTGCCATGTTTAGAGTCATCGACATGTTTCTTCCCGACGCATACATGGACTTGCCTTACGATGTCAATGTCATGACTCGCTTCGCCGTCGATCGGAGCGCCGGCGGATTGCTCGATATCTCGCTCGAGCAGCTTTGCGATGATGATACCTTGGAGTACATCGTCGACAGGTAATTGATTCTTTTCTACTGTTTTTCTTTCGTTTCCTCTGTTTTCGATTTCTAGTTCAATTGATTGGATTTGGTCTTTTGTTGTCGTCATTTCGTCAGTTTTGTTGTGGTTTATTGGATTAGGATGATCGATAGAGAACGAGTTTTTATGAAATCAGTGGCTCGTAATGTTACTGTAAGTTTTCAGTTTTCTTGTGTCGTAAATTCTGGATTGTTTCAAGCTGTACATAAGATGGTGGATTTTCAACTTTCATTATGAAACAATGGCTGAGTAGTGTGTTGTTAGATTTTGTGTTGGCCAAATTTTGTACTCATATTTATATATTCTCACCAATGTTGGTTTGTGTTACCTTGATTCATCGCTAATAAACTGTTGGGATGGCAAAATTTTCTATCCATAACGAATGATTGTACGACAGATCGAAGAATCTGAGACGCCTTGTACTTCAACACTATGTTGAAGTTTCTGATGAGGGTTTGATCGAAGCTGTAAAGAAGCTTCCTATGCTCGAGGATTTGCAGCTTATTCTCTGCAAATTCTGCAATGAGACCGTGGAAGCTGTTGGCCGTGCTTGCCCATCATTGAAATCATTTAGCCTGAACCAAGAGGCCTCTAAATGCCCAGAGTTTTCCGAGTTTGGGAATCAGGAAGCTGAGGCCATAGCTAGGAGCATGCCACAGCTGCGCCATCTTCAACTGATAGGGAGTTACATGACGAATGAAGGCTTGAAAGCAATTCTAGATGGGTGTCTGCTTCTTGAATCCCTTGATCTGCGCGGATGCTTTCACGTTGATTTATCAGGGGATTTAGGTAAGAGATGCAAAAGGATCAAGCGCGTGCGGTATCCCAATGACTCGACAGCGGACTATCCTTGGCAAGTTTATAACCCCGCTTTTGATGAGTGGGCAGCTCAGCAAGACAGCGACGACGATTCTGTTGATGGCCTCTATGAATACATGTTAGATGCTTTGGACGAGGACCAATATGATGACTTCTTCAGGGACGACGAAGATTATAGACTCTATTGTGATTACTACCGTGGTATGATCTTTCCAGGCTATGACTCGTCTGACTAATGCTTTTGCTTTACATGCTATGCTTCAGGTAATTATTTGTGGCTCATGCCTCCTTCCCCCTTTCCGCATTGACAGCTTAACATGTAACTGTTAGCAGTATTTTGAGCTACTATGAATGTAAGCTTCTCTTAACGATAAATGGGATGCAAGTGACTATGTAGATTAGTCTCATGAGTCATGACTGTTGTTAGGACTACATGTTATATGCTTAAGGAAATCAAGTACCCTAGTCTGTTCGGTATCATACTCCTTGGTCCATATAATTTGAAGTTGTGGTACTTTGCCTTTTGTTGTTCTTCTTCTTGTCATTGTCCTCTTTTTCTTTGTTGGTAAGATATGGTTTTTGAGCAAGTTATTTGATTAAGAGTCGCTATACTCAAATGCATGATCTTCGGCATAAATTAGCCAGTTGAATCTGTGCATTGCTTTACACTTTTTAGTCAATCTATTTCGCAATCTTTGAATGTTTGGTTCATGGCTTTCGATTATTTCTTTGTTGAACCTGATTGTTTCTGAAATTTAGACAAGCATGGCTCTACCATTACAAGCCGTAAGCCCACAACTAAGTGGAGGTAAGAACAGAATACTAAGGGATATAAGAGCATCAATCAGAGAATTTGTGGTAGCTTTTTAAGTCCATTGCCATTACAAATCATTTTGCACTTGAAGACTTGGCACTTGCTATATCTTCTTAGGAAATAACTTTACCCTTTTTTTTTAGGCAAATCGGGGAGGGGAAGTCGGATTTGGGACCTCATGACCCAGGGGCTCAATCATAACCACTAGGTTAAGACCTCATCAGCAAAGCCTTCATCGATGGGGTCCATGTTTAGTGGAGTCGTTGCTGATGTTGAACTTGTGAGTGCGGTTGAAAAACTCTGCCGTGATTTTGGAGGGGTAGCGAGAGAAGGCATAGGTGGGACTTGTAATTGTTCAGTAGTTCCCTCGAGCATTTCCACAACTGTAGTCATAGTAGGTCGACTTGAAGGGTGGGTTTGTATGCACCATAAACTCACTATAACCATCTTCCTTTCTAGTTCTTTTTCCACACCGTTCGTAATTCCCTCATGGTGAAGCTCATGATCTTGCTCAAGCCGGTTGTATATCCATTGAGGAAAATACTGTTCACTACTGGACTCTATTCTAGCCCCATCACTAGCACCCGACATTGATATGATACTGTCCTTTTCATCTAGTAGAATGTTATGGGACTCTATTCTCCTGCAACCAAGCATTTCTAGAACCAACATTCCGTAGCTATAAACATCTGATTTGTAGGAGACACCTCCAAAATTCCTGAGGAATACTTCTGGAGCGATGTATCCTATAGTTCCTCTAGCACCCGACATTGATATGATACTGTTCTTTTGCATGCATGGCTTGGCAAGGCCAAAATCGGAAATCTTTGGGCGCAAGTTTTCATCTAGTAGAATGTTATGGGGCTTGATGTCAAAGTGCAGTATTCTTGTGTTGCAACCCTGGTGCAAGTACTCCAACCCTCTCGCCACCCCAACAACAATCCTGAACAAGTCATCTACCGCCAGCGATTGTGGATTAGTCTGATCCCCGTCGTCGTATATGAACTTGTCAAGAGATCCATTTGGCATGAAGTCGTACACAAGAGCCCTTTTATGACCATCAACGCAAAACCCTAGGAGTTTGACGACGTTTACATGGTTAGTCCTCCCAATACTTGCTACCTCATTGATAAATTCCTCCGCATTTCCTTTTGATTTCTTCAAAAGTTTTACTGCCACTAGACTGCCATTGGGTAATTTTCCCTTGTACACAGTACCATACCCTCCTTCGCCTAACCGTTCCTTGAAGGAATTCGTGATTTTCTTCAAATGTTTGTAGGTGTATCTTATCGGAGTAGATTTGTAAGATTGCAGGAATGCCTCGATGTCCTTGTTTGTTGATGGGTATCTCTTCTTGAAATAGAAGACTACACCAACTCCTCCTGTTGCTAAAAACAAAGCTGCAATCATGGGTTGGAAAAGGGTGTATTCAGAGGTGATTCATCTTGTTTCCAAGGCATTTCTTTAACAATACCTATAAACCTATTTGAACCTTGACCTGAAGTGTTTTTAGACACAATGCATGGATTTTGATCAATTGGCAAAGCTTATGAGATAGACAAAAGCTGATCTAGAACTATCAATGTAATGTGTCGAGCTGTTGTGAGGTCTACCAACAAGACCTAGCAAAACTGACACAACCTGAATGACCCACCCGAACCCGACAGACCAAGACTCGAAAAAGCCAAATTAACCCAAACTAGACCCGAATTCGACATGATTCAAACTTATCTTTCACTGAAATTCGTTTTTTTTTAAAAGATAATCGTGTGATAAAAAAATAATGTGACTCGAAATCAACTCAACCCAAACCCAACCAAAACCCCAACATTGTTTCACCCAAACGAGTCCAACCGGAACCGACCCGAGCCAAATGACCCAATTGTCAAGTCTTAGTTCAATGCGACTTGAAGAACTTATGCCAGTTTCATGCCAATGTTTACCCAATTGTTTGGAGAAGAAAACTGTGTATGTCGTTGTTAATTCTTGGACGATTATAAATGAGAAAATCGATCTAATTCAATAGACCGATGGATAATCATTATCAATAATAAAACTAGACAAATATTTGTAAGTTTGCAACTCTATGAAACATTGTAGAATACTCTTTGGAGTAATAAAAAAAATCAAGAGAACTTGAGAGAAACCCGAATTACTCTAGAAACAATAGTAGTTATATATAATCAATTAACATGAATTGCTACATATAAGATGCAAATGAGGTAAAAGGTTGAATAATGTTACCTAATACAATGGATCCTACAATTCTTGTCCTCTTTATCTTCTCTTTCCAAGTACCTCCTGTAGATCATGTTTGTTCCTTTAGTACTTAAGAGTTTGTTTTTACCCTCGTTACAAAAAAAAAAAAAGAAATCTAAAAAATATTGAAAGATTAAAGAGACCTAAAAAAATGGGCCTTTGGCTTTTCATATCATTTAATTTGGATTTGAAACATTTCATCAGTCGGCTTTTACCATAGTTAAATCATTTTCATGTCATATTGAACTATTGAAGAAGAAAATGATTTTTTCATAAAATAATTTTTCAAGAAAAATAAGTTTTAATATTTTTCGTTGAAAATGATTTTCTTTGAAAGTGATCATTATCAAATTAAGAATATTGGAACTTTTTCAAAGGTGGAGTCGTGTCTACTTTCAATTTGGACTATTAGGTTATGAAATCCTCAACTTTAAGAGTTTTTAATTACAATATCTCAAACTTTATGTTTGACTCATAACAACCCAACTTTTAAGGGGTGGTATTTGTCATACCCCAACAACAAGTTAACATCAATTAAACTTGGATTTTACTGCGATGTAATGACGCTTTGGGGCGATATGTGAAATGGAGGTGTGTCTAAACCAAAAAACAACATGTCACATTATAGAGAACCCCGAGTTTGATGTTAACTCGATTCTGACCCAAAAATTCACCAACTTGATTAAAAAATCTGGGCAAATATTTCTAATATTTCTAATTTCTTAACTTGATTCTAACTCGAAATTGGACCATCCAAATTATCCGACTTAGTCCGATCGTAAAGAGTTGGTATGAGTCTTAACATTGGCTGAATTGTCTACCCCAAAGGCCCAAACTTAAGCGGATCCGGATTTTTCTTAGTTCTAGACTGGGCTATCAATTTGTCATATTATTCAACTCATTTGAATTTGAAGAATAATTGCTTTGGACCAAGTCATCTAGTTGGGTTAGGTATTAATGAAGCCGCCATTACCGACTTAAACATAGGGGGAAACAGGACGTTTAAAAAACTTGCATGAGCAAGTAATTCTAAGGTGAAAATTTTGGTCTCAACAAGGCAAAAACAATGGATAATACCTGATGAAGACACTTTATCCATGCTGTAGTTGCTGCACTTTGTTGTGTCTCCAAACAAGTAAAAATATCACTTGAAAACTTATTTTTCGGCAAAGCCATTTTTCTTCAATTCACACCAAAAGCACCCTAAGCAATAAAATGACGACATTTTCACCTTACATAACATTTCGAAAAACTAATGGCTAAAGTTTTCAAAGTTTGACTGAACGTCATTAGTCGTGCCATTGTACCTGTCTGAACGCCATTAGCCGTGCCATAGTCCTCGGAACCGCACGTCGTATACCCAACATTCCCATCCGGGCAAAGACAACTCGTCCGATTCCCAACCAAATCGAAGCCACACCTCCCCCTAGACTTCTCACACTGCACACAAAACTCCTCCACCTTATACTTCACCACGAACCCGTGCTTGATCACATCATCCAAGCTCGCATTCCCGATCTGCTCCGTGAGCGGCTCCATCACAGGGACCACCACGCTCACCGTGCACCCGTTGGGCCCCAGCGCCCCGAACTCCGGGAACCCTGTCGAGTCGTTCACCCCATTCAACTTACACGTGAACTCACCCTGGACGCCCGAATATGACGACGGGCACCCGTACAGAGCCGTAACATTCTGCAGTTTGGGTCCGTATTCAAACAGGGTGAAATCCAGAGTCGTGTTGGCGAACTCCTGCAGGCAGATCCCTTGCCAGAAATCCTCCCTAGCGATGGTCAATATCTGAGTGTTCTGATTGATGTCCAACACTCTGTACTTCATTCCCGCGATCACAATCGTGATTGTGGAGTTGGACTCACAGGCGAACTCCAGACCCGGGTACCCGCAGTTCCTGGGCCGCAAACCTGCGGCCCAGAACGGGTAGCCGACCTTGGTTGTGTTCCCGCAGCTGAAGTAGGCGCCGCAGTCATCGTACCAGGTTAGATTTGCGGAGAAAGTGAGGGGGAAAATGAGGGAAAACAGGAGGATGATTATTAGAGGAAGTGTGTTCATCGTGATTTGAGATCTTGGGATTGGGATGAGTTGGAGAGGAGGATTGGGAAAGAGCATTATCATATGCAAGTGAATAATGACGTTATTTGGAGCATATGCTTCGAGAACATGTAATAAGTTGCACTCGTGACATACCCTCGTCAATGGTCTCTGCTAAAACTTTGAATAGTCTTCAGAAAGACAATTAATGCTTACACATTTGGGACAAGTCAATAGCTCCTGCAGGTCCTGCCACCCTTTATTCTTGTTTGAGAGGGGCTCACACTTTGGCCTTGGAATTATCTTTGTTTATTCTAAACCCTTATCAGCAAAGAGAGTCATAATCATATGGTAGTTCTAACTTGTGAGTAAATTCCAGGAAAACGTGTGGAATATTCAACAAATGCTTTTTCAATAAGTGAACAAGGCTACTGATTACTCATTGTCCAACCTTTCTGTGATGGAGCTTCTTTCCCTTTGTTCCTTCACCCTAATAATAATACTCATCACCATCTTTCCTTGGTTGCATCTCCAGAGATACGCCGATGCATACACTGAATATCAAACCTGCAATAAGCAATTTCGGTGTGGAACCATAGCCAACATGGAATATCCTTTCTACGACGACCATGATCGTCCCGAGTACTGTGGTTATCCTGGGTTTAGGGTCAATTGCAGCACACCTATCCCAGAGATTGCAGTCACACCATCTGAAAACTACTATTTAGTTAGCTTAGGACCACTTGATAATATGGTCACAGTTGCCAGAAAAGACTACCGGGATGGTTACTGCCCGAAATGTTGTCTAATACCACCATAAACTTTACCCTTTTCGACTATGATTCAGACATGAATTCAAATCTTAGCCTTTACTATGAGTGCTCGAACGGTTCGTACCCAAGAAACCGGTTTCGATGTGGTAATAGTAGCAGTGAGGCGCCGGTGGGTTATTTCGTGGTCAATGGGACATCTTCCCTTGAAGATGATAATATCCCAGTGGGAACATGTAAAACGCAAGTTATTGTGCCTTTTGTCAACGTGCTTTCCTTCGCTGATCGCATAACTGACACTTTCAGCTTAATGGAAGCATTTCGCAATGGCTTTCGTTTAGTGTGGAAAGCTGAGAACAGTTTGTGTGAGGAGTGTACTGAGTCTGGTGGTGTGTGTGGGCAAAATACAACCACCAGTAGCTTCACTTGTTATTGTCCTGATCGGGCTTATGATCGTAGGTGCCCTGGTATGAGTTGAGCTCTTTGTTTTCCCTTTTTATTCATTCGTGTTTGGTCTTGCGTGAATTGAAACCAGTTTCTTTCAATTTCGTAATTCAAAGATATTGGATTCGAATGTGTTTTAAATCCTTTATGTTTGGTTATTTGACCCTACTTACCATTTCTTTTTAAGAATATAATCTGTTGTAGTCTATAGATTGTGTCTGTTTTGTGCATTCTTTTCTGACAAGTTGGTTTTGCAATTGTTACAGAAGAGAAGGATACCCACAAGAAGATTGTAATAGGTAAACGCTCATTCTCTTTGAAATGTTCTGTTATAGCCTATGAATATTAGTTCCTTGGGAAATATATTGAGTTTATGTTTTCTGAAATCCCCTCCGTTGGAGTTTCCATCCCCTCTATTAACCCTCGTGTTGGGGGTTAAATGGAAGGCAACATAGGTGAATGGTTCCCCACTTCACCTTCGCCTCCCATTCCCTCCTATTTATTTTTCCAAATGAGGGTCAACAAGGTTATTTAATATCAAACCTCTCCTTTCCTGCCCATTCCTCTCCCATAACCCCAATCCAAATATATTGTTACTCTCAAGTCTCACCCTCTTTTATTATTGTGAACTCCTACTCTTGTTTATAACCCCTTCCAAGCATACCTTAAGGACCTGCTTGGGAGGAAAGTCAAAAATGAAGGTAGGAGTTCATAAGAGTATAAGAGGGTGAGGCCGTGAGGGTATGAGAGTATTTATATGGGTAAATTATTTACCTCTACTTGAGAGATCAATTGGAAGCGTTTATAAGAGTAAGTTTTTAATTGACATATTTGTCATTTCATATCATATGTAATGCAATGACATTCATATATAAGTTTTATGCTCATTCTCTCTCCACTCCCTCTCCCTCTCTCCCTATTCTCTCTGTATTCCCCCCTGGCCATCGCTCTCTAATCTCTCTCCATCTCCATCTCCCTCTCGCTCCACTTCTTCTCTCTCTCTCTCTCTCTCTCTCTCTCTCTCTCTCTCTCTCTCTCTCTACTCTACTCTACTCTCCCTCCCCCTCTTTCCCTCCTTCTCTTTCTCGATCTCTCTCTATCCGCCTCTCTTTCTCTCACATGCATACACGTTTCTCTCTCACATCTCTCTTTGAGAGAGAGAGAGAGAGAGAGAGAGAGAGAGAGAGAGAGAGAGAGATGTATGTGTGTATGAGAGAGAAAGATCTCGTAACATAAACATGGAGAAATGGAATGGTAAAATTGTCAATTTATGTATGTTAAGTTTTAGGTTATCTATTTCCTAAACAGATACAGATTAATTGGCGGAATATTATAACAGTTATAAACAATTAATCATAACAACTGCAGAGACTTTAGTAATTATACCTGATCGCTAATTCCTGCTGAAGAAGAGGTTGACCTTCCTGATTCCAATGCTGAAACCCTCTTCCAGATTCCAATGCTGAAATCCTCTACTGAAAAGTCCACGCGACGCTCAGAACCCGATTGCTAGATCGACCGATCGAGACGAATCTCAATCTAAGATGTATGTGAGATTGTTTGAAATCGATAGTTTTTCTGAAACTAGAAAAAGGGAGAGAAGAACTTAGGAAACCATTCGGTGTTTCTCTAAGAGTCGAAGGCGGATGGTGTGAAATAATCTCTCCAGACCTTTATATAGTGTTTAGAAAACCTAGGATAGGGTTCAAAACCTAAAGGGCGAAAATGACAACGACGCGATTTCTGGGCTCAACACGGTCCGTGTTGAAACAACACGGTCCGTGTTGGACTCCAGAAAGTCCAAATATTCGGCCCACGGTCAACACGGACCGTGGTGTCCCAACACGGACCGTGTTGGGTCAACACGGACCGTGTTGACCCAAATTCAGTCCGTGTTGGGCTGATTTTTCACATAACCGATTTCCAACTTTTCTAAACTTGATACAATATCATTTAGGTTACATACATTGTTCCAGGCATCGACTTGTGTGACCAGAGGACCAAATAATATAGTTTGTAATTAAACTTATTTAATTACTAATTATAGAGGTCTCTAGCAAGACATATAATTACTATATTACTTTGGTTTAATCTCGTGTGTATTGAACATTGTCGGGACATTCTAACAATCTCCCACTTGTCCCACAAGTGTTCGATTCCTTGAATTCCCTTGTCACTTCTTGTCTCTAGTTCGGATAAGGTAAGTGATGTCATCCTTATGTAAGGTCCAAACGTTCCTCGATCTCCGAGTTTAGACTTTGAAAAACAGATGACCAACTATTGATTCAATCGAGCTCGGCCAAGCATTTTCAGTCAATCTCACCTAGTAGGCCAACGAGACAATGTCCCTAATAGGAGGACAATGCCATCTTGTTCGGACACACATTCTCACATGATCCAATCAGAACCTGGACACCGCCTTTATAGCCTCTTTATTACGAAAGGCGTTTGGCGCGCTCCAAAGTCACGGCAGACCATGTAGTCTATGTATTGAACTCGGGATTTAGGAATTTTGAGTAGTGAGAGATCTTATGACATTCCCAACTTAAAGAGCTCCCCGCTGCGGGTCGATTCGGTAGTTGTTCTCAACGAGCACCCATGTGATTGATTTATGATGTCATCACATCACTATGATCACGAAACTTGATCATCACCTCAATCCTACATGCTAATTGTGTTGATATTATCACCGTTCCTCGTGATAATACAATTAGGAACAGTCGATATCGACCAAGACTAAGCGTTATCAAGTTCACTAATGGGGTTTGAAATCGAACCTCATCCAATTTCCCATTTGAATCGCTAACCCTTTTGGACATTCACATAATTCTAAACCAAAATTATGTAAAGTTTTTGATTTTATTAATAAATGATGAATAAATAACGATTACAAACCATGAGCCATCTAATGTTCAAAATGTAACTTAATAACATCATTCAAGATGTCTAATTCCTATTGCATGAGTAAGACTCTCATACTTCGCCATGGCGGGGTTTAGTAAGTGGATCGTGACGTTCTCATCCGTATGAACCTTGCACACATTAATATCACCTTCCTCGATGAATTTTCGAATGATGTGATACTTTCTGGACACATGCTTAGCTTTGTTGTGTGCTCTAGGTTCCTTTGCCTGAGCAATGGCCCCACTGTTGTCACAGTATAGGTCCACGCCTTCCGCAATACTAGGCACAACTTCAAGCTCCTTGATGAACTTCTTCACCCACATTGCCTCCTTCGCAGCCTTCGATCTTTGCGATGTATTCTGTCTCGGTTGTAGAATCGGCGATGTTTTGCTTGGAACTCTTCCAAATTTCGCCCCACCATTTAAACAAAAGACGTATCCAGTTAGCTCGTAGTCATCCTTATCCGTCGTGAACCGCATCGTGTAACCTTTTACACTTAGTGTCTCTCACCTCCATAGATTAAGGACAACTCCTTAGTTCTATTCGAGATACTTAAGTATGTTCTTCACAAAGATGTTTCTCACCCGGGTTGGCTTGAAACCTGCTGCACATACTTAAAGCAAAAGCTATATCTGGCCTTGTACATCTCATAGCATACATTATAGACCCTACAGCCGAAGCATAAGGTATATTTTTCATATTTTCCTGGTCTTCAGATGTATGAGGACAATCTGTTTTACCAAGTGATGTGCCATGAACCATGGGAATGAATCCTTTCTTGGAGTTCTGCAGGTTGAACCGATTCAACACCTTATCAATATAGGTTGTTTGATTCAATGCAATCAAACGCCTTGATCTATCTCTATAGATCTTTACTCCAAGAATGTACTGGGCCTCACCGAGATCCTTCATTTGGAAATTTTTCCTAAGCCATGTCTTACAAGACTCCAGCATAGGAATGTCATTTCCAATGAGAAGTATATCATCCACAAACAGAACTAGAAAGACTATTTTGCTCCCACTGAGTTTTCTAAAAAACACAAGGCTCTTCTTGGTTTTTCAAGAAACCAAACTCTTTGATTACTTGATTAAACCTTTGATTCCAACTCCTTGAAGCTTGCTTGAGGCCATAAATAGCCCTTTGCGACTACGGACCTTCCCAAAACTTTGGGATCTTCAAAACCTTCAGGTTGTGTCATATACACTTCCTCTTCCAATCCCATTCAAGAATGCGTCTTGGCGTCCATTTGCCATATTTCATAGTCATACCACGGCTATGGCAAGGAGTATCTGATAGATTCAAAGCGCTCTTTGGGAAAAAGTCTCTTCATAGTCAATACCATGAATTTGAGTGAAACCTTTTGCCACCAGCCGTGCTTTGTAAACACTAGGTTTACCATCCATGTCGGTTTTCACTTTGAAGACCCATTTGTTTCTGATGGCTCTAGCGCCTTCAGGCAAGTCAACCAAGGTCCAAACCTTGTTTTCGTACATGGAGTCTATCTCGGATTTCATGGCTTCGAGCCATTTCTTGGAATCTGGGCTCGCTAAAGCTCGTTTGTAGGTCTCGGGCTCATCATATTCTATAAGGAATATGTTGATTTCCAATGTCAGGAGATAACCGTATCTCTCAGGAGGGTGAATGTCCCTACTGGACCTACGAAGGGGTATGTCCACATTCCCTACTTCTTCATCGACCGGTCCCCCGACTACCTGTTCATCATTCCTTTCTTGTTAAGGATCAACGGAGATTGGAATGTAAGTAGTGGTGACAGTGTGATTCGAAGTGGTTTGTGGCTCTTGAACTTCACCTAGTTCAATTTCTCTCCCACTCTTTCTTTTAGAGACAAACTCGTTCTCTAAGAAGAAAGCATTCCGAGACACAAACACTTTGTTCTCAGAACGGTTGTAGAAGTAATACCCTTTGGTTTCCTTAGGATAGCCCACAAAGAAAACCTTTTCAGATCTGGGTGCAAGCTTGCTGTCAGGTAAAACCTTAACATAGGCTTCACATCCCCAAATCTTTAGAAAAGACAAACTAGGAACTCTTCCTCTCCATATCTCATATGGTGTCTTTTCAGTAGCTTTAGTCGGAGTCCTATTTAGAATGAGCGATGCAGTTTCAAGAGCATGCCCCCAAAAGTTAAGTGGTAAATCTGACTCTGCCATCATCGATCGTACCATATCTAATAGGGTGCGATTTCTCCTTTCAGATACACCATTGTGTTGTGGTGTTCCTGGAGGAGACAACTGTGAGACAATCCCACAAGTTCTTAGATGGTTAATGAATTCTTGGCTCAAATATTCTCCTCCTCGATCTGATCGAAGAGTTTTTATTGTTTTGCCAAGTTGATTCTGTACTTCATTCTGGAATTCTTTGAACTTTTTAAAAGATTCAGATTTATGACGCATTAGGTAGATATACCCATATCTACTAAAGTCATCAGTAAAAGTAATGAAATAGTAGAATCCTCCTCTAGCATTTGTGCTCATTGGTCCGCATACAGCAGTATGTATGAGCCCTAATAAGTCATTGGCCCGTTCACTAGTTCCAGTAAAGGGTGACTTATTCATTTTTCACATCAGACATGCCTCACAAACTTCAAACCTTTCAAAGTTTAAGTTTTCCAGAATACTGCATTTCTGCGGTTCGGATGCGATTACGATTAATATGACCTAGCCTACGATTGCAAAGGTATGTTTCATTTGAGTCTTTTGTTTTAGCCTTTTTGAATTCGATGTGACAAATTTGTTTATCTAAATCTAATATGTAGAGGCCATTCATGCGAATACCCGCACCATAAAAGATTCCATTCTTTGTAAATGAAAAACGACCATTCATAATACTAAAAGAATAACCTTCAATCTCAAGTACAGCTACTGAAATTAAATTCTGACTAATAGTGGGAACAAAATAACAATTATTTAGTTCTAATATAAGTCCTAAAGGTAAAGATAAACTATAAGTTCCTACGAAGACAGCCGCAACTCTTTGCCCGTTTCCTGTGTGTAGGTTTACTTCATTCTTGCTGACTCGTCTACTTCTGCTTAGGCCCTGTACATTTCCACAAATGTGAGCTTCACAACCGGTATCTAATACCTATAAAGTAGAAACAGTAAGATTTATATCGATCACATCTATACCTGCTTTGACGACCTTTCCAGTCTTCAGATCATCTAAGTAGGTGGGGCAGTTTCTTTTCCAGTGTCCTTTGCCTTTACAGTAAAAGCACTCTTCATCTGGCTTAGGTTCTGCTTTAGGTTTGGGTGGGACAACAGTTTTGTTCTTGCCTTTCTTACTTGCAGGTCCTTTCTTGCTCTTGTTAGCCTTCTTGAATTTTCCTTTCCCCTTGCTGACCACTAGGACATTCGAGTTAACCTTATGGGCTATCTTAATGTCCCTCTGCGTAACCAACATCGCATGAAGATCCATTAGAGACTTCTTATGCCCTGCATGTCAGTAATTCACCAAGGTGCTGAATCCTTCATGCAGTGAGCTAAGTAGAATGTCAGTAGCTAACTCTGTGTAGGGGAACCCTAGTCGCTCCATGGACTCAAAAAGACCAATCATCTTCAATACATGGGGCCCAATGGGCTTGCCAATCTCAAGACGGGTGCGAACAATTTGCTCATTGATCTGACATCTCTCAATTCGAGCATGTTCTTGAAACATGCCTTTCAGTTGAGTGATTGTTTCATGTGCCCTTTTGTTTTCAAACTGTCTTTGAAGCTCAGGAGTCATAGTAGCCAACATGATACAGCTGACTTGAACATCATCATTAGAATAACGCTGCCACTTGTCTTTTTCAGCTTGAGTCGCATTTTCTTTGGGTTTGTTCTTCAAGGCTCTTTCTAGAACATATTCTTTCTGCTCTGCCCTAAGGACGATCCTCAGGTTTCGGTGCCAATCAAGGAAATTGGCCCCGGTGAGTTTCTCTTTTTCCAAAAGAGAACGGAGGTTGACAGTGTTATTGGTGGGTGTGTTAGACATCTTTGATTCTGACAAGACATAAAGGTTCAATTTTAGTTATTATTCATCAAAGAAATTAAACTAATTTTAACTTCAAATCAAAACACTTTATCAACTCTCACTTAGTGTTTTAATTTAAGCAAGACCCACAAGACCCATGGCTTCAAGTGGACTTTGGCCCAACAAAACTCGGTCCCATGTTGTCTTTGGTGGATCATCTTATGACCGATCATTCAAAATGACTCTTGGCAAGAAATTTGTATCGAATACAATATTTCTCTTCCTCTGCTCTTGGCCCAAAACTATTTTGATAGTCAATTTGAATTGACCTAGCTCCCACCCTACTTATTAATGATGGACAAATAATTCGCTTTGGCTTTCTTTATTTATCCATCTAAGTGGTGTTTCGGTAGGTTGAGCAATAATTCAATTATGAGAGTAGGTTTTATTATCCTAAGCATGCAATTCTAGGTGAACTCTTTCGAAAAGCATAAAAGACATAATAAAACATGCAATAAAAAAATTAAAGCATAAGTAAAACCCCTAGTATGGCCACCTAGACTCAATCAACTAATTTAACTAAGCCTTGATAGTCTTCAAGAAAGCCTTCTTGGGTCATGCAACTCCATTGGATGGGCTCCCACTCGAATCATCACCTCTATTGTTGTTGGGCTCCCACTCAATTTGATATCTCCAATTACAACCAATTTACAATTTGGACCTCACAATTGAGAATTAATAAACTTAACTGGAATTTTAAATTTAATTCAAAGACGCAGACGCATCAGATTTCACCCAACCCGGTACGCAGACCGGTAAAACCGACTATCTATGGCCATACTAGAAGCACATGCAAACATGTAATATTGCAATAATTATATCAAATATAACACATGCTTAAATAACAAATTATAAAGGCATATATACAATTGCAATATAACACATAAGGAAATAAATACTAATAAAATTTCCTAAAAGGTTTGCATGACTAATAAAGTAAATAAAATCCAAATTTTATCTTAGTTACCTAAACAGATTTAGGATTTTATACCTACACATACAAAATACTTGAATTTCCTAAAATCAAAGAGTCTAAAAGATACTATATCTTTCAAAATTATTTGCAAGTTTCCTAAACTTTACAAAGTAATAGATTTTATGCCTATTATCTGATTTAGTAGTAATAGGATTTAATAATTAATTTCTAAAATTAATTACAAACCTTAAAAGTACGAATTCACCAAAACTGCTGGCAACACGGTCTGTGTAGAACTAACTCGGTCCGTGTTGCTTCCCAGTTTCGGTTAACTTCGTGAACGAAAAACTTAAATAAAACTATCGTAACTTATCGAATTTAAAGATTTCATATTTCAGTGTTATCTAATAACCCAATATGAATATTTTCCAGAATTTTAACAATTTTCAAAAGATTGTAAAATTTTAGGGAATTAAACATTTTTAATTCTCTATTTAAGAGGAAAATAAATAACAGTCCGATAAGTTTAAAAAATCAAATTTTATAATTTTCCTATACAGTAGGTTCATCTAATATGCTACTGTAAAAATTTCAGATTTTTATCAAATTTCTAAAATTAGAATAAAATTCAGAAAGGTAAACAATTGTACTTTTCTGTTAATCTGAAAATTAAAGGAAAATTAGTAAACGATTTTAAAAATTCATGAAAACTTTATCCATAATAGAATGGTTACCCAATAACCTACTGTAAAATTTTCAGAAGTTTTACAAATTTCTACAAATTTATAAAATTCAGAGAATTAAACAAATTTTAATTCACTTCAGATCTGAAAACTCAATTAAAAATCCATTTTAATTGGAAAAAATCTACAAAAATTATGGATAGTCCAGAACACTTCCAGACACATCCAGTAAAAATTTCAGAAATTTTCGAGTTCGTTTGATAGTTTATTTCGATTTTTCATGTTTACCGTAAATAAACTAAATCAGAAAATTAATTCTACAAAACCCTATTTTGCGAATTTAAACCTATTTCATGTATTGCCTACTGTTTAACAACATTAAACGTGATTGCTTCTAAAACATTCAAAATTAAATCGAGATCATGCTATATTTAACAATTAAACAAACATAAAATCGATTAATTAAAGGCAATAAATAATAACAAAGCATGAAATTTTACAATAAAATCTCAGATTTATTATCATGAACATCAAAGATTAAAACTTTCATAAAGATTCAAAATTTTAGGCATAAATCTACTCTAGCATATTCATAATATAATTCAACTATTGACAAAATTAATTATGAATACAAGTACAATACCTTAGCATGCAATTGGTGGCTCTGATACCACTGTTAAGTTTTAGGTTATCTATTTCCTAAACAGTCTGATTAATTGGCGGAATATTATAACGATTATAAACAATTAATCATAACAATCTGCAGGCTTTAGTAATTATACCATCGCTAATTCCTGTGAAGAAGAGGTTGACCTTCCGATTCCAATGTCGAACCTCTTCCGCATTCCAATGTGAAATCCTCTACTGAAAAGTCCACGCAGCGCTCCAGGATCCCGATTGCTAGATCGACCCGATCGAGACGAATCTCACTCGAAGATGTATGTGAGATTGTTTCAGAAACCGATAGTTTTTCAAACTAGAAACGAAGGGAGAGAAGAACTTAGGAAACCACTCTGGTGTTTCTCTAAGAGTCGAAGGCAGATGGTGTGAAATAATCTCTCCCAGAGACCCCTTTATATAGTGTTTAGAAAACCTAGGGATAGGGTTCAAAACCCTAAAGGGCCGAAAATGACAACGGCGCGATTTCTGGGCTCAACACGGTCCGTGTTGGACTCCAGAAAGTCCAAATATTCGGCCCACGATCAACACGGACTGTGGTGTCCCAACACGGATCGTGTTGGGTCAACACGGACTGTGCTGACCCCAATTCGGTCCGTGTTGGGCTGATTTTTCACATAAATCAGTTTCCAACTTTTCTAAACTTGATACAATATCATTTAGGTTACATACATTGTTCCAGGGCACTGACTTGTGTGACCCAGTAGGACCAAATAATATAGTTTGTAATTAAACTTATTTAATTACTAATTATAGAGGTCTCTAGCAAGACATATAATTACTATATTACTTTGGTTTAATCTCCGTGTGTATCGAACATTGTCGGGACATTCCCAACAATGTATTATGTATGTTATAATGTCATTAAAGTCTTCCTTACACCCCAAATTGAAACGTAAGAAAAATAAGAGTTAAAAAGAGTAAATGAGGGTAAATCTTACTTCCCCTTACCCCCTCTTACTCCATTTCCAAACAAGGATAAGGAAGAATAAGCACCCTCCTTAATCCCCTTTAACCCTCCCTAACTCTTCTCCCAAGCAAGGCATTAGGGTTTGATCACATTAAAGGTGTGCTATCTATTTGTGCAATAAGCTTTGTGTTATCAACATAATTATCTTACCTTTGAATATTTTTCTTTTCTGAGCAGTTGGTTGTTTAGCCATTGAGGGTGGCATGCTTGTCGCTGTACTTTGCTATTGCAGAAGGAGTCGATCATCAAACAAGGACATTGAGGCCTTTCTGAGAAGCTATGGTTCTACAACTCCGATAAGATACACCTACAAACATTTGAAGAAAATCACAAATTCCTTCAAGGAAAGGTTAGGTGAAGGAGGGTATGGTATTGTGTACAAAGGAAAATTACCCAATGACAGTCCAGTGGCGGTGAAACTTTTGAAGAAATCAAAAGGAAACGCGGAAGAATTTATCAACGAGGTAGCAAGTATTGGAAGGACTAACCATGTAAATATCGTCAAACTCTTAGGGTTTTGTGTCGATGGTCATAAAAGGGCTCTTGTGTACGACTTCATGCCACGAGGATCTCTTGATAAGTTTATATATCATGATGGGGATCGGGCTAATCAACAATCGCTAGCAGTAGATGATTTGTTCAGAATTGTAGTTGGGATCGCAAGGGGGTTGGAGTACTTGCACCAAGGTTGCAACACAAGAATATTGCACTTCGACATCAAGCCTCATAATATTTTATTAGATGAAAACTTGTGTCCAAAGATTTCTGATTTTGGTCTTGCTAAGCCATGCATGCAAAAGGACAGCATCATATCAATGTCGGGCGCTAGGGGAACAGTAGGGTACATTGCTCCAGAAGTATTTCTTCGAAATTTCGGAGGTGTCTCCTACAAATCAGATGTTTATAGCTACGGAATGTTGGTTCTAGAAATGCTCGGCTGCAGAAGAAGTGATAACGCTAAAGTAGAGTGCAACAGCGAAGAGTATTTTCCTCAATGGATATACAACCAATTGGAGCAGGGTCACGCGCTTCACCACGAGGGAATTATGAATAGAAAGGAAAAAGATATGGAAAGGAAGATGGTAATAGTGAGCCTATGGTGCATACAAACAAACCCTTCAAGCCGACCTACTATGACTTCAGTTGTAGAAATGCTCGAAGGAACTATTGAATCACTACAAGTCCCACCTATGCCTTCCCTCGTTACCCCTTCGAGATCACGACAGAGTTTTTCAACCATACTTGCAACTACTTCAACATTTGCGACAACTCCTCTAAACTTGGACCCTATTGATGAGGATTCCACGGAAGTCAAAATGTAGGCATCCTTACTATGTTGAAATTAGTGGTAAAAATTGTATATGGTTTTGGACAAATATATAGTACCTAGGAGACATAGGTGTATAGGCGTCCTTATTTGTTGAAATTAATTGTAAAAATTGTATGTGGTTTTGGACAAATATATAGTACCAAGGAAACATTCGATATCTATGTCCACTATGACTTCACCTCTATGAACACAAATTACATTCGATTACATTTGATTACAGCGTTTGAATCAATGAAGAACATTTTCTTCTGCATGAATTGATATTATTACATTCCAATTCCTTCCCGATACCTCCCAAGGAAAATCCCGAATCGGATCATCACAAATTGACGGGTTAGTGTGAGCTTATCCATGCGGTTATGCACTCTTCGAATAAGATCCATTTTCTAAAAGATCTTGGCTTTTGTGCTTTTGGTATGTCTCTGAGATCCTTTCGATGACCTATGTTGTGTTGAAGGGATATCTATATGATCCGATTGATTGCGTAAAACATGCGGTAGCAAAAGAAGGGGGGCTCAGTGATCCCGGCTCAGTGAGTCCCTTCTTCCATGATAAAATGTTGGCGCCAGCCCTACATTTTGTCTCTGTGGACCGAGGAGAAGGGTGGCTCATTGAAAAGAGGATTGTACAATGAGAGAAGCAAGGAGGTCAGAATTCATCAACTTCACTCAAATTCCGGCATCAACTACACTCTGCAGAAACATCACATTGACCAAGATTTTTCTTTAGAAATTATAAAGTTTGGATCATCGCAACCTTTTTCGTGTCTTTGGTCAATAACCACAAATTACCCCTGTATATGACTGATCAATTGTGTCATTGTGGTTGAAGATGATACCTATTACCTAGTGGCATAAAAGGAAAAAGAAAAACTGATCAACTTGATAAAGATGAAAAATCAAGTCACTACAAGTTTACAACCACTTTCCCACCGTAAATAGCAATTCAAAAGTCGACCATAAGTGTTGGTAAATAACAACAAACAACATATTGTAGATCACACTAATGGATCGATAGCCCAAATAATGTGACCAGCACTTGGGCTTTGTTTCGAACACCACCTGATTAAATCATGGCTCAATACCACATAGCGCAGTATAGATCTGACAAAACTGACCCGAAATCTGAATCGAAATGACCCGCCAATGTTGACCCAAACCCAAATAAAACCGATCTAAGTTGCAACTCAATAAAAGACTCGATTAAGATACATATTCGAATCACTCAAGATCCAACTACTACCCAATATAAAAGAACCTCAGTATGAATAAAACTCGTCTGAAGTCAGACCGAACCCGAACGAATTAAAGTGCTTTGAGTAGGCACTAAAGCAAGAGTTTAAGCACCAACTGGCAACATCATTCCGATAATTAAGCACTAATAGCGTGTTTATTTGCATCCAAACATAATTAATGACATACACACACACGTGTACAACATGCACGATCGTACAAGCAACCAAACCGTGCTCAACTCAGCAGCCAAAACACAACACAAATACACCAGATCGACCGAAGTTACAAGATACATACGGCGCCGTCGATCCTTGGAATCACACTCAAGTAATAACCAAGGGTATACAGATCAGCACCCAATTAAGTATGTTTAATCATAAGAAACATAACATTAACAAACTAAACTAAGCAAGTTTAGTTTAGTTCAGTTCAGTTCAGCATCTGACAGTAACTTTGCAGGTGGAGGCCACGCGCTTGGCACCAGGGGAGTTGATGTACTGCTTCAGGGTTGGGTTCCTCATGTACTGGCAAAGACACGGCTTCTGTTCCCTCAACTTGGAACAGCACTGCCCCGACGGCGGCTGGTTCGACATGATTGCCGGCGCACATGCCGCCAGCTGCACCGGGCTGCATGTCTGCGCCTCCGTGGTCCCCACCAGCATCGCCGTCACAACCACCGCCGCCAGGGCAAACAAAACCACCGCCTTGTCGGCCGCCATATTTGGATGGGGAGGTAGGTTATAGATTGCCTGAAAAGTCCCTTCTAAGATTAATTAGGAAAATGTAATGTGAGTGTGGAAGTGTGTGTGTGTGTGTGTATGTGTTGATGAAGTGATTAGGAAGGGGTGATTTTATAGAGGGAGAGGAGGTGGTGAGGTGGGGCCATGGTGATGATGAAGGACACTTGGTAGTGAAGAGGAATTCGAGGAAAAGCAAAGTGTGAGTGGAAGTTGTGTTGGTAAAAGTTTGGATTTGGGTAAATTTTGATGGGTTAAGTTTGGTTGATGTTAAACTTTCGATTAGACATAGATATTTGGGCTCGGTTTATTTTGGGTCTGATTGGATAGGATAATTTGAATAGAGTTAAATGTATGTTAAAATCAGGTTTAGATAGTCGAAAAATGAGAAATATTATGTCTGAATATTCTGCCTATGTCAAGATAAAATTTGGACCAAACCAAATTTTTTCCAATTGGATAAATTTGAATATTCAGATCAGAATCACCCTAAGGCTCTGTCCTTTTATGCGGTGGGTGGAGTGTGGAAATGTTGTAGTGCGGTGAAAATTGAAAAAAATGTGGTGAAGTGTGGTGAGTTGTGGTAGGTAGGGTAAGTGTTTTTTTAATTTGAAATTAGAAAAGGTAAATCGGTCATCTTTTTAAGTTAAAAAAATTTAAGTGAAAAAAAATCAATTATAAAAGTAGAAATGGAAAAATAAATTTGAAATGTATGTCGTTAATTACTCTTTCAAACCTATTAATCATAATTTTATCTAAACAATCAATTACATGATAAAAGAAATGGAAAAAATAAATTAAAAAGTGTTTCCCATTTAAATAAAAAAAAATAAATTTTTTTATAAAAATAGAAATGATAAAAAATAGTGAAAAGTGGTAGAAATTAAAGAGTACGGTGCAATATAATACCACATTACAACATACCGCAGTAAAAAGAACATAGTCTTATAAGTGGAAGTGTCATGTGTGAGAGTGGGGACCTAATTGATTTGATTCCATCTAATGAAGTGTATTAATAAGTGGGGTTGTTGGACTTTTTGAGACGTCTTCCTTTTTACATCTTTACATACAAGTGTGTATGTGTTGAAAAAATTGAGCTCTTTCATTTCTATTTCAACACATGTAGGTGAGGTGAGGTGCACCTCTTTGTAGCCTTGTACTCTCTTGCCTACCCTTATCTTTGCAAAGTCCAATCACAATTCAATTAGCTAAAGTTTTTATCTTTCAAAATCCAATCACAATACAATTAGCTAAATTGATGTAATATTCTTGGAAGGGTTTGCTAAGTGGTGAATGACCTAAATTGGTGTTTTGAACAAAGCAAGCAACAGTCAATTACATCGACCATACAGTGATTATTAGAGTGATTTTAAATTATGTATGAAAGAACTCTAAGCATTACTAGAAAAAGGTATAGATACCATGTTCAAACAGTCAAACAGATCCGAATTTAACATAAATAGTTGTAATTTTATCTTCTATGGAAAGGTGACTTTTACGGTAATTTCATCGATTTCCATGCAGCTATTCTATTTGTTTTCAAAATAGATATTATGCTCAAACTCAAGTTATAATCAACTCAACTTAAGATCATAATGTCATTGTTATTCCTCACAAACAACGGTGATGGGTTGTCTTTGATATCATTTTTTAATGTGCCTCTCCCAAGCAGCATACATTATAGAGAACGGTTTCATGAGTTGATGATTGCCACAACCCAAAAATCATCACGGGTGGTTTCTGCGTATTTTGTTATTGTTCACGTGTCGCTAAACATGGCAATCGGGTGGATGGTTTAGATTGGCATCGGGTCAACCAAATTTAGTTTCTGTTCGGGTGAGTTTTATTCGGGTTGATTTGAATGAAGTTCTTTCTAATTGGATTCTCGATTGATTTGAGGTTATTTGGACGTGAATCTTAATCAAGTCACTTTCAGATTGCTGTTCGATTCAGTTTCGATTTTCTTCGGTTCGAGTCAAAACCAAATCATCCATTCGAATTTCAGGTCTCGATTTGGTTTTGCCTAACTCTACTTGTCGCCTAGTACAATTTTCCAAATATCATCCATTCTTGAAATAATTCAAAGCAAAACAAACTTACAATATATAGGTGTTGTACTCAATAATTCTTCTCTTTTTAGATTACCCACATGACTCGATCATATATTCACATGCTTGGTATCTTTAATAAAACTAGGCCTTCCTATTCCTTTAGATTGATCTTGGATAGATCTTTTTAATTGCATACTTTCTAGCATGGCATATGCAATTTTGAGTAAATATATTAGACATGGAAAGGGGGCAAAATGTCTTAAAAGCTTAGCAGTGTATTTGTCTCTACTTATCTAATTTATAATTCACCAAAGAGGGTGAAACTTAAATGTCAACTACCTTTATTTTCCAGCATTTTGTTCAAGACTTGATGGAAGCAAAAAAATTTTCCATTGGATGGTAATTGTAGAGTCGATCAGTTATGGTTATCATTGACTGTTTGATATCTTCCTATCATCTCCATCCTGTAAAACTTATTTATTGTTACCTTTGAGATAATAGTCCAATAGACACGCCGGTAAAAAAAAAAGATTTTTGGACGCTAATATACTGAACTTTTGAGGTATTGGACAATAATGCACTGAACTTTTGAGGTATTGGACAATAATGCACTGAACTTTAACCTTGGACAATAATGCACTTAACTTTGAGGGGTGTTGGACCATAATACACCCGAGACATTTTCGATGGTGGCGAACTTGGTGACAATCTTACGTGGCAGACCGAGAAGATAAATAGGCTAAATAATATTTAAGTTTGTGACAAGCTACATAGGATTGCCACCAAGGCCCTGTTCTTTTCTGCAGTTGGCAAACTGCGGTAGGCCTACCGCAGTTTGCCACAACCCGCCACATTTTACCGCAAATCATTACTTTTCTCTCTCCTCACTTTTCTCCTCTACTTTTTACATCATCTCTCCTCACCTACCCCACATACCAATAATCCACCACAATTTCACCATACCCGCTACAATTCCACCACACCTCACCACGCCATTCTGCAAAATACTGCATAAAAGAACGGGGCCCAAGTTAGCCACTGTCAAAATCATACTGAGTGCGTTATTGTTCAGCACCCCCTAAACTACAGTGTATTATTGTTCAAAGTTAAAGTTCAGTGCATTATTGTCCAATACCCCAAAAGTTCAATATATTAACATAAAAAACCTAAAAAAAACAACTTAAATTGATAATTCCCTTTTTTTAAATAAAATTCTTTCTACCAAAAGGTGAGGGGCAAGGGGGTCTACTCTACCATTAGGTGGCAAGATCGGCAAGAATAGCTTGCATAGCCGAAAGTTGCGAGTATCATCATTCATTCATTTGGGCTTGTAATAGCCACAAAAAAAAATGATTTTGAAAAAAAGAAAAAGAACGCAAGAATTAACGGTGCCTTGTGCTACGGCTACAGCCCACATTTCCCCGTCCAAATCTTCGTTCACATTGGGACTATAATTTTGTCCAAATTTCAATTAATGTTATAGATCTTCCATTCAAATGTTGCAATTATCCGTGCAAAAAAAAAAATGTTGCAATTATTTATTTAACTGAAAATTTGAATATAATAATTTTTTTTACTTTTATTATGTCTATATTTAACTTTAGACCAATATTGAATATAAGAAATAATTATTTCTTCTTTAAAACTTGACATTGATCAATTTAACTAAACCAAAATTTATTTTTTCGCAGTGATAGTTGACATTTTCATATTTTAAAGGGTCCAAAAGTTGATGTTAGAAGGAAGAAGAAAGAGAAGTTTATGCTGAAATCTAAATGGAAAAGGGTTTTGGTCTTTCGGAGGCTTCTCGCAAGGTTAAGATTATAACTAATGAGGCTATTAGGAAGATCAAAGAATATTTCAAGAATATTGAGGTGATTCTTGCTTGCAACAGGAGATTGATGAGAAAAGTTTGTGGATTAAAGGTCATTTGAAATCAGCGTGCATGCGGTTGGCAAACACTTCTAGAAGAATGTTTAGTAGAATATGAATCTTTGTGTTTAATTTTCTTGGAGTATTTGTGGTTTAGATGGTTGTTTTGCGGTTCTCTTATATTGTATCTTTACTTGTTTGGTTCGATCTTGTTGTTTTCTTTTGTTGTTATGCTGTTTTATGTTAAACTTTGTAGCATCTTTGATGCAAACTTCAACATTTTATGACTTCCAATGTTCAAAACAAACTTGTTCCCTTGATACTGTTTTGGATGCTCTTGTCATTTTGGTGTTATATGAAAGAGTAGCCAATGAAAGATTATTTTGTTGTTGGTATTAATTTGGATGTTTTAACTGTGATGTATTTACTTAGTAATAATTCAACAGAAATATAACTATGTATAGATCATTGCAATATTATCATTTTCTACGTATTTAAAATCTTTGTTGTATATATCAACTTCCATACAATAAGCAATTATTTTATGTGGATTCACATCAGGTAGAATAACAAGGAATATTCATATATGAATAAACTTTGGACTTGTAAGATGTAAGTAGATATTCACAAATGGATTGGATAGTGATACGAACTTTTACATTTTTTAGGTGTTTTTCAATTTGTCAACTGAAAAATTATCAATTATAAGTAGACTTGGGATTAGTTAGAAACGTCAATGAGTAGTATAAATGATGCTCTAATCCCTTGCACGACCGTAAGTTCGGATTCATTCGTGTTGCTCTTAAACATGCTTCAAATTAACCCAAATCAATTGGAATTCCATATCAACCCTAACACAAATATGTAATCTCACGAATTTGACTACTAGGCTTGTCAAATTCATGGGTTTTTGTCTAAATTTATCAAAATTTATTAGTTTTTGTCTAAATTTACCAAAATTTATCAAAATTTACCAAAAATTATCAAAGTTAAAAAACCAAAAAAAAATTAATTTTAATATATTAGCATAAATTTGTAAAAAATTACTAAAATATACCAAAACTTACCAAAACTTAACTTTTACTCAACTTCTTTTTACCTATGAATTTTACATACCCTAAGATACAATTGATTGATTGAAACAGTGAAAGGACTACTAATGATACAGTACATGCATGCACATATATATAAATATATAGGGGGTGTTTGGCTAAAAGCTTTTTGGGGTAGCTTTTAGTTTTTTGGACATTGTTAGCTTTTTGGCCAAGGTGAAAAAAATACTTGAGGTGTTTGGTAACAAGCTTTTCATATTAGCTTTTTGGACTTAATAAGCTAGTTTTCTAAAAGCTACTTGAGGAAGCTTTTTGAGATAGCTTTTCACAAAAAACTAGTTAACCAAACACTTTTTCTGCAATCAGCTAACCCAAACAAACAGTCAAACAATTGGAAGCATTTATCAACTAATAGTTACAAGATACCACAAATTTCAACTACCAAATTCTGTGGCCATAATGATAAAGAGTACAATTGAAACATGACGAGGTGATTTTCTTTTCTTGTGATCAATCACGCGTAATTATGCGTTGATATTAAATTGTTTGTCTATTGTTTTCTTACTTTTATTGGGATTCCTCTCGAATGCAAATCATTACCACTCTCACACCATAATTTTCCTGATGCCAATGATCTATATCCATGGTTAAATTAAGCCAAGGATGTGGCCATTGCATTTACTTAATAGCCACCACTTTTGATTCATGAGACCATTTTTACCATGATAAAAGGCTTTTATATTATCTTTTAAATATTAAAATTCACCTTTGTAAAACACATTTTTACAATGACGATGTTTAAATGTATTTTTACAAAGTTATTATTCATAAATTAAAGTGTTTCACATGTCATCTTTGTAAGAGAGAATGCTCTTCAGGATTTAAATTTTGGAGGGCATGAATAAGAGAAGAACCTCTTGTCACTCCGACAAGGGGTGATCGACTTTTCTTGTATTAAGTACTCCCAATTTGTTTACGTTTTTCTATATTTGTGAAAAATTCAATACAAACAATCTCATATCTACAATGGGGATTATTGGTGCTTCCAGTTTATGAACTATGTTCGGTTGTAATAATTGATGTGATTTTAAGTAGGGATGTCGAACTCGAGGATGGGTGTGAGGTTTGCTTAGGTTTTTAGTTTGTTAGAGGTTCTCAAGTGCGGAAAGCATTAAAATATGGAAATTAAGCGATTAAACTATTCCTAATCATGATACTACACATAACTATTAAGAAAGAAACACAACTAAACAAGTAATTACTAACAATTGATTCAAAAGAAATCTATAAAGCTAACAAGCAAACATTTAATAACACCCTAAACTATCACCATGATCAAAAGCAAGCAAGTAGCAATTAACAAGCAACTAATTAACTAAAACAAGCTGAGAATTAAGTCCATACCCTTGTCGACTAATCAAAATCTCTATTCTTCATTCTTCATCTTCATTTGCAACTTTCCCCGAGTAAAATAGAAAGTTGTGAATCAAGTTACTAAGGACCCTCAAATCTTCACTTCAAGTAAGATTTGTGGCCCTTAATCCCCCTTTTCACTAAAAAGATTGATTGGTGGCTAACCTAAAAACTTTGAATGACAAACTCAATGAAAGCAAAAGAACAAGGTAATGAAAAAAATACTTTGCTGAAATTACTTGAAGAAAGTGTTGATTACACTCAAAATCTCAAGAACTTGGAGAACAAGGCAATAGAAAACCCTAAGAGAGAGAAAGTAGAAAGCAACTTAAAAAGCCATTAAAACTAGGAAATACAAATTAAGACTTAAGCTAAAACTGTTCTGAATGAAATCGCAGCTAAGAGTATTTATATTGATCCCAAACTGTTACACAAAACGCAGCATTTCAATCCTAACTTCAACGCAGAAAACCAGAGTGGCTCGGGCGAGCCAGGCTTCTAGTCGGTCGCACCGTGTCTTCTTGGCAGCTTCTCTTCGGCAGCTCAGGTGCTAAGCTCGGTCGAGCTGGGCCCTCGCTCGGGCGAGCCAACCCTCTGGTTTCTCCTTGCCTTAGCCAATTTCAACACTCTCATGGTGGCTTTGCAGAGGTATGGCTCGACCGAGCCAGTATGTTGTTCGGGCGAGCCAACCTTCTGTTTCACTTCTTCTTGGTTCAACTTTGGTCGGCAAGTTTGCTATTCTTCCAGTTGCTTGACTCGGGAGAGCCAGGATGTGACTCGGGCGAGCCATCCTTCTGCCTCTTCCTCTATTTGATGAGTTTTGCTCCGTTTTGGCTCCATTTTGGGTCAATCTATTATTTTCCTACAAAACTAGAAAAATCTCATAACTAACATGAAACACAGGATTAGAACATGTAAAAACACCATAAGAAAGAGAAGAATTCAGCTCGAAACGAGACCGAACAAACTATTAACTAAAACACACATTATATCAAAACACAGGGATTTTATATATGGAGATTTAACAAAGTTATTTTCTCTAAATCTTTTCTTCAATGTCCCATTGTAAAGAGAATTAAATTGAGTATGATTGTATGTGTGATAGCATCTACTATACCAGGAATATCAATGAACCCGATTATTACAATTGCTCAGTACTTCCTACTATTATCAAATTGGTAATTATCGTTTACAATATATGCAGACGATCTGAGAAGATCGACTTGATATAATTGTACCCTAAGCCTTGATATATCTTTCTTTATTCGTTTAAATAAAATATATATACTATTCAATGGTAGAAAGATTTTTGAAAAATATTAATTACCGCAAAGTGCAAACTATAGATGTCATAAGTAATATGTCTATTCCTCCAAATGGGGAACACCAAATTAAGACATTTACATTTTCCAAGCAGCTTTTCGCTTTGTCTTAGCTAAGAAACAACGAAAGGGCAAAATTGTATCCGGTGTGCATCACTCAACCTAGACATACCACACGTATATTCATGAACACACACCATGATAATTAGTTGCTACAACGTTACATTCCAAGCACGTACGTAGCAAACACATGAATTACATAAACTAACATTGTTGTACACTTAATTCTTACTGCAAATCCACTTCAGTTCAGTTCAGTTCAATTCATCGCGCCTGAGAATTGTCCACATGCAACTGTGCCAAAGTCTCCGACAACACCACCGTAGGAGCCGGCGGCTGCGTTTTGTATATCTGCGCATGCATCGGGTCCTCAAACTCCCCGATGTAGCTCGCGCTTTCCAACAGGGTAGGACCTGCTTGGCTGGCCGGAGGAAACGCGACGACCTGATGGTGGAGATCGTCGGGCGGGGCCATGCTCACAGCGGCCGGAGTGATGTACACGGGAGGCGGGGTCATAGGAACCATGACAGGACTAGACGAGACCTGGGGGTGGCTAGGACCCACATTGGGTGCGGTCGGCATGGGCCGACTCTCGAAAGGGTGGTTGTGCGGCTGGCCGACGGACATCATGTAGACGGGTTGAGGCTTGTTGACTTGGTACTGAACGGTTTGCTGATGGGGTTGGATAAAAGGTTGGTGATACATTGTGGTATAAGATGCAAGTGGGAGTGAAGTTGAGTAGTATTGGGTAACGTAGTGGGGTTGGGAGGGTTGGTGAATGTAGCTAGCTGGTGTTTGGGATGGGGAAGGCGGTGCGATTGGTTGTTGTTGTTGTTGTTGTTGCTGCTGGTGGTGTTGTTGCTGGTGTTGTTGCTGGTGTTGGTGCTGGTGTTGCTGGTCCATAGGTTTTGTAAGGATGTAGCTAGGAACATGGACTGGTGTACGAGGAGAGGATGTGTTGCTTTCTGTCTCGACTAAGTTTGCAGATACATCGTGGAATACTATGCCGTGTGGGCTATAATGTGGACTCGGGGTGCAACTGTCACTATAAAATACAATACCAAAATAATCCATCGCTGTTAGCCATTAACTACCAGCTAACAAGTATATGTCATATACATTACCATTGCCATTCATGATTTAGTACAAAATGAATTAAATTTCACACATTATGGTATAAACACCTTGTGTTTGTGGGATTATACTGAAGATGGTTTGTTGTTGTTGTTGTTGCATAATATAGTGTAAAGAAGTTGAGTCCAAGCCGCATGGCTCGGGCTCGAGCTTGACTTTGTCAGAAAAATGTTCAATTCAACTTTGTTAGAAAATGTCCAGTTCGACTCTATTAGTAAAATTCAAGTAAATTAGATATCTATGCAACTAAGCTAGATAATTGTGTTTTTTTAATCTAAATGTAACATATAATAGGGATGTTCAAAGTAAACTTAAACATTAACACTTGAATTTTATGCAACTTAACTAGAAATTAAAGAAAGACTATTTCATTTATGATCTATTTATTAAATTTTAAACATTGACTTAATATAAACTCTATCAAACATAGCCTACTTCATTATTACGTAAAACACTTAGACAACCAAGACGGATCAAGTCAAGCCCTTTTAGTTAGATTCGATTTAAAAGACATTCAAATTGTGATGAGGTTGTAGCTAAACTGATTTGATCGAGTCGACTTCGAGAATTCATCGAACCATCTCGACTCTTTTACAACCCTAGTTATTATGTTCAAAACCAAAAACACATCAAAGGGGTGATAACATGAAGTTCACTTTCATTTCTCAACCACTAATCTTGGTTCATCCAAGATTGAGAATGCATCAATGTAAATAAAAAGTGAAAATGAGTAGAAATTGATCAAAACAAATAAATAAATAAATAAACTATACCTTCCAACACAATCAACAAGGGGCAAAGCAATCTTGAAATCCGGAAGTCGAATCCCACCGGCTTCATCACCACCACCGCAACCACCACCACCACGAATGGCCGGTGAATTCGACGTCGATGATCCATTCGATCCGAACGAAGAGTTCTTCTCCAAAGGAATTGATTCCTGCAACGAAGCCACCAGCGAATCGACAACACCACCGCCTCCACCACCGCCACCGCCACCGCCACCTCCGACCGCCATCTTTCCGTCAATCTCGCTGTGAACCTCCCCGGAATCCAGCGACCTCCCTTTCGCAACAACGCCAGCATTCTTCAAAGCGTCGACGAACCAATCCTCCGACGTCGGATCGTGTGTTTCGGAGTCCGATTGGACCGGAAAAAGGAAGAATCGGAGCCTCGACGGTACAGCGGAGGTCGCGAGCCGATCGTACTCGTCGATCATGTTCGCCAGATCTTCCTCGGTGGAGATTGAAATAAGCGAATCAAGATCATGATTCGGAAGTTGATACTTCAGATTGAATTGTTTCCCATTCATCAACGATTTCGAGAGGTGATTCGTTAGGGTTTGGAGAGAGAATGCACTCCGCCGGTCGACGGCGACGATACGAGTCTCGCCGCCGGCGTAACAGAGCGTCTTGTCGGCCGGCCGGGGGATGATGTGGCCACCGTAGCTACACATCAGCCGGAGCTTCTGGCCGCCAGCAGAGGGGGACGACGACGGTGACGGGGACGGCGATGCGGAAGCAGAAAGTCCATCCACGGCGGTTGAAACCGCCGGCGGTGACACTAAGTGCTCCATGTAATTCTAATCAACGAAAACGGAAAGTAATCTCGAAATTAAGCTCCTTAATTACTGTAATTAGTCGTGTGTCACCTTAATGATGTTGTTAAGGAAGAATGAGTAGGGCCCAATTGTGGTGGTTGGTTGAGATTCGACATGGCGGGAAAAGTTCTGATTGGTTGGTGGTGGTGGTTGAGATTCGAAATGGAAGAAGGCGACCCAAACCCAGACACCAAAATTTCAGGCCGCCCTTTTCCACTACGTTATTATTATTATTTTTTTAAGAAAAATTATAAATTTGCGCTTTTTACCACAGGCCTGATATGAAGCACCAAAAATGTGCACACAATCAAGCTTTTTTTATTGTATAAGTAATTTTTTGCCCTTCTTGTTTTCTTTAAGCAATGCAAGAGCAAGAATCGAGAGGTTGATCGAGTAAAAAATCATGTATTGTCGAAATATGAATGTAAAAATAGTAAATCCGATTGGACTGATGATCCATATAAGTAGCAAAATGCTATGTAAGGAAAGGATTATGAGTGGATGACTACTTCAATTAACTAAATATAGTACCTAAGTATGTACCTTTTGAATGGTAAAAATGTTTTATAAAACAAATTTGACTCGTATAATAACTGAATTAAATAGATAATCTACTTGTCATTTATGATTTAAGGCGAAAAGTATAAAATTTTGTATTTTGGACTTTTAGGAAAGAAATGAGTGGGATAAAAACCAAGTGATGGAGAGTCATTTCCATTTTGTGTTTTCACGTTGGATATTTGCTTTACAATATATATAGTTGAATGGGTTAGATTAAGTTTAATTTATTTATTTAAATAAACAATTTAAGTCAAAAAATTGCATTACGTTTATTGAATGGACATATTTCAAGTTTGGATTATTCAACCCAAACAACTTCAATATGAACATAAATCCAACACGACATGACCTATAATCTAACTCCAAGAATGCGATGATTTAATCATTAGTCCTATCTAAAGTTGTCTATACTTATTATAAAGTAAGACTACTACATGATTTTTATTTTTTTAAAAAAAAGTAATTAAATAAGACTCTTGCACATGAAATATGCTATAAATGGACCATTACAAAGGAAATAAAAGCCCAATAATACACCATCATCGTCTACCACAAAAAAACAAAGCCCAATTACCAGATAACAGTTGAAACCCTAAGCTCATTTCTTCCATAACTTTCACTTCATTTTAACAAATATAAATTACAACGGCTCTAATATATATATTTTGCTTAACATAGGATCTCACATCGGCCTTTATGTCTGTCTTATAAATAGACCTTTATGGACCTCTAATATATCTTTTAGGCCATTATGAATGCTCCAATTCGCTCCATACATGTGACCCAATGTCAGGAAAAAAATTACAATAGCTAAGGGTGCGTTTGGTTGGTCAATAACGGTTGACTTATTTTCTCCATGTTTGGGTGTGGCTTGACTTTGGGAAAAACTTCACGGTGGACCCACCACTTTCTCCATTTTCCTAGGAAAAGTTTTCCTTAGGGTGCTCTAAGGGGGCGTTTGGTATGTGGGAGTTGGGAGTTGAGAATGAGAATACATAAATAGGTAATATAACTCTCATGTTTGTTTTATGGGAATGAAAAAAATGAGGAATTGGGAATGGGAATAGAGACCCTCAACTCCCACCAATCTATTACCAGGGAAGGGGTGGTAATTCATATTGGGAATTCATAAATCATCTTAAATACCAATATCGCCCTCATATTTAATTAATATTACCAATACTACCTCACTCTATTCAAATTAATCAAGAATATTTTAGTAAATGTACATTTATTCCCAATTCCACCTCTACTTTGAATTACAATGTAACAAACAAAGAGTTTGGGAATTTATAAATTCATTCTTATTCCCATTCCACTAATGAATTCCCATTCCCATTCCCAATGTTAATTCTCATTCCCATTCCCATTCTCATTCCCTTTAGATACCAAACGGGCCGTAAGGGAGAATTTTCCCAGGGAAATCTTTCCCATGGAAAACTTCCCCATGGGAAATTCCCTGGGATTCTAACCAAGCACTCTCTAAATGAAGGTGTGCATGAAGTTTAATCCATGCATGAAACTCAACAAATGAACCATAAACCCAAATATTAACACATATCAACTAGGGATGGCAACAGGGCGGGTTGGGGACTGGGGATATACTCCCCACGCCCTGCCTCCCGTCCCCATCCCCATCTCTTTTGCGGGCGGGCAAATTGTCTCATCCCCATCCCCGCGGGTTCCCCGCTCCAACGGGTATCCAGTGGGGATTTAAATGATCGAAATCCTTTTTTTTCTAACATGCTTTTACGATTATTCATATAATATAAATATGTTTTTTTGGGATGGAAATCAACATGTTACTCTTGCCCATTAAAAAAAATACAATCTAATTAATTAGACGATGAACATAACTAAACTTCAACAAAAGTTATCAAGCACAATAACAAGAAAAAAAGTATAACAATACAATAAAAGTTCAATAATGACATGGTCCAAATCAACGCTCCAAGAATACATTCATAATGACGTAATAAACATTCAGGATAACTATATAATTTTATACTAGGTGGGGGACGGGGATGCGTACAGGGAATTTTACCCCAATGGAACAAGCGTGGATGGGCCTGCGCAGGGATTTAAATAGCTTCCCCAAACTCGTCCCTATGCTCATCGAGGGCGAGGAATTTTCTCCAGAACGGGGTGAGGCCCAATCAACTTCAGGGATTCTCCACCGATTTATCATCCTTAATATCAATGTTAGATTTTCTTTTAGGAGGCGTTTGGTTGAGAAACTTTTCCGGGAAAGTTTTGATGTGGGACCCATAATTTTCCTCACAAACTCAGTAAAAATTTCCCAAGAGGGCTAGAGAAAGTCTTTCCCAAAAAAATTTTCCTAAGAAAATCTTTCTCGGAAAACAACCAACGGCATCATAATATATTTGGGTTGAGTACTCATCTCCATGTCTATTTTGAATTTTTGATTCTACTCGATCCTTTTACCCCTTTTTTTTCCTAAATTTTGTGAGCTATAGTAATTTTTTCAGTTTAAATAAAAGCGGGTACTAGCAAATTTTGGTTTTACTGACACCCCTATCGACACAATATGCAACAACTGGGCCATTACAAAGGAAACAGAGCCCAAAAAAAAAGCCCACCCACCAGATAACCCTCGAAACCCTAATTTCATTTCCGCCATACCATACCCTATTATTATCGCCGTCGTTTCCCTCACCCTTTTACTCTCCCAATTTCCAGAGAGAAGAGTTTTAGAGAGAGAGTGACAGAGAGAGAGAGAACAGCCGCCGGCCACCATGAAGTACAACCCAAGAGTATCCTCCTCCCGCCGCAAGAGCCGCAAGGCTCACTTCACGGCGCCGTCTAGTGTCCGCCGCGTTATCATGTCGGCGCCGCTCTCCGCTGACCTCCGTAACAAGTACAACGTCCGTTCCGTCCCCGTACGGAAGGACGACGAGGTCCAGGTGGTGCGCGGGACCTACAAGGGACGCGACGGCAAGATCGTCCAGTGTTACAGGAAGAAGTGGGTCATCCACATCGAGCGGATTACACGTGAGAAGGTCAATGGCTCGACCGTCAATGTCGGGATCCACCCATCCAAGGTTGTCGTCACCAAACTGAAGCTCGACAAGGACAGGAAGGCCATGCTGGAGAGGAAGGCCAAGGGACGCGCCGCCGACAAGGCCAAGGGCAAGTTTACCGTTGACGATGTCGCGGCTGCTGGCGCTGCTTCCCTTCAAGAGGTCGATTAGAGGTTTTTATGGTTTGCTGTTTGTCTTTAATTTGTGTTTATTTGCGGATCTCGTGTTTTGGTACGTTAGCGAGATTTTCAGTGGATGCTACTTTGAAAAGACGGAAATTTTCAGCGACATTTAGTATGAATTATGTTATGAATTTTTGTCTTATGAATACTCTTTTTATACATCATATGCTCTGCTTAGGATTCGGTTTTATGAATTCTCGGAATGCTTGATTTGCTTGCTTTTGGATAATTGTTCAATGTTTGTGTGCCCAGGAGTACATTGAATTTGGGTGTTTTTTTGCAAGTTAGATAGATTAGACCATGTATTTATTCGTATGTTTATTAGAGGCCCTTTATAGGTTAGATGGATTAGACCATTCCTTGGGGTTTTGGCTTGCATTTGTGCTTGTTTTTGGTTCTCGTGTTTGGATATGTTAGCGGGATTATTGGTTTACAAAAGCGGGAATTTTTGGCAACATTTATTCATGTTTAGTAGAAGACTTTCATGAGGGTCAGGTAATGTTGGCAACAAGCATGATTTATATATATAGATTGTATCCATTTTACTGTTGGCAACTTAATACATGACTGCAGCGTCCGAACTGAATGTCAAACATTGATTTATGGTTAGTTGTGTCCAAAACTAATCAAACTGAGTACGAATTACACTTTCCTTTAGGAAATAGATGGAAAAATTGTTGTTCAATGCCATTTTTAGGCCAGCAGAAAGTGGGGGTTCAATGCCATTTGTGTAATGTGAGTTGTGGTGATTCCTTCTAATGCTGCCTGCTGGAGTTGTTTAGACTGTATTTTGGGTCAAATGCTTTGCTTTTGAGGAAAATGCTGAGTCTCTATGTCTGGTATCTCTGCATTCGGGTTTGAATGTTTTACTTCCAGGATGGTGCCTAGCTTTGTGTCGAGCAATCATGTTTGGTTTGCATGCTGGAGTTTCTTGTGAATGTTGGCTGTGACATACTCCAAACTTCGCTAGTTTTGATGCTAGTACTGCACAATTGGGTTGTTCATCTTATCTTATCTTATCTTAAATCCTTGTTTAGAGTGTAAGATAGTGCTCTTTTGGAACCAAAATTGGGTTTGCTTTGATGATGCTCTTGGTTGTCTGTCTTATCGTTTGAACTATTGAGTTTTTGTTGTGGCCTATCTTGAGCGAGCATTGGGGCTTTGGGGGTCGGAAGAGTTTGGAAAGTTGATGCCTTTCGACTTGTTCTTTGGAATAGTTGTAATTGCGCAATTTCACCTGTACTCACCTGAATTAACCTACTGTCATTTGGATTCGGTTACATTTTAATTTACCTGTGCTAAACTTACGAACAGCCAAAAGATCGTGCCCTTAGTCACCCCTTTCCATTCCTTTCACTAAGGTTGTCTAGACATTGATCCTTTTCATGACATGAAAATGGAGTTGAACAAAATGGTGTTGGCCTGTTTACTTAGCTTACTAAGCCTATGGTTGTCTTGCTAGCACAGCTTGATCGGGTAGTTTACCTGATCTTAAATCTTGTGTATAATGGTGCAATCTTGGACACTAATTTATCATTTGAACTTATTGCTCTTGTCCTCGTATCTCCTGAGCGTAGCATTTGGTATGATGTTTAATGCTTTGACCAAGTTAAATTTTTTTGTTGAACAATTATTGTTAGTGTTCGGTAAGCTCTTATCTCCAACTCATAAGGCTGTCAAAAATCCGGGTCCGGGTCGAATATGGGTTCGGACAATCGGACATTGGACAAAAAATGTCAAACCCTGACCCTGTTCGAATTAACAATCGGACACTTTTCCCCAACCCGGACCCGGATGTCCGACGTCCGAACCCGGATGTCCGATGTCCGGTTTACCCATGCTTGGCAGTTGACACGACTGTGCTTTACAATTACATCGGACATCCGGGTCCAGACGTCAGACATTCGGGTTGGACCCAAATTTTCACTTCTCGCCCAGGTCAACTGTAACACCCCAACACCCTTAACCACAAGATTATCCTTAATCATGCCATAACTCTGTGATTAGCGCAGCGGAAAAGACACGTATTGAGGCATTACCGCCTAAAAGCTGTGAGGGGTAATCCCATATTAAAGCCCATAGAAATTGATCCCTATTTCCACGTGGGAATTTCCAAAGGTCTAAGTTCACTTAATGGTCGCTGACCTGTTAAGCCTTTATCTACATAGCTGGCTATGTCCCTCTTCATGTTAGGTCACCAAAGGTGTTCTCTTAATTCCCTATTACATTTCTGTACCTCCTGGATGTGCAGAGCACGATGAATTGTGGCCTTCTTTCAGAAGCTTAAGCCTTAAATTCCTCTTATTGGGTACACTTAGCCTGTTTTGAAATCTTAAAGTTCCATCCTCGTGGACTAAAAAAATTCACGCATCCCTTTTTGCGGCTAGATTATTCACAATCCTCTTGTATTTAGGGTCATTCATTTGTTCGACTTTGATTTCTTCAATGATTACCGGTTGAAAGGTCAGTATAGCCAGTCTCTTGGCGATGTTCCCCTGCTTTACTAACTCGACATTCTCCTTATTTAACTCTGGCCATATCCTTGAATGAGCTTTGCAACTGTAACACCCCAACCAAAATCCTCACAATCCCAATCCAATCCATAAGGGACACAAACCCCATACACAACTCATACTTCCCATATTTATAACTCACATTCCTAGGGAATCTACATCCCCAAAACACTTCTTATAACCTGGGCTCTGATACCACAACTTTGAATTCATGCTAAAGGAGTATAAAAGAGATAGAAATTGCAAGAATAACATAAAGAGAACATGAATTTCAGATTAGGGTTTAATTGGATTTGAATTGGGGGTTTGAGAGGTTACCTTTGAGGAAGAAAATTGGTGAAAACACAAGAGAAAGGGAGGAGTGGCTGGCGGCCACCCTTGGACGGCGGTGGAAGGCGGCGCCGGTCGCCGGAAAACAGCAGCTGGGGGGGGGGGGGGGGGCTTTGCTCGGCAGAGGGGAAAAGGGAAGAGGGAGGAGGAGTGTGTGGGGGGGGGGGGGTGTTTGAAAATTAGAAGGTGTAAAATGAACCCCTACCCCCTTCTAACACTGATATATAATCCACTAATTAACTTAAGGCAACAATTAGAGGCTTAATAAGATTAGAATCATCAAGCTAAAATAAAATAATTGTAAGTATACTAGGTTGAAATAGTTAGTTTGCACTGAAAAAAAATTAATCGATAACAATCGGTATGATAAATTGAAATTTTAAATTAAAGAGAAATTAAGTCGGTAGAAAATGAATACTACTTGTAATTAAATAAAAAGAGTACAACCCAAATAAATTAAGGTTTCGATAACGAAATACAAATGTTAAGGAGTAAAATAATTAAACCCCTTTTTGGTTAAAGAAATAACGTAAACGATAAAACCCGAAATAGTTTAACTTAACGGGTGAATAAAGTAATTCAAAGATTTTTAAACCAATAACTCGACACCTTTTGCCATCTCCTGCTCGAGACTTGTCACCGCTACATAAATAAATTAGATAAAATTGAAAAAAATTAGAACGTAATTTAGCTAATTACAACAACTAACACATTAATTAATACAGTTTTAGGGCGGGTTGTTACACCCTCCCCCCTAAAAGAAAGTTTCGTCCTCGAAACTTGCTGTTGGTAGTGATCGTGGTTGACACTTGACACGACTGTGCTTTACAATTACATCGGACATCCGGGTTCGGACGTCAGACATTCGAGTTGGACCCAAATTTTCACTTCCCCCCAGGCCTAGCAAACACTGCATACTCATTTCCTTCTAAAATTCGGACAAACCCGAACCCGGTTCGGATTTAAAATCGGACATGTTCGTTTGTCCGGATTTAAAATTCGGACGCAATTTTGATGTTCGGACCCGGTTTTTTCCGGGTCAGACAGAACCGGGTTTTCGGGTTGGACAGTTTTTTGACAGCCCTACCATCTCATAATAATTGTTATTTTAATTAACTTTTTTCATGTTATAATGCTCGTTGTTTTACAATTTTGATGCAATTTCTTCAATTAACTACTTTTTTTTCAATAATTATTTAGACATAAAGATAGACAAAATAAGGGAGAGAAAGATATATAAACAATTTATTATTAATATTTCATTACATTTCATACAAGACACTCAACTAATTAATTTATCTTTGATTTTCTAAAATTTTGCAATGTACTAATATTATGATATGGGGGGTAGCATTGTTTCAACTAATTTATCTTTGATTTTCTAAATTTTTGCAATGTACTAATATTATGATATGGGGGGTAGCATTGTTTCAACTAATTTATCTTTGATTTTCTAAATTTTTGCAATGTACTTATATTATGGTATGGGGATTGGGGGGTAGCATTGTTTTAAGTGGTGCCTAGCTTTTCAAGTAGTGTTTTTTAGAACATAGATTTAGGCACCGTTTGTTTATGCAGTACCATAATTTACGGCACCGCAATTTATCGCAACCTACCGCAATTAACTATAATTCACCGCAATTTACCCCAATCTACTATTTACCTTTTTATATATCAAATCCATTTATTATTTTCCACCGCAACCCACCACACCGCAACTTACCACACCGCAATTCCACTGTATAAAAGAACGGTGCATATAATTACTCCCTCCGTTATTTTTAATCTGTCATTTACGGTTTTCAGTGTCAATATTTAATCAATAACTTTTAATATAAAACATTTATAAAAAAATATAATGTTGTACTTTTTCAACAATATTTTTCATTACGAATATAATGATAAATTAAAATATTAACGGTCAAAGTTTTTGCTACAATTTCCTAGGCGACAGATAAAACAAAACGGAGGTAGTATAATATAGTAAGGTTTATGGGTTTCATCAAAGCAATTTTCAGTTCCGCTATTAATAAGAGAAAAAATGACTCTACATTGTTTTCCCAATTTTGCTTTATGTAAGAATTAATTTTCTTTTTAATAATTACATATTTTAATTGGATATTTGACTCATTATAATTGAGTCTAAAACCATCCAAATTGAAAATAAAATCATCCAAAATGAAAATTTTGAAGGGTTGAATATAGATGTCGTTGGCAGAAGTAATCCAATAACATCTTATGTATCAAAACACCAATAAATGATTTGGATCAATGAATTTCTTTGTCACACAAAACATACCTATTAATAATATATAGTGGGAGCAATTTGACTGCTAAGGGTCGCAAGGATAAAATCGAACAATATATTACATATATGAATAGCAAGCTTTCCCCACTTTTTGGTCTTAAGAATTCTAGTTTTAAGAACCGGTTATTGCCCTTCTCCTACCCTTACTACCCAACCTTAGATCGAACAGCTAATGGGTTCCACTTATTGGATTAAACAGGGTTCTATGGTCGACTCATGACCTTTAGACGTCAAAGGCGTCCTTGAGGTGAGGTCGTAGTTCCTACGAGGTGGAGACCATGGGGTCAGTCCATCAATTTTCTTTCCTTTCACTGCATTTCGCTCAAAGGGTTGAAGGGAGATATGCATCAAGCTTTTTGGAAGGTCCAACTTGATCCTCTTCCCCAGGATCTATGATTATGAACCCTAGGAGAGTCGACGACTCCAACTACTATCCATGTATGATCTATACTAGATCAGACCAACTGCTCATCCTACCTCTTCGCTCTTGACAACCCATCTTCGTTTTGGCTCAGTAAAGTCTTTCATTGACATGTTTCGGTCCTCTTGCTCATTATTTAGAAAAAGTGAGCTACTGATTTATGTACAAGATCATTACCGTCTGGACAATTATACATCCAACCCCCAGTCAAAACAACCCGTAGCGGAACTCTACCAACTGAGCTATATCCCCCCCCCCCCAAGCCAAGTGGAGCATGTATGAAGGAGTCAGATGCTTTTTCTATTCTTATTCTTATCCTCGGCGCAGTTGGGCCATTCTGGATTTGAACCAGAGACCTTGACCGTGAAGTAAATCATCGCACTATAGTCCAACCAATTAGGAGAGAATCAATATATTCCTTTTCGAGAGCGATTCATCCTTCCCGTGCACTCTTACACGAACTAAGACACTATGGATTTATTATATGTTTAACTTGGTCCAAGCACTCTTCTATGCTCAAATTTACTGTATTTCGCTCAAAGGGTTGAAGGGAGATAATGCATCAAGTTGTTCGCAAGGGCCAACTTGATCCTCTTCCCCAGGATCCAAGATTATGAAACCCTAGGAGAGTCGGTTACTCCAACTATTGTCCATGTATGATCCATACTAGATTTGACCAACTGTTCATCCTACCTTTACGTTCTTGACAACCCATCTTTGTTTTGTCTCAATAGTCTTTCAGTGACATGTCTTGGTCCTCTTCCCCATTACTTAGAAAAGTGAGCCACTGGTTTAGGTACAAGATACAATCATTACCGCCTGAACAATTAGACATCCAACTCGCTATCGCAACGACCCAATTGCAAGAGCAAAACTCTACCAACCGAACTATATCCCCCAATCCAAGTGGAGCATGTATGAAGGAGTCAAACGATTTTTCTATTCTAATCCTTTCCCCGACACAGCTGAGCCATCCTGGAATTGAACCAGAGACCTTGCTCGTGAAGTAAATCATCTCACATGTGGTCCAACCAATTTGGAGAGAATCAATAGATTCTTTTTTCGGAGCGATCCATCCTTCTCTTGCACTCTTACACGAACAAATACGTCCTTTTCTACACGAATCACTTTTTTGATATAGATTTTGCTATATTTTATCATCTCATAAATATAAATCTGTAAATATATGGATATATCCATTTCATGTCAAAACAAATCCTTCTTTTTTTCTTTTTTTTTTTTTACGTCAATCAAATCTTTAAAAACACCGCAAGTCATTCAAGTAGTGTTTGAAAGTAGTACTCTTTTCATACATCTAGCATTACAAAATTCTACTCAATTAGGATAGGATAGTCCAAAATAAACCTAGACAAAGTTCTGACGTTTGTCCATGAACACATAGTAGAACAATTACTTTCCAGTAAGTAGAGTATGATATAATGTCTCTCTTGCATCAGGAGGAAGAGAGCTAAGAATCTCTAGATTAGCTGGGTCCTTGACAATTTTTCTTGCCACCCTGACCTTTTGCATCATATCAAGACTACCACATTTGTTAACTTCCTCAAAAACCTTGCTTCTTTTTTCTTGGATGTTGTTCTCCACTTTCAAACATTCAATCAACTCACGAAAATCTGCGCTTGATTGTTGCATAATGTCTCCAATATCTTCCAACTTGCGAATAAGCGACAGAACAACCGGCTCATCCACTCTTTTTCTCTTAGATGTCGCAGAGGATGCAGTGGAGGATGCTTGACTAGAAACTTGAGAAAGTGAATCACTGTATGTTGATTGTGAACATTGAGCAACGCTCGTTTGTTCCTCAATTCCTTGGACTTGAGTACCATCGATATTCTCACTACTACCATCATCAGTGTGGACATTTGGATCTTCTAAATGCTCAACATCGATGACATGCTCTTCGCTTTGAACATCTAAAGGGCTCTCCACATATTCCAATTCATCCTCCTCATCATACCTTGTCCGAGACCTCATTTGAATAGCAATGATGCATGTAATCAAAGTATGAACATATACATATACAAGAACCTTTCGCCTATGAAGGCAGATCAAAGCAGTCTTGTATCGTTATCCAAGGGTAATCGAACCATATCTGCCCACCCGAATGAAAAACTCATCATTGTAAAGGAAAAATCCAGCACTATGGAGGAGTCTAAGTAGACTATAAGTGTTCACAACAAGAACATGCCCTCCCAATAGTCCTATTATTCAAATGGAGTCTGTACATTTGCAATCAAACCTATCACCTATGTAATCTCTGAACAATGATTACCAAGAACAAAAATACAGCAAATACCCAGAATCAGATGGTATCCAGATTGAATAAATTTCACAACTCAAGCTGAAAACATGCCTGGTTTCTGATCAAATTTCTGATTCAAATGATCACAGAACCCAACCAGACAGTGCTGAGAACAATCCCAAAATCAAGAGGGAAAAAGTGGGTAATCCAAGACCTTTTTGCAATATTGTCCTCTCATTTTTTGAGATTGTTTCCTTATCAAAGATCATAAAATCAAATTGAATTCATCTTTCATTATCATGCGAAAACGTTCAGATAGGGATCATACGATGAATATCGATTAAGATTAGGGGGAAAACTTCAATTATCTTGGCGAAACACACTCGTTATCATGCCAAACACAGTCAGATGAAATCCCATAGCTATTTCTTGAGCCTATAGAAACCCTAAACAAATTGAGGAAACACAAACTCAATAAATTGGCGAAAATATTGAGTCGAACCTTCAATTATGTTGTCCGAACAGAATCAAAGCTGCAAATCGGACGCGCTGGAATTGAATCACAAATAAAAAGTAGAAGAAATGAGTTTGCGATAAAAAGAAAAAAGAAAGAAGAATAGAGAAGAAAAGAGTACCTTTGATAACCTTCATCAATGGCGGGAGAGGGAGGAGGAGGGTTTGCTAGAAGCGAGACCACACTGCTTTACTGCGCTAGTGCCAATCAGAGCAGTTGTTTTAGGGTTCATTCTTCACAACATTGAAGGGCATTTTGGAAATTCTAATTACCATCTAATTTCTCCACATTGAGGGTTTGTCAAATTTTTAGTCAAGAATTTGGCGTCAAATTCTTTGGGAGCAAGGGGCAACCTTATTAGTAAAATCATTACATTGCTAGAATTTTTTTAAAATGAAAGTCCTCTATTGGAATGTGTAAGGTATTAAAAACAATGCTAAGATAGCGGAGATAAATTTTTTATCTTCTAATGTTAGACCAGATATGGTATTTTTTAGTGAAACTTTGGTCAGTGAACAAAATACAATTAAGTTTATCAAGACATTGCGGTTTGATAAAGTAGAATATAGCCCTTGTAATAATCATTCGGGAGGCCTATGGGCCTTATGGAATACTTCTAATGTAGAGGTTCACCTCCTCCAAAAGACTCAAAGAGAAATTCATCTGTACGTCAAAGAAAAAAAGGCAGGTAAAGAATCTGTTTTAACAGGAATTTATGCGTCTGCGCAACTTAGAGAAAAAGATTCTTTTTGGAATAATCTTAAGCTACTAAACCAAGTGTTTCATCTACCTTGGTGTATTATAGGGGATTGTAATGAAATTTTATCCCATGAAGATAAGTTGGGAGGACCATTTCCTCATGATAACAGATTTACAAGACTCCGAAATTTTTGTCAAGAAATAAATACAGTGGAAATTCGACCAATTGGGCGTCTTTTCACTTGGAGAAAAACCATTCATGGTCATAAAATTTTTGAAAGATTAGATAGACCTTTAGCTCGCCATGATTGGAGTGCTCTTTACCCTTCAGCCTCCCTTACTCATGGGCCTTTCTCTTTCTCAGATCACTGCTATTTGCTTCTAGATTCCGATCCTAGTAGAGACAATGGTAAAAATCGCTCGTTTAGATTTAGCCAACACTGGACCAAGTTTGACAAAGTTGAGAACTTAGTTAAACAAGGTTGGAAGTGTAATGTTAGAGGTTTTGCCATGTTCCAAGTTACTCGCAAGCTAAAATAAATTAAGAACTCGTTAAGGGTCTGGAATAGGCAAAACACTAGAAACTTTAAAGAAAGATTGGAAACCAATTTATCTAAAATTCAATCTATAGAGGAAAGACTCCTACAAGACCCGTTCAGTATTCGTTTTAATGATTGGCATAATAGACTTATAAGACAAAGGGAAAAAATGTTACTTTTTAACCAAAAGTATTGGGGGAAATTCAGTCGCAAGCGTTGGCTGACAGAAGGGGATCGTAGTTCTTCTTTCTTTCATAGATCAGTCACATTTAGGGGAAAAAATCTTTAATATCTGGTGTTAAGGAGTCATCTAGTGTTTGGATCCAAGATGAGCAACAAATTCAGGACCGCTTCGTTGAGGAATTTTCCTCAAGATTCAACGCTTCTATTTCTATCACAAATATTGATCTCCCGATCTTACCTAAGATCACGGCAGAGCAAAACAAACAACTTACGGCCATGGTTACAGACGAAGAAATTAAAATTGCATTGGATCATATGGATCCTGCTAAAGCTCCAGGACCAGATGGTTTTGGTGCAGTTTTTTACCAAAAATATTGGCATATTATTAGCACTGATATTTCAACATCCATAAAAGATTTTTTCCGCACTGGAAAATTGCTCAAGGAGATTAATCATACATTTATTGCTCTTACCCCAAAAGTGGAAGATCCTACTCTTCCCAACCAATTTAGACCAATAAGTCTTTGTAATACTCTTTATAAGATCATTGCAAAAATTATGGTCAATCGGCTTAGGCCGATTCTGGATACTATAATAAGCCCTTTTCAAAGTGCGTTTGTTCCAAATAGACAAATCCATGACAATGTGCTTCTGGCTCATGAAATAATGCACAAATTCAAACAATCTACAACAGCTAAGTCGTGGGTTGCCTTGAAATTAGATATGGAAAAAGCATATGACCGGGTTGATTGGAACTTCTTTAAAAAAAACCCTAGACCAAATGGGATTCCCGCCAATTTGGACAAGCTGGGTAATGGAATGCATCTCTTCTGTCTCCTACTCAGTGTTAGTAAATGATCAACCTTGTGGGTTAATCAAACCAACAAGAGGGCTTAGACAAGGGGATCCACTTTCCCCTTACTTGTTTCTTTTATGTATGGAAGTCTTGACCCAATCCCTGGTTCAGCAAAGTCAGGACAAAAAGAGGGGATTAGGAATTAAGATTTGTGCGACAGGAATGAACATTCTGTGTTTGCTTTTTGTTGATGACAGTCTTCTTTTTTGTAAAGGAACTGAATCAGCTTGTAAAAACCTTAAGACCATTTTGGACAATTTTTGTGAACAGTCTGGACAATTGATCAATTTTCATAAGTCCACAATGATTCTTTCTTCAAAAGCGTCGGCTAGATACACTGATCATGCAAAGGGGATCTTTAATATCCCCACCAAAGAATCTCTGGGTAAATACCTTGGTTGTCCGTCCATTAGCGGTACTAAGAAAATAGAGCTGTTTTCACCTATTTTGGAAAAGGCTTCAAAGAAACTCTCTAACTGGAAAGCTAACTCTTTGTTAAAAGCTGGGAGAACAATTCTTATTCAATCAAACTTGGAATCACTCCCAGCACATACTATGCAATGTTTTCTTATGCCAAAATCTACATGTAAACGTTTAGACCGAGTAAACAGAAACTTTTTCTGGAAGAACTCCTCTGAAAAAGGAATGCCCATGATCTCGTGGGAGAAAATATGTAGACCAAAGGATAAGGGGGGACTCGGCCTTCGCAAGACTCATGCGGTCAATTTAGCTTTCCAATGTAAATTAGTTTGGAAACTAATTCATGATAGAAACAATCTTTGGGTCTCCCAAATGGCTGCTAAGTACAACAACTCTGGTGAATGGTTTGTGAAAAGCCCGAAAAACACAGATTCTTGGGTTTAGAGGAATCTTTGTAAAGCTTACAAATTCTGCAAAAAAAGGCTTCCGTTGGAAGATTGGCAATGGTGCCAAAGTGAACTTCTGGAATGATAATTGGTGCGATCAACTACCATTATCTTCTTTGACTAACCAAACTTCTTCTTTGGAAGTTAGTAACGTGACTGTTCAAGAGTTTATTTGTAATAATGACTGGGATCAACCCAAGCTCAGACAAGTGCTTCCTGAATCACTTGTCCAATTGGTTCTTAAGACCACTATTCCTAATTTTGGGGAACGGGATGAACTTTGCTGGGGTCTAACTGGCAATGGTGAGTTTTCAACCAAATCCGCGACATGGCTTTGTCATGAGTTACAATGCGGGCCTAAATGGGAAGGAGCTTGGATTTGGAAACTTGATATCCAACCAAAGCTAAAAAATTTTCTCTGGTTGATTTTTCATAATGGTCTTCCATTTAAAGGGAATCTAATGCGTAGGGGTATCAACTTGGACCCCTCTTGCCCTATTTGCATCCAAGATCTGGAGACTGACTGCCATTTGTTATGTCAGTGCCATTTTACAAAAAAAAGTGTGGGATAGTGCAAAATCCCATAGATGGCTATCATCTGCTGTCAATTGCCCTACAGATAGTACTGGTAGCATTCTGCTACAAACTATCAAAAATTCCCTCCCCACCAACGAGGCTTTAAGAGCCTTCTACCTCATCTGGAGCATCTGGAAGGAGCGTAATGATTGCGTCTTCAACAACTCCGTCTTCAACGCCACAAGGGTCATCATCTGAGCTAAAAGAAGTTTTGCAGAATGGCGAGCACGAAGCAGATTCTCTTACCAGGATCAACATCTTAACCAGCATCAACATTCTCGGTCTCAGGTGCAGCGCCGTCAAAATATTGTTCGTGAAGGGTGGAAACAACCACGCTTCGGTTGGGTGAAGTTGAACTTTGATGGCTCCCTAAACCATCAAGGCTCAGCAGTAGGATTCGTCATTCGTGATCACTATGGCCATATTCGAAAAGTTGGTGCTATGTCAGTTAATTCACACTCCATTCTGTTGACAGAAGCCTTGGCTCTCTGTTTTGGTCTTCAACAAGCTATTTTGGAAGGTTTTTCAAGAATTCAGATTGAAGGTGATAGTCTTATTCTCATCCATGCTATCCAAGGGACCATTCACACACCTTGGCATATTGATATGATTATCAGAGATATCAAACACTTAATCAGGCAGTTGGAAGATTCTGCTATTCGCCACATCTATCGAGAAACAAACTTAGCGGCAGATTGGATGGCTAACCTGGGTCATACGTTACACTCTGCCGGTCTTTGGATATGTAGCCCCGCGACGGATTTTTCTTTTATTATTCATGCAGATAACTTGGGGAGATGCCTTGATAGAAGGGTCCCTTAAGTTCTTGTTGGTTCTTGTTTACCCGAGTTTAAAAAAAAAATTTTTTTGGGTAAAACCGTAAAAGTTAAGTTTGGTAATTTTCAGTAATTTTCGGTAAATTTTGTTAAATCTATCTTAACATACCAAAGTTAAATTTTATTTTTATTTGTTTAGTTCTGATAAATTTTGCTAAATTTTGGTAAACTTTAATAAAAACTCACCTTACTCATTTTATCCAAGTATTTAACAGACCCTGGATTATTTTTTCTCACCACTCAAGAGAGAATTAGTAATTTTTGATAAGAATTAAAATGTAATATAAATTATATTCAAATTTCACATCATCTAATTGTTCTGTTGTTCCTTAGAATTACCAATATTTGCCATAATGTACATAATTTTATTTCGCTCAATTTCACCTTGCCTAAACATGTAAGCAACAGGGGTTTAAGGCAGGCAAACAAGGAAAATTGATTAATTTAAATGCCGCCACCAAATTAGACATATCAAAATAGGATCCACTCAAATTATCCATCTAAATCTTATTCGACTTACACTCGAAAATGGCAAAACTAATTAACCTGAAATTTAATAGAATCAGAAGAGATGCAATCCGGTTCAATTAGATTTGAATTTATCTTTCTCCAGAGTTATTTGTTATCTAAAGATAATCTGAACTAACAAAAAATATAGCAACTCGAAATCAACCTAACCGAAGATGACCCAACCCAACCTAAAATTTGTTGACGAGAACCCAAATGGATCCAACCCAAAACCAACTCGATCCAATGGCCAGGTATACACCAAACTCTCCATCAGCTTATACTATGCACTAAAGATTATTACTAGCATTCCAACACACGTTATTGAAGTATTTTGTTACTTTTTCTCTTAAACAAAGCTCGAGTTCAAGTCTTCTAAGTGAAAAAAAATATGATGGAAAACAGGGGTGTTCATAAATAACCGTCTCGAAAAATCCGATCCGAAAACCCGTTACCCGGTCATTAATTTAGGGTATCCGCCCCGGAAAAATCAATTTTAAACGAGTCTGGTACCCGCCCCTGAATTTTTTCGGTTAGTCGGTTCGGTTACGGATCGACCCCTAGACGTTTTCAGGTACCTGAATTTCCCGAAATTAAATTTGACATTTAGGTCTAGATTTAATTTTTGTCTATCTTTTTCCAATATCCAGTCCACTGTTTAGGCCCAAATTTTAATTTGGAAAAAACCCTAATATATGTTAACGTTGGCGCTCAGTGCTCCAATTCCAAATCCTCCCAAAACTCAAAAAGCGGCAAAAGTGCAAAACACACTCATTGCCACTTCCAGTTTCATAACATTTTTGGCTACTGTAGTGTTAATTACAAATTAAAAATAAAAATTGAAAACTCATATTATTATAATTAATCGGGTTTTTTGGTTAACTGGTATCAGCCTCGAAACTTCGGGTACTCGATTTTCGGGTACTCGGAAGTTTCGATTATGGTTACGGTTCGAGGGTTTGGCCGCCCTGAATTTTCGGGTACCCAGAAAAATTATCCAATCGATTTGGGTACCCGCCCCATGAACGCTCCTAATGGAAAAGCTCTACTTTATTCTATGTCCAACAACAAACTTGATCTTTGGTCACCCCTATCTTTTTGGGTGTAGGATCGTTGAAGGGAAAGTTGGCTGGAAAGACAAATAAGGTTCTATTGGTGTAGGCTAGTGTTTAAGAAAGTTAGATATGAATTTTTTTTTGAGGAAAAGTTAGATATGAATTTTAAATATACATTATATAAGGTAAGTAGAGTAATTTGAGAACAGATAAGAAAATTATAAAATATTATGTAATGGTGAGTTAAGTAGGATAAACTTATCGTATACTCAAAGAAGGGCCTCGGCGACAAAGGTCCACTAGAACAAAGAAAACTTAGGATAATGTTCTCGAGAAGTGATCTAGAAGTGTTTGAATGTGAAAGGGGTGCATTATTCTTATATTCATGTTATTAAAGACATTAGACATGTATGACAATGTCATAACTAGTATCTGGACGATAGTAGGAAGCATAAGAGAGTTTTCATTTGATACAGGGTGCACCAAGGGTATGCGCTTCGCCCATTTCTTTTTACTTTGGTGGTAGATGAGTTGACTAAGGATATTCAAGATAAGTTACTATGGTGTATGCTTTTTGCAGATAACATAGTGGTCATTGACGAAACGAGTGAAAGGCTAAATGACTAGGTATAACTTCGGAGAAATACGTTGAAGTCCAAGGATTTTAAATTAACTAGGTCAAAGACGAAATATATATTCTACCATTTTAGTGAACTTGAGAATGAGGACCACAACCAACATGTCACCATTAGAGGGATGGTCGTTCCATGTGTGGAGAAGTTTAGATACCTAGGCTCTGTCTTACAAAGTCATGGAGAAATTAGTGATGATGTCACACTTCAAATTAAGGCTGGTTGCCAAAAGTGGAGAGTGACCTCGTGAGGTTTGTTTGGTGGGAACGTTCCTCTTAAGTTTAAGGGTAAAGTGTATCGCAGTGTTGTTAGACTGATGATTTTATATAAGACAGAGTGTTGGCGATTAAGAAAATTCATTGCCAGAACCTGAATGTAGCGGAGATGAGGATGATGAGATAGATTTGTGGTTATACTAGATTAAATAGGATTAGGGATGTTTTGTGACGAGCCAAACTAGCAGTAGTGTCTACCAAGAATAAGTTGAAGGAGAATAGACTAAGTTGATTTGAACATGTGCTTAGTAGAAGTGATGATGCTCCACTTAAAAGCAAGGTTGTTAAAATCGGGATCCTAACTCGAAACTATGGGGAAGTTAGGATCGGAATTTAGCCCATGTAGGATCGTGGATCGTGTGTAAATTGTAGAATCGTTTCAATGATTTTGGACCATAAAGTCGTAGGATCGTAAATCAGGATCGGGATTTTAATAACTATGCTTAAAAGGTGTGAAGGAATTAGGATGTCATATAGATGTCGAGGATATGGGAGACCTAAAAAATCCATGAGAGAGGTGATTAGTGCAGATTTGAAACACCTAAGTTTACAGGAGGACATGACACTAGATGTAGGAGTTTTGAGAGCTAGAATCATGGTGGTAGCCGGTAGGGTGAGCTTTGTTGGTTTATTATTATGATTTATCTTCGTTTGTTGTCTTGTGTCTTCTGCTTTTGTATGTGTCCAAGTTTATTTAACTTTTCCTCAACTGCTTAGAACGCACAAGTTTGCATCTCTTTACCTATTCTCAATAGCGACTTATTCTTTCTTTTGTTTTTTCAAAAGGTTTGAAGTTGGAATTCTTTTATTGTCTAAACTTGTTTTCATAGTGGTTGCTTTCGAAGGTCTTCTTTGGGTTTGAAGAAATCGGCCTGTTAATTAACTTCATTTTAGGGGGAGGGGGGGAGGGGGACTGCAAACATCTGCAACTGTAGATTGCACTCAAACATGTTTTTCCTTAGTTTTGTTATTGTTTATATATATATATATATATATATATATATATATATATATATATATATATATATATAGAGAGAGAGAGAGAGAGAGAGAGAGAGAGAGAGAGAGTAACACCCCAACCTTAATCACAAGATTAAGACTACACTTAGAAACCCAAACCTGTGATTAGCGCAGCGGAACACCTTAGGTCGAGGCATTACTGCCGTCCCCCAAAAGAGACAAGGCAACAACACAAAAGATACTTCCAAAACCAGAAAATAACTTACTAACTTGAGAACCTTCACAAAAGAAAACTTATACAACCCCTGGATAAAGTATATAAACTTAAACATAGCTTAAAAACTAGAACAACTTCTAATAACCAGCTCGCCCTTGCTGACCGATGAATTCCTTAGAAAACTACCTCAAGAACCTTGAATTACTTTGCAACCGACTTGTCCTTGCCCTGGGAGCTCGAACCTCCTAAAACAAAACATTAAAACATTGCAAAAAGTGAGTGGGGAAACACTCGATCAAGACGAAACCTCCAGAGTAAACTGCTCAAAACGGTTTTGGTGCCGGCATTTAAATTCATTTTGAAAACAAGGGAAGGGTATTAAAATAGGACTTGCATGACATGAACATAAACATATGCATAACATAAATCAATGAAGATAGAAATTAGGTGGAACCCTTACGATCGGTGCAAGCACCTCACACACGCGCATGCCCAAGTTGATCTAAACTTGGAATAAGTGACTGTCAAGCAGTCGACACTGGCCAGGTCTAGGCACTCTGATCAGGAGTGCTAAAACATGAATGTAAGAATAAGCATAGAATGCGGGTCCACTGTTAAATATAAAATCATTGTAAACCATAAAACTTGTCATGGCATAAATTGAATGAATTACGACTATAATTCAGATCGTAAAAGCTGGACAATTCGCTTACCTTGAGACGCTAGAGACCTTGGCGGCGCAGCTCGGCTTGGGGATGGCTTTTGAAACTTGTCAACTAAGATAAGAATAAGTAGAAATGAAGAACCGAATAAGGTTCTAAATTAGATTCACAAGTTTAGAAAATTAGTAAAATATAAATGAAATAACTTAGGAAGGAAATTTCAGGTTATATAAAAATAAAGTTTATAGCATAACTTGAGTTAGGAAAAACGGAATGAGGCAAACGAGTACATCTCGGAATAGGGAAAATCATAATCTACAACTTTGTCAACAGAACCAGAGGCTAAAAACGAGTGGAAGGGCTCCAAAATGGGCCCGGACAGAAGCTAGAGTAGAATAAATTAGGAATTCCGGAATGAAATTACATAGAGAAATTGATGTAGAAAGGTGAAATCAAAGAAGGGCACTTGAACCTTGAAAAGATAGCTTAGATTAATGAAGTATAAGAACCAAAGATTGAAGGTGAAAATGAGATTAAAAGGGTTCCTCTAGACTTATTTAGAGAAAAACGATGTCGATGACACGATTGATGAAAGAAGAATGAATAAAGGAGTTTGAGGAATAAATTTTGAGTTGAGAACTTAGAGGAACTTAACTTGAGAGTTATTTAGAACTTGGAAGTCACTAGCTAGATAAAACCTTGATCAATTCAAAGATATTGAACTCTTAAGCTAACACTCATTGGGAGATATGTATAACTTGTGTTTAAAACACCACTCTTGGCTAAAAGACCTTAGGACACACTTAGGCTTCCAAAACCATACTTTTCCCCCTTAAGACTTTAACCTAAGATTATGACATATAACCATAACTTATCAATGCTTAAAGTCCCCTATTGACTTGGTTTAGGGCCTTAAAGGTGGAATTTTATAAAGGGTAAACTGGGCAGAAACTTCAAGTAGATATCTCACACTCCCGGGCTCATATCTCACACTCCCGACATCGTATAAATACAAACCATACCTTTCCGGAAAGCTTGCAAAGAGGCCTAAAACTTTCATGTTTACCATAAAAACCAAAAAGGTTTCCAAAGGGACGAAAAACAGCCCTCAAAACACTGACTCAAAATTCGTATATAAAATTGTACCTTCACGGTTTTGGTCATAACTCGGGCTATACATGTCGGAAATTAGAAATTCCAAAGCCTATGGTTTGCTAACACCTTAAGCTATCAAATGGAGTAGAAATCTGGGCAAAAATCCCACTTTTATACTGCTATAAATTTCCAGAATTGAAACAGAGCCTAATTTGTTCTTAATTTCAGCTCTAAAGATACTTTTAGCCCTTAATTCATACTAATTCTCAACCAAACTTCACTTTGGCTATAATCCACTATATTTCCAGAATTAAACCTTGAAAGTTAACTCATCAAAGAGCTCAAATCCCACATGCAACCATGGACTAAACATAAACTCAACATAAAGGACTTATTCTTGAACTCTTGCATCAAAACCTCACTAATTTACCCAAATTAAACATGATAACACCTAAATAATAATCTTAGCATATACAACCAGCCCTTAATACTCAGAAACTTATCAAGAAATTCACATGCATCAAGATTATAACAACATCCATCAAGAATTTAACAAGAAAACCTCAAGAACTCATCCAAATACACATGCACATACTCCAAACTCAAACCCTAACTTAACCAAACCAATTATACACTTGAATTCATGAATTTAGAGAGTAAAAGAGATAGAATTTATAAAAGAAACACAGATTAAACATGGAATTTCAGATTAGGTTTGAAATAAATTGAATTGAGGGTTTTAGAGAGTACCCTTCAAGGTGAAAATGGATGAAAAACACAAGAGAGGGAGGAAAGGGGGTGGACGGCCGGCGACTCCGGTGGCGGCGTGCTGCTCCGGTGGCCGGAAACCACCGGTGGTGGCTGCTGGTCACGGCAGCGAGAGCAAGGAGGGAGAGGGAAGGTAGAGAGAGAAAAAGAGATGGGTGTGTTTGAATTAAAATGATGAGGAAATAAACCCCCTCTACTAAATTACTGCTATATACTCCCTCCAATTAGCTAAAACAACTAGGAATCAAATTAAATCTGAATCCATAATTTAAATAAAATAGTAGTAAGTGTATTAGGTTAAAATTATTAGTTTGTACTAAATAAAATTAATTGGTAATAAATTGGTAACACTTTGGGTAAAATAAATTAGGACTTGGATTAAAATAGGATAAAATGAGTAAAATTACCACTTGAAACAATATAAGGGGAATGAAATTAAATAAATTAAAATTGGGACGGTAAAATATATAGAAATCGGGGCGGATAAATAATAACCGTTTCTCGGTAAATAAATTTACAACGTAAAACGTATAACCTGAAATACTTTAACTTATTGAATAAATGTGTAAAGTAAACTTTTAAGCCGATAGTCCGGCACCTTAGCCATCTCCTGCGCGAGACTTGACACCGATATCGATAAATAAATAAATGGATAAATAAAGGTAAACGCGAAAAATTTATAACGCGATTTGAATAATTACAGTGATTAATAGATAATTAAACATGATTTTGGGGTGAGTTATTACAGAGAGAGAGAGAGAGAGAACGTATCCATTGAGAACTAGGGGTTATATTGAGAACTAAAGAACTCTTAATCCTAACCCTTAGATTAAAAATGAACGTATCGGATTAATCTATACTTATATAATTTCCCTTCCATTTAAAACCTCTAAAATTAAAACACTCTCCTAACTCTTTCCATCTCTTTATCTCTCGTAATCTATGCATCCTTCTTCGATTTCTTGGCAAAATCTTCATTGGTAAATCACCAAGAATTAATTAAGGTTTAACTTGTCTACTTTGAACGACATTGTAAATCACCTAGAATTAATTAGGGTTTGACTTGTGTAATTTCTTGGCAAAATCATCAATTGGTAAATCATCCTTCCGATTTAGAATTAATTAAGGTTAACTCATACGTAGTATTTATCATGCCCCTTAATGTCTGTGAATGTCTTTGGTGAAAACTAACCATTGTCAATCCATTCGTGGCGTCTGATGGTTGTTTTATTCATATATTTTTCCGCAGTAATTTCATTGCTATAATACTCAGAAAGTTTTCTATGAACATTGAATTTGTAATTATTACAAGTGGAATTTAAATCAATCGTTATGGTCGATCATGGATATTGGGATGACTATGAACATTGACTTTGTATCAACGTGATTATAATAAAATATAATTGATTGAATTTGTTTATGTGACCTTGTTGCAACACAGTAATTGAATTGGATTATTATTTGGATTATTTAGGATTTATATCATTGTACTTATGAATATAACTCGTGTACAGATTGAAGGATTTGGATCATTATTTGGATTTAATTTCTAAGGAAGAGAGAGAAGGGGGAAGGAGGCAGAATTTTAATTTTAGGAGTTTTAAATGAAAGTAAAATTACATAAATATAGATTAATCTGATACATTCGTTTTTAATCTAAGGGTTAGGATTAAGAGTTCTTTAGTTCTCAATATAACCCCTAGTTCTCAATGGATACGTTCTATATATATATATATATATATATATATATATATATATATATATATATATATATATATAAAAGGCAATCTCATGAATATGAATATAAATATAAATATAAAAAATAGACCAGATATGGTAGTAGATGCCGAGAGAATGATAGAAGCAACAAAAGGAGACGATGGAAAATGGAGAAGTGTTGTATTAATGAATGGATGAATTGAAATCAAATTCCGACTACAACCGGCGTACGACTCTTCTTCTTCTTCTTCTTGCCAAGAATATCCTCCTTCAGCGACTCCCAACCGGACCCCCGCCCGAACCCTAATCCATACCCGAACCCGGCTCCGATCCCACACCCAACCCCAACCCCGAAAACCAGACTAAGCTGACTCCAGGGCCAACCCGAATACCCGACTCCGCCCACCAACCCGAAGCCGATTCCGGCGCCGCACCCGACTCCGGCACCGGCGCCGGGACCGAGGATGAGGGTTTCTTTGGGGTCTTTCCGGGAGAAGAGCTCCGACGGTGCGAAACGTTTCTCGTCCAACCTCCATTTGTTGATGTTCTTGTTGTTCTTCTTGTTGTTGTCCCAATTCCAGAAATCAGCGTGCTCAATGTTCTGAAGAAGGTTCAAGGTCTTGGTTTTGGTATCGGAGGTTGCTGTCGACATTTTTTATTTGATTTTTGGGGGGATGATTTCGATGGATAAGGGTTGTAGTTGGTGGATGAATTGGTATTTGGTAGCTTATTAGATCTGCTTTTGATATTTTTATTCGACAATTCTTAGTTTTTCAAGGCACTCTCATGGTTTGCTGTACTTGAGTCTCCTCTCTGGGTTGGAGTGCTCAAGTTTTGGAAGATTGAAAATCGGGTTTAGCCCTGAAACGGGCCCAAATCAAGCATACAAGCCCAATTTTGGCGTCAAGATACTGAGAATTGTGCCGTAATTTTGTTCATTTGCCATGGCCCATGCAGCATAGGCAAAGTGACCTAGCAAATGGATCGTAATCGTACCGTTTCAAGCAAGAAATAAAAACATTAAAAAAAATTAAAATGAATATCTATCACAAATTTAAACCTCATAGTCTTGTTCGAAATTTTAAGATCCATTTGCTTATTGGTCATCCCTTGGTTTCAGTATCTCAAACATTTAAGCGGTTTTCTCTTGAATCTGTTGGAATTAGTTTCTTCATGTGCTCTTGTGTATGGGAAAAACTGTGTATATCTTGATCTACTTAGATCTTAAGTTAATGGGGTTATAATGAGGTTTGTTGTTGTTGTTCTTTAGCACTCGGTAATAGGCTCGGGTACATTAACAATAAATTCCTGTACAGTCCCCTAACATGATCAAAACTTGGAAAACCTTCCCCAATATACAAGAGTTACGAAGAGTTTGATTTTAACGGATTCTAAGAAGAACCTTTTGATGGCTGTTTAACCCAGAAAGGAAACACAAGACAACATTGTGTGGCTTGGATCCACATCTTTCACTGTCAAGCAAGTGACAAAAGCAACAGAAAAAATTTCTCAAGGTCACTCACATTATGATTCATTAGTGTGCTCAGTTTGGCAACAAATAGCTCCTCCAAAGATTGAAATTTTGTTGTGGATTGCTCTCCTTGGAAGACTCAATCCAAGGGATTTGCTCCAAAGGAAAGGGATTATTGATGCTTCAGACAATGTATGTCTCCTATGCGAAAATAACACTGAAAGTGAAAACCATCTATTGCTCACATGTTCATTCACTTGGTCTGTTTGGACGGAAATTATGCGGTCATTGGAAAATATTCTTCAACAAGAAAGTACATTGAGGGACATGTTTGAGGTTTGGATGCAAGTGAATTTTCTTGAACAAGATTAGATTATGTTGCTGGAAAGCCTCTTTCTTTGCGGTTGTTTGGTCCATCTGGTCACACAGAAATACCATAATTTTTGAGAAGCAAGTCAGAGACAGGGAGTTGGTAATTCAGAAGGTGAAATGGAGAGTCTCACTTTGGTCTTCAGAATGGAAGGAGAGGCATTCATACTCCATTGAGGTGCTGACAATGAATTTTCACAATATTCCTATCATTTTCCAATAGGTTTTGATTGTACAAGTCTGATGGATTTTGTTGATCTTGGCTGTTCATGATGTGGCTATTTGATCAATGTTATGATCATTCAGATCAGTAGTGTTGCTTCAGACTTTCAGTTGTATCGTTGTGAGCTCTTGCTCAATTTGGTGCTCTCTGGCACCGTTTTGTTGATTGAATAAAAGGGCTCGTCGGCCGCTAATTATCAAAAAAAAAAAAAGAATAACCTTTTGAAAAGCAATACGAAGCTTGTGCTCTACTAGCACGAGAGATTCAAACGTTCTTACTTTAGTGTTGATATCCCTTCTTGGTCCAGGTACAAACCATCTAAGCCTATTCTTTCCCAACTTATCATCGATCTGTGAGGGTCATTCTTAGTTCAGCTCAAATAACATTATTCCTTAACATATATATAGACTCTCGTATGTTCGTATATTCAAGTAAGCATCTTTGTCTCTGCAACCTTAGCCTTTCAAAATGGGCTTTCTTGATAGGCCAAGCCTCCATGCCGAATAGCAAAACTAGTTTAACAACCATATGTAAACTCTCCCTCAATTAATTATGCGCGGAATCTCCTTATCACAAAGCACCCTTGTGACATTTTTCCATTTTGGCAACCCCGCCTTAATCCTATCAATCATCCTATTTTCTCGAACAATTGAGCCACGGTACTTGATCGAATGTAAGAACCCATGGTATCGTCAACCCTACTGTACGTGGCCTAGTTTTCTCATAATGCCTTCAGTATTATCTGAAGTCAAGTAAAAAATTATCTGAGATTCTTATCAAACGCTCCCTACTTATCAGGCTTGGTGATACTCTTCTCATACCCAACTATTGATTACTGAGTGGAGAATTGGAAATTTGCGTTGCATATGGGAAACTCATCTATGGCTTAAACAGCAGATTTGATCCAACGTATATACTATTATACTGACATACATGTAAAGAAATTAGACGTAGAGAAAGTCTGGGTATAATTCAAGGGGCTGGCTACAAGTTTCTGACTTTTTAAAGATTTGATGACGTACTCAGCTAGTCAGCGCTGAAATAGTGAAATTATTTCAAACACATGGTGCACATTGAAATCCTTTCAACAATGTCAATATGTGGTAGCTTTGCGTAATTATGACAATCTTGACTCCTAAATTTAATCTTCCTTTCCCACCCATTATCTAATTAATAGCCGTACTAATGCTCTATTAATTATTGCATCATCTTGTATCTTTTATGAGTAAGTTCTGTTTATCTCTTAATATTTAAAAAATTATGAAGAAAATGGTAAAATTTAGGATTATTAAATTTTAAAATCCCCAACTTTTAATATTGTTTATCAAAGTATCCCGAACTTTGTTTTTTAAATGAATATCCCAAACTTTAAGGGGTTATATTTGGCAGTAGCCTAACACTGGATTAAAGTTATTTGAACTAAGATTTTTCTATAATGTAGTGGTTGTTTTTTTTGTCTTAAACACACTTTCATTCTACATATCATTCCAAAAAATATCGTTACATTACACAAAAACATAAATGTAATTGATTTTAATTCAATGTTGGGGCTGCTGACAAATACAATTATCAAAGTTTGGGATATTCATTTCAAAAGTGAAGTTTAGGATATTTTGATAAACAATCCTCAAAGTTGGAAGTTTTGAAATAATCTAATAATCTTAAAATTTATATCTATATTGGGCTGGATTCCAACTTTCTATCAAAGGTTATTGATCTTAAAGGGTGGCCCATGAAGTAAATAGACATCATAAAATTTCAAACAAAACTAGATATGTGGTTCCAATTTGTGAGAAATATTAATTATATTTTTTTTAAATGTTTTTGTTGGATGCATTTAATATGAAACTTGCTCCTAAATTGCCCAAAATATAAAATAAAAATATTAAAAAAATTAAAATTGATATCTATCACAAATTAAAACGTCATACTTTATTTGGAACTTTATGGTCTATTTGCATCATTTGGAAGAGCATAAAGAAATCAAAGGGTATTGTTTTTGTATTAAACTAAAAATAAATAAGGTAGAACAACAATTTCAATGACTTTATCAATCTTATCAAACTATTCTCTCCATTCCATGAAAATTACACAAGGAAAGAATGAACTCATTCTATATGATGAGGTCTAAATGAGTCTTTTTTTTTCAAAAGCTTTAACTATTTGAATTGAAAGGATGAATATTTTTCTTGAAATTCAACTATTATAGAACAAAAGGAGACAATTAATATTGACATTCAACCACAAATACTTTTCTTTAGAAAAGACTCCTCATCCTAGAAAATGTCAACCTAATTTCCAATTTTCAGGTACCAAAACCTTCACAAAGGAACAACATAAAATCTTCAAAAATGTTGTGATAAAATACGGCGAAATTTCCGAATTTCTGACCGTAGGATAGTCGAGCACGGATACTACAATACCTTGACACATTCACGTCAAAAATTCCCCACCTCAAACCGGCGTTGTTGACTTTCTGTATTTGAGTCTAGAACCTCTTAGACCGACCAAATTTAACACCTCCTCATATTCATATATTATACCCACTAACATGGCCATCCATTTAATATAAAACTCCCTCCCAATAAAAAAGGAACAAGAAAAATCATCCTACACACATCATATATATATACCCATCACCTTAATTCATCTCTTAAAACACTATCATATCATTTCCTCCTCTTACTACAACATTCACCTACACTAAACAAAGCCAAAGGTCCCACTAAACTTAGCATTTTTGTTGCTGATCATACGTCGAGAGAAGGATCTCCTAGATACTATCTGTTTTATTGTTCACTGAATTTTTCAGCATTTCTGTTGCTGATTATACCTTGAGAGAAGGATCTCCTAAATACATATTGTTTGTCGTACCTAGCCTTTCAATGGAGATGATATCGCGACCGTTTAATGGGAAAAACTATTGGAGGAAGAAAGGGTACAGCCTCCTAGACGGGTCGGCCCTCCCAAGGAGAACCACCCAAGTGGTGACAATCAAGGGTGATGGTAAAGCGAGGCGGTTTTGGAGGCTCAAAAAAGCACCCAAGTTTGGTTATGGTTACTTGAAGAAGGCGGTTTGTTCGCCGAAGAGACTATGGCACAAGTTCAAGGAAGGGTATATAAACATGATGTTGAAGATGTCCGGGGACATGGGTCATGTCGACGGGGGTGGTATGTTTGAGAAGAAGAGGATATCTCAAGCTAGGAAGGTCCCTCTTAAGTATAAGAACATGGAGGACTTTGAGGCTAGGCTTGTGGTTGAGATTTATAAGGCTTTGAGTACTTCCAAGGGCTTGTCTGAGGTTGCTTAATTAGCTTGATTTGATCTCTTAGTTAATAACTGCTATGTATGTGATTGATCTTGTAATTTAGGAGTTCTAGCTAGTTTGTTGATTTCTCTCAATTATCAAGGGGATTGAGAGTATGTTCATTTATATTTTGGTTCTTTGATTTCAGCAATTGGGAATCAATTCAAGTATGTATGTACAGGTTCTGTATATTTTTGGGATAATGTATGGTTGAATTTGAAGAGAAGGATTTTTGTCGATCAATATAATCCCATGGCCCGTTTGTGTTCAGCTTTTACTTTCCAGCAAAACACGCTCGAAAGCTAAGATGATATAAGAAAAATAGTAATTAATATGTTACTGAAATAATTATAAAGTGACAAATAATATGAAAATAACAATAATTAATAAAGTTAGATAAAGAATAATAGGTGGAGGAGTACTTCTTAGTGTTAGAGTTTAGACTATAACTATTTGTGGACTTCAATCATCAATTTAAACCTTAAATTTTTGGTTGATATGGTTTCATATAGTATCAGAGTTATATTGATAAATAAGAGGTCTCAGCTAGGTTGAATCTCAGCATCCTCATATTCATTTGCGCTAGGTAAAAAGAATTTTGCAGTTTCCACGATTCAAATCTAGAAAACATTTACGTGAAGGGGCGTGTAACGCGTGTTACACTATAAAGTCATTTACGAGACTTCAACCATTTTAAGCTTTTGGTCTAAAACATTTACTCTGTATTATTGTACTTAAATTGTGCATGATCAGTCATCATAAAACAAGTAGTTTCTCATCCTGGTGTGAATTGAAGCAACAATTTTATAAGTACAAAATATAGATTGATTTTGTTTAAAAGAATGACTAATCCCAATGGCGGCGGGAAGGAGACAAAAACACAAGCAAAGCACAAACGTCACGGACAATTCTCCAGCGAATTAATCTGAATATGCGGTCGTCAGCTCATACCTGGGCATTGAACTTTGAAGCCACCTGCTCTTACTAATGACTAGACACAAATACAAGGATAGCTACACTGGGTTTGACACACATTAACTATTGCACTCCTTCCTTGACTCCAAACTTGTTTATTATCTTTAGAAACAAGAAACTAAAAGCTATCTCCATTTTGATGTAATTCTTACCGGGGCTCTATATTTTGACAAATAATTGTGGAGTGACATTATTTTTATTGTAATTTGTTAGAAATATATGTTAGGATTCTCAGGTTGTTGTTAGTGGACAAACAATAATAAGGGCGAAAAATAAATAAAAATTTAACACAAGTAATTAATGTAGAAAAAAACCCAAACCAGAAAAAAAAACCATGAACAATGCAGTATCAGAGGATTACAACAGTGTTTCAGAGATTCTCAGACTTCCACAATCTCTCACAGCTTTCCTAGAGTTACAGCCTAAGAACTCAACACTTACAGCTGAGCCTCACACAACTCCATCAGGAACACATAGATTACATGTCAATCTTTTGTGGTCAGATGAAACAATCTAAATTGCGATACAAATAAACCTACCACCTAGGTTCAATTTATAGTACAAGGCTAATACAATTTTAGGGTTAATAGAGTCTTTGCAGCAAAGGAATTATAAAAAGAAGTGGCTAAAAATCAACAACTTGATTCCCATTCAAACTCTTCTACCTTGCTCCCCAAGAGACAGAGACCAACCCAAATTGGTCTCCATATTCAACCCAACAATATAGGGTAACGCGTGCGGTCACTTACACAAGATGAAAGATCGCTTGGGTAGCTAGGAGTCAAGGGTCAAACCCGTTTAACCTTAAGACTTATTCACTGGACCGCAAGTAAACTTAAAGGTAAAACCTAACCGTTTATAAGCAAAGTACAAGATCTCTTAAAAACTCTCAAGAAGTTGATGCAGTTCAACACCTTAGGAGTTGTTGTGTTAAAGCTCTCTAGGAAGATAGAAGGAAGAATTGAGGTGTGTTGGATGGTGAAAATCATCAACTATTTATAGGACTTGGAACATTCAAACTTATTCAAACTTGACAATCAATATAGCATGATTTGGGGGCTTTGTCCATCATTAAAAGGTTAATCTTGACTGAGAATATCAGTAAAAAATAATAGTAGAAGATGCCCCTACGAATTAATTCCCAGGCTGAAATCAAAGGGTTTTGAAAAAGAACTCGACTAGGCTCCGACACAGTCCATGTTGGCCAAACACGGACCGTATTGACCTCAGCACGAACCATACTGGTGCAACACCGCCCGTGTTGACCCAGGGAGTCTTTTCTGACTCTCTGGACCCCAACATGACCCGTGTCACACCCAATACGGTCCGTGTTGAGTCCATTTCACTTAGTAAGCTTGTTTTTTTTCCCGGTCAATCCTTAACTTATAACTTGGTCCTTTTAGCCTCTTAACTCTTGAAATATTTCAACATAATTATTTATGGGGACATTTCAACCTATTCTCATGCCAAAAATGCGAGAAGCAATGATTTTTGTGTTTAGAGTTGTTTTAATTGAAGTCAACTATCATTTCAAGTCACAATGTTTAGAGTTGGTCAAAGTTACATTACTAATGAGCAGTAATTAAATTCTACAATGAATGTTTTGTGCGTTAGAAAATATGTCGAAATGACCCTCACAAATAATTACAACAAAGATAATTATCACCACATAACTATTTATCAAATATAAAGCCCTTAAAATAACTACATCAAAGTACAAGTACATTTTAGTCATATTTCATTTAAAGGAATTTGAAAGCTTGATATAAGCATTAAAAGGGGGATTGTTTGTGACTAAATATTCAACCTCTTTTTATCTTTTTGTCCTAATTGAAAAACATTTAAATTAAACATATGTAGAGATAACTTCAAATGAAGGTGTAAATATCAAAGTAGAAGTGGAGATTACTTGTCATTTTCTCCCTCATCTTACTCTAATAATCAACCAACTCCTTCCTTAATATCTTCAAAATGGTCCATGGCTTCTTCTTGAATCTTCTTCGGATGACAACTATATGCTTTAATTTGAAACCGAATCTCTATGCATGCAAATCTACATAATTTTGTTGTAAGATGTTTACTTATATAGGTTCACTATCTTTATAGCTAGAACAGTTGGCCATAGATAGACAGTGTTCTTAACAGCTTGGAAAGCGATCACACAACCTTGGCAGAAACCTGAAAGTGACACTAAATTGCCTATTTTCTCAAATGATCCAAAAGCCCCTTTGATACTTTACATTTCATATGAATCTTTGACAACTAGTTTTTTTGGTGATCTTGGGCATGTACAAAGGGATACAAAGACGTATTCCTAGGGACGTAATCGTCCTAACAAGGAGTCTTTATTACGTCCCTAACAAGACGTCTTTCTAGGCTGTCATCGTAAAGATTATGTCAAAGCCTAATATTAGGACGTATTGCTTGTCCAAATTGAAAAGGGAATCGTAAAGTCACCTTTGATTGCCAACAAGTCAAACTAGGCCGCCATGAATTTTTGACGACCCAAGATAATTTGACCTACGGCCGAATAGGATATTCTCTCCATCTTATTTTGGCTGGATTCATTTTTCTAAACTTATACTATGAATGTATTCCGAACCTTTAGTGAGTGAGAGTGTTTTACATTAATTACTTATTCTAAACTTATTGACTAAACTATGACAAACTTGGTTTTCTATTTTTATTCTGAACCCTACTTATTCAGATAAAAATAAGTGAGATGCATGCCATTAGGAGAGATTAAGGCTTTGTTCTTTTGTATGATATGATATCATACCTATCACAATTACCACACTAACCACAAACTCTCATATATTACCATATCATAACCTACCACACTTTATCACAACAATGATAATTTGCTATCTCCTTACTTTTCTCTCCTCTCAATTTTTACTTTTTTCTTTCCCCATCTACCACACCAACTATTTTTACCAAATTTTACTATAACTTACCACACTGTATCACATCATATCACATTATCCACCTTTTTACCATACGATACCATTAATTACCACACTTTACCGTCGGCAGAAAACAACATGGTCTAATTAAAGATTATTACTGATCAGAAGCAGCATGTTAGGAATTGCATGTTTAGTACATTGACCAGAAGTTTAATATTTTCTGTACTTGCTGTGAAATGAGAGATGGTTGTTGGTATGTAATCTAGTTAAGCAAACCTACCAAACCAACAAAAATAGGGCAGCACCACACCATGGGATATCATATATTTCCTACGTTCAAATTCTCATCTGTTTCTGGTACATTTACAGACAGACAAACACATAGAAAGAATGAAAGAAAAGGATAGCAGTTAGTTAAAATTGTGAAGAGCAAGCAATGCACATATATTGACATGATTGCTGTCTGTTGGCTCTCTACCTTTCTCCTTCTTCTATTTCTTTTCATTTTTTTATTAAATAAACTTACCAAATCTATCAAACGAACCCACAAAATGAAATCTAATGATTGACTGGACCGACGATTCAAGTCTTGAAGCCACCTCCAGTATATACTTTTAATTTAACGTACCCTTCCATTTTAAGCAACTTTTACTTTTCTTTTTCATATATATTACTATACTATATATATTTCTCAACAATATCCACCATATTCATCCTTGTAATTTAACTTGTGTTCAAACTCAACCTACTTAGTGATCATGGATACTCACAAGGATCATCATGATGAACATTACTACTACGCGGCCTTGAGTACTCCCCCATCCTCGCCCTCGGGCCCCACCACCCCAGACCGGGGTGCGGTGGGGCCCACCCGTTCGGGGTTCCAAAGGGCAAGGCAAATAGTAGAGAGCCACGTCATCTACGAGGAGCTTCTGAGCCGGTACCGGTGGGCTGCCACCCAGCTGGAGGAGGTGACGAGGGAGGCCGACGCACTCCGGGAGGAGAACGAGTGGCTGAGGTTGGCAAACGAAGATCTGACGCGCTGCCTTGAGAGGCTCTTGATATCATCATCGTCTTCTTCTGATCATCGTGATGATCAATCTGGGGGGCTCAATCGGACGGTTGTTGCTGCAGGAAGCAACAGTAGTACTGATCATCAGTGGAATTATAATGATAATATTAATAATAATGGAGGAAGAAGTAGTGTTGGGAGTAGCAGCCCTATGAGTGTGGTGGAACAAGGGGAGGATGAGCAGGAGATTAGGATTTCAATGCCAAAGAGTATATCTGTTCGATCACCAGGATACTTCAAGCTTCCTACTTATCTTCATCCTCCTTCTCCTGCAGCTTCTGCCCTAAGTAAAACAGTAAGTTTTTCATATATTACCACAGTCATTTCTCACAGTTGATCACATAATATGGATGTATGCATGCTACGTACATATAGTCTCGTCTGTTGATCATTAATGAACATATTAAAACTGATGAATAGGGATAGGCAGTGGGCAGGCTAGGGTTTCATAAGATAAAACATGTCAGGGTCCAGTCATTAATATTAGCAAAAAATGATGCCAATGTTGGAGCAAGACATTTCTTAAATGACTTGCCTTAATATAATATTCATATACTAAACTGCTATACTCACATGAAGGGCGAGTTGGATTATATAATTATTACTGTGCCTTCAATCATAAGTTAACCAATGCAAAATGAAGTGTTGAATTAACATAGCTAGGTGGACCATACATATATAGCTAGTTTACAGTTTCTTTATGATCGATATCTTTATATACCATGCACTAGTGAACTAGTTGGATCATATGCAAATTTTATCGGGTACATACGATATTTCTGGTATGCATGCAGAGATTGAGGATGCGCAAACAAGAGAAGGCAATAGAGGTGGAAGTATACAGGCAAGGCATGTACAAAACTGAGTTATGTGACAAATGGCAAGACAACGGGTCGTGCCCGTACGGCCACCAATGCCAATTCGCCCACGGGTTGTCGGAGCTCCGACCCGTGGTCAGGCATCCACGCTACAAGACCCAAGTATGCCGCATGGTTCTCGCGGGGACCACCTGCCCCTACGGCCACCGCTGCCACTTCCTCCACTCCCTCCCTCAACTTTGATTGATCCCATATATTTTTTATTATTATTGAACATCTTAAAAGGTTGAGAGTTTCGATCATCGATACTATGCAAAAATAACAGTACGGTATGAAGAGAAATGGTAAAACAAAACAAGACGCGCAACATCTTAAGGTAAACAAGTACGTGCTCCTGTATATCTTTATAAGTCCATCATATGTATGTGTTTGTGTATGGGTACTATTTGTATTAATAATGATATAACAAATCAAATGAGGTCCATGTTTGTACATTTATTTTTTGTGTTATTAGAGCACCACAAGTGTTAAATATGGTACTGTTTTTTTTTATGGTTAATGTTATACTTCAGTTGTTCCATGTTTGTACATTTAGTATAGGCATTTGTACGTGGAATAATGATAATCAATTATATTGACAATTACGTTGCCGAGTTTTTGTTCTCTTTTGATCTAAGCCTAACCATTGGGAATGTAAACTAGATTCAAGTGATTGATTTGGTACTTATTTCCTCAAGTAAATTCTTAAAATTGTGATGGAGAGTTATAGTTTATAGATAAATAAATGATAACATGACTAATTCAAAATAGAAATAGATAAATAAAAACAAAAATGATAAACATCTTGGAGCAAGGTATATCTTAATTTTTAAGTGTCTTATCATTGTATAGAACTTATATATTTATAAATTGAATTGAAAAAAAAATTATATAATTGACTTCTATAACTATAATAATATATATAAATCTTATAAAATTAACCACCTAACAATTTAACACATTAGGCCTTCTCTTTTGGAAGGATTTGGGTAACTTGAAGATTGGAATCCCTTCCATGTTTATTATAGTTTGGCCCATCATTACATCAGTTGGGCTATGCACCTTCCCTATCACAAGCAGCAGATACTTTTTGGGCTTAGCCGGTCCAACATGAAAGTTTGGAAATCACTGAATTTTATACCGTAAAATGCACAGATTAATTTAATTTTAGCAAGTATTTGAGTTTATTTTTTTAAGCAAATTATTTGACTTTGTTTTTTAAGCAAATTATTTCAAAAAATTACTCGGAGGTACCCTAACTTTTGGTGAAATGTTTTTCAAGTACCCCAACTTTTCAAAACTCATTTTGGGGTACCCTTACTTTTTGGGTTAGAAATTATTAGGTGCTTTTTCGGTTATCAATTTGGTTAAGTGACCGAAATACCCTTATCTTCCATCTTTTAAGAATTACCCTTAAAGAAGAAGAATAAGGATATTTCGATCACTTAATAAAATTAATGGCCGGAAAAACACCAAATAATTACTAACCTAAAAAGTAAAGGTACCTCACAATGAGTTTTGAAAAATTGAGGTACCGAAAAATAGTTTTCCCAAATATTGGGATACCTCCTAGTAATTTTTTGAAATTATTTGACTTAATAATATCCATCGTTTGCAATTTTGCATTGAGCCAAATTATAATCCTGCAATGGAGGTTTTTTGGCAACAGAAAAACACTAAATTGACCCTGATCATTAGAAAATGAGAACTAAAAACAAATAGACCCACGAATCGTACGGATAATTTGCATATATCCCCTTCAGATTGATGACATTTATAAATATAATTCTGGTGTGTTTAAGTCAATATTTATCCACCTAAGCTTTTGAACCAATTCATTTAGCTACTTTTTCGGCAAATCTTGCAACTTTTCCGGTGAATGTGTGATTGTGATGAAATTTGTTTGTTAAAATAACGATTTAGCAAACAAATTTCATCACAAATCACACAATCACATGAAAACATTCCAAATTTATTGAAAAGTAGCTAAATGAAATTGGTTCAAAATCTTAATGAAGGCGTATATGCAAATTTTCCATAATCACATAACCAATATCGAAATTAAGTTTAAAAAGAAAAAGGAAAGAAGAAATAGAATGTGTTGGAATTATTTCAAGAGTACGTATAAGAAGATTATATAGCATGAGAAATCATGCATATGGTACAAGTATAAGGGTCATATATAAGGTAAACACAAAGAATATGATCAACACGTGCATATATAAGACAAGCACGAGTCGTGCTGGTTTGTAGAACAACAGAAAACTAGTTCTGGATTCAACACGGACCGTGGTACAGTTACCACGACCGTGTTGAATGCCAGAATACAGTTTTAATGCTAACGGCTATATAATCTTTATGCATTAAGTTTCAATAGCATTTTTATATCCAATATTACTCTTGAACAGCTATATTCTTATTACACCTCTTGGTCAATGGACTTAGTCAAGGTCATGATTCTCCACTAAGGACCGTAATTAATTCCTTTGACCTAGGGTATGAAGAGGGGAGAAGTCTCCTATAAATAAGAGACATTCTCAACCATTTGAGACACCATTCGATAATGACATCTTCTCATTCTTGTCTAGACTGCAACTATATATACTTGACTGATTCAAGTGAGAAACTATTTCTTTTGAGTGTGTTAAGCGCTAAATTTTATCTCTTTGAACATTTATGGTATAGTAAATAGTTCTTAAGGAAAGTGAGTTAATCTACGACTCTTAGCAATATCCAAAGCGAATTTCCATTGCTTTTTATACCCTACAATCACTTTCCTCCAACAGGATGAGGTTTTTATTATTTAAAAGAAAAAAGAAAAGGAGGAAGAGAAGGGGGGAAAAAAGGTTGGATGTGTAGATGGGGTTTCTACAGCTTTCCCCATGGATATTCTTATCAAATGGGATCAAGTTTAGCAATTCCATCGTTTCTGGAGATTTTTTTTTTCTTATTTTATGGTATGCAAGTGACTTAGAATTTATACCCCTTGCCCAATACAAATCTATAAAGTGAATATATGGATTTTTCCAGCTTTTCACCCATGTGTCAGTTTGTCAATAATACAATAAATTAACCAGATTATTATTTTTTTCTAATTCTAATGCAAAGAGGAATAAGAGGAAAGTCTTCATAGCCAAGGGGTTAATTTACATCAAATATACCTTAATCCCAACTATATGTAACAGCTAGCATTAGGTTAGTGCTATTTTCTTTCCCTTTCCTTTCGATTATTCAAAGCTTAGATCGGGTTAAAAAATCTGCATCATAAGTTGCAAAAATTACAAAAATGACAGCTCAATAGTTACAGCAAATGCATCAAAGATGATCAAAGCACAAATACACCAAATAAACATTTTGACGCAAGATGTTTAATAACCATCTTGCATTTCACCTAAATCACTCATAAAGTCAAACATAAGTATTTTTAAATCATTGTAAAGGTATGTTTCATTATTTTAAGAGTTATTACAACTTATAAACAATATAAAAATAATTATTTTTTATTTTTTTATAAATATAAAACTATGCATAAAATATACATTTTTTTACTATAATTGATAGGCTATTATTTACATTTTTTAACTTAGCAAATAAGCATTATACTCTTATAGTTGATACATGTAATTGATAAATATATGTAACCAATAAGTACCAACAATAATGATTTTCATACTAAACTAAATCTTAAGTAACTTTTAAAAAACGTAAAGAAAAATAAACATAATATCATAACATACGTATTAAGTGTCTTTACTAACGGAATTTATCTCTCCCTAATTATTGGCTTCATTTACTAATAAGCATGTATATCAAAGTCAACTATATGTCATATCAAGTTGGTGCTAGAGTATTAACCTCGAATTTTCCCAAAGAATTTCTTTTTTCCGATTATTGAAAGTCAAAATGTTTAGAAGTTCACAAAATACAACAAAACAACATTACAAAATTAAACAACAAACAACCAATTCTAGAACACAAAAAATGTTACAACCAAACAATGCTAAATATAAACAATATAGCAAGGATTTGCACACTCACACTGGCCAAAATGTGGATTTACATATATAAGATATACACAAAGAGAAATATGGGCTTACACAAAAAAGTTTACTAAAGCAAGTAAATATGACATGTTTGAACTATACACCACACATTAAGGTTTAGTTTAAGATGAAACTTATCTACTTATCCCATGCTTTAGATAACTTTTTGATTCTTTTTTTACTAAGTCATATTCTAATATAATGCAAATCACAAATATTAGGAAATTAAAAAAAGGTGTAGTTTGATTAGACATTCTCAAGAATCTCGAATAAATCATATTTTCTTACAGATATGTGAACAAGTGAAACAAAGAAAACAGTTAGAAAAGCAAAAAGAATAAAGGTAAGACAGTCACGATAACACGAATAGATACGCGATTTCATATCAGATTTAAAAATGAAGAAACGTGTCGGCGCATGGTGCAAAGAATAGTCAAAACAACCTATCAAATTGAAGGATTGTGAATCTCTCAAGATTACACCATAAGTTTGAGCTTTGATAAAGAAGACCAAGAAGAAGATGATGATGAATCCTCCATCATTCATCATGGACATCAATCTAGCCCTACCCTAGCTAGCTTTTTAACCATGAAGAAGCAAAAACATAATGTACATACTTAGCTTTTTCATGGGTCATCTTGTCAACTAGATATGGGGTTGCTTGACTAGCTTTTTTGAAGAGATTGGGATTAAATTGAAGGAAATAAAGAAGAAGAAATCTATCATAGATGCTTTGCTTTGCTTTGGCATGGGAATGAAAAAGGAAAGAAAAAATTGAAAAATATTTAAAAAGGTGAGGTAGAGGGTGGAGTCCAATGAGGAATTTTGACGGGAGATTCTTATCAAGAAGTAGGGCTGTGCATTATTCGGTTTGAAACCGAAAAAACCGGTTACCGAACCGATCCAAACCGGTTCGAACCGAACCGCGAAAAATTCGGCTCGGTTTTCGGTTGCTCAATTTGCCTTCCTTCGGTTTTCGGTTTTTTCGGACTAAAACCGATAAAACCGAAAAAACCAAAATAAACCGAGTAATCAAAATACAGCCCTGGACACTCCCGTCAACTAGGGTTTTTTTATTTTCGGTTTTTCGGTTTTTCGGTTTTTCAGCTTATTCGGTTTTTCGGTTCATTTTCGGTTCGGTTTGAGAAAACGTATTCGGTTTTCGGTTGAAACCGAGAACAATTCGGCTCGGCTTTCGGTTTCAGTTTTCGTCTTGTTCGGATTTCGGTTTTTTCGGTTCGAACCGGTTCGGTTCGGTTTCGAACCGATGAACACCCCTATCAAGAAGCATACCTTATGATTGGTCGTTTGTTGAAGGAGTGTATGTGGGGTATACCCTAATGTCCCTCCACCAAATTTGGAAATTGGAATTAATACTATTTGGGTTTCACAAATCCAATCTCAACTTTTCCACTATGTCGATCATGGACATAGCGTCGGTAAAAATTTGGGTTTGGATAATTTAAGGTTAGATAAATTTGGTCAATGTCAAAATTTAGACAAGACATTCACATTCAGACTCTATTTTTATTCGGGTCAGATCAGATCAAATAATTCGGACGGAGATAAGTTCAGGTCAGACTCAGGTTCAGACAACAAAAATAAAAGCAAATTTTATGTCTGAGTATTCAGTCAATATAAAAATTCGGACGAAAAATCTTTGTCTGGACCCCTTTTTTAAGTTGGACAATTCGAGTTTTTGGGTCGGACCAAATTTTGCCAGCTCCACGTGAACGATGTTAAGTTTCATTCTTTTAGCTAGTCTTATATTTTATTTTCATCTTATTAGAGTATAAAACCATCATTGAACTTCAATTATTAGTTTAAACTTTTCTTTGAGATGATTCCACCTGATATTAGAGCTAGACTAAGGAGGTCTCATCTTCAAATCTCTCCAGCTCCCATGTAGATTTTCGCAAGGTGAAGGAATATTTGCAGCATCTACACATCAAACCTAAAAAGCATTTACGTGAGTTGCCTAGATAAAACTAATTATATTTTACTATGTTTTTAAATCTCATGAAAGGAATATTCGCACTAGAAATCATTGTAAATTGATTGAACTATAATTTATGGACAACACGAACCAAAAATCAAACTAAGACTCTGAAAATTCGGCCCGTGAAAAGGTGTGGACGAGTTGCATATAACAGTCTTATATATCTTTAAATTTTGTAATTTAAAGAGATTGGTTTCAATAAATTTAAGATTTTAGAAATCCTTCACCATTTACTCATTCATAAAAAATAATAGAGAATATTTAACGAAGTATTTTATTTTATCCTATTACAATCCAATTAAGTTATAAAAAAAATCGTACGAGTGGCTTAATTTATGAAATGATGCAAGTTCCTCCTTGAAAATCAGTGTTATGTTGGAAAGAAGATAAACATTTCACTTTAATGAAAGGGTCCATAAAAGACAAGTGAAGCATACAAAGAATACATCGACATGCTTCAATTTATTTATTTAAAATTTATTTATTCATTGGTTGAAAACTGAAAAGATAAGAAGCATCATTCATTTATCTTGAGAATTCATGGATCCCCACTTCATAGAATTAAATGGAGAATAATAAGAGCTGTAAACAATAGGGTGGCGACAAGTGGAAGTCATAATATAGTTTATTATAAGTATTTATTTTATTATTGAAAGTCTATAAAAAATTAAAATTTGCATAAAAATATAGAAAGATAGGCAAAATAAAATAAAATAAAAAGACAGCAAGTTAAGACTCATAACATTTAAAACAGATACAACCAAAAGCTTCGCAAAAAACAAACCATCTAAACTACAAGTCACTCTAAAAAGGAATATAACATTTTGTTTTATCTTTAGCATCCCTTTCGGAGTGTTCCATTGCAGCAACTTCATCATTAATAATTGTCATACGATAAATTTTAATTTTCTCTTTGAACTTTGCTTAATAAGTACATATTAATTAATATTTTAAAACTTTTCTAACAAGCTCATAATTTTGGTCTTAAATCAACTTAAATCACATACAATCATACATAAGCTAAGATTGTAAACCTAAAATTCAATGATTGACAATTATACTATTATTTTCAAAAATGGTAGAAAAATCAATACAATATAAAAATTTAGGCAGAAATAAATCAAAATGATTAAAGTGTTCCACAATTATCATTATGTTATTTACTTATTAATTTGAAAGTCATTTATTAAGAGTAAAAATATTCAAATTATTATTGAAAATATAAAAGCGGCAATTAATTAAGGAACAAAGAAAAATTAATTGAGATAGGTTTTTTTACACAATAAAACCCTAAATTTATAGGTGTAACAAAAAAAATGAAATGATTAGAAAACGAAAAAAAGAAGAAGAAATTGAAAAATAATGGAGAAAGATGGGGTGAGAGAAGCTTTGTATATGAAAAGTTGAAAAGGGTTAGATAAGGGTCTTGTGATTGGGGTTTTCCCAACTTTCTGTATGTCTCCATGCCCCTCTGTGTTTTCCCTTTAATTTTTAAACTTGCAACCACATCCATGCTATCTAATCTCTTCGAAAATGGTCACCACTCGCACTATTCCTTTTCTCTATTGTCTAACATATCTCACGAGTCAACATTTAAAGTACTTCCTGAAACATAATATATTAGATTGTTTGGAGCATACTCCCCCGTCCCATACTAATTGTCATAATTTTGATTTTTTACCGTCTCTAGTGTCACCCTTTGATTGAGAATTTTTTATATAATATGTTATTAACAATTGTAATGTTATACTTTTGTGATAGTATTTTTCGGTACAAATCTAATGATGATAATTTTATATAGCAACTCATTGTATACATTAAAAAATTTGTGGTCAAAATTTTCAAAATTTGATTGCACAATTTCGAAAGACGACAATTAATATGGAACAGAGGGAGTAATCATTTTCTGGGTTTTTTGCTTTTTGGACCATGAACTTTGGGGGTATTTATTTTCTAGACCCCCATGTTTCAAAGTTTATATTTTGGACCCTATACTTTGTTGACCAAAAAAATGTGGCTCAAAGTTATGTTTGACTCCGGCGATGACCTAATTGTTGCCTAAACTTCCCGATATGACCTTTTATCATTTTTTCCTTCTTTTGACTGTTGTTTTGAAATTGACCAGGCTTTGACAGGCAAAGGTGTGTAAAATTCATGGGTAAAAAAAATAGTAGGGTAAAAGTTAAATTTTGGTAACTTTTGGTAAATTTTGGTAACTTTTTTTTGCAAATTTATGCTCATATGGGGGTTGGAAATCGTGCAAGAAGAGGAAGAAGAAGTTGCGGCTGGAAAATTTTTCAAAGAAAAAAAATCGATAATGGCTTTGAAATATGGGGGTTCATATTGTTGCCGGAGACAAAGTATATGGTCCATATTGTTGCCCGTGACAAAGTATAGGGTCCAAAATATATACTTTGAAATATGGGGGTCCAAAAAATAAATATCCCCAAAGTTCGGGGTCCGAAAAGCAAAAAACCCATCATTTTGCCCGGGTGGAAACCCTAAATAGGTATCCACAGGTAACACGTATACACAAACAGCAAAACCTACCATTTTTTTTTTGGTTAATTACGTGAAACCATTTCAACCAAAAGCTCAACATGATAGTTCTAATATTTTTGTTCAACCTAACTCTGATATCACGTGTAATCATCTCGACCAAAAGTTTAAGTCGATAGTTAAATGCCCAATAATAATTTTATACTCTAACATGTTAATTAAGCAATCTAACTCACTGGACTCCTATTTCAAGATAACTCTAACGCAGTGCGCTTTATTGGACTAAGGTATACGGATGTCGACGCCTAATGAGGGTCCGACTTTCCATTCACAACACTCTCCACCCAAAAATGGAACCCTAAACTCTAATAGTACAATGGGATGAGAGCTAAGATGGAGTCCTTACTATAGTGACAACGGCCAATTAGCAAAGAAAATCAACCATTAGAGATAAGCATAAAAAGTACATTAGATAGGCTAACTCTCACATTCCATAGTGGTAAACTCCTTGCAATACTTAGAGCATCTCCACTTTAGTGGTAGAAATAGTGGGAGTCATGGTGGATTTTCGTTCTTTTCGCTGTTGCTATTTAGGGTTGTCATACAATAAAGTGGGAGGATACGAGAGTTCTATTCTATGGTTAGATAATGCTCTTATGACTTGTAATATTGGAGTTCTATTCTACGGTTGAATAATACATCAACAACAATCTTCCAGATGAAACATATTTAAGCCCGATCTGGCAAATCCAGATGTGCGCAACCTTTCCTCATGAACTAGAGTTCATGGAGAGGTTGATTCCTGCGGACCTACAAAAGATTTTCAAAAACCACTTCGAGAACCAAACAAGAAAGAAAAAAAAAAGGACCCAAGGGAAAACCTTCAAGAATCAACTTGAAAAACAAGTAAGTACTGGTAGTAAAGAGATGCATACTTGTGCGCACTATGCACTTAAGGATGGGCTAAACATTCCTATACAACACAGTCAGCACGAAGGCACAAAGCAACAAAATTTAGAACAAATCACATTACCCTGCCAGACCCCTCACCCTATAACCTTAATCCTACCCCTCCAAATAGTGTAATCTAGTGTCATGTCCTCCACTAACCCCATGTGCCTTTGGTATGCTCTAATTACTTCTCTCATGGACTTTTTTGGTCTACCATGTCCCTAACGTCCAAGGGGTATGCTAATCCCCTCTCACACCTCCTCACAGGTGCATCCTCACTTCTCCTAAGAACATGCCCAAACCATCTCAGTCCGATTTTTCTCTCAACTTATCCTCGATCGGTGCTACATCTAGTTTAGCTCGGCAAATGTCATTCTAACTAACGTACAGTACACCATAATTACCCTTTAGCTCAGCAAACGTCATCCTATCCATCCTAGTATGACCGTAAATCCATTGAATCATTCTCATCTTCGCCACGTCCACCCTCTGGAGATGTATCTTCTTAGTTGCCCAACACTCAGCTCCATACAACATCGCCAGTCTAACTACCATACATTACATCTTACCCTTTAGCTTTAGAGGAATTCTCCTATCAAATAAGACTCTTGATGTTTCCCTCCACTTTTTCCAACCAATTACAATTCGAAGGGTAATGTCATCACTAATTTCTCCATCACTTCGTAAGACAGAACCTAGGAATCAAAATATCTCCAAGCGTGGAATTAATGGCTACCCCTCCAATGGTAACTTCTTGACTCTGATTTTCATTTTCTAACCCACTAAAATGGCACATCATACATGTATTCCGTCTTTGGCCTGCTCAATCTAAAATCCTCATACTCAAAGTGTCTTTCCAGAGCTTCACATCGTCATTTAATCTTTCCCTCAACTCTTCTACAAGTATTATTCTATGGTAATAGTGTACCCAAATGAGTGGCGTGCCTCCTTTCACTTTTTTTTTGGTGCTCTATAGTTGAAGAGTTTTTCGCCGGTTCAAACATATCTCCACTTTCTTAGTCATGTTAACTTAATTGGAATTATGTTTTAAGGGGTTGAGTAGTGGGCAATTATATGCAAGTGCGTGCCACTATCGCCCACTTATTGTAGATGATACATATTAATGGTTTTGTGCGATATGAGAATGGGGATGATGGGAGTAAAGTCATTAATGAGATGAATCTTAGAATTGTCGATCACAGGAAGCTTTTTTATTTCTTGGGCTAAATTCAATAAAAAAACAAGTTGTTAGACCTCATGCTACTGTAAAAGCTAGCCAGAAGTGGATTCCTAAGAAGAATATTGGTGGTGCTCTTATTTCAAATGGTTTGCACATCTCGTCCCCTTGTGTGGCTAACAACAGGTTGAGGAATTTTGGAAAAGAAGACACGGTTGTGACCGACTCTCTTGAGGCTCCCGATTGTGATGGGTCTGTGGATGCTTCTAGAAAAACCATTATGGACCCTATTAATGTTGTTTTGAATAGCAAAACGCATGCAAGCAAGTTGTCTTATATATATAGATGCTCTCTTGAGTGGTTTCAAAATCAATCAGGAGGCAATAGGGATATTGAGGCTGACTCTAACACTGATCGCACTCATAGCAACCCGATTGAGTCCTTTGATGATGTGATTGAGCATGACTTACTTGCAAATCTTGAAGAATCCATCCTTGAGGCCTCGAAGGGTAAAGGCAGGAGTAAGGGAACACTGAACATGTTGATAAAATCTAAATGGCAGCTTGTCAAAGATGCAACTTGTAGAGCTGCTCATGGACAAAAGGGTGGTTAGAAGGTTAGGATGAATGGGCGTGCAAACATGTCGGAAGATGACAGTTTGGATGATATTGAAGCTGAAATTGACTGAAGGGCTGTGATTATTGGCGATACTATTGGGGCGCGAGTCCTTGATGACCCGAGAAGCTGAATCCATTTATCTTGCATCATCTTTGCGATGTAATGATTTCGTTTTGACTGTGGTACATGCAAAAGTTCTTGTTGTGTTATTTTAGTTAGCAGTTTGGTTGTAACCCTTTTCTTTTAATGGCGGTTATTTGTTGTTTTGTTTGTAAGTTGTTGTGTTTTATGAACCTTTTAAGCCCTTTGGTTATTAATAACCGAAAAAAATGTGCTTATAATTGATAAATTTATGTAATTAATAGAAATATTATTCTTGAAACTCATTGAAAACACCAATTACAAACACTTGTTAAATAAATATCTTGCTTTAAGATAAATATTATTTTACTTTTGGTTTTGGAAATTAAATTTAATTCCAACGTACATACATTATAGTGGTGGGTTGTAAGCTGTGAACCACCTTAACCAAAAGGAATTTGGAGATGTGAAGTTCTTACAAGTCAAATCCAAAGACATTTCACTATAACATGGCATGTTTGGAGGAATTTAAACCCTTCACCTACGTGTCTACCAATGAATGAACAAAAGAGGTGAAAATGCAAGACAGAAAAACTCAAACCAAACAGCATAATTCTGTCAAACCAAATCAACTTTGCATCCTTCAAATCAACTCACCACCTTCAACTAATCAAGAGATTATTAGGTTTTGAAGTGTTAACAATAAAGTTCAAAATTTCATATTTGACTTGTAATAACCTAGCTAATTTTCAGGTGAAGATATTTATTAGTAACTCAACACCAAGTAGCATCAATTAAACTCGGGTTTTTATATGATTTCACGATTGTTTTTGGTTTCCACACAGTTTTATTTTACATATCACCAACAAAAATATCGTCACATCACAAAAAACAAAAAACCCCCGAATTTAATTGATGTTAACTTTGTGTTGGGCTACCGATAAATACCACCCCCAAAGGTTGGAGTGCTCTGAGTCAAATATAACTCTCGGACTATTGTGATTAACAAACCCTCAAAATTAGGGATTTCAAAACTTAATAATCCAAATAACTATATTACTAATTCGAATTTAGTTTTTTCTTGACAATTTGGGGAGTATTTTTTTACAAAATGGATCCAAACATTTCATGTAATAAAACAAATGGTTCAAATTTACATCCAATTTAGCATTCAAAACCAATTGGAACAGTTTAAGAGATTCTTGCATTGACCTGCCTTACCTTAGGGTTTGTATACTATAGGGGTTTTCTTCAAACAAAGAGAATTTTCATTAAAGAGCTCCAAAATAGTAACATTTAGATTTTAACTCCACCTATTTTAACAGTTTGTTTGGTTATTAGTGGGGGAGGGGAGGGGAGGGTATTAGAGGGGAAGGAAGGGGAGGGGAGGGGAGGGGAGGGAAAGGGAGGGGACTTATTTATATTTTGTTTGGATTATAAGTGGAGGGAAATGAAAGGTAAAAGGGGTTAATTGTTGTGTTTGGATTAGAAAAGGGAGGGAAGGAGGGGGAGGGAAGAAAAATGAAGTAGTTATTATATTAATAAAATTTTTTTTTTTTAAACATAATATTTTTATTTTTTTTAAATATAATGAGTTTTCCTCCCCTCCAATAACCCTCGTATTGGGGTAATAAAAAGGAGGTTAATGTAAGGGAATGAGGGTTAATATGGTTCCCCTCCCCTCCCCTCCTATTATTTTTGCCAAACGAGATGAAAGAGTATTATTTAATATATTTCTCTTCCCTTCTCTTCCCCTCTCCTCCCCTCTCATACCCTTAATACAAACAGAGGGAAAATAAATCACCAATCATAAGAGGCATGTAAATGTAAACTTTCAACAATATGATAAAGAAATTAAATTATTGGCTCCCACAAGACTTTAAATTTAAATCTTTCGCCATTCATAGCTCCATGGAAAAGAAAATGGAGGACAATTTAATTAAAGGATAGATTAAATGTATGAGAGAATCGGAGAGGGAAGAATCTGAAAAAGGAGGAAAACGCTAAGGACGACCATACAAAAAGAATTCTAGAAGTGGAACCCTAAATTGTAATTGCGTGCGTAGAAATCCAACTTGATTTTTTGCTCAAGTATACACATGCAAATGCAATTCGACTACCCCATTTTACTAAATGTTTGTTCCCATATATTTCATGCACTCAATTCATGTTTAAAAAGTTGGCTAGTAATTTCTTTTTTTATGGAATAGTAATTTCTTAAAATTAGTATGAACGATTGCCGTTAAGTTTGCAGTAGAAAACAAAATATATTTGTATAAAAGTATATCACATCTTTTTCGAAAATATTTCATAAAAAATGATGACCAATGACATGTAGTTTTTTATGGTATTTGCCAACTTTACCTGCATTAATTTACATATTTTGCATCAACATACATCTATTTGCACTTACATTAAGTTGCATTAACTTACACCTATTTGCACCAAGCTGCATTTACGCTACCAACCTATGTTTACCTATACTTATATGTAAACTATTTTTTTTCCAAACAAACTAAAGAACATGTTACATGCCCTAAAGTAGATTATTGGAGACAGGTCGTGATCGAGCCGTATGCTCTGGTAGTGTGGGATGATTGAACATCAATCCTCCCTATTAGAATTCAAATTCTAATGGTTACAATTTCTTTTGTACATATTGTGGTGTTCATGGGGTCGGCCTCATTGTAGAACCTGCTATCAATGTTAGAACCACTTTGAACCTAGTTCAATGCTTCTGTTACCCTTTTTTCCCATTAGTTTGTTATTACACCATGTATAGAGAGCCAAATGGACACACGGATGTCTATTTTAGGGGAATAACGCAACAGATTTAGAGTTGATAGAGCGTGGGGATGTCAATGGCACAAAGTTGAGCCCCTCTCCTATCCACAGCATTCTCCGAAATGATAAGGGAGAATACCCCAAAATTCGAACCCTGAAGGTAAACACAGAGGTGATTAGCAGACACACGGACCACTTATCATTGTAAAAATAAAAATAAATAAAAAGATGATGGGTTGTTGTAGATGTTCTTAATTTTGAGCTACCTCGCAATTAAGTTTGACAAGGACTAGGGTTGAACATGTGTTGTATGCTCCATCTTAATTGTATGGCTGGAGTTGATAACTTTATGCTTTAGGTCAAGGGTTCAAGCATGGGTACCAACCAAACCTTTTGCTTTCATGTTCCCATACATAGTCTCTGGCTTAATTAGCCTTGGAAGAAACAACTCACATATATTCTCCAAGCACTAAAGTAGAAACAAGACATAGACTTAGCTTGAGTAGTCTTGACCATCCATTCGCAAAGGCAAAAAATTTGATTAGATGTATTGTTTTTTTCGCCATCAATCTCTTGAAAGTTTTTGTGCAACTCTATCTGTGCATTGTATTTGTGGTTGTGGGAATATATTCATACTTCCTAAATATTTGTCCTTATGTGTTGTATGTATATAGGTAGTTTCCATTTACCTATTCTGATATTTATGACATAATTTTTTGGCTTTTACGGGTTTTAAAGTTTATCTTTTTACATTTGGGATTAATATGTTGTATTAATTTTTATCAAAAAAAAATATGTTGTATTAATTTGTGTCAACTAATCCATTCTAGCATTTTAAAAAAAAGCCTAGAAAAAATTTTGTATTGAATTTTAAGTCAAATTGATATGTATCTTCTAAAAGTACTTTTCTAGAAGAAATTTCTACAAATTACGTTTTTACGTCCAAAACATTTTAGATAATGCGAAAGATAGTAAAATGCTAGATGCTTTGTACATTAGATTATTCTAATACATCCCAAAAAGGAATTAAATCTTCTTTTTTTATATATAGAAGAATTAAGAAGAAGAATACATCAATGAAAAATTATACAACATAGGTAATGAAAATAATCTAATGATAATAATACGTATAAAATATCAAATAAACTCATGTCTAAAAAATTAATCATAAATTTATTGTCGCTAGCTCTAAACTTGTACTTTTCTGTGTTATTTTTATGTTTTAACTTAACCACCATGAGTTATATTATAAATTTAAAATTGCAAATACTTGTATGATGTATGAAATGTTCTTCAAATAAATATTGCCACGCATGATGGAATTTTATGGACTTCAATAATTCATTCACATCTTTTAAAGAAAACCAACAAGATCCATACAATATTAACTAATTATTAGTATCCCCGTAGTTATCTACAAGTCTCACTCTAAGACTACAACAAAACTCATACGAACGGGGAGAAGAAAATTCACACCAATGTGAGAAATTATATAAATAACCAAATTTTCATACAACGGAGAGAAAATTATTTAAAATAAAAGTACGATACAAATAATTGTTTATAAATCTACACGTGTTTCCTTCTTATTTTATTTGCCACTCATTAAATATTTCACTGTCTCCAATATCTATTACCGAGCAACAATTTCTCACATAATAAAAATACATATATTATTAAAAAATATATTTTAACCAAAAATCTAATAAAACGGCTTTTATATAGTTGACAAATAGATGATCAATGTTTTTAAAATTTCTCTAACAAGTAAACCAAATGACACATAAAATATAAAGGAGGGAGTTTAAGCTTACCTAGTTATATAAAAACTGAAAATATCGAACCTTATTAATTAGGTCTAAATTATATTATATGATGGTATGCTCCAATTAAAGTTGAAAAAGTTGGGTAGAATTTTTCCGTAGGAGAGGAAGAGAAAATGAATAGCATATTATGATGGGACACCTCTAGCTTTTTTGGTACCTAAATATTTTGATCAAATTACCAATGATGGCCAAACATCAGAATATTATAAGACGATTATCTATGTAGCCAGGAGTTCCTCTCATTTTATTTTATTTTTTTAGATATTTAAAGAAAAATTTAGGGAGATTGGAAATAAAGAAAGAAAAAAATTATTGCTATTTTTTATGGAAAAAAAAATTATAGTTATTAGGACTATATTAGATAATACAAAAACAGCCTAAACATTTTACCTAATAAGACAATGAGCACAACTACGTTGTTGATATAATAAAATGAGATGCTCAAAACTAATATATAATTCAATATTAATATTTGGATCATAAATTTTCATTTTTATTTCTTAGCCAAGGTTTTTCATTTTGGGAGGGACATGATATTGAAAGGTTACGTAACTATTTTTATTTCACAAATTATGTTAAGAAACTATATAGTACACTTTAGTTGTTTAATTTTGACTTTTATATATTTTATCATACTTAAACTGTGTGAGCTGATCACAAAAATTAAAGTAGTGTCATATATAATTTGCTTTCTTTATTTACACGACTCAAACTCAAGACATTATTTATAATTGGATGCGGCGGTAAGTAAACGTACTCTTCTATACATGATCATGAGAGGATAAAGTTAATTCAAACACAATATTTATGTTTATAATTTGGATATAGTTGGAATGTCCCATTAAACCTACATTACTTCTTTTCCATGAATTAATTACTACCTCTGCCACAAAATGTTTGTCCGTTTACTAAATTTTGACCGTTGATTATTCAAAAATTATAATGAGTTACTATATAAAATTGTCGTCATTGTAATCTTTAGCAAATTATCTTTCTAATAGTAGTGATTTCATATTTTAATTCATTATAATTTGTGAGTAATTAACAGTCAAAATTTAATCAACGGACAATCATTTTGGGACGGAGATAGTAGTAGGCAATAAATGATTTCTAAATTTTGATTCAATTGAAACCAGTCTCTCTAAATTACAAATTTTAAGGGTGTGATTGCTACATTCAACTTTTGCGTAACTAGCCTGAAAGGGTTTTCAAAGTATTTATTTTGGTTCTTTTTTTGTTTAAATTTGTATTATATTTGTATATATGAGGGTGGATTCCTTTGAAGAAAACCCCAGAAAGAAAAGCCAAAAAGGAAATAGAGAAAGTTGCCAAAAACTGCAGGAATTATTGGGTTGCCATTTGGGGAACTTCTCTTTGGTGAAAGGAGCCTTTCATTCATTTAATTTGGGAAATTGAATCCTAATCAAAAGCTGCCTATCTCTAAATACATAAATGCATCTTTCAATCAATAATATCATATCTTGTTTGGGCCATCAAAAGTAGCTGCGAATATCATGGGGGACATCTAAAGCATTACCCTAGCCGTATATATCAATGTCTCATTTCTTTTCCACCAATATAATTAATATATTAAAATATGCATTCACATTTTAATATCAACCTAAATTTACATTATCAACCTAATTAGCTAGGAACAAAGAAAACACAATTAAATACTTCAATGCCACGGATTTAGACCTTTTGAGTTTTGATCAGGGGTGACTAGCTAATACACTATTATATTCATATGATTAACATAAAATTCATAATTTTTTTATCTCAAATTACACTAAATTATTTTTTTTTCTTGTATTAACGGTGGCTGTGGCCACCCTCAACATAGCTGGGATCCGCTCGTGCTTCAAAAAGATGACAAGGGATGAAAAATGTAGAAGTAGATCATGCAATTTTTTAGTTGATGTTTGATTTTTTTAGCACCTGATTCTATATGAGCTGATATGATGCATTGAATTTTTGGGATTTTTTTTTTTGCCTTTTAATGATAAAAAATCAACCTAATTAAGTGAACTTCTATTAAAAAAATAATAATAAGTGACTTAGAATCAACACCTCTCTCTTTCTCTCTCTCTTTCTCTCTATTTTTCCCCTCTATAAATAGGGTTCTGTAGGGCAAGTCTCCTCCATCAATCCACAAACAAAAACAACAAGAGCTAAGAAGGCAAGGCAACCATTGGAGCACTCTTCTCTCTCTCTCTCTCTCTCTCTCTCTCTCTCTCTCTCTCTCTCTCTCTCTCTCTCTCTCTCTCTCTCTCTCTCTCTCTCTCTCTCTCTCTCTCTCTGAGAGGAGGCAGTGGTGAATGGAAGCTGACAGAAGATAGAGAGCACTGAGGATGACATGCATTTGGGAATTGCATTTCAATTTCCTCTGTGCTCTCTATCTTCTGTCATCACCCTTCAGCCCCTCTCTCCTTTTCCTTTTTCCTTTTCTTTTTCATTTTCTAGTTTGTTTTTAAGAGTAATTAATTAATCAAGATTTAGGGTGATGGGGTGATGAAAGCAAGATGCTGACAGAAGATAGAGAGCACAGATGGGTGAAATGCCATGAAATTATGCATCTCATTCCCTTTGTGCTCTCTATCTTCTGTCACCACCCCCTTATCAACACCCCCCAAAAAAAATTCCTCCATTTTTTTTTGCCTTTTTTTTTTCTTGTTTCATATTTCATGCAAAATTCATCTGTCCTAACATAACAAGTCATGACCATAGTTACTAAGAACGCTTCCCGGTTCGTTAATCCCGGAACGCGGGTCGCTAATTTTAACACAGTTTTGTCTTCGGAACGTGGGTCGCAGTTATATGTAGCGTTCCCGGTAACTATTGTCATTACCTTAATTAATTAGTACATGTTCTGTTAATGTTATGTTAGGCTAAAATCTTCAAACCCTAGCCAGCCAATCAATTCTCATTAATGGTTACTTGGGGGCTTTCTTACTTTTTAACTATTCATAATCAATTAATTTCTGACACTATGCAAGCATACTGAGCAGGCACTGAAGTATATATACATAATCTAATAAGCAGAAAATTGAAGGCCATGTATATATACAGATCTTCAATGGTAAGTCATGATATAGTACTACCTCCGTCCCAAAATGTTTGTCATTTGATGAAATTTTGACTATTGATTACTCACAAATTACAATGAGTTACAATATAAAATTATCGTCATTGTAATTTTTAGTAAATTATCTTTCTAATGGTGGTAATTTTATATTTTAACTCATTATAATTTACGAATAATTAACGGTCAAAATTTAGTAAAATAATAAATATTTTGGGACTGAGGTAGTAGTTATTTACTGGGTTTTTTTCAAAGGTTCTGAAGGGGTTTTTTTTGGTCATGTTGGAGTGTTGGACCAACTTAATGAGATTTCAAGATTACTAACCCTAGTAAGTTTCCATATATAGAAATATGAATGATATCCATATCCTTTCCACAAATGGAAACTGCAAAATTTTGTGTATTGTACTTCTGACCATCATCACTGGCTACAGTAACTACAGTGCAATGTTTTGTAGACATGAATATGACTGATCAGCAGCTTGGAAGACTAGGGGCAGGACAATGTAAAGAGCAAGAAATTTAAACAGATAATTAAGTAATTAATTGATTAATTGATTTCTAATAAGATTGCTATGATATGTACTTGGTTTAAATATTAGACAGCAGTGGAAAATTGTTAACCGTTAATCAGTTCAGGGTTTGGACAATTCCTACGACCAACGGATTCATATCATGTTTAGATCTGTATGTAATCTCGCGTTTGAATTACTCCAAACGAATATTTCAAAATTTGTGTTGTCCATTATGAATTTATGATGTTGTTTAGAGAAATTCAAGTAAATGGAGTTTATGTATATGAAAAATGTTATTATGTATCTAAATTGTCACATTAAGGCTGTGTTCTTTTCTGCGGTTGTCAAACTGCGGTGCCACAGTCTACCGCAATTTGTCATAACCCACCACATTTTGCCGCAAATTATTACTTTTCTCTCTCCTCACTTTTCTCTCTCCTCATTTTTCTCATCTATTTTTTACATTCTCTCTCCTCACCTACCCCATATACCAACAACCTACCACAATTTCACCACACCCCACCACAATTCCACCACACCTCACAACACCATTCCGCAAAATACCGCATAAAAGAACACAGCCTAAGTTGATGAAAAGGAAAACATTACTTGTACGACATGTCATGTTGATGTACGATACTTCAATTCCAACTGCTCCAACATTATTGTGCAAGTGTTATGTATAAATTTGGCACATCAAGAGCCTTGTAATTTTGTTTAGTCAAATCGTTGTGATGTAAATGAATTGAAGGAGTACATGGAGACAAATTAAAATCTCCGTTGTTATAGTTGGACAAATTAATGAAAGACCCCACTTCCTTTGGATTTATCGATCAACTTGATACCAGTCACATCGCCTGACCTGGTGTATATGATTTGTGCTTGGTCGGTGTATGAAGTAGACCACAACAAGTAGATTATTAGCCACTAGTTACCAAAATTGGCAACCCTTGAAAGTATTTATGTGTGTCGATGTTAGAATAGAACCATGCGAGAAACCCTAGCTAGCTAGCCTTGTACATGTCTTATGCTATGTTCAAGTCGATGGCTTCCAAACTCTTTTCTTTTCTCCAACAAGTAGATTAGTTATAGCTACTAGTTTTAAAAAAAAAAAAAAAAAAGAACCGAAACAACCATTTGTAGCTAAGTTTACATCAGCCTCAAGAAACCAGAAAGAATGGCAAGTGAAAATAATGGGTTTTTGTTGAAAAAAAGGAATTTGGACGCTGATATACTGAACTTTTGGGGTATTGGACAATAATGCACTGAACTTTGACCTTGGACAATAATGCACTGAACTTTAAAAGTGTTGACAATAATGCACTCGGCAGAAGACAAATATTTTTTTACCAATTCATCTCCTCCACTTGCTACATATGATTGTCACCAAATTAGTCATTGTCAAAATCATACTGAGTGCATTATTGTTCAACACCCCCCAAAGTAAAAAGATGCACTATTGTCCAATACTCCCAAAGTTCAGTATATTAGCATCCAAAAACCCTAAAAAAAAAATTGACAAAAGTATTCTGTTGCCAGTACTCGAACCCGGGTCTCTCGGGTGAGAACCAAGTATCCTAACCAGCTAGACTACAACGGATTTTGCAGTTGAACTGTACATCTTATTTAATATCAAAAGTATTGACAAGTAACTCTAAGAAAGATTGAAAAATAGATTCCGTTGCCGGGACTCGAACCCCGGGTCTCTCGGGTGAGAGCCGAGTATCCTGACCAGCTAGACTACAACGGAATTTGTGAATAGAACTATCCATTAACAAATTCGTAAGAATAGCTTTTTTTCCAAATGTTTGATGAATGGACTGTGTTTGGAGTTTGGACCTTCAAAGTATGTTTTCTTTTTTTTTTTTTTGGGTTCTTGGATGATAATATATTAAACTTTTGAGGTATTGGACAATAATACATTGAACTTTGACCTAGGACAACAATGCACTGAACTTTGACCTGGGATAATAATGCAATCGAAACGATTTTGATGGTGGATAACTTGGTGGTGATCTCACGGGGCAGGCCGAGAAGATAAATTGGCTAAATAATATCTAAATTTATGACAAGTCAGCTAATCTACACAAGCAAAAGTGATTTTATACAATTACAACAACAATCTCTCAGCGAAAACACATTTAAGCAAATGTGATTTTTTTTTTTTTTTTTTTACTCTTTTCAAAGTTGATTCCCTTTGTTTATGTGTAGATTAGCTGACATATCATAAATTTAAATATTTTTAGGCCAATTCATCTCCTCCACCTGTTAAATAGGATTGTCACTGAGTTAGCTACTGCCGGAATCATTCTGGGTGCATTATTGACTTATTGTTCAGCACTCCCCAAAGTATAGTGTATTACTATCCAAGGTTAAAGTTCAGTGTATTATTGTCCAACATCCCAAAAGTTGAGTATATTAGCATCCAAAAACCCTTTTTTTATCAAAATAATCCATATTATTCAAAAAGATAAAAATAATAGGGTATAGACACCACAATTTCCTTCACACAACCATAAATACAAACTTAATTTGTTTCACATCGCTTGCCTATGAAGCGTCTTTTCCTCACCAGAGGTATGATGTCAATCTCCATCCGTTCAAATTGTCATTTCTGTCCAATGCTGTTATCTGCAAGTCTCCTGCAAAATAAATTAGTTTTAGCAATAACAGACTTATCGGGAGGAAACTTACTTCTTTCGGGGGGAGCGTCCTCAATGCTGCTTAGTCCTATACTTGGGTATACTAACTGCGCCTATTTGTAAGTCATTTGCTCTTAAGGGTTAAGACCGAGACTTGAATATAATGGCATCATCCTCCGTAGTGTTCACTAATTTTGTTTGTTCTGCTACTCCATGTGATGAATGGGAGTTCACGCTGTCTAAATTATCATGGTCATTTTCAATAATGGAGATTCAATATTTTCTCAATTTATACGTGCCATTTCAGCAAATTCCATTTATCAAGCATTGCACAAACGAAAAATCTTGTTGAAATCATCAAATTATTTATGGTAATAAACTGAACATTAGCTAACATTATGTTCGTTTACAAATTCCAGAAGGAACAGAGTTTCAACCGAAACTGGCGAAACAAGCAAATAGAATTGGCCACAAATAAATGCCAAATTCATACTAACATGGTTCACTTCTTCAATACACCTTCCTAGTCTTTCCTCCGACTTTCAAACATGGATAAAGTCTAGTAGTGTACATCAATATACACACCGATGCCAACTGAACTAAAACAGCACAACATCATAATATCACTCTAAACAATGGCTTATTTCGATTTACTCTGCTCTGCAAAGTAAACCCTTTCAGACACTTGACAAAGGCAGACATTACACTGGAACTCAAGTACAATAATGCTTCGATTTGGTATGTTTTTCGGGGCATAAATAACTCTTAGTTCTTGTTAGTTCTTGTGCTGCATTCTTCCGCTTTCAGCTCCAGCATATGGGTCGATTATGACATTTATGACGGCGGGTTTCTTAGCAGAAAAAGATTCGTCTAGGGCAGACTTGAGTTCAGCTGGATCCCGGGCAATGTAGCCTTTTCCGCCAAAAGCCTCTATCATGACATGGTATTTGGCCTCTGGAACGAACGATGTGGGTGCAGGGTCGTCCTTGAAAGGGCCCGTGATCTCCTCGGGGTTCCTCCGGTCACCTCCGTATACTCCGCTGTTGTTGAAGACTATGACCACCACCGGCAACTGGTATCGAACCAATGTCTGCAAAAGTTGAAGTGTGAAAGGGAGGAGCAAGTTATCAGTAAGAGTTGAGATTTGTCCTGAATAAAGTTGCATGCTTGTTTAGCAGCCATTGTTTTCGATCCGTCCCCTCTTTTATCTCCTAACAAAGAATGAACAAATAATACACACAGTAGGGCTTTCTAGTGACTTCGTGAGAGATAACCCTGTATTGACTATAGAGTAACAACCAAACACACTCACTCAGAGAGAGAGAAAATCTTAGGAAAAAGCGCAATTGTGGCATTCTCAATCGCCACAAAACTGAAGCAACAAACGGAATCAGAGACTAATGCAGACATACGGTGCTTACTATGGCATTGGCACAACACCAACGGCAAGAAATCAATAGAAAAGAAAGTGGAGTTGCTTCTAGGTAGTTTTTGCGAAAATTCGGGTTCAGGTCAAATTGGTCTATCAAAATTCTGACGAGGAATTGATGCCCGCTGCCCAGTTTTCTTTTAGGTCAGGCCCAGCCAGACAATTCTTACAGACCTATATTCGGGTCAGAATCGGTTTACGACAATAGAAAAAGAGAAATATTTTGTCCGAATATTCAGTCAAATTAGTCAATGCTAAGATTCAGACAAAAAATCCATGACCATAACCGATTTTTTCCGATCGGACAAATCTGGGTATTTGGGTCAGATAACATGCTGCCAGCTCTACTTCTAGGCAGACAACCTGACAAAAATGCAATAGAGTTATACACTTACACCTGCTGTATAACTCCAATGCATTTTTCTCATGCATACAGGAAGAAGGCAAATCCTTGCCATTTTGGCAAGCAGTGCACCAACACAATGCTTGTCTCAAGCTAATGCATACCAATAGTGTCCTCTCGATGGATGGAAACTGTTCAACCCATTGATTTTTCGCATGTTCGTTCTCAAGCTAATGCAAGACTCAAGATACAACACCACAACTCACATACTCGCCAAGTAACAATTCTCGTTCAATGGGAAGAAAGGATTTCGGAGTGCTTGTCTCATTGTTGTTCAATAACATTAGCAAGCAAGGAAATCCATAAAGCATCTAGATAATCATAAATACTGCTCTTAATGGACCAAATAATGTGGCATCAGTTGCCTGAATATAGTTCACATGAAGAAAAGAGGAACCAAAGAAGCAAGGGCTCAGTCATGTGTAATTTCAATTATCTGCATTCTTATGTACTGAAGACCGCAATTTGAAAGGACTTTTGTATTCTCATATACAAATATACTGTACTTTAGGGGTATCGGATAATACTGCACTATACAAATTTTTTTTGTAATGAGAATATACTGTACTTTGGAGGAATTGGATTTTTAACAAAACCCTAGGCTAAATTTAACTGCATGATTGTCCAAGAAAGTACATTGTCGCTTACACACAACACCCACCCCCCCCCCCCCCCCAAATACAGTATATTAAGAAAATTCAAAATTGTATACTGCAGCACCGTCCAAGGCTCCAAGACCGCCAGAGTAAAGTATATTAGCATCCAAAACCCATAATTTGAAATTAATGGGCAGGAGGAAGGGCGGAAAACAGAGAAAGAGGATGGGACAAGCAGACACGTAAACTACTACAGCCAAGAGCAAAAAGCATTAAGCTTTAGAGATGCTGCAAAAGGACATAAGAGGTTTCTTCTAGTTTCCGTGATCTCTTACTCCAAGACAATCATTAGGGTAGTTCAAGACAATTAGATTAAGCACAAAGGTATTTGATGAGACGGTCTCACCTTAGACTTAAGAGTTATGGTGATACAGACTCTTAGGGATGACTTTTTGAGAAATCTAATAGGACCAATAAATCACATCAAAGTATCATTTCATCATGAAGGGAACTAATAGCTTCTTAAGAATCAAGATGTGACTTATGTCACAGTCATCCTAAATGAATCATTAATCGCCCTCATATTCAGTAAAAAACACCAAAAATGTGCCGGCCTCACAATAAGTCTAAGTTGAGACAGTCTCAAACACAACCTAGTGAAATGTCAACTTTCAACTTTACCCAATCACATCTAAATCCTGATGATAAACCGCGAAATAACAAGGCTATCTACCTAAGACTCCACTAGGATTTTCTGTTCTGTCACTATGTCATTGCAGTGAACACTACAATGGGCATCGATATCTGCTCCGCATTCGTGCATACGAGCACGCACGCACAAACACACACGTGAAGGCACTCATATCAGGGTCTTAGGCTGTCAGGTCAAACGCCACCAGGAGGATCGCGTTAATCAGGGTTATTATCAAGGAAGTACGGGGATAGTAGAGCTTAATTCCAAATCACTCGCATTCTTCTGTAATCTATGCCAAATACCTCAATCGTGAATTAGGAGGCAGGGTGAGCTACACCAACATTACAATGGAAAGCAAGGAACATTCAGCTGAGGGATGTTCCAAACAGAGATAAGCAATCCCTTCCAATACTTCTGAGATATTGTACTCCAATGTTTGAGCAATTTAGTATTAAAGCCATTCTTATTAGGTCACTACCAAGCCATTTCCCAACTTTGTCACGCAATTATTTTACTACTTTGTCCACAATCGGGATAGTTGAAAAAGAACTTTTTTTTCAAGTTAGATTGTAATGGACTAGAGTAAAACTCCTTCCATGGAGTAGTAGGTAACCAACGATTTCTAAATCTTGGTTCAATTGGAACCAGCCTCTCGAAATTGCAAAATTTAGGGGTAAGGAACTACTACATCCAACCCCTCCATATCTCTCCTGGACAGGATTTGGTAGTATCGGTTTCGGTTTTGGTTTTGATAGTGATCCACACATCAACACACTGAAACATGAAAAGCACTGATATAGGATTACAGGGGGGCTGCAGGGGCAGTTCATATCATGCTTCATTCATAAGAATCACATATAAGACATAATTCATTCACAAAGGCCATACTCTTGATATAATGCAAATGAATGGATGTTTAGTTAGGCAAACATACCTCTACTTCCATAGCACTGAATCCAAACCCCGAATCCCCTTCCACAGCAACCACCAAGCGATCGGGGTAAGCCACAGCAGCAGCAATACAGTACCCAAGTCCAACCCCCATAGTCCCCCACGTCCCCGCATCCAACCTCGTCCTGGGCTCAGTTTGTACCAACACGGCCCGGCCCACATCCATCGTATTCGCCCCCTCCGACACCAACACGGGGGCTGGACTTCCCAACTCGGTAATCTTATCCCTAATGATCCTCAATGGGGTAAAGAAATTGAATGGCACAACATCCTTACTCAACTGACCCTCCATCCTAGACACATTATCTCTAACTTTCTTCGAAATCGCCTCAACCCAAGGGTGATTCTTCCCCAAGCAAAAAGGGTCATCCTTAATCTCCTTATTGATCAAGTCTACAACCTTCTTGGCATCCCCAACTAACCCTAGATACGGTTTTCTTCGCTCGATCTCTTCCTCATCGACATCGATTAGGATAAACTTGACATCTTTAGACCACTTGGGTGGCTCCCCAAAATGGAGGAGCCAATTAAGCCTGGCCCCAACAATTAGGGCAACATCACACTGCCCAATCGCTAAAGACCTAGCTGCAGTTGCAGCCAATTCATGAGTATCAGGGATCAAACCCTTGCCCATAGGAGTAGGTAAGAAGGGAATTCCTGTACTTTCAACCAGTTTTCTCAGGGAATCCTCAGCCCTAGCATAAGCTGCACCTTTTCCGAACACAATCAATGGCCTCTGAGCTTGCCGGAGGGTCGAAACGGCTTTCGAAACGTCGTCGTCTGAGACGGTTTTCAGGCCTCCGCCGGAGTACTGCTCCGCCGCTTTCGAGATCAGCTCCTCTGCCTCCGCCGCCGTCAGCGTCTGATGGAGGACGTCGGAGGGGAGGTCTAGATAACACCCGCCGGGCCGACCCGATCCGGCGTGGAGTAGGGCTTGGAAGACGGAGTTAGGGATTTCGGATATGGAGGTGGCCTTGACGGAGAATTTGGAGAATGGTTTCACGGCGGCGATCTGATCGAGCTCCTGAAAATCCCCCTTGCCGGCGTCGGCCTGGTCGCAGCTGCCGGAGATCATGAGCATCGGCCAGGCATTGATGCCGGCGTTGGATAGTCCGGCGAGGCCATGGACGCAGCCGGGGCCGGAAACGGTGAGGAGGACGCCGGGTTTTCCGGCGAGGTAGCCGTAGGCGGAGGCGGCGTACCCGGCGGACTGCTCGTTGTGGAAGGCGATGAAGCGGATGCCCATGGCGACGGCACGGGTGGCGACGGAGGTCACCGGAATTCCGACGACCCCGAAAATCCGGTCGACGCCGGCGCGTGCGAGGGACATGGCGACGACGGAGTTGCCGTCGAGTTGGACGGAGGCTTTCTGTGGGTTGGATTCCGCCATTAGAGATGCAGTATACAAGTATTCAGCAGTGAGTTAACTCACTTCAGTATACTGTATACTGGGAATTCTGTGAAAAAACAGAAATTTGTGATGGGGGTGATGAAATTGAGGGGATTATAGTGAATGGGGTTGCGTTTGTGAGAAGAAAAGTAAGAAAAGGAGAGAAAATGAATGGGGAAGATTACAAGGGAGAATTGACATTAAAATACCCCTAAACTATTTTAAAAATATCAAAACTACCATTATAAACTCATTTTTGTTATTTATGACACTGAACTTGTTGTCAAAGATAAAAAATATCCCTTTGGTTAATGACAACCTGTTAAGCCATTATTCTTCTATTTTTAATTCCTCTAATTCTAAATCAACCCTCTTCCCAAACTTTCCTCCCTTCTTTCTCTTTCCCAAGGGTTTGTTTAGTCAATATTGTCCATGATGAACAACTCAAACAACTTAGCTTCTCCAACAAAAACCTGAAGACTACTTACAAGGCATCCAAGCCTAATTCAATTAATTTTACGATAATTTAGATTTAAACTATATTCGGGTCAAAATTGTATTTAAAAAATAGCAAAAAAAAATATTTATCTAGATATTCGGTAAATGGTCAAAATCGGGATAGTACAAAAACGAGTTTTTTTTTCCTGAATCGAACATATTTGGGTATCTGGGTCTAACAAAATTTGCCAACGATAATCTAGTTCCATATCAATAGATTCATCAAATCTAGAATTTGCAACAATAATCGATAAAAGCGAAATACCAATTTCATTACTTGGGAATATTTACCCATCGATATGATGGACCAAAAAAAAGGGGAGTTCCTGTAAGTTAATGTAGAGTTTACAAATAATTGGTAACTCCCACAAAATATACAAAAGAAATATTCCCATTTAACTGTAGAATACCAAAATCAAGTCTAATACTTTAAAAAAAAAAACGAAAATGAAGCTATCCATCAAGCCCCATGTATGTCTTCTTCAGAGATGGCCTTTGCATACATCTGGTGCTTGGTGGAGCCAGAGATTCAGGTTGTGATGATGGTTGACTATTACTAAGGATGGTCACCTCTTGGGTACCGGAAGCAGTGGATTCAGGTTGTGAAGCATTGTCCTTCATCATAACAACGTAAAATTATTTGGATACAACTGTTTACATATATTTATATCTAACGATGTTAGACTTTCAAAAAAAATATTTATATCAAATGATGTCATACCTGATTACCATTGGAAGTAAGAACAGCTGAATTTAGACTTCCAAAAGGGTTTATAGTAGAAGAAGATGAAGTCTTCCCTCTTTTCACCTTCAACACAACAACTACAAGTTAATTCACAAAACGGAACAAATATGTGTTGCAAAGCTGTCAATAGATTGATTAGGATATCAAGTGTTTACCTTCAACTTGGATACATTCTTAGAGCATGTTGCTTTATTATGATTTTCTTCTCCACAAACCGAGCAATGCATCCTTTTCCCATCCTTCCTTACCCTAGGTCCTCCACCCCTTGAATTTTCACCAAGTTCAGGTCTTCTTTTGAACTTGCATTTTTTACTCTTCTTAGGGGGGAATGGTGGGGCATGAACCACATAGCCAGGAGCTTTCTCCCACATGCCAGGACCATTAATAGGGATAATGGTTTGAGCATATGTCCTCCTTAGATTCTCTGCAGCATAGTATTGATGGACAAACTTTTCTGGATTTTGCCTTTCTTCCCTCATCACTGCAATGGAATGTGGACAAGGAATGCCGGATAATTGCCATGACTTGCAAGTACATGTATCCTCATTCAGTTTCACAACAAACTCCTCATTTGCACCAAACACACTATAAAACCCATTCCCTACCCTTATGACTTCCCAGTATTTGGATTCCTCTATTTTTTTATCCAACTTTTTCTGTATCCTAGGGGCCATGGGTGTGTGAAGACTAAAAGCCCAAGCCTTCTTTTCAGCCACTCTTTTTGCGACAGCCTTGAAGATGGTTCTAAGGAGTGACACAATGGGCATAAACCTTGCATCAAGAATGAAGGCATTGAAAATTTCCGCCATATTATTGTCCACCGAATCACATTTGACCATTGTATCAAAGTAACACCTACTAAAATGCTTTACACCCTTCTTTTCCAAAGATTGCCACGCACCAACATCCAACTCTTTGCATTTCCTTCGCATACTTGCTTAGGTGAACCTCATTTGAAGCCTTTGCAATTCTCCAAAACACCTTTTTGTATGCTTCGCCTCTATAGGTTTTCCTCAAATTTTCGTTTTTTTTTTAAAGTATTAGACTTGATTTTGGTATTCTACAGTTAAATGGGAATATTTCTTTTGTATATTTTGTGGGAGTTACCAATTATTTGTAAACTCTACATTAACTTACAGGAACTCCCCTTTTTTTTGGTCCATCATATCGATGGGTAAATATTCCCAAGTAATGAAATTGGTATTTCGCTTTTATCGATTATTGTTGCAAATTCTAGATTTGATGAATCTATTGATATGGAACTAGATTATCGTTGGCAAATTTTGTTAGACCCAAATACCCAAATATGTTCGATTCAGGAAAAAAAAACTCGTTTTTGTACTATCCCGATTTTGACATTTACCGAATATCTAGATAAATATTTTTTTTTGCTATTTTTTAAATACAATTTTGACCCGAATATAGTTTCGTCTAAATTGTCCGACCCGAAATTAATTGAATTAGGCTTGGATGCCTTGTAAGTAGTCTTCAGGTTTTTGTTGGAGAAGCTAAGTTGTTTGAGTTGTTCATCATGGACAATATTGACTAAACAAACCCTTGGGAAAGAGAAAGAAGGGAGGAAAGTTTGGGAAGAGGGTTGATTTAGAATTAGAGGAATTAAAAATAGAAGAATAATGGCTTAACAGGTTGTCATTAACCAAAGGGGTATTTTTTTATCTTTGACAACAAGTTCAGTGTCATAAATAATAAAAATGAGTTTATAGTGGTAGTTTTGATATTTTTAAAATAGTTTAGGGGTATTTTAATGTCAGTTCTCGATTACAAGGTTAGGTTAGCAGTATGGTGAGTGAAAAAGACAGGTGAGATAAGGTGGGTGGACGATATTTCATATTATACGGGAATGGAGGGGGAAAAGAAAAAAAAGCGAAGTTGGAACATTAGTGTGATGGTGATGAATGGGTTGTCTTCTTCAACTTGAAATTGAAGCAGATGAATTTGAAATCGAATTGATGAGTGCAAGCAAAAGCAAGTACTTGCACGCGTCGGTGCGTGATTGTGTTTGCCTAAAATCTGGGAATGTTACCAAGGAAAACTGGAAATCCGGTGGTGTGTGTATGTATGTTAGTATGTATAATGTATGCTGTTTTATCCTGAAAATCCGAGGTATCATTGAAAAACCATACATACATGATCGTTTTTTACATCGCAGATTTGAGGACAGATGTCTTTCTTTTTTTTCCTTTGGGTAAGAAGGGTAAATACAGTAGTGATGTTAGTAAATTATTACTTCATCGGTTCATCCTATTCATAATAATTAAAAATTATGTAGTCAAATTTTAAAATTTATGATCATAAATTTATTAATATATATAATGAATTGTTATATAAAATTATCATTATTGCAGTTGTTAATAACATATTAGACAATAAATTATTAATCAAATAATAATATTAGAGAGTGTGAAAGTCAAAATTATAATAATTAAATATAGAACAGAGCGAGTATTACTTTACTGTCAAAATTGGATCGATTATTTGCCGTTTGTTGCGCTATAATTAAAGTATCAATCATTCCATGGTGACACTGGCAGCATCGCCAAAAATCAGTTCTGCCTTAATAATTGAATTTGTTGAACTCGAATTAAATTGATTTTAGACATCAATTTTATCTAAATTTTAAATTCAAACAATTCGATTATGTCCAAATTTAAAATTGAGTCAAGGTTTGGGTCTAGAGTATGAAACTCGGGTTTGTCCAAATTTTGAGTCAAATTCAAGTTCGAACATATTTGGAAATGTCTAAACCTTAACCAGAATTTTAAATTGGGACAAAATATTGAAATTGTGTGTAAATTTAGTATAAATTCGGATCTAACATATTCAGAATAATTCCAGTTCGGACAATTTGGGTCTGGGTTCGGAATCACAAATCCGAAATTGAAATTCAGACAGGGTTGGGGTTTGGGGATTTTGTCTAAATTGTCTGAACCTGAATATTTGTGTCACTCTTTTCCTATTATTTCTTGAAAATCTATCATAATTGAATTTTTTTTTCAACTATGGTTGAAAGTTACTTGATATTAATTTCACTAAGATAAATCATATCTTTTTCAATTTTTTAAGGTAGAATCAATGGTATATCACACTTTTCAACAATGGTAGTTGAAAAAGTTCTAACTATAATAGAATATCCTTAAAAATCTTAAACTTTGTAAAAAAATTGTATCTCAATTCTCAATGAATGTAACTAATTATTACATTATGTCACTTTGGTCAATATATATTAATTTTGTCTTTTAAAAGATGAAATGTATTTTTCAACTATGGTAAAATCTCTTCACCTAAAATTGGTGGTATACTGTTGAAAGAAAATAAGTCGAAATTTGGCACTACGAATGTTCAACAAAATAGTCTATATTATTATTGTCAAACACCCCCAAAGTTGATATAATTAACATTCAAAAATCCTATATTATATGTTAAATTATACGTATTTAGTTTAAAATTTATACTAAAATACAATTACAAAATAAAATTAAAAAAAGTGTCAATGGTTGCAAGCCACAAATGGATAGAATTTCAATTCCCACGTGTAGCATATTTAAATTTGGTCATCCACTACCCACTTGCAACTTGCAAGTACCCAATTTGCTTTTCCCTCTTACTTTTCTCATATTTTTCATCAAAAATTGATTTGAGAGAATCCAAGTCACCCAAAAAAATGACGAAAAAATCCTCATATTGATGTAATTATTTTAAGGGTATTGTATTTTGATAAATAATTATAGGGTAGCATTGTCTATTTTGTAATTATTTATGAGGACAATTCGATCTATTTTCCGACGAACAAAGTATTAATTGCAGTATTTATTGTTGATTAGGGTTATACTCCCTCTGTTCTTTTTTATCTGTCATTTACGGTTTTTTGTGCCAATTTTTAATCAATAATTTCTAATATAAAACTTTTATAGAAAAATATAATATTATACTTTTTTAATAGTATTTTTTATTACGAATCTAATGATATCGATTTTGTATAATAAATCATTATACAAATTAAGATATTAACGGTCAAAGTTTTTGCCACAATTCCCTAGGCGACAGATAAAACAAAACAGAGGTAGTACATTTTTTATTAACCTTAAATATAAGGCTTAAAATGATAGTTGACTTCAATTAAAACAACCTTAAATACAAAATCATTGGTTCGCGCATTTTTAGACCGAAAAATTGGTCGGAATGTCCCCAATAAATAATTACCGCAAATATAATGTCGCCCAGTAATAATTTATCAAAATATAGGGTTCTTCAAATAATTACATCAAAATATAGGGACGTGTTAGTCGTGAGATTAAATTTGTCCCTCTATGGTGGCTAAGCCTTAGAGTTGCCAAAATATTGTCGCACTGAAAACTTGATTCTTGTGATTGTTTGACTTCAATTAGAGAACTAGATAGCGTTGTGGAGAAGTAGATAGCATTGTGAACATTTTATGGGCGGTCATAAATAAAATATAGGGATCTGTTAGTCGTGGGATTAAATTTGTCCTCTATGGTGACTAAGCCTTAGAGTTGCCAAAATATCGTCACAATGAAAACTTGATTCTTGGGATTGTTTGACTACAATTAGAGAACTAGATAGCATTGTGGAGGACTAGATAGCATTGTGAACATTTTATAGTCCCGAATAAAAGGAAAATACAATTTTTTTCTGATTATTGATAGTCAAAAAGCTTAAAAATTCATAAAGTACAACAAACCGCATAACAAAACGATAAACAACCAACTCCAAAAGAAAAAGGCTATATCAAACACTACTTGTAAAACCCCGAGTTTTTGGTTAGAGCTACCGTTAGAGCTACCGTTAGTCCCCTTTGACAGACCCTCGGTGTTGAGTTTAAGTTTCGAGGACGAAACTTCTTTTAAGGGGGTAATGATGTAAAACCCCGAAAAATCCAAAGGTGTTGACCGTGACGTCGTTAGTAAATTATGTTTGATTCCGTTAATTGTTAAAGGTAATTCGTTTGTGTTTATTTATGCTGACACTTGAGCTCGTAGGATCGTTGAGGGACTAACAAAGGTATTTTGGTAATGTCACGTGTTATTATCATTATTATTTATATTATTAGTATTAGTAGTAATATCCTTATTAGTATTATTATAATTGTTGTGACGTGAATATTGTTATTTACGTGCTACTATGATTATTAGATGTGGTTATTATCAGTATTATTATTACGTGGGTATTATTATATGACTGTTATTATTATTATTATTATTATTATTATTATTATTATTATTATTATTATTATGATTTTTCAATATTAGTTTTACTACGTGATTACTATTGTTATATGATTAGTATTACTATTACGTGACTTTTAATATTATTATCATTAGTATCTCAATTATTTGTTAGTAGTGTTGGTATTATTAGAAGTAGTAATGTCATTAGTGGGATCTATCATTGTTGGTTGTTAGTAAATTATAGTAGAGATCTTAGCAGGGTTAGAGTTGGGTAAGAGTTAGGATTTTCGTTTCTGTTAGATTAGAGTTAGATTAGGGTTATTGTTAGTATTAGTGTGAGACTAAGTAGATAATTAAGCGGCTAAACCTAAACCCCCTCTAAACATAACTCACGCACACTTTCTCTCTCTCTCTCTCTCTTTCTTTTCTGCCGCCGCCCAACCACCAACGCCAACCCCTCAACCGCTGATCCACGCCGGAAACCGATCCCAGCAACCACCAAGTCGTCTCCCTCCTTCTCACTCTCGTTGTCTCTCTCGACCTCTTTCCCGTTCGCTCCACCGCACGCCTCGTGCCACCGCTTGACAACTGCGACACCACCATCGCCATAGCCGTCGTGTCCCACCAGACGCCTCGCCGCTGCCGTCGCAACCTCGAGAGATCATCGTCGCTGCCTGGACTCGCAAAGAGCAACGTTAATGTATTGCTGCTGCTGTGCGACGAACCCAAAAGCCGCCACCACCGATCTCCGACCAACACCTTGACCCACGCCCTCCTGCCGACCGACGAACCCACCGATGATCGCCGCTTTCTCCCGATCGCCGCTTTACTGACGCAACGAACACCCAACGTCACCCTTTATGTAAAACCCTAATCTTCATATTTTTTTTATGAGTTTTCTATGTACTATGTCTGTAGTATTATTATCATTATTGATTATGGTTTTCTTGAAATCTGATTTAGTAGGGTCAAGGGTGTGAATATTATGTGCATATATTCTAGTTAATGATTATTGTAGTTCTAAGTCTCGTTGTTACTAATATGTGATGTATATTGTTTATTCTATGTAAATCATGTTAGGGTCTTGTTAGTATTATCTCATACATGAATTAGAGTTAGTTTACCTTGTTAAATCTGAATTATTTGGTTATAATTGAGTATTAATACATGTGATAGTTTAAATAAAGTTGATTATTGTTTGAAATATATTTATGTACATCGTTCATAATTGCAAAGTGTAGTTATTTTGTATTTCTTTAGTGAAAGTAGGAATTTATTTTTTTAGTACTATGGTTTGAATTCTTAAAAAGAGTTTTAAAAATATTTCCTTCTGTTTTACAAAAATTTTATATTTATTATGTATATTAAAGTGCAAATATTTTGGAGTTATGTTACTATTATGCGATTATTACGTTATTATCAAGTTCTCTACCTAAAAAAGGTTTTAATTATTGACCATAAGTGGTAGCTTGTAGACCTTGGTTGGATTAAGTTAGAAACTTTAACCTTAGCCATTATTTTAGACCCAAGTTAGGACCCCGGGATCGAATGGTGAAAGTTAGAACCGAAATTATCGATTATATGGGAATCGGGATTGGGGCAGTTTCGATAGGGCGTAAAGAATGGGTCACCATAAATTGTATAGTCATCCGTTGACCGAACTGTTTAAGCTGGAGGTTCGTTAGGAGGTTAGCTTTTATAGGAATTGTACGGATCGAACGTTTGATTTGTATAACCCGAGTTATAATCTTTTTACCAGAACCTGTCAGATCTGGACCAATTGGGAAGATGGGTGTTTTTAGAGTCCTCCGGGACTGATATGGGCTTGGTCATCAACATAGAAGTTTTAGTAGACATCCTGAGGTTTCCGAAAAGTCCAGAACCAGACCCATAGGATGTTGGGAAGTCGAGTTGTGACCCGTTTTATGTGAATGTTACAATTTGTCCTCTGCTTGCTTTTATTTATGAAAATTTTTGAGTAAATTTTATGTGTGAACTTGTTATATAATTCCTTGAGTGTGTTAAGTGTAAATCATAAATGATAGGAACCTAAGTGTTCCTAGGGGATGGGTTAGGTAGTTGATAGTTGATACTAACTTCGTTAGAACGCGTTTTGATTAGATAATTATTCTTATTCTAGGCCCGAGTTAGTGCGTGACGATAGTGAGCTCAAGTGTGTTCTCCTTATTGCTGTACCGTGACGTTATTCAGGTAATTGTCTATGCTCTAATCCCCATCGGATGCTCTTTAAATGTGTTTTGATGTTTTATAATCTATTTTGAGAATTGCATCCCGAAAGGGGACTTTTGTGGAAATACGACCATCTGTTTTGATAATCTTTTTGATTCGATTGTGATCTTGGTTTATTTGAGTTGAGAAATTGGATGGTCTTTTCTTCGAAGTTTTGTTAATGGTTTTGATAACTTGGGATGGTTTGACTTGAGAGTCGTGAGTTGAGTTTGAAAATTGTATAAATAATTCAAGTGGAAACGTTAAGCAGGTTTCGGGGGATAACCTGTTGTGCAGGTGTAATAATCTGCAGGGTTATGGACCAGGAGATCAGAGCTTCCTTCCCTGATATAGGATAGTATTTTGATGCCTTTGGTAGGCGATATTATTTATGCCTTTGGTGGGCAATGTTCTTGATGCCTTTGGTAGGCGATATTATTTATGCCTTTGGTGGGCGATGTTCTTGATGCCTTTGGTAGGCGATGTTTTGATGCCTTTGGTGGGCGATAATATTTATGCCTTTGGTAGGCGATGTTCTTGATGCCTTTGGTAGGCGACGTTACTTTAAGGGATTTGGTATCCCGCCCGCAAATTAAAATATGGATTGGATGGGTTGAGGAAACAGTATGGGATTAAAGGTTTGTAAAATGTTTGATTCGATCCCTCTCCCCAAAATGAATTGAAATGAACTTAAACTGTTTTAAACGTTAGGGGTAGACATTATTGAGATTTCCCCCTCATTTTTGAAATGTTTTGTTTTCAGGTAAAGATCTAAATGCTGGGGACGGGAATTAGAAGTGAGGACGACGAGTCTAGAAGTCCTTGAATCTTTTTATATTGTTTTCATTATGAAATCTTAAAGTTTTGTTTTGAGTTGTTAGTAGTTACCGTTAGCAGACAGTTGTGTTTTCCTTTCTCGCCTTGTATTCCTTCGGGGATACGGCAGTGACGCCCAAACTAAATTTGAAGTCTTCCGCTAAGTTTTTTCTGTTAACGTTAGTTTGACTGTGACTTTTTATAATTGAATTTCCTGGGCGTTACACTACTAAACATAAAAAGCATAGTAAGGACGTTCGCACCCACGAGAATCAAATACCATCACAACTCAATCACGCTATTGAAAGATCAATAATTTCAGTTTGGTGGGTCATCGAGGATTCACACACCTATATCATTGCCAATAATCACAGTCATTCGATTTATCTCAACATCAATATCATCAAGACTGCCAACTTTCAAAATGGTCGCACGCCTAGCCATCCTAACCTTCTAACCATCCTTTTGGCCACGAACAACTCTACAAGTTGCTTCTTTGGTAAGCTTCCACTTAGATTTTGGCCCTGTTCTTTTCTGCGGTTGGCAAACTGCGGTGCCACAGTCTACCGCAGTTTGCCACAACGGCACAACCCGCCACATTTTACCGCAGATCATTATTTTTCTCTCTCCTCACTTTTCTCCTCTACTTTTTACATCTTCTCTCCTCATCTACTCCACATACCAATAACCCACAATAATTCCACCATACCCGCCACAATTCCACCACACCATTCCGCAAAATACCGCATAAAAGAACATGGCCTTTATCAACATGTTCTGTTTCCTCTTACCCTTAGCTTTACCCTTCGTCGAAGCCTCAAGGATGGAATCCTCAATATCAGCAAGTAAGTCATGCTTAGCCGCATCATCAAAGGATTCAATCGGGTTGCTAAGAGTACGGTCATTGTCAGCGTCGACTCCCTAACCCCTATCCACCACCCGATTGTTTTTGGGACCATTCAAAAGAGCATCCTTGTAAGTGAATTTGTTTGCATGCTTGTTGCTATCTAAAACAACATTAATAAGGTCCGTAATGGTTTTGCTAGAAGCATCCTCAAACCCGTCACAAACAGAAGCCTCAAGAGAGTCGGGCACAACCGTGTTATCATTCTTACTATTCTTTAACCCATTGTTAACCTCACAAGGAGACGAGATGTGCAAAGCATCCGAAACGAGAACACCACCATCATTCTTCTTGGGGATCCACTTCTGGACATATTTTGCAATAGCATGAGGTCTAACAGCTTGTTTTTTTTTATTGAATTTAGCCCAAGAAACAAAGAGCATCCTGTGATCAACAATTTTAAGGTTTATTTCGTTAATGACTTTTCTCTCATTATCCCTGTTTGCATATCGCACAAAACCAAATTTTCTACCATTTTTGCCAACTTTTGTGGGAATATACGCATCGATAACACCTCCAAACTTGCTAATCAAACTTTTGAGCCTCGAGTTGTCCATATTAATAGATAGATTATCAATAAAAAGGGAGTACAAGTATTTTATCCTTAACGGACATATTAGACACAAAAGCGCCAACCTTGAGGGGTACGTAAATCATTGACAACAACATCATCACTACTAAGCACATGGTTTTGATCAGGAGAGGTAGATAGCAACCCTTCATGAACCTCCCCCAACTCTTTCAACACATCAATAATTTCACAAACTCTAATCAAGGAGGCCCAACACACAACCTTTGAAGGAATATTCACCAAAGAATGGAGGAAATAAGACTCTCAAGTTCAAGTTTCAATAGCTTAAACCTATTAGGAATTTGGATGCTTAAATCCATAACTAAACTAATAGGGAATGAAACCCGAAAAACATAGCCAAAACCAATTCTCAGCAACTATGACCGAGACACAACAAACAAAAACACTCCCTACAAGCCCCCAAAGCCGACCTAGCACATGGGAATAAACCACCTGGAGACTTGAGCAAAAGCACCGCCCAGAAGGAGTTGAAACTGATGAGCAGAGAATCGATGGACATCAACCAGAAAGGGACTTCGACCTGTGAGCGAAAAGGCGCACAACCCAGGAACGAGAACTTCGATCTCCTAGAAAGTCAAGGATGGTGACCAAGAGCGTCCCAACAACTAGGAGCGGCGACCAAAGCAGTAGATCGGGGGTTGGGGAGGAGGCGAAAGCTCGGGATCTGAGAGGAGGCGAAACGTCGAGAGGAGAGGGGCCAGAGAGGGGCGTTGCCTGGTAACCGAAGCATCAACCTCTCAGGAGGCCGATGAGCGCCTCCTACGACCAGGAACGACGGTTGTGAATGGTGGGTCTGGTTTGGAGAGGAGGCAAAATTAAATGCACGTTGGGCAAAGTCTTCATGGCATTTAGTTTTGGCGCAAATCCTTGCTACATATGATTTAGCGATGTTTTTTTGATGTAGCCTTTTGTCTTGTGAAGCTGATCTTTTGTTGCTTTTATATTGCTACGCTGTTGTATTTTGTGAACTTTTAAGCTTTTTGACTTTTAGGCCATGTTTTTTTGTGCGGCGTGGTGCGGTGTGGTACCATAAGTCACTATAGCACTCAATATTCTGTCACACTTTACCAGATTTTACCACAATCATTATCAATATTTTTCATCACTTTTCTCTCTCCTCATTTTTGTCCTCTATTTTTCACATTTTCGCTCCCCACCTACCGCATCAACCACACTTTCCAGAAATTCACCATATCATTTCACACATTATCGCACTTTCCACAATTTTCACCACACCGCACCTTTTTCGGATGTTACCAACCGCACAAAAGAATAGAGTTTAATAAAAATAAAAAAAACTGACCGTAAATAGATTATCAGGCTTCAAAGTTGAGTGGCCCAACAACATCGGGCCGTGTTTCAAATTACGTCAAACAACTCATTCCCCTCCCCGACCCGACCCGACCCGTCAATCCAAACCCTAACTAAATCACCTTCTTCCTCTTCTTCTTCATCCATTGTCTTCCCCTAAAATCTCCACTAAACCCTAACCACTCCATCCTTCCTTCTCCTGCCCTCTTTCTCTCTGATTCTACTTCGCAGTACTACAAAAAATGATCAAGAGAAGGTTTTACAGACAAGACCATGGCGAGGGAGACAACGCTTCTTCCGATTCTTCTTCCTCTGATTCCTACATTGAAGCTCAGTCTTCCCCTGATTCCGACGCTGAATCTCAACCTCGACCCGACCCGGAACCCACTTCCGATGTCGAACCCGATAACGATGATGGTGATGGTGATGATGATGATGATGATGAGCGGCATGCTTCGTTGAGACTCCAGTTGCCTTCTTCGTCTTCTTCTTCTGGTTCTCTCTCTTTGCGCATTGCTTCACAGCATTAAAGTCTGTTTAATTTGGCTCATGATGTGATTTAATGTGTTCGTGGTGGGGTTCTGTGTTTGCAGGATACGAGAGTGAAGATAGCTCTGCTAATGAAATCGAAGCTGAATCTGCTGGTAATGACATTTCTTCCTGCATTTTGTTTGTTTTCTGGAAAGGGTGGAGTGAAATTGCGGTTGTGAATGTTAGTGGGTATGCTGGGTTTTTGTGTGTTCTGGGTGCTGGTTGATATGTGGGTGAGTTGAATGAATGGTTGCATGTTTGAGCTCATGAATCACCATTAATGGTCAAATGATGGTATCACTGACTTATGCTCAAATTTAGTCTAGTTTTGCTTCAGAAAACTTGTTCCTGGGTCAGGGATAGTAGGGATATGTAGCTGTCCTGGTGACTATGCTGCCATGAATATGGAGATAGTGCAACAAAGTCTTTATCTGTTTGTCACTGACTCCATAACTTGAAATAAGGTAGCATGACAAAATTTTCATCAATCTCCCGTTGAGGCTTATTATTTATCGGTGCCTTCTTATCTTTGGGGCAAAGTATAAGAAAAAGAAAGTCGGGATATGGCTATCTCCTCTGGCTGGTTAATGTGTTCAAACCTCAAAGAGACAGGGTCAAGCATAAGCAGTAAAGGGAACTTTTACAGCAGTCCATTCCTAGGTTCCGAAAACTATTCCTTTAATGAAGTGCTTAATCTCTGCATGTACTTGTCATTGGCTAGCCCTTGAGAGCTGTGGTAGCTGCGTATAGTGGACGCCCGAGTATGGAAGGATCATCCCTAGACTTACTTTGCTAGTGCCTTTCTCCTTTTTTAGTGTTTAGAGAGTTCTTGATTGACAGGGCTGTGCTTTGATTTATGACTATTTCAAGAGGAAAAAGTTGCATCACTGTCTAGAGCTTGGTTGGACTAAACACCACCTCCCCCCCCCCCCCCCCCAAACAAAAAAGTAGATGTGAAATTATCTGCCTTCCCCCTTGGAATAGGTATGTTTGACACAAAGAATCAAGATTTTCATGTATATTACTATAAGACGATGCTCTGTAGAAATAAAGCTTTTAGAAGAACTCTTTTGGTTTAAATGTCATTACATCATGATGCATGTGTGCTGATAACGATCACAGTAGTCTAATGATTGTGGAAATCTTCCAACTTTTTTCTAATGAGAAGAATGTGAACAGGTTTACCTACAAATGATGATGACATTGATTCTGGGAAGGATGAAGAAAAAATTGATTCTGGGAAAGGCCAACCTATTGCAGATGATATTCCAAGCTGCATTTTGAGAAGCAAATCGGTTTTCAAGTGCAGACTTTGTCCAAAAATTGTTTGTTTGAACATGGAGACTCTGAGGGCACACCTCCAATCCAAGGTTTGACACATCGTTCTCTCTCACGTGTAAACTGTTGTTGGCCAATTTGCAAAATCCGCGCATCATGCTTTCAGTTGACCAAACATTTGACTTGATTATTTCTGTATAATTCATTCAGAGGCATTCTAGGTCCGAGAAATTGCTGAATGATGGAAGGTTGAAGCGTATTCTCAACAGTGATGGTGAGGAAGAAGTTCTGTCTGACGAGGATGGTGAGACTCACGCCGAAAGACATGCTAGAATTGTTGCTTTGGCCCAGGTTTGTCCTTTCTTTCATGGATGCTCCTGTTTCCCTAAGAGTGTGTTTGGTAGAATCTCATGATACGAGGAAATTGTTTTACAGTGTTTGGTTCACATCTTGAAATTTTTGGGAAAGTATATAGAAAGTGTAATTGATTTTCCATTTCAGACCGTAAAATCTTCACTTACCCCTCATGGGAAAGTTGTCCCTGAGCTACACGGTAAAATTATGGGCCCCGCCTTAAATATTTCTCCTTCATGCAAGGTAACCAAATATGGGGAGATTTTGCAACCAAACACTAGCGGTGGCAATGTGACAAAAATGTTGTTTTTGCATGTAATTCACAGAGCAATCTAAAGAAGAAAGGGAGAGGCCGGCAGCGACAAAGGGAAAGGTTGAAGAGAAAGGTAAGATTTCTACAAATCCTTCATTAATGATAGTCTTGTATTTACTGATCCCATCCAGCAAATATAAAGGTAACATCTCATTCAAACTGCAGAAAGAGAAGAGTTCTTCTGACATACCGAACTCTGGACAGAAGAAAGAAAACCGCGCCAAGAGAAGACGGAAAAATGAATGATGTTTTGAGGCAACTATCCTGTGAATCTTTGCCTCAAGCCGCAGAGACAAGTGTAGTGAACAGCTCTCATTTTTCGAAAACTTTTCTCTGCGAACCGGTGTATCTGACAACTCTGGTTGCAAGCTTGCTAGTTTAGTGTTTGATACTCATGGATAGGAACTCACTAGTACAACAGAAAAGCTACAAGTGGTATGATAGTTTCAGACCTTTCATTGTTTGTAATTCAGCATTTTGGCCCCAATCCTTTTGGAATTTGAGTCGTTCCATGTAATTTTTTTTGGAAGGTTTAACACAAATCTCCTTTCCATTCAACACGAACTGTGTCGTCCAAGTTGAATCTTACTGTCCATTCATGTCGTGGTGTTTGGTAAAGAGGTTATTGATTGACTTATTGCAAAAATTGGCTTATTGAGGAGTTTGGTCAAGTCAAATCGACTGAATAGGCGTATGGTAGGTAACCCATTTAGGCCCCGTTCTTTTGCGCGTTACGTTAGATTGCGTTAAGTTGCGGTGGAAATAGTTAAAGGGTAATGGTAATTTGCGGTATGTTACGGTAGGTTGCGTTGAGTTAATTCACAAAAGAATGGGGCCTTAATTGATTGTTTGGCCCCAATAAACCAATTCCAGTAGGTTGAAAAGAACAACCACTACTAAAAGTGATTTTTTTGTGGGAATGACAATTTTATCAAAAAGTTGTCCAAAATTACATAAGATGTCATACTAAAATATTTGAGACATATTATGTTAAATATCAACAAATACCTTACTCAAAACCAACTAATCTTTCCAAACAATCCATCCAAACAGCTACAAAAACAACCCATCCAAACAACTAATAGTCAATGTCAAAAGGTCATGAATTCCTTAAGAGCTACCACAGAGGTTTATTCACAATAACGATCAGAGCACTAATAAAGCGAGCAAATGCTACAATGATACTCGTGCCTTCCAGTTTGTTGAACCTAAACCCTAAACCCTAAAACCCTAAACTCTAAACCCTAAATGCTCTACTACAAAATGACATGATTTAAAGTCGATAAATGGTTTGTTGAACCTTCCAGTTTGTACACACTCTAAACAATATACCACTACAGTATATGAAAGAATCAACAAGAATTGTTAGTAAGGAAACCCATCTTTCACTAATAAATCAAGGTTATGCTCAGATTTCTACAAAATGAGCTCTAAAATCATAACAAAAGCTTCATATACACATACAGGCTTAACAGTTAACAAGGATCTCCAGATGAAGACAGCATACTTTATGCTACAAACAAAACTCACCTTCCTTGACCCTGTGAGCCCAGCAAAATTGGATGCACATCTAACTCTCTAGGTGGTACACCTGGTATTTCCAAAAGAATTCATCTGACACTATACACTGCAATTCACTGTACAATTTCATGACAAAACATACATGCTTCTCGCCTAGCGGGCACCTTTTACATCCATTTTTCGCGTCTGAGAATGAAACATTTCAGCAATATCTGCAGATGTACTGCAATCTTCTGGTCTTTTATCTGAACGACATCGAACAAATCTAGGAAATCTGATAGATATTCCCCGCGAAGGATGAACAAGGCCCACTGCAGCCTTGTGGTCAGGTGATACTGTGAAGTCAGCACCTCTTATCTCCCAAATCAATTCGGGTGAAAACCACATATTTGGGGCTTCATCTGTTCGATAATACAAGGGCTTCTTTGACAATATCTTGTCGCCCGAGAAGAAGTCTTTCATCTGTATAGGGTAAATTATTTGAGTCACAGATAATTATACGGAAGTAATGACTACACTTCATGTCATATAAAAGAGACAGTTGCAGTGATCTGTTTAAAGGAAGAAAAATTAGAAATTTGGCTTCACATCATGGTAAAAATTAGAAAGATACATTCTAGATGCACAAGAGTGCTGGATTTGTGTTTTCTTCTTTGGAAAAGACAAAAAAAAAGGGGGGGGGGGGGTGTTGAATGTTGAACACCGTTATCTTAGACCTTGCTTATGCACAGGAGACTCTGGACCCATCTATGTTTATATCATACTAGAACATGTCACTCCCAGCTAGGTTAAATACAAGTCGGTTGTATATCAGGTTTGGGTAAATATGAGTCGGGTGTATCTCGGGTTCAAGTGAATACAGGTAAAATATCATGAAGTTTATAAAGACACGATCTACATTCTTAAAAGAAGATGGTTTAGCAAATAATAGGATATGTTAACAAGAAACTGCTGGAATTACCTCCACATAGAATGAATCAGAAAAACCCGACATTACACGGCATACGCTTTCAAATTCCTCCGTGTCTGGATTATAACAAGCCATTAGGAATGGACTGTACCTGATAAAATGAAACAAAACAAATAAATATCACATCGGTGAATTTGAGCATTTGTGGTATGTGCTCTGCTCAAATAAGAGCATGACATCAAAAGCGGTTCACTGTCAATGGAAATTGGAGAATGAAAGCCTAGCAATGATTGTTGTCCACTTGATGAAGAATGAGGCTTAATATAAAGTTGTATGCAGTGAAATATTACCAGCCTGCTTTTCTCCCATTTCCATACCAAGCACCAATAGGAACCAAATCAAGGGAATCACCCACTCCATCCACATAATCTCGCTTCACCTTCAAGGGCACATTTTTTTTTGTCAGGATTTACGTAGTGTCAAAATAGTGGACACAAACATTCTGATAAATACCTTCAACCATGAGTCGGCACGCTTTGAAGCACAATAGCCAGCGTCCACATCTAGCGATTTAACCATAATTCCTTCACAGGAAGATTGAAATGCATCTTCAAAGAAAGAATTTATCTTTGTCAAGGTGGCTTCACACTCTGGATGAGCATCACCTGCTTCTATCTGAGAAACAGGAGCACATTGTCATATAGACAATAGCAAACAGATATGCAAATTGGATGGATAGCAAAGGCAAGAGTACCTACAGTTATTTGCTTTGCATATTCAAAATAACCAGGCTTTTCATCTCTAAACAGATCCTTCATGCCTGCGTATTTTGGTAGTAAACAGCTTAAAGCATACTATATTTCCATAAAGATTTTTTTTTTCCGTGGTGAACGAAATGAATCAATCACAACACCCAAGAAAAAAGCGAAAAAAAACCATCCATACATTGCCTTCTTTTCCGGAGAGAGAAATCCAGCAGCCTGCACACGTAATGTATTTGCATGTCAGCAAGAAAATTCCTTTCTTGAATGCTTCAGGTGATGTTGTTCTGAATAGAATATTAAATTCAAGACTCAAGCTAACACACCAAAGCAAGTGACAATCAAGCAATGTTCAATGATCTCGTGCATGAGAAAGTCACTCCTTCCAGTTTGCATGCACAAAATGTTGGACATTGAGATGGCAAGAACGAGTTGATATACATCATTCAAAAAGGACAAATGTATGGATATATGACGTTAAAGAGGGCAGAGAACTGGGGGATCCAGAATGGACCCACATGGCTCCCATGGGTATCACAGTCACCCATTAACAGGGGAAAAAAGTTGAAACACCGGTGTAAAAATGCTAAAATTTTATCCAATTGACACCCATAAATAAGTAATTAACACTTCCAAAACCCTAAGAAGCTCAAGAGAGAATGCCCCTGCACAAAATTTATGGATCTGTGCTCAACACCACCTGATAAAACTAAACATAGCTCAATTACTTAATATTCCTAAACTAAGCAAGGAGATAAATAACCAAATTACTGTTCCATTCAGTTTTCCAACACACACATGCTTTCAGAGAGATAACTAAACCCAGCTTCTTCTTGAATTTTTATTAGTAAACAAGTTCCAAATTCAGTCAAAAACCTTAGCTTAGTTGGCAAGGTTCACATATTGATGCACACATTTCTCAGCAAGCCATTCACAGGCAGCTCACTTTTAATGAAATTTTCATCATGTCACATTTAGTCATAGGCCATCTGGTGGCTTATAGATGAGCACCAAATGTTCACAAATTGCAACTATGACTTCCGAGAGTAAGAAAGTTTCAGTATAGTTAGATACCGTATTAGATAAAAGAGCCAGAAACTCAGTTGCATAAGTAACATACTAACAATTTTCTAGAAAGAAGAATTTGAAAGCTTACTTCTCTCCATTGGCAAACATGACATCAAATGCTTGGACACAAATGTCAACCTGCAACCCCACGGTTATAAGAAAACAATCGAAAAGCCAAAAATGCACAGCTAAAAAATGTTTGCTATGAAGTTGAACAAATCACTCAAGGTTACTGAAGTAGAAGCATATTGGATCCAACCTTTATTGTATCCAAGGTTACTGAACCTTTGCTGCCTCTCTCTCGTGTAGACAGTTCTTGAAAGGACAAAAACTTACCACCATTCTTGCGATCAATTCCAACAACCTGAAAATTGAATGTTCTTCACCTGAAAAGGGGGGAAACAAAAGAAAAAAGATGCAGGGGCAAAAAGGAAATAGCTTCTGGTGCAACATACTACCTCAGCATCCATAATGAAAGACACTGCAGAAGGTTTACATAAATCCTGAATAATATGCACTAAATCTGGAAATCTGGAAGTAGTCTCATCTCCGTTTCTCGAGAAGATACGTACTGATCCATCAGCGAGTTTGTGAATTTGGGCACGTTGACCATCATACCTAGACAAATGCGGACAAATTAAGAGATACGGGAAGGTGCATTGAGGAGAACTTTAATGCTTTCACAGACCCCTTTGCATGACACTTCCAAACTTCACATTGAAGAGTATCATATAACTTAAGAAAAGCAGATCTCATATACACAAAACATATTCTGCAGCCAATCAGCTCAACCACAACACTTCAAGCTTCCGCCTCCACACACACACACACACACACAAAAAATTGAAAAAAGAAAAAAGAAAAAAGTGACTAAAATACCAGCAATTTGGCGGGGGGGGGGGGGGGATTTGTCTGTGAAAACACTAGTTTCTAAGATAGCACATGACATTGATTATTGTCTTCAGTGTATTTGGTCAAATAGATACATGACGTGTCTTTACTTTCTAAGAATACCAGGCGTATTTGGTCAAATAGGTACATAACATTGATTATTGTCTGACTGTATATAGTGGGATCATCCACATTGGGTGGTTACTTTCTACAAGGAGGTACATAACATTGACGTGTCGTTACTTTCCAAGAATACCACCTAATCTGGATGATCCCACTATATACAGTCAGAAGCACTAACAAATCTACAAGGAGGTACATAACATTGAAGGACAGTAACACATCAATTTGAATACACTTACTTGTACTCACATGTGAAGGCTTTATTTTGGAACAACTTTAGTGCTTGTGCAACCCCATTGGTTATCCTATCAAACAATGGACAAAGAATCAACAAATGATCTACATAATAACGTAGAAGAAATAAAAACAATCAAAGTTACCAACAAAAGAACTTACTTAGCAAGCATAGGCCTGATAGGAACGCCTGGTACCATATTTAACGTTGTAGTTGAAAACTCAATGCCTTTGCTCATAAGAGAAGGAACCAACACATCCTTAATAATCAATGAGCACAATGCACATCATTAGCACAGCAGGACATAAGAGCAGCTTGTTCAAACTCCCATCTAAATCACTACCCTCTTTACTTTTCACAAACACAAAGAAGAGTAAAATAACCAACAGTGCTATTTTAGTTGAACTATGCATTAAAAAGGAGGACAAGCATTTTGATACACATGGAGTAAAACAGTCTCCAAATAGGAAAAGGAAGTTGATTACTACACATCAAGGTTTAACTATGTAAGTATGTAGTCACTCTTTAAGTGCACATTCAGATTGACTTAACCAGTTGTGTAAAGAAATAAAGCTCAAATACTAACAGACAACACAAACAAACACACTTCAAAGGTGAGGAAAAGCACCACTTACCAAGACAGGAAGAACATTATAAGCTTCAATGGCAGCAGCGGAAAGGCTCTACACAATAAGCAAACACACATGAAATCAGCATAAAAATTGGACTGCAAGACTTCCAGGATGGAGGACTACTCCTGCTTCTGTAACAAGAGCACCAACATCCAGAAAGCAGAAAGAACTAACATTTATCACTATCAGTTATATATTGAAGCATTCTGTTGCAATGATCGAATCGTGATAAATCACCCAAAGCATAAGTGTGAACAGCATTCAACCTGAAGCAGTTCCTTTGTATTTTTCACAGCTCCTACAACACACGGAAGGGAATTCAAAGCAACCGCCTGAGCCAAAGCTGGGAGAATAGTCCTCATCATGGCTCCAATGCGGAGGTTCCTCACCTGTAAACAAATGTTCATATTATCAACATGATTCTAACCCTTAGACCTTAGTCCCATACCCTACACACTTTTAGAGAAAGACAGCTGATCTCCAAAAGCAATGTGATTCTGATATGGGCCTGCACGGAGAGACAATCACACGGTCTAAATTTCATCTGAAAACGTAGAATCACAGTACAACTCACCAGAGTTCTAACAAGAAATTTCATCTCCTTTTCTCGACAAGATCGCATTAGACCGACAATCAGACCTTTTCTCCGAGCCATGCTCCCACTTCCAGTCTGTACACTGCAGAATTACATTGTAAAGCAACAGAAATGAATATGTTTTAAACATTAAAAGCATTCTCAACAAAACCACCCAGCAATTTAAGAAAGACAAAGTAAGAAACCAGGACAATGTTCCGAAGATTTCTAAAGCTTTCTCTACCATTTCAATCAAAAGGTCCGCAACAGACAACTTTAAATCAATACATCCTCTAGATATATTCTCCGTCCTTGTTCCTTGAGATAAGCATTAGCATCGATTTACCAATGTTCCAACAATATATTGCTGGGCAGGCCATTGCTGGCATTCTACAATACAAGCATAATGATACCATTTACAATCTTACCTAATTTTCCGAAGTGCAGCATACACGTCTTTGATCAATAGTGGTGCAGGAGGAACAAGAAGTGATTGTGTCTGACGGAATTCTTGTGCAACATCACCTAAAAACGAGTACAACACATGACTATAATGTGGAGACACTTATGAGGAGAACAAGTATTTGATTTTACCTACCCAGATCACCTAAAGTGCTGTACATCTCTCTTATCTTAGCTCTGTTTGTCCCACATGCCTCTTCAATGGCAGATGCCACCAAACTTCCACCAATGTTCAGTTGCTACACTAACAATGAGGAAACAGGTTAAGAATGTATTGTAACAAGACGAAAGCAACCTGCCACGCTTAAACCAACTAGCTATCAGAGAACACTGCAGTGTCCTCAAGTAAACTACGATTGTATATCAATATATGGAATCTAGGTGACTAAAAAAAAAAATATGAATCTATAAGTTATATCATGAACATAAATCATATCAACATCCACACCAAAGGGGATAAACAAACTAACCATATTTTCATGGTCAGCCGCAATCTTATTCGTGCAGAGGTAGACAGCAGGTAGAACATCCTCAGGAGACAAAGCCAGCAAGCTGCAAGATAAAACAAATGACAGAAATTTACTCCACATATGAAATAACAGAAATAAACAGCAGGTGAAGTGAGATGTAACAAATATATGGGCACTCAAACAGGAGACACAGTTTTTCATTTGTTTGTATTTAATAAGGATAAAGGAGGAACACACATGCAACACAGACGCATCACATCACCTTCTAAACATATTGCAAAGCATAGAGGTGACCTTTATCTTGCCCTTTTCACTTTCAACGAGCTCAAAAGTACGTGCCAGAAGTATATAAGGAGCAGGTTGACCATGCTTCCAGCAAGCTGAAGACACATCCCAAAAGTCGCCAAGATTTTAACATGAAATTGCAGAGAAAGAAACTTTCTTTTTTCCCTTGGTGAAAAAGAATGAGCTTCAGGGCTAACCATGCTCGATGGGAGAATACTTTTCTGGCGGTAATGATATAAAGCCAGTGGCAATATTGTCAGATGGTGATTCTTGGTCCACCTGAGAAACCCAGTTAACCGGTTCAGCAGAGACCCCTTTACCACATGATTTAGTAGCTTCAAAGGATTCTGATTTGATAGAGTTACTGATAGTCTCGTTTTCATCCAGTTGTACTTTGGGACTGTTATAATACAAGTCCAGTGCGACTTCAATGCTCCCTCCAGCCTTTTGTATCAGTTCAGCAGCATAACTTCTCGTTGATTCACTCTTGTCATTGATGATCTGAATAAACTGCTCTAATTCTTCTTGATAAGGTTCGACAGAAGGAACTACAGACAAATTCTTATCTGTGGTACACTTCCCAGGCACAGAGCCAGGATTGCTTCCCTTAGAAATATTGCTGTTTTTACTGAAAAATTTTGTTATCGTAGATTGTTTAATGCCGCTAGGTTCAACACTTGAGTTAACTTTGGCCTTCTTCTTCTGTTTACTCTCAGTGTGTCTCTTCCTTTTTCCAGGAGAAACACTACTCCCAACTGACTGCTTCAAGGGGGGAAATTTGGGACTCTGAGTAGGCAACTGCAGCATTTTGGGAGCACTGCTTTCAACAGTTGTCAGTTTTAAAAGTGGCGGGCAATCAACTTTCGAGTCTGATTGGGATGAAGAAAGAGAGTTTGCACTCTGCTCGTGGAATTCAGTTTCATTTTCATAGAAATATGACACAGCGTCAACAACATTTTTACCGGAGTTTTTAATCAGCTCTAAGATCTGATCTTCAGAAACCCAAAAGGGTAAACAATCACGTAGCTCTCGCGTGATCTCTTCTCTTTCCTTATCACTCAACAATGCAAAGTCCTGTGAACCAGGCTCACTCAAAGAAGTGGAGGGGCACGAAATTGGATCATCAAACTTTGCATCCCTCTTATCAATCTCCCCCTCTCTTGATTCCAATCCCGTCTCTTGATTGGTTGCACGGAAAAACCCCATTAAAAACTCCTGCTTATTTGCCATTTCATCCATCAACCCAGCAAAATGCTTCTGTATCTTGGCAACATCTTTACTATCCATATCATCCACATCAGAACCCACTGTAGGAATCACCTTCTTTGGCTTCAAAATTTTCACATATTCTCTGAGCTCACTGTAGTTTGAATGCTCACTGTATGGCACAAGATGAATTTCAAACATATCTTTGGTTCTAACAGCAAACTTGTTTTTCTTTACTTCATAAGTCCACCCAGTAGGAACAAATCCCACAACCCTAGAGTACCCCTTCTCGACCATAATTTCCTTCATCCTCACGAAATTAGGCCGAAAATATGGCCAAGTCTCACCCAACACATTCCACCCAACAACATGAACATCAGTACTGGTTTCCTCATTTGTAAAAATGTCATCATCTACATAACCTAACACCCTCAAAACCTCCCTTTTCTTGCTATCCACATATAATTTACGTCCACAACGACGCGAAATTTCAAGCAAAATCCTTTCCTTTCCAATAACATAAGTTGCAACAAGAAACAGCACACTCTTATCCTCAATTCTGTTATCACCCCCAATCCTCTTTATCGCTTCAACAACATAATCAATCGACTCCTCTTGCGACGGAAACACAAATTTAGGGTTACAGTAAGTAGTATCAAGAAACACAGCATCACAGCCAACGTATTCACTCAAAGCAGGTTCCAATTTCATCGATTCACAGTACCTAAAATCTCCCGTATGAACAAACCTTTCAAATTTTCCACCTCCAACAGGAACCCTAAACAAGAACTGAACCGCACCAGGACAGTGATTAGCGTCAATTAGGGTTACCTCGCAGCCGTCGATGATCACCATCCGGTTCATCGGAAGTCCGACGACGAGGTCCGGAGAGACCCCGAGAATGCCGGTGACAAGGCGGCGCGTGGTGTCGGAGCAATAGATTATGCCCTGAGACCACGCCGGAGACAGGCCGGAGTAGTGATCGGAGTGGAAGTGGGAGAGGAAGTACGAGATGGAGAATTCGCCGGCCTTGCGGAAGCCATCGACGACGAAGCGAGTGTTGGGGATGAGCTTGAAGAGGGGGAAATCGGAGGGGACAGGAGGTAGAGAGCAGGGAGAGTCGGAGTGCGGTGCTTTTTGAGATTGAAGGTAGAGGTTGGAAGTTGTTAGGGTTAGGGTTTCCGTTGACATCGCGGCGGAGTTCGCGGTGGCTACTTTCGCATTGGTGTGGAGAGCGGCGGAACACGGCAGTTGGGGTTTCGGCTTTCTCGCGCCAAAACCTGGGTCTGTAAGTACCCGCTGCCGTCGGCCGCCTAACGATAACGACGAGATATTAGTAGACTTTTACTCACTCCGTTACATATTAATTATTATTATTTAGTTGGCTGTTTTAGTTTTTAATATTATTTTTAATTGATAATTTTTTATGCGATATCTTATTAGTAATTGTAATATTATAATTTTAAGATATTATTTTTCGTTACGAATCTAATGATAGAACATTTATATATAAATCATTGTATATATTAAAAAATTTAAGGTCAAAATTATGAAAATTTTAACTAAGCAATTTTCAAATACGACAATTAATATGGAACACGGAAGTATTTGATTGTTGTTATGGATGGGTTTAGAATTTTTAGCTAATTATCACTAAGTTACACTAAAAATATTTTTTTTGACTGTAAATTTACATTCAAACTAAAATGATTAAACCCTATTCTTGGAGAAAACTATTCAACTTAATTTGTGTTACCTACCTTTATTCATTTTCACTTATCAAAATCTATCAACATTGATCCAATTTTATTTAACTTTATTTATCCAAATTTATTCTACCCACTAATCCATAATTGACTAGTCCAGCAAGATTAAAGACTCAATGACCAACTAATCTATCTAGGGTTTAGGAAAACTCAACATTAGAACTCATAAACATTCACCATTGTAGGGTTTAAGGCAATAACAACAACAAAATCAACAATAAGATATGAACAAGGATAAAGAATTTCACCACCTTGAACAATGACCTTCCATAGATGTATAAAGGATAACCACCAACACCTAAAGAGAAACCCAAAGAACTCACCAAGATTGTGAATTGTGATAAAGAAAATACCATACAACCTTTTAAAGAGAACACTCTACTAGCACCAGTGCACCACCATTGAAATGGATAGAGCAAGAATGAAGATTTTGGGGAGGGTTTTCAAATACCCAAGAAGAATTTATCTTCAAAGTGTTTACAATATTCATTAAAAAAATGTCCAAGTTGTGTTCTATTGAGAGCTAATACAATATAAGGAGGCGGGGAGAAAGAGAACCGGTCGAAAACTAAAAAAAAACGCGTGACAGGATTAGGCGTGGCTGGCCTCTATCACCTAATCCAGAGAGTTGGGGTAGGAGGAGAAGGTGAGGGGTAGTTGGTGCCAACCTAGTGCAACCAGCTGGCGTCTTTCTTATACTTCTTATGCTTCTTCTAATCCAGTCCAATACATCAAGAGTAACAGATGTTCAAATCATTCTCTAACTACAAAATTTCTTAAAGAATCTTTGTAAATATAGGAGAGTGTATTTCTTATGTTTCTTAGTGAATTAAGGATTCCTTAGACTAATCACTAATTCATAATCATTGGCAAAAAAACCCTCTCATATTGCATCATTTAAGTGATTTTTTTTTCTTTTCAATGTATATGAAGTGACAATTTTAATTTCGTAAAGATTGAGTGACTGTTACGATAAAGTCCGAACAAGTTCGATTAGCTATCAATATTTAAATCTTGGGGAGGATGATACACCTCTTCATTATCATTACATAGTGCATCACTAGAGAATAAAACTTTTACATTTAAGATTCTATTTTCCTAATTTTCAACCCTTGTTCCAAAGAACAATACTTTTATTATGATAATTTTTCTCTAGAAACTATAATGTGACACTCTTTTTTTTTGATAATTAAAGGTCAAAAGACCCTTTTATTCAAAAGACACAAAGTGTCATTAAAGCAGCATACAACGAAAAATGACATCGCGCCACCACTACTAAACTGACAATCCTCTATGACCAAAATCTATCCTTGAAAGATACATCAAAGATAAATTTCTTCAAAGAAAATCTGAAAATTGAGAATCAGAAACTGAGATCCAACACCACCATCAACAAGAGTAATTCAGAAAGACTAAAATGACAAGAATGAGACCCTAGAAATTGGCATCATAAACCAAACAGAATACAAGAATGATACCCTCCACCCACAATTTGACACTCATACAAGAAATAAATACGGTATCAAATAAGTTAAACCAAGCTATACTATAAAATATAATTATGATTGAGACCTAGCTAGTTCATTATTGAATAAACCATGTATAATTCAGGTGCATTATTATGGGAGAATCCAAATGAACTAAAGTTTAGTCACATTCCAACATAACTGTACGTACTATGAACCATGACTATAATACGATCTTCACAAATAACGACACTCCAAACAGTACATAAAGGAAGATGCCACTTTAATTTTCTTTTAATTAGTGATTTAGATTGTTTAATGTGAGTGCCATCAAGCTAGAACTTAGCTTATATTTTGCTGTCCAATAAATAAACAATACTCCCTCTGTTTTGTTTCATCAGTCATTATTGAAAATTGTGTCAAAACTTTGACCATTAATATTTTAATTTGGACAATGATTCATCATACGAAATTGATGTCATTAGATTCGTAATAAAAAATACTATTAAAAAAGTATAATATTATATTTTTTTACAAAACATTTATATTATAAACTATTGATTAAAAATTGACATTAAAACCCATAAATGACAGATAAAAAAGAACGGAGCGAATAATTCGATAGGAGATCGATCCAGCATGACCACTGTACGTTCACAATTCAACGAAAAAAGGCTGTTGGCTTTATTCTCATGAAGAGTTGAATAATTAATTGTCTCTCCTTTATTAACAAAAAAAAAAAAAAGGTTTAGGTGAGTTGGATTTGGCATCACATTAGCCCATGGTATCTCTTTATTACTACTTGTTTAAACACTCGCGACTATATTTACATTTTTTCCCGATTATTCAAAGTTCAAAGGGTTGAAGGTCTCATAACAAAAGTTGCAAATAAATAGCAATACATCAAAATAAATAAGATTCATTAAAACAAATCAAAATTAACAATAAATTAAATAATAATTAAGATTTATCCATCAAATTGTCATCCAATTATTTTCTTGTCAGTATTCTATGACAGTTCTTACATGTTTACTCATTTATTAATTAGTTGCTCACTTCATTTGAAATCCAGTAGTACTAGACTTGCCAATGGGGCCATTAAGTCGGATATTAACTTTGAGCAATTGAGTTATTGATCATATTTGGATTAATAATGTTTAAGTTGGTTTGAGATTTTTTTGGGTCAAGTGTGTTTCAGGTGGCTAGAATTCTTGCTTGATTAGCTTGTCTTGTGAAAATAAACACTTTTTAATAGGTAAGTGGTATAATTTATTGGGTCCTATTTCAAGGGAATCACCCAACAGGTTTATAGCGGACGAGAAATAACAATGACAAGGGTTCAAAGTAGGGCCGCTCTCCTACGCATAACATTCTCCGAAATGGTAAGGGAGAATGCCCTTGAAGGACAGGCATAAGAGACGGACCTCTTGGCATACGAACAAAAGGTGATATACAATTTTGATGAAAAATAGATTCGGGTGGTTTCTATTCATATTTGGTTTATGGTCCTGGTCCTTTAAACAACTAATTTCGGCATTTGCGGTCCATATGCGGGACGGGTTAGTTTTGCCTTGTTTATATATTAGAGTATATGTTGTTCTTTTGTAATTTACCTTAGCTACTATAAGTCCAAAATTAAATAATATCTAAAATCTTGGTTGCTAAAACTAATCTAATTAATATTTCATGCTTTCAAAAATTATAATTTAGTTAATAGTTTACGATCTTTGATGAGTAATTTGACCATCAATTTTTTTTTTTTAAAAAAAAATTGACCGTATGAAAGTATATTATAACCACAAATTTACAATAATACTACCCAGTATTTATTAATAAAATCTTGGTCAAAATTTACTAATTAACTCTATCCTCAAGAATCGGTTATAGATAATATTTTTGTAATGTACAGAGTATTAATAACCAAACTATATTTGAGATAATCAAGTCATTTATCTGATTGGCACATATTATCATATTGAAAAACTGTTATGAACATTGAATACTCCCTCCGTTTCATATTAATTGACACTTAAACTAATTTTTTTTGTTTCAAATTATTGTCACTTTCCATTTCTCAATACTTAATTTAATTAATTTACCTTTAATAACTATCTTAACTTTTTACTTTTTCAATTAATAAAAGCTATTATTACTCACATTCTCTCACTACTTATACCTTGATATCCGAAAAAACACATTGGAAAATAATGTTATTTAATGATGTGATTAGTTTTTTTAGTTAAACATTGGTATGTGAAAATTTTAAAAATATGTCAATTAATATGGAACGGATGGAGTATTTGCTCAGAGAATTGCTCAGAGAATAATTGCCTTGGAATGAAGATTATGAGAGAGATTAAGAGAATAATGTTGCAATGATTTTTGATAAGCATGCACGATTTGAAGTTCTTTCCTTGCAAATAGTTATAATAATTGACTAATCCACCGGCCTAATGATCTTGGTCATGTGAATACCTACAGTACCTGCATGTTGCCATCTTAATTATATATTTCCATATTATTTGACTCGCAAATTTTGTGTTTAATTTATTGACTTGAAAATTCTAGGAATCTTAATTAAGCTGTGTATATGAGATGCATGGTATTAGGTAAGTCAAATGATGAATATTTTCTTATGACTTTTTTTTTTTGAGGAAAACACTACATTATATATAAAATTTGTAAAACGTTTCCTTGTTAGGAATTTAGGAAGACTTTAGCGATATAGATATATTAATCATGTGTATGTACAGATATATTTACCAATATATGTATTCTCACATTTTGTATATCTTCTCTTTTTAATAAGCTCGTTGATATATTATATATAGAGTTTATCTAGGTAGATATTATATATATCTTCTCACATTTTGTACTTACCTTTTTATAAAAAAGGTATAAACATACCAATGTGCATTTAGGTTCTATTTAGCATGCAGTAAGCAACGTTTAAATTGTAACGCTGAATGCTCTTTCTATAGAAATGATAAATTTTTTTTTAAATGCAAAGTTTCCCTCATTGGCAAATTTGCATGGGGGGTGGTGGTTCCTTGGGCAGCCTATCAAGGCCAAGCACAGAAAAGTCATGCTAATTCATGAAAAGATAAGATGGAGAAATAGTTTTAATGCATGGATTAACAAAATTGTTTCATGATAGAATCATACCATGTCAATATTTTTGTTTAATTGAACTTTCTCAATTTTCTAAAATTTATTTTTTTAGCGCTAGCTATGTTTTGTCCTTTAAGTAACTCTAGGTATATGTTGGGCTGCGATATCTCTTGTCTTCTTTTTCTAATATGTACATAACATTTTTTTCTAATTAAAACTCTGCAGGTTATTCTCTATTTTTCCGAATCTCCATATCTGTCAACCGTCATAGTAGGAGATTTTTTCTTTCTAGTTCTATCTCGAATCCTTTACAAGTATGTTGAACCCCCCTTCATCATGTGAATAACCAAGTACGTAGTTGCTGTCTAATCTCTTTGCGAGACTCCATCCAACATGGTTCGTGAAAAGTGGGCAATTCTTTCCATAGTTTGAAGTGGTTGAAGATGGGTCATTCACCCTTTGTTTCCATATGATTTTGAAGGGTGATGGATCATTCAAGGAAGTGATATATATTCTAAATGATAGAATAACCATGACCAAAAAGTATATGATCGATTGTGGATATATAATCCTAGCAATTTGTCAATTCAAAATCTTTCTCGACTTCTCGCTGCAGAATTTGTAGACCTTTTTTTCTACAATATTGAGTAAAGTGTGACAATGATACGATGTGGTAAAACTGCAATAGATTGATACGATGTGGTGCAATGTGGTAAGTTGTGATAAAATTTGTGGCAAAAATACTATTCCAATTCTATTGACGCTATACATTTTTAGCTATAATTAACAATTAGATAGCTAGTCGTTTTTACAAATACTTTTTCAACCATCCAAAAAGCATTTGATACAATTGGTTCCTTCAATTCATAATGTCCAAAATTAGAGCTTTACTTATCTTACTCTTAAGTCTTTACCCAACTAGATTGATGATTATTACACACATAACTCTTACATATTAAGCAAGTTCCATAGGAGAGAACAACTGCAGCAGTAACAATTAGGATTGCGTATTGTCCAAGCCCTATAAATTGAATGCTTCCACCAAACTAATGTTTAAATATGATTGTGTTTCGGCAACTTATTGGAGGTGATGTATATTAAAGAACAATTAAGGCCCCGTTCTTTTATGCGTTAACGCACCCAAACGCAACGCAACTTACCGCAACTCCTACCGCAACATAACGCAAATTACCATTATTTTTTAACTATTTCCATCGCAACTTAACGTAACACAAACGTAAACGCAACGCACAAAAGAACGGGACCGACTATTTTTTAAAAACTTTTTCTTTAATTTTATAAATTCATTTTAATTTAGTGCCCAACAATTTCACATTTTTTTCACAAATTCATTAATACTACCGATCCATCCCAAAATGTCTGTCATTTTGATAAAATTTTAATCATTGATTATTCACAAATTACAATGAGTTACGAAATTACCTCCATTAGAAATATACCTTAGTAAAAATTACAATGACGGTAATTTCATATCATAATTCATTATAATTTGAGAATAATCATTGGTCAAAATTTTGTTAAAGGACAAATATTTTGGGACGGAGGTAGTATATAATAATGATATGAATCTTGATATAAGACGTTTGTTAAGTATCTTGTCAGAGTATAAAACTATATTATTACACAATAAATTGAAAAAAATGAGGTAATTGAATTTTATACGTATAATACCACATATAAATAGTATAAAGTTATATTTTCAATTTTAATGCATTATTTTTTAAAATTTACCAAAAAACGTCTAATAAATAAGATTAATTCGATTAATTGTCGTAATTAAAACACAATATCAATAAGTGTTTTTCAATTTTCTGTAAAATAATTGATAATTGATCGTATCTATAAAAATATAAGTGTCAAAAGTTATAAAAAATATTAATCTAATAAAAGTTGACATATAGAAATTAAGGATTTTTGGACGTTAATAATATTAACTTTGGGATATTGGATACTAGTAATACAAACTCTTTTCTTTTCACTAAAAAATAAACTATTTTCTTGGACACTGACAATATTAATTATCGATCTATTTCCCCCAACAGTACACCACTGAGTTGTTATGGTTTTAACTCATCAGAAAGATGACGTGACTTCATAATGTATGATGTGGAAGACAAACTAGTAATTAACTAGATCAACAATTTCTGCATAAGCTTGCCTTTCACATCACGCATTATGAAATCATATCATTTTTCCACGAGTTAAGCCCATATCAAATCGGTGATGTACTGTTGATGAAAAATAGATCGATAATTGATATTCACAGTAACCCCTCAAAATTATGAGTCTTACAATAATTTTTATGGTCCTCTTTGTGAATGTTTGTTGATCATAGTGAGATGTCATTTGTCCAGAATTTGAAGTACCATCTTTATATCAATAATAATGCCGTAGTGTGAATCATGTAAGTTGTAATCAATTTGGAGTGCCACTCATTTTTTGTGTTTATACATTACTTTATTTGCAAGTTTCGTGGGCTAGAATTTTCCTGACAATTCTACCTAAACTGTCATGATACAATTGCAAAGACGAAATCAAGGGATAAGATTTTCAGTGACTGCCCATACTTTTGCCAGCTACCTTGGAGTGCTTTTATTTCTTATCTAACAGCACTACTAACACAAGCCACTTTTTAACATGGGTAACGTGTATTTTCACAACCTATTTAGATAGCTAGTGCATGCTCAAACCCAGATTTATTAATAAACTAATTAATCAACACTTATCTTTTGTTGTTCATCAAAAGGAAAAACTCCAAATTGTGAAGATCATTACAAGAAAATAGTCATTGTTTTGATTATCTTAAGTATGCTAAAATTGTAACACAACTAATGTAGGGGATTATAATCAGTTTGTAGAAACTGTGAGGACCTCCAACTTAACCACTGTCGCTGAGGTCCTCAGCACTGTCGTTAGTTTTGTTTGAAAGAACAAAATCACAAATAAATCAAGGAAGTATCCCAGCATATATTATCTCACTATATCTGAATATTATCTAGATGATTCACACTGATTTATACACTTTCTCTTTTAGAAAGGCAATCCCATAAGTTTCCAAATAATTGAAGATTGAAGATCAAGTGAAGATAGGAAAGTATCAATCAACAAGGAAATGGAAGATTAAACCGTTGGAGCTGAATGGAGCATCTATAAATAGTCTTGTGCATCCTCCTTGGAGAATTAGGCGATTCAAGCAAATGTCGCGGTGTAGGAAATCATGTGAGATTTCGAGAGTAGCCAATGAGTCCTTGGTGAGTTATGTAGCCGATGAGGTAATTACGGTGAGGTAACCAAGGACCTTGGTGAGTGATGTAGCCAAATATGTTGGTGAGGTATTGTGTAGCAAAGCCTTGAAGTGCTAAGGCTTTGTGAGGTTAATATCCAATACAATTCGTCATCCTCTTCTCTACCTCGTCTATGAGGTCCCCTCTCTCTGTCTCATCTGTGAGGTCTCTGCTATCTGCCTCATTTGTGAAGCCTCGTCTGTGAGGTCTCTTCTCTCTGCCTCATCTGATTGCCTCGTCTGTGAGGCCCTCCACGCCTTCATCCGCCTCTGCCTGAGGCTCCTCTACGTAACCTCTCCACGAGTGTTATGCCATTGTAAGCAATATCAAGGACCTCAACGATTCGGATCTTCGAGTTCTTAACCTCTCCCTTGTACCTCAATGTTTATCAAATAAAGATGTATTATTCAGTTCATTCAAGTGCTATTAACGTTTTTATGTTTATATGTGAAGAATGTTGAATCAAACCTTTTCACCCCCCTCAAAGGTCCCAACACAGTTAACTATCACATATATGGTACTAAAAACATCCACTACCAAAGCTTTGTTCTTTTAAGAGAGTATTTGGTAGGAAACACAGGAAAATTTTCCATGGGAAAAATTTCCTTAGGAAAAATTTTCCTTAAACCCCTCAAGGGAAATTTTCCTTAGGAAAATGGAAAAAATGGTGGGCCCATCATAAAAATTTTCTCGAAGTCAACCCGCATCCAAAAATGGAAAAAATAAATCAACCCAGGAAAATTGACCATTTCCCCGACGTTATTGACCAACCAAACGCACCCTAAGAGATAGGATTTATCCCATCCATCTTATCCAACTACTGTACAATTTTCCTACCCTAAATTTATATTAGAACATATATATATTATTCAACTTCATAAATTCTAATAATCTTCTCAACCGGAGAAATTGATCATAAGTGGTTTCGTAGTTGTCTTGATACTGTTTCTTCTTTTTGATTTTTGGATGTATTTTTAGTTGATGTGGTTTGGTTTAGCTGTTTAATTACAATTTTTATTGTTTTTGCTACATCTTTGATATATTTTTAATCTTAATGACTTTTAACTATCCAAAAAAATTGATCTGAATTTATCGAGTCTCTAGTGTGCTCAACTCCATCAATCCTACTTTGACACCTTAATCAAAATTAACAACCCAATTAGTTAATTACCTCCTCTCCAGCGGTCTCACCCACGCCATGAGATCATAAATACTACCTCAGCTCCATATTATTTGTCCTCTTAGAAAATTGTGTCGTCAAATTTTAAAAATTTTGAACATAAATTTCTTAATATATACAATGACTTGTTACATGAAATTACTAACATTAGATTCATAATGAAAAATAGTATCATAAGAGTATAATATTGTAAATGTTTATAAAAATATTGTATAAAATATTGTAAATGTTTATAAAATAGTATCATAAGAGACCGCGACACTAATGAAGTAATTAATTAAAGTACTAAACGCTAAATTAACACTAATGAAGCATGCATGCCTAAGTTGGATCCACGCGAATTCCCCACAACCTCACAAGTAGGCTCCACGCGAATTCAGCCTTATGTGTCCACTACCAACTTACCAATCATCATATGCACAGACAACCGTATTACCGTATCACACTTAAGAAAACGCGGGAGTGACCTAAATACTTCATTAAAATACAAAATTAAACTAAAACTAAACTAATCCCCATTTTTCCTCCTCTTTTGATATTTCCCTCTCTTTTCCTTTTCCCTTTTTTTTTTTGGGAGGGGGATGTCAACTGCTGCCCAACTTTCCAAAACTCGTTCAACCAGTTGACTGCAATCTTTTCCCTGTATATACACCCCATTCATATCTCCCCCGTCAAATTCCACAATCACAATCTCTCTCTCTCTCTCTCTAATCTCCTCGATTACATTCGAAATCTTTCCCAAATTCAGCGTCCTCAATCGAATAAATCCCAAACCTAGAACCCTAAAATCCCCAGATTGCTTGTTATCACACATTCTGAAGATCGATCGACTTTAATGGGGAACTACGCTTCCTGTGCTTTGGGAGGGCCCACCGTCGGGAAGTCGGCGAAGGTGATCTCGCCGGCGACCGGAGAGATCCGGCAGTTCTCACCGCCGATCACCGCCGGGGAACTCATGATCGATACTCCGAACCACTTCGTCGTGAATTCGAAGTCGATGAAGGTCGGGAAGAGATTTTCCGCCATGAACGCCGACGAGGACCTCGAGATCGCCAATGTTTACGTCATGTTTCCGATGCAGAGGAAGAATTCGTTTGTTACCGGAGCTGATATGGGGGCGCTTTTCATGGCGGCGAAACGCGGCGCCGTCGGGAAGGTCAGGGTGGTTCCGGCGTGCTCCGGCGATATCAAGGAGGTGGTTACTCCGGCGCCGGCGACGGAGACGGAGGTGAAGGAGGAGATGTGGTCGTCGGAGATGAAGCACAGGATGTCGGTTTCCCGGTCGAAGAAGCCATTGTTGGAGACCATTGTTGAAGAGCCTCTGTATTCAAGGTGATGATTAATGGCGATCGTCGATTTTTCTTTTTGTTTTTGGGTGAGAGTTTGATTAGTGGGATTAAGAGATTGATTTCGAGATTAATGGTAGTGTTAGTGGGGATTAGTGTATTATAATGGATTCTTTGTAGTGATTCTTTCTGAGAATGTATATTCATAATGTGGGGTTGAATGCTCAAATAACCCAAATGATATTAAGCAATGATGGGGAAAAAAGCTTATCTCAATCATTTATGTCTATTTCGGTATTTGTTTCTCTTAAGCAGAAGATATCAAGTTAATCATAAAATTGAAATTAAGCATAACATAATTGAATGAGATTTTAGTTTAGAGAAAGTTTTTATAATTTTATTTCTCAAAATTGCCCTAAAAATTATTTTACAAATTAATATATAAGGGTATATAGTTTGGATATTTTTGCAATTTTCTTATGTAAATCAAACATTGTAAATTAATTTTCCGGAAATAATTTTCCCGCAAAGAATCAAATGTACCATAACAATTTAAATCAACTACACTCAAATACAAGATTTTGGATTTAAACAATTTTGATTGTATTATGAGTTATGAGATGATGAAACTCTCAATGTATGTATATAAACTATAAAGGGAATAATTTGGTTTTTAGGATGTTTAACTCAACCCTACTAATTTATTCAAACTTATCCAAACCTAATACAATTCTCCTAAAAAAAAGCTACATTAAAAAACATTATAACAGAGCCTAACTTCATAATAAAGAAATTGACCTATATACAATTTATGAAGCATCACTTTACCATTAACTTAGTGATTAGAACTTATAGTAATAATATGTGACAATACCTAAAATTCACTTCATTATCTTGCATATTGAAAAAGTTTTAGAGTATTTTTACAAGATTAAAAATTTGAATTTATTCAAATTCAAATCTATATAATAACTAGGATTTGTTTGGAAAGAGTGGTATTGAAAGCTAGAATTGAGCTGTCAGTTTAAAGGCAGCTCAAATACTTTGAACTTGGGCTAAATATTGTTGATACACCGGCTAAGAATAAATAACATGCATGGGTACAAACATACAAGTTGATAGAGCGGGTTTGCTTTACTCAATCAAAGTTGGAACACTCTCCTATTGACCAGGGATCTCACAGCAACAATATTGAACATGCATGGAAAGCTCTTATAAGTCTTACCGGACGGACCGATAATTTAATTGTGTGATTGCCATATGAAGAAAATCTACATATTTACCTGAATTAAGGTCTTGTTTTTTCAGATTGAAATCATGATCACAAGATACCGCAGCCATTACACAATTCACCACATTTTACCACAAATCATTGCTTTTCTCTTTCCTCACTTTTCTATCTCCTCTACTTTTTACATTCCCTCTCCTCACCTACCCTACATATCAATAACCTACCACAATTCTACCACACTCACCACAATTCCACCATACCTCACTACATCATACCGCAAAATAACGCAGAAAAGAACAGGGCCTAAGTTGGATTTTGAGTAATACTATGGGGCTATGGGTAATTTGCTCGTTCATTGTTGAATTTGAGGTCCCTCACAAAATTTTCTTACTCCCTCCGTTTCATATTAATTGTTATCTTAAAAAAAATCGTGCTGTTAAATTTTAAAAATTTTGACCATAAATTTCTCAATACAGACAATGAGTTGCTATATAAAATCATCATCATTAGATTCATAATGAAAAATATTATTATAAAAGTATAATATTGCAATTGTCAATAATATATTATGTTAAAAATTATCTATCAAAGACTAACATTTGATATCGTGAAAGTCAAATATGAAGGTTAATAAGGAATGGAGGGACTATTTTACAGAACTAAGTGGATCAACTAGTTCATTTGAGAGGGGATGTCAAGCTTACAAGTTTGTTGTTGTACAACATATTCTACTCATACAAAAGAGAGCATCATATGCTCATATGCTGCCTCTAGAAATCAATCTCAAGACCTGTATTACATCATAATTGGCGCTGGTAAATTTTATTTCAATTCGAATACTTGAATTTATCCGACTTGGAAAAACCAGGTTTGGTCATATATTTTTCGTTCGAATTTTGACATTGAACGAATATTAGGACGTAATATTTATCATTTTTTTTATTGTTTAAACCTAATTTTGACCCAAAATTAATTTTGTCTGAATTGTCCGACCCACAAAAATGGGTCCGGAGATTAAATTTTTCATATGAATTTCGACATTGTCTTACCCAAATTCATTTATCTTGTCCAAACAGGGTTGAATAAGTGTAAATTCATGTCATAGTAAATGTACTACATAGACCATTTCTCAGTCGATGGTTTTGGTATATAAGTATATTTCAAAAAACTCAAGGGATGATGAAGAAGATGAGGAAATTGATTAGCAATAAGGAAAATCAATTAAGTTATAGTAATTTATATTTTAGATGAAACTGTGGTGTATTACCATTTAGTTAGTTCACTGTTGAATCATTTTTCTCTCATAAATTGAAACCTCATTATCTTAATATCCTTGATGATCAATTTATATTTTGAACCATTATACATGGTCAATAACCCTTTCTTAAACTTTTGTTGACTAGCAAGTAGCAATAGTTTTGTTAGTGGGGGCACTACTTAAGTGATGGATGAATGCCAATAGATAGATAGATGGTGGGTATGAATTGTTGGGCCTTTGGTTGAGTTTATCCGCACTCAAAACAAGAGGTGTTGTAGGGCCCGACAACAGCCGCAAATATGGGCTAATTAAAAGCCATCAACAAGTCTTTCTTCCTTTGCTTCTTCTACCACTTAACAAACTTAGATAATAGATAGATGTATCAACAAAATATGGCATATTTAGGTGATAAAACAAATGGCACGTTAATTTTCCATGATCCGATTGTCCTTTTTTTTTATATGATGCCAATTCCAATCAACCAGAGCCTTCGTTTTGGGTTGTCCTTTTTATATTTTGATTGCATCTTAATTTTCATATCATCATAGTGTGATTATAAAAAGCTCAATTATAATGCGACTATTTCTTTTTCCACACAACATGATTGTTTGGTGAATTATAGGCCGATTTCTCTTTCTTTTCTATCTCTCCCCAATTTTCCACGATCCGATTGTGGAAGTTCACCTTCTATTTAGCCTCTTCTCAACCGCGTTGTCTCTATATCACTAATATATGAACATTGTCGTTACCATTTGCCACTTTCCGTTACAACACCACCAACCAACCACCAAGTTTTTTTTTTTTTTTTTTAGTAAACCTAAATATGGTGAAGAAGTTGTGCACTCTAGTGGATTAAAGGTGAGGGTTTTTCGTGTTGAAGTTATAATTTTAGCTATAACATTGCTGAACATCAACTAATGCTTATCACTTCTTATTGATATCAATTTGCATTGATCAATGCTCATCAACACTTGATATGTTTTTAAGTTATAACTTTACCTTCAACAAGGTTGACAATGATTAATACTAATCAATAATGAACCGTGCTAGCCTAGTGATGATGGAAGGTGGAAATGCAAATACAGTTCAGTAAAGTTTGCAAAATATTGACACGGAGATAACATACATGGTTCTGATAATTGACAATGTGATATAGGTGTGTTGGTATTACATGCCTAAATTGAAGTTGTAAAACATTTTAACAAGAATGTGCAAGATGAAAGAGAGCATAATGGATGATTCACTTTTGCGGTGCGATGCAATATAAGTTGATACTTCAAAAGTAACTCCTTCATCTTAACATCATCTCATTTTTAGGAGGTTGTTACTTTATTATGTGGTTTTTCTATATTGTTGTCTAACTATTTTCTAGTGATCTATACTTGATTTGTTCCTTTGTATACCTATCATCTCATTTCAATGTTTGGTACAATCCACACGAGTTATATATCCTGTCCTGACCCAAACTCACTCCAATCCTATAAGCTCATGTTCTTTTGTGTAGTGGGTGAAATGCAGTGAAATCATTGAAAAGTATGGTGAATTGTGCAGTAGGTAAGGAGAGAGAGTGTGAAAAATAGAAGAGAAAAACGAGAAGAGAAAGAAAGAGTAGATATGTTAGTGATGATCGTGGTAAAGTGTGGCGAAATGTAAAAAAATATTAATAAGTAGTATAATGAATTGTAGTATCACACCACATAAAATAACATAACCTAAAATAAACTCTATCCAAATTATAGACGCCCTTCACATTTCATTTACTCTATAGTAAAAGCGTGAGTTGAGTTTTTTTTTTTGTTTTCTTGCTCTGCCTGCTTGCTTATTTGCTTATGTTTACACAAGAATTTACTATTTCATCCTTGGATATAATAATTAATTCATAATTTAACTTTATCTTTAGTTTGTGTTCACACACGAATTGACTTTTTTTGCCCTCGAATACAATAACTAGGCAATATAGGTCGACTATATATCTGGTTAGGGTAAACACGGGTTGGGTGTATTTCTATTGCAGGTAAATTTTACTTTTAAAACATGACTCATGTGTATTTCAAATTCAAGTAAATATGGGTCAGATGTTCTTTGATAATTATTTTTTTTTAGGGTAGATACGGATCGGGTGTATTTTGATTTCAGGTAAATTTCACTCGAAAAACATGACTCGGGTGTATTTCAGGTTTAAATAAATTTGGTCGAGTGTATTTCAAATCCAGGTAAGTAAAATTTAAAGGATTTTATGTTTGTATGAAAACTAAATTGTTGTACAATTTTGGTACTTTATTTTGCTTCCTTGTTAATATCATTTTTCTAGGTTAAATTAATATGACTTTGTCTCTAAATTTTGCCAAATTTATTTGAACGTTTAACAAACATCCTGTTCCTTACCTAATATTTGTCTTTCCGTATCACTAAAACTATATTATTATATATTAAAATGATATTACATAATGTGATTGAGTTCTATAAATATAATATTGCATAATAAATTGCATAAAATTATATTTTTATCCATTATTTTTATATTAAAAAAAATTAAAATATGCTTAAGGGAAATGGTTGATTTGATCGAGGTATCATTTGTACTTATTGATGCAACCTACACATCTGAACTTCTCATAATTGATAATTAATATTTATTATTAAAAAAATAGTGTCAAAACTATTAAGAAATACCAATTTAATAAAAGGTAAGATACATAAATAATATCTTGAGACAAGACTCATATCATTACTCGAACAATGGAGATTTGCCCCGTGCATGGCACGGGCATTTGTACTAGTGATTTGTAAAAGTGAACGTTTCCATTTTTTATAACTTTGAATGACCGAAAGAAAGAAAAAAAAAAAAATTGGCTCCAGTGAACTAGGTTTATACACGCAATCGACAACGAAACGAAATTCTTTTAGGTGAACATCGAAATCACGCAGAACTTAACTTAAAAACCAATAAAAGGTGTAATAAGAGAACCTTTGCCATAAATCAAAAAGGAAAAAAAAAAAAAAGTTGATCCAGAACTGCATTGTGCACGGGATCCTCCAATCGTGGGTCCCTCATATAAACAAAGGACGCCACGGTCAATGACTCACTCAGTCCGCCAACTCCCCCCCTCTCTCTCTCTGTCCAAACGGACCAAACCCATTCAATCTGATTTCTTCCATCGTAGGCGGTCGTATTAGGGTTTATCTCTCCCTCTCTCTTTCTCTTTCTCTCTCTATCTCTACCTTGTTGCTTCCTTCTACCTGGCGTCGTCAATGGCGGGGATCAAGCTCCCACCGGCGGAGGACGCGGCGGAGCCCCTCCAGCAGCCCCGTACTCCGGCCACCGGAGATCTGATCTCTGACGACGACCGCTCCGTTGCCGCCGACTCCTGGTCCATCAAGAGCGAGTACGGTAGCACATTGGATGAGGAGCAGCGTCATGCTGACGCCACTGAGGCTCTCGCCGCCGCTAATCTTCGTCCTTCTTCCGAGTACAGGTCCGTCCTTAAACCCTAGATAGTTAGCAATTTTGATTTTGTGATTTGATGCTTGGTTTCTGGTGTGGCGTTGACTAGATTGAAATTGAGTTGTGATTGAAGCGAATCTTGGATGCTTGGAGAGGTTTGATCGCTAACGTTTGTTCTAATGAGTGTTTTTTTTGTAGATTGCTGGATTTGTTTTTGGTTTTGATTTTGTGGTGATTGGAGATTCGAAATTACATTTCGGACTTGTGATTTTGCGGTGATTGGAGCGTTTTTAATTGGAGATGTTTTGTTTGATCGGTAGTGTTGGTTCGAATGAGTGTTTCTTTGTTGACTGCTGGATTTGTTTTTTGTTTTGATTTTGTGGTGATTGGAAAATTCGAAACCAGGGACTTGTGATTGGTGCATTTTTAATTAGAGAAATTTGATCGGTAGTATTGGTTCGAATGAGTGTTTCTTTGTTAGACTTTCCGATTTGTTTTTGGTTTTAATTTTGTGGTGATTGGAAATTCGAAATTACAGTTCGGACTTGTGGAGATTGGAGCCTTTTTAATTAGAGATGTTTGATCGGTAGTGTTGGTTCAAATGAATGCTTCTTTGTAGATTGCTGGATTTGTTTTTGGTTTTGATTTTGTGATGATTGGAAATTCAAAATGACAGTTCGGACAAAGATTCAGATAAGGAAGGGGATGAAGATGAAAATGGGGTAGCCTCAATGCTAGGGCTTCAGAGTTACTGGGATGCAGCATACTCGGATGAGCTGGCGAACTTCCGTGAACATGGTCATGCTGGTGAGATTTGGTCAGTTTTGCTCATACCCCTTAGATCTTGATCTTTTCATTTGCTTATCTGATGAAGTTTGTCATGCTCATGTGCATCTCAAGATTTGTTGGTGGAAAGTTTCGGCTGACTTTGATTGTGAAATTGAATCAAATAACTACATAAATAGGAGATCACAAATTATGTTTTTGCACCTTGAGGTTTCCTTTAATGAGATTATTGAATAGAATTATTGGTATGATATATTGGAGAATCAATCCTTTATTGAATGCCATTGCATCTGATGAGCATCCATGAATTTGATCGGTACAAATCCGTGTTGAACATAACTGTATTATATCCCCAGTACTTCACCACTTGATCACACATCGAATAATGAGTTTAAGAAATGCTATTTAGGGTAGATGGCAGGTGTACACTGGAGAACTCTACGTTGTTATGCTGTTTTTGAGTTGCAGCCTTCAAATATCCAATTTTTCTGCTCATTTAACAGGTTTGGACCGGAAGTCATGGACACTGTTGTTTCTTGGACTAGAAGTTTGTGCATTGATATTTCACGGCGTCGTATGCTGAACCATTCTGATGGCGATAAAGTGGAACAAAGTGAGATTGGTAATGGCTTATCTAGCTGGAGTGTTCTTGATCTTGGGACAGGGAATGGTCTGCTTCTTCAAGAGCTTGCAAAGCAGGGGTATTTATTCATTACTTGCAATCTTTTATCTTTAGCATGGATGAACTCTTTCTTGGATGACAACTGTGATTCTGTGTAGCTGAGTAACTACTCTTGTCTAATGCTCTTAAACTCTCTATAGTCTATACTATGAAGCACATAAACATGAGAAAGCTACCTGTTGTCAGTCAAAAACTTGAACCTACATGCCTCCAGCTTATGGAATTGAAACTGCAGCCAATATTGTCATGTTCTACTTGCTGCTTTCCCATCTCCATGTGTTTGGTTTTGTATAACCTAGGATATATAATTATATACTTTTGTCAGTTGTGTTTGTGGAACAATGTAACGTTTCTTCTTACGAGCCGTTTTGGTGCCATGGTTCTTTACCTGCTTGTTGAAACCGTCATTTGAAATGGGGGCTGGCGCTGGCTATTGTTTGTTATTTTACTGTTGTAGCTAAACCTAAAACTTGTTTTTATGTTAGGCCCTTTTTTCCCTTTTGTAGGCCTTATTGATTATTGATGTGAATTTATGTTGATGTTGGATCAGGTTCTCTGATCTAACTGGCGTTGACTACAGTGAAGGTGCTATTGATCTTGCCCGTGGCCTTGCTGCAAGAGATGGGTTCACCAACATTAGTTTCTTGGTACAGCTCTGATTCTAGTAATGCTTAAGTTCATTTCATTTATGCTGTCTCATACATTTGGGAAGTGGTGGTATGGTTTGCATTTAAACATAGAGTCTTTGTAATAATAATGAGCTAGGGTTTAGTTTGATTAGCATTTAGGCAGGGATTTTGGTAGAAGGGTATATTTGGGATGGAGAGATTTTACAAAACTTAGAGAAGGGGAAATGTGCCCTGCCCTTGTCTTATTGTGCACCAAGCATATTTGCAGTGATGTTTTGAAAGGCATCGATGTTTGAGTTGTCCCCAAAATATTCAGAACTTGGTTGTCACATTTGACCTTATCCATGTCTCTCTCTCTCTTGCACCTCTCTGTCAGGTTATAGGTCGGTAGTCCCATATCCCTTATCTTTACTCTGAGGCTTCTGCAGAGTTATTCAGTAGAGTTCTGCAATGATTCTGTATCGTTATGATATGGTTATGATACTACAACTTCCAAAACTCATGCCACAGTTGGGAAGCTGTTATATTCTCATATTAATGTGGTATGTAGTGTCCTAAATACCATTCATAAATAGGCTCTTCATGTTGGCTTTAAAGTTGGGTTACAATCTCCCCATAAACCTATGTCAGGTCCTCGGGCAAAAAGCAGTCACAGATTGAGTATCCTCACCCTTTGATCAGTTGAATATTGTGTATGGATGAAGCTCTGCAAAATGGCTGTATTGATTATTGATTGTGTTACCTTCACTTGTTCCTTATTTGTCTTTCCAAAGTTTTTAAGTGGACAGACATTTTCTACAAAAAAGAAAGATCTTTGGAGTCTCCCAAAGCTATCTCTTTTTTTTTTTGTCGTGGGCTGCCTACACTCAGATTTCCCTAGCCTCGAGTCATGCGGTACACCATTCAAGGAGTTCTGATCTCACTTCCTGATGCTATTTTTCGTTCCAGGTTGATGACGTTCTTGACACAAAATTGGAAAGGCAATTTCAACTTGTGATGGACAAGGGAACCTTGGACGCTATTGGCTTGCATCCTGATGGTCCAATAAAGAGGTTGGTTGTTTATATGATTGCCTCTTCTGTGTTTATGTTGCCGTTGCTTAGAAAAGTCTGTTTTGATGTACGAGTAATTTGGAAATTGCATATACATCCCATACTCTGTTGATTTGGTTAAGGTGCATGTTTCACAGTCTCATGACTCTCTTTTCTTCAGGCTTATGTACTGGGACTCCGTTGCAAAACTAGTTGCTCCTGGTGGTCTATTGGTAAGTTCTCTAAGCATTCCTGTTGACCATTATTTGATGCCTGTTTGTATCTGACTTGTTTTTTATTATCCCACGCTTGTGATTTCTCATCTGTTCCCTGAGCCATCTTTTTTACTATGGCAGGTCATAACATCATGTAACAACACAAAAGACGAATTACTTCGAGAAGTGGAGAGCTTCAATCTGAGAGCTACTGGTGCTTCAGCCAACCATGAGCCTGACTCGGTAACAGATCAAGAGACCTTGGCAACACCACCCCAATTCCAGTATCTCGATCACGTTCGATCGTACCCGACATTCATGTTTGGAGGCGTGGTGGGTTCGCGCGTTGCAACTGTGGCATTTCTTCGGAACTAAACCCTAGCCGATTTTGGTCTGATTTGGATTGTCATTAATCATTATAGAGTGGAAAACAAGTGCTGAGAACGTGGATACTTGACAATAGAACTCTTTGACTGCTGGAACATTTGAGTGGGGATGATAGATGTGTTTACTTGTTGAATACAGTAGGTGCCAAAACTCGAGGATATCAGGAGCATTTGATTGTAAATTTAATCTTTGATTTCCAGTTTAAATCATTAAATGGGTTCCGGTGGTGTCAATTTGATTTTAAACTCATTCGATGCGTTCATGATGGAGAGAGAACCTATGGTGCCAGTTTAAATCATTTTTGTTATATTGCTCATGCTATTGGACATTAACAACAACACTCTCGGAGGAAACATGTTTTAATTGCAATTTGAAAAATCTATATGTAGACAAGTAGACAACCATCTTTCCATGAACAACAATAACCTTTTAGAGGAAACTTGTATGCATTCATCCATTGAAAGGATTGATTTATGCGAATCCACAAATGTTAATCCAATTTTTTAGGTAAATCATATTTCGTATTTAGAACCCTTTGTGGTTACATTACAACTTTTAGGCGGGACCCTTCTCCGAACCCTCACTTGCTGGGACGAGTTGTGCCCCTGGCTGCCCTTTTTATATTTCGTATATTGAAGCTGAGTTGGGCATGCATCTAGGGTAGCATTAAACTGAATCCTGTATCTGTCTGGCCTGTTTGTCGCTATGTGCATGCTTAACTAAAATTTGTAAACTGTAACTATAAATTATTCAATATATGTATAATGATTTAAAGTATAAAATTAACATTTTTAGATTTGAAATGTATATGTTTGTGTGATATGTTTGAAATGTATCATGTTAGAAACTGAAAATCAAAGTAGCATATTAGAGGTTGTAAAAATTTGTAACACATTGAGGAACATGGGAAATATAGGGTAATACGAATATCCAACATTCTGACTAAATTGACATGGAACAAAGTTTCAGTCATGTAGTAATACTCATTATGTCTCATTCGCCGTCTATAAGCCTACATCTGAAAGTGTTTCTGTTTGCAGCAGCACCTCACTTGGCTGAAGCAGTCAGTACCAATAGTAACAATAAGCAACTCTGGAAGGAGCCAAAGAATGCAGGCAGCACTTGTTCATTAACCAGCAATTGTTTGGTTACTCAGATGAAGCATCTCCTCCATCTACACAAGATAGAAACAGAGACTAGTTCAAGTCGCAGTCGGAATGATTGCATTAAGCCCTCAACATTACAGAAAGCAATTTGTCTCTAGGCAAAGAGTTTACCTCCGCCTTCTGAAGGAGCACAAGGAGATTTCCGGTACCCTGTTTGTTGCTGAGTCGGCTGAAGTAAGAAAGACAATGTCAGATGTATAATAATTGACAAAACAACAATTCCATGCTGCTTGTATGCATTGTAAAGCTGCAGTCAAAAATTCATGTTCGGGTCATTTTGGGTCCAAGCAAATCGGACATCAAACAAAAAGTTGGTTACGACACCTAGTTTTTTTGGGCATTTTCCGGGATGGACAATTAAGACAAGTCTAGATTAAGGTCAATATTGGGTTTGGTCAATAGGAAAATGGAAAATATTATGTCTGGATTTTCAGTCAAAATTCGGATGAAAAATCTATGACTGTACCCGGTTTTGTCGGGTCGGACAATTTTTTGACAGCCCTACGAGCAACCTCTCAAAGCATATAGTGTAGATATACAACTGAAAGCTATCAGCATTAGCATACTTGGCCTCTGCAGTGCAAGTGCATAAATCTCTCGCTAACTATACCTTGAAGCAGTTCAACCACCAAAAACTACTCCAAGAATTTGAGCCACATTGCTTATCATCTATTTGACTCATTGCATGTTATTCATCTATGTAGTGGTTGTCTAAAGCAAGGCATTCAGAATTCAGAATCACAAAGGCAAATTAGGCCAAATCAATGCCTCAGACTCAGGGCAGGGGTGTGTCAAGGTCAGATACTCAGATGCATGGAAATGATCACTAAAACGAAGAATAATCAGGTTCTCTAACAATATATATTTCATACACTTATAGTTTATACTCCCGGTTATCTACAAGTGAGCAATGACACTATTGAGAGTGAACAATTTGTTATCCATATATATGAACAACCACACTAGTTGGAGCACAAACTCCAAGAACACGTAACAAATTATAGTTCTCTAATTGCTAAATAGTTATTTACGCCTACAAGGATCATCATCAATCGAACCAATCAGTTGTCAATCTTTGGACACAGCAACCATAGGATCCGAATAAAAATGAACCTATACAACTTGATGCCTAGCAAAATGCTTTGGGCTCGAAAAATACCTGTAACTTTGGTCGAAGTGCTTCAAGTGGTCCTTTTGGCTTCTGTACGCCTTGCTGCTTGCAACGAGGTAAGCACAAATACAATCAAGTCATAAACAGAGCTAATCTATGTTTCCCATTTCGCAGGCAAAACTCGAAAAATGTTCATCGATGGATAGGATTTCCTGAATTATTTTAGAACATACCTTTCCTAGAGCCCAATCAGCAGAATCAAAGTAAGCCCTTTCATGATCCTAGCATTTAGTTGAGCAATCAATTAAATCAATAGCCATTTACAAAATCACAACTTCATATCAAAGTTTTCACAAACTCCAAACAACAAATTTAGGAGATAAAGTGAGATGGCTCATATACCTTGGTGATTAGTGGTTGTTTCTTGGGCACAATTCCACCATACTTTTTCTTTATAGTTTCTTCCTATACGCAAATTCATTGATCGACAATCCTCAATTATCATTCATCAGTAAATTGACGATTTAATTCAGAAAATTAAACAAGAATGTGAAAGGTTAATCACCACTTCTTCATGAGGTGATGCAACTGACTTTGAAGCCTCATCTGGAACATCTCGTTGCTCCTTAACGTCTTCTGCCGCTGACATATTGATCTAGCTCACCACAAGTATACGATCATGTATAGAAGATTGCAAACGAAACAAAAAAGAAAAATCAAATCAGTTCAAACAACATAGAATGAATAAAACAGGACATGAATTCTTGAAATAGATGATTACAATATGAAACTCGAAATCACTAGATCATACAAAATCCGCTCTGAATAAGACGAAATTCAAACCCTAGGTAGTTAAAACTCCAAGAAAGCAGATTATACTGAAATCGAAACGTAAATCATGTGATCATGGAGAAAGCACATTATACTGAGATCAAAACCTAAATCATATATGATGATGAAGAAAAAGAAAATGAGGAATCGGTTAAGAAAAACGTACCTTCTTGAAATTCAAATTCAATGGTGGTGTCGTCACGATCAGCAACAGACGTTTTTAACAACTGATATCTCTCTCTCTCTCTCTCTCTCTCTCTCTCTCTCTCTCTCTCCCTCTCCCTGTCTTGTGTGTTAGTATGTCGTAGGCACTTAGACCTTGTGGCCCTTTTTTTTTATTTTTATTATTACATTACAGTTACGCTTTTTCTTTCTTTCCTTTTTTTTTTTTAATGACTTCAATGTAAGTTGTGACAAGATCAGCGATGACAATGGGGCGGGGAATCCCCGAACCCGTCAGGGGCCCCATTGGAGATGGGGACGGGGACGAGGGCGATTTTCCAAAATCTGCTCAGAGACGGGGCGGGGATGGGGACAAAAATTTCTCCATCCCCGTCCCCATTTTCCCCGCCGGGTGGATTCCCCGTCCCCGTCCCCATCCCCGAATCCCCATTTCCGAAAATGTTAAAATTTCCAAATAATCTTTATTCAAATTTAATATATATTAATAGGAAGGACAAAGTAGTAATTTCCAATTTATTCTCACTTGTTGATGTATTATTGTTTGATTTTGATGTATTATTACTTGAGCAAGTTAAATATGTTGTATTTTGAACATGTTAAAAATCGGGTTCGATTAAAAATTGGATCCGATTAAAATTTAGTTAAATTTAGGATAGTTTTAAAAAAATCCCCGTTGGATCCCGTTGGGATGGGGAATCCGCGGGGATGAGGATGGGGCAAGAATAATTTCCCGAAGCGGGATTGGGGACGGGGATGAGAATGAGTTTTGGGAGCGGGGATGGCGACAGGGGGTATACTCCCCCAATCCCGATCCGCCCCGTTGCCATCCCTAGACAAGATAAGGTAAAAAAAAATAAAATACGATAAAAGATAAAAAAAAAAAAGGGAAGTTGTAGTTAAGGTAGTGTAGAAGAAATATATTTAAATGTTAAATTGATTTTTCTTAAGTCCAAAAAATATGTTTTTATTGTTCAAAAAAGTATTTTAAATATTAAAGTTGATTTTACAGATTTTAGGTGTGATTGTTCTTTTAGAGTTGTGGTAAGGTAAACTAAAGTAGAATAAGGTAAAATTTAGACTAGGACCTTACAATTAAAAGTTTACATATCCAATTAGGCATCAATATTCCAAATTTTCACACAAGCTAGGTAAGAAGAGTTGCACATAGTAGAGCTACTCCTAAATTTTATGATTTCATAATGTTGGTTCCAATTAATTCAAAATTTGTGCATTTGGTAAATTACCACTATATCCAACTTTAGTCACATTTACATTTTACTTGATTCATATTGCAAATTTTAATATTCATATTGAATAGTATTTTTAAATTTTATGACCCAACTTGATCACACGACTTAAATCTATCCCAAAATTCTGGATTTCAAACACGATGTTCTTTACTCAAATCAGAAATAAACTGAAGTTTGATAGTCAGTAAATTAGCAGGTCAAACTCAATCCAACCATTTGACCCGAAAATTTTATTTTTTAAGTCCAGCTCTGTTGGAATTTGTGACTTTTCATAGAATTTTCTGACTATTAAAATACAAGCACAATTTATTTATCTATTGTTTTTCTAGGTTAAGTCGAAACATGCAAAATAAAATAATCTAACTATGTTAAAAGATAATCGTATTTTATTACGTACGTTGACAAAATATAGTACTTAGAGACAATGTTCTTCGAAGAAAAAATAGGAAAAAAGTCGCGGTCATTAACTGTTGGGTCGACCCAAACCTGAAATACACCGTCTGTATTTTCTTGAACCTGAAATACGTCCAACCAATATTTACACCATTGAAAAATACTGAAATCCAATCCATAAAAAAAATGATGAAGAAGAAGAAGAATACCAAAGACAACAATGAAACCATCAGCCACTTATGTGCTCACATAAAATTCACATAGATGTTCAGTTGAAGATTTGACACATACAACATACAAATTTATCCAAGTGAAACTGAGAAACAGAGAGCCCATAGGCCATAAGAATATAAGATGCCCATATCCAAAATGCCACAAAAACTGAAATTTCAGCTAAATTGATCCTAAATAAAGGAATAACTGAGTAACATAGTAACATACTCCATTGTCCAAACCCTGCATAGGCAAAAATCTTACCCTTGTCCCAAGTTGAAGTCTGGCATCTTTATGTGTTTCTTCAGTAATCCAGAGTAACCAATAATCCGAATTCAAGCTAGGCTAGACAACTTGAAACATCAGCAACACACATTTTGCTGGTTCTTCTGACAAGTTCCTCGGTTTCTTCATCTGGCACTACCCCATCTTTCGCCATCCTTTCTGCAATTATAGGCGGCATCTTCCCCGCCTTGGCATAACTAAGAAGCAGCATTTTGTATACCTCTGTAGTTAGGTGCCCCGCTTTGCGGAGGATTGTGAGCAACTTCTCGGCCCCACCAACATCTCCCTGCTCCTCTAAATGCATGCACATCTCCCGAATGATCTTCTCATCGGGTTTCCACGTCTTCACGCTGCTGATGGCTTTTTCAAAACAGTCAAGCATGAACTCGGTTTTCTCCTCCTTGAGGTAACCCCAAGTGAGAAGCTCCCATGTAGTGTAACTCGACTTGATTCCTTTCTTTGTAACACGCTCGTGGAATCTCCTAGCCTTTTCAATCTGATCTTTGTTGATGTAAGCTGCGATTAGCAAATTAGGTATTCTGGAGTCGTGGGTTGTAGAAACTGACTCCCATTCCGTGTACACTTTCTCAGCTTCTGGGATTTCTCCGAGCTTTATGAGGGAAGATACCATGCAGGTGTACTCCGAATCATTCAGTTTGCGGAACAGAATCTTCATCTTTTTCCATAGAGCGTGGACCCCGGCTCGCTTTCCGAGATTCGTGTGCAAACTGATGAGGGATGAGTACGCCGTTCGGTTCTTGCGGGTTGTTCGTTTCTCCATTTCCTTCAGAGTGGTCTCGGCTTTGTCGTTCAGTTCTTTCTTGGTGTACAAGCTGGTGAGTATGCTGTAAGTCATCCAATCCGGCTCAATTTTGGCTTTCCTCATTTCGAGGAACACCTTTTCTGCCATTTCGACGTCATCTCGGGACTGACACATTGTTAAGTGTAGATTGTACGTGACAAGATCAGGCGTCGTGTGCTCCTTCAACTTGTTGATCAGCCCTGGAATCTTGTCTAACTGTCCGTTTTCTAAGTACATGGAAATCATGTGATTGTAAGGAAGAGGGCAGTTCATGTAGCCGGATTCTGTCATTTTCTCCATCATAGCCTCTGCTTTGGCATAAGCACGGTGCTGGACATAGGTGTGTAACAACGCAGAAAGAGTGGGCGCCCGTCTCATTTTCTCGGGCATGTCTTCAAAGAACTTTTCAGCACTGCTTAGGCCGCGGAGTTTTGCAATCAAGTCCAAATGGACAGCATAATCTCCTGATTGCAACTCTATATCTTCTTGCGTTGTCATCCATTCGCATATCTACAGAAATAGCTAAGATCAAAACCGGATAACAACAATGCGAGAGCAGCTAGCTCAGGTGAAAAAATGTACAAACATAAGATCGAGTTTCCACCAAGTACCAAAAATGCAAAGTAAGTAACTATAAACAAGACAACACTATCATTCTCTGAAATTTCAGCATATCATAAGTTACGTGAAGAACAATTCTTCAGGCTGCACAACATCCCAAGGATGAGATGAAGAACCATTTGCTTCTCTTCCAACTTAGATTATAATGGACTAAAGTAAAATGCCTCATTAAGCCTCCTCTGCTTCTCTTCCATGGAATAGTAGCTAGCGAACGATTTCTAAATATTGAGTCAATTGGAACCAGTCTCCCTATATTGCAAAATTTAGGGATAAGACTGATACATCTAACCCCTCCATAACCTGCCTGGGCGGAATTTCAGAATATTTGTTTTGGTTTTCTTTTTTTGTTTCCGGGGCAATTATGCTTACTTCTGGGGGTCCAGCCCACCAAAAAAACAAGGTTCAACAACAATGGATTGTTCCTCTGAATCACAAACAAAGCTCGAAATGGCTATTTCTCAAAAAAAGATGAAATCTTCAACAAACAGAGCCAAATTATATCTCGCAACATTAGAAACCTTCATACCGTAATTTTACACCAAACCAAACTTTTCAACTCTTCCCCAACAATAACAAATCAGTTCCAGAAACCTCCTCACCGCGTTTAAAATCAGTAAACTTCCATCCAAACATTCATGGTTAAAACCTAAATAACCTCCAATCAATAGAAACTGCAATCGAAACAGAGATTAAACCTAAACCCTAATAAAACCCTAACAAAAGAAGGGAAGCCTAACATTTTCAGCTCTTCCCGAACAATAACCAATCAATTTCAGAAAGCTTGCCAACGCACTTGCAAAATGATTAAATTTCCATCAAAACATTCGTGGCTAAAATGTAAAAATAAGCTCCAATCAATAGAAACCGCAATCGAAACAGAGATTAAACCTAAACCCTAATAAAACCCTAACAAAAGAATGGGGGAAATTAATCATCGTTTACCTCAAGAGCATGTTTGTATCGCCTGAGCTTGCGAAGATCACGAACAATACGATTGAGCTCGTATTTGCGAACGGAGTTACCTTCCTCCTTCCATTTCCCAATGGCGACCACTGCGCTGCGTTTTGGGAGGACCAGGGCGAACAGTCTTCGTGCCAAAGTGTCTCTGCCTTTGCTGCTTGAAGATGAAGATGAAGAGGGCAGTGCGCCGGAAGACGACGGAGGAACGGCGGTGGTTGGTTGGGAGAGAGGAGAGGAAGCCACCGTCTCCGCCGCCTGCGCCGCCGCAGAGAAGCGGCGGGCCGCCCTAATGGCGGCTACTCGGATGTGCCGCTGTAGCATTTCCCTCCCTCGCTTTGTCTACTGATTCTCGGCCCAATTCTTACATGTACTCATATATGTTCAAATTCTTCTTTCATTGCAAAGTAAGAATTTTTTTTTTTTGCATTAAATTACCACTACACTATTGAAAAAAGTAAAATTCGGGTCGGATAAATTCGATCAATGTCAAAATGCGGATGAAAAACTCATGTTTAGACCCGGTGCTATTTTGGATCGGACAATTCAGACGAGGCTAAATTTGGGTCAAAATCGTGTTTAGACAATAAAAAATAAAAATTGTATATCCGAATTTTGATCAATATCAAAATTCGGACGAAAATCTGTGTCCATATTCGATTTTTTTGAGTCAGGCAGTTCGGTTATTTCGGATCGGACTAAATTTCACAAACTCTAGAAGTATCCACTCGCTCCATACATATTATTATTATTATTATTATTATTATTATTATTATTTCCAATATTAGGTAATTTTATAATTATTTTTCCATATTTTTTGTTGTTGCGTTAGCTTCTCACCATTTTCCAACCAATAAATAAATAGTAGACCTGGCAGTTTCTGACCCGACCCGAACCCGCCCGAAATTTCTGGGTTTTGAACACGATTTTTTCAACTAAACCCGAAGTATACCGAACCCGAAAATTAGCGGGTCAAACCCGACCCGCCCGTTTGACCCGAAAAATTAATTTTTTAAGTTCAACTTTATTAGAATTTGTGATTTTTCTTTGTAATTTTTAACGTTAAACTATAAGCGCAACTTATTTATTTGTTATTTCTCTAATTTAAGTTAAAATAGTTACAATAATCTATCGTTACTAGAAGATAATCATATTTTATTATGTATATTGTACAAAAAGTAGTATTTAGAGACCATTTTTTTATAAGAAAAAGCGGAAAAAGGTCGCAATCATAACCCGTTGGGTTGACCCGAAACCGAAATACACCGCCCGTATTTTCCCGAACCCGAAATACACCCGACCCGTATTTACCCGAACCCGATATACGACCGACCCGAAACCGCCCGCCCAACCGAATTGACAGGTCTAATAAATAGAAACCGAGAGAATAATTGGATAAAAGTAGCATAAAATGATTTTTTTTTTGACACTAGCTAAAAAGAGATGTAAATATTCTTAGGAGGCACTTCTAACAAGTAGTCTTTCAAGATATCATTATATAAAATGTTAGAAAAGGTCATAGAACGAATACACATCCAAGTTGAGAAAGTGTTTGACAAGTGATCTTATTTATCATTCAGTCAACTGCCATATTAACTTCATAAAAAATATGATGAATAGACCACTTAAGTCATAGTCAATGAAAATGATAAGTGTCTTACTTTTACTTAAACTACAATAAAATGTATAGTTGTATATATTTAAATATTATATATGTATTGTTTAGTGTGTTTCTGACTAAAAATAATTAGAGTATGTAGGAAATATTTTACATTTGCTTCTTACATGTGGATGACTGGATTTAAGGAGGGTGTGATTTACAAATATGGGCTGATAGATTGACTTGGACTGGGCTTGGTCCTTGGGCCTCAAGGGGTTAAATTTGATGGCGTGCTTCAAATGAGCACAGAGCGAAGGAGAGTTGTGAATATGTCGATTGTCAAAGTATGACAGATAGGACTCATGACCGTGACCTTGGGCGGCTCAAGTAGGGTTGCTTCGTAGGGTAGTTCGTCTTGGGAGGCTCCATATGTAAGGAGACTCGGCTATCGGGTGAGGTCTCTTACATATTAATTTCTATATTAATAAATCCTGAGGGTGAGTGGTTCCAAAACCAGACTTGAAATGTGATCGAAATCTGCCAATAAATTATAATAGGGATAAGGTTCTTAAAACTTAAAAATTTGTCATAATTGGTAACGGGGTAAGGGTAATGTTCCTAAAGTGCTACCTAGATCCGAAACCTGAAACATATCAAACTGGTTCAAGTACGAGTACTTGGAACTAGAAATCTGGGACCGACGAGCACAACATATTCAAAAACTAGTTGCATTTCTTCAGCCCTCATTATCAGTGCTAAAATCAAGTGTGGTATCGCACCCATGATAATTCCAAAGTGCGGCAGTGCGTTTGGTGCTTAAGTAGAAATTAGTATTTTTAAATAAAATATGTGTTAGTAAATAAAATTTTCATAATTTTTGGGTATCCTTAAATCGGAACTTTAACCGCAAGTCAATGTAAAGTTTTTCTTAAAGTTAGAAACTTACCCTAGCGAATAAGGTTAAGTTAGGTTTCTAGTTTTAGAACATGATACCTGGAACCGCTCCCTAGTAAATCTTTCCTCCCTTTCAATTGATTAAATTCCAAGATCACACACAATAGAACAGAAAGCCAATCCGTCACATAATTTGTTCTCCTAAAATATAATACTCCTTCCGTCCTGAAAAAATTATTCATGTTTTGATTAATAGGGTCAAACTTTATAAGTTTCTTATGATGACTTAGTATATAAGACCATCATCATATTAAATTTTCGATAGAAAATACTAATAATTGAATGTAACTTTAACCAAGCCTTAAAAAGATGAAATGCGAAAAATTAATCATCAAAGTTGCGCATAAAACATCGTGTTAAGTTGACACCGAGGTAGTAATAGTTCCATACATGTACATTTGCCTAAACTTTCATTAAATATACATGCACTTTATTTCAAGCCTAATTACATGAACCATCTAGATATATACAATAAGAACCATAATATATATTCTTGAACATTAGCTTGATGAATCATATTCTGGCAATCCAATATATCCATGCTTACTTATGTGATTGGCATTGATTCATCGTTCAATGCATAACATATATATCAAACCCCCCATGTCGATTCATCATACAGGGCCCAGACTCCTGAATATGCCACCAACATTTCTTCCAACCATGGGCGGACCTAGGGCCACGCCCACGTGGCCACGGCCACCGTTAACCCAAGAAAAATTTAAAAAATGAAGTATAATTTGGAATAAAAATTATGGATTTTATATTTATTATATAAAATACTAGTGTATTGGCCACCCCTAATTAGAAAGTCAAGATCCGCCAACACACATTCAAATCTCTTCCCTCGATGTAAATATCAGTCCAATGCACCTCCTTCTCATCATCCCAACTGAAACGACAGTAGAACTGCGTGTCCATCATGAACGACGGTCCGAACGTGAACTCGTAGAACTCCCATTTCGGGATTCTATGCCACCCTACGTCTTCGTCTTTCGACTTGCAGTGGATAACAATGTCCTGTCCTTGGCTCATCGTGTTTATGATCCGAACGTGCGCTTTCTGTCCTGCGAAATGCAGAGAACAGCCTGTGTCGACGTTGATTACGACGAGGAAAGCTGTGAGTAAGGTAAGGTAGGCATGTTTTTGTGCTTGATCCATAATCTTGAGATTGTTCACAATGAAGATTATGCATAATTAAATAATTAAATATCTTGCATTTCATTTATATCACTTATAAAATTAAATGTAAGTATTTTTAAATCATTATAAAGTTATGTTTCATTATTTTGAGGGTTATTACAACTTATAAACAATTTAAAAATAACTATTTATGAGTATTTTTCATAAACATAAAACTATGCATAAAATATGCATTTTCTAATATGATTGATATATAAAATTAGGCTATCATTTATATTTTTTTGACCTTATTAATAAGTATTATAATCTTATATAGTTGATAAATATATATAATTATTAGAGAAAATATTATTAAAAGTTACAAAAATGTGAAATATGGACAATACAAGATGATTATTAACCATCTTGAGGTCCATATATATACAGAAATATATATATAGGGATCGGATCAGTTATAATCTTTGTGATTTGGTATGGATGCATAGGATATATAATTTTGTGTCTAATTATGGATGGCTTCGTGAGGAAGCAATGATCTTGCAATAAGCAAATTGAGTGCATGAATGAAGATCAGGGGTGATTGTATGCTAAGTAAGGAGAGTATAGTATAGTGTCATGCATATGCAAGAAAATATGTAGAACTTGATAAGGAGAGTATATAAATTATAGTGATATACTACCTCCGTTTTGTTTTATCTGTCGCCTAGGGAATTGTGGCAAAAACTTTGACCGTTAATATCTTAATTTGTATAATGATTCATCATACAAAATTAATATCATCAGATTTGTAATAAAAAATACTATTAAAAAAGTATAATATTATATTTTTCTATGAAAGTTTTATATTAGAAATTATTGACTAAAAATTGACACTGAAAACCGTAAATGACAGATAAAAAAGAACAGAGGGAGTACATATGTAAGAAAATAAGGAGATTAGGAGAGGATATTATAGTGATAATAAGCAAATTGGGTGTTGCTGCAATAATGTGTCATGCTCATCATCAGAGGTAATTTGACACTTAAGATTCACCCTAATTTGTATTCATGAGTTATATATGCAGGTCTGCATATATGTATTTCCAGTACTATATGTTTGATTTATTGAGAAATGCCATTGTGTAGTATATTACTTGAATTAAACTCAACAAAGTTGTCATCTATTTGTTTACAAATTGGTAATCAAGAACATAGACAAAGTAAAATAGAAAAGTAATCTGATTTTTTGATAAATAGTTTATCCGGATTAATTTGGACACCCTTTGTATTTCTGAATTGAAAAATTCATTCAATAAAAATTGAATTTGAAACAAATGATTTGGGCATTTCTCAATCATGTGCCATGGTTTATATATAGTACTTTTTCCTATATATATTGTCTATCGATCAATCACGAGTGAATAGTGTGTCAAACGAATTAGCCTCGTCATACATTCTTGTGCATGAATAAGGTTGTCTATATCTAGATTTCTCTCAAATCCACGTTAGCGGGACTATATAATATTAAAATTTGTTGTTGTTGTTGTTGACCAATTTTCGACATGATATACGCATCAATTATGAGTAAAAAAAAGAATATATAATCTTCATCAAAGGTTGTTTGTACACATTTAACCTGTCAACCAAAAATGAAAGTACATTAAAAATGATTGAACAACCCTAACATTTTGATTAACACACAGATAATTACAACATGCTGGACCTGCACTAAACCTTCATATCAGAGTTCTTCTACAACCCTCACTTTACACAATATATATCACATGCACCTAAAGCGTGTTCCAAGATATTTTACATACATATATACATGCATGCACCATATCCAACCCAATCGAAACCTGGGATACGTATCTTATATAACTGGACCCTGCACCTCATTCCATACGTAACAAATATTAAACTGTCCATGTTTATCCATCATACACGGCCCCGATTCTTTGATTTGCCACCAGCATTGCTTCCAACACAGAGCCGAATCGCGCTCTTGAATGTAAATATCGCTCCAATGCACTACCTTATTATCATCCCAACTAAACCGGCAAAAAAATCTTGTGTTATCCCAAAAGGATGGACCGAATGTGAACTCGTAGTAGTTGTCTTTCGTTACTTGGTGCAATCCTAGATCGTCGTTCTTCGATTTGCACTCGACTTCCATAGGTTGTCCTTGGCTCAACGTGTTTATCACCCTGACATGGGCCTTTTGCCCTGCAAAATGTAAAGCACCATTGCATGTATGAACATTTATGAAAACTAGGGTTAAGAATAATGTGATAAATACATGATGAGTTTGTGTTTGATCCATCTTAATATTGTTTGGTTTTAGGGTCAATATTGGACCCTAATTAAGTCTCCGGAATGTGATTAACCAGAGACTTTACCTGCTAATTACTAGCAGCTAATATTCAATGATGGAGGAGGAGGAGAAGGATTTATTCTGATTTGATAATGATTTGGGCAATGTGTTTAAGTAGGGTATTGTTGTGATGTAGAATCGATGATACAAATAGCAAATTGCATTATTGATATGGATGGATGTGGTTTATTGTATGCCTAAATAAGGAAGGTAAAATGATGGTTTATAAGAGCATCTACAATGGTGAGTTTAATTTGACTCACTGCTGACGTGGCATGAAACGAGAATGGAATGAGATCGTGTAGAACATTTCAGTGGTGAGAATGAGACTCGTCTCGCGAGAATCTCGCTTTCAGTATCGCGAGACGAGTTTTAAAGCGAGTTTAGAATATTAATATTTTAATCATATTTTTTTCTCTCTCCTCCTCCACTTCATTTTTTATCAATATAACCAAATTAGTTATATTCTTAAGTGGGACCCATTTACTTTTTTAAATTTATATGAGTCAAACCCATTCTCACCATTGGAAAACTAGCTAAATAAAATGTTAAATTTTGACTCTCTTTATATGGGTCAACAGATTCCACGTCATACAATTAGTCAAACTCAAACTCACCATTGCGGGTGTTCTAAAAATATTGAATCATATGAGAATGATACGAGTGTTGGAGCAAAGGATTTCTTGTTTTGGTATAAAATTCACTTATTTAGATACTAAATTGAAAAAAAAAAGATATGTTTGACTTCTACAAATTAAAATTATAAATTTATAATATTACATATAAATTGTGTAAAATTATATTTTTGTCTGTAATTTTTAAAATTTACAAAAGAGTGTCTAAAACATACCCATTGGATGATATTCATTCAATTAATAATTGTTGCATTCTAAACTTTTTATAATTGATAATTAAAATATTTATAAAAAAAATTGGTGTAAAAAACTATGATATTAATTTTATCAAAAGATACTAAATAGATGATGATAGGAGTCTTGTCCAAAGATACTTTTTAAGTGTCTCTTACCCTTCTCTAAATTAGTGTTTTTAATGATTTTTTATACTAATTTTTTAATGGTACATTTGCTACGTTAATAAGCATCAATTATACCTTAATCGAATCAACCACGCTTGTTAGGCTTATTTTCGGTAATTTTTGAAAATATAAAAAATAATTGATAAAAGAATAACTTTATAGCACAATTTATATGTAATATTATAGCTATAGAATTCAATCATGTCATTTCATTTCAACTTAATATATAATAATATAGTTTTATGATAGGGCAAGACACTTAAAATATGTTTGTCTTGTGGTCTTTCCCCAACACTCTTGTAATTTTCATTTTCATTATAAACAGCTAATTTACTGAATCTGAAGTATAGAGTAATTTATTTTCTAAAACTTTGGTTTTCAACATTAATTTTTTAGACCCTAAGGTTGTAAGCTGAATAAACAATAACCTTAAAGTTTGTGGGCTGAAGAAAAAGGCTCATGTCTCGTACTTTGTTTTCCTTCCATATTTGAATTTCTCTCCCGATATGATTGATGTTAAACTTCAGGACTGGTTAAAACTGATATTGAAGTTATAATATACTTCTCTTATTCATGTTGGTGTTACTTAGACCTCTGAATACAAGGGTTTAAGTAACTCCGACATGAATAAGAGAAGTTTATTATAACTTTAATATTAGTTTTAACCCTAGTCTCGAAGTTTGACGTCAATCGAGAGATTTCGGACCATGATAATCATCTTGACTCAAGATGGTTCTTAACCATCTTGAATTGTTCATATTTCACATTTTTGTAACTTTTATTAATATTTTCTTTAATAATTATATATATTTACCAATTATAATAATATAATACTTATTAGTTAGGTGAAAAAATATAATTATAGTTTAATTTTATCAATCATAGTAGAAAGTCCACATTTTATACATAGTTTTATATTTATGAAATAAATATAAATAAATAATTATTTTTAAATTGTTTATAAGTTGTAGTAACCCTAAAAATAATGAAACGTACCTTTAGAATGATTTAAATACACTTACATTTCATTTTATTAGTGATTTAGAAGAAATGCAAGATGGTTAAGAGTCATCTTGTGTCAAGATGTTTATCATTTTCGATTAAGGAAACATGCCTTTATAATGATTTAAATATACTTATTTAATTAACCATCTTGCATCAAGATGTTTATCATTTTGTTAGTAGTAATTCTACACACACAACTACATTAAACTTGAAATTATGCAAACCTCTAACAAGTCAGCTACAAATGGCCATTCCATATTTGAAGGCATGATGAGATCGTAACAATATTACAAAAACAAAAGAAAAAAACACCAATAATAGCCTGATAGCTAAACAAAAATGAAATTGAAACATCACAACCTATCAGCTAGAAATTACACGACAAAACTACTTTTTTGAATTTCACATTGCAAAATGATAAACATCTTGACACAAGATGGTTAATAACAATCTTGCATTGCACCTAAATCACTCATAAAGTTAAACGTAAGTATATTTAAATTATTATAAAGGTATGTTCATTACTTTTAGGGTTATTACGACTTATAAACAATATAAAAATTATTATTTACATTTTTTCATAAATATAAAACTATGCATACAATGTGCATTTAATTTCTACTATATACGATTGATAAAATTAGGATATTGTTTATATTTTATTGACTAGCTAATAAGTATTATACTCTTATACTTGATAAATATATATATAATATTATTAGAGAAAATATTATTTAAAATAAAAATATAAAATATAGACAATTTAAGATGAATCAAAATGTGCATATATCATATCATTGTCCTTTGACATTTTCTCTCATCGCCATTTCTCCAACAACATCAACTCGATATACATCATGACAATAACATGTCAACATTGATTCAATTACTTGCAACATTATACTTGAAGATTTTCCATTTTACCATTATCATTCCATGCATAGCACCTATCAATATCACTGGTATCACGATTAAACAGGCATGGACCAGTTTCCTTAATTTCAACAGGGCAATACTCATGACCAGAATCTGTACATTGGGTGTGATCCCTTTCTTCGTTAAAAACATCAAACCACTGCAATTTTCCATCGAATATAAACCCACAGAAGAACAAAGTTGCTCCAGAAACTTTTGGGTTAACTTCAAACGTATACGCCTTCGTCTGATCGACTATATGCTCACCTAAATCTTCGTTCTTCGATTTACAGTGGATTTTTAGCTCTTTTCCGGGGGCTAACTTGTTGAAAACTTCGATTGTATGCTTATGGTCGGATGTAGATGGTTCTACTGGTTCATTAGACCCTTCAATGGCCTCGATCGTCCTAACCAACGACGAAATTGCGACGAGTATGAGCACAATGTTTTTCGACATTTTGTTCATTTTCGATTTAGAGATAATGAAATTAATGTGTAGTTATTTAAATTTATGTAGAGGGTCTAATTATATATTATTCCCCTTTTCATGCTTGAAGGAGGGGATGTGGTATATAAATGCACGTCTATGATACCTATTTTTATGAATGCCAAAATTATACTTTAAATATTGACTATATAAATATTGAACTTCCTTGATTCAAGGGTGAAAATGTTCCTCATCATGGGGAAATACCTACATTGACCAAGTGCTACCACGCATAATTTACGTTCGAACAATAGTGAAAAATTTTGACTGATGTTCAATATTAGGAGGTAAATTAGATCACTAAATATTGGGGACGATTAATTGTGGAGGAGAAATTAGCTAACTTAAATGTTACGGTTCTGAATAAAATTTGGGAAATGAAGGCTTATACCCGGCCACTTCTGGCGAATTTTTTTGAATGTATTCATCCCATAACTGAAGCTCTTACACGAATCATATCTCGATCCATGAAATCTGAATCATCATGGCTCTGATAACATTTGTCATAGAGTTGTATATCGAGCAAATTAATTAGTGGAAGTGAAATAAGATGACTAGAATAAATTGAGAAAAATAAAAGTAAGATTAAAAGGGACAAGAATTTAATTTGGAAACTCAATCGGGGAAAAATTATGGGCGCTACAAACACAAACGAATCCAATATCAGTAGATATTACAATGAACGATTTCAAACCGAGATCAAATACACAAAGAGAGTATATCAACTCATATATACAAACTCTCTCACCAAGTTGGAATACAAAAATTTTGAATATCTGAGTACATCCCCTCTCATGGGAGGTGCCCTACAAAATTGGCTGCTCTCAAGATTTGTCACAACAAACAAGATGAACAAAAGACTCTAGACAAACAAGGTGAACAAAAGCCTCTATTTATAAGGGAACAAGGTGAACAAAAAATGGGCACCAAACTTAATTGGTCACAACAAATAAAGTGAATGAAAAGCTCTATTTGTAAGGAAAAACTTCCTAGAAACCTACATTGACCATGACTCCAATTAGATTTAAAATCCAAACTAAAACTAAATATAATAGGGAAAATAAAATAATTTTCTAATATAACTAGGAAGCAAAATAATTGTGAGGTCAAAAGATTGGGTGATTTAAGGCAACTTCCTAATATTAGCCGGCCAAAATCGTAGATAATAGCCCTCACTTTCAATATTTTACGTTTTCATTAAAGTAGTTTTGTTGTTTGCTATACTTTGCATGTAAACCGGTGTAACAGCTCTTTCAGTTTTGTAATCTATTTCCTAATTGAGGTGACAATTAAAATTTTAATTATCAACCTATGACACATGTTTGTCCAGTAATTGTAGTAACTGTATTCACATGTTCTGCGTTGTCTGAATTAAAATCTTATAAATTTGTTGTATTAAAATTTTATTCAACACTTCCCCTACTTGATTCAATATTTATCTATACATTGACATCTTTACCCTTCCTTGGTAGTTAGAGAAGAAGATAATCTCCTACTTAGTAAAATTGAAGTTCTTTTAATTATCTACCAATTTGAGGTTGTACTTGATTCAAGTTTAATCAATTTATTAGATGTGCACACATTCTATATAGTAAAAGGTACATGTCGATCAGAATCGACATTTCCTGAATTGTAATTAAATACATATAAATCTAACTATCGGTGAAGAACGGCAAAAAATAGGAAAAGCTTAGTTTATATTAGACATTATTTTTTTTGGTATTTGTAATGTTATGTTGGTTGGTAAAAGAAATAGGGTGCTTCTAATTTCATTCTTATTATAAGGTGACAATCAATTAAAATTTTTATCAACCTAACAAATATGCACACATTCTATTCACCAAGTCTAACTATCTAAGTTGCTTGAATTGGAATTGAGTCATTATAAATTTTTCTTCATAATTCTTCCCACTTGATTAATTCCAATTTACTTGTACATTTACAAATTTACCCTTCTTTGGTGATTTGTTGGAAGAGAAGATAAGTCTCCTAGCTAGGCAAAAAAAAGAACCCAAAAACACTTAAGAATTAAAAGCACAATATCCCCTTCATTCATTCCCTATGGTTTCCTTGATGATCAAGCTTGTGGCTTCACCTTTACAAAATCACCCCATTTTCACTTCACCACCATAATTTCATTATTCAACCCAAAAATTATCCTTCTGATCCTCTCGACACGACGTCGTTCTCTCCAAATCATTTATTCATTCCAAATATAAATAGGATCATGATAATCATCTTGATTCAAGATAGTTCTTAACCATCTTGAATTGTTCATATTTTACATTTTTGTAACTTTTATTAATATTTTATTTAATAGTTATATATATTCATCATTTATAATAATATAATACTTATTAACTAGGTTAAAAAATATAATAATAGCCTAATTTTATCAATCATTGTACAAAATGCACATTTTATACATAGTTTTATATTTATGAAATAAATGTAAATAAATAAATAATTTTAAATTGTTTATAAGTTGTAATAACCCTAAAAATAATGAAATATACTTTCGAATGATTTAAATATACTTACATTTTACTTTATTAGTGATTTAGAAGAAATACAAGATGATTAAGAACCATCTTGTGTCAAGATGTTTATCATTTTCAATATAAATAATATATCTAAATAATTACACCGTAATGAATCATATGACGATTATATTTTTTACGTCACCATGATCATTCCATTCGACCCAAATATTATCCTCCCCTACAACACGACGTCGTTCTCCCTGGCCGGACCCTCTATAAAACCACCCCAACCACGACCCTCCCTACTCCCATCCCATGCATGCAACATTGCAACCACCATCCAAATAATTAACCCTCTTAATTAATTAATCCACCTCATTTCAAAACCCTTCCTTAATTAACTTTCTCCTCCATGGCAGAAGTCCTGATCCCATTTGGAACCCTCTCTGGTCACACCGACGCCGTCACCTCCGTCCAAATCCCCGGCGACGACCCCACCCTGACCCGCCTCGTCTCCTCCTCACGTGACAAGTACCTCATGGTGTGGTCCCTCCGCCCCAACCCGTCCCTGCTCGCCACCTGGCCCGCCGCGGCCCATGGGCGGGCCCTCTGCCGCCTCACCGGCCACTCCCACTTTGTGTCCGACGTGGCTCTCTCGTCTGACGGCCGGTTTGCTCTGTCGGCCTCGTGGGACCGCGACCTCCGCCTGTGGGACCTCTCCTCCTCTGCCGCCACCGCCGCACCCGGCCGGCGGTTCGCCGGCCACACCAACGACGCCCTCTCGGTCTCCTTCTCCTCCGACAACCGCCGCGCTGTCTCTGGGTCACGTGACCGGACCCTCCGCGTCTGGAACGCCCTCGGCGAATGCAAGTACACCGTTGGGGCCACCGCCGCCGACGGCGGCGGGGCCCACTCGGACTGGGTGAGCGTGGTGCAGTTCAGCCCGGTGGAGCCGGTGGTGGTGTCGGGGTCGTGGGACTCGACGGTGCGGCTGTGGGACATGAACCACGGCGGCGGAGTGCGGCTGCTGTCGGTCATGGCGGGCCACACCGGGTACGTGAACGCGGTGGCGGTGTCGCCGGACGGCTCCCTGTGCGCCAGCGGCGGCCGCGACGGGACGGCGGTGCTCTGGGAGCTTGGAGAGGGGACAGCGATCCACCGCTTGGCGGCGGGGTCTGTGATCCACGCGCTGTGTTTCTGCCCGGCAAAGTACTGGCTGTGCGCCGCCACTGAGAAGTCCGTCATGATTTGGGACCTCGAGAACAAGGGACTTATTCAGGAGCTGTTCCCTGGCCGGCATGAGGTGGCGCCGCCGCCTGAAACGCCAGAGTTGGCGGCGGAGAAGGAGGATGGTGGTGAGAATTCGAAGAAGAGTGAACTGAAGCAGTTTGTCCCGCCACCTCCTCCCGTCACGAAAAATCAGGTATGATATTTATGCATGCATGTCTTCAATTGGTCAAGTTTTTCTTTCTTTCCACATTTTTTCATTTTTTGACGTGCAAAAACTGTATTCCTCCGTTCCATATAAATTGTCCAAAATGTCATCTTTGACTAAGAATTTCTTATAATATACTCCCTCCGTTCCATATTAATTGACACTTAAACTAACTTTTTTTGTTCCAAAATAATTGTCACTTTACATTTCTCAATACCTAATTTAATTATTTAACTTTAATAATTATATTAACTTTTTACTTTTCCAAACAATAATAACTACTCCTACTCACATTCTCTCACTACCTACACCTTGATATCCGAAAAAACAACTTGGAAAATAGTATCATTTAATTATGAAGGTAGTTTTTTTAGTTAAACCTTGGTATGTGAAATTTTTTTAAATGTGTCAATTAATATGGAACGGAGGGAGTATTTTATCAAAAAATTATAAAATTATATTCTTATGATAGTACTTTTCGTTATGAATCTAATGATGGTATTTTCGTATATTAGAACACCGTATATATTGAGAAATTGATGACACGTCAGGATAATTAATATGAAACGGAGGGAATAGTAAATTGATTAATTTTTTAAAACTGAGGTGAAATTATTTTGTTTAATTTTTTTTTATGGATGGTGGCAGCGAGTGTACTGCACAAGCATGAGCTGGAGCGTGGACGGGAGCACTCTGTTTACTGGCTACACAGATGGCGTCATTCGAGTTTGGAGCACTCGCCCTAGTTCTTATTATTAGTGCATCAATTAATGTATTTCAGTCCTTAACAATGGACCTTAATTAATAAAATCCATTCAATAAATTCAGCTTCTTTCTATATGTCTAGTGGGTGCTTTATATTTTTTTTGGGTGATTTTACGACTGAGATGGTTAGAAATTAATTATATGATTTACAATTTTGAAATAGGTAACAAAACGTAAATTGATTAATTTATAATCGTGAATTTTAAAATTGTAACGGATATTATTGTCTTCGAGTCAATGTTGATGATTGAGGTGGTTGGAAATTGATGATTATGAAACGGGAATGGGTAAGAAAACATGAGTTATCCTTAATATTTAACTCGTGAGCAGAACTCCTCCAAAAAAAAATTATTTAATTTATGAGATCTCTAAAAAAATTTAGACTGTGATTTCAAAAGTCCATAAATATATATTGTTAGCTTTATGTTACCTTTATTTATGTGACATTCAATTAGTTTATTTTAAATCCAAATGAAAAAAATCTTTGTTTATCTTTGTTTAATTAGGGGATGGTTGAATCAGGCTAGTATGTATATTGTGAAATTTATGATGACATTTAACTCGTGAGCATAACTCATTAGAAACAAATTATTTAATTTAATAGCTGAAAAGCTAGCCTAATGTTTGATCCTGAATTCATGTACACTATGAACTTTATTATTGGCAATGTTATCATTATTTATGTGATAAATGATTATTCTATTTTAAATACAAAAAAAAAATCCTAATTGATCTTTGTTCTAGAGTAATGGTTGAATCAAGCTAGAAATGGATTGAGATAAAGTTGTATTCAAGACTACTAATGTTAACCAACTAGTTAGACTAAATATGTTTACAGTTTGCCTCGCATTAGTTAGACTATATTGGAGTATGTTATTGTTATTGTAATCTTGTTTTTTGGGTGATTTTACGATTGAGGTGACTAGAAAATGAATTTATGTTTTATAAATCCAAGATAGGTAAGAAAACATAAATTATTGCTTAACATTTAACTCGTGAGTAGAACCAACTAGAAATAAATTATTTAATTTATGAAATAGCTCAAAATCTCATAGTTTGATCCCCAATTCGTGAACATTTTCAATTCAAAACGGGTAAGAAAATGTGAGTTACTGCTTAACATGTTTAATTTAAAATAACTGGATAGCAAATCGCGGATTGATTCTATAACTTCTTACATGATAATTTTTAACTAATAGTGTTGTTTTAGGTTGAATATATGATTGATGTTGGTTGCAAATTTAATTTATGTTTTCAAATTCAAAAATAGATAAGAAAATGAGAGTTACTTTCTTAACATTTAACTCTTGAGCAGAGCCGACCCTAAAACATAGAAACAAAATGATCTAAGATTGTATTCAAGACTTCTAATGATCATGATTCACGAATCAGTCAGACCAATTAAATAGTTTTAGGGTTGATGTTATGACTGAGTTGGTCATAAATTAATTGTATTATTTTCAAATCAAATCGCTAGGAAACGAGTAACACATTGATTCTGTAACTTCTTATTTCAAAATTGTAACTGATAGTGTTGTTTTCAGGTCGATTTAATTATTGATGTTGGTTGAGAATTTAATTTATCTTTTCAAATTTCAAAATAGGGGAAAAACGTGAATTACTGCTTAACAAATTATTTATGAGCAGAATCGACCCAGAAACATGCTACGAGCACAAAAATGTATGTTTTCTGATTTCGAAATAAAAACAGATAAACTATAACAGAAACGAATTAGATGACTATAAAGAAACATCGTGAAAAAAGCAAAGACATAGGGCACGAACACTTAACGTGGTAACATGAGGGAAAAAACTAAAAAGAACACACAAGTTACAAGCACAATTAAGCCCTTTCTAGGTAGAGATTACAACGGATGATCTCCCTATGTGATAAAGACACATAATAGAACAATTCACACAAACTCGGTGGTTTACGATGCACTGCCGCCGAGTTGTGTGTATTGTCATCGTTTGGTGTATCACAATCTAATTGTTGAAATATTTTAAAAATACCAAATAAATGATATATAAAAAATAAATACTAAAAATATGCTTACTAAGGTGAAATTCTTTAGAATGGTAGGTTTAGCCCCTCCTCCATCAAGTGCAAGGAGTGCACATGTATGCATCTCTATATTTACCTTTACTTGGTTTTTTTTCCCCAGTTGGTTCTCAACAGTTTGCCTTTCGGATCTGTTTTGTGTCTTGTTTGATTTTCAAAGTGGTTTCTGAAAAACTTTTGTAGGTCTGCTATAATCAGCCTTTCCATGATCTCTAGTTAATGGAGGAAGGCTGCCTACATTTAGACCCTCCACACCATGCTTTAAACGTGATTCCCCTGAAATATTGTTGTTGTAACAATTCGAACAGAAGAAAAACAAGGTGTTACACCAACAAGCAATCATCTTAGATCACGATTTCTCATAAATCAACCTTTGGGGTTAGGATTTAAGATAAATGAGGCCCCCAGAATTCATGTATACTTTGATGATAATACTGTTGAATGTTACAGATGAAAGCTTAGATGAATGTTGTACTCCTTTACAAAAACTAGAACCCTAAAACATTGCAATTTGCAGTTGATGAGAAAATCTCAGCACCATTTATCTAATCATCATAAGACAAATGTGGAGGATAAGTACATCCGGGGTCGAAAGGATCTTCAGATCCACAGCAATGCCAGTACTGGAAAACTTCGCCCGAGTGGGGGGTGCTCATTGTGCCACCTTCATACACACTCTCAAACTTCCTCTTTGTCTCTCCTGTTCATTGAAATTTTGAGGAAAAACAGGATCAAGAACATTCAACCAAAGCATGGTCAAGTGAAAATGAGCTAGCCAACTTCAAATCAAATGGCAGACAGCACAAATACCATAGACAAGGTAGTTTTCAGAATGAAAAAGATGTTAAAGCAGATTTTCACAGACCCTGTAATTGTAAACAGACATCCCAACAGATAATAGATGTTAAACTAGCATATCTTTTGCATAGACAGTGCACAAACCACTCTCAGCAGACATCCCAACAGGCAACAGATAATACAGTAGATGTTAAACCAGAAATTCTTGCTGACAGCACAAATACCATAGACTTTCCAAATGCTGACTTTGTTAGTTTAGTGACCAATGATGGAACACACTAACACACCCCTTACATTAGTAACGCGAATACCCAAACTTGGGGACCATTGTCTGCTGTGCTGCATTAGACAGTTAAGCTATATGTTCTATGCAAAATGATAAATAAGTATCTTAAATTTCACCAAAATCACTCTCATTACAAAGGCATGTTTCATTGTTTTCAGGGTTATTACAATTTATAAACAATATAAAAATAATTACTACGTATTTATTTATATTTTTTCATGAATATAAAATTATATATAAAATGTGCGTTTTCTACCGTGTTTGATAAAATTAGGCTATTATTTCTATTTTTTCACCTAGCTAATAAGTATTACACTCTTATAGTTGATAAATATATATAATTTTTAGAGAAAATAGTGTTAAACGTTAAAAAGATGTGAAATATGTATAATTCAAGATGGTTATATACAAAGAAAATGACCCCAAAGACTCACTCACCCTGATGGCAAAATCTACAACTCCAATCCAATCCACAATTTTTGACAATCATTTTATATAGGACAAGATCACACCTCCATAACTTTACAATTCTGAATCTGGGTATCAGTTATACTCTACTATGGTCATCATCTCCATCCTCCCCTTCCAATACAACAAGAAAAGCACCATGTAACACAACACAACTAAACAACAATTTCTCAGACGCACTGACCCTATTCACAAAATCAAATCAGAATTGTAAATTTTTGACAAATTTGTGAAACCAAAATCAAAATGAAGAAGAAGAAGAAGAAGAATGGTACCTCCAAAATGGGCAGAGTGAAAACGACAAGCACGGGGATGATTAAGGGAAGGATCGAACTGGGTCTTGCAATTCTTACATGTTCTTAGTGTTTCGACAGGTCTTTCTGAACATTTGATGCTGAATTTCTTCTTGGATTGAGGGAGTAATTTCAGAGAATATGAGGTTGAACGCGATGAATCCCATATGATGAGGGAGGGGAGTTTGGGAATCGGAAGGGAAGACGTCGAAGGGGAGGAGAGAGAATGAGGAGGAGCCACCATTTCCAGATTATTTGTGAAGAAAGGAAAGATGGAATTGAGCTTGAGTGGAGCCAAATTGAGAGCACTTGCCCGGTGACTTTAATCTTGCCTTTTTTTATCTTTTTAGGTAACGTTCTTTTATGCGGTATTTTGTGGTATGATTTGGTGATGTGTGGTGAAATTGTGGTGGATGATGTAAAAAGTAGGGTAGAAAAGTGAGGAGAGAGAAAATTAATGATTTGTGGTAAAGTGTGGTGAGTTGTGTTTGCCAACCGCAAAAAAGAACATGACCTTATTTGGCTAACTTTCTAATGTTGAACTATGGCAATGGGTTGCCCGTTGGGCCCCACCCCGCTCTGGGGAAAAATCTCCACCCCCATTGGAGATGGGGACGGGGACGATTTTTCAAAATCCGCTCGGGAACGGGGCGGGGACGGGGACAAAATTTTCCTCATGTCCCCATCCCTGTCCCCATTTTCCCCGCTAGGGAAAATTCCCCGTCTCCATCCCCAAATCTCCGTCCCAAAAATTTTAAAATTACCAAATAACTTTTATTCTAATTCAATATATATATTAATAACAAGGATAAAGTAGAGTCAATACTCGCTTCCCTCCTCCTCCATAACTCCATTCGCTGATCGCTCCTCCCTTCTCTTACTCTTCGGCCTTCGCTGCTCCCTCTTCCCTTCTCCAATCTCCCTCTGCTTGTGTTCGCTGCTCAGTGCTTCCTCCTCGGCTCCTCTCTCCCTCCCTGTCGGCTGCCCCTGCTCACTGCCCGATTCCTACTGCTCAGTAGAGTCAATACTCGTCCAGCGCCGTTCACCGAAGGTCAGTTCCTTTTCTTTTTTTTAATTACACTTATTGATGTATTTTCGCTTGAGCAAGTTAAATACGTTGTATTTTGAACAGGTTAAAAACCGGGTCCGATTAAAAATGTGGTCCGATTAAAATTTAGTTAGATTTTGGATAGATTTAAAAATCCCCGTTGGGGATGGAAAATCCGTAGGAATGGGGATGTGGCAAGAATCATTTCCCAAAGCGGAGATGGGGACGAGTTTTGGGAGCGGGGATGGGGACGGGGATATACTCCCCCGTCTCCACGCCCCATCGCCATCCCTATGTTGACATGAATTTGAGATTAATTAAAAAATCGAATAGATGCTACTTAATAATATAAAAATATAATAAGAATATTTGTGTGATAAATTTATTATCAAACTCGTCTTGTGAGACCCTTACCATCAATTTTGCGAATCAAGTTTCAATCTAATCTGCACAACCTCATTCTGTTCTTATTCCATGTCATGTCAAGTCGGATTTAAACTCACTATTGAAAATGGCCTGCAGAAATGAAAGATGATGCGGGAGTGGATTTTTTTCCAAAATCTATATTAGGCAAAGTATTTTAAATAATGTAAATAATAAGTGGAGATAGATAAGTTAAATAATTTCTTATTTACCTCATACAAGAACAAGCTATTAGCCAACATATCATCAATTTTGTGTTGGCTTCTTATAATAATGATATATGCACACATCCTAACATACTCTATTATGCATGTGATTTAAGTAACTGTGGTGAAAATATTTTAATTTTGGAAGTAAAATAATGTTATGTCCATCATTTGAACAACTAAAAAATGATTTATTTTCATTATAATGGACTAAAGCAAAATGTCTCTCAAAATTATCAAACATCTAATTCTTTTCTAGGAAGTAGTAAATAGTGAACAAGTTTAGAATCATGAGTCTGTTGTATCCAGCCTCTCAATGTATTTTAATACAAGGGTAAGATTACTACATCATACCCCTCCCCCATCACAACATAATGTTTTGTAACTGAATTTTTGGAATATTGGATATATACAAGTCGTAATGCATTACAGTACTTGCTTGCAAGCATATGTTATATGTCAAGGACACTATGAATTACTCTTGGAGATGTATACACTGAATTACTCTTAGGACAAAAACTGAAACATGGACCAGAAAATCTGGAACTAATAATCCAACACCATGGCATGCATGAACACAATTGGGGGTGAGCATTGCTAATTCAACACACTGCTAAATAACATGATGGCTAAAGTAACTAACCCAATTACAATTGCACAAAAACACTTCAATCAACATAAAAATATCAATCAATTTCCAAATTGTTATGGAGTAGTATTTCACATATCTCAAAATTAGTTAGTATGGAAAACAGTAAACCTATTCTAGATGCCCAAATCTGGGGATAATAAGGTACAACCCCCTATGTCGAAGACGGGGGTTCTTGCTCTGTGTTCTTCTCATCATCATTCCCTTGGCCTCCTGCATACGCCTTTTGTAAGAACTTGTGTTCCGAGGGAAGGTTCTTCTTGGCTTTGCGGGTCCCTTCGATTTTCCAGAGGTCCCACACTTTAGTCTTCGGAGGTGGGGTCGTTTCTCCAATGGGGGCCACCAGTCCTGGCTTGCCGTCATCGATTACAGCATCTATAAGTCCGTACTCTTTTGCCTCCCATGGGTTCATGAAATTATCACGGTCCGTATCTATTTCAATCTGTGGGAAAATGAAAAAGAAAGGGTTTGGTCATTTGTTATAGGAGAGGAGAATATGAGGGGAAGAGTTTTGTGGTATGAGTTATGAGTGACGAACCTGCTCCTCGGGCTTCCCGGTGACTCTGGACAGGATTTTGTTCAGCTTGATTTTGTGGTACGCCATTTCTCTAATACGTATGCTCATCTCTGTTGCCTGAAATCGAAAAAATGACTTCCTTTTTAAGAAAATACATGCGCAAATCGAAAGGCTTTACAACAAACCACCAAACCTGGTGCAATTCTCACTCAAACACACATAACTGTGGCATTCTGATGGGATGTCAGGCTTAGTGATAGCATGATGGCACCCTGTACTGGCTATACTACAACATGCCAATTTTCATCAATGCTCATGAAGCAAAATGTTCCTTTGAACACTAAAGTTTTATGAGGCTGAGAAGCATCTCTTGATTGAGGGGGTTAGGTTCAACAGATTCGAGTAAGTATTGGTGCATGAGAAAATGTATAACAATACTCATATTACACATTTACCCAGATTACGGAAAATTTCCAAAATTTTATACTTTGTCAACCAATATTTACCAAAATCTATCCAACCTAAATCTACCCTCAAAAGATTTCTCTATAGAACGCCAACAAATGTACAAACCAAAGATAGCAATCAACAAGAGATGACATAAATCTAAATATTGAATGCGTTGATCCAATGAAACATCCTGGAGGGATACATAATGATCCTTGAACTAACTGTAAGTCTGTAACTTTAACCTGTAGTAGATGAAACATCCCTGATGATATGACTCAGTATTGAGGATGACAGAACATAAACAAATGACTTTAGTGTAGATACCCAAACAGCTGAGCTAAAAGGGATTTGAAACGAACAAGTAGTAAACATTTTGCAATGGACACTTGTGGCTCGTGCTGATGAGTGGCAGTGGCTCACTTGGTGGTTTATTCACACTTGAAAGTCTTGAATAAATCACAAGTCAAACAGTGATTAAGTTCATGATATGCATATAGTCAAATGCATCGCCTTTTCACAAGTAAATCTAGAAAAGAGACTCTAAAATGGACTCCCAGACGTTCTTACATGGTTTTTGCCAATTCAATATCCACAATAGCCACTCAACAGAGATTTGTAACTGTTAACTTGCGAAAGTGCCGCTTTCTGCATGAATACTTAACTTTAATATTCTATAAAGCAGAAAACTTTTAACTCTTACAGTACCCAAAAACAATAGAAGTAGATGATCGCAACACACATGACTAAAATGGATGAAAACATAAATACTTCAAGGAAAAGAGTAGAGCAGTAGGATTTACCTTGCCACCAGCTGTTCCGAGCGGTTGATGAATCATAACTCTTGAATTTGGCATGCAGTAACGCTTCCCCTTGGTGCCAGAAGCAAGAAGAAACGCACCCATGGAAGCAGCTAATCCCAAGCAAATAGTGGATACATCCGCCTTGCACAACTTCATAGCATCATAAATTCCCATCCCTATGAGAAGCACGAACTAAAATTAAACGATAAGAGAAGGCAACCAGATAAGTTAACCAAAGCTTCTCTAAACCTACACTGAGTCGAGGGCACCGAAATTTTGTTCATCTTTCTATCACACGGCAACTACCAACTTTGCCAAAATAAACCAGTTCACAATAAGAGATTGTATCCAGATGCAAGGAATCAACTATAACAGCTTGAGAATGCAGTCATACCAGCAGTAACCGATCCACCGGGGGAGTTAATGAACAACTTAATATCCTTGTTCGGGTCTTCTGCATCCAAAAGTAAAAGCTGACTTATCACAAAATCTGCAGTTGTATCATCAACCTGCCCATCATCACAGCAGCAGAAAGAAAAGGATGAACTATGAGTTTCCCAATTTTCTCTCAAACACAATACTGCTTGCCAATTGTTATATATTCAGATAAAAACCACTCCAGCAATACTAAAGAAAACTAGTTTCAAATATTTCTTGGATTCTACCCCCTTGAACTCAATACTGATTAACCCCCCCCCCCCCTCCAAACAAACAAAAAAAGGGCCAAAACCCAACAATTTCATCTACAAATTTATCTCAAATTTCTACATCTTCCCACCAAAATTAACAATTTAGCACCAATACCCTCTAATTGTACAATCAAGTCCATAATCTGGATAGTCGAAAAAGATTGGTTTTTTCAACTTAAATTGTAACGGACCAAAGTGAATGTCTTGCTAAACATCCTATGCTTCTTTTCCATGGAGTAGTTCTAAATCTTAGGTCAATTGGAACCACTCTCTAAATTGCAAAATTTCGAGCAACTGCTACGTTCTACCCTAATTGTACAATCAGAACATGTAATAGAGCAATCCCAGCAAAGTGAAACCTAATTCTTCAAACAAAATCCCGAAACCCTAACCCCACAATTTCACCGCAGCATAGCGAATCAAAAACAAAATCCCACCCACCTGAGAACCCAGAAAGATGATTCGCTGACGAAGAAGCATGTTGGTGGTGTCAAGCTCTTCGAATCGGGGCAACAATGGCGCAGGCTTAATCGTCGTCGTCGCAGACAAATCCCAATTAGAAGATAAAGTTTGACGCTTTACGGACCCTTTGAGGGCCTTGACATGGAGAGACCTTCTCCTGGTTGGATTCCATGGAGATGAAGAAGGGGTGGTTGAGTGGAGAGGTCTGAAGTGGTTGCAGCCATGGTTGAAGAAGCTCAGTGGTCTTGAAGAAGAAGAAGATGGTGCTGCGAACTGGGTTATGCTGCTGCTGCTGCTAATCATATCCATCTTAATTTCTTAGGTCTTGGATTCGAACTTCTTGCTGAGTATGAGCACCACGATGGATGGAAGGGGAAGATTTTCGAAGATTGGGGCTAATGGAAAGGATTATTTGCCACCTGCTACACCATGCTTCTAGTGTTTTCTTTTTTTTGGTTTTTAGATAATTTTTATGTGAGAATGAATTTAGAAAAAATACAACCTTTCTTTCAATTATGATTGAATTAAAGATAAATATAGCAAAAATTAAATAAGTATTTGGAGAAAATTCATCCATTACTATGCCACAAATATAGCAAAAATAAAATAGTTTGTCATGTAAAAAAAAGTATATTGAAAACAAAAAGAAAACAAAAACAGTACATAATTGCATTGTGACTGTTAATAATGATTTTTAATTATATTTTGCGTGGCTCATCTTCTTTAAACATTTTATGAAGATATTCTATGGTTGACTCCTTATCTAGAGCCTTTAAACTGAAAATGATAATTTCAATTGATTATGGGCCAAGCATTAAACATTATCTAAAGAATTATGCTTAAATCTAGAAATTTTGTTCGATATACTTTATAATCTTATTATTAGTGACCTCAAAACTTACAGCAGTCTTGCAAATGCAAGCATTAGCCACCACAATATTTGAAGGTTGCTCATCCTCAAAAGGAATAAGTGAGTTGCAACTTAAATTATGTAGCATGGACGAGAACTAAGCTGCTTAAGCGTACAATTCTTGTAGGTGTTTGAGCCTAAGACTTTGGGGGCAAATTTCAGGAAACAAATAGTACTAATAAAGTTTGTCTAATGTTTGAAGCTTCCCGAGTGCCATTTTTAGGCAGATATTACCAAGTGCAGGTGCTTCCTTAGAATAAGGTTTTGGCAAACTATCTGCTACAAGTTCAGTTCATGGGAGCTGCACTATTTCGAGGTAATAACTTTTCAATATGTTGTGGTCAAGCTTACAAAATACTACTAATGTGTTGCGGCCCAATTTCAAAGTAGTTATTCTCTAAGCATAGTATCTTTCTCTATGTAGAGTTAGATCTCGAATAAGAACCTAATACTCTCATTCAGAAAGGTCTAAAATATGATAGCTCCAACCTATGGGAAGTCATTGCAGCATATCTTTCTTGATCGAGATAGGACCATTGATATCACTTTGTGCTATAGTGTGTGAATCTAACAGTTGCAATTCTTGTTACGATAAGTGAACATCAACACAAAATACTAGCGGTATGAACCTTCAAGTAGAATTGTACTTGTTTTGGACTCAACGAACAAACATATTTCTAAAATAAATGGATTCATTTATGAACAAGTTGAAGAATAAAATTAGTAAATAGTAAAGAATCCATGAGCTTCTCTAAAAGAAAAAAAAAATTACTGGCTCAACTAATGGGATAATATTGGGGATACCACTTGATAGTTGTTGATACGTTTTGCAGAGGCAGAGCCAGAGGGGGTTTGTAGGGGCCACAACACCCCCCATGCCCGGAAGAAGGAGATGTAAATCATTGGAAAGAAATATGCATATATTATTTTTACGATAGTGTAGTTGGTAAATATTTACTATTGATTAGATTTGTTAGGGGTTCGAATTGGCAAGCAGCAGACCAATAGCAATATTCAACCTTTTTGAGGATTTTCTTTATATATATATTTGTTTTACAATGTCATTTATAAGAAACATAATAAGTTAGTACTTCTACCTTTTATTTTTCTTAATTAGGCTACAAAATATTTACTTAATTGTTTCACCGTCTCATATGAAATATTTACTTTTTCTTTATTGTGCCTTTTAAATATAAAGTTTAAAGTTTCTAAATTCTCTTTTTTAATTGCTTTGTGATTGTAAACAATATTATATATTGAAATTAATTGTTTCTAACTATGGTCTTGTTTTTTCCCTTTACTTTCTTTCCTTATGCAGAATATGACAATATTAATATCTTATTAGTTATATTTAAAGAAAATTCTATAGATTGTATTTGTACTCGTATCCATCTCCAAGTCTTATTATAAAATTAATATCATAATAAATTAGTTTTAATTTACTATTGATTAATTGTGAAGGTGAGACAAAGTAACAACAAATTATAGAGTGTGAATAGATTATGTTACTAGACTATAAACAATAAGTTAATCAAAACAGTATTGTACCATAAGCTAATAAAAATATTTTTGATAAAGTTCATAACAATATTAGAATTTGGGATTTGGCACCCCCATTGACTATTTTCTGGCTCCGCCCACGACGTTTTGGATACACATCAAGTTCTGCCCATTTTGCTGTTTTGGAAGTATTTTGTATGGTTGGATATTTGTTACCTTTTGTTATATTCAAACTATTTCTTTTTTTTTTACAAAAAGGTGGTAGCTACATGACAATCACCTCATCTTTTAACATTTTTATCAAAATTTAAAAATTTTCAATCATATGGAAATTGTGAAATAGATGGGGTCGCATTTGTGTTGAAGTATTCCTTCTCTTAAAATATCTACCTATGTCTTCAACTGTATTGCCATATCACAAGTCACAACAACCTGAATTAATAGATTGGCCAAAATAACAAAACCCTAATTGTGGTCATCAAAATTTCAAAACTAAAAGGCATTTATCTAATCCATGCTACCAATTTGGTTGATCATGTTTTATCTATTGCAACAAACACTCCCAAAAATTAATTTAATTTAAATGAAAATATCATGCATTACACCTTGAAGATTTACACACATATATATACACCCATAGTAGTCTAATAGTATTCATAGCTACAAAAAAATTCAGAAATGAATTGTGACTTGTGATGACATACATTTTTGTGAAAGTATACGTGAGTAAATTTATAATCGACCCATTTAAAAGTTGTTCTCTATGATTCATTACACAAAAATGATCGGTCGAAAAATAGAAATTGCATGATCACATTACAATAGGATCTTCACAGAATCTTTAGTGTCGGATAGTGTATGGGAGTTGTGAATTTATCTTTATTTTTATATTCGAATTTTGATGGACACAATTTCTTTGATGTGTTTTATAGTGTTATTGAAGTTGCTTATGATTCTACTTTTAAGTCTAGATTTCAATTGGACCTAATTTAATTAACGTTGAAAAGAAAAACAATCCTCTCAAACTTTAAAAGAAAGACCCACTAGGCCACTAGAAACATATTTCATGATAACTATGTGAATTCATTTTCAAGCTACATCAAATACAAATTTGAAGAGGACTAGTCCAAGAGCCTCATGAATTTGTCATGTTAACAAAATGCTCCAATAAGATCTATAAATTACCCTCTATATACTAATATGTATGTCTCCATCACTCCATGCATCAAGCATGTTGGACTGGTTGTTGTCTGCATCCCTCTGGCCTCCCTCCAACAGCTCCAATTGGTAGCTTGCTCAAAAAGCAAAAAAGAAAAAAAAAAACTTACTAAAAAGGGCTACTAGCTAGACCTGAAAACTAACACGAAATCTGAACCGAAAAAATACACGCAAATTCGAACTGACGCCCGGATTTGAACCGCATCTGAAAAAGTGACCAAATTAAGATCTACACCTAAATAACTTCAAATCGAACAAGAATCCCAAATGAAAAAAAGAAACCTTACCCAAATCAACTTAAATAAGGGTCACCCAAAGTCAACCCGAACCATGGTTGCCACGTGCCAACCCGAACCTGTTTGCGAGGTCCCCAACTAGCCAACAATTAAAACTTTCTTTTTACAGAGGGACTTTGATCAAGATTGGGGCTGTTAAAAAACTTTCGGGTTCGGAAAAAATCGGGTATAATCATCAATTTTCGTCCAAATTTTGGCTTCGTCCGATTTGACTGAATATCTAGACTTAATATATTATTTTTCTATTTCTCTATTAACGAAACTCGATATTGACCAAAAAAATTTGGGTCTTAGTCGTTAATTTTTAATTCATTATCCAATTTGTCTGAATCCAAAATAACTTGAACCCAAAGTTTTGACCGACATAATTAATTAGTGGCCAATAATTAAAACTTTATTTGCGATGGGCCTTGATCAAGACACATTTCAAAGCCCAAAAACGTATGATTTTATAATACTTGGTAGGTGAACAACCAATCAATGTAGCCAGAGTCTCCAATTTGCTCAACTTCCCCTCACCAACTTAAACATTTCCTTGGCAACCTTCCTTCACCATCCATATAAATCCCCTCCCTCCCCACACAAACACCCCAAATCTCCTTACTCACACACCAATCAACCCAAAAAAAAAAAAACCCTCATCAAGTCACCTTCAAACATGTCCGTGGTCGAATTAGACACTCAACGCGCCGGTGCAGAGATCGTGCACGGCGCAGAAGAGTGTCAAAAACACTCGCTCGAGCTCCTGCAGGAGCTCGGCTTCCCTACAGGGGTCATGCCCCTGAAGGAGCTCGTCGAGTGCGGCCGGGTCAAGGAGACCGGATTCGTGTGGATGAAGCAGCGGGCCCCCACCGAGCACTACTTCGAGGCGACTAAAACCCTCGTAAGCTACGCGTCCGAGGTCACGTGCTATGTCGAGAAGGGGAGGATGAAGAAGATGACCGGTGTCAAGAGCAAGCAGCTCCTCATATGGGTCACGGTCTCCGAGATGAGTGTCGATGATCCGTGCACCGGGAAGATTCACTTCAAGACGAATCTTGGTGTCGGAAAGTCGTTCCCGATCACGGCGTATATGAACGAGGAGGAGAAGGCGAAGTACTTGCAGGATCGTCGAAAGTAGATATGGTAGTTTCTGTTTAATGTACGTTGTACGTTGTTGTTGTCGTCTACAAAATATATCATTGTCTTGGGTATATATGAAACCAAGACCATGGTGTATATCGTTTAAATTTTCAATCCTTTTTTTTATGTTGTTGATCACCCAAATGAGGCATGAGATCGAGAATGTTAAAGAGACTTGCATTCACATACGTGATGAAATTGTTCTATCTAAATGTGCTTCATTATCCCTATAGTAGCGTCTAGGTGAAAGTAGTCACCACCAAGTATTTCTGCGAGGACAATAGCACATTGAACTATTTCTATTGGAAAGTTATCAAATCTGGCCTTTTGGGTCATGTGAAAACTCTTACGAAATTGGCATCTTGGCAAACGATGATATTTGTCCAGATGTAAGCTATGTTGTCTGAGACGATCCATTGACTTGGGTCCCGGGTCAAATTGGTCAAAGTCGGCACGATCCTGTCTGTCTTGAGCAAAAATTAAAATTTTCTATACTTTCAAAATACACAACTATCAACAAAGCCGGTAAAAAAAATAGACTTTTTATGTGGAAAAGGATAAAATTGAGAATCAAGATAATTGCATGGACAATAATACATATAACTATTTCTTTTGAAACGTTCTTCATCTTGTTCTTTTGGTCTATGTGAAAACTCTTACGGAATTTTCCTCTCTTCAAAGGCGCTAACAATGATATTTGCTTGGGTGAAATCACCCTCATCTAAACGTTCGGGAGCCCAGAAAAAGTTGAACTCACGCAAGGAGATATAGTTGTTATCATATGTTCTATGTTTGGGTTGGTGATGAATAATTAATTACGAGATCATTTTATCGACTCGAATTATCGTAAACTCCAATGAAATACCTCCTCCATTTCAAATAATTGACTTATGCAATTCTATCCTTCTTTAATCATTAATTAATTCTCACATAATATTTTACCAAATAATGCAACATTATACTTTTTTAACACCTTTTTTTCTTACAAACCTAACGGTATCAATTATATACATGAATGTGAAATTTAATTTGAAGAGTATTTTCTTATCTTCACAAAGTATATTAACATTGTCAGTAATTTTTCCTAAGAGGTTAGAGAAAATATTAAGAATTATGATAGATTGGACAATTGGAGCCCCAAGTTCCCAAAGCAAACCCAAAAGAGGGCCTTCCATAGAGTTGACAGCATTCCAGAAAATTTACCAAAAGAAGCATAACAGTGTCCCATCAGGCATCACCATTTTCCATCATAATTATGGCAAATTTTGTACCGTATCTGAAACTTAATCAGGGGGTCATGCCTCACGGGCCCCTGTTCATCTCTTTTCTCATGCTTTTTTAACCCCAAAAAAAAAAATACAAAAATTTGGAGTTTTGAACCCTAAAGTTCAACATGTCAAAACCCTTCTCTTTTATAATATGTGAGGTTCCAAGGTTACCTGGCAGATTAGGACTGATTTTGATTTGATGCATAGCTATTATGTTTTGCACCCAGAGAATCTTCTCTCCACTTTTCTTTGGAAAATTAAAAAAAAAATTATGAAACAATTTGAATAGTTAATACAAATAATCAATCCAAACAGTTAATGACAAACAACCAACGACTAAAATCGTCTGCAATTGTGAGTTTTAAATCGACTCACTGCTGACATGACATAGGCTGAGAACAGAATGTTGTTGTATATGACATTTCAGTGATGAGAAAGCCCTGTTCTTTGGATTAGTATCTCTAACCAATCCAATCAAATCCAATCCAAACTTTTACACAATTCTCCAACAAAACATCCTCTCTAAAAATACAATTTTCCAAAAAAGCATCATAACTTATCCAATCCAATCCAATTTAATCAAATCCATCCAAACCTGATTTTAACTAATCCAAAGAACAGGGCCAGACTCATTTCGCGGGAACTCTCGGCGCCAGTCTTGCAAGACGAGTTTGACGATGAGTTTAACACAAAAATATTTTAATCTTATTTTTTTCTTTCTCCTCCACATCATTTTTATCAATATAACCAAATTAATTATATTATTAGGCTCCGTTCTTTTATGCGTTAACGCACCCAAACGCAACGTAACTTACCGCAACATAATGCAAATTACCATTACTTTTTAACTATTTCCACCGCAACTTAACGCAATGCAAACGCAAACGCAACGCACAAAAGAACGGAAGTCGGATCCTTTACTTTTTTAAATTAATATGAGTCAAACTCATACTCACCATTGAAAAATTAGCTAAATAAAAAGATTCTCCCAATAAGAATTCACAGATTCCACCTCATCTAATCAACCAAAATCAAACTCACATTTACGAATACTTTAACATCGATCTGACAAACAAGGCAAAAAGAAAAAAAAAATCAATACAAAACCCGAAACAGTAAATTAAATTTATTTTGGCTTTACAAATTTTAACTTGGGACTTCCAGGTTGGGACAGAAAGAGCGAGTGAGTAACGCAGACAGTGAGTATGAACAGTGGCAGACGCCTAAGTCCTATGGGTTATGCATTAGACTGTAAAACTGTAAAACTGTAAAAGGTGTCCTATATTATACCTCTGGTTGCGAGAGATATCTGGAATCTTTCCCAGGTTAAAAACTTAAAACCCCTCTCTTCATCTTACACTTGTTCTCTCATTAACTTTTCTTGGATTTCACTAATTCACTTCCTGCATAACCTATTATTACCAATTACAATTACTCTTTTCTGAGAGTTTTATTTATTCAATAAAAATAAGTTTGGATCATTCAAGTCCAGCTCTTATTTTACATGTGCATCTCCACATAAATCTACTTGTAAATCATGAGACTTGATCATATGACATCTAACATGGAAACTCGTATGATGTCAAATTAGGATCATCAAAAACTATCCGACCCGAAAATCAGTTTAGTCCGATCTGAAAAAACCGGGCATGGTCAGAAATTTTGTGCCTGAATTTTGACTTTATCGATTGACCGAAATGTCAAACACAATATTCTCCGTGTATCTATCCGAACTCGATATTAGCCCGAATTTATACTTGTCCGAACCGAAAATACCCAAAAAATTAATTATCAGATAACTTTGCATCAGGTGTCCAATTCTTCCGGGCCCAAAATAACCTTAATCTAAATTTTTGACCCCCCTATGCCAAATGAGCTACTAAACTCATTAGCAATTACTCTTATCTAAGTTAAGGGGGTTGTTTACTACCAAAAGTTCCAGGAACTTTCATACACAATTTTCAAAAAAGGCATTTCTGGGAGACAATTTCAATGAAAGAGCATAACAAATTCCACAACACAATAATATGATGAAGGGGTCCAGGAGAACACAGCATACATATATTGAGAACTGATTTACAAAACATAAATAAAAATGGTGAAGAAAATATTGAAGGATAGAATAGCTGAGAATAGAAAAAGGACATGAAAGTAGGTCTAAGGCTCCGTTTTTTTATATAGTTGATGCGGTGTGGTAATGGTGTGGTGCGGTGGAATTTGAAAAAATACGGTAAAGTATGATGAGTTGTGATGAAAGTTGTGATAGATGGGATAGGTGAGGAGAGAAATGTGAAAAATAGACGAGAAAAGTGAGGAGAGAGAAAAGTAAAAAATATATTGGTAATAATTGTGATAAAGTGTGATGAAGTATGATAGAAATTAAAGAGTCTGGTGCGGTGCAACACCGCACCGCAACCTATCATATAAAAGAACAGAGTCTAAGACATGCTAAATACCCGGGTAAAATGGATAACTTACCGCAAATTACCAAAACTTAAGTTTTACTCAATTACCTTTTACTCCTATGAGGTGTGTGGCAGAACAAATTTAGGGAAGGGAACAGTCGAGTCGAGTCCTTTGAACTGCACAAAACATATATGCTTCATCAAGCAAACCAAACCCCAAATCAGGACTCTTGGACATATGACTGATTTGACCCTCTCTCTCTCTCTCTCTCTCTCTCTCTCTCTCTCTCTCTCTCTCTCTCTCTGCATGTTTACAGAAAATGGGTCGTACTTAAAAAGACACAAAAACTGTGATATTGGTCAAATCCCAACCTCTCTCTCTCTCTCTCTCTCTCTCTCTCTCTCTCTCTCGTTTCATCTCCTCATTATTAATGCACGCTGGTGAACACACATAGAAGGGTGAAAAAATGCAAGAAGTTGCAAACATGATCAAACAGGCAAACAGAGGCAGAACCAGAAGCATTGGCATTGGCATTGGCATTGGCATTTCCCCAGACAACCTTCACAGTGGTTCTCACCAACAAACACACCAAATGGCTTCTAATCAAACCCACCTCCTCCCTATCTCTGACATACAGGCTCTCTCTCTCTCTCTCTCTCTCTCTCTCTCTCTCTCTCTGTGTGTGTGTGTGTGTGTGTGTGTGTGTGTGTGTGTGTGTTTGTGTGTCTTTCTTAAGCTTGCTTCCTCTTATACAGACTTGTGTTCTCAAAGTGAATGTGGACTGTGATGGTTGCAAGAGAAAGGTCAAGAAGGTCCTCAAAAAGATTGAAGGTTTTTCTCCCTACTTTCATTCTCTTCTTTCTGATGATCCCATATCTCATAATACAATGCAAATTAGGTTATATTCATTGTAAATACTGCTTGTCTATACCGTTGAAGAATGTGGGTTTACTAGTTGTATGTATGTACGTGCATAAACATGTCTTCAATTTTGGGATCAGGGGTTTTCACAGTAAGAATAGAAGCAGAGCAGCAAAGGGTGATAGTGAAAGGGACTGCAGACCCAGAAACCTTGATCAAGAAACTTCTCAGGTCACACAAACATGCAGAGCTCTTGTCTCAGAAGTCACAGCTGCAGAATTCAACCCAAGAGCAGCAACTGTTTCTTGACAAGTTCAACAAGAAGAATCAGACCCAGAACCATAATGCTCTGTATTTGAACAACAGAGCACCCTCCATTGAACAACAGCTGATGAACCTCAACTTACAACAACAACAACAAGGCAGGGAACCTGGGTATGATTGGGGGTTTGAAGGGGGGCATTCACACCCACAAATCCTAGAGATGGAGCCAGAAAACTATGGGTATAACATCAACATGGATGGCATGATCCCCATGATGGGCATGCATGGTCATCATCATCATCAAGATCCTTATGGATACCAGCATTCATCACCCATGATGATGACAGACATGTTGGGCTCTCAATACAACCAAAATCCTTATGCTGGGTGGCTCCAAGCAAATGCACAGAACAACAACAGGGTTCTTGATGGCTATGGGCAGCTATATCAGTACTGACAACAACAATGCAAACCAGCTTAATGTTTTCTGAAGGCTTATTAGTATGTCTTACAGCTATTATTAGTAGTGTCTAGGGAGTAAATAGGGAGGACTGCTACTGCTTAAGAAAGTTATCAGATGGATTGGATGGACTGTCTATGTAAAAGCTAAATGGAATGGGATGCCTAATAGTATGATGTTTTGTATATTCAGAATTCACAATATTACAAGGGATTCAGATCTTCATGCTTTATATACTAATCTCAATTTTTGGTGATATTGAAGGCAGTTGTAAAACAAGGTCTGTATCGTTAGTTATTCTTAATTTAATCCTAGTTAGCTTAACCTATGATCTGATTTTCCATCAGAAAGCAGAAGCTGTGGAAAGGCAAAAGCCTCCTAGAGTCATCAAGAAGGCAGAAGCAACACTAATTCACATCAATATAGACCGTTGAAAAGAGTGAAATGTCACTTGAGGGTGCCAACTATGAACTTAGAAAATGCAGTAAAAACTTTACACAAAGGTCAATAACATACATGACTAGGGAAGAGAAGAAAAGACATACTCTAATTTGCATGAACCAAAGTCGTGAAAAAGAATTGAGGATTATCGCTTCTGATCTTTCCTACGTCTAGATTGTGCCTTCTGCCACTTCTTTTTTGACACAAATTTGCTCTTCGGTTTCAGCTTCAATTCAGGAGAGAATTTGTAGTTTGGATCTCTCATCTTGGCCTGAATGTCCTTGAAAAACTCCATATTTAGTCTCTTCGGACCCCCCTGCCTCAGCTCCGCATACTCCGGCCCAGAAACCACATTTTCAAACGCGCCAATCAGAATATCCAAGTCACTCATTACTTCCCACACATTAATGTACCTCCCATCTGGTCCTTTCTTCAACTTCTTCAACGCGTTCTCAACAGCGAGTTTTCTTGCCGTCTTTCCAGGTGACAATTCTTCCGGTTCATTCTCAGCTTTCAGAACCTCTGATAGAGTTCTGTACTTAGGCTGTTCTTCAAACTCAAACAGCTTATCTATATACGCATCGCTCTTCTCATTCGGGTAAGGTTCTGTTGGAATATCATCATCGTCATCTTCCTCACTGCCCGTCCAAAGGGTTTTCTCCTCATCGCTCCCGGACCACACACCCCAGAGCTCGTCACTGTCATCAGCATCTATGCGGTCCGAGTGTTCTTTCGCTCTCTGTCTCACTTTCCTAATTTCTTTCTCAAGAGGACTTAGCTTTTCAGAATCACTTTCATCTTCACTCCCAGTCCACACACAATCCTCCTCATCTAGCTGCTTCGTCCACGATTTCCTAAACTCTTTACTGCCCGGTACTCCTCGACCAAAAAGATCATACTGCTTTCTATTGCCTCGAGCATAGGACCTTGATGCTGGAAACATCCATATAAAATTTGATCACCTAATAGAGCTATAAAACCCTTCTTACATGTATCATAAATCAAATAACAGTTCAGTTGTTGTCAACCTCACTTTCATTCACTCAGCTGTCACAACTTGCAAGGGAAAGAACTCGATCTGGGTAACACGGTTCTATATCAATAACTACCATATTTACAATGGATCATGCTAATAGCTAAAATTTTCAAGACATCAATCGTAATATCTTTCTTAGTAATGAAAATTTCTACAAGCTAGGGTGCACAACTCAAAATTCAGTACAAAATGGAGTCTTTATGTTTATTTACTTCTTGTTTTTCCAAATTAGTATACAAGTGTGGACTTCATTGAAACAAATTCAATTTAGTAGCAGTAAATGGTGCACAGACAGCATATCCAACACTGAAACATTTAGTCCTGGAAAAAGCTGACCCGATTCGAGACCAACCCGGTTTTTCAAACCTAATATCTAACAAACTCAGAATACGGGGCAAACCGAACCCGACCCAACCCACCCGAATTGACAGTGATAGAAACAACCCATCAGACAAATATGTTAATTTACCAATTCTCTAAGCATTTTAACAAACACATAGAGTGCACACCCAATACAAATGAGAAAAACAACAGGTAAGCCCAGATTCCGAATTCAGCAGAGAAGAGGGAAATCGAAACTAACCTTGGAATAAGATGGGTCGAAAAGCTGCTGCAATTATATGATGAAGGGTCGAATTGGAGGCGAATGAATCAGACAAATATTGGACCCTGTGATGAAAACAAAAGGTTAAAAAAGATCATACGATGAGTTTTAGTTATGGAATCCATGAGAGAGAGAGAGAGAGAGAGAGAAGAAGAAGACCTTGAGGAGGGAAAGGTTTGAAATGGAGGATTGCGAGAGAAAAGAGGGGAGAGAGAAGAGAAGCGGGAACAAATCCTTCTTGCCATCATTCAAAAACCCCGCTACACAGCAGCATCTCCACTTCTCTTTCTTTTCCCGTATGAAGGATCCTCCTGATTTTCCCCCCTTTTCTTTGGGCGAACCATTACAAAAGAGGTTGCCACTTGCCAAATTGATTTTTCTTTTACTCCCCGGTTAATTTAGTCCGGCCATCTATTTAAACGGTAACTATCCGTAGATTTTACAGATTGAGGAAGGCGTCAAATTGTTCATCAACCCCATAATTTCTATCTAATAGGAAATTTTTGCTTGACTACCTTCTCTTTAGTGAGAGTAAGATAGATATTGCAACGCAAATTCGCAATTTTCCAACTAGTCCGTACCTGATTTTATCATTACTTAGAAAAGCAAACAATATACTCATCCTAGGGTTTCTTTTGAGGCAGGGACTATGAGAGTTGATTTGTGCTATGCTTTTTCGTTGTTGTTTCTTTGTGCTAAATATATTTATGTATTGAATAACCTTTTTCTAACTTTGAATGGATATATATATATATATATATATATATATATATATATATATAGGATAATTGGATTCTAATAATCCCTACTTTCACTGATTAGACAATGATCGCATTTCACTTCAGATTTGTATTACAAAAAAAAAAAAAATTGGATTGTAGTGGGATATTTTCGAGAGAATTATAGATTTTATGTTGCATTTGATTCAAAACTTAGTATAACACTTTACAATGAATTTTAATGAATTTACAGCATTTCTCCCAAATTTTTTTCATTTTTTTACTATTTTTTACGATTTTTTCACTTTTATTATTTTTAAAAAATCATAATAATTATTCGGAGTCTCAAAAAAATAATTTAAAAAATGTTTTAGAAACTACAATTCATTAACTTTCTAGGGGCAGGAACGAAAAAACAAAAACAATATAGTGTAGGAATGAAAAAAATAAGAAGAATGTGGAAGTGGATTTGGTAGCACTACAATCCATTTTTTTTTTTTTTGGACCACCAGAATACTAAGTGAAAGTACAGTCCACCATTGTCCAATTGGTGAAAGTAGGGATTATTATAATCCAATTATCCTATATATATATATATATATTAAGAGAGAGAGAGAGAGAAATTGGATTCTAATAATCCCTACTTTTGTAAATTGGATGACAATAATCCCTACCTTCAAGTTGTATTATGGTGGTCCAAAAAAAAAAATTGTATTGTAGTGGGACGTAATCGTGAGTATACCCTAAATATCATAGATTTTGTGTTGCATTTGATTCAAAACTTTGTATAACACTTTACCATTATTTTTAATGAATTTACAGCATTTCTCCCAATTTTTTTCAATTTTTTTTCAATTTTTTTATGATTTTTTCAATTTTATTCCTTTTAAAAAATCATAATAATTGCTCGGAATCTCAAAAAAATAATTTTAAAAATGTTTTAGCAACTACACTTCATTACCTATCTGGGGGCAGGAATCAAAAAAACAAAAACAATATGGGATAGGCATGAAAAAAATAAAAAGAATGTGGTGATGGATTTGGTACCACTACAATACAATTTTTTTTTTTTGACCACCAGAATACAAATTGAAAATAGAGATTGTTGGCATCCAATTTGCAAAAGTAAGGATTATTAGAATCCAATTTCCCTATATATATATATATATATATATATATATATATATATATATACATATATATATATATATATATATATATATATATATATATATATATATATACACACTACCAATAACTGACTTTAGGTAGATATCTTGTGAGAAAGCTTACTCGAATTACTTGTTATCTTTTTCGTTTGTTTTTTTTGTTTGTAAAGATATGTTTGGCTCACCCACTAGTCCCTTTTACAGAACGTAAGTCCAGCAAACTAATGAGCAGAGAAAACAAAGTATTATAACATCATAGGCCTATAAAGAGCCATCAAAACATCAACAATCTACACCAAAAAAAATTGGGACACCAAGATTAAAATCTTGATGGGAATGATAAATCTCCTAATTCATGTCACTTGAGTTACAAGCTCTCGAGTGATTGCTTACATTTTTATCCTTTATAAAAAGAAAGAAAAAATGAATTTTATAATTGGACCCCTAGTGATTATATGACCAGAAGGCCTTTCAACAATGAGGGGATGTAGCTCAGATGGTAGAGCACTCGCTTAGCATGCGAGAGGTACGGGGATCGATACCCCGCATCTCCACTGTTTTTTACAATCCTTCTTTGCTTCATTCATTCAAATAGTGGCCATAGCTAGCTGCACCTGTGGTTCAAATGTTGAGAGTACACTATTTTGAAGGTTAATGATTGTTGTTTAGATTAACAGCAAAGAAAAAGAAAACATGCATAGTCACCCTTGACCCTATCCTTACAAGAATGGTTAAATTCTGCAGTATTAGCAGCAAAGTATGAGGAAGATGCTAATGATTCATTACAACAAAATACAAACATTTGGGACTTGTAGAAGCCAAAAGTTGAGTCCTACACTGAACTATACCACACTTTATGTACGAAAACTCATTAACTCATACATGCATACATAACCCAAGATGAAAAATCCCAGGACAGCTGATTTAGTGAAGACCTGAAGCGCGAATTGGACTACACTCTATATCGCTCATCTGTTTTCATGTCCATCTGTGCTCTGTCTTGTTCTAATAACCCGTCCGACAACAACAGTCAACAAGGAAGCACAAGGGACGGAGACGGTCTAGTTGGTATCATCCAGCATCTCAACCACGGGCGCATACTGCTCGAGTGTATCATGGAATGAAAAAAGACCGAACGAGAGAAGTTAGTTATTCATTTCAAATATAAACAATCTCTTTTCTTGGTGGGAGGGGGGCAGGTTCAACTGCAACACATAGGGAGCGCAGCTTATTAGGTGTTGTGCTCCATGAGCGGTGTTGTTCATCTGCTTTGTTCGCTCATAAAATTAAGATTGTTCACTGTGGAGTAGATATGTTCTGGTATGTAATATATATTGCCACGGAGTATCAGAAAGTCAAGACTAACCTCATCGCCTTCTTCAAAATATAATCCATCCACCGCGGTTTTTGGCTGGAACTCCCACCCTAGAGTCTCTTCTAGCAGCTCTTTCAGCTTTCTCGTCTTTATCAGGGGAGAAAAAAGGCAGTCAACATACAATCCCCATGCCAAAATAATTGAAGGAAAAAGTTTCCCACAGAACCGGGAGGAAGCATTGTACATCTCGCTGGCTTTCCGCAGTTCACAAGGGTACGGTTTTTGTTTTTGGTCTGTTGCTATATTTAACTCTTTCTGGTAAACTCATAAACATAGTACCCAACCACACATGGTACCATGCACTTCTGACAGCCTACAATTCAGGTAGGATAATCTTCTAGAAAGATACTGTTTAATCTGGTGCTCCAGTTAGCAAAATTAGTTCAACTGAAAACACCAAGTCTAGTACAGTCGTACTTGTTTTTGCAGATTTATTGTTTATCAATATGGTCAATAAAGACAAAAGAGAAATTTAAAAGGAGAAAGTTACAACATACGGTGTCCTCAGATTCAAAACAGAACATGCAATACAGGACACAAAGCAAGAACAGCTAAACAAAAAGGCTGGCATTTGCACAAATTAGAGTACAAATAGAAAATCGGGTCAAGAGTACACACCCATGTCAAAAGATCGCCATCAATAACCGAGGCCTCGGTAACCAGTGAGAAGAAATCCTACAGAACAGCACAATAAGAGAACGCACAAGTTAGCATCCCAGAATTGGTAAGACTGTAAAGCATAAGACATGGAAGCTTTGAGAATAATTCCATGCTTCTGTCTGAAATGGAGACCAACTTGTTTGCTCTGCACTTCTAACTTTTTCTTATGAGTTTGCAAATTCCAGAAGGAAGAGATTAAGAGAGTTTATACAAAGTGTAACTAGGCGCACACAAGGAAAAGAGCATTCAATAGTTTCACTTGCAGATGCCACCCTTCTATCAGAGGTGTTTTGCCAGAGATCTGAATCAAGACCACCAAGCACATTACCTGCAGTCTTCATAATCATATTACAAGAGTAGATTCTACATACCACACCAAACCAGTCAACACACTGGCAAAAAGTTGGATCTGGGTCAAATTCGGGTCAGTCACATCGGTCAATGTTAAAATTCAGACAAGATATTGGTGACCTTTGCATAGTTTTATTGGGTCAGACTAGGTTCAACAATCCAGGCAGACATGAATTCTGGTCAAAATTGGGTTCAGGTTATAGAAATATGAGTACTTGTCCAAATTTTCGGTCACTTAAGTCAATGTTAAAATTCCCACGAAATATTTGACCGTACTCGGCTTATTCCAGGTCGGATAAATTCGTATATTTGAGTAGGACGAAGTTTTACCAGCTCTAAAACCATTAACCCAAAGCCTCAATTGGAGTGGCGTTGGATGAGGCATTGAGGTGTAGGGTTAAGGTCCAGGATATGCAACCCTAGCCCTAACCTAGAGTTGTAGAGAGGTGGTTTCATAAGCCCAATGTCCAGAAGATGCCATAACTAAGGAGCTACAACCAATATATCATCTACTTCATTTACAACACACTTCTTATTTGCGATAACCGAAAGATATTATTAGAGCTCGAAGTACCATGGTTGCTGAAGACATCCTACAATAATACCCATTTCATATATGAGACATTGTCCCCCAGAACATCAAGCAGATGACTCCACATATGCAAATGAGGAATAATTTAGTAACTCATTACCTTGCAAAGGTGATGCAGAAAGCTATCGGAAGAAAACCATGAATCATCAAGCAATATAGATGATTCCTTCCCAATGCCTGTATTCCCAGTGTGATCCTTCTGAAATCCATATTTAAGCTGATAGTAGACACATTTGATGAACTGCAAGAGCAAATAGACATATTAGCAAACGTTAGTTTTCCTCCACACACACTCTCTCTCTCTGGTTTTAGTTTCTTTGTATAGGGATTTGTCTAACATATTCTCAATAGTGGGTGATCGTAAAATAGTTTACCAGTGAAAAATAGTTTGGTAGTACACTAAGGTTGGGTAAAATAAGGTAGAAAGGGGAAAAAAACAAATAAGCCGATTAAAGTACTACCTTTGTGAATAGCTGGCTCCTTGTTCGCAATGGCTGCAATATATAACGATGCAAATCATGAAGATTATTAACAACCAAAGTTTGAAGCAATCAATATATAATTACATATAACCAAGCAAACCATGAAGATCATTAACCAAAACTTCGTAGCAACTAGCAAGCACAATTTTTTTGTTCTTCCTGAAAGGGCATTTAAATTAAATGAAATTCTCGGAGCTATTTAAATCCAAATTAGAAATCATCCTGATGGCTGTATAGGGCATATGGGCATCCCATGGTTCAAATTTTAAGTGAAATAAAGAAAAAAATCAGGGGGCAACAGATGCAAAAGCATTGCATAGGCTGTAGATGATCAGCTAATCAGGTCTGTTGGTATCCTAGTCTAATTAGAGATTCCCACAGAGTCCTGCCATTAAGCAGAAAATCAACTCAGATTATTACCAGGTAGTATGACATATAGCACGAAATAATGAAACATATTTATATGGTGACATTAACAAGACCATCACCCATCAATTAGTGGTCAGTAACAATCCCAGTACTATCAGAAGGGATCTGTCTTGTTCGGAGGAACAGTCGAGCACTCAAGCTAACTAAAACAATCATATAGTTAAACAGAAAAGTTGGCCAAGAACATTACCAATGTCTTTTTCATCACCCTCATTTCTAGCTAATTAATTATTCTATGGATTCTTTTGGCATACTTAACATTGTACTTGTAGAAATATCTTTTCGAGATACCATTTGTCACTGCTCGATTTTGGGAAGAACTCCCTCTACACTCTACATGTATTTGTTGTCTCTTCGAGATACCAAGCAGGAAAGGATTGACAGCAGGCATACTTACAGCTTCAACACATTGTAGAAGAAGGCTAACTAAAGATTTCCATTGCATAAATCCTTCAAGTGATTGCCCCATCTGCAAAAGATTAGCATTGTGAGCAATACTTGACCAGCAGATGAAGGACATATCAGGGTAAGTTTCATAATGTTAACAGTCAGCCATACCAAGAACGCAATGAATGCAAATTGTAGCTCACCAAGAAGACTGTCTTCAAAATCACCATACTCTTTCTTCAGAATAGTCTCAAGAATGTGTGTCTGCCTAAGTGAAGAGAGCGTTAAACCAAGGATAACATTCAATGGCTCGAGCTACTAAAGTGCTAGAGCTAAGTAAGCATGGCTATGAACAGCAGAACAAGAACTTTTCAGAAATTACCTTGTCAAGATTCAAGGAAGTAAGTTCAGCCCCACAAATACCCTTCTGCTTAATAACTCGTGGGATGGGAGTATAGTAACATCCTTTCTTTTCAGAACTGGTGTCTTCGCTGGAGAATTTGCTGTTTTTTAATTGTTCCGCTAAAGCCTTTTCCATGGAGGTCTTAGGAACATTGCCAAAAAACCTGGATTCACTTGCCACCGTGATTTCTCCTCCAATAGGTTCTGTGAATCAGAAAGAGAGTGAAAATGAAAGGGAGTTAACAGTTCAATGTATCAATGTCAACTACCAATGTCAACCGCAAGCACATAGTCTCTAAGCCTTAGAGCGTGTCAATTAATATGTACAGATAAACATGAATTTGGAACTCTCTGAGTTAGCATCTGGCTAAAATGTAAAGACAAGATTACTGCAGATGAGATATGAAGAACAGTGCATACCAACACGCTCGATAACATCCTTAGTGATGTAATTAGACAATCGTTTCCAGTCTCCATACTCATTCAGTGAATACGGACCAAGGTTTCTATCGAATTCAAGACATTTAACTGCTTGAGTGTACCTCTCTTCCTACATCAAAGCAAAGCAGGGGGGAAAACCCTCATCATACAAACTTTAAAGAAGGGGGGAAATTACAATTTCTCATCGAACTCTAGCGAATTGAACAACAGAAAATTGAGCCAATTGGACAGCTAAATTCATAAGAGAAATGCTTACCTCTTCCTCAGGAACTTTGACAAGTCTTTCTTCTTGTGGATTCCATCTACGAACAAAAACCTGTTGTACCAACTCAAATCAAACACTACCCAGTAAATTGGGTTCAAATGGGTTAAAATCAACATCTGAACCAAACCTCAGATGGGGAAGTTTCAATGAAGAAGCCAATAATAGGTGAGAACTCCTTCCCATCCCTGCATGAAATTGGGATTCTCCAAGTCAAATCCAGTCTAGCTAACTGATAAACTATGGACTAGAAACAGGACATGGGCAATCCACAAAAATGCTTCAAAATCAAGAGTTACAGCTACCCATTTTTTTCGATTATTCAAAGCTCACTCAGACAGAAAATTCGCAACAAAAGTTGCATACAACTGCAAAGAACAATAGCATGACCGCAAAATGAAAAGCATCAAAGATCACCAAAACATACATTTAGCGAAAAACAGTTTTTAAGATATGTCCTACAATTATGTCTTCCTTTCTTCTTATTCAAATCGAAAAACAACCAACAATCTCACAAGCAAACTCAAGAAAATGAAGAAATTCATGAACATGAAAGCAAACATACCTATTTGATGAGCTGTAAAAGATGAAATGAACACCAGGAGGAATCATCTTAATACCCTTGAAAGCAGGCCCAACAGAGAAAACCTGATAGACAATCATACATAAACATCAACAGACAAGCATATACAATCATCAAAAACACAAAACCCTAGCAAACAACTCCAAAAGTAATTACGAATCACTAATCAGAACAGACGCTAATTTCAACAAATGTGTAAGAGAGAGACCTGAGTGTCGATGCCGACGAGAGTATACTGAGGAACGTCGAGAAGGAGGAGGGTGGAGCCATGCTTGACAAGCTCCAGAGCTTTGTCCGGCTCCATTGATTTTTCTGGCGTATTCTTCACCGGAATTTACCGCCGGCGGTGAGCTCCGACGTCGGAGAAATTCGCGTCGGCGAAAATCGAGCGAGATTTGGGCTGATCCTGTGTACTATTGGAGCAATCTTGGCGGAAGAACAGAGTTTCGAGCGGCAATGGCCCAAGTATGTATGAGTCCAGAATCATCTTGGCAGTTGATAGTCCACAGTCCAAAACTCCAGAATTCTCCATTTGTTTCTCTCATTTCTCTTTTTTTTTTTAAGTCACAAGTTAAACAATTATGAATTTATGATTGTTTCTCCATTTATTTCTCTCATTTTTTTTAATCGTTGATCGATCAAAAAATTACTTTGAGGTACCTTAACTTCTGGTGAAATATTTTTCTGGTACCCAAACTTTTTAAAACTAATTTTGAGGTACCCTTATTTTTTGGGTTAGTAATTATTTAATGATTTTTTGACTATTAATTTTATTAAGTGACCAAAATGCTCTTGCTCTACCCTAATTGAAGAAATACCCTTGAAGAAGAAGAATGAGACTATTTCGGTTACTTAATAAAATTATTGGCCGGAAAAACACCAAATAATTACTAACCCAAAAAGTAAGAGTACCTCAAAATTAGTTTTCAAAAGTTGGGGTACCGAAAAATAGTTTCTCCAAATAGTGGGGTACCTCCGAGTAATTTTTTGTTGATTGATAATTTTATAATTTATATTTATAGTGATTTAAAAATAGATTTCATTTTGAGTTTACACCATATTACTTGCACAAAATTTTAAAAAGATATTAAAATTCTTATATAATGGAAAAAATATTGTTATGTATGAAATTGAAAAGACAAACTCTATTCTTAAAAATCTATAACTAATTAACAAATGAGACAAAAATTAATTAGATCTATTGAAGCATTATTTATCATTGAGAAAATGGAGAAATTAATTACATATAGGATTTTTAATTTGGATTGTAATATATGTGTAGATTTTTTGATATTGTAGTATATAACTATTGTGTGGATTAGTGGAACCTCCTGCCCTACTAGTAAAACAGTTGATGAAAAAGAGAGGAATTCAGTACATGTTTATAGTATAAGAGCAAAGTTATCACTGGTGTATTTTATCTTTGTTCAAAAATCATCACTTCATCAAATAGTATAAAATTTTCAATTTAATACAAGAGAATGCGCTCAACATTCTAAATATTTAATAGAAATACTGATGTTTAATGAATCGAGATTCGTTGATCAACTGAGAATGGGTGTCAAGTGTACAATTCAAATAGATTAGATATCTACTCTTTAAAGAACTTTTAAGGAGGAGCTACAACCATTTTAGAAACTACATTGTTGTTGGTCCTAGTAATGTATTTCACTATATTGATCAAGATGGTAATCATTATTCACTCGACCAGTTCCCCAAAATGCCCTCCACCTTCAAATCCACCGCCACAGTCGATCTCTTCTTCTCTCTCATCTTCCTCGTCACTGCCTCCTCCTCGGGGGTGCTCGACACGCTCGAAAAAGACGATGACGACAAGAAGTCATCGTCGGTGCCACCGTCCAGATCCTCCGTCAAGCACGATTTGCACAGGTTCGACACATTCCGGTGGAGCATAGTCGGAAATCGGTAAGATTCCGACACTTGGAGTAGATGAAGGAGCGAATATGGCGGGCGACTAAGAAGTTAGCAGACGTTGACATTACAACTCCAGTAGGGGTAGGCGGAGTCGGGAAATGGATGCTCAAAAAACTAGGAGCGACAAGTTACATTTGTTGTGTAGGCTAAGACAAATTTGCTTAAGAGATGAAGAGCAGTGCTAAGTCCAATGGTGTTAATGTTCAATATTATGAGCACGAGTTTACAACTACCGATACATGTATTGGCGAAGAAAGATCATTGTTTGCTCATGTTGGCATTTGAAGTGTACAGTCGTTATTTTATATTTTAACATACCTCCTTATGTAAATGTCTTTTGAGTTTGTGGTGTGAATGCTGAAAATGTCCCCATAACCATCTTTCATGGCGGACTCACCTTTACGCCCAATGCTGCAAAAAGAGTAACACCAAAGTCATATCTATTATTAGTATCATCAAGCCCTACAAAGGATGTCAGAGTCCTATGAATACTTATAGCACCATTGCTATGGGATTAATTAGCAAGAGTTTTGAAAAACTTGATTGTTTACTGTACATATTGTGATGAATCAAGATCTTTTTGAGATATCCACATAGACTCAATTAATGGATTGGAGGAATAGTCATTATATCAGATAAACTTGTGGAATTTACAAAATGTTGACCTGAACAACAAGTCACGCCGGGATTTCTAAAGAGAGCCCCTTTGACATTCAAGTTAGCCTTTAAAATTAATTTGCAAGTGCAGAGATGTGAATATTTGTTCAAAAATTACCTGAAAATTTAATATAATTTATCAAAATTTGCAGATTTGTTAATATTTTCTTTTCAAAAAAATATTAGTTTATTCATGAGTAGCATCTTTTTGAATACTTTATTTATCAAAAGTTACTTGAATTTAAATTTTATCATATTATACATTTACAAATGAATTTTACGAACTCTTAATATCACCATCCTTATAAAAGAAGGCAAGGGAAGCATTGTCACAAATATTGATTTCCGTTCATACCCCTATCATTAACTACTATCTTCTTTCCCTGCCCTTCTTTCCCTTTTTCTGTCACCGTCTGGTTAAACGTTTGCAATTTATGCCCCCATTAAACCCTAGATCAGTTGTTCCTTCTGTCGTTCTCCTTTTCTCTCAGTCTCAGTCACCCCCTGTGCTGCTGTTGTCCATGGGGATTGACCCTCTCAAATAATTACAACTATCCAAGTTTACATAAGCATCAACCTAAACAGATTAGAATTCGTATTCCCGCCTCCAGGTATGATATTTTGTCTAATTTGATGAATCAAATTATAAAAATTTCAATTTGAAGCAAGTCTAGGGTTTACTTGATGAATTTAGGGTTTAAATATTCAGGGGGACCAAACCCAGTTCGCAACATGGTTAATCATCAGGTGAACAATGTTAATTCCTAATCCAGATATGATTTGTGGTGTTCATTGCTAATTTTGTTCATGCATGTCAAATCTTGGGGGTATATTAATGTGGTTAATGTTGTGAGTATTGCTGAGCACTGTGTTTAATTGGCGAGGTTTCTGTTTTGCACCTTGTCCAATTGGTGGGGTTTCCAGTTTGTATCTTGTTTTGTTACAAGGACTGTGATTTTTTTTTTAAATAAAAAAAATATGTTGAAGAGGGAGGCTTAGATTTTGGTTTGGCTTGTCGGAAATAGACACCAACTAATTGTTGGCTTATCACTTAAATCAGCAAATTTTTAATGATTGGTAAGCTTCCCATTTTCACTTAGATATTAGGAAGATGAGTGCTCCAACTAAAGGATGAGGTAGATTGTAAACTATGCAACAGAGATGCCATAATAACTAATGTTGGGTAATTACTTTTTTCTTAAACTATGATTTGACAATGGATTACAGCCATGGTTAGGTAAAATGATAAGAGGGAGATCTATGTATTCAGATGGGATGCCTAAGTAACTTTGATTACTCATGATACACTATACTTTAATAATTTATTAGTAGACCCATGCTATGTGGTTCATGTGATATGGTGACTCAGTTGAACTTGTGTATGTTATGAGGTATTACAGGTCCACAACTAATTCATATGGGGTTATAATTAGGACTATTTAGGCTGCTCGGACTATGTCATTTGTGTATGAATTTAGGGAGATATATGTTTAAGTCCATCTTTTATAGCCTTCTTGTGCTTTTTGGATGATATGATCCAAATGGAAGTTACAGGTCATTTCCTAAAACTTTCTGAATGGGGGTCATATGTTCCCATTGGATATCGGGAGTGAAAGATATGGATTTTTAAAGTTGGTCTAGTAACAAGGGCAACACTTAGATAAAAAATGACATAGATAATGACTGTTTAGATTAGCTATTGAGTACATGATGATAATAGTTTACGACTTTGTTTTAATGCATAATTACATAATAGCAAAGTTAATTGATCTATTAATTAGGATAGGGTGAGTACTTGTATATACCTTCTTGGCAATTGCAGATAACAGCTTGAAGGAGACACTCACATAACCAGTGTGACCAAAATAGGGAATCGGGTAGGAGGCAAGTAGGAGCTTGATTAAATTAACATAGGTTTGAAGGGGTTTTAAGGGGATGCTTGTTTTTTTATTTATTTTTATTTTTATATGTCATGTACTTGTCAAGCTGTCCGTATTCTCTGTTTTGAATTTCTGTCGTATATCAGTCATTATGGTCTACAACAGCTAACTGTTTGTCGAATTTGTGCACAGAAACAAGCAATTGAGCGAGCTCATGAGGTTGCTAATAACAGATGGAAAAAATACAAACGAGCAGCTTCTTTTGATTCACGACGCGTTGTTCTCATGTTCTCCATTCTGTATGTCCCTGATCTCTTGCTTGAGCAGCCGTCTTTATGTTCGATATTGTAAAATTTAGATGCCCAAACTAAAACCAATACCCCCCTCTCCCAAAATTCTGCCTAGAGAAATGCAATGTTTGAAGCACTCTAGTAAGAAATTGCGAACATGCTTTCATTTGGTACTCTTAATTCTACGTCGGTTGCTTTGAAGTACAAGCATGACGAGTATGTTGCCCTATTAAACCCCACCGTAGTCGAGCCTCTTGTCTGGCCTTCGCCATTGATGTATATGAGATAACTTAATCTTGGTTCTAAATTTGTACTAGAAATGGCATCTATGGAAACCAATAAGGAGAAGGAGAAGGTCACCATTACAAGCATCCCTACTCCCTTGAATGGGCAAAGGTAATGGCAAATCTCCTCCATCAATAATTATTATGTTGTCCTTATTATGTTACAAAGGTCAGATTTTCTTGAGCTACGTAACCCTAGCATCCTAATCGTGATCTTTCTGCTAATTAATTAAATATTCTAAAAATCCTTGTTATTGTTGTTCAATCTGGAAGATTTTATCGTATTCAAGATATACAAAGAGATATGTAATAATGTCTTAGCTAATGTGATGGATTGGAAGGCTACGTTGATACTCATTTAAATAATGTCTGGTTGAGCTGGCATACTTGCCAAAGGTATTCATTCATAATTTATTACAACATAAAGAGTACATGCAGCACATGCGTTATAATTGATACCGTGATGTGGTATTCTGTTATACTGTTATATATTTGTATGTCAAAATCTTGATGTAAGGTTTAGATATTAGAAATTCAAATTAAAACTTCATTTATAAAACAAAGGAAATATGTCTAAGCCTCATCTTCTTGGCTTGAAAGAATCTTGCCAGTAGCCAATCTCTCCAATATGTGAGTTTGTCTAAGTTCAGGTCACACAGGACCATCTCTGTAATTGTGATATTGCATTTACACATGAAGAATAGATGTTGATGCGACCTCATCTCTTGGTGAGATAGTTAGCATTCGGGAACTAGGGTTGTTCTAAACCTCTGCATATAAATGCTTTTTCATGTCAGAAATACAATTTTGTGATCAAAGTATGATCGTTTTTTTTTTAAAATCAGAACAAGCAATTTTCTTATCAGCAAGTGCAATCTTATCTCAGAGAATGCATTTTCAGTAGTATCCTTAGTTGTGCTAAACTTCTTTTTGGGATTAATTGAGAAGAAAGTAGCCTTAGTTGGTATTCTTTTGCGAGTCTTTTCTCATCTCAAACTCATGTGCACCTTGTCTGATTTGACAAATACTCGTGAAGTGTATTGTGGTGTAAGTTGTTTTGTAGTTGTCTTTGGTGTCTAAATAATTAAATTGCAATTGATTACTCAAAAGTCGGAATTATTAACTAGCAACATGATTAAAGGGGTGGCTTGATGAAGTGAAAATCTCACAAGTCAGAATTGAACACACATTTTTGCAATCAGGGTGGATACTAATGGACTTGGAAAGAAGTAGTCTTGGCTGCTAAATTTGATAGCTTTATATGTGCGAGTGTACAATTTTCATATCAGAAAATACTTATCCATAGTAGATAATACAATTCTTTGATCAGTGTATGTAAATTTCAAATTATAACATGCTTTTCCAGGCATTTCAGATCTGAAAATGTGATTTTTGGATAAAAACACTACTTTTATTGCTAAAAAAATGCAATTTTAAGAGAAAATATTTACCAGATCGAAATAACTATTTTCATATCAGAAAATGACATTTTCTTATTTGACTTATTGGGTGCAATGCTTTGAATTTATACTAATTTAATTGTTTACATGTGCAATATTTACGCTTAATTTTACTTACTACGCATTTATGGACATTGCGTTGCTGGTGATGTTCAAAGAGCTTTTAGCTTACTTGATGACATGCTGAGAATGGTTTTGGTTCCAAATGTTGTTGTTATAATGATCTATATATGGGCCTTGTAAATCAAGAAATCTTTATCGTGACTAAAACTTTTCCTTAAACTTAAACTAAAAGGCATGGCTCCAAATCTTGTTATATACAATATTTTGATTACTGGTTACAACAAATTTGGCCATATTGCTGAATCCATTTAGCTCAAAATCAAAATGGAAGAACTCATTACTCTTTCTGTTGTTACCTATTCAACTTTAGTTAGTTGGCTGTGCAAACAAGACGTGGGGAAAGCATTGGAGCTTCTGGATTGGATGATTAATGTGCATGAAGACAGTGATCTCAAGGCCTATTAGCCATTGTCTGGGAACTATCCCAGATATCTTGATATAGAGATTATCTTCAAGCTTCATCGGATTGCAAAGAGCAGATATCACTTCTTTGGCATTGAATATGTGAAGGATTTGGGAGAATTTGCAAGACTAGAAAGAACATATTATGCATCTCATTTGAGAGAACTTATTTGTTTATGCCTTAATTTGAGAAGTGTTCATGGGCCTTAATGTTGCATTATTTAACCAATGATTATGGTACATAATTATCGTTATCAAATATCTTTAATTAACAGTTACACGCGCTGACAAGACTAGTATAGTCAAAAAACAAATATCTTTCGTGAGGAAAAAGAAATCAATTTTACACGCTTTTGAGATGTTTTGTCATGTCAAGCTTTGAACATTGCATGCATATTTATAGCTAAACTGATTGAGGGTACAAAAGACTTTTTACCTTAAAACTTAATTTTGGGAGAGAAATGGGCTCATTGTTGTTTTGGACCAAGTGATAGACCTTGCTCTGTTAATATGTTTTGATTCTTGGGCCTAACTTAGAAGGCCCAAGATCTTTGTCCACACACCATAGATATTAGATATAGTACTCCTTGTTTTAGCATTATTATTGTGGTGAGCTCATAGGTGCATTCAACACCCAAAATTAATTCAACGGGAAAATGGACCATAAAATATCATGTTAGACTTTAAGGGTATGTTAAATTCATGGATAAAAAGCGGTTGGTAAAAGTTAAATTTTGATGATTTTTGGCAAGTTTGCGCTAGTATATCATTTTTTTTAACATTAGTAATTTTTGATAGTTTTTGATAAATTTTGATAATTTTAGGCAAAAATTGGTAAATTTTGGTAAATTGAAGTTACCTATGAATTTGACAAACCCTTAATATGTAAAAAGTAGTGGACACCCATTACACTGACGTACATGACAAATTTCGGACAACTAATTCAATGCGCAGACACTTGAATTAATGAAACAAAAAAATAAATGTATATTTAACTACCACCTAAGCCTACATTTCACAAATTGGAGCATCAAAGACTTGCGGAGTTCTTTATGTTTATGAGTCATCCAAAGTCAAAAATCTATTTGTTAACTGCTCAACTAACTCAGGTGTAGTGCACTTTTGAAATTGATGATATTTTATGTTGGAAATATTAATCTAAAAAAATCATAAAATTATTGACTAAAAAAATCTATAAGCAAATTTAGGATATAATATCATAATTATCTTAGGGAGTGTTTGGTAGTAACCTCAGAGAAAATTTTCTCGGAAAAATGGTAGACCCATCGTGAAAACTTTCTCAAAGTCAACCCGCATCCAAACATGGAGAAAATAAGTCAATCGGAAAAATTGACCATTTCCCCGGGGTTATTGACCAAACAAACACACCCTTAGATATATCAAAAGTCAATGTAAGAATAATCTAAAATATAAAAAATGACAGAACAAAAAGGAGATTTAGGAAGATAATTTCTTCCATCACCTCCTTAAAACTTATACAAATAGGTATTAAGGGTATGTTCATATAAGGTGGAATTAACTAGCTCTTATAAGGAGTTTTTCCCACCACCACCACCATCACCAGACACCATGTATTTAGGAACGACAGTCAGATCCGAATCCGAAGCGAATCCGCCGCAGAAAATCCGATCCAAGTCCGACAAAAAGAAATTGAATCCGATTAAAAAGTCCATACTTTGATTAAAAAGTGAGCGGATATGGAGGTGACCAGTGTTTTGACGGTTGAAAAACTTTTCTTTGCCTGTTATATTTCTGTTGTGTTGTTATATGCTTTTTTTGTTATGTAAAAAATTATTTTGGCTTGTTGTTAATGTTTCATTTTTTTTACAAAGGGTAATTACACAAACAATAGGAATCCCTTCTCTCAAGGGATATCTCAAGTGCATCATCTCTTGGAATAAGAGATAAATCTCTATGAAAACTAAAGTAATAACAACAAGATGAATCTAAACAAATCCCAAATTTATCTAACCAATCTGCCGCCAAATTCCCTTCAAGAAAGATGTGGTGTGTCTCCAACTCTCCACACAAACACTATCAACCCTTGAATATCTTGCACTAGCAATCTCCCACGAAACCTTGAATGATCCTTTAACAGCATTAATAAAGACTAGGTTGTCCCCCTCCAAGATGATTTCTCGATAGTCACTGAGGACTACATGTTAATGTTTCATGTTTTACAAGTAATTAGTATGATATATTAAGTTGCAATAAAAATAATATCAAAATGAAAAAAAAAATAGAACACGTACTAATTGCACCTCCGATTATAATTAGAGGACCTCCGCCTCCGATTATAATAAGAGGTGGAGGTTCACCCACCTCCGATTAATCGGATCGGATTTGGAGGTAGATTTCCACCTCCGATTATTAATTGGAGTGGAGTTTGAGGTAACCCACCTTCGATCCGTTGTCATCCCTACTTGTATTCAAACTTTGGTCCACCTTCCGTAATTCGAACATTTTATTTTTATTATGAAAAGGGGAGAACTCAATTCAAAAGATCCTCTAAAATTAATTCATTTCTATATAAAGTTGACGTATAGAATAGACTTATAAATTTAGGCCCTGTTCTTTTATACGACTAGTTGTGGTATGATGCAGTTGGTGTGGTGAAATTGTGGTAGATTGTGATGAGTTATGGTAAGTTGTGGTGAATTTTGTTTTTAATAATTATAAATTGTGTTGGTAAATGTGAAAAAGTAATGGGAAGAAGTGAGATTTTAACTTTTTAATAAATAAACAAAATAAATTTGAAAAAGTTGATTGTGGTGGGTTGTAGTAAATTGTGGTGGATTGGTATATTTTGGTGGGTTGTGGCAAACTGCGGTATGTTGTGATACCGCATCACACCAGCCGCATAAAAGAACAGGGCCTATTATCCAGATAAATTTCATGAACTTCTTGAACTTCCAGAGACTTGGCACAAAATAAGGCTCTTTTCTTTTCTACGGTTGGCAAACTGCGGTACCACAACATACCGCAGTTTGCCACAACTCTCCACACTTTACCACAAATCATTACTTTTCTCTCTCCTCATTTTTCTCCTCTACCTTTTTACATTCTCTCTCCTCACCTACCCCACATACCAATAACCTACCACAATTCCCCCACACCTACCACAGTTTCACCACACCATACCGCAAAATATCGCAGAAAAGAACAGGGCCTAAATTAGATTTAGTTCCAATGTTTAGTCACAAGGCTTGTTTCATGTGAATAATGGTTATCAATATCCCAATATTATGAGCAACAAATGCCAACAACTGATAGTTTAAGAAGAAAATCCGCAAAAAAGGTGGGCATCTTATCTCCCAAGCAAACCATATATCCCACGAGTGCCTCGATAAAAATGCCACTAAACTTTTTCAAAATTGCAAATTTGCCACTCGGATTTCTCTTATCATCAGAATGCCACTAATCTTGATTAACCGGTAAAAAAATACCACTTTACCTGATGTTTACCTGTAATAGCCAGTCACCTCCTTCATTAAACACTAAACCTAACTTATTAATTTTTTTTACCTACCAAATTAATTAACCCTCCCCCCTTTTAACTTTTTACCGGCCTATATTTACCCCCATTTCCCCCCACTGAGTCCTCCACTCCTTCATCTTTTTCCTCCGCCATTAGGGCTCCATTGTGTTCTTCTTCTTCTCTTCAATTTCTGCTCAAAAATTAGGGCTTCCCCTGAGTTGTTCTTCTTCTCTTCAATTTCTGCTAAAAACCCTAACTTTCCCAAAAAATCTCTCTCACGGCTTCCTCAGCATCATCTGTGTCGAACACCCCTGTTAGGGCATGCCGCGATTGTGCATGTTCAAAGAAGGTGTTGTATTTCAAGTGCAGATGTGGGTTGGTTTGCCTTGTGTACACGTCGTTCACTCCTGATAACCCTCTCAGGAGGTTCGCAAGATGCCCTCGATGGCAATCTCATGATGATTGTGGATATATGAGGTGGATCGATGACCCAATTTGTGACACCGTTGCTATTGCTGCAAAGAGGTTGATTGCAAAATTTGATGCTGTGAAGAGGGAGAGGGACGACTCTGATTTGAGAAGTGGTGAAGCTTGATCAACGACCTGATGGGTGAACTGGAGAGGCTGAGGGGGGAGAATAAGAAACAGAAGTGGGTGAATGTGTTGTTTATGGGGGTGTTTGTCATTGGGGTTGTTGCTGGGGGTTTTTATAAGTTTTTCTAAGTGATTTGGAGGTGTTATTTTGCTGGGGGTTGGTGGGTGATGTTATTTTGCTGGGTGTAAGAAGATGATGATGATGTTGTATATAGGAAGTTGCTGGTGGATTGCAATAGTAGATTAAGCATCTTGATGATGAATGTGGGTGAATTTTTTGCTGTCGTTGGTTAAGCATCATCAGCTCTGTTTGTGGATGATGCTTCAAATTTTTGGGTTCCATCATCATCTCTGTTTGTGGTTATGGTTGTTCAGGGCAATTGTTTTAGGTTTTAGTTAGTTAGGGTTGGCTTAGGTATTGCTGGCAGTGAATGGCTGGCAGTGAATGGATCAATTGTAATCACTTCATCAATTGTAATGAATGAATTGAATGTTATGCTTTGTATGATCAATTTTTATGTTGTGTTTGTTTGATCAATCTCCTTTCTTCATCTTCATCTTTGCTGTGAAGAACATAAACTGAAGTGAATAAACTAAACTGAACTAATGAACATAAACTGAAGTGAATAACTAAACTGAACTGAATGAACTGAAATTGATCAAAAACCCAGGCACAAAACCAATCTCCATCTCTTCACATGAACTGAATGAACACACCAGCATATAGGAATAGAATAATCTCCATCTCTTCACAAAACTAAACTGAATCAAAAGAAGAAAAAGAAGCCAGAAAACAGAATAATCAGAAACTAAACTTGCATTAAAGGGAATATGTAATGGGTACAACATCTAGTTTTTTGATGTACATACTCCTCTGTTTTCGCTTAAAAGCTTGCAAAACAGGGTACAAAACCCAAACATGTACAAAAGACATATTCCCCCAACAAAAGTATGACATTTTACCCCCCAAAGTAAGGCATTTACATTTTCACCTTCATTTACATCCTATCTAATGTAATCACCATCAAAAGAAGCCATGCATTGTTCAAAATGGCTTAGAAACACATCAAACAAACAACAACTTAGTTTCCTAGGTTAACCCTGAGCATTTTCTTCCTTGGTGAAACCCTGGGCAACACACATTTCTGTGCAGGTCTCTTTTTCCTGGTATGCTTTGTTGGTGTTGTTGAAGGAGATGGCTGGGATGGTTGAGGCTGTGATCCAATCAGTGACAACTCATCACATTGAGCAGCAGCAGCAGCAGTTGATCCAACAGAAGAGGCCGCAACAGTAGATGATGGAGCAGCAGCAGATGATGGAGCAGCAGCAGGAGGAGTACTTGGTGGAGCAGAGGAAGCAGCATTAGCAATGGCAGCAGAACCAGAAGAACCAGCATTGGCAGCAACATTTGCAGCAGCAGAGGAAGCATCAGCAGCATTGGCAGCAGCAGTTCTTTTTGTGATCTTCCTTTTGGGCTTTATAAACAAACAAGCAAAAAACTTAGCTAAATCATAAACCCTAAACCCTAAAACATGTGAAAAATTAAAAAAAAGGTCAGCTAAAGTAGTGGGATGTCATACCTTCAACTTCTTTGCAATCTGTGGGCAAGTCTGCCTGTTATGCCCTTCCAATCCACAATGTGAGCAGTGAATCCTAGTGGAGTCCTTGGACATTTTACCTCTGATTGTTTCACCTGCTTCTGGCCTTCTAAAGTACTTCGTGGTTGTCTTTTTCTTTGTCTTGAAGAATGGAGCAGTCACAACACAGCCAGGGGCAGTTGCCCACATATTGGTGCCATTCAGTAGGTTCAAAGTGTGAGAGGTAGCAACAAGCTTGTCAGTTGCATACCATTCATGGACAAACTGTAATGGCTTCAGCCTTTCCTCTCTCATTACAGCAATGGAATGGGGACAAGGAATCCCATTTAGTTGCCACGAGTTGCAACTGCAAGTTTTCCCATTCAAATCAACAACATACTCCTCAGACCATGCATTGTTCACACTAAACAAACCCCTAGCAGCCCTAGTAACCTCTCATGTCCTTGATTCTTCAGTTTTTTTCTCAAGTTTTTTCAAAATCCTCGGAGGAATTGGGGTGTTGATCTTAGAAACCCAAACATTCTTGTCACCAACTCTTTTCATAACTGCCTTGAAAATCCAATTTAACATAGACACTATTGGCATGTACCTCGCTTCTATTATGAATGCATTGAAAATTTCAGCCATGTTGTTATCTACAGAGTCACATTTTGCATCTGGTTTGAAGAATGCTCTGCAGAAATGTTCAACACCCTTTCTTTCAAGCATCCCCCATGCTTGTGGGTCAAGATCATACAGATTCTTGGCATTCTTTTTCATTTCAATCTCTGTGGTTGATTTAGCAACCCTCCAGAATAGTTTCTTGTACATCTCACCCCTAAAAATCCTCCTTAGATTGGCATACACATGCCTTGCACAAAGCCTATGCTTACATCTAGGCAATATCCTTACTACACTATCAACTAGACCCTAAAACAAACAAAATTGAACCAACAATTCACATTAGCATCAAATTAAACAAAGAATTTAAAGAATAAATCAACAAGGGTTAGTTTGCAACATACCTTCCGTTGATCAGAAATCATTGCCCAACCACTGCCATCCCCAATGTTGAGATCAATTTGAAGCTGTGAAATGAACAAATCCCAAGTCTCCTTTGATTCAGTGGATGCAACCCCCCATGCTAAAGGGTACATTTGGTCATTTGCATCCCTCCCAACAGCTACAAAAACTTGTTCACCTCAAGGTCCTTTTAGAAAGCACCCATCCAAGCTAAGAACCCTCCTACACCCCTCCAAGAAACCCTTCTTCAGTGGTTCAGGACATATATAAAGAAACTTGAAAATGTTCTAATTTGTCTCCTGCACCTCTGTTGTCTTCAGAACAACAGATGTCCCTGGGTTCTTGTCAATCAACTCCCCTAGATAGTCTCTAAGTTGAGTAAATTGCTCCCTGTAATCACCAACAATGGAGTCTAATGCCTTCCTTCTTGCCCTAGAACACATACACAACCCAGCATTGTAATTCAACTCTTCCTTCACTATTCTTTGTATATCCCTTGCTGTAATGGATGAGGTTATCCTAAGCCTGCTCCTAAAATGATTAGCTAACCATTGCACACTCATGTTTCTATGCCCTACCTCAAAGCTAAATGTAATACATGTGTGAGGGGGCCCAAATGTCTTCACTGCAAAGCTCTTTTCCTTCCCTACTTTAGATCCCCAAAACCTCCACTTGCACCCTTCACCTTGACAGAAAAGTTGATATCTCACTTTGTCACTCTTGCACACTTTCAGATTATACCCACCCAGGATCCTGTAATTATCCACAACTTTCTTCATCTCCTTCTTGTCAGCAAAAGTCATACTAGCAAGTAGTCTACTAGGTATAGCAGGGTTGTACCTAGGACACTTTGGTTTGGGCTTCCTCATGCTAGGCTTTTTCCTTTGCAGACCCTCACCCTCACTCTCACTTTCAAAGCTGCTAGGGTTGTCTGAGTCATGGTATAGTTCATCCTCACATCCATTATCATCCTCATCAACTCCTCCTCCTTCAATCAAACTTTGATCACCCTCAAACAATGAATTCCTATCAGCTATTTCATCCTCCCTCAAATTCTTTTTTTTTTCTTCATTACTTGTGTCATCTCCTCGTCCTCTACTTCAGAACCATCACCATCAGGTTCATAATCATCATCATCCTCTTCATCACCATCACCATCATTATCATTATCAACAGCACCATCATCAGCATTAGCATTATCATCAGCACCATCATCCACCACTTTTTCCTTCCCCTTCTCACTGTTCCTATTAACATCATGATCATGATCATGATCTACCACTTTTTCCTTCCCCTTCTCCCTATTCCTAATAACATCAGTAGGATGCTTCACATAAAGTCTAACAAATGGACATTTTTCCACTAAAGCACTCAGGGTCCTTATCTCATCATCCCCTTTAATCTCAACAAGACTCTCCTCAAAGCCTATGCTACATCCAGGCTTGCTAATGTAAAGGGTTTGAATTTCATCTTCTGAATACCCAGCCTTCTCAACAAACTCAATCAGATCACCCAAACTTAACAAATCAGGGTCTACATCTTATTCAGTGACCTCACTGTTAATGTAAACCAAATGTAGGTCTGACACGAACTCCCCCATGAAATATTTGTAATTTGCCCATTTAGAAACCCTAAAACAACAAAATCAGGCCAATTTCAGATACTTGAACCACATTTAGATTAAACAGACACATAAACATCAACCAAACACATAAACCCTAGCATTCATCGAGAAACAGAGGGTTGGGTTTTCTGGGTTTCTGGAAAATTGCAGAACATAAACCCTAGAAAATTTTTTCCAACAAAATCTACTCAAATCGACTGCATACAACTAAACAACAACAAAAACACCAAAAAAACATGGATTACCGACCAAAATTCAGCACTGCGAAATTAGGGTTTTGGAGAAACTAACCTGGTATGAATGTCAACCTTTACTGGCCTTCAATCCTTGCAAAAACGCTTCCCAGGTGCTCGATTTTGTTGATTGTGGTTCTGTAACGCCTCGACCCCCTCCCAGGCCGCGGACATTATCGATAACCGCTTCAAGGATTGCTAACTGGCCCCACAAATCACCACGAGTCTTTCCAGCGTGCTTCGTCCTCGCTCACACGTTGCCTGGGAAAACTTCCCAGGAGGTCACCCATCCTTTGACAACTCCCAGCCAAGCACGCTCAACTGAGGAGTTCCCAACGGATGAGCTACCATAAAAGAAGGTGCACCTTGGTGATATAAGTAGTCATTTCAATCCTTTTAAGCCACATTTTAACCACATATCCGGGGTGTTACAGGTTCAGTTTAGGGTTTGATTCATACCACTTGCAGAAATCAAAGGTGGGAGCTTGAAGGAAATGGCGATGAAGGTGAAGAGGGCAGTGAACGTTACTGAGAGTTTTTTTCAAATGGAGGGAAACAAGTCACGACCACATAAAATTAGGGTATAATATCTAATTAGGTTGTTTATTAATTTAATTAAGTATTTTTTCCCTTAACGACAACCACCAACACCATTAACCTGCTGCTTCAGGTTGCTTCCAGGCAAACATCAAGTAAAGTGGTATTTTTTTACCAGTTAATCAAGATTAGTGGCATTCTGATGACAAAAGAAATCCGAGTGGCAAATTTGCAATTTTGAAAAAATTTAGTGGCATTTTTATCGAGCTCTCTATATCCCACAAATGACGATGGACAACACTAGAAAATCTGCTCAAGCCCCACACCACACAACAAGGTGACTACAGTCAAACTTTTGCGTGTTACTTTTACAAGAAAAGAAATGTGTCATGATGTTCTACCCATTTTCTTTTTTTAAGTGGACTGCTAAAGTAGCACTTATAAAAATTCGGGTTCGGGTAATTTCGGGTTGAACAAATTCAGACAATGACAAATTTTGGACGAGAAATTTATATTCCGAACCCGATTTTATTTCGGGTCAAACCCGGCTCGGACAATTCGGACGAAGCAAAAATCGGGTTCAAACAATAGAAAAAAGAGAATTTTTATGTCCGAATATTTGGTCAATTCGATCAATATCAAAATTCGGACAAAAAATCTTTTCCGAGTCGGACAATTCAAATAATTCAGATTGGACGAAATTTTGGCAATGCTAAAGTATTGCCAGGGAAAAAAAATGACCATGTTTTCAATCCTCTCTTTTCTGTCTTATAATATGCTACCTTTCTTATGTTGAAGTAAAGTTCAACCACTGTATTGGAGGAAAAACAATCGCAGTGTGAAGGGGACTAGTTAATTAGCTTTATTATAAGTTTATAATATAATCCCCGTAGGTAGTCTAGCTTTTGTAGTCAATCACTTTTAATATGCTACCTAACGATAGAAAATGAATAAGGTACCGTTCTTTTGTGCGTTAACGCACTCAAATGCAACACAAAATCAATAAAATCTAATGCATGGAAAATGCAAGATAACGCAACTTATCACAATCTACTATTCACATGTACTCACCTTTTTATTATTTCCTACCGCAACCTAACGCAACCTAACGCAACCCAAACGCAACTTATCGAAACGCAAACGCAACGCACAAAAGAACGGTGCCTAAATAATGTATATGAAAGTAATGTATATTGAAGGAATAGAAAAAATTGAGTGACGACATATATTAGATTCAATATTTTGTAGAGGTTATAATAATAAAAATTCAACTCAATTTATATATTTATAGTGTTATATATTCCAAAAATTAATTATATACAAAATAACTAGGGGATTGGGGCCTTGCTGCCCACTAGACTCTTTGCCCATGTGAAGGAAGGTGTAATGAGCTTGGTCGTGACTCGTGAATCTCATGTTATTACTTCGTATAGAAGAGTCATAACTTATGTTATCAGCCGTTGAAGAATGTTGTTATTATTTACCTTTTGTTTTATTTTATATAATGTGCATGTGGATCTAAACGCTTAGCCTAATATTATCTCCATTTCATATTTAATTGTAGTCTTGGAAATTGTGCAGTCAAATTAAAAAAAATTTGACCATAAATTTCTTGATATTTATAATGAGTTGCTATATAAAATTACTACTATTATATTCGTAACGAAAAATACTATCATAAAAGTATAATATTACAATTGTTAATGACATATTATGTAAGAAATTATTAATCAAAGATTGACACTGAAGACCGTAAAAATCAAAATTATGATAGTTAATATGAAACGGAGGGAGTATAAATTAAACTTTGAGTAATTGAAAAAAAGTTGGATTTCATTATTTCCATGTGATTTGTCTATCACATAGCCTTGCGCACAAATTCTTGCAAATGTCAATGCGCTTGTAGTTCAAATAACATGAGAGTGAGAGATTTATTCTTTGCATCATATTTCAATCACAAGTGATCACCTTTTTCTTGATAGAAATTGTTGATATATTTAGAAGGCTCTTTCTAAGCCTCACAACAATATACCCCCTCCTCTTTGGGTTGATAAACCACCTAGACTCTCTCAATATATAAAAAATAATAATCTTACAAGTGAATAATTATTTCCAATCCATTCACGTGCATACCATGTGCAAATCACTTAATAACCAAAATAAAAAACCCTCCCTCCACTTTCGTGGACATTCGTACTTTAGAGACCACCACAATCTGATTATGTTGCGCGCAAATTACTTTCCGCCATTATCATATCATAAATATGCCCACCAAGTGCTCGACGAAATGCCAGTCTCTTTCCTTCCATTCACACCAACACAATCCCAACCCAAGAAAGCTTTCCCACCACAACTTTCTCTAGATTCACACCATCATCTTCCTTCACCTCAAAATCACTCAAAAACAGAGCAAAACTGAGCAGAAATCTTCTCCAAATGGGCAACAATATGGCATCAGGAAGCAGCAAAGCAGCGAAAGTGATGAAGATCAACGGCGAATACTTCAAACTAAACCTCCCCGCAAAGGTGTTCGACGTAATCAAAGACTACCCAAACCACGTCCTCTTAGATTCCGAAGACTTCCTCCGATTCAACCTTCGAGCCGACCCGCTCGACTCGGAAGCCGAACTCAAGCCCAGAAAAATCTACCTCCTTGTCGACCTCCCCAAGTTTCCCGGCCCCATCCGGCGGGTCAGATCCAGTGTGAACGCGTCCATGGTAGACTCGATCAAGACGGGTCCCCAGAGATCGATTTCTGACCTTTCGATCTTGACGGCGAAATCGACGGACTCCGAGTGGGGGGAGAGTCAACCCGGTTCGACTCGGGTCAAGGTGAAGCTGCCGAGGGTGCAGGTAGAGAGGATTATGAAGGAGAGTGGAGATCAAGTTGAGATTGCACACAGGATTCTTCAGGTATATTTGGGAGAGTCCGCCGCCGGAAACGGCGGCGATGCGGCGGAGATGACGACGGCGACGGAGACGGGGGTGGTGGGTGGAGGTCATGGTACGCATCGTTTCGATGTTCGTCGGCCGACGTGCCTGCCTTACGGTAGTTTCCGCCGTAAGTACAAGAGATTAACCGCGTAGCACAAAGATTAGAAAGTCCTTTTTTTTTACCTTTTCTTTTGGGTGTGGTTTGTGGTATTTTTAGATACTGATGGAGGTTAGAAATGTATAATAGGTTGCTAATTAGGGTGTACTTGTATATAATTGCGTGACACTTATTAAACCCCAGTTGGCAAACGGCTTATTAAAATGTTTATTGTAAAAATTAGTTTATTTGGGTATCAAATAGACTAATTTTATATTTGGTAAATAACTTATTTTGTTGGTTATTTGTTTAGAACACCCTGTTGATAATAACGTATCGTGAAAAAGAATTTTAATCCAAAAATTATTTAAAATTAGGGAGACCTCATCTTAAAAATATTATGCCCTTTTTATCAAAAAAAAAAAAATATTATGCCCTATTTATAAAAGGTTAATCTAAACAGTCGATAGTAAATTGTTAATGTAACAGCTAACCAACTCCTATGTACCAAATGCAACCTTAGTTTAAACCTCTTGAATTTCACAATGAGTTTAGAGATGGCTTGAGATATTCACATGTTTGGATTAACAAATTTTCTTAACAGTTTAATTATAAACATTTGGATTGTTATTCAACAGTAAATTCATTTTATACGACTAACAAATATTTGTATGAATGATCAATGATTTTGTTCAAAAAAATAATCTTTAAAGTTAGGATTGTATTTTAACATGAAATCCATTTCGTACTACGACGTACCATTGCCGGGAATATTAATCTTAACTAATTAGAATCAAGAATGGGTAGCTAGAGCGAATAATTGTGATGTCGCCAATGGAGGATCAAACCATGTGGTATGGAGTGTGAACATCATATAATTATCAGATCTCTGATGCTGATGATCAGACCTGATTAAATTATATATATTGACCTTCCTAATTAATATATGCATGATCTCAATTAATTAATTAATTACTGGCAAAATTATGGGTATGTTTTGATCCCTTTGAACCAGTCATGGCCACAAATTATGAGCTGTAGCTGCTATTGCTGACCACAAACAAACACAACCCAAGTGCCTTCTTTCGATTGGAGTTTGGTTAATTTTCCAATTTTTGACCTCGATTTGCCCAGAAAAGGAAGTCATGATTTAGATCTTCTTCTTTGATGTGATTGATAAGATATGAACATTGTGTTGTACGATGAAATTGTGTAAAGTCCGATAAGTTTGAAATGATATTGTAAAATTTATGGAAAGTGTGGTTAAATGATAAATGATAAGAAAAAATGTAAAAATAGAATAAAAAAAATAAGGATAGAGAAAAATGAGAAAATATATTGATAATTGATGCGATAAATTATAGAATGGTAGAGTGTGAAAAATATTGAGTAATATAATAGCAATATACCGCACAGTTTAGACTATGTTTGTCTAAGTCAAATGAGCTAGCCAATGATATTACTACGCTTTGTTGTTGCGGAGTTTTAATGGACTTGCAAGTGGTAAAGTGAAAAGGAAATTCATAGTTAGTGCTGTGGAAATTGGGGAGAAAAATTTATGTTATGACGTAAGAATGTTTGGTAGCAAAATACATCAATCCATCCCCATATCAAAGCACTTCTGGACCTTCTGGTGGATCTTTATTTGATGTGTAGAGTGTTATACTCACTTGAATTAATCAGAAATCACTCAATCTCCTTTGCCACTTGCAAATCCATTAACTCGGCAACAACAAAGCAGAGTAATATCATTGGCTAGCTCATTTGACTTAGACAGAGTCTAAGGTCCTCTTCTTTTGTACGTTCTGGTAAATTATGGTAATACAACTCATCATATAATTACGAAATATAGAAAATTATATAATATACACTAATATTATCCAATCGATCTTTTAAGATTAAAGATGATCTAATATTTAAGTGTACCACTACAAATTGTTTAGTCGAATAGGAGTTATGCATATATTGAAGAGCTAGCAATATCTATAGTTGAGATTAGCGGCGGGCAATGGGTGGGTTGGGTCAAGGACAAGGTCGTCCCATTGGCCATGTACAGTCAAGTCGAGTCAAGGTCAGCCCGATGATGTTGTGGGTCAGGTCAGGGCTTTCATGCTTTTCATGGGACGACCCGTTTCAATATAAAGTTAAAATAAAGTATACTTATACAAGAAAAAGTATTTAAATTAACTATTGATTAATGTGAGATATTAATAATACGTTTAATTAAGTTTAGCATTTAAAATAATAGGGATATACAAGAAAAAGTAGTTAAATTAACTATTGATTAATGTGAGATATTAATAATACATTTAATTAAGTTTAACGTTTAAAATAAAAAGAAAAATTATTTATTTTGAATGATTGATAGGTTAACCCGGTCTGTCCTATTCACTGACCCTTGCACACTGTTAAATGGGTTTACCCTTTAATGACCCAACCTTTTATTGACCCTCATCTTTTATGCATGGCACGACCCTCTTGACCCTATAAGGACCTGACCCACTGCGCACTCCTAGTCGAGATTGTTAGTCTATTTCAACCTAGCCAATTCCCACAAGCCAAGTAATCTTTTGTTTCTCAACAATAAAGGTTATGCAAGTGTTACATACATATTTTGGTCGCAACTTCGACCTATTAAAATCCAACATTCCGAATTATTCCTATCCACATTAAAAATTTGAATTATTTGACACATCATTACTAAAATTGGAATTATTCGAATTTGAAATTCAATTACTTGTGACATATGATCACTCAACTCGGATGAATACATCCTTTATATATGTGTTATACCATGTGTTATACTATGTATATGATCACTATAAATTCTGATTCTGTTTTTTCTTTTATTTTGTTTCATGATAACTTAGGAAGACGCCTTGCAAGAAGGGTCTCCTATGTTCTTTTGTATCTTTCTTTTACCCGGATTCAAAAAAAAAAAATGTACATACACACAATAAGATAGAGAAGAATTAATCAAAGATCAACTTCTTTCTTGTTTCTTCATACACTATATTCATATCCATTCACAACCTATACAAACATCATAAACACAACGTACCACCTCATTAATGTGGATTCATGCTATATATTGATGAATTATATTTTTGATGATTACATTCTTCACTAATTGACATTAATAATTAATGTGTACATATGATCAAGCAGTATGCACGAGATTTCCCTGAGAATCATACTCAATCTTACCAGAAAAATCAATGGGACGACACTTCTCCCCCATGATGATGGTCTTCTTCCACACAGCATCATCCTCCTCATGATCATGATTATAATACCCATTACAATTACCATCATCATCATCATAATTCTCCACATCAAAGTACCCACTATAACCAACATGACCATCATCATGATCATCATCTTCATCCCCATGCTGAACCTGCTGGGTTTTTCGGCCCGAAATCATCTTCAACAGAGCCTTCCTACTAACACTTACACTCTTCTTCTTATCCTTAAACTTGGACAACATATTGTCTATCTTCTCTTTTCCCTTGCCAAAAACTTCCTCCTTGGTTAAACTTCTCCTACTGTGAGATGCACATAGATACATCACCATAGAAAACACAGATAAAACCCCCATCACTGTAAAAACCATGTACATGATGGTAAAAACAGATGATGATGATGATGATGATGATGATGATGGGAAAAAAAGAGGCCTTGCCATGATTATTAGTTAACACAGAATTAAATTGTTAATTTGTGGGTGAATTATATGTGGGGTAGGTAGATTGGTTGTGATTTTTTTTTGTAGGTATAAAAGGGAATTTGGGATGATATTATGACACAGTGAAGTGGAATGGTAAGTAAAGGGAGAAATATGAGAGGTATTATTACAAGGATGGACTAACAATGCCGTGAGAGAAGGGGGATTTATTTGTTCTACAAGCTTGCTGTTGACTTCTTGACTGTATACCGTGCCTAAGGCCCTGTGTCAAATTTATGACTAATTTATTTTACCAAAATTTACCAGTTTTTGGCTAAATTTACTAAAATTTACGAAAATTTATCAAAAATTAACAAAATTAAAAACCCAAAAAAAAATTAATTTTGATATATTATCGTAAATTTGACAAAAATTACCAAAATTTAACAAAAATTACCAGAAATTAACTTTTACCCAAATACTTTTTAATTTTTAGCCTTGAATTTTATACACCCTAACTAGCTATAATCTTGATTTGTTCTGGATTCAGATTTTTAGTACTGATTAGTGCATATATATTGTGAATCTAGCAATCATGTAATTATGACAAATCTGCTTCTGATCTTTAATTTGCAACATTTTAATATCATTGTAATTACCTTGTTATTCCCTTTGTTTATATTAATTGTCGTCTTTGGAAATTATGCACTTAAACTCCAAAAATTTTGACCATAATTTTTTCAAAATATACAATAACTTATTATATAAGATCACTACCGGCTATTAAATTTGTAATGAAAATACTATTTTAATAGTATAAGATTACAATTGTTAATAAAATATTATACAAAAAATTATCAATCAAAAAGTGACATTGAAAACTGTGACATTCAAATATATGACGATTAATATGGAACGGAAGGAGTACACAGAGGAATTGTGATCAGTTGGATTATGAAAGCTGTTAGATACTTTGTCGATTAGCCATGGGAGTACCATGCTACTGTACACTCGAAATGAGCTTTATGAGCATTGTTTACTCGCAATATAGTGCAGGTTGTTGTATCGTATCCACAGGGAGTAAGGTCTTCTCGTCAAATCTTTTACTACTAAGCTTAGTTTAAGGTGATTAAAACAGCTAAGAAGGGGAACAAGAACACGGATCGATAATCAATCAAAAACACAGAAGAAGGGAGGATTCAAGGGTCGGTTTTCACCTCCTAATGACTCCCCTCAACAAAGCAATTCCGGACAAGACACTAAGCCAAGCTAGAAGATAGGATATTGCAAGAACAAGGCCACTTCGGGGCCTCTCTCGAGGAATACCTGAATTTAACCCTCGAGGCTAGTCCAATAATTTCTTATGGACTCGCCCAAAGGGTTTGAAATGCAATTCTCCTTATCCGAACCTTTCCACTTTCTTCATGTGGAATAGTTCAAATACCCATTCGAATACCCTAAGGACTATGTTTGGATGGATTTAGTGGTTTTTCATCCCACTAAACCCCATAATCAAAATGGTCATCGAATGAGAACTTCATAAACAAGGCCTAATGTCCTATCTAGAACTAACTCTAAACAAGGGGACTCATTAGGGGCTAAACCTCCCCCCAAACCCAAGGGAACTAGCCACTAATCATGATAGAAACTAGGCTAATCATATCAATAACTTCATTCATACTAAAAAGCATAATCAATAAACAATAACCAACAAGCATCAACAAAACCAATAATAACAAAACAGAGATTAATAAGTAAACGATGAATTAAAAAGAGAAAGGTTAAGAAATGCTCATTGATCTTGATGACAAAGGGAATACTCCAAAATAATAAAGCTCCAATGTTCCAAAGATAAGAATAATCTTCAAACTTCAAATAAAATCCAAGAGAATCCAATGCAAGAACAAGAATCTAAGTAAAAACCTCTACTAATCACCCTAATAGAAAGCTTAAAATGTGGTAAAGTATTTGCTAAAGCAAGATAATAGAAGCTAAAAGATAACATCCTCAGCTAAAAGACCTAAATACATTAAATAGGAACTCAGGTTGTTACTCAAGACTCGTCATTTTACACAACAGACAAAATGTGTCCTGCAGGGGACCGTGGGCACGGTCCTGCGTAAGGCAGGCAAATCTTCTCTTCGCTTCGCAGTACCGTGGGCACGGTCTAGGCGATTAGGGCTGACAATATTTCGCTCCTTCGCACCATCGTGGCTACGGTCATGGGAGACCGTGGCCACGGTGTTGCTCGGCCAACTTCTTCCTTGGGCAGGACAATGATCCCACCGTGGCTACGGTCAGATTGGCTGTGACCACGGTCCATCTCGGGTTGTCATTCCTCCTTCCTTAGGCATTAGCTTCAATCACAATGTGGCTACGGTCAACATGACCGTGGCCACGGTCTATCTCGGCCACAAGTTTTCTTCAGGGTGTAGCGCCCGCTACGAAATTGGTGGCGGGGGCTACCTTTCTGCGCCTGGGAGTGTGCATGATCATCCAAGGAAGATAGGAGGTGTAGCGCCCGCTACGGCAAGTGTGGCGGGGGCTACCCTTCTGTGCTCTTCAACAGTTGCTTCCGCTTCCGCTTCCGCTGCCCTTCGACATAATCGGCCCTTCCATTCCCGCTGCCTTCGACACGATCAGGGCTCGGGGAATCTTAGGGAATCTCGGGATTCCCAAGATTGGTGCAAAATTGGCCCATTTAGCATCATTTTGAGTAAAAACTTCGGAAACTACAAAAATTACCAAAACGCATTAAAAGTTATTAAAACAAATTACGAAACAAGTCAAAAGCCTAAGGATTTAGACGATATTTAGACACGAAAACGGGTCTAAACAAGCATGTGTGTACAATTTATGAACACCCATCTATAAGTTCATGAGCACAATCATCAAATGAACAAGTGTACATATGCTCATAAATTGAGAATTGCAAACTCATTAGTTTATAAATGTATGGTCATGTATAAATTATAAACTCAAATTACACACAAATATATGATTAAATAACAAAATTTATACATTCATAGATTTATACATTTATACTCATAAAACATACATATATACTCAAAAAATCAAATTTGAAAACACAGGAATATGATACTCATGGGTGTATAATCCAATTTTGACTCACTTTATTATAGGAAATATTATAAAGACTAAACTTCAAACTTGGCAGCATATGCAGCGTGGTTTACCCGTTTGTCACATTAAACACTCCAATGACTCCGTTGACTTGACTTAAAAGGTGCACCTCATCAAGTTTGGAGTATAAAATAGTTGACTAAAGTCACTATTTTTTTTTATTTTTTTTAATGGAAGACTAAATCACTATTCATATAGTCCATATAATTAACTATGTTTATTTACTTATGTAAATATGAAGAAAATCAGAGACGATGAAATTAATGGACAACAAAAAGATATAGCACTACTCGACCAATTTTTATCACAGCTCATCATATTTACAAATATTTTGTACAAATGAGCATTTTAATTTGGTTTTTTAAGTAATTGTTTTTGAAAAAGGGTTGTTGTTTTGAATTCATAAAAATTTAATTTCTTTATACCCTTCAATTTATGGAGAAATGTTGTCTAATGAATGTCTTATCATAACATGTCTTTCAAGAGTTTAGCATTTGTCAATTCCATAATCAAATATAAACGACACCATAATCAAATCAACTCCTCCCATATTGTAATTTGCATACGGTTCTATGATTATAAAGACTCATAAATAAAATAACAAATTTATACAATTTTTAAGTTAAGTAATGTTATGCAAACACAATTCAGCTCCATTTTTGTTCTAGAAATACTTCATAATTTGTATCCACTTGGGGGACATTGAATTTTTTTTTTCCTCAAGGTAAAAAAATTGTTACAATATAACTTTCTCAGGGGATCCTTTTGTCAAGGCATCTGGCTGAGATATCAGCTAGTACAAGAGAGAAGAAGGAGGGGGGGGGGAATTGGAAAACCAAGAAAAAAAAAGGGGAACTATGACCATAATTTGCCATCCAATCTGATGCCGAATTTGCTTCACAATAGATGTGTTTTAGACTAAAATCATCAAGGGTGGTTAAAAGCTTTTTGATATCTCTGACAATCATATCAATTGGGGGACATTGAATAAGCGTCATAAGGTACTCAAACATGTTAAACTGGGCCAATGTAATGAATTGACCTGATTTGGGCGTTTGCAGATCTCTGCAAACGAAGTAAGCCCATTTCCCAATTATGCTTTAGTATTATCATTCCACCAAAGGATCATCCAATTACCAATGGGTTATGGGCCCACTTATGGGTTATTGTCTACGAAAGATGGCTCAACAAGCAATTGTGATGACCATGAAGTTTTAATTCGTGAGAAAAAAGGTGGTCCAGTAAGCGCTGATGTGGCAGAATAAGACAACCAATTTTTTTTTTTGATTTTAATTGCTCTGCCCCTCTCTGGATGTCTGCAAAGGCAAGTCGCAGTTTTCCTTTATATATATCGATAGATATCTACAGCCTTTGCAAACATTTGGAAAAGACTTGAGCTGATTTTTGAGAGATGCGAGGGTGAGAGGTTTGCGGAGGATCGAGAAGAGAGAAATAGGTGATCTGGGCATCGATTGTCGGTGTTGAGAGTGGTCGGAGGTGGTTTGGGGGGGGGGGGGGTGTAGGTGGGGTTGAGAGAGAGTGGCGGTGGAAGACGAATTGGAGGGGGTTGGGGACAAAGAGAAAAACAGGAGTGGTGGTTGTTTCCCGCATTGGTGGTGTGGTGGCGATCGTAGGGTGGTTGTCTCTCGCATTGGTGGTGAGGTGGCGATCTAGGGGTGGTTCACGCCGAAGAAGTAAGATGAATCAAGATTTTTTTTTGAGATTTTATTTATCAAGTAGCACAATATTACTCATCTGTTCTTTTTTATTCGTCATTTATGGTTTTTAGTGTCGATCTTTAATTAATAATTTCTAATATAAAATTTTTGTAAAAAAATATAATATTATACTTTTCTAATAGTATTTTTCATCACGAATCTAATAACATCAATTTTGTATGATAAATCATTATACAAATTAAAATATTAACGGTTTAAGTTTTTAACACAATTCATTAGGCGGGCAGATAAATAAAAACGGAGGGAGTATATGCGTAAGCTGCTGCAGTGCAGAAATGTGTTAAAAATATCTAACATAATAAATGAATTAATGTATTAAATAAATAAACTTATCGCGACATATTAAAGGACCTAGAAAATGACTTAGATTTTAAGTTTGGTCATTTACTCAATGATCATCATAAAAACATATGGAATTGAATATATATTTATACTAACGCAGATATTTGATACTGCATAGTAATGCTGGAGCCTACAGTTATCTACGTTAGTATAATATTGTTCAGAAGTATTTGAGGTGTGATTTGCATTTAATTGCCATGCCTTTTCAATATTTTCTTAGTAACAATTTTTATATAGTTTATATTTATGTATTCAGTGGTTTTTAATATTTCTTTTTTAGTCCCAAAATTTTCCCTAATTTATATTTACCTATCTTGAGGTATATGTAATGTAAATATTATGTCTGGAAGATTCTGATGAGGGTAAAGAAATTTGGGCAAATTGACTGGATTGCCCCTAATATTCAGTGTTACATCACACCCGTTACGATTATTCACGATGAAGTCCTATTCAACGCCAAAATATTATAGACAGGGTCTTGTGTGGGTTATATTATTCCACAACTTACAAATTACTTCACAATACATTCAATATTGAATGGGACAAACTCCAACTTGCATGACATTGTATTAGGCGACAGGTCGATTCACCATTCAAATAACCATTCAATAACGGTATAATACATTCAATTGCATGACATGAACTCCAACTTGCACGAAAATTTTAGCTACAAACCCTACAATACATCAAAGCAACTGTTTATCGCTAAACACAAACGTGCTTCATCTTTGGCCTCAGCGCACCTTCCTCTAAAGAAGTAAATTCTAAAAATAACTTAATGAGAGGTACTTTTGTCCAAAAATTATCATGACTTGGTTGCCAAGAGCTCCTTTTGGTAAATTATTTAACCTACGCAGTAAGACTATAAGATTTGGAGTAATGATAAATCAAACTTTAGTAATAGCTGGATAATTATTTTTGGGGAAGCAAGTTGGGCACATTATAAATAAGCATAGAAAAGGACTTAGATATTGAATTGAACTAGCTTATCCGATAACATTAGAATCAACTTGTCAACGTGATCACATCGAATTTATTACAATAGGCAAGATGATAAAAATTTAACCCCACCTAATACTCCATGGTACAAATAATTATTTGTATGCTCTGTATGTATTAGTACATAACGGAACTAAATGTGATCCTAGTTTCACCTATCGCACAGAATTTTGGCTCATTTCAAGCATATTTGTAAATGTAGTATGATTTATTATTAATAAAATCGTTATGATTTATTTTTAAGAAATGCAAAGAACTTTGGCTCATTTCAAGCACATTGGTTTGCAAGTGTTCGTGTGCCACTGAATTTAAAAAAAAAACTGTATTATGTATGATAAGATATTATATAATTTATATGAAGCTTGACTTCGTTTTTATGTGCCAAATGACATCGAGCGTCATTATATGATCAATCGTCTTAAACACATCATGACAATGGGTTATACTCTTATGATTTACATATTTAATTAGATATTGTAACACTTTGGATATATGGATAAAGTGTGGCCTAATAGGATTGAAATAACTATTTTTATTATCAATATGCACATTTTTTTAATGTAACTCATCCGTCGGAAACTCCTCAGTTAAACATGTTTGATTGGGAGTAGTCTTAGGATACGTGAAAGACCCATAATAATTTGTGAAGTCAGTCAGCAATCGTTAAAATAGTTATCGGTATTGTCCACGACCCGGTAGGGACCAAGGTGTAACAGATATACTCTGTTCTACCATTAATGGGGGCATCATTTTTCAACTTATATTTTCTTAAACTAATTGTACTTCAATATTCTCAAAAGTTTCCTTATATTATTCGTTCTTTATTATCTTTGAATAGTTATCATTCTTTGATTATGTTAATGACACATTTTGTTGGAAAATGTTTCTGTTTGATTTGTAAGTACATTCTCTATTTTAATATTTCACATTTTTATTACCGACTTTTAGCTTAAATTTTTTTTGAATTATATGTTAACTAAATATTTATAATATAGACATTAGTGTATAGCAAAGAAAAAACAAACTAGGATAATTATTGGGGGAAAATTTATTCTTATTACTCCGTCCGTTTCATATTAATTGACACTTAAACTAACTATTTTTATTCCAAAATAATTGTCACTTTTCATTTCCTAATATCGAATTTAATTATTTTAACTTTAATAATTATGTAAACTTTTTACCTTTTCAATCAATAAAAACTACTCTCACTCACATTATCTCATTAGCTACACATTGATATGCGAAAAAATACATTAGAAAATAGTGTTATTTAATTATGCAGGTAGTTTTTTTTAGCTAAATCATAATATTTAAAAATTTTAAAAATATGTCAATTAATATGGAACGGAGGAAATACTAAGTAAAAGATAAGGAACGTACGACTTTAGCCTAGTGGTCGGTCAAGAGTAGGATTGTCATGTTAGTCTTAATGACATGATATTTAATGCCCAATTTATTAGAAAAATGATCAAATTAGTATTCAACTAATGGAACCAAATCAAGTGGCAAATTAAGTGGGGTATGTCCATTCCATTACACATCATGCAAGTTGTATTTTTCCCACCTTGTCTCAGCATCTTTTATTTTTTTAGAATGACTTTATCATATTATCCGTCAGCCCATCATCAAAAGTCAGATTATTTACTCTAAATCTCTTCGAATCTTATGAATTTTTACTAAAATTGTTGTTTTCTCAACACTATCTTCAACATATTCATTCTCCATATATTCTCACCGTGCAATTTTTCGGCACAAAATTTCGACATATCCTTAATTGCACTTGGAAGTCGATGAAGAGTCTACATATACTTTGCCACACTAGCAGCCATTTTTTTTCTATTGTTCAAAGTTCAAACAGGGCTAGATGTTACAATTAATAACATTGCCAAAAACAGCATAAGCGACAACTCGACAACACAACATAATTGAGTTAAAAATGATCAAGACAAAATTTGAATGTAATTTGAGTGTCATTTATGGTGATAAAAAATTGTAATTTTAGAGCCAAATGATTGAATAAAGAAAAATGAAGAATTAGTCCCATTTTAAGGCTCTGTTCTCTAGAATTGTAAGTTTGATCAATTCTATCATTTTTTTTACTTTGTCTTATACAAATCCCTAAAAAATATACTCAAACTAATGTCATTTCCTTATCTTTCATTTCCTTATCAACTTTACTTTACCTAACTCGCCTGCTTCATTCAAGGCTTAATACGTTAGATCAGACATTGTCATGCGGTGGAAATAGTTAAATGGTAATGATAATTTACAGTATGTTGCGGTGCAGTTAGTTGCTTTAATGCAAAAAGAAACGGCACCTAACCATATCCCTCTAAAAAATATAACCTTATTATCTTATATAATACCTGCAATTCTTTTTCGATGGCCTTAAAAAATATCATTCTCAGAGAATGAGAACAACTTCCCTTGTAGTCATCATCTGTCTTTTTCAACTAAGCCTCAGCAAATTTAATAATCTATCCTTTATTTTTTAGCAATATCTTCCACCAATTGACTAACCTAATTATATACATACTAATACTCGATCAGTTTTATATTTGAAAATTCTACAGTTAAATCTTATTGTCCATAAATTTCTAAATATATATAATACTACAATAAAAATATTATATTTCAATTGTTAATAATATAATATGTGAAAAATGAGCAACCAAAAAATGATATTAAAAATTGTAAAAGTTAGAATTACGACAAATAATATAAAATGGAAATATATATATATATATAATTGGATTCTAATAATCCCTACTTTCACTAATTGGACAATGGTGGACTGTACATTTACTTTGTATTCTGGTGGTCCAAAAAAAAATGGATTGTAGTGGTACCAAATCCAAATTCACCTCCACATTCTTCTTATTTTTTTCATTTATGCACTATATTGTTTTTGTTTTTTTTCATTCCTGCCTGTAGAGAGTTAATGAATTGTAGTTTCTAAAATATTTTTTAAATTATTTTTTTGAGACTCCAAACTCCAAATAATTATTATGATTTTTTAAAAATAATAAAAGTGAAAAACAATAAAAAATAGTAAAAAAATAAAAAACAAATTTGGGAAAAATGCTGTAAATTCATTAAAAATCATTGTAAAGTGTTACACTAAATTTTGAATCAAATGCAACTAAAAATCTATGATAATATGTAATAGCAGGGGTTATTAGAATCCAATTTACATATATATATATATATATATGTATGTATGTATTAATAAAATATCTGCAAAACACTAATTAATGCCCGAAGCTAATGCACTGCAAAAGTGCAAAGTACCCAGTACACTAAAGTTGTCAATTACTTTGCTTTCAAACGTCACTCCTTCATTTGTCAGCTACAGGTTTCCTTGATCAAGACAGCGTTAAGCCATTAACTACAGATATTTCACACTGCATTTTAAGATGAATTCAACTTTAATTAAATTCAATTGAAAATAAAAGCATTGCAAACTCCATTCAAAGCACAAGTATCTCTGTTTTTGGTTTTCTGCATTCTGAGATGAATTTTCGACATAATATATAGATGCAAATTCTTACACTTATAAAGTTGGTGTCATTGGATTATACCAAGTAAACAAGTACAAAAACTTCCATACTCACATCTTCATCCTCTGTTTTCATGACTACACATTATTACGAAGATAAAAAACAAACAAGCAAAAAAAAAAAAAAAACCCTTCAAATTAGATGGGTATAGCATTGGAAACAGAAGGGTAAACAACAGAAGCAGGATGACCCATGATCTTCCTCCCTTTGACACGCTTAAACGGGTACACCAAAACTCCGACGGGCCACTCTACGATCGCCGCCGCAGCAAACGCCAGGAACGCCACCGTCGGCCCCACCACCTTGCATCTGCACGGGTTCGCCTTCGTCCCGCACTCCACACATATCGGAACTCCCACCGCCGGCATTCTTCTTCTCAGAGACAATTCGTCGAACACTTGGTGTGCTTCAATTCTGGGCTAGAGCAAGAATACGTCGTCGTTTGGGAGGAAGGCTTCGTAGATGAGGACGATGATGGAGACAAGCTTCTGGATGATGGTAAGATTGCGAGCCAATCGGAACATGTTTGGGTAAATGTTTGATTGGTGTTTGTTTTTATAGCCGTTTGATAAATGGATAAGATATTATGATGAAGAAGAAGAAGATGATGCTGCTTTGGAATTTGAGCTCTGGTTATTAGAAAATTTCTGCTGGCTGATGATTGTGTCATTGTGTGTTTATATTGGGAAAGAGGAAGGGGTGGGCCCACGTGTCAGATTTTTGGAGCTGTTTGTGTCGACGTGGTTTGTTGGAAGGTTGACACATGGGGTCCGCGTAAAATATCTTACTGAAGTTCGGTTATAGATGGATTATTGGCCCAAATACCTTGGGCCTGAATATTGATCATTGGCCCATATGATATAAACTTCTTGGGCATCAATACTGACCCATCGGACAAACTTGTTTCAGACGATTTTGGAGCCCAGTAAATGTAATAGGCCCAATGTCAATGGGCTCAAACTACCCATTAACAGACTGAAAATGCTAGACGCTGGATTTCAATGTTTTTTCCCCCTTTTAGACCAAATATAACGTTTTCATAATAGAAAGTCACGTGACACTTACAATGAAAATAGTGACTTTACAATTATAGATCTAAAATATAGATATGAAATTCAACTTTCAAATAACTAATACTAACGTTACTGATGTTCAGCTCCGATTTCTTCGATAATGATGCATCTTTCTTTAACCTCTCAATCCATGCTATAGTGATTTGAAAGTCGATCTTCTTCCAACGTATTATACCACATTGACTGCATAAAACTCTAGAAAAATCCTAAATAAGGATACAATGAAAACTCTTACAAAAGAAAAGACTAACTTTATTTGTATAAACATAAAACCAAACTAATATTGGGGTAGAAATCAATCAAATTGAGGTCTACCATCGACAAAAGAATCGATGACACCCCTCCAAAGAGATTGAGGCTGAGATTTTCTATAGAAAAAAAGAGAAATGGAGGCTAGGGTTTTTCAAAGACCCTGGATTTCAATACTGAATATAGACATAATGTGTATTTTTCATAAGTCAATGAATTCAAAATAGGTTTAGTTAATATATTCAGAAGGATTATTGGACCCCAATAATACCAACTTTTGGGGTATTGGAGACTAATAATACAAACTATTTTCTTGGACACTAGAAGTACCAACTATCGACCTATTTTCCTCCAACAGTACACGACCTAGTTGTTATAGTTTTAACTCATCGGAAAGATGACGTTGCTCCATGATGTGTGACGTAGGAGGCAGAGGTTTGGTAAAAAATGTTGATGTGGACACTAACATGTCTTCCATGTCACATATTATGGAGCCACATCATCTTTTCGATGAGTTAAAACCATAACAATTCGGCGGTATACTGTTAGAGAAAAATAGGTCAATAGTTCGTACTGCTAGTGTCCAAGAAAATAGTTTGTATTATTAATATCCAATACCCCCAAAGTTGGTATTATTGATGTCCAAAAACCCTATTCAGAACTTATCTATACTTTTATATTTTAGAAATAAATTCATCAAATAATTTCATTTTAGAAAAGATTGAGTAAAAAAAAACCTAAAAATAACAAGCAACTTGGACCAACTTGGGCTATGTATAGTTTCTATCATTCTTTAAAACAAAAGTTCTAAGTGACATGTATTCAATAGGTCTCTCTCTTTAAAAAAAAATAATAAAAAGTGATATCAATTTTGATTGAAAGGTTAATCATCAACCATCTTTTCAGTTAATTGATGATAAACGAACACCTAAATAATAACCAAGATAAAAAAAGGGATAAGAGTAGTAACATCAAGTCATAATAATATAATGGGAAAATTCATTTGGTAGATTTCAATTTTTGCCTATTTCAAATTTTTAATCACTTTTGAAAATTATTTTTAAGTATTAGGCTTATTTTAAAAACTATTCCAAATGGTAGACTTATTTGAAAACTTTAAAAATTATTCCAAGTTTTCAAGCACTTTAAAAACTATTCTTAGTCATCAAACATTTTAGATATTATTTCAAGTAAGTCAATTGTGAGATTAATAGGAAGAGGTAAATGAAATTGAGAGGAAAAGAAAGTTTTGTGAGCAATATTTTAGCAATGATATAAGAAGAAACTCACAAGATGGAATACTTTTCAAAATAAGTCTACTACTTGGAATAATTTAAAAATTGGTTGACAACTTAGAATAGGTAAAAGTTGGAGCCTACCAAATGAAATTTCTCTAATATAATCAAAGAGGTGATAATTAACAGACAAATGACAACCATCCCATCTTTCAACTTTTCTACTAGGGTTCAAATATTGGGGGAAACAAAGAATTTCAATTTGGTAGAATTTTGTAGGGGGTTATTAGTAAGGGTGGGCACCATAAACCTAAACCGCAAAACCGCATAAACCAAACCGCAAAATGCGGTTAACCGAATTGATTTTTGCATAAAAGCGGTTTAGGTTAACCAAATCGCTATAAGTGGTTTAGGTTTAGATTTTGGATTTTCATGAAACGGTTAATCGCGGTTAACCACTCTCAATTAAGTTGAAAAAAATGAATTTATTAGTAATATGAATTTAATTTAACCGGCGTATCGTCGTATCGGAATATAAATTTATTAGTAATATGATTGCATTTATTTGCATAAATGTTATTGTAAATTTCCAGGAAATCGGTTAATCATAAATCGTGTATGTTAACCGGTAAATTTTAAGATTTTAAAAGCCATTAACCGGCACTGCTTCTAAATTGCGGTTTCGAGGTTTGGTTTAGGTTTTCAGATTTCAAAAGCAATTAACCGCATATTGCGGTTGCGGTTTAGGTTTTCAAAATTCAAAAACCTCAAAAGTGGTTAAGTTATGCCCACCCTGAGTTATTAGTCATAGTTATCATGGATAGTTTGACACCTTTCTTTTACCCAGAAACCTACAAAGTTTATTGATAGTTATCCTTAAAATAGGATCCATTGAATTGGTCAAATTTGCTCGAAGTAACAAAAATCAATACAAAAAGGCCCATCAAAGAACAAGTAAAGCACTAAACTAATCTAGAAGAGAAAATTTAGAGCATTTCCAAACCTTAATTATGCAATGTACATATATACTCTCACTTTGTGATTAAGTATCTCAATATATAAGGCTCTCGCTTCTGAAAGTAGTCATCTAGCTAGGTTATACTAGGTTTTAAGAAAAATGGGAAAGAATTAATTAAAGAAAAAAGAATGAAGCTAATTAGACCTTGTTCTTTTATACGTCCGGTTAGCTGCGGTGCCACAACACACCGCACTTTGTCAAAACCCACCACAACATACAAATCCACCACAATTTACCACAACCCACCACAATCAACTTTTTCACATTGACTAATACAATTTACGAAAACAAAACCCACCACAACTTACCAATAATCCACCATAATTCCACCACACCGCAGCCAACCGTATAAAATAACATAGCCTTAAGAGAGGTATTCTATTCATGCATGCCTTGGCTACCTAAAGAATATATGCCCTAGCTGGCAGAAACTCATAAAGTTGGTAACAAGCGACAAAGGAAATAAAGATGTAATGGCTAAGAATTGAAATTCTCTTATAGCTGTGTTGTACCCTAAATTTACAAGAGCATTTGATTCTGTTTCAGTGGCATAATATTGGACCCTTTGGTGTCACCAAAGGTAATGTAATGCCTTCCCATGCATTATTCCAACAATATATCTTTTGCTTCAATCACTAGAGATTCATATTTCCCCCTTTGGGATCACTAGCTAGTTTCATCAACTATCCATATGCCACATTCTACCTTTTTTCTATTTATGTTCAAAGTCAACTTTAATAATCGCTAAAAAAAATACATATCCTCGTTACTAGAACTGGTATTTGAGAAGTTTCCATTAAAATTTTTTAAGCCAACAATAACATTTACTCATATAATACTAATAATAAATTTTTAGAGGCAACACATTTGTGTGTTGCGTAGTTTAATGCCGATTTCTATGAACAAATATAATACGAGGTCGTAATAGTTAATTAGAATTGTTTCTTTGTGAAATAGATGTAATGGTTGGGAGTTGAAATTCTCTTTTAAATAAAAATTTTTGAACGCTAATATACTGATTTTTTAAGGTATTGGACAATAATACACTGAATTTTGACTTTGAACAATAATGCACGGTACTTTAGGGGTATTGGACAATAGTACACCCGGAAAGATTCCGACGGTGGCTAACTTGGTGGTGATCCTACGTGGCAGGCGGACCACGTAGCATTGCCACCAAGTCAGTCACCTCCAGAATTGCTACGAGTGCATTATCGTCCAACACTCCCTAAAGTTCAGTGTATTATTGTCTAAGGTCAAAGTTTATTGTATTATTTTCTAATACTGCAAAAACTCAGTATAATAGCGTCTAAAAACCCTTTAAATAAAGTTGGTAACAAGCATCAAAGGAAAGATTAATGGCTAAACATGCCACATTCAACCCCCTTTTTACTTATGTACAAAGTCAATTTTAATAAGAAATACATGCATATATAATCATCACTGCAATTGGTATTCGAGAAGTTTCCATCAAATTTCTAATCAACAATGACATTTACCCGTTATAAAGCTCTTACGTACTGTAGTTGTGATTATATTTGAAAATGACTTGGTCAATTGTTAATTATACTTCTTTCTTTGTGAGTACTGGTTGGGGGTAGCTGCAATGAATCTACATGCAAATATCAACCAAGTCAACTTAATAAATCTCTTAGAATTGTTGCTAGATAATGAGATAATATATTTTGCACCATAAAGAAAAAAGAATATATTGAAAGTTAATGTAGGTTGATTCAAGTGGTTTGACATTTTTTCTTAAGAAAGGTTTCAAGTTCGAGTCTTGTAAATGAAGAAAATATGTGACGAGAGAACTCTACCTCTTTATGGACACCAAAGCAATAAGCTCGATATGCTTTACATATTGAGAGGTAAGGGCTTAAGGAGTAATGGCCTAAGGTTTAAATATCGAATTATATATTTATAACAGGCAGACACATTTACATCACCGATTTCGCATGTAAATTATTTTTACTTCCACCGTAATTTGATAATTTAATCCTTGATGGGGAGCTTACAAGACAGAGTTAACTACCAACTCTTTGGTCATATATAATGGCATGCTTTATTAGCATACTATGTGGAACTATTTCAACCAAAAACTTAAGCTCATGATAGTTGTAGGTCCAATGATGGTTTTATACTCTAACACGTCCCCTTACGCAAATACCCTTTGGGCTTGAAACGTGGATGCTGCAAAGTCCCTTCACCTTGCGCAAATGAATATCAGGGGTGCTAAGATTCGACCTAAGTCCTCTTGCTCAGATCTGACTTTGAGCCTCCGATACCAGCCATGTAAAACCATCTTAAGATTCTCAACCAAAAGCTTAAGCTCATGATTAAAGTCGCAGGAATAGTTTTATACTCTTAACAAACTATGAAAACATAGATAGTACAATTATACTTCAAAACTATAGATTTTCATATGTACAATGAACACACACATTTTATAGGGCTATATATTTTCAATAATTGGGGACAATTTTATATTTAAAAGAATAATGTCACTCTTGAAACTTGGTTGGTGTCTTAGAACATTAGGCAAAATTAGAATCCATTTAATTAATTAATTAATCAATTAATTTTCTCAGCCCCTGCAAGCAAGTTAGCCAAAGGACATCAATCATTGTCAATTTGTCATGTATCACGTTCCCCTATTAATTACAACGTGGATTAAGCATATGAAAAAGAAATTTCTTAATGGAGCTTTTATTATAACCATCTCATAATTTAGATGCGAGGAAAGAGAGATATCACAATTCACAACCGACACAGTGCTCCCCTAATTAAATTATATCATAAATCCCAAAATATTGTTCTAAATCATCCATATACAATTAAAATAGGTCAATTGTCTGATGGATTTTTATAATAAATTGATAAATTTTAAATGTTGGTGAATTTTATAATAAATATTGATAAATTTTTGCAATAAATATCGATCGATGAACTTTCTTTTAAAATTTAACATTTTGGGAGATTTATTAGGTAGATATTTTAAGGTTCATCATATATATAACAATTGCAGTACTCCCTTAACATATATAGCTACGTGTCGTTGAAATTAGTTGACAATATAATATCTTAAATTTAGTACTTTGTTTCATAATAAATGTAACTATGTTGACTTTTACGATCTCTAAGTTGTCAGTCTGCGATAATTTTTCACATAACATTTCATGAAAAATTATAGCACTATACTTTCTCAACCATATTTTTTATTACAAATTTAATGATAATAATTTAATATGATAAATCATTATTGTATATATTAAAAAATTAACGCTCACAGTTCAAACAATATTTATTGCTTGAGAAAGGGAGATATATTAAGAATTTTCAAACATTGTGTCTTCATTGAAAATTCTTTTTTTTTGGATAACTTTCATTGAAAGTTCATTGAAATTTCATAACACTTATGGAGTATATTGAAAAATTAAAAAAGGGGGAAATTCTTAGTACCTGTCCTTTTTTTTAAATGAACAAAATTTAGAAAAGGAGAAAATGAATTTTCAAGGAAAACACTATATAGGTGGAAAATTCTTAAAACGCATTAAATTTAAGATTTTATACAATTTATTTAGTTATTTAATTTTCATGGAAAATTTTAACATAAAACAGAGAAGCATTAATTGGTGCCAATAAGAGCACCCGCAATGGTGAATTTGAGTTTGACTAATTGTATGACGTGGGATCTGTAGACCCCTATTAAGAGAGTCAAAATTGAACTTTTTATTTAGTTAGCTTTCCAATGGTGAGAATGAGTTTGACTCATATTAATTAAAAAAAGTAAATGGGTCCCACTTAAGAATATAATTAATTTGGTTATATTGATAAAAATGAGATGGAGGAGGAGAGAGAAAAAATATGATTAAAATATTAATATTTCAAACTCGTCTCGCGAGACTGAAAGCGAGATTCTCGCGAGACGAGTTTCATTCTCACCACTGAAATATCCTACATGACCTCACTTCGTTCTCGTTTCATGCCACGTCAGCAGTGAGTCGAATTAAAACTCACCATTAATTGCAGATGCTCTAATATACAGTCAGGACGTAGATTTGGATGAGATTAAGCTATAATAAACTGTAATGAAATACTAGCTGGGATATATACACTAGTAGAATTCATGCCAAAAAGTGTTTGTGATTTGGCGCCTGTTAAAAAAATCATACGCTAAATCATTGAAACAGAATAAAAAAAAAGGTAAATAACTATTTGGCGTCTGATTTAAACAGACGCAAAAAACAAACGCCTTTTTGGAAAAGGCGTTAAAGGTTTTTGCGTCTGTTTAAATCAGACGCCAATACCTATTTGGCGTCTGTTTAAGCCCATATCAGACGCCAAATACAGACGCTATTTGACACGAATTTTACTAGTGATAACTAGTGTATATTATATAATACTCCAATCTATGATAATTTTTATATCGTTATCATAGATAGTAGTATATTAGTATCATAACCATGTTTAATTTTTTTTTTGATAAAATAATAAGTTTTAAATTCTTTAAATATATAAGACTAAGTGCAAAAACTGTGTCGATGAATTAAGAAGAATCGGGTCACATGGAATTATAGTCAACGGCAATGTGGTGATTGTGCATGATGTTTAATTAGTATAATGATTGACAAATAATGGAAGATTACCATGTTATATTGTACATTTTTTTTATAACAGCACTTGTAAGTTGTAACATACACTAACAATTAAAAATATCTACTCATATGAGAGTCATCCTCACCCATTTTATTTGGGAGAACAAATCCACACCAGCGTGAATCTGTGATGCTTCATAATATGTATGATCTTCATCAGAATATTAATGTACCAATATATTGCTTTGTTCGTTAATAAGGAAGCTAAAATAATGATAATTTTCATCTTGCTTCTGTCCAAGTTCAAAAATAGAAGACAAGAACAGAGACCAAAATTGAAGGAAGAAAATTAAATGAAAATAGCTGCATGTAGATGGCGGTTTTAGGACCATCATATATCATGGTCTCAAGTGATTTGAAATGGGCTACTTGCATAATAAATAGATTTGTCCTGATGATATGAAATTTAGGTTGCATGAGTAAGTGCTGTGAGACCACTTTACTTCATAATCCTAGACTCCTAATCCAATTTCTATGGAAACAGACTAGGTAGTATTGTGAACGATATGATGGGTGTATTCCAATTGATGGCCACCCCTCATTTTTTTCACAATATTAGTATGGTTTTGGATGAAAAAATAGATTGTATATTTATAAAAATAAGTGTAATAGTATATTGAACACCCCTAATTTAAAGATCTGAATCCGCCACAGATTAGTCTATCTTCTCTCAACATGGCAGTCGTCATCAATACATATATAATACATGTCATGAAAGAGTGGTTCTAGACTTCTAGTGGTTTGAGTCAAGCAATAATGCGATTTCTCATCACCAGAAGATATCTTTTGGTTGAAAAACTTTTCTAACAAAACTAGTAAACTCTACTATTCCATGCTTAATTGTCTCTAAGATATGGAAAAGTTTTAATATAGCACCCAATACTTTATTCACAAACTTAATAAACAATTTCCTAAGAAAGTCTACGAAAAGTCTTTCTCTAACAAAATATTTCACATCAAACTAGGAAATGCACCATAATTTTGATTCAAATGATTGTAATTTGCAACATGGCTTCCTAGAGTTCACATGACCTAATTAATCCAACTACTATTCTACTCCAATCTCTCCTTGTGACTCAGAGAACAATCCCATAGGGGAAAAAACAGATTTTGTGGGCAGGAGTAGCACCAATTACAAATAATTTAAAGCACAATGTGATTTTGTTTGCAATTAGGCACAAAAAAAATAGGATCATGATGAACCACAAATGTGATAACGCAACGCGTACATACGCCGAACAAAAGTAGTCCCACACTCCCACATTCCACAACCGTAGGCATCCAACAAGAACCTTCTCAAGGTCCCATTACTCCCTTTTGCTACAAAACTTAACAAAGTTCCACATATTTTTTTATAAAAAAAAAAAATTTGCAAAATTCCTCCACCAAAAACTTTTTTTTTAGAAAAACGGATAAAACACCCTTTTATTTTTTCTTACATAAGTAAGCGGCACAACCCATTAGACCCCTTTCCCAAGGGAATAATTCTATATTCTTGTAGCGGATAGAAAACAGAGGTGTCAATGGCCAAAAACTGAGTTCCACCTCTACCCGCAACATTCTCTAAAATGGTAAGTGAGAAATACTCCATCAGAATTTGAACCTTGAAGGAGAGGAATATAAGGTGGACATCATGCCACTCATGGTGTGTGCGTTTGATTCTTTCCCTGGAAAATATTTCTTGGGAAACTTTTTTCCGACAAAATTTTTCTTAGGAAAATTTTTTTAAGAAAAATATTTGACAATGTTTGGTTTACATTTAAAAACATAGGAAAGTTCGTAGAAAAATTAATTTAAAATCTCCAAATTACTCTTACATGTTGATTTATAAAATATTTTTTCAGGGACATTTTGGGAAAATAAATTATAAACAATTACATTACCCATGGGAAAGAATCTTTCCCGAGCTCCATATGGGAAGAGTTTTTCCCCATCTACCTTGGGAAAATAGTAAGTCTCACTCCAAAACTTTCATATACTCGACCAAACACAAAAAAATTTAGTCAATTTAAAAAAGTTGACAAACTTTACCAGGAAATAATTGCAACCAAACACATCATCATACAAGAGATGATTGACATGAATAAATAATAATAAAATAATAAAAAAGGCACCCATATATGTACCCTATAACTTGACCATAACTCATTTCTCTATTGCCCTCCATTGACATACACATACACATCTCTCCCTTTCTCTTTCTCTTTCTCTTTCTCTTTCTCTTTCTCTGTTGTTCTGAATGCAACAAGCATGGCGTCGGTCCATCTCAAAATTCACCATCTCCTCATTTTCATCGCAATTTCATTTCACCAAATCAATGCGACACCAATCGCTAGAAAAACACAGGAGATTCCCAACCCCAGCATAAAATGCGACACTTGCCCCTGCGACACCTGCCCTGAACCAATCCCGCCACCGCCGCCGCCGCCACCCGCCCTGCCGGAGTGTCCCCCGCCACCTCCTCCGCCATCCCCTCCACCTCCTCCACCGCCGTGTCCTCCACCGCCGCCCAAGGAGCCGGTGTGCAATCCCTGCATGTCGTCGCAGCCACCGCCGCCGCCCAGGTTTTACTACACTCCCGGTGCGCCGCAGAATCTGTATGTTACTGAGTATAACTACTCCGGTGGGGCCCGAATTACCGCCGTTTTTAGTATTGGGATTGGTTTTTTGCTGTTTATGTTCTTGCTATGATCGTTTCAATGGTGGACTGGTGAATGTAAATCTAGCAAATTGATGGGTCTTTTTGTTTTGTTGGGGGGAAGGGTGTTCTAGTGATATTTTAGGTGGATTTCTTATAATTTCCTTGCTCAATTGTGCCTTAATTAGCTAAATATTAATGAATTCATAATTGAATTAATGTCAGTTATGATTTTAGAGTAATTTGTAGCCAATTATCATTTGTTGTGGTATTGAGTTTGTCCAATTGTTCAATTGTCATGATCATGAATCATGATCATGACATTTGGCCCTCTTCTTTTTGTCCGTCTGACGCGAAGAACTTACCACATTACTCAATATTCTTTCACATATAACCATATCACACCACAATTTATCACAATCATATTCTCTCTCTTTATCTATTATGTCAATCACACTTCTCACAAATTTATCATATTATTCTACATCTTACTACACTTTTCACAACTTCACCATACTATACTCTTTTCGCACTGTACCAACCACATAAAAAAAAGACCTTAATTTATGTTGCCGTTTATTCTTATGAAATGTTGATAACAACCTCGTGTGTCTCTCTTATGAATGGAGTGAAATGGTTCAATCAAAGATTACTATTTATAAAAGGATAATTTTTGATAAATAAAGGTAAGTTTATGATAAATATTTGAAATATTATTGTTAGATAAAATAGTATTTTTTTTTAGGAAAAAGGAAGTATTAATAAACATGAAAGATTTGTCGTAAATTTTGCTAAATTCTAGGTAAATATTTACTCACTCCTATTTACCATTTGAACATGAAAGTATAAATTAATGATTTCTCCCTAAAATTGATATATATAATTCTGCAATGTAATAATTTTTCCAAGCAGCTAACTCCTCTGTTACAGAAAGAGATAATTTTTTTTTTAAAAAAAAAAGAAAATATGGCTTAAGAAACACGGAAATGGTTAGCCTTGTGGTTGAAGAGAAAGAGTAAATAAAGATTGGGAAGAAAAGATGGAACTTTGAATGTGGGGCAAAAGTTGGTATTGAGATGCCCATGTATTATTATTATTATTATTATTATGCACAACAGAATCGTGTGTTGTTATTTGCTGAATTTGCAAAGGATTGGGTGGTTGAATTTTTGATGGCTTTCTTGTTGGCATTCAATTCCACTTTTACATAAAGCCCTTCGAATTTGATCATCCTAGAATCAGAATCTCATCCTCTTCAACTCTTTCTTCTAACTTCTAAGTTAAGAGTTGTTTCACTCACACAATCAACTTATTTGTTGGACAAGCAAATAGGACAATAACTTAGATTGGCTCACTGTGAATTAGCAAATTATTTACTAGAATATACTATTTTATGTTCCATTTTTTAAAAGATATTGGACACTAACATATGGTCTTTGAGATATATTGGATTGTAATATACTAATCTTTAAAATCGAACACTAACATACCAATCTTTTGGGCCTATTAACCTTTTCGTTAATGTATTGACATTTGGTGATGATGGGTAGAATTACATGCTAATATACTAGCGGCATGGTATACTAATGTCCAATTTTACCCATCCCCATAATAAGAAATAAGTCCAAAAAATCAAAATCCTAGAGTGCAGCGTTAAAAATTGATATATTACAGTCTAATACCTCTAAAAATCAGAACCACCTTTCCTTTTAAATATGTAGATGCAATGGTAATAACAACTTACAGCTTATAACTAAAGTCTAAGGGCACTAGTGCAAGAGTAGTGGTTGAAAAGTAAAGTGTGAAACAAGATAAGTGTCCAAATTATATGAATTTTTATGACTGATTAGCTTACACTAGTATTTTAGAAACGAACATTAGATGGATGGCAAGAATTCAACCTTCCCTAGATTTTTAGGGGTGAAATTTTATTTTGTATGACTTCTGCATGATTTATGGTCTCCTTTTGTAAGAGGTTGGCAAGTTTTGAAAAATAATATTTGGCAAACTTTTGGTTTTCATTAAGTTTAGGCAAATACTTGGGCCATTCAGCCTTCTTGGAAGGGTTTGTGGACAAGGTGGAGAAGATAGACTTGGCCCATTATTGGTTTTTTGTGTAATTTACAAACGGCCCATCAAACAATGTAACACAATTCAGCACTCTTCAAGGCTCATCGAATGCTGTTTATCCTCCCCATAGCTCAAGCGGGTATGAGGATGAGAGGTTTATTCTCGTCATCAGGGTTTGATTTCTAGTGACCATATTTTTTTCGGTGGGAGTTGTTGATGTTCTTAGGAGACTCTCTATGAACTTTATAATGGTGTAACCCCTTCCTTATAGGCTGGTAGGCCTACTGGCCTCTCTATGAGATATAGGAGATCCAATAGATAACCAGTCTCAATAATATAGTAACATAAAAAGAAATTTTAAAAAAATCAGCACTCTTCAACGCTCTTTGGACGTCCTATTCAAGCCTCACCTCACGAATTCTTGCTTTTGTCAATTTACCATGTATCTTAAGAATTTTAAAATGTTGCAGCTTTCCTCCACTCTTGGAAATGAAAGAAAAGGAGTACAAAAAGACAGAGAGATACTATGCTCAACCCGAGAGAAAAATTAATACTCCCTCCTTCTCATGTTATTTGTCTCTCAAGACATAATTTACAAAATCAAGAAAACTTCCGATTTACATTAATTTGCATTGTTGAAAATGAGAAAAATGTGAATAAAATGGTGAATGATAAAAAAAATAGTGAATAAAAGAGAAAAGTTAAAGAAAAAGATGTATTTAATAAGGTTAATTTGATAAATTAGTAGTTAATGTGTTATTGGAATAGTAAGATGACGGATATCATGGGAAAAAGAAAATTAGTTAAAGTAACAGATAATATGGAAATGAGAGAATATGAATTAGGGTACCTTTGATAACTTATAAAATTTTCATGAGATTTCATATGTTTATTGATTTTAATAAATTAATTATTGCGACTACATACGAGTACTATTTTTGAAAAGGTGAATAATTCTTGATAAGTCTGAAGCTCAAAATTCTGATATAAAATAAATGTGAACCACTAATAGAATGTGAAAATTATGAAAGGAAGAAGTTGAAAACACAGAGCCCAAGGAAGATGCAGGCGAGTTTGTCAGAGAATAAGGCCCCATTTGAGATTTTTGAGGTGCCACAAAAATGGGAAGTTCATTCCTCTGAAGTACTCTGAAACTCCTATTTGTTCCATTTTTGTGATGGGGTTCAGCTTAATTATTGCTATGTGCCAATATATGATCATGAATCTGATGAATTTCATACCAACCTCTTCCAGTACTACAGACTTGTCCTGGGCCCAGTCTATCCTTTTGGACACACCCAAGGCCACCCAAAAAATAATATATATATATATATATATATATATATATATATATATATATATAGGGAAATTGGATTCTAATAATCCCATGTTTTGCAAATTGGATGATGGTGGTCCATACTTTCATTTTGTATTTTGGTGGTCTAAAAAAAATAAAATTGGATTGTAGTGGTACCAAATTCACCTTCACATTCTTCTTATTTTTTTCATCCTTACCCTATATAGTTTCTAAAACATTTTTAAAATTATTTTTTTGAGACTCCGAGTAATTATTATGATTTTTTAAAAATAATAAAAGTGAAAAAATCATAAAAAATTGAAAAAATTTGGGAGAAACGTTGTAAATTCATTAAAAATCATGGTAAAGTGTTATACTAAGTTTTGAATCAAATGCAACACAAAATCTATGATATTTATGGTAAAGTGTTATATATATATATATATATATATATATATATATATATATATATATATATATATATATATATATATATATATATATATGAGCATGTGAGCATATGAGCATTGGGTTTTTGTGAGCATGTGAGCATTAGGATTTTCGACCATTGGATCTTCAATCAATGGATGAGAAAAAAAATAGACTTTGATTTTTTTTTTTTTGCACACTGCACATGACTTCTTTAATGAGGGACTAAAAAAAAAAAGGAATTGAATTGGGTGTATTGGGAAGGGGGAAGCGTGCAATCAAGAGATTAATAATGAGAGAGCTCATGAAATCAGAACACATGCTTACAAAATTGAACAACAATCTTCCTTCCCCTCCCAACTGTATCGGCGAACATCAAGTAATGGCCCCTTGGGTCACGAACTCAACGAAGAACAACCACAACAGTGGGTTGGTTCCTGTCATTTTGTGTCGTGGAAGTCAGCGAAGTCAACGGCGAACAACCACGGCGCTGGAAAAGTATAGGTGGGCGACTTTCTGTGATGGTTTCGAGCGGTGTAGGGATTGTCGTTCACGATTTAGGGTTCCAATTGGGTGTGTATTGTGCTTTTAATCGTTTTGTCCACAATTAATTAGCTTATGTGTTTTTTTAGGGTTTAATCTTATAAGGTGTGTTTTTGTGTAAGGTTGAGGTGTTTTAAGAGAAATTTGAATTTTGTGTAGACATCAAGTGAGGCCACAGTGGACGTTAAGGTTACTGAAAGTGGACATTAGGAAAATTGGTGATGGGTGTGTATGTCGTTCTGTAGTACTTGATATTCACGTTGGTATTGGTTGGCATCCACAGTAATAATGGTTGATGCCACTGTTATGAAAGTCCACAGTTAAATGTTTTCATCACAGATAATGTTGTTGATATTCACTATGTGAGTTATGAAAGTCCACAGTTAAATGTGTTCATCACACACATATATCATTACTGTGGTTGATGTTCATTTGTGAAGAATGAAGGAATTCATCATTTTAGACTGTGGACATTAGGTATTACCAAATAGGACATAACACATGTAGACTGTGGACAGGGCATTCATCATGTATTTTGATTCATTTGTAAATAGTGACAGGCATCTAATTTTGATTGTGGACATCAAGTATTACCAAAAAGGACAATGCGCGTATGGATTGTGGACAACATGTTTCTTCGTATAGATTATACCCAATCATGTGCAGGATTTAATTGGCGTGTACTTGAAATATTTTTATTCATTTAATTGATATGTGGGCACTCATCTCATGTGTCTGGAGTTGATATATTTGTATTCATTTGTCAAGAGTGAGGACATCCATCATTTTATGTTGTGGACATTAAAAAATAACGGCTGTGGACATCAAGTTCTATCAACACGGACAACAAGTATAACAACATGGGACTTCAAGTATTAACATTATTAACTCACAATACACTCGTGCACATTAATACTTGGCCTTGAAATTACATGAAGTGGACATCTAGTTATGTCTATGTGAACTTCAAGTAAAAATTGCAAGGACATTAGGTTCATAGATCATTACACAATACATGGTGACGTCATACAAACTAGACATCCAAGAATAACAGTAGCGGACAACAAGCATTACCAACATGGACATCAAGTACAATAACATGTGACATTAAGTATTACAAAATGGGACGTCAAGAATGTGGACATCAAGAACATCGTCTGTGGACTTGAAATTTGTTGTTACCTAGCTGCTTCTTCTTCTCCTTCCTCATTTACCTCCCTACGTGCAATTGCAATGACCCTCGGTATTCCTACTGTGTCATGCATCCATTCGTTTTTCCGTTTTTATTGTTTTTTTTTTGTTTACCTAAGTCACGCTGATGCATTCCCAATGCACATTCATTGCCTTTTCCTCTTTCTTTTTTTGTTTTGTTTTCCTAAGTCACGTGAGCTTCCTCAATATGGGTAAAAAAAAAAGCAAATCCCCCTTTTTATCTCAACCATTGATTGAAGATCCAAAGGTCTAAAATCTCAATGCTCACATGCTCACTAAAAACCAATGCTCATATGATCACTTCCCTATATATATATATATATATATATATATATATATATATATATATATATATACTATTTGTAGAAAAATTGGGTCCGATTACGATATTTTTGACCAATTGTGTTTGGTTGCCGGCTTTTTAGGTAAGTTATAATTTTTTGGACATTGTTAGTTTTCGATCAAGGCCAAAAAGTTACTTGAGGTATTTGTAAAATAGCTTTACATATTAGTTGTTTTGGATCCAATAAGTTAGTTTTCAAAAAGTTACTTAAATAAATTTTTTGTGATAGGTTTTCACAATACCAAACACCTTTTTTGTAATTAACTAAATCAAACAACTATTAGCTAATGATCGAAAAGCTATTAGCTAACATCTGAATGTTAAACAGACCTATGCCATGGATTTAAAATTGAATGGACGGATTCAATTTTGGTAATTCAATTTCAGGTTTGAATTTTTAAGATAATTCAGATAAGTTAAATTGGTACTAAACAATCGGGTTTGGATATAGGCGCACTTGATTTGGAAATATTTTGATCCACTTTTACAAGAAATCTTTTGGAAAAACACTTAGAAATTCAAGTTCGGATCAGGCCACACACAATTTCAGTGAAAATGTCAAAAACTTATTCTAGATTCCAACAATCAAAGAATCAAAGTTTAGAGATATCTGCAGAGATCAAACCCTGAGTTCGGGTTCGGGTTCAATGGTTCTGTTCAAATAGTAACTAAATAATGTCAAAATTTTCTGATATTATCTAATGTCTAAATTATTCTTACTCTAATTTTATTTGAGTCCAATTTTTTTACCTGGTCTACCAGCCAACATCCTTTGGCGTTGACCCTTCCTTAACTTCACGAAACCAATTTGTCCTCCGGCAACCTAGGCCCTGTTCTTTTATGCGGTATTCTGCGGTATGGCGCTGTAAGGTGTAGTGAAATTGTGGCGGGTTGTGGTGTAATTGTGGCGGATTATTGGTATGTTGTGGTGGGTTTTTTTGTATATATATAAATATTGTATTGGTAATTGTAAAAAAGTAATTTGTGGTGGATTGTGGTGAATTGAGGTAGAATGATATTTTGTGGTGGGCTGTGGCAAACTGCGGTAGACTGTGGCACCGCAGTTTGCCAACCGCAGAAAAGAACAGGGCCTTAATCGCCCTTTGTTTTATCACCTAGGGGCTAGGACTAGTAATTTTCTTTTGCTTGACGCCCCCCCTTTTTTCTGAAAAAATTTAGGTAAGACCATTTAAAGTTAGAGCGAGATAGAAATATATATATTTTTTCTTTAAAAAAAAGTTAGGATCGAGTTTAAACAATGTTCATGCATGTATCATACCCTTTCCCTTTATTATATGTCAGATGTGTTGGAGAGATTCAAGGCGAGAGACCATTTAAACTAAGATTCATAACAACATGTTAAGTAGGGGTTCCACATTAAAATCAATTGGTGTTAAGAGGGGTAACTCACTTGACTTATATATTATGCCATTTCCCTTTATTTTTCTGATGTGACATATTTGTTCATGGGTGAAACCCCGAGAGGATGTATTAGAAATTTCACTCGTTTCCAATGTTACTCAGTTACTCTATTTATGGGTAGTGTATTAATCAAACTCAAGTATGCGAAAAATCTCATTAGGAGTAGAATATATCAATTTTAAAGGAAATGAAAACAAAATTCAAATGTGAGATACTTTAAGAAGAAGTTATAAAAGGAAAGAAATGTTAGCATGATGAAAAATTCATTTGAGAATTTGTTGAATTCTAGAGCTGGCTTCCTACTTTTATTTTAGAATAAATTGACGCAGTTTTTTCTTTTTATTTGTTGATTCTATATGTTATTTTATCATTTGTACTAATTGGTGATTCCCACTAAAATCAAAGAAAAGATAACCAATGGTTAAGCGTATAAGATTATATCAAAATCAATATAGAGAACATCTTATTATAATAATTTGATGTAGTACAAGTGCTTTTTGCATAGATCAACAAAAGTTTCCTTTTCATGATCTTCAATAATTAACCCAATGAAACTCTTCACACTAGTCCATAAAACATAGAGATGCTCTTATTTTTGTGTGTCTAACTAATTAGGTAAGTCCCTCCAAGGATGTCTCTTTCATTTTTGCGTTCAGTCCCTCTCTACTTTCTCCTCGCTATTATTATTATTATAATTATTATTATTTAAAGTTACCACGACCCACAATTCATTGGTAGGACAACACATACCCTTCAACACAAAGGAACATTCAACAACTTGAATGAAAAAAAAATGATTTTTTTTTTTAAAGTTCTAGTCAATCTTCTTCCCCCATATCATCAAACTTCAACTAATTATTCCCTCAAATTTGCAAATTTATATAGTAGTGTAAGATTTAGTGCATGTACGTGTCACTTAACTATTATCAGTAATTATATTTTAATTACAAATGTTAAAATATACTAGCTAAGTAGAGTTCACAACTAAAAGAAAGAGTTGTTTAACATTAGTGAAAAAGACGCTACTAACTATTTGACTAATTGAAAAGTACATGAATTTGTAAGATGTTTAAGACTTAAGAGCTTTGCAGCAACAATTCATGCTTTTTTTAGACCTGTCGATTCAGGAGGGCGGATCGATTTCAGGTCGAGTTCAATACAAGTCGGTTTCGAGTTTATCTATTTTTTAAGTTTGAAAATTTCAAGCATAACCTTAAATTTTTTGGTAGGTTCAAGTCGAATTTAAGGTCATATCATATTTTGCCAACTCTATTTCTGTTATTATAAATAGGGGTTATAGTCTCCACATCATCCAATAATTTGATATTATTTTAGCTGTCTAATTATCTCATATAAAAAAAAAAAAGTGAGAACCACATATCATACTTCTATTATATGTGATAATGTGAATATATATAGAAGCACTACAAATAACTTGTTCACGTTATGATGAAATATTTGTTGAACAATTGATAAAATTCCAAAACTTATATACATTATTTGACTAAAGTTTAGTGTCCGTTTAATTTACTTTACATAATTTTCTTCCAGCCTCAAAACCTCCCGAAAGAGACAATTATTCTTCAATATCGGCTTTGTTTTTCCATCATTGTATGACCATTGGATAGAATAGATACCAAAACTTACGCTCGTGTCAAGATTATAATTCATTTCATGATTTGATATAAAGTGAATTGAATTACATTAAAAATTTTCAGAAACAAATAAAATAAAAAAGGAGTTTAAAAGTAATAAAAAAAATCATTTCTAATATATTTATATATATTGAAAACCCACATCAAAGAGATGGTACCCACCAACTAAGTTAGCAACATTGTCCGTTTTCGAACATTCCTATCATTATTCAATTTTTGATGGAAATAGAAACTTTTTCATATATGAAAATTGTAAACCCTATTCTTTGGATGAGATATTTTTAAGTTAGGATACTTTATTTAGAATAAGTTAGAATGTTTTTTTTTTGGGAAATTATGACTTTCAGTGGATAATTTTTTTAAAGAATTGTGTTAAGTTATAATAAGTTAATATAAGTAGATAATTAGATTTAATCTGATAAAAGAGCATGGTCGTAAAATTCATCATACTTTCATAAACAATCTTACCATATCCTTCGTCCTCAACTCCCAATCCTATTATAACTAATAAATGGACCAATAATTTTATTGAAAAATAAATAAAAAACAAAATAAATATTGATGTGATCATCTCCATTTTCCAATGTTGCTTTCAAAAGCCTTAATAATAATTCACAATTTTTCCACTCACATATGTCCCACATCCTTTTTTCCTTCTACCCTAAAAAAGTGATCCAAACCCTTCTCCTTAAGCTCAATTATAGGCTCTCACTCCCACCTCCCAAAATCCCTCATCTTTTTTTTCCCCCCCACTTCCAAATTTCTATCTTTTCATTCATACATATATTTCCTTCATTCATTCATTTCATCCACCTATTCCTCACTCACTCACTCAAAGTCTCAAACAATGGCCTCCTCATATTTCTCCTTAATTCTCCTAATCATCATCTCATTGACAACAATGGCAACACTCCCTCAAAATTCACTCGCAGACAACCCTTATGTTTGCCCTTATCCCTGCTTTCCTCCGCCCATCCCGGGGTCCGCCGCCAACCCACCGCCAGCGCCGCCCCTCCCGCCACCGTCCTCCGCCACCACCAATTGCCCGCCGCCGCCGTCGCCGCCAACTCCCACATACTACGAGTCCCCGCCTCCTCCGCAGCAATACTACTACTCCCCGCCACCGCCGCCGTACAATCCGGGGTACGCACCGCCGTACTACTACAACTACCCGCCGCCCAGTGGAGGGTCTCCGGTGTTTCCGTACGGGAATGCGCCGCCGCCGCCGGACCCCATCCTGCCGTACTTCCCTTTCTACTACAAGCACCCTCCGCTGCCGTACGGAGAATCCTCTGCTCTGAGCTTAACCGTGGTTAACAAACTCCGGTTAAGGGGTTTGTGGGTGTGGTTAAGTTTGTCGTCGATTTTGTTGTTCTTGGTTTAAGATGATGGAGACAACTTTTGGTGAAGAAGAAAACACCCTGAGGAGAAGGGCAGGTTTGTTATAATTAATGGGATGACTTTATTTTTCACTCTTCATTGTAGCTTTACTTATTCTTCAAGTAATTAAATTTGTATGTAAATTGTAATGATGATGATGATGATGATCATGATCATGATGCAGTATTTTGTTGCAAGCAACTGCCTCAATTTAGCCTCTGAACAGGGGAAGGGTAAAAAGGGTTTGATCATATGGTTTAAGTTTGGTTGAGAATGTATTTGAACTTATTGCCATAGGATTGATCATAAAAAGGGTGTTCACATTTTGTGATTTACATTTGAGCTAGTAGTATAATTTTTGATTATAAAAACAGAAATTGAAAGGTATGAATCATGATAAAAGAGACGACAACAATAATAATAAGTTTCATTGTGATTCAAGTAATGCGAGGTATGAGTTAATTAAGTAATAGACAATTTTCTTTGTACATATGAGTGCATGAAAATGTATCATAATAAAAGAAAATAAATGTTACATTACTTAAACTAATTCGAGTTCCCATTTTGAGTAAACCAACCACATGGTTCTGTTGGAAGTTCTTATCATGAGTAGCTTATGGCATTACCTACCTCTTGCACTCCAATAATGAGTAGCAACTTAAGATTAAGAGATCATATGTTTTAGAATGATAAATTAAGTTTATTTTATATTTTTCTTATCTTATCTTACTTTATCTTATTCAAATCCAAAAAAAATATTCAAATCAATGCCATTTTATTTTATTTTCTTTTCCTTTCTCATTCTTATCAAATTTAATTTACCTATCTTAATTTTACCACTCTAAAGAACAGAGTTTATGATTTTTGAGAAAACAATTTAGGGAAAATTGATATCCACCGTTGGATGAGCATATTAATTTTTATATCGAAGGGAGGATGAAGAGAAAAAGTTGTTAAAATGAGAGCTTTTGTTTTGTTTCTTTTAGCTTTGTGGAAAGCTCCTTTTCCCACAAATAACCTTGTTAATTTTGATTACCATGTCATAGGTTAATAATAGCCCATGTCATTTCCATGTCGCATTACCTTACCAAGGACCCATCACTAATACTACATGTTTGGCGTAATAATTCGTGTCATTTTCTCATCACAACATGTCAAAATGAGCATCTATTTGGTGTTATGCTGTAAATTAGAATGTGGTGAGTTGATAATTGCTGTGTTTATTAGAGGGCCCCAGATGGAAATGCTCGACCTATTTGTTTGATGAAGTGGGAATATTAGTCACCATTTAATTACAAGACGTACGATAAGACATTTGAAGGTCTTACCTCGAACTTTCCGAATGAGCCCTCCAGCTAACCCTAGTCATAAGTCAATTCGTAGCCCATCTTATTTTAGGTCCGATACAAAATAGTTGGGTAAAAATTAAATTTTAGTAAGTTTCAGTAATTTTTGATATTTTTTGATGATTCTTGGTAAATTTTATCAAATTTATTCTAATATATGAAAATTATTATTTTTTTGTTTTATAACTTTGGTAATTTTGATAATTTTAGGTAAAAACTGGTAAATTTGATGTACCTATAAATTTCACAAGCCCTAAACATAACTTCTCGTGTTTTGTTTTATTTTAACTATCACCTTAATTTATGTGTGGAAAAATTTTAAATTTTATTTGTATAAATGTATCTTTTTTTGTACTATATTTGTCTTCTTTTATTTGTCAAATTAACTTTTACAATTTTAATAATCATAAATTCATAATACTCATTTTATCTCAAATTTTAAAGATATTTTCAAACATATTTTTGACAATTTGTAAATATTTCACCTCATTTTATAAATTTATTGATTTTGATGAATTTATTATTGTGGCAAATGGTTAAGAATGTAAGTAATATTAATTAATGACGGTTCAGTTTGATAAGATACACCAACCACCACAACACACACTCCAGCGGATCCCCACATTAATTGGGGATAATCATGGCCACCATTTAGATCCAAAAAACATAAATCTTAAATAAAATTAAGGTAAAAATTATGAATTTTATTTTATTAAGTGAGTGTACATATATGCGATAAAAAATGCTACTAATAGTAAGTCCAATGATTAATGAAAGGCACCAACCACTTATACATACGATAAATAATGCTATTAGCAGTAATTCCAATTATTAGTGAATGGCTTACTGTTATTGAGATGGATCATTCAACAATAATTTCTTTATGAAAAAAAGAAGTGTTAAACTGATACATGATGCGAAGACCGTTGGATTAGCATATTTGAAGAGAAAAAGGTATGCAAGAGGGAAAAAGGGCTATAATACAAAGTATGTAACTTTATTTGAGCTTTTTGGAAAATTTTCCCCAAAACAGGATTTTATTCCTCTACAAGTCGCGGTCAACTATGGTGTCCGTGATGTGTTCTTTTGTTGTATAAAAATCCATCTAATATTATGTTAAATGTATCACCCAATAATCAAGGTCATGTTCTTTTGGTGGTAATATATCACATCAATTATATTTTATCACTTTATAATATTGATAAGTTTGAATTAGGAATTGATCATGCTCTTGAGGTACAATTTCACCTCTAAACAGCACCGATCAGTACTTATCAACACCAATCTACACAAATTTACTTACAATAAATTAAGATCAACAACAATTTAACAAAAAAAAATTAAACAAGGATATTTTCAGGCTAAAGAAAACTGAAACACAAATCTATGGACTTTACATTCAGGGTTACCACAGTTGCAACCAAAGAATACAATCCTAAAATTGAAATCCCCATCACACTGCAATTCCAAAAGCCCACTGAATTCCCTGTATTAATCTACATGTCCCATACAAAGCCCATTACAGTTCTTCCAAGCCCAGCCCAACCCAGCCCAAGACCTCATTTGTGTGACACAGACATACTCTTGAGAAAAGATGAACTTTTTGTAAGCTCCCTGAGTGGTTTGTCTGTGAATCTGATGAGATTGTAAACAAATGCTCCTGCAATTGTCCCAATTGGGGGGCCTATCATGTACACCCATATCCCCTTGTAGTTGTGCTTCACTATTGCTGGCCCTAGTGTTCTTGCTGGGTTCATCGACGCCCCTGAAATCGGCCTGCACCGTATCAAAAAATGCAATAATAAACAAAAGAAATGATGTTAATAAATAGTTGATACAAAACGTCTGTAGTAAATCGTCAATGCAAACAGCCAATAATTAACAGTTATTCGCCAAACAAAATCATAAGAAAGAAAAGCTCGGAATTCACTTACCCTGCGACAAAAACATTGAGCATGATGGTCATTCCGATGGCAATTCCAGCTAATTCCCCAATCTACAACAAAGCAAAATACACAATGATCACATATTCATATTAACAGCACTTCCCATTGCTTAAATCATACTCTACTTGTTTCTAATTACATGTCTCTATAAGACATGTGCAATTCACACTCACAAACTTTAACTATTAATTGTTCGGTATATAATGATTTAAAATATAAAACTAATATCGTTAGACTTATCGCGGAAAAAACTTTCATAAGAATCATGTACTCACAGCTCGATTGTCAGTGGCGACCCCGGAGACGACAAACATCAACAAGAAAGAAATGACGATCTCAATGGCGAAGGATTGGAGATCAGACCCGACAGGGACAGTCCCAAAAAAGGCTTTTGGAGTCACGTCGAACATCAACGCCAATGTCACACTCGCCATAACTGATCCTACAAGTTGCGCCACCATATAAAAGGGCACCTGCATGCATGCATGCATGCATGTACACAAATTCAAACTTCCATTCTACTCTTAGTAATAACATGTCAAGTATTTTCATACAGGGGAATAATTGTAGAACTAACAAAATTCTATCCATCTCAAATACTCAACTTTGTTAGATACGGAAAATTATAGATCTAGTCAGATTTTTTGTTCGAGTTCTAATATTGTCTGAAATTACTAAAAACTCTGACACTATATTTCCCGATTATGACCCAAATTCGCACCTGCATGAATTGTCTAGTCGGGTCGAGCCCGAAAAAACTGGATAACAGTCAGCGATTTATCATTCGAAATTAACATCGGTTGATTTTACCCAAACATGAATTTTTGCCCGCGCTAATAACTTGCACTGGGCAAGATTTTTCCCAGCCCAAATACTTATATTTGTCCGACCTGAAAAAACTAGCTTTTGTCCAACTGACGAAATTTTGTCCCATCCAAATATTTGAATTTGTCCGACCCAGAACAAACCAATTATGATCAAAATCTTTTTTGTTAATTCTAAAATTCGGACACAATATCCCTCTTGTCTCTATTATACAAACTCTTATGATCAAACGGACGTCAATATGAACTGTCCAACCTCATACGACCCAAAAAGAACCAAAAAACGACTCTGGGGGCCTCATATTTTGGTGTAATAATTATAAGGGCCCCCTATTTTCCTAAATTACTGGGAGATGACATTATATTTGATGAAATTATTTGGGAGAGACTTTCATGCTGAATTCCAGCCAAAAGTTGGTGGGAGACATTTAATGATGTATTTATTGTGGATTAAGTGTTTGGTGAATTAAATCAACTCCATTAATTAGGGGGAAATAAAAAGAAATCAAAAAATAAAAATTGAACATAATTAAAAGGTTGACCAAATTGAAAACCCAAATCAGTTTGATAGAGAGACAAGCAGATTAGCAAGTTGGACGTCCTCCATTGAAGAAGAGTGGTCATCCTCCATTGAAGAAGAGTGGCCATCTTTGGCAAGCTTCCACCTCATTCTCGGTTTCACCTCACTCTTGCTTCCCTCCTCATTGAATATGTGATAAAATGGCAAAACAAAGGAGAGAGATAATGTTGAACTAGGAAGGAATGAAGTGACTTTTTTACTTGGGGAGGGGGGTAGACTTAAGTGTTTTTAGTTATTTTTTTAAAAAAAATTTAAACCTTTTATCTTCCATTAATATTAATTACAGTTGAATTCCTCTTAAAACACTACTCCCTCCGTTCTTTTTTATCTGTCATTTACGGTTTTCTGTGCCAATTTTTAATTAATAATTTCTAATATAAAACGTTTATAGAAAAATATAATATTATACTTTTTTAATAGTATTTTTAATTACGAATCTAATGATATCAATTTTGTATGATGAATCATTATACAAGTTAAGATATTAACGGTTAAAGTTTTTGCCACAATTCCCTAGGCGACAGATAAAACAAAACAGAGGTAGTATTATGCATTTAATCACTTGGTTCCCGCCAATTTTGGCCGGAATTCAGCCTGAAAGTCCCTCCCAAATAATTTCATCACATATAATATCAACTCCCAGTAATTTAGAAAAATAGGAGACCTTTATAATTATTACACCAAAATATGAGGCCTCAGAGTCGTTTTTTTGAAGAAGAACTGCCCAATAACAGTCAGCAACTTTATCTTCCAGTTTTTTTGGACATTTATCACTTTGACTAATCCTAAATTGAACCAGACCCAAATTTTGACCCATGAGAATTGACCGAAATCGAAAACGAAACAAAAATGAAAACGAAAACGAAAACGAAAACGAACCTCTTTGAGAGGGAAACGTCGGAAAATGGCGAAAGTAATCGTAACCGCCGGATTAAAATGCGCCCCAGAAATATGTCCAACCGAGTAAATCATGACGACGACGATCAATCCCCACGTCACCGAGATCCCCGGAAATGTGACCGCCTCACCGTACAGTTTGTTCACCACCACCGACCCACACCCAGCAAATATTATGAAATACACTCCAATCGCCTCTGCAACCAACTGCATTCAATCAGATGATTAGTAATCAGGAATCATGGTTAAGGATGGTTAATTATGTTTACGGGAGGGATTAATTCACTAATTCACTAACCTTTTGAGTTAAAGTGACGACAGACGTCGAAGCACAACATGATTCAACAATGGAGTTTGAGTTGGAGGAGGAAGAAGCGACGCCATTGCCTTCTTCGACTCGTAATTCTTCTTCGTGAATGGCGTCTGTTTTCGTAACCATGGTTTTCTTCTTCGAAGAGATCGATTAACAACTGTTAATCACTCAATTTGTATTGATATAATGTTGGGTTTGTGTTTTAATGGAAGATTTAATGATTATTTTGTGTGTTAGGAAGCAAATCTGGGGAACTAAGGGGGGAATAAATTGAAAGAAGGTGGGTTTTAAGGAAACAAAGATGACGAATTCAATTGTGGGTTGTTATGGAAAGAAGGGAGGGAATAAAAAGGAAAGAAATATGAGAAAAACAACTGGGTTTTTCAGTCTGGTGGTAAGAATAACTGTTTTCTGGGGAAATTTAATTGGCATGTTATACGGATAAGTTTGAACATTTACCAGATCAACTGCATTATCCATCTGTTTTTAGGGTTTGTGTTATGGTGTAATGGTGAATTGCTGATGGTGTTGTGTAATACTAGTCTGTAAATCTAATCTCTTCAGTAAATGACTTTTTTTCTTATGAATTACTCCCACCTTAGCAAATAAATTGTCTCAGTTCGATTAATTAGGTCAAAAGAATTTAATTTTGACCATTAATTTATCAAATTATATATTAATTATTAATTTATTATACAAGACTATCACCATCAAATTTGTAATCAAAAATATTTTTACCTGAATATAAGATTATTAGTCTTACTAAGATAAAATGTGAAAAAATTAAAAGTCAAAATATTATATGACAGTAAAAAAATAAACTGTAAAAATTAATTGGGATAGAAGGAATATTTTCTTTGTGATGATAAATAATCAAGAACTAATAATAGACAACTAAACTACATCATACTCATCCTCAAACAAACTTTTCTCTTGACAAATGTTGAATGACATAGTAACTTAGTATGACAGTCAAGCAAGTTGGGCGACATAAAAAAAATAGGGTCATTGGTGGTAGGATCTATGTATGAGTCAGCCCATTCAATCATATTTAAGGATTGGTAAAACTAGGTAGAGGATCAAAAATCCGTATTATTTATGTTCTTTTTTGTTTGACATTTTAATTAATTTTCATTATACTACATGTATGCTTTTAAATTTTTGAGGACGCCTTGATACTTGTTCTTTTTGTTTGACAAACTTTTCCCTTCGATGGTTTTAGAAAAGTTTCCTTTTGGCTCTTTTGTAGAGACCAAATTGGTTTTCGAATTGTCTCTTGGAAATCTTTTTTGTCGTTTCCACAGGAATCGGCCTCTCCATAAACTTCAGCCCATAAGGGAGAATGTTGTCTACATCTGAATCCCCCAAACCACTCTTAAATTTGTCTATTATGGAAATTTTTTGTTATTGTTGTTGTATTTTAACTAACTTTCTAGTTTTATACTACTTGTCGTGTACAATCTTGATAATATATTAATTACTATTTTTCTTATTTTATCATTAATATTCATTGAATAAGCCCCAAATTTTGATTTTAATTAAGCATATTAATTAATTTTATCACTACCTTATAAATTTTTGTTATATTGATTTTCTCCCACCACCTCCAAAAGATATAAAAGGAAGCAGAGGGATTAACTTTTTTATTAAAGCTAAGGGCAAAATTTAGTCAGTATGGTACTCGCTCCATCCCAAATAAATTGTCGACTTTGTTTTTCACAGTCTTCGAGGTCATACTTTGACTGTCAATATTTGACGTTTTACCTTAGCAAGACTTATAGTAAGTATGGTATTCCCTCCGTCCCAAATAAAAAGTATTTTTCATTTCAAATCTAATAAGTTTGACTCCATTTACGAAACATGAACAAATAATTTAGGACGGACAAAATAATTTATATGAGACAACAATCATTATGACTAGATTTTTTTTTAAAGAAAAAGATACACATTTGATTTTGACCATTGGCCAGGGGGAATTGCTAACGAGTGAACCCCCGTATTTAAAAAAGTTGACCTCAACCTGGCCCATTCCATTAATGGGCTAGCCATGGCTTAATCCAACCTGCACTGCAAATGGGCTAACCTAGACCCATTACTCTACTTCTAAACCAGTATGGGACCCATGGCCCAATTACAAAGGCCCATTCTTAATCATCTCCAACTCTCCATCCTTTAACAATTCACTACTCATAAAAAAGAACCTAGGTATGAATGTATGATACATATGGTCAAAGTAACCATAATCTTGTACCGTTTTAAGACCAAATACTTCTTCCTTTCTATATTATTTTCACCCATTGATTGTTTTATGGTTTTGAATATTCATTGTTGACCGATAATTTATTGTATAATATTTTATTCAAAAATTGTGATATTATACTTTTATAATAGTAATTTTTGCTACAATTTTAATAATAGTACTTTAATATGATAGAACATTATATATGTTGAGAAATTAATGAGCAAAAATTTTCAAATTTAACTAACATATAGATGTAGGTGACCAATAAAATAAGAAGAAAGGATCAAGGGAGTGTTAAAATTTTCAAAGTACGGTTTGCAGATGATCTCAGTTTGAGGTAGGAGACTAACAACCCGATCCCTATGCAAACTTGGTTGATTGACTGAATGATGAACCTCTGCAAGAAAGGGAGTAACTTTCACTAAATACATCGATTTTTTGGGTACACTGTGGATTATCTGAAAGGCAAAGAATGAAAGAATCTTCAGTAAAAGGTAGGTCCACGCGCCATCCTTCAACAACATAACTATGAACACGAACTCAGCTCAGGTGGTTTGTTTTTCCTGAGAAAGCTTGCACAGTTGCACCCCATCGAAGTGCATGTATGTATATCCTTCTAAATTATCATAGATTTCTACTTTCAGTTAGCCTTTATTGTATTAGAAAAGTTGGAAAAACTATTTTAAGGAAGCACACGATATTGCCACCAATGTTAGACGAAGAGCCCTTCGTTCATGATGTTTTGCTTGATTGTAATGTCTTAAGTATAAAATAAATAAATAAATTGTACTAACACTTTCTCGCCTAAAAATTAAAAGAAAACCTTGCACAATAAAAGCTCTATTCAAGTGGAGTAACGTGTGGGTCTTAGTTCACATTTAATTGTAGCTACCATTTGTAGAATAGCATAACAAACTCCTCAACTTGTCTATAAATATTTATGCAAGGAACATTTTTCCTAAAAGTTAAATTCTAGTTTAAGTTAAAACTATACAAAAACAATTTTACACACATCATTTAGTAAATTCTTTCAAACTAACCTCTTTAATAGTGTGGCTTTTCTAGTTTCCGATTCCTGAGTAATGTCATTATTCATCTGTCAATCACCTCTTGCCCAAATGATTAGAGGTTCACCTCTTATTCCTGCCGTCCAGGATTCGAATCCTCGACGGGACATTTCTCTCTTACCCATTCGGAGAATGTTGTACGTGGATTGGAGTGGGTCCAACATTGGGCCATTGGCGTCCCCATTCCTCGTCCATCACAAATTTGTTGGGTTATACCCCTGAAATAGGAGCCCAATGAGCTGAACCACTTACTTTTGTAAACAAATATTATTATTATTATTCATCGTTTAATCTTAATTAAGCATAGAGATTAGGGAAAAATAGACATTTGTGAAAAGAGAGATAGTGGTCCATATGAGGAAGTTGCTATGTATGGATATTGAAATCTCTTAATTTGTCTCATTTAAAATACTTTATTTAACATAAATCTGAAAGTTAAATTTGGGGGACCAACCTTCAATCCGCACCTCACTAAACGTCCATTAAGTTTGGAACTTTGTGCTTGATTTATTTTATTTTTTGAATCAACATCGTAATTACATATCAATTCAAGTGGGAAATAGATATTTTTCAATGAATTTGAAAGTGATTTTTCATTGTGGTCTTTTGTCATTGTTCAAATGGATCGTAATATTTTTTTTAAAAGTATAATTTTATTGAATTTGTTGGAGCAGAGGAAAAATAAACAGAGGCTAAAAGACTTCAACTCACATTGAGATATTCAACCAGAAATACATGACAGAATAAATAGAACCTAGCCAAACAAATTCAGCTAGAATATAGCAACTAATTAACAACTCAATGCCTAAGAATAGAAAACAACCAAAAACTGACTTGACTCACAAGTACACCTATTAGCTGAAATTAGGAAATACTAGGAAAGATTATTTTGGAGCATCATTCAACACTCCTCCTTGCTTCAAAATCACATACTCCAAGCCTCATTCTGAAATAGTCATGCTTTGCTAGTGGAAGAGCCTTCGTCAGAATGTCTGCGACTTGATCATTGGTTCAACAAAACTTCAAGGCTACTTCTCCTTTAGCAACAAGACTCCGGATAAAGTGATACCGAATGTCAATGTGATTTGTTCTACTATGATAAGTCGGATTCTTCGCCATTGCAATAGTAGCCTTGTTATCACAAAGTATCACAGTTGCCTCATGTTGCCTGTTTTGAAGGTCAGTGAGTAACCTCCTTAACCACACAGTTTGACAGACTGCCTCAGTGGCAGCCACATACTCAGCTTCTGATGACGAAAGAGCTACTACATCTTGCTTTTTTGAACTCCAAGAGATTGCTCCAGAACCCAAGCTGAAAGTATGCCCTGACGTACTCACTCTGTCATCTGTACAGCCTGCCCAATCACTGTCACAGTACCCAGTCAACACCAAATTTGATTTACTGGAATACCAAATTCCACAGCCTATAGGTCCAACAACATATCTTAACACCCTCTTCGCAGCTCCAAAATGTTGTTTGGTGGGATTATGCATGAACCTAGACAACACACTTACAGCAAAGGATATATCAGGACGAGTGTGTGTCAAATAATTCAGCCCACCAATCAAGCTTCTGTAAATACTTGGTTCAGCAGCCCCTGTACCATCTTCAAGTTGAAGTTTCTCATTTGAGCTCATAGGAGTAGCTACAACTTTGCAATTAAACATCCCGAATTTGGAGAGGAGATCTCTTGCATATTTTTCCTGGGATAGAAAAATTCCATCTTCAACTTGCTTCACTTGAAGCCCAAGGAAGTAGTGCATCACTCCCAAATCTGTCATATCAAATTCATCCTTCATGCGCGTTCTAAACTCAGCAAGTAATGTATCTGAGGAGCCAAAATAAATGATATCATCCACATAAATACAAGTAATGCAGAATTCACTGTTCTTATCCCTTTTCACATACAAAGTTGGCTCATTTTCGCTTCTTGAAAAACCATGCTCCAGAAAGTATGAATCAATTCTTTTGTACCAAGCTCGTGGCGCTTGTTTAAGCCCGTAAAGAGCCCTTTTAAGCCGGTAAACTCTATTTTCACTGCCCTTAACAGTGAACCCCTCAGGTTGTTCAACATAAACCTCCTCCTCTAAGTTGCCATTCAAAAAGGCAGATTTCACATCAAATTGATAAACAGAAAGTTTCAACGCAGCAGCAAAAGATAAGAAAGTTCTCACTGTTTCAAAGCGAGCAACAGGTGAGAACGTTTCATCAAAGTCCACACCTGGATGTTGAGCATACCCTTTAGCCACCAGCCTTGCTTTGTACCTCTTTATGCTTCCATCTTCATGGTACTTCAGCTTGAACACCCATTTGAGGCCAATAGGAGATTTGCCTTCCGGTAAGTCCGTCAATTCCCATGTCTGATTATGCTCAATTGACCTTATCTCTTCAATCATTGCATCCTTCCATTCTCCTACTTCAATTGCTTCTTCAAAACATGTAGGCTCTGTCACATATAGCGTAAAAGAACATGAGCTGTATAGGTCAGTAGCATATTTAGGATTTGGCTTACGCTGCCTTGTTCTTCTTCTTAATGAAGGTTCAACTGCTGGAGACTTTTCAGTGGGTGGAGAGCCTCTAATGGGAGTATTCTCGGGTGAAACCACTGGGGAATTTGCAGCTGAATCGCGTTGGGAATTTTCAGTCGCACGAGTAGTGTCGGATGCATCAAATGAAGAGTCTTCTACGAGAACACCTCGTTGTACCTGTTTTTCACCCCAATCCCAACTTGCATTTTCATCAAATATTACATCTCTGCTGACTACCACTGTACCACTTACAGGATTGTATAGTTTATAAGCCTTGGATTCAATACTATACCCAACAAAGATGCATTTTTCAGACTTGTCATCAAGCTTACGACGTAATTGTGAGTGTATCATGGCATAAGCTATACATCCAAATACGCGTAAGTGGCTTACCTTGGGTTTGCTGCCGGTCCAAGCTTCATATGGAGTTCGATTATAGACCGCTTTTGTTGGCGAGATGTTCAAGAGATAGACCGCTGTAGCCATTGCTTCTGCCCAGAACCTCTTAGGGACACCCCTTGCATTCATCATGCTCCTCCCCATCTCAACAACAGTTCGATTCCTTCGCTCGGCTACGCCATTCTGGGGTGTACGGTGCTGTGAGCTCCCTGTGAATGCCAGACACTTCACAAAAATTGTTGAATTCTTTAGAAATAAATTCTCCGCCCCTGTCTGTAGGTAGAGCTTTAATCTGACAACCACTGAGTTTCTCCACATAAACCTTAAATTTCTTGAAATTCTCAAATGCTTCAGACTTATGTTTCAAGAAATACACCCAACTCATGCGACTATAGTCATCAGTGAAGAGTAAAAAATACAGACTCCCTCCTAAAGACTCCACAGACATAGGGCCACATAAATAATCATGTACCAACTCCAGACAATTTACTGCTCTCCAGGCCTTCCCGACAGGAAAAGACGGTCTATAATGTTTTCCATAAACACAGCCTTCGCAGAAGCTAAGCGAACTAATTTTAGGCATTCCTATCACCATGTTTTTTCTTCCTAATAACTGCAACCCTTTGACACTCAAATGACCATATCTCAAGTGCCACAAATCAGCCAATTTGTTTTCCTGAGCTATCAAGGCACAACGTCCATTTGTTATAGACATGTCAAAAGGAAACATCCTATTCTTGGTCATTTGAACCGCAAAACATTTTTTCCCCATTTTCTTGTCACTAATAATGCAAACATTATCATCAAACAAGACAGAATATCCAGCCTCAACCAATTGACCAACACTCAACAGATTATAGGCAAGGGAGGGAACATACTGAACATCACATATATGCTGAATATTGCCATCAGAAGTGTTGATACTTACAGTACCTTGGCCTCCAATTGTGATGGATGTCCCATCTGGTAAATTCACATTAGATTTATAAGACTCATCAATCTCTTTGAACAATGACCTTGTTCCGGACATATGATTTGAGCAGCCGCTGTCGACAAACCAAATGTCATTCACTGCAGTATCTTCGAGAGTGTGAGCCATGAACAAATAGCTTTCCTCTTGTTGTGTCTTCGTAAGATTGGCATGCTTATGCTCATTTCGTTGTTTTGTCCAGCACTCAGACTCTTTGTGCCCGTATTTCTTGCAGTAATGACACTGGATATTGCTCTTTCCAGAAAATGAGCCTCGTCCTCGTCCACGACCGCGACCACGACCATGGTAGCCTCCTCTACGACGTTGTTTTTCTGCTGAATTGTCTTGCCTGCTCCTGTTGAACTCCCCCTTCATCTGAAATGCTTTCTCTTCGAGTTTCTCAGAGAACCTGTTAATTCTGGCTTCATGGGCCAAAAGCGAACCCATTAACTCGTCAAAAGTATATTTAGATAGGTCTTTTGACTCTTCTATTGCGGCAACAACATGGTCGAACTATGGTGTTAAACTCCTTAACACCTTGCTAACAACAACTTCATCACTAAGACTCTCACCATATGCTTTCATATGAATGACAATGCCAGTCACTCTCGAGAGGTATGCTTGCACAGGCTCTTTTGCTTTCATGGCCAATGTTTCAAACTCATGCCTCAAAGTTTACAATTTAACAGTGAGGACCTTTTTCTCTCCCAAAAGTTCCCTTTTGAGTGTCTCCCATGCTTCATGAGCACTTGCTGCTGCTGCAATTCGTGGAAAAATTTCATCATCCAGCGCTGATTGGATGAAAAATAAGGCTTTTGCATACTTCTTCCGGGTCTCCCTCAGTTGCTGACTCGGTTGTTCCAGTGTTGGGTCTGGCTCTGTGTACCCGGTCTCCACCAAATCCCATAACTCTTGGGACCGGAACAAGGTTTTCATTTTCAGACTCCAAAGATGATAATTTTCACCTTTGAATAGAGGAATTGAGGGCTGAGAAGGAACGTTGTTGTTGGCCAAGGACTGTGGTTTTTTTTCTTTTTTTGTTGAGGGGGTATGGAAGGCCTTTTTCTCTTTTAATTTTGCTCCCAGTTAAGACCTAACCTGGCTACTTTGAGGAGAATGACTGCTGGTGCCTTTCTGTTTTCACTCCCTCAAAGTATAGCTCTGATACCAAGATTGTTGGAGCAGAGGAAAAATAAACAGAGGCTAAAAGACTTCAACTCACATTGAGATATTCAACCAGAAATACATGACAGAATAAATAGAACCTAGCCAAACAAACTCAGCTAGAATATAACAACTAATTAACAACTCAATGCCTAAGAATAGAAAACAACCAAAAACTGACTTGACTCACAAGTACACCTATTAGCTGAAATTAGGAAATACTAGGACAGATTATTTTGGAGCATCATTCAACAGAATTGAGATTTGAGAGTTAACAAACATAGGTAGCAAATAGCAAGTCAATATTGTTGGATCTACTTGACTTAAAATAATCTCATCATATTATAGAGTGCTTCTACAAAAATGCCACTAAACTTTTGAAAAATTGCAAATTTGCCACCCGAAATTTTCATGTCATCAAAATGCCACTAATCTCTGTTAACTGTGTATAAAATGTCACTTTACCGGCTGTTTACCTGCAGTAGCCAGTCACTTCTTCATTAAACACTTCCCCCTGATTCTTCATCTTCTTTTCATCTTCTTCATCCTCTTCCTCATCTCCGCCATTAACGAGCTCCCCTCAGTGCTTCTTCTTCTTCAATTAGGGCTTAAAAATTAGGGCTTCCCTGTTTCTTCTTCCTTGTGCCTCCGAAAAACCCTAACTTTCCCCAAATCTGCCATGGCTAAACCTTCTCTGCCATTAAATTAGGGTTTTTGGAGAAACTAACCAGGTATGAATGACAACCTTGCAGATCTTCAATCCTTGCAAAAACACTTCCCTGGTGTGCGATTTTGTTGATTGTGGTTCAATTTAGGGTTTAATTGATACCCATTGCAGAAATCAAAGATTGGAGGTTGAAGAAAATGGCGATGAAGATGAAGAGTGAAGAAGTGAGGTGAACGCATCGGTTTTTTTTCAAATGGAGGGAAATAAGTGAGGAACCACTGATTTTAGGGTATAATATCTAATTAAGGTGTTAATTAATTTAATTAAGTGTATATTTCCCTTAATCACACTATTAACCTGCTGCTTTAGGTTGCTTCCAGATAAACAGCCGGTAAAGTGGCATTTTTTACACAATTAACAGAGATTAGTGGCATTTTGATGACATGAAAATTCCGAGTGACAAATTTGCAATTCACAAAATCTAAATTTTTGAAAGAATGAGAATGATGTCAATAGACCTCACTATTGCAACTTAATAATCAGTGCCCTACTTAAGTAAGAATCTTGGAAAATAATTTATATAAGTTCAATTTTGTTTTTTTTTTTTAAGTACATGAAAATAAATGGAATGGATTATTTGTAATTTATTAGGTGTGTTCTGTTTTGTTATGGGCTGGTGTATGTAATACTCACTCCGTTCTATATTTATGGTCTCCAATATCATTCTTTGATTAATATTTTTTTTTTGTATAATACTCCCTTTGTCCCTAAATAAGTGTCAATTTGGTTAAACTTTGACTGTTGATTACTCACAAATTATAATGAGTTACAACATAAAATTAAAATTATTGAATTTTTAGTATAATATCTTTCTAACAATGATGATCTCATATTATAACTCATTGTAACCTTTTAGTAATCAACGGTTAAAGCTTAGTCAAATTGACACTTATTTAGGGATGTTGGAGGTATTTTTCATTACGAATCTAATAGTGCTAATTTTATATAGCAACTCATTGTTTATATTAAGAAAGTTATGGTCAAATTTTTTGAAATTTAACTGCAAAATTTCCAAAGACGATAATTAATATGGAAAGAAGAGACTATATTTTTTATTATTCATGCTTAATTATCACCCTCTTCAATTAAAAATGAGGTCATGTTCTTTGGTTGAGTTATTTTCAGGTTTGGATGGATAAGTTTGGATAAGTTAGGCCCCGTTCTTTTATATGGTAGCGCGTAATGCGGTACCGCATCAAACTGCATTACTTTCTACCACACTTCACCACACTCTGCCACAAATCATTACCAAAATATTTTCTTACTTTTCTCTCTCCTCACTTTTATCCTCTACTTTTTACATTATATCTCCTCACGTATCCCACCTATCACAATTTTCACCACAACTTACCACAAACCACCACACTTCCCCATATTTTTTCAAATTCCACCACACCGCAACCGCACCGCACCGCAACGGTACTGTATAAAAGAACGGGGTTTTAGGATAAGTTGGGATAAGTTATATGATGTTTTTTTTTAATTTGGAATTGTGCTTTTTGAGTGGATGCTTTTTGGAGAATTGTGTTAGATTTGGATAAATTAGGATAAATTATGATAAATCGGGAGAGTTGTATCCAAGCTAAAAAAAATAGGGCCTGAATTTATTACCTTTCTTTAGCTCATAGAAAGTTAGAAAGTGACTTGCCTTGGCTGCACTCGAGGTGGTAGTGTCCAGGACCAGGAGGTTAACTTGACCCAACAACAGAAAATAAAATCCAAGAGTACAAAAACAATGAAAAATATATACTGTTATAAACAACCTACATCAAAGTCACAATCAAAATTTTGTCCTGAAAAAGAAATTTCACTTTATCATGATACATACATGCATGAATAGTAAATAAGATAAACCAAAAAATGGGTGAATAATTGAAATGTTCCGTGTTTCAGGATCCTTCTCAACTGAAAACATGCATTTTCCAGAAAATAACAAGGGACAAAATGACGAATATTCCATTAACACGCAGTTGCATGCCAAGTGAAGGACCAAAATTAAGATGGTATAAATTTGACAAGCTTGTAAGTAACATCACTGAACCACTTGATTTTTAATGCCCTGAAAATGACACCTTAATCACTCATCCCCCTTGACAACAGCCTTCAACCAAAGAGACCAAGACAAAGTATTGCCCTAGAAATAGGGTAATAAATAGATTAGGATAATGTGAACAACCACTCATGCATGTATATCAGCAAAAATCATCCATAGTTTTCTTTCACACAATCCTGGTTTTAGGGTTAGTCTTGCACCTCAGTATTACCGAATTTAGTTTGTAATCGACTATATTTGGGTCATATTCTTTAGAGTGGTAGAAACAAGTTAGATTTGATAAAATAAGGAATGGTTGGAGTGTTTTTAAGTAAATCAGTTAAGATGAGATACAATGCAGATTTGCCATGAAGCTCACTTCAGTTTATGAATGAAAGTAGCCTACATCTGGATTTTCATGCCGTACTCAAACGTGTTTCATTAAAGTTTGTTGCTGCTATAACGTGTCACGAAGTTTAAAATTTGCAAGAATTTATGATACTTTGATTCATAGGACTATAGGAGATGTGCAAAGAGAGCTTTTTCGAGATCCAGAAATCATATATTTCTTTTCATGGACCGACTATACATACATACATACACTGGGAAAATTTCCCATCTTATAACTCCACCTGGCCAACAAACCAGTCACCCGATACCATCCATCAGCAATGGCCTGGACTGGCATTTTCCACTGTTCTCTTCCGTATTATACAATTCTCTTCATGACAATATAACCTTCCCACAGACTAACAAACAAAAAGGAAAAAATGTGGGAGCGAAAAACCGAAAAAAAGGGTTTCTAGAGATGTGAAACAGAAGCCTGTAATGTCATTTAATCAGAGGGTCGTCACTCTTGCGAGGGACATGGAGCGGTGTTGACGAGCGCCCTCTGCTGCAAGTGTCTCAAGCTCTGCTCCATGCTCACCTGCACCATCTCCGCCAGCATCTTCTTCGCCTTCCCGGCCTGGTCCTCCCCGTCGATCTGTGATATGATGTCGCACACGATGTTCTCCAGGGTGTCCCCCTGGAACTCCGACCTCGGGTAGGGGCTCTCCCGGAGCAGCCGCAGCAGGGCGTGGGCCCTGCCCTGGGCCCGTGGGGTACCCTGCACGGTGAGCTCGAGGAGGCCCGGGATGACCCCCTCCTCCAGGATCGGCCCCCGGTACCTGCACCGGTCCGCCTCACACATCGCCAGCAGGGCCCCCGCCGCGTGCTCCCGTCCCGCGGGGGACCCGCTCTCGAGCACTTCCACCACTGCCAGCACCCCGCCCTCCGACGAGACTAAACTGTCCCGTGCTTCGGGGAATTTGAGGAGGGATTCGAGGAGGGCGGTGCATTTTTCTGCGGTCTTGGAGGATTTCTTGCAGACTTTGAGGAGGGAGACGACAGCAGGGACAGGGTCGGAGTCGAGGATGAGGGGGAGGGTGGTGGTGGGGGAGTGGGTGGAGAGGTTGTAGAGGGCCATGACCGCGTCGACTTTGGCCTGGGGGGTCCCGTGCTCGAGGACTTGTAGAAGCAGGGGGATCGCTCCAGAGGAGGTTATGAGGGGCTTGTTGTGGGATGAGGCGGAGAGGGTTAGCAATGCAGCAGTCGCGTTCTCCTGGAGAGTGGTGTTTTCCGAGCACCCTAGGAATTTGATGATCGGATCAAGGGCGTCCGCTTCCACTATGCTGATCTTGTTCCTGTGAAAAATACCAAGATGAAAACCTTCAGTAACATGGGAGAAAAGAGTGATTTTCATGGATTTCAAATGTCCAACAAATTGTGTTTTTTGAAGGGCAAATGTAGGTTCAATAGAAATTTCTAAATCCTAGCTGCCGAAATGGCAGCACAACGTCAAAATTTTACGAAACATATAACAAATACACATATTACACATTATCCAAATTACCCAACTTTTCCAAAACTTTATATGGTATATTACCAACCAACATTTTACCAAAATCCATCCCACCTAAATCTACCCGCTTCCACAGTTCCACTATATTGATCTTGTCACTGAGAAACACCCAGATGAGCAAAGTAACCTGGAGGAAATGGTAAATACTGGTTGTCCTTGCAATTTCAAAACTTCACCAAACATATAACAAATACTCATATTACATATTCTTCAAATTAACCAACTTTCCCAGAATTTATACGTTTTTGCCAGTAGATATTTACTAAAAAACCAAAATATATACCCGTTAAATCTACCGACAAAATAAACAGATTGCTTTGATGATAGAAAGGGGGCTTGGGGATGGGGGGTTCTTTTTTTGCTTTTCAGCAGCTGCAAAAACACGCAAAGTAACAGAAGCTTCAACAAAATAAACTTCCTACCAAAAGTTCAATACTGTAGATTTCTTCGATTCTCTGTTTTTCATTTCTATTTTGGTCGGTCGATTTCATTTTGCAGCGCAGGATAGAATCAACCCACGTCAGCAACTTCATAACCAAGAGATAACGAAAATAACTGGAAAAAGACAAGGCTGAAGAACAATTTACAGAATCTGACCTGCCTCTATAACCATTTCCAGTAAATCATATACTTTTGGTGAAAAAAAGGGTCTGATTCCCAGTTATGAAATACTATTTAATTAATTTTGTCAGAATTCTGGAGTGGAAAAAAGGGAGATTAAATTCTATGTAGCTACATGGTGGAGTGTGTTTACGCCATATTTGTTTAGTAATTTTTTTGATTCTCGATATTACGAACACATTACGCAATTTGATTCCTGAAGAATGATTCTGTCGGAAATTTTTGTGTATTAAGAACTTCATTGACCTTATATTAAGAATATTCTAATTCTAATTACTATAAACTTATCCATCAACCCCGGGTAATTTCTTTTCCCACTAAAACGACAGATTAGAAATGTGAAACCTACCCCCAAGAAATGATAATTTATTCTAAAATATCAATGAAACAGAGGAAACGTACAGTCCGAAATTAGGAAACAATTCGATTACCAGAGATAAAACCAGAAAACGGACAGAAACTAGAACCACAAATACAATAATAATCAACACTAAACAAAATCCATATCCCAGATCATTAAAACGAATCCCACCCAGAAAAAAGGCAAAAAAATCCAAAATCAAGGATAAACCCAGAAAAAGGACAGAAATTAAAACCACAAATACAATAATCAAATCTTCGAAAAAAGGAAAAAGAAGATCCATATCCCACATAATTAAACGAATCCCAATTCCCAACGAAACAAAATTCTAAAAAAACAATCTGAGGTACAGAGGAAACCCAAATCCCAAACCAATGAGCAATTCGATGAAACGAATAGTGATTAGAACCATAAAAACCAATCTCCGATTCGATAAATTTGCAATTCGAATGATACCAAACAAGAAAAACAAGGAACTGATGAAATTGGGAGGGAAGATTTACTGACTTTTCGTCTTTGACGGCGAGGTTGAGGAGCGCAAGAAGAGCGGGTTCAGAGTGGCGGGAGTCGCGGCGGAGCATGGAGACGAGGTGGGGGACGGCGGCGGAGAGGTGGCGGCGGAAGCGGTGGGAGGTTTTGGTGAGGCGGCGGATTTCCTGGGCGGCGGTGATCCTGAAATCTGGGTCGTCCGATTTGATAAGGTCGAGAACTTGGGACACACTGAGATGGTGGGGTGCGTGTGCAGGGGATGATGATCCGGACTCCATTGATGAAATCTCAATCTCAGGAGGAAGTGGTGTTGGATGGAGGTGGGGTTTATATTTGGAGTGCAGTGCCCTCCCAAATCTCCAGAAAAATTATTAGAGAGAGAGATTATGAGAGAGAGAGAGAGAGAGAGAGAGAGAGAGAGAGACGTAAGAAGGAGGGAGAATTGGAGAGGCGTTAAGAAACAGTTGAGATGGAAAGAAAGAGAGAGAGAGAGAGAGAAGAAAAGGGGTTTTCAACGGCTCCCTCGGTCGACAGTTGGGCTAATTTCACCATTTTCCTTATTTCTTTAATCTTGATATTAAAGTTGGTTAGCTTAAAAAATTGTCTACCTCTTTGTTTTTATCCGATTATTAAAAACTAACAAATTTAAAATTTTATACAAAACAATAAACTGCATTTTAAACAGTAAATAGTCACCATAAAAGAAAAGAAAAGGATTTTGCAAGCACTACAACTAAACAAAACCTATACATCGCAAATATCGATGAAATAAGCTTGAAGGTTGTCGAGGACTCACGAGCTTGCCTCCTTGTTTCTTTTAAGTTATGTTACACATAATTAACCATTTTGATATCGGATACTGATTTATTTAGTGAATAATATTTAAATGGCAGATGCTGATTTAAGTAGTGGACATTGAATTGTTGTTCAAATCGACATTGTGTTTGATGAACTAAACATTTGAGTTAGCTAATTATTATAAATAGACATATAAGGATAAATATAATTAATTTCCAAATATTAAGTTCTGAAAGGGTATTTTTTTTGACAAAAAAAATGCAAAACACTACTACAAATGATTAATATTAATTTTATTAATGTTTCAAAAAATGCTACTTCAAATGCTATCTTACCAAACACAAATTGTCCAATTAGAGTATTCACTTGTTCAAGCACACTTTTAAAGTTACCCCAAACACTACTGTCATGTACAATTTTAATGTTTGATTGTAGGGTTGTTCATAGTCCAGTCCGGACCGAAAAAGGGACTGGACTGGACCGAGGGAAGTTCGATCCAGTCCTCGGTTCAAAAAAAATTGATGTTCGGTCCTCGGTTCAGTCCATGGACCAAACTAAAGGACTGAAGTTACTAAAATTATAGGGTTTCCTTATGTATAGTCCAGTCCGGACTGGACCAAGGATTGGACCGAACAAACTTCAGTCGGTTCAGTCCCGGACCGAAAAAAGTTCGGTCCAGAACTCGGTCCAACTTAATCCTCTAGTTCGGTCTTCGGTCCAATTCGGTTCAGTTCAGACCGATGAACAACCCTATTTGATTGTATGCAGTAGATTGGACGATCTTGACATGATGTTAATCATTGGAGATTAGAAATCAAAACATATTAATCATCTGTGGATAAATTGTGTCATTCTATATTGATAGATTATACTATTATCTTGCTACCTCATGTAAATTGGGCCCTTTCTATTTCACCCAATTTTTTTTTTTAAAAAAAAATTCACAGGCTCTGTTCCTTAGAATGGTAGGTTAGGGTTATTATATCATTTCCTTATCTTACCCTATTTCATCTGAATCCCTTAAAAATAATCAAATCAATGTCATTTTAATTTCCCTAAAATATTTAAATTATAATTATGTTTGAGCGTTTTTTAGGGATTTTGGTAAGGTATGGTAGAACCGTAGAAATGATGGGATACACATAACCTACTATTCTAAAGAACTAGGCCTTAGAATTTAGGTCCCGTTTTTTTTAATGCGGCTGGCAGGCTGCGGTGTGACACCGCACTGCAATTTTTCATATTCCACGATAACCCACCACAATCTATCACAACCCACCACAATCTAATTTTTTCTAATTTAATTTGTCTTGTTATTAAAGGTTAAACTTTCCACAACCCACCACAACTTTCCCCAACCCATCACAATCCACCACAACTTTCCCAACCCACCATAATTCCTCCACACTACACCACACCGTACTCCAGCCAGCCATATAAAAGAACAAAATTAATAATATAATATATTATTTCACCACTAATTTACCTACCATCAATTATTTTCTTATATCCTTATTTTACCTAATTTAATCACATCACTCCGAGAAACATGAGCATAATCTCCCAAAATATTTATAATGGCAGCCCTTTTATATTAACCCTCAAATCAAAAACCCTCTCAGAAATGGGGTGTAGTGTGGTGGGGTTGGGGTTGGGTGATGGGTGGCTAGATGGGGGGCCCCATTTTTCTTAGAGTGATAGATCAGATTTCACTGGTTTGTAATCAAACTTCCTAATCACTTTCTTTTATCATAGGTTTCTGTTCCATTTCTAATCAAGCTTTTAATGGGCCAACCTACTTGGCCCAACTACTTCCCTTTACCTCCTTTTTCTAGTGTCCTTATTTACTTTCTTTTTAAAATAAAGGAGTGACTGAGTTAACTCATTTGTAATTTGTTTTCTTTACATATAATAAGGAAATTAAAAATGAAATAAAAATTAGAAAATTAATCATAAAATCACAAATCACACTTATCATGGTAATTAAAGAATTTATTTATCCTTGAATAAATAAATATGTGTTATGAATAATATAAATCTTCCTTGAAAATTTTCAATCATAACATGTAGATTATAGACTCTTAGAGAGCATTTGATAAGAACCCCTTCCATGAGAAATATTTCAACAGGAAAAGATTTCTTTTATTCCCCTTAAGGGAAATTCCCCCTAGTAAAATGTAAGAAATGGCAGACCCTCCGTAAAAATTTTCCCGATGTAAACCTATGTCCAAATATGGAGAAAATAAATCAATATGGAAAAATTAACCATTTCCCCGGAATTTTTGACCAACCAAGCGCACCATTGATTAAATGGAATGAAATTTTTTGGTTAGATTTTGGTTTCAATTGTAGTTGAACAAAAAACAAATTGACTAATCAGTTTGGCATATATACCATGTCTCAACATCATACTAGAGCTGACAGAAATTGACCCGACCCGAAAACTAACCCGAACGTCAACCCGAACCCGCCCGAAAATTTAAGGGTAGACCTGAAATTTCCAAACTTAAAACATAAATTAACCCGAAAACGACCCGTACTGAACCGACCTGAAACCGACCCGCCCGCCCGAATTGACAAGTATTCATAACCTGGCTTTGACAACTTCACCTAAAGAAAATTCACAAAATAAAATTTGAATTAAGAGAGCCACTTATAACTTGACATAATATATTAGAGGTGTAATTCTTCATTAAATGCATTGGATCCCCTTAAAAACTAGGATGATGTAACATTATATGTCCCCTCCACAAAAATGCAAGAATTGATTTAGAAAGTATACATGAAATGACCACTTGGGCATAAAGAAAGATTTGTATTTCTCCTTTTTTCCAGATTTCAACAAGTAAATCGAACATAATAAACAATTCAAATAAATAAAAAGGTGGAATTTTGTGGATGGTCAGTCAAAGAATATAATTTTCGCGGATGGATATCGTTTCACATAAACCAGTGGTTAATATCAAAGGATTATTCCAAAGTATTCTCCTTACAAGCTGACTACTACTTTTCATTTTCCAACTTATTTAACTATTGAAAAAGTATATAATTTATGGTGAGATTGATTATTCTGTGAAGATTTTTATATGAGTAATAGATAATGTTTAATTTCATATTTTGAATGCGACGATTGATAAAAAAAAAATTATTATAAGAGTAAGTTTGAGAGTTATAGAAATTAGGTTTAAATCTCAGAAGCAGGCCAATAGAACTTAATAACCCAATGAAAGGGGTAATCCTAAGCTCAAGCTCAAATGTTTGGTTTAACACTGGCAAAATTTTGTGTCCGGTTGAATTCGGATCGATAAAGTTCGATCAGTGTCCAAATTCGGACAAATAATTGATGTTCTGACCCTTTTTTGGGTCAAACAGTTTGGACGAAATTAAATTTAGGTTAAAATCAGATTCGGACAAGAGAATATGGAACGTCATCTTAATGTCAAATGAGCTACTTAATCATTAGCTCATTAGCATTTATATAAATAGATAGATGTCACAAAAATGAATATTTCATTGTAAATTTATGATCACACACCGTAAAATTATGATGATGTGGTCTTAGATAAGACTAGCGATGGCAAAATTTCATCAGACCTGAATTACCCGAATTGTCCGACCCGGAAAAATCGGGTATGGACATAGATTTTCGTCCGAATTTTTACATTGACCGAATATTCGGACATAAATTTTTTCTTTTTTCTATTGTCCGAACCCGATTTTTGCTTCGTCCGAATTGTCCGACCCGGTTCGACTCGAAATAAAACTGGGTCCGGACATAAATTTCTCGTCCGAATTTTGGCATTGTCCGAATTTGTCCGACCCAAATTTATCCGGACCCGAATTTTTGTCAGCGCTGGATAAGACCTAGAAAAATATTTCTTTTTGGGTTTATCACTAAAAGTATTTGACCGCAATTGACAATTATATTGATAAGCTTGTGGCTTGAGTGCTTGACCATGAAAGATCGACCGTTGGAATTAAAGTTTAGTCTACAATTCAGTACAATTAGGTCAGCTCGTAACTGATTAGTCAGACAATTTGCTCATAGGCGGCTTTCCTACGCAACTAGTAATTCATAGGCTGGGAAGAATCTATGTTTCTAAGTTCTAACTTGAAGTAGGGTTAGACTAGATTTTAGACCAATTAGGTATGGCTCCTTTTAGTTGAAACAAAATGCTTTAGGTAGGTAGTAGTATAAGGACTTTGAGGTTTTTTTTTTTTTTTTTTTTTTTTTTTTTTTTTTTGCAATGAAGACAGAGTCCAGAATTTAAACTTCACAAAGGAAGGTCTAGTCTCTTAGCCTTAAGGGCCATAGCACATACTTCCCTAACGTTTGATAGTTTTGACTTACGGGTACATAATGAACCTGCAGAAGAAATTAAACCAACTAAAAACCTATAAATACTACTAGGATTAGGCTCGAAATCTAGATGTGACTTGAGTGGAGGGACATGTAGATCAGATGCAGAGCGACACCTTTTTGCTTCAGGCTGGGTTCCCATAATCAAAAGGGCACAGAATTTTGCGCTTGTTGCGACTCGAATTGACTCCTTTGTTGATTTAGCTTGGAAACTGACAGTCCTTACCTCGTGTGCCTCGCTTGCCGATGGGATGCCTAGCCTTGTGGTGTTTTTGGATAGTAGCTTTTGGTGTTCCTGTCCACATGTTGGCTGCACGAATTCTCCCACGAGCTGGTGTATGCTAGCAATGGGGGTCACTATGTTGTGACTGTTTGGGGGTACCTGCAAAAAAAACTCTGCTTACCTTGCTAACCTTCTGACGGATTCACCCTAAAATCCACTTGGACCTGTTGCTCTCCAAGCTTGTCATCCATGTGGTTACTACCTTGTGGTCCGAGTGGCTCGGAGTTTAACTTTCATATAACTCATACTGACATGATCAAAAACCTCAATAGATTTTCCCTTAAGCAATTCTTGACATGCTTCCTCGTTCAAGGACATTACTTGGTCATCCTGCCTTTTAGAGAACGTGACTGTAGTTTTGAAGGGGCATGTTCTTTCTCAAATGGTAATTAGGTTTTTTTAAGGGGCATGTTCTTTGAGTAATTTGTAAAGTCTCCAAGTTGTAGATATACAAACGCATGTTGATTTTTTTGTTCGTTTAAATTCAAAATGGGTTAAGAATTCACAATAAAGTTGCAAAGCAAAATACAACAGGTCATCAAAACAAACAAAGACAATTAAAGCACAAACAATAAAAAGGGTTAGTCGTTTAGTTTTGTCTTTCTTTCTTCTAGCCTATAATCCTTGAAAATCTTGATAGTCATTTCTTGATCATCACGAATGAAACCTATAATGCAACCAACCTTTGTCATTGGCAAAGGAAGCACCCTCAACAAAATCACCCATCACACTTTGGTCACTAGTATATGTTAGGATCGAAGAGTACTCAAATTACCACAAACAATGTAAGATAAGAGTGGAAAAGAAATAAGAAATTTGACACCGGAGGTTTAACGTGAAAAAATCCAAAACGGGGAAAAAAAACCACGGAATCGATGCACTAGTAATATGAGAATTACAATACAATGGTTATGTTTCTCTCTATCTCACTTTGTCTCAGGGGATGCATAATAATGAGAAACAGACCCCAATATATACTAGAGGTATAAGGGAAAACCTAGGTTACAATATGACAGTAACCTAAAAAATATGGAAGTCTCCAGTAAAAAGGAAACACCCGCGAAAAAGGAAACAACAATAGAAGAAAAGATCTCAGCCCTTGTTTAAAGAAACCAAAAAATCTTCAACGCAACGAAAAGGGAAAAATAAACCTTAGCAATGGAGCCGATACCGCAGCGTGGCAGCATTCGCCCTCTCGATGAGGCGCGCGATGGGATCTTGGGCACTGGTAGCGTCCCACTTGAGAGTGTTGTTGTTGGTTTTCCTTAGGCGCTGGCTTAACACTATGAGCGTCTCTCCTTTCTTCTTGTTTTCCTTCTTCCTTCTCCCATTTGGTCTCCACACCCAACAATCTCCCACTTGGAGGTCAAACCTCAACTATCCTCAGCTTTCTCTACAAGTTCCCAAAGTGCATCGTCCGACCTCTTTATCAGTTCGAGAGGCCTCCTGAGAACCCGGCCTCAATTTCCCAACATCCACTGACTTACCCTTGATCCTGTAGACCTACTTCTTCCCTGTAGACAATCTCACCGACTTCCAAGTTCTCTCAAGTGACGCAATCTCATCAACCATTGCATGCTCCCACTTGAACCGAGACTCCGCCTGCACAACCTTAGTATGGGACTCTGGCTCACCAACATCTCTAGTAGCCCTCCTGCATCTCCTTACTGTGGATGGTGAAGCATTCTCATCATCACTGGATAGGGATGACAATGGGGCGGGGAATCCCTGAACCCGTTGGGGCCCTGCCCCGCTCTGAGGAAAAATCTTAATCGTCACGTCTCCTCTACCTGTTATCCCATAACACTTGTCATTGGCAAGATACACTTTGCCAAAATTCCCATCTCTTGAAATAACTCCCTATCAGAGAAAACATGAAAGGATGCACCGGTGTCAACTATCCATGACTCTTGACGACTGGACACACTCAAAACTAGGGCTTCACAAAGGTCTTTCGCAGAGTTGCATTGATAGAGTCCCGATCATCATTATCCTTCCTCTTCCTAGGTTTAGGGCAATCCCTCTTAAAGTGACCTTTATCCCCACAACCATAACACACAACTTCATTCATGTCCCTAGGCTTGCCTCCCCTGGAATTATTCGAAATCCTATTGTTCTTCCTGTTAGGTTTTAGGTTATCTATTTCCTAAACAGATACAGATTAATTAGCGGAATATTATAACAGTTATAAACAATTAATCAACACAATTGCAGAGGCCTTAGTAATTATACCTGATCACTAATTCCTGCTGAAGAAGTGGTTGACCTTCCAGATTCCAAAGCTGAAACCCTCTACTGAAAAGTCCACGCAGCACTCCGGGAACCCGACCCTATCGAGACGAATCTCAATCTAAAATATATGTGAGATTGTTTCGGGAAACAGAGAATAATTCCTGAAACTAGAACTGCAAACTAAAAGAGAGAGGAACTCAGGAAATCACCCTGGTATCTCTCTAAGAGTCTTAGGCAGTTGGTGTTGAATAATCTCTCCCAGAGACCCCTTTATATAGTGTTTAGAAAACCTAGGGAAAGAGTTCAAAAACCCTAAAGGGCTGATTAAAGACAACGGCGCGTTTCTAGGCCCAACACGGTCCGTGTTGAAACAACACGGTCCGTGTTGGACTCCAGAGAGTCCAATTATTCGGCCCATGGACACCACGGATCGTGGTGTCTCAACACGGTCCGTGTTGAGCCCAATTCGGTCCGTGTTGGGCTGATTTCTCACAGAAATCAGTTTCCAACTTTTCTAAACTTGATACAATATCATTTAGGTTACATACATTGTTCTAGGGCACTGACTTGTGTGACCCAGTAGGACCAAATAATATAGTTGTATTTAAACATATTCAATTACTAATTATAGAGGTCTCTAGCAAGACATATAATTACTATATTACTTTGGTTTAATCTCCTGTAGACTCCGAAAAATTGATAACCTTTTTCGCGGCGCTACTTAAAAAAATGATTGGGAATCGGCTAGGCTTGCTTAACCTTAAATAAGGTTGAACTTTTAAGAATACTTTTGCTGACAGACTAATTTAATTTACGCGTCATAATCCTGAAATTCGTTTTTTTTAAAAAAAGAAAAAAAAATAAAAAGGAAAAGGAAAATGAGCAAACCCGTCTGGGTTCATGAGTTGAACCGAACCGGGGTTTGCTACTGTCAGACCCAAGAACAAATACACAAAAGAAAAGAATGAAAAGGAGGTGGTAAACCCGTCTGGGTTCATGAATTGAACCGAACCGGGTTATCTCTTGCGCCATCCACAGATTAGACCGAAAAAGCAATGAGCGAAGGGAGTGAGGAAGGGGTTTCAGAACCCGTCCGAGTTCGTACCTTCATATCCTCGCTTAATTCCATCACTTTCCTCAAAAGAATAAGAGCGCACCACAGAAATAAAAAGAAAAATACCGAAGTATGAACATAGAGTCGCCAGTTGAATTTTTAGGAGAAAAACAACAAACCGTTTAAATACAAACTCTGGCCTGCGAATCCAGAGACGGATTCGGGGGTAAGGTTACGAATTTGACAATTAAAATCATCAAATCCGCCTATTCAAACGAATAGACTCTACTAGGATTAAATCAAAGCAAATAAATTGAAAAGGGAGGAATTTGATATAAATTTCACAAGTTTAACATTAATGTCATGAAAATTATGAATTGAAAACACAAGTAATACATGAATTCGTTAGATTGCATTACATGGTTTACATCAAAGTAATAATTATTCTAACCTTTGGTGAAGTAGCATGCAAAGGGAGAGAAGAGATAGAGAGAATATGCTAGTGTCAGTACTCTAGCATAATCTGCTGTCCTTGGAATGAGAGGGGTTAGGGTTTAATTTATAGTGGAATGAAGAGATTAGGGGTACGTTTAGGGTTGTAGTTTGTAGCCGCGGACTCGATAACTTAGCCGGGTTTGGGCTGAAAGATGGAATGAAAATTGGCCAAACCCAGACGGGTTTGGGCTGAAGGAGGAAATGACATTGGCCCAACCCAGACGGGTTTGGGTTGGATTTCTGTTGGGCCGTTTTGCTCGCTTCCGGGTTAGAAAAGTGATGGATCTGCATGCTACTAGATTACTCGGCTAGCTTATTTTTAAAGATAACTAAAATTAATACCGGTACAAAATCCGGTGTCTACAGATAGCCCCCACTTTGATCGAGTTTAAGTAAAACGATGATCAAAGTAGTCTTGATGATCTTGGATATGAATCAGAAGCCTGTTCTGAAGCTGGTTGACGCTTGGAAGCTTGGTCCTGCGCCGATGTTGGTTTGCCTGCTTAGTTTCTGTAACGCCCCGGAAATTCAATTATAGAAAGTCAAAGTCAAACTAACGTTAACAGACAAAACTTAGCGGAAGACTTTCAAATTCAGTTTGGGCGTCACTGCCGTATCCCCGAAGGAACACAAGGCGAGAAAGGAAAACATAACTGTCTGCTAACGGTAACTACTAACAACTCAAACCAACTTTAAGACATCATAACGAAAACAAAATAAAAAGATTTAAGGACTTCTAGACTCGTCGTCCTCACTTCTAATTCCCGTCCCCAGCATTTAGATCTTCACCTGAAAACAAAACATTTCAAAAATGAGTGGGAAATCTCAATAATGTCTACCCCTGTAGACCCCGAAAAAATCCGAAGGACCTCTTCGCGGCGCTACTTAAAAGAGAGGATGTTCTCTTTTTAAATTGGGAGCCGACTAGGATTGCTTATCCTTAATTAAGGTTGAACTTTTAAGGATGCTTGGTTAACAAGTTAATTTACCCCGAAACTCAATTTTCTTAAAAAAGACAAAAAGAGAAAGAAAAAGAAGAAAAAAAAGAAAAGAAGGAACCCGGCTGAGTTCAAAGAGAGAAAAACCCAAAAAAAAAAGAAAAATAAGCTAGGAACCCGTCTGGGTTCCAACAGGCCAAGCAAGGGGAAGCAAAACACCCAGGAACCCGTCTGGGTCCAACAGGCCAAACAAGGGGAGAAAAAAGGCTAGGAACCGTGCAGGTTCTGCCTGCCTTTCGGGAATACAAGGCGAAACCTGCAGGTTCTCTGTCACGAGAAGGAGAAAAAAATGAAAAAAAAGTTTTCGGGGAAAAATAAATTGAAGGGTTAGAGTCGCCAGTTGAATTTAAGGATAAAACAACAAACCAATGAAAAATTAAGACTCCGGCCTACGAACCCAAAGACGGATTCGGGGGTAAGGTTACGGATTTGACAATAAAAATCATCAAACCCGCCTATTCAAACGAATAGACTCTACTAGAATTAAATTAAAGTAGTGATTTGAAAAGGGGAGGAATTGAATAAATTTCATAGATTTATCATTAATGTCATGCAAGCGAAAAACAAAGAAAGTACAAAGAAAGCTAATAAGATTACGTTACAATAATAAAAAAGCTACGCTAACCTTAAAATAAAGCCTTGATGGAGGAGAAGAGAAGAGGAATATACTAGTGTCAATACTCCCGGTATATTCCGTGTGTTTTTGTGGGTGATGAATGGTGGTATTTATAGGGGAATTAGGTTTAGATTTAGGGTTTGGAGGCTAGGTTAAGCCGCGCGCGCGTGGGAATCAACAGAAACCCAGCGGGTTCTGGAAGGAAAAGCAGGCCTCGGGCGAGAACCAGAGCGGGTTCTGTGGCGGAGTGAACTCGCCCATCGAACCCAGACGGGTTCTGTGGTGTTGGTGAGCTCGGCCAGCTGAACGAGCGGGTTCTGTGGTGTTGGAGCTAAGCTCCGCCCACGAACCAGTTCGACATTTGGGCTTTGTATATTTTTTGGAGTTTTGGTGGAAAGAGGCTTGCGTGCCATTTATCGGTTAGCCTATTTTCTAAAGCGACACTAAAAAGAAAATAAAATAGATACAAAATTCGGCGTCTGATAGCCCCACTTTGATCGAGTTTGAGTAAAGCGATGATCAAAGTAGTCTTGATGATCTTGGATATGAATCAGAAGTCTGTTCTGAAGCTGGTTGACGCTTGGAAGCTAGGTCCTGCGTCGATGTAGATGTGATGCTCATCGCATTGTGAAGGCCCGATGATGGCCCTTGTCGCGTTGTGAAGGCGACAATGGCCCTCGTCGCTGTGAAGGCGACGATGGCGGCTGGCGCTTGGAAGGCGGGTCTGCGCCGATGTAGATTTGATGTTCATCGCATTGTGAAGGCCCGATGATGGCCCTTGTCGCATTGTGAAGGCGACAATGGCCTCGCGCATTGTGAAGGCCCGACGATGGCGTTGTTGACGCCGGAAGTCTGGGTCCCGCGCCGTAGATGTGTTGTTCATCGCATTGTGAAGGCGATGATGGCCCTTGTCGCATTGTGAAGGCGACAATGGCCTCGTCGTATTGTGAAGGCCCGACGATGGCGTTGGCGCTTGGAAGGCGGGTCTGGCCGATGTAGATGTGATGTTCATCGCATTGTGAAGGCCGATGATGGCCCTTGTCGCATTGTGAAGGCGACAATGGCCCTCGTCGCGTGTGAAGGCGACGATGGCCGCCATCACATCGTGAAGGCGATGATGGCCGCCATCGCATTGTGAAGGCGATGATGGCGTATCGCATTGTGAAGGCCGATCGGCCTCGTCGTATTGTGAAGGCTGGCGATGGCGTCGTCGCGTTATGAAGGCGACGATGGCGCCATCGCGTGAAGGCCGATGATGGCCGTTGTTGATGAAGTGTCGCGTATTAGCGGCGGCTGATGTCATGTATTGTTAAGGCGATGTGGCCGGTGGGAAATGTCGCGTACTAGCGGCGGCGGTGATGGTGTCATGTATTGTTAGGGCCGATGGCGGCGTGGTGATGAAGTGTCGCGTATTAGCCCGGCGACGGCTGATGTCATGTATTGTTAAGGCCCGATGACGGCCGTTGTTGATGAGGTGTCGCGTATTAGCCCGGCGACGGCTGATGGTGTCATGTATTGTTAGGGCCCGATGACGGCCGCTGGTGATGAAGTGTCGCGTATTAGCCCGGCGACGGCTGATGGGGAATGTCGCGTATTAGCCCGACGACGGCTGATGTGAAGTGTCGCGTATTAGCCCGGCGACGGCTGATGTCATGTATTGTTAGGGCCCGATGACGGCCGCTGTATTTCGTGCGTTGTTCTGCAAGAAATAAAGAGAGAAGGCATCAGTTTATTTGAAATTCAAAATGGGTCGGAAGAATTTACAGTCGGTTTGTGTCTCAAACGGGCTCGAGTTGAGCATAAGCGCATGAGCATAAGCTTGTATTGGGCTCAGCGGCCTCGATTGCTTATTTTCGACCCAACAAACCCGTCTGGTTTGGTCAGTGTTAGGCTCTTCTCCTGTTTTTTTGAGTCGGGTGAGGTGAAAAGGCCCGGCCGGATGGAATAAAGAAGGCCGGATGGAATAAATCGGGACACTTACTTGGATCCGTGGGCGGGGTCCATAGAGTGATAACGCTAGTGGCGGTGGCGACACGCAGTGCAGCGTGATGACGATCGAGCGATGCGTCTGCGGGATTCTTATGCTATCTATACGAATCTTTGCTATGTACTTAGACAATGCTATGCAATGATGTACTAAATGCATTTTTCTATACTTATGTACTAATGCGATCGTTGATGCAATGCTCATGTAATGATGGTGTTATGCAACGATTATGACAATCAGGATAAAGAATTTTCGATCAACACAAAGTCGAACTAACAAGCAAGCACAAAGATTAATCTGGACAAGATCAAAACTCGATTCGAAAGAGATAGGAAGAAGTTTTGAATCTTAAGGAGAGAACAAGTAACTCGAGGCATAAGTTTGCCAACGATTGAAGAATGATGCAAATATCGCGGTTGGTTATGGGCGTAAGCTAGCGGAAAGAGCAAAACTCATAGGAAAGAATGAACACTCAAACACTCGATTTTGAATATGTATGTGAGTTTCTCTCATGCCCAAACCAATAGAAGCAAACTACCATAAGCTTGGTAAGAACCTCGCCTCTCTCTTGGTATCACGATGCACAAGTGACAATCAAAAGGACTTTTCGGGTTGTATGGGGCTTAGGCTAGGAGTAAGGAGTGGTAAAATTTGGGAATGAGGAGTTAAAAAGCCATGCTTGGATTGATTTTCAATGAAATCCTCTGAGCTCTCCTTCTCACTTAATGTATGCAAAGCGTTTCATCTTCCATCCTAAAACATCTCAACCGAATACAATAAGTCAAAGTTTTACGGACTTTAAGTTGAGTCTCCTAACGCCCTTTTATTTTATGAAAATTTTTATTATTTTTTTGATTTTTTTGTTTTTGGGTGATCGGGAGAAGAAATTTCTATTACGAACTTTGAATAGCATAGCCACATTGGCTCAAGATATGGGACTTCAGATTCTCCCAAGCTTCATATTTCGCTCACACGAAGCGTTGTTCCTTCCAAAATGACGACTCTCTTCCAACCCAGTTCTTTCCGGAAATGACAGACTCTCTTCCAACCAAGCAAGGCTCAGGGTATTGGATATCATAGGCTAAGGCTTGTACTGTCAGGGTTCAATCATAAAAAAAGGGTTGAAAAAAGGCTAGGCGGGGCAAACAGACCGGTAAATACAATGCACGGAAGGCTATTTGGCTATGTAGCTTAAGAAAATTGAATGCCTTAATCACTTTGTCACAGCGTGCTATGCAAACATGTAGTCTCAAGCAAGATGCAAAACAAGTTCTAGAGATGCAACTAATGGGTGAGTCACTCAGGGGATCATGGAATTGATGAAAATGATCAATTCAAGTTTTAGGCAATGTGGACTCACGGGACGGGCTCAATCAACTAAGCTTAGCCCAAAGATTTGCGGCACGCACATTTATACCTTCTAAGATAGTCAAGCGGATCGTCTTCTATAACTTGTCTCAAAATCAGCGAGCTTGAAGAAAAGGTTTTTGAAAACTTTTGAGATCTCATCTAGATTTTCCTAAGTGAAGCAAGTTAAGCGGAAAAGGTCAATTTTAGAAAAGGTCATGGACTTTTTTTTTTTTTAACCTTATGACTAAAGCGATATGATGCTCATGCAATATGCGACCTACCTGATGGGAGACATGGAACTTATGCAACGCAATATGTGACCTACATGATGGGAGACGTGGAACTTATGTAATGCAATGTGCGACCTACATGGTGGGATCATTCCCACTTCCCCAAACAAAAAAGATGATTAAGTAAATTCAAACTACAGTTTCAGGGCTAGCGAAGACGCATAATTAGCTCGTGGACCCGCATCGCGACCATAATCGGGCCCAATGGAAAGCGCGAGTTGAGAGCCGAAAGGAGTTTTGGCCTCTGGCAGATGGGCGAGGAAGGAGTACAATGGCCACGAACCCGTCTAGGTTCGGCTTGAAATTGTGAAGGGCCCAAAACCCGTCTCGGGTTCTGGCAGGGATCAGTGTGGCAACAGGGCCCAGAAACCCATCTGGGTTCCTGGTTTGGTAACAGTGCAGTATTTGAGCCCAAGAACCCGTCTGGTGGTGGTGTTAGGTCGGTGGAACCCGTCTGGGTTTCGCTTCCTTGCGATGCCGTCTACGCATGTGATCTTCGCATTCTAACTTTGCCACGAAACACTCTCAAACTGTCGTCGCTCTTTCTTCATCCATATTCCACATTAAACTCATCTGGGTTAAAGCCAAGTGTCTAGAGAGAGGCATTCTAGTTTCTTGGCCTAACCAGTCGATTGTTCTTTTAAGGGCACAATAGCTCGAGTAAGCAGAAATGTTCATCTTATTAAATGCAGAAATGGGTACATCAACAGACTCTGGGTTTACCCGGACTACTAGAACGACTATGACCTTTGGGACGGACTATCCTCTGAGACAGTGAATTTATTCTCTTCATAGGTGATCTCATGGTGGCCGCCATCTTCTCCGATCGTGAGACTTGGATTAAAGCTCGGGTTAGAATCCTCCGTAAGGGAGAAGAAGCTGGGACAAATTGGCCCATTTCGGTGATGAGTGGACGGATCAAAATGTTCTCCTCGAAGAGGCAGCCTTTGGTGTGATTGGGCAATGGGTTCTCCTTGTTGTTGGGTTTTCGAGACGGGTTTGGTGGAGGAATAACACCGTCTCGGATTAGCCCTTCGATCTTATTTTTCAAAGACCAACATGTTTCGGTGTCGTGACCTCGACTGCGATGGAAATTGCAGTATTTGTTCCCATCCCACTTCGGAGGCTTAACCTCAGGTTCAGGGGTCGGCAGGGGCAATTGAATGATACCCTTTTTCACCAGCCTTTCTAATGCCCTGGCATAGGACATATCCAGCGGGTGGTAAGAGTCGAACCTCGGAGTGTATTGCCTTCGTTGGATGGAATTAGTCTCAACAGTTTTCTGAGGGGGGCTAGGCGCGCTAGTGGCCCTCCTGTTGGAGCTAGATCCAGAATGTTGTGTGCTTTTTTCATTGTTAGCGGCTTGATTTGAACACACAAGTCCTTTAAAGTCTCAAAGTCTTTGATGGATTGGAAACCAAAATGCCGAGTGATGCGGGGATGGATTCCTTATGCAGAAAGTGCTTAGTTGCATTCTAAAGGGACAGACTTCGATTTCAGATAACATGGAGTGCCATCGCTCGTAATAAGAGAGGAACGATTCATCCTCCTTTTGTTTGGGGAAGTTAAATCATCCACAGTGACCTCCTTTTGCTGCAGGCGACTGAAATGGCTTATGAAGGCTCTGAATAACTCATCTGCGTTGGTCTTAACTTGCTGGGGTAGATTTTGGTACCATACCTTGGCCTTACCTTCTAGAGTGGAAGGGAAGACTGTGGTGTAGAGACCTTCATCTACCTTATGGAGGGGAGCCAGCCTCAGGAATTCCTCCAAGTGATGCGATGGATTTTCAGAGGGTCTAAATTTCATGTTTGGCACCTCAACCTTGTCCCTTATTCTCGATACACAATGTTTGGGGATGGCAAAATCCATACAGGGGTCGGTGAAGGTCGGATCAGTTTTCATCATCCTTCTAGTGAGCATATCAACTTTCTCCTCAAGTTTCTTGACGTGATGGTCCTCCGAAGTTCTGGAGTTATTCGATCTGATTTGGACTGACCTCACCAAATGATTTAATTTGTAGGCCTTGATTTTGGTTTTGGCGTTGCCTTCTATCCCGTCATCATCCTCGGCCTCGGACTCGGACTCATAGTTTTCCTCTTCTTTGACTTCAACACCTAGCTTTTATTGAAATTCAGTGCCTAATGGCCTCCAAAGATGCCATTCATGGTCATTGGCTTTCGTTGAACCTTTTTTCCAACTTTTCATTAGTCCTATCCTCCAAATCTTATATGTAAAAGGCTATTGCTTCCTGTATCCTCTCATATAGCTCATCAGGTAGCTTGTCACCAGAACTTTCCCCGGAAAGGTTGTTGTTAGGAGATCAGGCATGATGGATTCACCGGATTCACCGTGGGTTGGTGGTGCATGGTGGGATTGTGGACGAGCCTACTGGTGTGCGGGTCGCGGATGCGGGCTCGGAGATGGTATGCTATCTTGCCTGTATGGAAACTAATTCAGTGATCGAAAGAACTTTTTATGCTACCCACCCAATGTATGCATGACTTAGTGGACCTACATGGACCTAGAACACGACACGATGCCTATATCTTGGACGTAGGGCGACTCACCCACTTCGCGGGAGTGCATGTCTTAACTCTACATGGACCTAGCATGGGGACTGACAACATTAGTCGTCTATTGGGTCCTTACTCGGATCGAGTCACGATTGCTTTTGGTTTCGGGCTTAGATTCGAGTAACAGACGCAATAGGGATTAGACTTAGGGAATGTCATAAAGGGCCGAATAGGATCATCAGCAAGCGCATTGGGCTGTCCGTGGGGTGAAGCAGTCAGGCCCGAAGAAGAAAAAGAAGGCCAGACAGGGTTCAGGAACCCGTCTGGGTTCTCTCTTCAAGAATGGGCCCAGACCGACGGTCACCAATACAGATGGGCCGGACTTGGCATGCCAGAAACCCGTCTGGGTTCCTGGTGTCTAGTGCTCTTGCGTGTTCCTCTGCGAACTAGAACGACTCGACTCATGAAAAGGTTGAATACTCGGGCAAGACTCTTTATAACTGACTCTTAAACCTTTTACAAGATGAAACTACATAACATACATAGACTTGAAACTCTTTCTGAAATAAAACTATACAACATATACATGGACTCAAACTCTTTACAAACTAAAATTTTACAAAGATATACAAAAATAAAACTTTACAACCTATACATGGATTCTAAAATAAAATCACATAGCACAAATGCGGGATTAACCTAACCATGACTCTAGGTCTTTAGGGATTTTTAGGTATAGGAGATAACGTACCGCATGTTCTCGCCCCGGTGCATTCCCCCTACGTACGTAGGAAGCGATGTGTGGGGTGTTGCTCTTCGGGATTTCAGGGAAACCCTTAGAGTGTAACACGGGGAGAAGATGAGTCAAAGGCTTGGGTATGTAAGTGCATCCCACAAGTAGTAGTGGCCAGCTCTCAGAGGGTAATCCTAGTTTTAGAACCTACCAACGCTTTTGTGCTCCCCAGCCATAAGGCCCAAGAGTAGCCTGGATGCAATATGCCTAAAAAAAATGATAAAAATATGAAATAAATTAATTCCTCCTTTTTTACAAAAAACACTAAAATTCAACCCTTTCAAGTTTTACCCTCTTTTAAGTTTAAGTCCCCAGTGGAGTCGCCAATCTGTAGACCCCGAAAAAATCCGAAGGACCTTTTCGCGGCGCTACTCAAAAGAGGAGTTCTCTTTTTAGATTGGGAGCCGACTAGGATTGCTTATCCATAATTAAAGGTTTAACTTTTAAGGATGCGTGGTTAACAAGTTAATTTACCCCGAAACTCAATTTTCTTAAAAAAGACAAAAAGAGAAAGAAAAAGAAGAAAAAAGAAAGAAGGAACCCATTTGAGTTCAAAGAGAAAAACCCAAAAAAGAAAAATAAGCTAGGAACCCGTGCAGGTTCCAACAATAACAAGGGGAAGCAAAACACCCAGAACCGTGCAGGTCCAACAGGCCAAACAAGGGAGAAAAAGGCTAGGAACCCGTGCAGGTTCTGCCTGCCTCGAGGGAATACAAGGCGGGAAACCTGCAGGTTCTCTCACACGAGAAGGAGAAAAAAATGAAAAAAAAGTTTTCGGGGAAAAATAAATTGAAGGGTTAGAGTCGCCAGTTGAATTTAAGGATAAAACAACAAACCAATGAAAAATTAAGACTCCGGCCTACGAACCCAAAGACGGATTCGGGGGTAAGGTTACGGATTTGACAATAAAAATCATCAAACCCGCCTATTCAAACGAATAGACTCTACTAGAATTAAATTAAAGTGACAGATTTGAAAAGGGGGAGGAATTGAATAAATTTCATAGATTTATCATTAATATCATGCAAGAAACGAAAAACAAAGAAAGTACAAAGAAAGCTAATAAGATTACGTTACAATAATAAAAAAAAGCTACGCTAACCTTAAAATAAAGCACGCAATGGAGGGAGAAGAGAAGAGGAATATACTAGTGTCAATACTCCCAGTATATTCCGGTGTGTTTTTGTGGGTGATGAATGGTGGGTATTTATAAGGGGGGAATTAGGTTTAGGTTTAGGGTTTGGAGGCTAAGTTAAGCCGCGGCGCCGTGGGAATCAACAGGAAACCCAGACGGGTTCCTGGAAGGAAAACGGGCCTCGGGCCCAGGAACCCAGACGGGTTCCTGTGGGCGGAGCTGAACTCTGGCCCACTGAACCCAGACGGGTTCCTGTGGGCGGAGCTGAGCTCCGGCCCACTGAACCCAGACGGGTTCCTGTGGTGTTGGAGCTGAGCTCCGGCCCACTGAACCCAGACGGGTTCCTGTGGTGTTGGAGCTGAGCTCCGGCCCACTGAACCCAGGTTCCCGGCATTTGGGCTTTGTATATTTTTTTGGAGTTTTCGGTGGAAAGAGGCTTGCGTGCCATTTATCGGTTAGCCTATTTTCTAAAACTGACACTAAAAAAAGAAAATAAAATAGATACAAAATTCAGCGTCTACAACCCCTAACGTTTAAAACAGTTTAAGTTCATTTCAATTCATTTTGGGGAGAGGGATCAAATCAAACGTTTTACAAACCTTTAACCCTTAACTGTTTTCCTCAACCCATCCAATCCATATTTTAATGTGCGGGCGGGATACCAAATCTCTTAAAGTAACATCGCCTACCAAAGGCATCAAGAACATCGCCTACCAAAGGCATAAACATCGCCTACCAAAGGCATCAAGAACATCGCCTACCAAAGGCATAAACATCGCCTACCGAAGGCATCAAGAACATCGCCTACCAAAGGCATAAATAATATCGCCTACCAAAGGCATCAAAAATATCGCCTACCAAAGGCATCAAATACTATCCTATATCAGGGAAGGAAGCCCTGATCTCCTGGTCCATAACCCTGCAGGTTGTTACACCTGCACAACAGGTTATCCCCCGAAACCCGCTTAACGTTTCCACTTGAATTATTAGTATATTATTCAAACTCAGCTCACAACTCTCAAGTCAAACCATCCCAAGTTATCAAAACCATTAACAAAACTTCGAATAAAAGACCATCCAATTTCTCAACTCAAGTAAACCAAAATCACAATCGAATCAAAAAGATTATCAAAACAGATGGTCGTATTTCCACAAAAGTCCCCTTTCGGGATGCAATTCTCAAAATAGATTATTAAACATCAAACACATTTAAAGAGCATCCCGGTGGGGATTAGAGCATAGACAATTACCTGATATACTTCACAGCACAGCAAGAGAAGAACACACTTGAGCTCACTAACGTCTCGCACTAACTCGGGCCTAGAATAAAAGTAATTATCTAATCAAAACGCGTTCTAACGAAGTTAGAATTAACTAGCAACTACCTAACCCATCCCCTAGGAACACTTAGGTTCCTATCATTTATGAAAATACACTTAACACCTCAAGATAACACATAACAGGATCACACATTAATTTCACTCAACAATTCTTTATAAATAAAAGCAAACAGAGGACAGATTATAACATTCACATAAAACGGGTCACAACTCGACTTCCCGACATCCTATGGGTCTGGTTCTGGACTTTTCGGAAACCTCAGGATGTCTACTAAAACTTCTATGTTGATGACTAAGCCCAAATCAGTCCCAAAGGACTCTAAAAATACCCATCTTCCCAATTGGTCCAGATCTGACAGGTTCCGGTAAAAAGACTATAACTCGGGTTATACAAATCAAACGTTCAATCCGCAAAATTCCTATGGTTCCTAACATCTAATGGAACCTCCAGTCCAAAGGGTTTGATCAAAAGGTAAATATACTATCCGTGGTGACTCAATCTTTAGACACTAACGAAACTGTCCCGTTAACGGTTATTAACTAATTTGTTATTTCGGTTCTAACCTTTACCAAAAGGTCTTGGGGTTCTAACTTGGGCTTAAAACGATAATTAGGGTCAAAGGTATATAGTCCAACCCAACTAAGGTCCAACATCAAACTTTTTAACATTAAAACCAATTTATAAAACATGAAAATTCACTTTACTATTGTCACTAACCCTAAAGTCATGCATGAAATAATTATAACATTATCTTAACAAGAATTCTACATTATTCTAATTCAAAGTTCCAAGAATTAACAAGGATGATTATAACATGTGGGTTTCTTTAATCAAGATTCGGAAAAAGACTTAAAGAATATGTAAATAAACTATACAGTACATATAAACATTTAAACTTCTAATCAAGAATTCTAAACAAAACTAATTTCTTTTAAATAAGATTAAATCAAGAACCAAGAACCAATAAACAATAAACTCAACCTAACTTATTTAGTCAAGATTAAACATGAATTAAACAAGAATGAACCCTAAGAAAAAAAAAATAAAAGAACATATAATATTTAACTTAATGAAACAAGAGACCTAATTAATTTTCAAGAATCAAGATTTAACAAGAAACGTGAATTACTAACAAAATTGAACTTTTAATAGTTAAACAAATTTAATTCACTTAACAACTTAATCATGGATAACTTTTAAAAGAGATCAATATGTAAATTTCTTAACTACTATTCAAGAATTGAATCTAATTTAAACAACCTAATTCGTTAATCAAGAATTTAACCTAGATATTAAGCTTCCAATTTCGTGCATATAATAATAATATGGTGGTCTACAAAGATTCGTATAAAGAATATAAAGAAAATAAAGAATATTAAAGAACAACTTTTTAAACCTAATAACCAACTATTACAACCTAAACTAATTACACTTCCAACATAAAATTACACATAACAAATTATACATAATAAATAATTTACACATAATTACAACCAAGAATTATTTACAATTAATTTTCCTAATTACAAATCTAACAATACAATAATTATAAAAACAGAATAATAATTTTGAAAATAAAAACAGAAAAGAAAAAGAAAAAAAAGAAAAGGAAAAACAAAGAAAATATAACAGATTATGGTTAGGGTTAGGGTTAGGGTTTTACGTTAGGGTTATGGGCGAGGCGGTTACGCGGCGGCGTCGGCGGCGGGCGGCGATCGGGGTGGTGCGACGGCGGCGGCGGCGACAGCCAGAGGCGGCGGCGAGGCGGCAGTAGCGACGGTGGCTCAGGTGCAGTGGCGTCGGGCTCGGCTTCGACTAACAACCAACGTCAGGGGTCTTGCACTCCTCGTCTAGGTGTCCCGGCGGTGAAGGGTGGTTGCGGTGGTTGCGACTCCGGCGGTGGGCTGCGTCTGGTGGCCGGTGGTTTGCGTCGTTCGAGCAGAGGGAGGGAGAAAGAGAAAGCGAAACAGAGGGAGAGAGAGAGGAAGAGGAAGGAGAATATGGTTGCGGTGGTTTGTTGCGACGGTCGGTTTCCGGCGGCTGCGGCGGTGGGCGATGTCTGGTGGTGGTGGCCGTCGGTTTCAGAGAGAGGAAGAGAGAGATGGAGGGAGCTAGGGTTTGGTATTGAGAGGGATACTAGGGTTTTTAGGGTTTGAGAGGGGAGAAAGGGGTTTATATATTACCCATTTAATTAGGCCCAATTAACTAATCCTATTCCTAACCCAACCCATTAAGCTAAGAACAGAATTAAGGAATTACTAATAATAGTAATAATAATATTAATTTTAATAATCATATAATCACATAGCAAATAATATTCACGTAATTAATCACATAATAATATTAACCAGTGGAAATTACTATTCTACCCTTGTTATCCCCTCAACGGTCCTACGAGCTCAAGCGTTAGCCTAAATAAACACATTACGAACAACAGTAAATAACGAAGTCAAACCTATTTTATTAACGACGTCACGGTCAACATCGTTGGATTTTTCGAGGTTTTACAGTTTCTTCCGTAAAGCTTACCGAATTGATCCGTCTCATTTCGCCGTGAGGTAGATCAAGGTTATGCACTTCATTTCGCTGTGAAGTGCAAGACTCGTGTATGTCTGTGGGTTGACACTTAGTTTCTTCTTTTCGTAAAGCCTGAGTCGATCCACTTCATTTCGGCGAGGCGGTCTAGGAGGCATGCTTCATTTCATGCTTCATTTCGCCGAGGATGGCGATGATGAGGCCGTTGAAGCATGAGTGATCCACTTCATTTCGCCGTGAGGTGGATCGAGGTGACGTGCTTCATTTCTCCGTGAAGCATGCCAGGATGATGAGGTGATCCACTTCATTTCGCCGTGAGGTGGATCGAGGTGACGTGCTTCATTTCGCCGTGAAGCATGCCGTGATGATGAGTTGATCCACATCATTTCGCCGTGAGATGGATCAAGGTCACGCACTTCATTTCGCCGTGGAGTGCGGGACTTGTGTCTGTGTGCTGAAAAGGGTGTCATCGCATTGTGAGGGCGATGGCGGCGTGAAGATGAGTTCGTCTTTTTGTAACCGCCTGACGACCGACGTATTTTGTGCATTGTTCTGCAAAAAGAGAAGGAGGGCATCAGTTTATCTGAAACTCAGAGTGAGTAAGAAAATTTACCTGTCAGTCGTGCTTTAGCTCTCGGAAGTGGGCTTGAGTTTACCATAACTTCATGGGTATAGGCCTGCACTGGGCTTGAGTTGCGGCCCGTCAAACCCGTCTGGGTTTGGGCAAAATTTTTTTTTTTTTTTTTTTTTTTGCGAGCGGATGGAATGGAAGAAGGCCCAAACCCGTCTGGGTTGGGGGTCAGCTGCTGAGTAAGGGAGGCAGACCCAAACCCGTCTGGGTTGGACCGAGAGTTGGGCTCTTTTCCTTTTTTTTTTATGAGTCGAGTGAGCCGACAGACCAAACCGTGCAGGTTGGGCGAGAGACGTGAGGAGGCCCAAACCCATTGGTTAGAGAAGGCGCGGCGATATGAAATGAGTCTTTGCGAAACGGACCTAGGCGGGCGTTCTAGCTTTTAAGTGATTCGACCCCTTGCTTGGGCTCGTAGCCCCGGCTTAGTGGCGATTTGATTTAACTCTTGCTAAACGGGAATCACTTGATAGTCGCCGTAGTGACTTGCTTCCTTTTTGGATTCAAATAGCCCCGGCTTAGTGGAAACTTCGATTGAATTTTTCTAAGCGAGTCACTTGAACATTCTTGGCTTAATGCAGGCGGTACCGAAGTGTTGCACCTATCTGGCTCAGGTAGCGATACAGAGGTGGTAGACTCCTCTTACTACCAGTGGGACACTTACTTTGGCCCTGGTGGAAGCGGGGCCCATGGGGCTAATTGCGCGATGGTGGTGGCGATCTGAGGTCTGGCGTGATGAGGGCGAGAATGATGCACATGCAGGGTCTTTATGTAATGAACTTATGTAATGCTATGTATGACTCTTTATTATGCACTTAGGACAATGCAATGCAATGATGTAATAATGTTACTCATGTACACTTAATGCATGACGTACATTTTTTATTTATGCACTAGTGCGAACCACTGATGTGATGCTTATGCAATGATGGTGCTGCGTAATGCACTTTTTTTATTTTCGTGTACCCTTATGTATAATGTAACAATAATGTGCAATGCGATATGCAATCTACATGGTGTGATTACTCAAACGAAAAAAAACGAAAATTAAATGCTACAAGTAAGTTCGAGCTACAGTTTCGGGGCCGGCGAAGACATATAACTATCTTGTGGACCCGCATTACGACCCAAAATAGAGTTGAAGTGGCTCCGTGAGATAGCCCAATAAGCTGGCTCAAACCCGTTTGGGTTTCAGGCCCAAAATGATTCCCACTTCTAGGAGCTGGGCCTTTAGAACTCTACATAGGCTGGCCCAGGCCCGTCTGCGTTTCGCGCCGAGAAACCCTAACTTAGTGTGCAGTTTAAGGAAAGCTGTTTTTAGCGTACAGGGCAAGTAAGCCCGTCTGGGTTACGCCTTCTCCAAATCACAAGCACAAGCCAAACACCATCAAACCCGTTTGAGTTTCATTATCCCCATTATTTCCTTGCCCCGACGTGAATCAAATCGTCCTTTCGTCCCGATGGCGTTCGAGAAAAAGCTAGCCACTTGGATAAGCACTCTGTCCAAGGAGGAAAAGAGAGGGTTGGGGAGGTATAAGTTGACTTCTCTGCTAAGTTTGAGGCAAGTGAAATAGATTGGGATTTTCTACGTGCTGCTGAAACATTCTGGGATAAGGAATTTTCGATAGGAAGAACAAAATCAAAACAAAATCAATTCAACAAGCAAACACAAAGATTAATCTGGACAAAATCAAAACTTAGTTCGAAAGAGATAGGAAGAAATTTTCGAATCCCAAAGGAGAGAACAAGTACTTCAGAGGCATAAATCATGCAGTTCTAAGAATAATGCAAATGTGCGCGGTTAGTTATGGACGTAGGTCAGTCAAAAAGAACAAACCTCACATAGGAAAGAACAAACACTCAAACACTCAATTTTGAATATGTATGTGTGTTTTCTCATACTCAAACCAATAGAAACAAACTACCATAAGCTTGGTAAGAACCTCGCTCTCCACCACTGGTATGCAATGCACAAGTGACAATCAAAAAGACTTTTTCGGGTTGTAACGGGGCTTAAGTTAGGGTAAGGAGCGGTAAAATTTGGGAATGAGGAGTTAAGAGCCATGCTTGGATTGATTTTCAATGAATAAAACACTCTAAACTCTCCTTCTTGCTTAATGTATGCAAGGCATTTCACCTTTCACCCTGAAACATCTCAACTGAATACAACCAGGTCAAAGTTTTCTGAACTTTAAATTGAATCTCCCTAATCACCCTTTTATTTTTGAAACTCTTTTCCTTTTTTTTATTTTTTTTTACTTCTTTTTTTTATTTTTTTTTTGGTGGGTGATCGGGGAGAAGAATATCTATGGAATTATAACTTCGACTTTGATATAATATATGAACAACATAACCAAATACCAATCGCTCAAGATATGGGACTTTCAGATTCTCCCAAACTTCAAATTTTGTTCACAAACACACCAAACCAATTGTTCCTTCCAAAAAATGACAAACTCTCATCCAACCAAGCAAGGCAAAGGGATACTGGATATCAGAGGCCAAGGCTTGTATTGTCAGGGTTCAATCATGAAAAAAGGATAAACAAAGGCTAGGCGGGACAAAAAGAACGGTGAATATAATGTAAGGAAGGCTATTTAGCTATGTAGCTTATCAAAATAAAATCGAATGCCTTAATCACTTTGTCACAGCGTGCAATGCAAATGTGTAGTCTCAAGCAAGATGAAAAACAAGTTCTAGAGATGCAACTAATGGGTGAGTCACTCAGGGGATCATGGAATTGATAAAAGTGATCAATTCAAAATTTAGGCAATGTGGACTCACGGGATGGGGCTCAATCAACTAAACCTAGCCCAAAGATTTGCGGCACGCACATTTATACTTTCTAAGATAGTCAAAGCAGTCAGATACAACTTTCATAACTTGTCTCAAAATCAGAAGGTTTGAAGGAAAAGGTTTCAAAAACTTTTGAGATCTCATCCAGATTTTTCTAAGTGAAGCAAGTTAAACTGAAGGTAAGAAAGGTTTACAAATCATCATCGAAGGTGTTTCTGGTTTTAATCCTAGTCCTATCCTATATTTTTTTTGGTTATAAATTAATTCCTCTGCTGACTTGGCATCAACGCAAAGTATATTGATGCCTGTGGCGGTTTTCTTGTAAAGTCGGTCGTGAATGATACAGTATTGCGCTGCCATCATTCTTATCGCTCTTTGTCCTCTAGAGTCAGCCTCAACAAGGTGTACGGCCTCCGTTGGATGGAATTAGTCTCAACAGTTTTCTGAGGGGGGGCTAGGCGCGCTAGTGGCCCTCCTGTTGGAGCTTGATCCTTTCCAACCAGAATGTTGTGTGCTTTTCTCATTGTTAGCAGCTTCAATTTGAACACACAAGTCCTTCAAAGTTTCAAAGTCTTTGATAGATTGGAAGCCAAAATGCCGTGTGATGCGAGGATGAACGCTTTGCTTGAAAGTGCTTAGTTGCATCCTAAAGGGGATTGCCTCGTCGATCTCTGACAGCCTTGAGTGCCATCGTTCATAATAAAAGAGGAATGACTCATCATCTCTTTGCTTCATGGAAGTGAGGTCATCTACAGTGACCTCCTTTTGTTGGAGACGACTAAAATGGCTGATGAAGGCCTTGAACAACTCGTCTGCGTCAGTCTTGATGTGAGGGGGTAGATTTTGGTACCACACCTTGGCCTTACCTTCTAGAGTGGAAGGAAGGCGTGGTGTAAAGACCTTCATCTACTTTGTGAAGAGGGGCCACCTCGGGAACTCCTCTAGATGATGAGATGGGTTCTCGGATGGCTTGAACACGATGCGGTACTTCAACTTTGTCCCTTACCCTTGATACATGGTGTTTGGGGATGGCCAAACCCATGCAAGCGTCTGTAAAGGTTGGATCAATTTTCACCATCCTTCTGGTGAGCATGTTAACCTTCTCTTCAAGCTTCTTGACATAGGGGTCCTCCGAGGTTTTGGAGTTATTCTTTACGGATTTAGACTTGGCCTCACCAGATGAATTGGGTTTTGGGCCCCCATTTTTGGATTTAGGGTTACCCTTGTCAGCTCCGTCATCAACTTCAGTCTCAGACTCGGAGGCATTGTAGTCGTCTTCTTCCTCAGGCTCAATGCCCAGCTTCTTGTTGATCTGCTTAATGGCTTCCAGCACGCCATTCATGGTCTGTTGATTTTCGCTGAACTTCTTTTCTAGCTTCTCATTGGTTCTGTCCTCCTGGTCTGCCATGCAAATGGCAATTGATTCCTGTACCCGCTCATACAACCCATCAAGTTGCTTGTCACCAGAACTCTCCCCGAAAAGGTTGTTGGCGAGGGATCCTGACATGGTGGATTCACTGGATTCACTGGATCGGGCAGGCGGTCCGTAGTTGGGATTGTGGGTCACGGATGCGGGCTCGGAGATGGTCTGCTATCCTGCCTGCATGGAAACTGGTTTAGTGCTTGAAAGAACCTTTATGCCACCCGCCCAATGCATGCATGACTTAATGGACCTATATGAACCTAGGACATGGACATGACGCCTACATGCTGACATAAGGGTGACTCACCCACTTTTGTGGGAGTGCATGTCCTAACTCTATATGGACGTAGCATGATGACTGACAGGACTGATACTCATTGGGTCATTACTTGGATCGAGCCACGATGAATCATGTTTGAATTTTTATCGGGCTCAAGATCAAGGTACAAGATACAATGGGAATCTGACTCAAGGAGCGTCATAAAGGGCCGAATAGGATCAATAGTAAGTGGAATGGGCTGGTTGCAGTATCGAACAGTTTGGCCCGATGTGGAAGGAGAAGAAAAAAAAACATGCCCAAACCCGTCTGGGTTTGAACTGTAATTCCTCCCTTTCAAATGGGCATAGACAGGATTTCGCAGCGAGTCCAACTAGGCCAGGCACATTAAACCCCTCTGGGTTTGGGCCAGTCCGTCTCTCATCTTATCCTACGCGGGCTAGAATGACGTCCCACTCATGGTTGGGCTAGACATTTGGACTCAACTTTTACAGGATTAATTTACATGACATACAGATGCGGGATGAGCCTAACCATGGCTTTAGATTCAGGGTTTTTCTAGGTTTAGGGAGATGAATAGGGTACCACATGTTCTTGCCCCGGTGCATTTTCCCTATATGGAATTCATAGGAAAAAATGTTTGGGGTGTTGCTCTTTGGGTTTCAAGGAAACCTTTAGAGTGTAACACGGGTGAGAGGAGAGATCAAATGCTTGGCGATGTAAGTGCATCCCACAGGTAGTGACCTCCCGCTCTCAGGACTTATTCCTAGTTTTACAACCTAAACCAACGCTTTTGTGCTCCCCAGCCATAAAGGCCCAAGAGTAGCCTGGTATGCAATATGCCTAAAAATGATAAAAAGTGAAATAAATTAATTCCTCCCTTTTTTACAAAATTCACTAAAATTTAATCCTTTCAAGTTTTACCCTCTTTTTAAGTTTAAGTCCCCAGTGGAGTCGCCAATCTGTAGACCCCGAAAAATTGATAACCTTTTTCGCGACGCTACTTAAAAAAAATGATTGGGAATCGGCTAGGCTTGCTTAACCTTAAATAAGGTTGAACTTTTAAGAATACTTTTACTGACAGACTAATTTAATTTACGCGTCATAATCCCGAAATTCGTTTTTTTTTAAAAAAAGAAAAAATAAATAAAAAGGAAAAGGAAAATGAGCAAACCCCTCTGGGTTCATGAGTTGAACCGAACCGGGTTTTGCTACTGTCAGACCCAAGAACAAATACACAAAAGAAAAGAATGAAAAGGAGGTGGTAAACCCGTCTGGGTTCATGAATTGAACCAAACCGGGTTATCTCTTGCGCCATCCACAGATTAGACCGAAAAAACAGCGAAGCAGAAGGGAGTGAGGAAGGGGTTTCAGAACCCGTCCGAGTTCGTACCTTCATATCCTCGCTTAATTCCATCACTTTCCTCAAAAGAATAAGAGCGCACCACAGAAATAAAAAGAAAAATACCGAAGTATGAACATAGAGTCGCCAGTTGAATTTTTAGGAGAAAAACAACAAACCGTTTAAATACAAACTCCGGCCTGCGAATCCAGAGACGGATTCGGGGGTAAGGTTACGAATTTGACAATTAAAATCATCAAATCCGCCTATTCAAACGAATAGACTCTACTAGGATTAAATCAAAGCAAATAAATTGAAAAGGGAGGAATTTGATATAAATTTCACAAGTTTAACATTAATGTCATGCAAATTATGAATTGAAAACACAAGTAATACATGAATTCGTTAGATTGCATTACATGGTTTACATCAAAGTAATAATTATTCTAACCTTTGGTGAAGTAGCATGCAAAGGGAGAGAAGAGATAGAGAGAATATGCTAGTGTCAGTACTCTAGCATAATCTGCTGTCCTTGGAATGAGAGGGGTTAGGGTTTAATTTATAGTGGAATGAAGAGATTAGGGGTACGTTTAGGGTTGTAGTTTGTAGCCGCGGACTCGATAACTCAGCCGGGTTTGGGCTGAAAGATGGAATGAAAATTGGCCAAACCCAGACGGGTTTGGGCTGAAGGAGGAAATGACATTGGCCCAACCTGCACGTTTGGATTTGACCGTTGGGCGTTTGCTCGCTAGGGTTAGAAAAGTGATGGATCTGCATGCTACTAGATTACTCGGCTAGCTTATTTTTACAGATACTAAAATTAATACCGGTACAAAATCCGGTGTCTACATCTCCATGTATATCGAACATTGTCGGGACATTCCCAACAATCTCCCACTTGTCCCACAAGTGTTCGATTCCTTGAATTCCCTTGTCACTTACTGTCTTTAGTTCGGATAAGGTAAGCTAAATTCATCCTTATGTAAGGTCCGAAACGTTCCTCGATCTCCGAGTTTAGACTTTGAAAAAAAGATGATCAACTATTGATTCAACTGAGCTCGGCCAAGCATTTTCAGTCCAATCTCACCGAGTGGCCACCGAGACAACTATCCCTAATAGGGAGGACAATGCCATCTTGTTCAGACAAACATTCTCACATGATCCAACTGTAATCCAGACACCGTCTTTATAGCCTACTGTTACGAAAGGCGTTTGACGCGCTCCAAAGTCACAGCAGACCATGTAGTCTATGTATTGAACTCAGGATTTAGAAATTTTGAGTAGTGAGAGCTCCTATGACAATTCCCAACTTAAAGAGCTCTCACTGCGGGTCAGTTCGGTAGTTGTTCTCAACAGTACCCATGTGATTGATTTATGATGTCATCACATCACTATGATCACGAAACTTGATCATCACCTCAATCCTACATGCTAAATATGTTGATATTATCACTTTTCCTACGTGATAATACAATTAGGAACCAAGTCGACTATCGACCAAGACTAGCGTTATCAAGTTCACTAATGGGGTTTCAGAAATCGAACCTCATCCAATTTCCCATTTTGAATGCGCTAACCTTTTTGGACATTTACATAATTCTAAACCACAATTGATGTAAATTTTGGAATCTTATTCTCTATGATGAATCAACAAGGTCATAATTCATGAACAATTCATGCAAATTTGACTTGTTAATATTCCGGAATGTGTTTAATACATATTGCCCATGCATGACTATCATGCTATAACTACAACAGGGGTTTAGTACATAATACTTGCAATGAACCTCGTACATATACCATCTCACTAATGACCTTTCATATAGGAAGATATTTCCGGAACACATGTTTGGATTCATAGTGAGCTTCAGTTCCTTTGCTTGAATGATGGCTCCTATCAATAAGGCTTCATTTCTCTCGCAAGGCTAAAAACATCACCCAGTTCTAAAAACGAACTTCGCAATCCTAACAGTTTCTGCCACAACTTCTAAAGTCGTGTCATACTTGTCTTATTTGTAGAATTAACCGCATGTCATGTTAGGAACTTCTTCCAGTTCACCTCAATACCACTCAATACAGATCGTATAATTTTCTCTGACCTTTTAGATAATCATATTTCTCTGCATGAGTGTAGCATCAATGCAACTCTTCACAGTTAGCTTTTATCAACCACTTTAAACTTTAGGACACATCCTTAGTTTTGCTTATACATATACAATGTATATGTTATGTTGGACTTTGAACATCTCATGGCATACATTAATCTCACGCCTGAAGCCTGAGTTATATGTCTCATCCTTCTTAGAACTTCTGATTGTTTTTGAGACAATCAAATTCCGTAGGCCCACCAATATTTCACTTTGAAAATTATTTCCAAGTCAACCTCAGTAGAAGCAACATTGGAATATTCTTCTTAGTAGGCAGTATGTCAATCACATACGATATCAGAAAACGCATTGCTCCCACTGAACTTCTTGTAAACACAATATTATCTTTGGCACTTCCCAGTATGTCAAACCTTTTTGATATCCTGGTCAAGAAGGTCAATGATTCCAACTCCTAGAAGCTTCCTTAAGACCACAGATGGTTTCTTGAAGTTTACAAGTATTCCAACAAAAGACCACTCAGTTGTGTCAAGTACACACCTTTCTTCAAAATCTAATTTTGAAGTCAGTCTTGATGTCTATCTTAATGAACCCATGTTTTGCCTTAAAACCCTCATATGCCTGATGGCTCACACCTTCAGACAAATCAACCAAGTTCTAAACTTGGTTGAATACATGGAATCCATTTTAGACTTGGTTGCATGGAATCTTGATTTACTTAAAGCTTCTTTGATGTAGGTAGAGTCATTACTTTCTAAAAGTAACATCTCACGTTCATCCATAGAAGATCGATATCTTTGTGGTGTGAGTTGTTTACCTGACCTTGCTTGGAGTAATGTTCATGACACCCTCTCCTCAACGTTTTGAGAAACTTCAACTGCCTCAACCTTGTTCTTAATTTTCCGACAAATAGGAAACTTTGAACTAGGATCAAGTAGCGGAGTTTCATGTGATGATTATAGTTTTTTGTGTCTCTCGAACTTCGGTAAGTTCAAAATCTCTCCCACTCTTTCTTTTAGAGAATAACATATTCTCTAAGAAGAAAGTATTTTGAGACACAAACACTTTCCTCTACAACAGTTTGTAGAAGTGATACTCCTTTCTTTCAGAAGATGGTTCAAGAACCTCTCTTCTCCATATCATATATGGTGTCTTCTCTAAAGCTTCAGATAATCTTTATTCAGTAATTAGAGCTATGGTTAATTGCGTGTATCCCCAAAAGGTAATCGGCAATGTTGACTCAACCATCATTGATCACACAATATCTAATAAGGTGTGATTCCTGCTCTTAGATACGTCATTGAGATGTCGTATTCTTAGAGGAGAGAGTCATGAAACAATTCCATATTCTCTGGAATGGTCAATGAAATCTTTGGTTCAAATACTCGCCTCCTCAACCTAATTGAAGGGTTTTGATTTTCTTGCCAAGTTGGTTTTGTACTTCACTTTGAAACTCTTTGAACATTTTCAAAGGATTTGGACTTGTGGTGTATTAAGTAGATATACCCATATCTACTAAAAAATCGTCACTGAAAGTGATGAAATAGTACAGTAAACCTTCTTCTAGCACTAGTGCTCATAGGCCCACATACATCAGTATGTATGCATCCTAATAAGTCATTAGCTTGTTCACCAATTCCAATAAGAGGTGATTTTAGTCATCTTACCCATCAGGCATGCTATATAAACATTAAACTTTTCAAAGTTTAGGTTTTCCAAAATCCTGCACTATGCAGTTTCTGAATGCATTTCTGATTAATATGACTTAAGCTTATAGTGCCAGAATTATGTTTCAATTGAGTCATTTGTTCAAACTTTTGGCTCAACCATTAGCACCCTTTCGATCTTATCTAGGTGCTCTTCATTGTTTTGCCAAGATTACTTCATTTTGGAAATCTTTAAACTATTTTAACATTCCAGCTTCAGATGAATCTCACAGACATGAATCACCATGTGTTATTTTATTCATCTTTGAAGATTTGAAGTAATCCATCTCTTGTACTTGTGCTCAATTGGACTACATACATCCATATGCATGAGTGTTTGTTGGCAAGTTCACCCTTTCTTGTAAAAGGTACAGTCATGCTTTGCAGACATCACATGTTTCAAAGTCTTATCAAAAAGTCTATCACTGTGACGCTTCTGAATGCGCTCTGATTTGCATGACTTAATAGATAGTTACAAGTTTTATGTTTGAACATGAGTTATTCCTTTTAAACCTTTTGGTTTCGATGTGTTGGGTGTGTTTATCCGAGATCCTCTCTCTCTCTCTCTCTCTCTAATTGAAAGTAAGAAATACTTATAATGAGAACATAGAACCACCTATAAATTTCTCTCATAAGTCTTGTGGAAATGGATAAACAACCAACTCTTCATAAGGAACTACAACTAATTGTACGTTCCTATTTGTAGGCTGGCTCTCATCCTTCAAAGCACATCTACTTTGCTGTAGATTCTGCACATTTGCATAAATGCGAGTTTCACAGCTAGTATCTTATACTCAAAGTGGGTTTAATAAGGGTAGTGTGTATCATATACGCATTTTCCTAGAATTGAAATCACATCTCAAGTCTTTCTCATAGTTATTCACGCTCCCAGTGTCATATATGCATGATCTGGTTGTTAACCGGTTGCTGTCATTGGTTGGGTATGTACAACTGTTTGTCCTTACCTTTCCTTTGACTTCTTGTCTTTGATAGATTTCTTAAATCTTATTTTCCCTTTCACTAAAAGACTATCTTTGGTCGCCAATCTTTTAGCTAAAGGGGATCTGAGGTTTCTCATATTTTAAAATAGTCAAATTATTTCTAAACATGAGCGCCAACAATTGGCTCTTATATAGCTCAACCGAGACTATCTGGTTATTGGTTTCATATTTATCAACTCTAACTAGTTCGATGAACTTGGTTTTGAGTTGGTAATATTGAAATTCTTCCTCTAATCTTCAAACATTTTGAAGTTAAAATTGACATTACATGTATTCATTTGGCTTGATTGACCTCTCAATATTGATGCTAGCTCAATGTTATATCAAAGACATGTTTCTTTTAATTCGCCTCCAAGACAATCTTGTGATAGCGATGCCAATTAAGGAATTGGTGTAATTGTTTTTATCTTTCTCAAGGAGAAAACAATATTTTATTAGTGGTGGATGTTTGAGTGAAAAGACATAAATAATTCTACGAGACAAGTTGGTTCATTTTAGTTATTATTCATCAAAAGAAATTAAACTAATCTTAATTTCAAATCAAAACACTTTATTAACTCTCACTTAGTGTTTTATTTTAACCAAGACCCACAAGACCCATGGGCTCAAGTGGACTTTGGCCCAACAAAACTCGAGCTCATGTTACCTTTGGTGGATCATCTTATGATCGATCATTCAAAATGACTCTTGGCAAGAAATTTGTATCGAATACAATATTTCTCTTCCTCTGCTCTTGGCCCAAAACTATTTTGATAGCCAATTTGAATTGACCTAGCTCCCACCCTACTTATTAATGATGGACAAATAATTCGCTTTGGCTTTCTTTATTTATCCATCTAAGTGGTGTTTCGATAGGTTGAACAATAATTCATTTTGAGAGTAGGTTTTATTATCCTAAGCATGCAATTCTAGGTGAACTCTTTCGAAAAGCATAAAAGGAATAATAAAACATGCAATAACGAATTTATAGCATAAATAAAACCCCTAATATGGACACCTAGACTTAATCAAACTAATTTAACTAAGCCTTGATAGTCTTCAAGAAAATCTTCTTGGGTCTTGCAACTTCCTTGGATGGACTCCCACTCGAATCGACACCTCCATTGCTGTTGGGCTCCCACTCAACTTGTTGTCTCCAATTACAACAAATTTACAAAGTGTACCTCACAATTGAGGCCTTACATGAATTAAAATAAACTTAACTAAAATTTAAATTTAAAATTTAATTCAAAGACGGTATGCAGACCGTATTTCACCCAACCCGGTACGCAGACTGGTAAAACCGACTATCTATGGCCATACTAGAAGCACATGCAAACATGTAATATTGCAATAATTATATCAAATATAGCACATGCTTAAATAACAAATTATAAAGACATATATATAATTGCAATATAACACATAAGGAAATAAATACTAAATAAAATTTCCTAAAGGTTTGCATGATTAATAAAATAAATAAAATCCAAATTTTATCTTAGTTACCTAAACAGATTTAGGATTTTATACCTATACATACAAAATACTTGACTTTCCTAAAATCAAGGAGTCTAAAAGATACTATATCTTTCAAAGGTATTGTAAGTTTCTTAAACTTTACAAAATAATAGATTTTATGCCCATTATCTGATTTAGTAGTAATAGGATTTAATAATTAATTTCTAAAATTAATTACAAACCCTAATAATACACGAATTCACCAAAACTGCTGGCAACACGGTCCGTGTTGCTTCCCAGTTTCGGTTAATTTCGTGAATGAAAGTTGTATTTAAACATATTCAATTACTAATTATAGAGGTCTCTAACAAGACATATAATTACTATATTACTTTGGTTTAATCTCCATGTATATTGAACATTGTCGGGACATTCCCAACACTTCCTACCCCTGACACTTAAGGCACTTCCCGAAGATTCCTCACCAAAATTCTTCCTACGAAGACCTTCATTAAGCAATACAGACTTGACCTCATCAAATTTCATCTCGTCAGTATCCTTTGCACCACTAACAGCAGTTACAAGGGTTTCCAAGAGTCAGGCATGGAAGACAACAATACGCAAGCTTTGATATTCTCAGCAAAAGTCATCCTTACTAAAACAAGTTGTGATCAAATTTTAGTAACCTCATTAATATGATAAGCCACATCCCCACCCTCAGCCATCTTACAGTTGGTTAATTTGATGAACAAATTTACCTGATTTGTTGCGCTGGGCTTCTCATATATATCCTCTAGTGCCTTCAACAATTCCTTCGTTGTCTTTTTTCCATGACGTTAAACCTGACGTTCCGAGCCAATGACATCCTGATCAAGGACACTGTCTGTCGATCCAGCAGATCGTATTCAACCTGCTCCATTTTTTCTGGCTTCGTCTCCAATAGTGGAACATGCAACGACTTTGAGTACAACATATCCTCAATCTGCAACTTTCAGTAGGTGAAGTCAGATCCATCAAATTTCTCGATTTCATACTTATCTCATGCCATTGTTTGAAAGCAAGTTCTCTTTCACCAACCCTGCAGGCTCTGATACCAGTTGTTAGGATCGAAGAGTACTCAAACTACCACAAACAATGTAAGATAAGAGCGGAAAAGAAATAAGAAATTTCACACCGGAAGTTTAATGTGGAAAAAACCCAAAACGGGAAAAAAAACCACGGAATCGATGCACTAGTAATATGAGGATTACAATACAATGGTTGTGTTTCTCTCTGTCTCTGGCAACGAAAGGGAGCAGCGGGAACCGAGCGCTGGCAATGGGCAGCAATTCGCCCCTTCTGCACGAGGCGTTGCCAGCAGGTTCCCAGGCGCTGGTAGCGTCCCACTTGAGATTGTCGTTGCGGGTTTTCCCTAGGCATTGGCTTGATGCTATGAGCGTCTCTCCTTTCTTCTTGTTTTCCTTCTTCCTTCTTCCTTCTTCCTTCTCCTATTTGGTCTCCAGACCCAACAGTAAAGGGAGCACCCTCGATATTTTGATTTGCAAGTTGACAAAGATATAAACTTGTAAGGTATTTTCTAATAAAAAGTAAGGTTTCGTTCTTTTGTACGGTTGGTACGGTGTGGTAATGGTGCGGGGCGAGACAGTGAAATTTGAAAAAGTGTAGTGAGGTGTGGTGAGTTGTTGTGAGAGTTGTGGTATGTGAGGGGAGAGAAAGTGAAAACTGAAAAGTAGAGGAGAAAAATAAGGAGAGAGAAAAGTGAAGAGATATATTGGTAATGATTATTGTGTGATGTGGTGAAATGTAGTAGAAATTAAAAAGCGTAGTGCGGTGTGGTACCGCACTACAACCTACCGCATAAAAGAACGGAGCCTAATTCTATATTGTACTCCTTCCGTTCCATATTAATCGTCACTTTGTTGACTGTCATCGTCTCCCATGTAATTCTTTGGTTGATAATTTCTTATACTATATTTTGCTAATAATTTTATATTACGAACTAATGATAATAATTTTTTTATTACGAATCTAATGATAATAATTTTATATAACAAGTCATTGTTATATTGATAAATTTATGGTCAAATTTTTCAAAGTTTGAGTGTACAATTACCAAAGACGACGATTAAATATGAAATGGGGGTAGGGACTCTATACGATTTATAAATAATTAACGTTTAAAGTCTAGTCAAATAGACAAATATTACGAGCATAAAATTATGATAGACAAAATCTGAGGAGTGGCATTGTGAGCGCAGAATCATGTTGCAATCGTTGTTTGTTACATAGAGAATTGAGTGGGGTATTGGAGATTGGAAAAAGGAGGGGTGAATCTCCAAAAAGATTAGGCACAGAAAATAGCCACAAATTAAGTTCAAAAACCAAAATGATAGGGGAGGGGACAACTCCCAGAATTTCATGGACGATTGTGTTTTGGAGAGATGCCATCAAAAATCAAAATTTGTTATCAAATCATATCCAGAATTGCTTTGGGTGCCAAAACAATGCCATCCCCCCTTCTGTCGGCGCCGGTTTTCTCCTGTTCTTTCCCCAGTTTTCACGATTTTCTTGTCCATCACTAGTTTTTACCTATAAATAATTAAAATAAAAACTCATTTTTTCATTTTTTTATTTATCCAGGTCAATAATTTCTCATTAAAAAATTTCTCACTAAACTCTTTTCACGATCTTCTTATCTATTTATTGATAATATTTTTTTAATATAACTTAAAAGGATAATGATGGTAAATGTATAAAATAGACAATTGTGTAGATCGAACAATTACTGGTAAAAATCTTTAAGGTTAATTGACACAATAAGGCGTTGTTCCTTTATACGGCTGGCTGCGGTATAACACAGTGCGGTGTGGTGAAATTATGGTGAGTGTGATTGAATTGTGGTGGGTTGTGGTAAGTTGTGGTGGATTTTGTTTTTAATAATTGTAAATTGTGTTGATAAATGTGAAAAAATTGATTGTGGTGGATTGGTATGTTATGATGAGTTGTGACAAAGTACGGTGTATTATAGCACCGCAACCAGTCAGCCGCATAAAAGAATAGCGCCTAAATACAATGAGAAGTATGAGCAATAATCAAATTTAAATTTTAAAATTTATCGAACTATATCATTCATTACAAATTGTCCACTGCTATCAATTATGTAAAATCATCTTTAAAAAGCTTTGAGTATGTAAATTTTAAAGTCAATTTTTAAAAGAATTTTATTAATGCATATTAATAAAAGTGATGTTAAAATTTCTATTATTAAAAGTCAACTAAAAAATATAGTTATTTTAAAATGGAGGGGAAGATCATCAAGTATGGTGATCAATGCTCGTCCCAAGTGCAAATCTATTCTAGAATTAATTATACGTACATTTAGGGCCTGCAAATTTGGTAGGTAAGTTATGGTATGGTAAATGTTGTAATTTTGGTAACTTTTGATAATTTTTGGTAACTTTTGGTAACTTTTGGTAACCTTTGATAACTTTTGATAAGGGTAAATTCTTTGTATTTGATGGGAAAAAATGTTTTTTTAAATTTTTGTAAAGGGAAAAAATAAAACAAAATTATATTTAATAAAAAAGTAAAATTATATTTAAAAATTTCGGTAACTGCTGGTAATTTTCGATAATTTTCGGTAATTTTTGGGATCTATTTACCATACTCTATAATCTACCCCCAAATTTACAGGGCCTTAATGTTTTTTTTTTTCTTACCCATTCTTCTAGTTAACATGTGGAGTATTTTGCTTAATGATCCAAATTTGGGTAATTCATCGTCTTATTTTTATATAATGAACCACTTTGAACTTCCATTAGTTAAGATCGTAGACTTAAAAAAGTTTGCTTAAACATTACTATCGTTATATAAATAATGTACATTTATAACTTTGAGTTTTAGCATTACTTTGGTTATTTGGTAACCTAAAATAATGTTAAACTAATGAGAACTCATATCATGAAAGAAATTTAAAACAATTCGAGCCAAGTAGTGTTTGAACACAAAGGGGTAATCGATCGAGAAATGAAAATAGTAGGAGTTTTGGGGTAAGATACAGTTTAAGTGTTTTGCTCGATCTGTTATTAAAATCATATTATTATAGATTAAATTAAAATAAAGTGGTATGATTGAATTCTATAATTATAAATATTACATATGAATTGCATAAAATTATACTTTTATTAATTATTTTTTATATTGCAAAAACACTTAAAATATGCATAACAGATGAGGTCGATCTGATTATGGTATCAATTGTGTTCATTGGTGTAGCCAATGCATCCAAACCTTCTTATAATTAAAAATTAATACTTATTAAAGTTAGTGCAAAAAATCGATCTAGGACCATGATAACCATCTTGACTCAAGATGGTTCTTAACCATCTTGACTCAAGATGGTTCTTAACCATCTTAAATTGGTCATATTTCACATTTTCGTAACTTTTATTAATAGTTTCTTTAATAATTATATATATTTATCAATTATAATAATATAATACTTATTAGCTAGGTCAAAAAATATAATAATAGCCTAATTTTATCAATCATAGTAGAAAATGCACATTTTATACATAGTTTTATATTTATGAAATAAATATAAACAAATAATTATTTTTAAATTGTTTATAAGTTGTAGTAACCCTGAAAATAATGAAACATACATTTAGAATGATTTAAATACACTTACATTTAACTTTATAGGTGATTTAGAAAAAATGCAAGATGGTTAAGAACCATCTTGCGTCAAGATGATTATCATTTTCGATCTATAAAATACTAATTTTAGCAAAAGGTAAAACAATTAAGGAGTGTATTGGGACAAGACACGTATCACCACCCATTCAGAAATTTGTGGATGGTTGATAAAACAATTACTTTCACAATGCATATATCAGGTAATTTGGAGAGATTTAAAAACAAAATAACCTTTTAATCAGAAATTACTATATTAAAGAGGTTGAGGCCCTATTCTTTTATCAGGTTAAACCTAACTATCTTAACTTAACCTAACTTATACTAATTTATCCTAACTTAACACAATTTCTCAAAAAACATCCTAACTTATCCTAACTTGAAAATAATTCATCTAAAGTACACGGCAAATTTCTTGATGCATGACTAGGTTTAATTTTTTTAGTGGTTGATATGATGCATGATTAATTAAGTGAAACTAAAGCAGTATTCTACCCTAATCTCGTGGGCATATTTGTGTCCATACGTGTATGCATGCATGCAGGCCTTAATTAATCAATAATCTGATGATGTAAACAATACGTACGTGCCATCAAATTGTGGCTTAGAGATGAGGAGATCTAGTTCAATTCCCTGCTCATTGATTGGATCGATTGACATGAATTTTCAAGGATCGATAATTAATTAGAAATTGACAAGTCTCAGTTTCTAATGTTGTCCTTGTTTAATTGGATAATATTATGTTAATTTTATGGTAATTAACGTCCATTGTTATGTCTATTCGCTACTTAATTAAGATCATCATCAAGGGGCCACTCATGGCTTTTCATACTCTATCAGAGTCATCCAAAGATGAGGATGACAATTTGCTTTTGGTAGATCCATAAAAGGTGGTGAATTTATTGGGCTTGAATAAGTTGGGTATGGTCATAGATATAATTTGTCCGAATTTTAATATGTATCGAAAATCTGTACATAATATTTCTTTTATCTTTAATATTGTATATATTTAACTTTGATTCGAGTTTCAACATGTTTAGATTGTCGGCCTTGTTCTGTCCTGATCGAAAAGCGAAGTAAGAAACGCCGTTTTTTCTTTAAAATTTGACATTAGGTAATATGTTGATCCATATTTTGTCCTGATCCGAAATTTTGTAAACCTTGTCCATAATGAATGGATAGACTCGTATATCGAGTGTTTTTTCTAAATAATGGTAATACGAGTTTTGATACAGGATATTTTTTAAGTGTCTTTGTTTCGTCTAATTAGTATGGGTTGGTTATGATTAATTATCAATTACGACTTTACCAGTGTCCTATGTTTGTTAGCTATGACCATGGATACAAATGGCTCCACAATCCCATCAACATCATTCATTAGGTGTATTTTATGGCCCTGTTATTTGGAAATGTTACACTAACTTATCCAATCCAATTCAAACATATCCAAATATTACACAATTTCGCAAAAAAAATCTTTTTTAAAAACACAATTCCCCCAAAAAATATCATAATTTATTCACATCTATCCAAATAAATCCAAACCTATTCATCCAAAATTGATTTTAACCAATGCAAAGAAAAATTATGGATAAAAATATAATTGTAAATAGTTTCATATATGGTAGGTATTATACTCATATTATTCAATTTTATAAATTTTTAATATGCAATAGTATAATTTTTATATTAAAATAAAACATTTAATAAGTGTCTTGTCTAATTACTTCAAGAATGTTGTCACTTTTGTTTTCTGAATTTTCAAGCAAGTGTGCAACATTTTACTTATTAAAAAGAAAGACCATGAATTAATTTTATATATCATGCCATCATCACTCATTTACTTCCTGCAATATTTTTTTATGACATTTTACCTTGGCATAAGCTTATGAAAACAGAAATACATTCAATAAGTGTATTTATAGACATGTATATTCTTGATCCGTTCCGATAATTCGATTTGAATCTTTTCAAAAATAATTAGTTTTAAACACTACTTTATCAATCTATACACAAGAATTTAGACCTGATAGAACTTGGCACAACTTGAAAGTCAACTAGAGCCTGCCCGAAGGATTTTTAACACGATTTCCAAACTTAAAACTTAAATAAACCCGAAATAGATCCGAACAAAACCCGACCGGAAAGTGGAAACTGTTGAATTGACAAGTCTATGTATTCCCCTTGTTCAGTTATCTAGAGTGTGTCCAAATATCTGGGCCTGTTGACCGAAGACATTGCAAGTGCGAATCGTGCGGTTTAGTAAATTGAAATGGGCCCAGGCCCAATAGAGATTGCGACTTATCTGTAAATGGACGGGGGTGGGACCACTGCTTGAGGAACGTACACGTGGAGGATAATGATTAAGGAAGACGACAAACTCTGACGAAAGTTTGTGTGAGACACGTGACGTTATTCGATTGGAACTAGTGTTATGATCAGTTGATCACAATTAAGGATCAGAGAGCTTCAATATGATTTGCTACTAAAGATCCAGGCAATTAAATTAACTGTCTGCTTTAATTACCACTTTGATTGCCTTTTGCGATTACTAAATTGTACTTCCGCTCCCATTTTTTTAATTAATCGCGTTGGAACTTATGGGAGAATGTTAATGTTCCACTAAAGTCATGTTCTTTTATGCGATTAATATGATGCGATATGTTAAAATTTATAAAATGTACGATAAGATATAAAATGGTGTGGTAAAATTTGTGGAAAGTGCAATTGATATCGTAAATAATAAGAGAAAATGTGAAGAGTAGAGAGGAAAAATGAGGAGAATGAAAAGTGATGCGATATATTGGTAATGATTGTGATAAAGTATGATATGATGCGGTAAAGTGTGAAAGAATATTACAACCATCCTCCAACATCTGTCCACTGTGTGATTTGGAGCCTGAGAGTGACAATCATCTTTTTCTCTTCTGCCCATTTTCTCAGTTCATATGGTCTGAAATAATGCAGTGTTTGGGTCAACTGGTGCAACAGCAACAATCATTAAGAGATCTGTTTGAAAGATGGGTGCAAGTCAAATTTCACAACAAGATGAGAACATCCTTCTGGCTTATTTCTTTTTTTGCTGTGATTTGGTCAATATGGAGTCATTGAAATGTTGTGATTTTTGATCAAATGGAAAGAAGCAAGGAACTGGTGCTGCATAATGTCAAATGGAGGGTTTGCCTTTGGTCCACTGAATGGAAAGAATCACACGACTACTCAATTGATAAGCTAGCTATGCATTTCAATCAAATTCCTTTCATCTTTCATTGAGGTCCTCCTGTCTTGCTTGGGTGCTTCTGACATGTTGATGCATTAGTCCTCCTAGTCTGTCTCAACTGAGTGTATGTGGTGTCAATGTTGTATCTTAGTGCATTGACTTCTTTTTGCCGTCTGTTGAACATTTTGAGCTTATTGCTCTTTTATGTGCTCGTTGGCACTTTCCTTGGTTGAATAAAAGAGCTCTCATGGCTGCAACTTATTAAAAAAAAAGTGTGAAAGGATTCAGTAATATAATAAGTTCTAGTATCACACCACACCGCACTGTACAAAAGAACAAAGCCTAAAAAATATAGCAGGTGTGTTTATTGGGATGAAAACCCATTTTCTGGAAATTAATTTTTCCATTTTTCAGTGTTTGACATTTGGATAATGAAGAAAACCAATTTATGGGAATTGAAATGGTTTTCCTACTTACTGTGTAAAAGATGTTATTGGCATAACCTCGAGAAATTTGATTCTTCCTGTCCAATATTCCATCCTTCCTCCCCGCCTTAATTCGTCAGTCACAATTCCTAGCTCATTCCTTTTTCTTAATCATTCTTCCCGTCTCTCTTCCCCTATATATCTCTCTCTTACTCGCTCTTTCCCAGCTGAAATCTAGGATTTGAGTTCGGCGGTGATGCATCGCTTGAGATGTTTCCGTCGATAGGGATAACTTGAATATTGTAATTTGGTGCCGATGCTGTTGGTTGAGATGCGTTGCTCGATTGGGTATTCCATTCCAAAGGCAAAGGATGGCGAATTCATTAAGGTTTTGCCATCTAGGCAATGGTTATGGGTGGAATTAACCGTCGAAAGCGGCAAGAACTGGTGTCCGTTAATGATTTGAAAACACCGCTGCCACCAGCGCCGCTTGTTCGCTGTCAGAATGGGTAGTCTAAATCACCTATCGTGGTCGCTGATCTAATGGGTATTGACAACCCGAAATCCACCTAACAAACTGCTTCCTCCTTCTGAAAGTATGATGTTTGTGAAGGTGTAAAACCGAAAATTACTATGATTTGTCAAAATCAGTTTCCATTTTCCTGTGCATTAAATAGGTGAAAATTTTAATTGAAAATTAATTTTCTAGTAAAATTATTTTATTAGGAAAACAATTTTCCCAAGAAAACAGTTTTCACCTACACAAAACATACCCATAGTTACGTAGAAAATTATAAAAAGACTAAATTGTTAAATAATTAATGAACATACACATTAGTGAAAGAGATAAAAAATAATGAAGGAGGGCAATTGGAAAATGACAAGTATTATAGAAGCAAAAAAGTTAATTAAAGAGACTAGTAATATGAAACGGAGGAAGTATGTGCTTTCAACTTTTTTTTATTTATTTTCTATGTGTATAAATTCATATCATCATTATACTTTAAGATGTCTTTTTAGGATATGTTTAAATAAATATTGTTAAGAATAAGTTATATATAAAAACTACAACCAATTTCTAGTGTACTCCCCTTACGTAAGATTTATGAAATATGGATATATGTAACCTGCCCCCCCCCCCCCAACTCACAAGGCGATTGTTCTAGAGAGAGGTGGTCTCCCTTCTCTCTAGAAGCGGCGACACAGACTCTTAGAACCCTACCTTTTCGCTCTCGTTTTCTCGCCTAAATGGAGGACTAATCCTCATTTCTCTTGTTTCAGTCGCTGTTGTTAGTTGATAATCGAGTCAATTCCAAGCCCTAAACATGATTTTCGTAAAAATCTTCCAACCAGATTAGGTTCTCTGAACGGGATTGGAGTTCTAGGTTCTCTAGGGGTCGATTTAGGGGTTTTGATGAAAACGTCTGCAATAGATCAAATTGATTTGTTTGAGCGTTGGTTTCATGATGAAAGCCTGCCGAGATGGAGTGGTTCAGAAGCTGAAAGAGAGATTTTGCTGGATTTCGTTGCTAATCAGAGCATCACAGTGCGCCTGAACGAGTGCTACAGGATCGATTCAGAATTGCTCAGAAGTCAAAGTCCAAAAAGAGGGGATACTATTTACTTCTTCTGTATCTCCCTGACTCAGATTCGCAGGTACTCTTGGAGATTCACCTCGTCGACACAGGGGAGGTGGCACCACGAGCTTCCTTCGCGTGTTTCCCAGGTGTGTTCTTTCCTGTTTCTTTATATTCTTCCTTGTCTTCTTCCTTTTGCTGGTTATGGATGGTGTCTGTGTTGCTATTATGAGTCTTCTAGTACAACTTATGTGAATTCTTGTCCTCTGCTTGATGCTTTTGTGTGGTTTACTTCCAATTCGGATTTGGGGGTTGAACTGACAACTGTTCATAGTTGGATTTCAACCAACCTAGTTGGGAGCCCCCTATTTATAGAGATGCGGAGGGGATTCTATTCGTATCATCCTTTCCCCTGTTGTGTTTGCTCTGAATGCTTGTTCTATTCTAATGTCTGAAAATTCCACCACTTCCCCTTTCTCTGAACCCCTCGCTGACGATGGTGCTTCTGACTTCAAAAATCAAAATACCGATCTTTGTCATTCTCCCCAACCTCGAAGTGCTCATGTTGGAGGTGGAAGCGGAGATCATAATGCACTCAATTCGATTGAGAAACCCCATTGTTCATACGCCCAGGCTACAAAGTTCGGTCTGGGATGTAGTCATCTTTTGTCGGGTGCCATTTCTCCGCAGGGAGTTAGTCATGCGGACCCGTCGTCTGTTCGTAACCCGACGCCACCTCTAGGGTCTTCCCCTGATAATCTAATTGAGCTTGACAACTACCCTACTGACTCCCAACCCCATTCACCTAGAGTGAATCAACACACAGGGGAGCTCAAAGCTCTTGCTCTTCTCATAAAACCTTGGGGGGAATTTCTACCTCTGAATTATTTAAGCAATCGGGCTAGATCCGAATTGAACTTTGTCCGTGGGGATATGTCGTTTGTAGCTATGGGCAATGGCTGGGTTATAATGTATTTTACCAATTCTGAGGATAGAGACCCCGTCTGGATGGGGAAACCGTACACTCTCGGGGGGCTTAATATAGTTATGCTGGAGTTCGTTCCCTTTTTTGATCCGTTTGCTACTGAGATAACTCATGTTGATCAATGGGTTCGTATTCCCAGACTTCCCTGGGAATTCTGGGACTTCGATATCCTGGTTCACCTCCTTAAACCAGTGGGTCGAGTGATTAAAGTGGACCAAAACACCTTACTCCGTCTTAAAGGCAAGTTTGCTAGAGTCTGTATCAATATTGATGTCACAAAACCTCTTCCAGGATCTTTAGTAGTGTCTGCTGGGGGTCAATCCAAAATTATCCCTCTTATCTATGAAAATCTTCATGAAGTGTGTGCCTTCTGTGGGGCAGATGACCACAAGATCGAGGGTTGCCCGAATGTGCCTGAACACTCTAAGGTTGAAATTGTGGTTGAGAGGTTCAATTGACCCCCTGCTGCGTGGGGTGAACAACAAAAAACCACTTATTCCATGTCTATCTCGGAGAACTGGATTAGAGTCTCTCCGAGGAAGAGGCCGAGACAAATGCACATTAATCGCAACCGACCTACTACGGCTAATCTGAGGCCTGTGGGGATTCCCCCCTCGGCCAAAGGAAAAGAAGTTATCACTGACCATACCAAGAATCCTCCTTTTCCTGATTCTAAGGAACAATTCTCTCCAATTCACTCTGAAAACCCGAAAACTGGGTCATCTGATCTGAATGTTGTCCCTGTTCGGAGTGACATTATCCTGGCCCATAGGGATCAGATGATCCCCAAGGGTTCAGTAACCCCTGATGATGCTATTGATCCTCTTGGGGACGACTATGGGCAGCCTATGGAGGATAGTAGCCAACCAGTTGAAAACAATGAAGATTATGCTGATGCCTTTCTGCCTTTCTGGATCTTCCTAAGATCCAAGATATTGAAATGTCGTCCGACTCCGCTAAACGCAAGAGGGAGGAGGATGGTGCAGGCTCAGCCTAATCCATCCTCTTCAGTAAATACTATGATGTTCTGTAATGTGTTTGGTTATGTGTGTCAATAAATCTAGCTGTGTGTGCCATTTGACCTTCTTGGGGTTTAATGGCGGCACTATTAATTTGTGGCAGGGTTCACCCACCCTTTCTGCTAGTTACCAAATACTCAAAAGGGGTAGTGTGTTGTCCTATGGTCTGTGTTGTGAACTAGTTTGGCTTAGTGTGTTCGTAGCTTGTATGCTGTGGTGCTGGGGGTTCACCCCATGCTTTTGTATCGATAGCAATTCCCTTTGTACTATTATGTTTCTGATGGAGATTAATAGTAAAACAAGCTGGCTAAAATGGATCCTTCTACTGCGAATATTTTCTTACAGGTTTCTTAAATGGTTAATTATGGATAGCCTACCCTATTCTCCTTACTGGTGGGAAATTTTGGGTCTTGTTTTGTCTAAGGAGCCTCTTCTTATACCAATCTTGCATTGCCACCCCATAGGTTTGAGTTGGTGGTTATACCATCCTCTAACGGGTTGGAGGCTGCAAGCGAGGTCGAGGATTGGGCCATTGCAAAAAATGTGTATGAATAGACCCAGTGGTATTGGAAAAAATTTCAAAACTGTCAATGATGTGAGACTCCCTTTTCAAAAAAGGAAGATCCCTGAGACAATTGACGGACTCATCCTGGATTCTACATATCTTGTGGTGGCTGGAAGTTGTCCGGTTTTTAGAAAGCCCTTTAATAGAACATCTTGCTTATGGATTCTGTTTAGCTTTTTAATAAGCAACTTCTCTGTCATGATGTACTATGGACGAACTACGACATACGTTCTTATATGGATTACACTTTTATGCTTGTGCGTGCCCTGGTTTACAGATACTCCACATTGGACAGTCTTTTTGGAGAGTCATGAACCAATTGTGTTCATTCAGGATCTCGCCTCGGAGCGTCGCTGGGACAACTTTCAGTCAACATCTTTGCACATGTATTTGCGTTGGAGAGTTGTAAATTTTGATGTGTATATTTGTTGTCAAATCATGTTGCATTTTAAATATTATTTTGGTGAGTGTGGTGATACGATGGTGTATGCCACCAAGGCCTTTTTCAGACAATCCATGGTTATCCATGGCAAGACTCCACTCTGGTGGATGACAGTGACAGTTAGATGGATATTGTGTTGGTTGATAAAAGGTCCTCATACCCAATGGGTACTGCGGATCTGCGGGATACAAAGGTCAACTTTTGTCTACCAGCAGTATACGGGCTGGTTTCTATTTCCGTTAGTTAAATGAAAATTATAGCATGGAATGTGTGTGGTGCGAAGAGACCGCAAATTATAGCTGAATTAAAAGCTCTTAAAAGAAATAAAAAACCGGACATTTTGTTTCTCATTGAAACTATGACAAATTTAGCCAACTCCGAAACTATTATACGACAACTGGGGTTTCAAAATGCGGAAATTGCCAATCCCATAAATCACTCTGGTGGAATTTGGGCCCTTTGGGACAATACTAGTCAACTTCGAATAGCGCCGCTTAGTAAAGATAACAGAGCTATTCACTTATTAGTCCATGACGCGGATAAACAACAAAATAGCATCATATCAGGAGTTTATGGTCCTACTCAAAATAGCGACAAAGAGGCCTTCTGGAGCAACCTAATGAGGCTACACAACATTTTTAATCTTCCCTGGTGTATTCTAGGTGATTTTAATGAACTAGAATCAAGGACGGAGAAAAGGGGCGGAAATTCAGTTGCTGTATCTAGAACGGTAAGACTTACACGATTCCTAACACATATAAATGGGGAATCCGCCGTTGTGCGAGGACGTAAATTTTCCTGGAAAAAAAGAAGGCATGGACATTGGGTCTATGAACGGCTAGATAGAGCAATTTTTCGTCAGGATTTTTTAGCTCGATACCCGGAAGCGGTTTCTTGGCATGGCTCCTTCACTTTTTCAGATCACTGTGCGGTGATTTTGGATACTACTCGAGTGCCATCAAACCAAAAGAACGTACCCTTCCGTTATCAGCGATTCTGGAGTCAGTATGACCAAATGAAACAGATTACCAAAAAGCTTTGGAGTCAACCACAACAAGGTACTCGTCTTTTTCGAGTTACCCAGAAATTGAAACTTGTAAAAAGTGGGTTGAGAGAATGGGCTAAGAAACAGTTTGGAAATTTTAAATCCAAATTGGAAGAGAACTTAGATAAAATTGGCTACATTGAAGACAAATTACTCGAAAATCCACACAGCGTCAGGTTAAATTCTTGGCTAGATCGCATGATTAAACAACGGGAAAAAATGCTTTTATTTCAACTGAAATATTGGGGTAAGTTAGCTAGAAAAGATTGGCTGGTAAAAGGAGATAGGAACTCTTCATATTTCCAAAGATTAGCCAAAGCAAAACAAAAACATCGGGAAATTATCAGAGTAAAGACAGAAACCGATGAATGGCTCGAAAATGAAGAAGAAATTGGGGAGAAATTTGTGGAGGACTATAGAGTCCGCTTCGCATCTCAGGGGACTACAGAGTACATTGATTCGTTATTAGGTATTCAAAAAGTTATAACAAATATAGATAATGAACTCCTTTTGGCAATTCCGTCTAAGGACGAAATCAAACAGGCGGTTTTTGATATTAATCCTGGAAAGACTCCGGGGCCAGATGGGTTTGGAGCTGGATTCTTCCAAGACTCCTAGCAACTCATTGAAAGTGACATTATTTTAGCGATCCAAGATTTTTTTGTTAAAGGACGTTTACTCAAAGAAATCAATCATACCTTCATAACTCTTATCCCGAAAATAAACAATCCAACTCAGACTAGCCATTATCGCCCTATCAGTTTATGCAATACTATGTATAAAATTATTGCCAAAGTTATGGTCAATCGGTTAAGACCTCTACTTGAAAAAGTCGTTTCACCGTTTCAAAGTGCCTTCATTCCTGGTAGGTCTATTCATGACACTATCCTTATAACCCATGAAATTATGCATAAGTTCAAAACCTCTAAAGCAAAAAAAAAGGATGGGTTCCGATCAAGTTAGACATGGAAAAAGCTTATGATCGCATTGAATGGTCATTCTTGAGGGATGCTTTGAGCAAGTTGGGCTTCAGTCCTAAATGGGTCAGTTTAGTTGACCAATGTGTTAACACTGTCTCTTACTCACTTTTGATAAATGGCTCCCCAAAAGGTTTTATAAAACCTTCGAGAGGGCTACGGCAAGGCGACCCCCTTTCACCTTATCTATTCTTGATTTGTATGAATGTTTTTGGATCTATGCTTGATCTTTCAGCTGCTGAAGAAAAGTCTGGACTGGGAATTCAACTAGCACCTCACTCGTTGAAGATTCCCGGATTATTCTTTGCTGATGACTGTTTATTGTTCTGCAAGGCCTCTCAACAAGCTGCCTCTAGATTAAAAGAACTCACCTTAAAGTTCTGTAATATGTCAGGGCAATTAATTAATTTCCATAAGTCTAAGTTAATATTTTCCAAAAATACAACACGACAGGCTAAAGATATGATCCAAGGGATTTTTAACATCCCGGTTTCTGCTTCATTAGGAAACTATCTAGGGTGTAAGATTAAGCAAGGTAGACAAGTCCTCAGAGACTTTGATGATATTATAGGGAAAGCCACGGATAGGATGACCTCTTGGAAAGTGAATGCGCTTTCTAAAGCTAGCAGAGTGGTTCTCATACAATCCAATCTAGAATCCCTCCCGGCACATACGATGCAATGTTTCAGGCTTCCCAAAGAGGCTTGTCTTGGCCTTGACCGAATCAATAGGAATTTCTTTTGGAAGAAAAACAATGAAACCAGTGGGATGGCTATGGTTGCTTGGGACACTATTTGCCTCCCAAAGGAATTTGGTGGGCTGGGCCTTAAAAGAACAGAGGCCGTTAATTTGGCCTTTCAATGTAAATTCGCTTGGAAAATTTTAAATGGAGATTCCCTCTGGGAAAATCTGATGCGTAAAAAATACCTTCGGTCAAATGACCTATTTTCTTATAAAAGCAAAAACTCGGATTCTCCGGTTTGGCGAAATCTCCTAAAAATTCGGGATGTTTTACGTCAGGGTATAAGATGGAGACTAGGGGATGGAAAATCTATCAAATTCTGGACGGACAATTGGATTACTGATAAACCGATTCAAGACTTATGTGGGAACAACGAAGTTGTTGACGAAGAACTCACTGTAGATAATTTTATTACTCATGATAAAACTTGGGATGTAGACAAATTAAGCAATCTTATTCAGGACCCTGTTATTATTAAAAAAAATCCTAGGCATACCTATTACATTGGCAAACATGAATGATGAAGTTTGTTGGGGCCTCACTGGTGACGGTTCCTTTTCCACGAAGTCAGCTACGAGGATCATCCAAGAGTGTTTAGAGCATTCAGAAAAATGGGAGTTCAGATGGATATGGAGAATTGATATCCCCCCAAAACTTGGCATCTTCCTTTGGCTTATGATTCACAAGGCCCTGCCAACGCGTGGCAACCTGCTACGAAGAGGTATGAATTTGGATCCAACCTGCCCTCTTTGTTTAGAGGATATTGAGAGTGATAGTCACCTCTTTTGGGAGTGCACTACGACCCGACGAGTATGGGCTTTAGCAAGTTAGCATGGCTGGATTTTAGACCCTGTTACTATTCAGGGTACTAATTCCATAAAACAGTTCCTGAGTTCTAACAAGTCTGGGGTTCACGACAAAGAATTAATCAGGGGCATTTTTCTCTTATGGTCGATTTGGAAAAACATGAATGAGGCTGTTTTTCGAAATAAAATTTTTCGACCCTTGCAGTGTCTCATTCAAGCCAAAAGTAGGGCGGCAGAATGGCAAATCAGGAATAATAATGAGGTAGATAATCATGGTAGCAGCATAAGGGGTGGGTATCCTAACACCGTTTCCCTAGTTCGGTGGTATACCCCCCCTAAGGGAGTCGTCAAACTAAACTTCGACGGCTCCCTCATCAACAACTCGGCGGCAGGTGGTTTCATCTTGCGAGACTGGAGAGGCGCGGTTCTTGGTGGAGGAGCGAAGTACTATGGTGACGCTCCTATTCTAGTGGCGGAGGCGAGGGCTATGAGAGATGGGTTGGTTGCTGCGTCATCGACAGGCGTCCAACACATTCATATAGAAGGAGATAATATGGTGGTCATTCAGGCGCTAAAGGGTAATTATTCTATTCCATGGCAGATTAGAGGTCTCATCTAGGATGCTCAAATAATTCTTCAGCGATTCCAAGAAGTTAAAATTTCACATATCTTCCGCGAAGCTAACGCGGTCGCTGACTGGCTAGCTCATCAAGGTCACGACAGAGGGGTTGGTGAGAATTCAAGAATCCTAAATAACCCCAACCTCTGTTCTTAGTTAAACTAGATAGGGAGGGACGATTTCTTGTGAGAAGACGTCGTTAACCTACCGTTCTCTCGCTTGCCTTTGTAAAAAAAATGTAACCTGCCCCCCTCCCCCTTCCGTTCCCCTCGCCTCATACATGGGTGTATATAAATAGTGACTCTGACTAAACTTTAAAAAAAAAAAAAAGCTTATGAAAATCGAAATTAAAACCAATTCAAAAATCAGTTAAAAAACTGCTTGGGCCGGATACTAGGAGGACAAGAGAGATACATGAATGATAGAATAATGTAATTAACACAAACATCAAACGAGACTCAATGGCCTAGTTAGTCCCATACAAAGCTCCTAAACACACGAAAAAACCTCCACTCTAGAAAATGCGACCATCCAAATACATATCACAATTTGCACTATATTAATCCAATAACACACTTACATGAAATGAATCTAATGATACATTGATCTAAAGACCATAGTATTTCCAAAATGAAAAATTAAAGACCATTAATTTATTAGGAAGAATCAATGAAAAGTAGATTACCTCAATGAAACTAAGTCAGATACAATTAACCACAGAAGAATCACTTTAATTTGTTCTCAATCTACTAGCCCATATATTGAAGATCATAATCAGATTTTAACTATCCTGATCTAATCTTTTTCCCAGGACTTGTCTCAGTCTATATACTTTTTCTCTACCCATATAATTGATTAAATTATGCAGGGGTCCATGGCCATCATATATATCGAATAATTCAGGAAATAAATATGGCACGTTAATTTATTATTTGTGATAAATAATTTGTAAGAAAACTTATTATTTGTAATTGATTAACAGAGCATAATTCCATTATGATAATTAATCTTAGTATATATATTTATTTGGACAAATGTCAACCAATCCCACTCCATATAAGTATGTAATTATGATAAATCAATTAATATTTTTAGTCGAAATAAAAGAATATACTCACCATTATGCTTTTATACCTTTATCATTATATGCTAGCAGCAGCAGTTTTGTAGAATTTGATAATATATCATATGAGATGGTTATGTAAATTGCAAATTGCAATTTTGTAGTATTTTGACTTACCTAGATGTAGACGGCAATTTTGATATTCTCAACATCAATTAAGTTAGTTTATCCCATAGCATATATTGTTGTTTAATTATATATATCTACTAGTAGTGCATATTATATAGTATTTGATGAATTCAGAAACAAGTAGCAGTATTCATGAATAATTTAAGAGAATAAGCTTAATTAGAGCAAAACAATATTGCACAAGTGAATAATTAATTCAGTAGCAATGAAATTATACTTTGGGTTTTTTGCTTTTTGGACCTCGAACTTTGGGGGTATTTATTTTATGGACCTTCATATTTCGAAGTTTTTATTTTGGACCCTATACTTTGTGGACCCAAAAAATGTGGCCCAAAGTTATGTTTGACTTCGGCGATGACCTAATTGTTGCCTAAACTTCCCGATATGACATTTTATCATTTTTTCCTTCTTTTGGCCATTGTTTTGAAATTGACCAGACTTTGACAGCTAAGAGTGTGTAAAATTAATGGGTAAAAAACAGAGGGTAAAAGTTACATTTTGGTAACTTTTGGTAACTTTTTTGGCAAATTTATGTTCATATGGGGGTTGGAAATCGTGCATGAAGAGGAAGAAGAAGTTGCGGCTGAAAAATTTTCGAAAGAAAAAAATTTGATAATGGCTAATATGGGGGTCCATATTGTTGCCGGAGACAAAGTATAGGGTCCATGTTGTTGCCGGAGACAAAGTATATGGTCCAAAATATAAACTTTGAAATATGAGGGTCCAGAAAATAAATACCCCCAAAGTTTGGGGTCCAAAAAGCAAAAAGTCCATTATACTTTCACCAACTTAAGTACGTAATTGCATGGATATATATAGTATCCTATAGAATTGCTATGCAAGACGAGGCTTAATCCTGTTCTTATATCGTTTTATCGAGCATATTTAAATCAATATAGTTTCATATTAGCTAGTGTAATTAAGTTTTTAGAATCATCGAAAACAGTAAAGTCAAAGATGAAAACTTGTTTTAATTTTGCACAATACTTGTTATAATTAGGGCTTTTGACTTTCACAACATGGATGAACAAATCATAATGAAGAACTTAAAGAAAGGTTATATTTTTCTAATGTGTACTCCTTCCGCCCCTATTTAATTGGTTTAGAATACAAATATAAAATTATTTATATCGGTAAAATTTCATTATAATTAATGGATTTGGTGTTAAGTTTCACCCAATTTGGGGAAACTAAAGAGAAAAGAGGGAGAGAGATTGGAAAAATGATGTTATTGATTATCTCAACTCAATTACAAATGAAGGGAAGGAAGACTTTATATAGCCAACTTCATATCCTAACAAACCAAGAAACAAAACAAAGAAACCAATACAAGCTTTGCTAATCCTAACACCCTCCTCAAATTGGAGGGTGGCAAAACTCCAATTTGCCAACAATTTCTAGCAAAGCTGAACGACAAGGTTGCTATCACTGCCAATGGAATCAATGAAGGGCAGTACAACCTTGAAATCTTGAACTCGAACTCCAACAACTTCCTTGCCATCACCATAACTCTGGGTGAAATGGACGTAGATACGGAAGAACTTCGTGGAGCCGAATGACGAAAACAAGATAATTGCCGAACTTTTTCCTGGTATTGAAATTGTCTCCGACGAACACAATGGCCTAATAGAGACTTTCCTGGTTGATCGGACAAGAGAACAAAGAGACGATCACACGGATCAATCATAATCTTTTATCAGACACAGTGAATTGAAAGGGAAATCTTCACCAAATCGCACACATCAAGCTAGTCCAATCTCCTTGCCTTCCAACTGCAAATGGAAACCTACCCAGATAAAATTCAAGTTGTCTGGCATTCCACCTGCCCCAGGGGTATGCCACAAATCGAGGTGACCTTCGAAGTAGACGCCAACGGCATCCTCCACGTGACAGCAGAGGACAAGGCGGCCAAGAACAAATAGACCATAACCATAACGAACGACAAGGGTCGTCTGAGCCAAGAAGAGATCGACCGAATGGTGTGGGATGCCGAGGAGGACAAGAAGGTGAAGGAAAGAGCAGATGCGAGGAACAAGCTGGAGACTTACATCTACAACATGATCGGCTCTTTGAATCCGTGAATGGAGAAACAAAGATGGAAGAGGTCATCTTTGAGGAAACAGCATAAGGGATGGAGACAACAAAGTGATGATGAATTGGGTTCCAAAATGCTATTTTCAGAGACAAATAAAAGCAAACCAAGAAAGTAAAGTAAAGCAAAGAATAAATTCTTTCTCCTATTTCTCCTTCTTCTGCTTTCTTCTGCTCAAGTAACCCCCAAGAATTGGAAAACCAGTATACGACCAGGTTGTCACTCCCATCACCCAAAGATGAAGCACCATCATCACTCCTCATCCCAAAACCACAACACAAATTACTCAAATCAGAATAAACATTTGAATTCAAATTCATTGACACCAAATACCTCTCATTCTCTATCTGCTCCTGCCCCCTCATCAAATCCATGTAGTCCAAATTAGGTTTCCGACGAAGTAGCACGGAATTCTCCATGTCTTGCTCATTCTTGGCTTGCCGACGACGGACTCTCCGGGAGCATTTCATGACGACCCGAAAGAAGGTCGAGTGAGATTCCGGCAAGGCGGCGGCGAAGTCTGCGGAGATTTCCTCCTGAACTGCGGCGGAGAGAGGCGCGCGAAGCTTCTCGAGCTCGTCGATCTGGACGAGCACGACAGGTCTCGACCGGAGAACCTCCTGTTGTTCCTTGTTTAGGGTTTTGCCTTGGGCGAGAGACTCCTCCATCTGGAGGATGCGGTTGTGCTTTTTTTTTTCTCGAAGGGCGCGGAGGCGCTTGGCAATGACGCTGAGGACGGGGCCGTCGGCGGCGGCAGACACGGCGGAGGAGACGAAATCAGGGCGGAGTCGTTTGGATCTGAGTGAGAAATCAAATGGGATTGGATTGAAGTTTAGGGCGGTTTGTGTGATATTGGGTGAAGGGGGAACAGTAGGGTCCAGAAAGAGGTCGCCAGCGAAGATGTTGATCGGAAATTAAGCCGGAAAAGGGATGATGGAAGATGGAAGATGAAATGGAGACATTTGCGGTGGTTGAGGATGAAGATGGAATGTGAAATGACGATGAAGAAGAATGTGGAATAGAGGAATTAAACCCGCTCTGATACCATGTTAAGTTTCACCCAATTTGGGGAAACTAAAGAGAGAAGAGGGAGAGAGATTGGAAAAATGATGTTATTGATTATCTCAACTCAATTACAAATGAAGGGAAGGAAGGCTTTATATAGCCAACTTCCTATCCTAACAAACCAAGAAACAAAACAAAAAAACAAAACAAAGAAACCAATACAAGCTTTGCTAATCCTAACATTTGGCCCCGTTCTTTTGCGAGTTGCGTTTGCGTTGCGTTGCGTTAAGTTGCGGTAGGGTTGCGGTAAGTTGCGTTGCGTTTGATTGCGTTAACGCATAAAAGAACGGGACCTTAGAATATATATATATATATTTATATATATATATTTATATATATAATTTTGAAGTTACATTGAAAATGTAAAATGATAAATAATTAGCAACAAAGTAAATTAGTTAAATGGATAAATAAAATTATGAGGTACTCACTCCCTTTCATATTAGTTGTTGTCTCTGGAAATCGTGTAGTCAAATTTCAAAAATTTTGACCATAAGTTTTTCAATATATACAATGATCAGTTGCTATATAAAATTACAACCGTAGACTATGAAAGTCAATATTATAATTGTTAATAACATATTATTACCTCCATCCCAAAATATTTGTCCTTTGATTAAATTTTGACAGCTGATTATTCACAAATTATAATGAATTACAATATAAACTTTTTTGTCATTAGAAAGATAACTTACTAAAATTATAATGGTGATAATTACATATTATAACTCATTGTAATTTGTGAGTTATCAACGGTCAAAATTTGGTCAATGAATAAATAATTTGGGACGGAGGTAATATATTAGAAATTATCAATAAAAAAGTAACATTATAGACAGTGAAAGTCAAAATTATAACCGTTAATATGAAACGTAAGAAATATTAGCATGCATCACATTTATTGCCCTATCGGAAAGACAATCAGTTGCTACCGCAAACACAAAATACAAACTAACAAATATTCATATTTATTTCATTGGGAATATTTTTGTCTCCTTCTTGGAATCTTGCCAAGGATTTGAAATTAAACTCCTACAAGTGAGCATTTAGCTACTTTAAAAAAGTCTTTGCTGACGGAATACTAATTAATTTGTCTGTCGACAAATATTGTCTCTAGCTTTAGCTATAACCCTTATTTTTAATTATTTTTCTAATTCTTGGATGCATGAATTCCCTAATTAATTTGTCCCATATTCCATCTCTTCTTCTTCTTCCTCTTCCTCCTACTGTGAACTTGAGCTTGAAGCTTTTTCTGATCTTTGGGATGCAAGAATCACGTCAATGGCTTCCCTAACTTGAGAAATATCGGGGGCTTTGCCACCTGCCGCGGGCCAAAACTCATCAGCTGCCAATACCTACATCATCAATAGTCACTTAGTTCTTAATACGAAATCATCTTCATCAAAAGTTTAAACTGATGATTGAAAATCGAACGATTGTTTTATATTATAATATGTCCCTTAATCAAGGCTTGAAGTGTCCCGAGACATTTTGCTCAGTCTGACTTTTATACTTTGTTGAACCATCTCAGTTAAAAGTTGATGCTGCATATATCATCGGGAACAACTCAACGTAACTAGGGTTTATGATTGCGATCGAGCAGGTTTGATTTATACCTTGACTTGCAGTTGGAGGAATTTGACATAGCCAATGGCCTTTTCCAACATGGTCACAAGATCAACCTGTGGTCATATGATCCAAGTAAGTAATATACACAACAAAGTACTAAACACAATATGATTCAATTACTGAGAAAGGAAAGGTACAGATAGTGATTGGATTGCGTACGTACTTTAGAACCATTGGGGACAAGATCTTGAAGTACTTTCAGTCTTTCGCTTATTCGCTCCCGTCGATTCTGCACATAAGCATGATCTCATCTTTAGATATTCAAGTGTTTTCAGAGTAGGGTCCATTCCATGTCTTTACCTTATTCTTTTCTAAAATAAGTTCTCGGGAAAATAAGTTCAAGATAAGTTTAAGCTATAGATATAGTCCAATCAATAAATTTAGAACAACAAAAATAACCCCTCAAGGTAAGCACACATAAGCTGGTTTGGGGGACCATATGTAGATAGTCTTCCAGAAAATTCACAAAGAGGTTGATTCATGTGCACCAGAATAAGCTTTAAAAAAAAACACGCATTTGGAGAATTTATGTTTGAATTCATATTTGTTACCTTAGCTGCAAGACTTTGTGGATCCTTTGATGTACTAGAGGACTTGGGCTTGGCAGCACTCTTGGAGGAGCTTGTTCTACATTGCTTCTTTAGGGTTTGCATGTTTTCCTCCTACATACAAACCATCATCAATTGCTTGTAAATTCCCATAAAAAAGAAGAAGAAAATAACACAAAAAGAGTGCATTAAAGTTTCAGTGACATGCTGATGCCAGCATAATAGATACGAGGAGTCTTAATTTCACAAAGGCCAATTAATTAATTATCCTGGTAGAGCAACAGGAGGGATTAATGATTAATTATGCAATTAATGGTGTCCTTCATGTGCCCTAATTAATAAAGTGAGGACACCCATACGAATCTTAATTACTCAAGATCTATGTCTTGAGTTTCATAATGACGAACATTCATCATAATCAACGTAGAAGATTAATTACTTAATCAAATTTATGCAAAATTAATTAGAACGTACCAAATGAGGCCTCTTTCCCAAGCATGTTCTTCGTGCTCCGAATTGATCTTGATGATCTCGATCAACCGATGCATCGAAATAGTTACGCCATTGATCTTGGTAGCCACCATTGCAGTCAACCTCCTCTAACAGAAGGGTTTGACTTATATTTTTCGGGTCGTGTTGATCATGTTGGAAGCTAAGAAAACTAGACGTATCGCTGTGAATCAAGGTGGTTAGGTCGTACGCGGTTTTGTAGTGATCAATTGATGAAGGGGTTTCTATATCATGTAGATGGGTTTGATAGTTATAGTTATTTTCAGGGATTATGGAGAATCCATTGTTGCTAGATTGACCACTATTGGAGCTCGAAATTGGGGATGATTGGCTCATTATGACCTCTTGATTGCTATTGTTTGTGATCATCTTCGGACTGTTATAGTTGTCGAATCCATAATTAGGGCAAATCGAATGGTCGAATTGAGGTGGTGAAGATGAAGAGGATTGTAGGAAATTGTCATAGAAAGTAGAAGAAGAGGGGATTTGGTCTCTTGCAAGTGCCATGCCCTAGAGCTAGCTAGCTAACATAAACAAGAGGAACTAATTAATGAGGATTACTATGTATTAAGTTGGTAGCTAGTAAGATTGGGTTGCAAACTAGGGTTTTGAGATTAGTAGCTGGGAATTAAGGAAGTATTGTGGTGGAAAGAGAGGGAGATGGAAAGAAGAAGACAAAAGGAGGATAGAGTTTGTGAAGGGAGCCTATGACTATTTGTAGGGAAGTCTAGCCTAAAAGATTACTCCCTTGGTCTCATATTATAAGTTAGTTTAAGAAAAAAAAAATCAATAAAATATGATTAATTGGATAATTGGAATGTTTTGAGGGGTTGTGTTAGGCCTGTTTGACAATTAGCGGTTAGTTTTTAGCTGCTAGCTGATAGATGTTTGCATTAATTGTTTGAGTTTGTTGATTGTAAGGAAGGTGTTTGGTAAAATGATTGTTTATGAAAAGCTACCGCAAAAGCTTCTTCAAGTACGTAGCTTTTTGAAAACTAGTTTATTGGATCCAAAAAAATTAATGTGAAAAGTTGTTTATATTTTGAAAATTAGCTTATTGGATCCAAAAAGTTAATATGAAAAATTGCTTACCAAATACTTTAGTAAACTTTTTGACCAAGGTCAAAAAAATACAGTCTCCAAAAAACTAAAAATTACCCAAAAAACTTCTAGCCAAACACATATGGAATAATAGTGTAATAATAAATAAAAAAAGACAAAATTTGATAGATAAACAAAATAGATGGGGATATGATATTGAGATTTTAGAATGATAAAATATTAACAGAAAGAAAAAGTTGGTTAAAATTAAAAGACAAATAATATGGGACGAAGGAAGTATGTGAGTATGTCTCTATCTGTAGTTGATGGTTTTAGCAATTTTATTTTAACTTTCTTTTTCTTTTTTCTTTTTTCTTTTTTCTTTTTCTTTTGTTTGTTTGTTAGGGGGGGGGGGGGGTTGCATTTCAAAGGCAAAGTCAAATAGGTGTTTGTACTTATGTAGGTACCTCAAGGATGAAAGTTCCATCTTTGGCTTGGGGGAAAGATGGAAAATTTGCATATATTCCCCCTCAAGTTTATGACGTTTATAAATTAAATCATTATGTTTTTGGGTTAATATTGATCCACCCAAAGCTTTTGAACCAGTTTTATCTAGCGCTATTTTTCAGTAAATATAGCAACTTTTTCGATGAATTTGTGATATATGATAAAATTTAATTACTTGCTAAAAGACTAAAATTAACGTCATTTCAGCAAATAAATTTCATCACAAATCACATATTCACCAGAAATGTTGCTATATTCACTAGAAAATTAGCTAAATGAAATTGGTTCAAAAGCTTAGGGTGGACAAATATTAACTTAAAAACGTTATGGTTGGATTTATACATGTCATACACTTGAAGGAGATATATGCAAATTTTCCTAGGAAAAAACACTCCTCCTACCCAAGTGAAGAACCCCTTATCATCTCGAGGACCTCCACTGCTTTAAGGACGTCCATAGTAGTCGCTGACACTGCTTTGAGGACCTCCACAGTAGCCGCTGACGTTTTGATTGAAAGACAAATTTTCAAGAGATAAGATCAGGGAAGTTTCCTTAAATTATTTATCTTATATCTTCCTGATATATATATATATATATATATATATATATATATATATATATATATATATATATATATATATATATATATATATATATATATATCCCTTGATTCTTAACAGATTTATTCATTGTAGAATCTAAATCAAATGTTGGAGATAATTGCCAAACAAAAAGATTGAAAAGAATCAAAACTTAAAGGAAAGTTGCTGAAGGAGCTGTTGGAGAGCCAAGCATAAATAGAGAACTCATTCTCTTCACTCATTAACGATTCCAAGCAAGATAAATCGTGTGTAGGAATTTTATGATAGAAAATTCCGAGTGTAGCTACTTGGTTGTGAGTAGTGAGTTGTGTAACCAGAAGGTGCGTTCTGGTGAGGACCTCAGAGTCGTGTAACTAAAGTGAAGTGATCTCACTTTAGTGAGTTCAAGCCATTCTTCCTGCCTTAATTGTGAGGCCACTGCTGCAGAAGTTCTTCCTGAATCTTCTGCCCTTGTAAGCATCTGTTGAGGACCTCACAGTCCTTGTGATCTTAGAGTTTGTAACCTCCTCTATTTTCTAGCACTTTAAATTTATCAATAAAGAAGTATTATTCAGATATATAAGTGCTATTAACGTTCTTGTGTTGATTAAGTGCAGAATTTGTATACAACCCTATTCACCTCCCTCTAGGGTTATTTCACCAAGTTATAAAATAATTACTGTATACTCTGTTAGAATACATTTTTTTAAAGGATTTTTGGATGAAATAATCCAAATTTTAGGCCATATATAACATGTTGAGTAATTTGAAGTTTTTGATATACATAGTAATAATCTAAACTGTTTGTGGCGTTTGTAATGCCTCAGCCCCTATCGAGTCGTGGACATTATTGAGAACTGCTTTGCGAATTGCTGATTAGTTCGACAAATCGTCACAGTCCTTCCAACGTGTTTCGCCCTCGCTCACATACTGCCCGGGTAAACTTCCCAAGAGGTAACACATCTTGCGACTACTCCTAACCAAACACGTTTAAGACTGAAGAGTTCCTAACGAATGAGTTTCCTAAAAGAAACGTACACCTTAGTGATATAAATAGTTATTTGAGTTCATTTAAGTCGCATTAACCATATACCCGAGATGTTACAATGTTGAGTTTCAGTATAGTATCATTGACTTTTGACTTTTTAAGGGATAATGATACAAGTCTTGCCTCAAGACACTGTTGACGTGCCTTACACTTCACTAAATTGGTATTTCTTATGATTTTGAGAATACTTTTTTAAATAGTAAGTAATTAATTATCAATTATAAGTTTCGGCTGAGTAAAACTGCATCAATGAGCACAAATGATACCCTAATCGAATCAACCTCTTCCATTAAAACTTATTTTAAAAGTAATTTTAAATATAAAAATAATGGATAAAAGTATTATTTTGGGCAATTTATATGTGATATTATAGTTATAGAATTCAATCATATCATTTAATTTTGTTTCAATATACAACAATGTAGTTTTAATAATATGGCAAGATACTTAAAAGGTTTCTTGCCCAAGACTCATATAATTTTTGGTAGGAAAACTTTGATAACACATCACTCTACCACAGAGTTGTTAAAATAGCGGAAATGATATGAGTCTTGGAGCAAGACTCGTATTATCACCTTTGTCCTATTTATATTATCAAAATCAAGCAAATTTCATCTTGCCATCTCATTCTATCACCAAGTTTACATAGTCATAACTCGGTGATAATTTGTTGGAACCCAAGACTCCTAAAGTTCAAAATATTGTTGCATACATGGCAAATTCAGTTTTTTTTTTTGTTATGTTGTGATTCAAATTTGAGATTATTCTATCCAAAATCACCTTAGATAAATGTTTTTTTTTTACGTAAATTAAAACCAAGAATATTATTATGTACTAATTGAATTTGATAAAAAGTATATGTATTGTTTAAAAGTGCGAATGGCTTATAAACAGTGTAATAATTTCTATAACAACAACAAATTCACTGGAGGAACACGTTTGAGCCTGGTCTAAGGGATCCGGATGGAGGCAATTATCCCTCTATAAACTGGGTTCATGAAAACGTTAATTTACACGGATCAATTTTTTTTTTTTTTGGGAAAAAACCACTTTAAAACCAAAATAATGGTTCCGATGCTACGAACCATTCCTAAATTTTACAAATCAAATCATATTTTTTTACATATTTTCGTAAGTATTAAACTATTTCTTTACAGATAATTATCCGATTATAGTCTCATTTATACTCAAAATACGACACAGAATGCATTATCAATTCATTAAATACTTCAAACATTCATTTATGAGTTTGAAATATGATTCCTTTTAGGTATTGCTACCATTAAAATTAACATTCCATCTCTTTCTAAAAAATAACAATAAATTCCTTTTTTACCATAAATAATTTTTATTAAAAATTACACTGCATACCTTTTAATATATACCACCTAGCTAGGTACGTACGTGGTACAACTCTTACGGGGCAATATATGAATTTAAATTATATGATCACATATGCCATATATCATATTAATTGATTGACTTTCATATGCCCGCTCTTTCCAAACCAATGATGAAATTAAGAAAAGCATGAAAATAGAAATAAATATCGTGGATGCATAGGACAAGAAATAGAAAAACAGACAGAATGTATGACATCATCAAACTAAAGTAATTAATATATTGTCAAATTAAATACTAGTTCAAAATAAATAAAATTAAGGTAGCTAGGGCAAAATATTGTTTATATAAATTAAGTTTAGTTATTATGAATGGATGCATTGGGATTGTTAGCTGGCGGATGGATATGATGGGGGTTGGAGTGAAGATAAGCAGCACATGCAACGCCGTAAGTTTCGCCATCCTCACGTCTTTGTCTCAGATTCTTCATTCTAATATATGACATAACATAAACATAAACATTATAACACACTTAATTTGTATAGTCTCAGTTTCAGCAACGTTAACTCTTCACTCACCACTCTTTCTATCTTATGAATGTTGCCCATCACTTCGGGATTATGCATGGGAGGGTGTGCTTCATTGGTTGCTTCTTTTAGATTATAAAATAAGTCCAGGTTTCATGGACGCCCTTTAAATATTGCTTAAATGTTATATACAACAATAACAAACAATAAATTACTATAGCAAACATGTTTGGACGTTGTTCGAATGATTCAAATGTATATAGTCTATCTCGATGAGCTAAAGTTCATGGAGATTTTGATTCCTGAAAAATGTTCCTTACATATGGTATGGTATCCTTTCTTTGAGAGAGGTATCAACCTGCTAGCCCTCAAGTACATACGAATACCAGCGACGTACACCAATGCTTATCGCACAAGGGGGGAGGGGAGAGAGAGAGAGAGAGCCTTTGCAAATTGCAATATTAAAGCTTCAAGTTTAAAAGACATCGGCATGAAGGGACCTACCCTATGGTTATATGAGTCCTTATTAGCTCACATAAGATATTAGCTAGTACTCATGCTTCAAACCTAAAGAATCAATAGTTTCCTAAGAAGGTATATGTAACGTCCCAGCCCCTCCCGAGCCGCGGACATTACCAAACTGCTTCAGGGATCGTTGATTGGCCCCACAAATCATCACGAGTCTTTCCAGCGTGCTTCGTCCTCGCTCACACGCTGCTTGGAAAAACTTCCCAGAAGATCACCCATCCTTTAACTACTCCCAGCCAAGCACGCTTAACTGAGGAGTTCCTAACGAATGAACTACTATAAAAGAAGGTGCACCTTGGTGATATGAGTAGTCATTTCAATCCTTTTAAGCCACACTTTAACCACATATCCGAGGTATTATAGTATATATGCTAAAGTTTATAAGACTGGTTTACCAACATTCAACATCGATTAAGTTAAATTCTAGTTTAATTCTTATGCAATAAGAGTAAAGAAGAAGTGAGGGCAATGGACATTTAGTGAAGCATTGATATTGCCAAGTTTAATATATACATGGAAGAGCAAACCCTAACCTTGTCCTCCATCAACCTTAATTTTTAATTTGCCATCTTCCTTTATCTATGTTCTCATGACTTGCTTTAGCTCTAGAAATTTAGTCTGCCGGTTGATTGTTCTTACTAGTATTTGTTGGAGCCCAAGAGGAAGGGGGTTGAAACTTATTAACACAAGGACGTTAAGAAACTGAATAATACTTCTTTATTAGATAAACGTTGAGGTACAAGAGAAATAGAGGAGGTTAAGAACTCGGCAAGATTAGAACTGTTGAGGTCCTTGATATTGCTTAAAAAGGCAGAACACTCAGGGAGAGGTTCTGGAGAGGAGCCTCACAAACGAGGCAGATAAAGGCGTGGAGGGGCCTCACAGATGAGACAAAGAGGAGGGGCCTCACAGACGATGCTTGTGATGAAGGGCCTCACAGATGAGGCAGAGAAGAGAGACCTCACATACGAGGTAGAGAAGAGGGGCATCACAGATGAGGCAGAGAAGAACATGACAAATTACAATGGATATCAAACTCACAAAGACTTAATGCTTCAAGGCTTTGATACACAACACCTCACCAACATAGTTGGCTACATAACTCACCAAGAACCTTAATTCGTTACACCTCACCAGAAGTACCTTACTGGCTACATTATTTCTCACCAAGGATTCATTGGCTACACTCAGAGATTTCACCGTATTTTCTACACTCGATTACTTGCTTGGAATTGACTAATTCTTCAAGGAGGAAGCTTATGCCTTTTTATAAGCCTTGGATATCATCAATAACGGCTACTTCTTCTTTCCTTGCATGGTCGATCCTTTCCATTTTTGTGTTGGTCTTTAATCTTCATTCTTTTTGGAAACTTCAATCCTTATCTACTAAAATATACTCCGCAAGAATATACAATAAAATTAGTAGATATGATTCAAAATATATGTTGGGATTATTTAAGAGATTTTCAAGATACTTCCCTAATTTTTTGTTCTTTCAAACAAACTTTCTGGACATGGTTGAGGTCCTCAGCGGCAGTGGTGTTGAGGGCATCACAGTTTCTATAGTATTTTTAATCAAATCAAAGATTGGTCCACAAAAGGTATTCTTAATCTAGTTTCTTCTTCTTTTATACTACTTTGATCCTTTATTTCAAAGAATTGAATTGATATTGACATGTTAAACTAATTCTTTCCTCTCAAATAACTAGATATATTTACCATATTAGTATAGATGATTCTCTTTAATTAAGGAGATCTGAAAACCCTAGATAGGTCATATGCGTTGATTAATTGATCAATCTACTCTCTAAAAATCTAGTTATTTATGAATTAAGATTCTACCTATCTCCATTTTCTTTCTAGCTTTGGGTAATTGTCTCCATCACATTTACACCTTGTATTGGTTAATGGCTTTGATTTATTCTAAGATTACCCTTTAGTGATTTTTATGTGATTTGCTCTATGGATAGTTGCAGCTGAATTTTTTTTCCTCTTGAAGTAATTGTTAGTAATATTGCATCCTAAAATCTTATAGATTGTCCACATGATTTGTTTTCTAATGGTGTCAGGAAAATAATTAAGTTTTCTTATTAATTATATTAGGTTTCCTAATAATATTCGATTTAAAAAATCTAATCAGAGTGGTGGTCAAGGTTTGCCTTGTTATATATTCCCATGCTACCGAAGGTATTAATTTATGTCCCATGAAGGGAGTATCGAATGCCTCATGGAGATTGCATCGGGTGTGTCTTAGAGAACACCACGGCAGAAAGGCCATGAATTCCTTGAGGCGCAGAGGAAAGAAATACGAGCGGACGAATTTACTACGCGGGGTTTGAAGAGTTGCCATAATGAGAGCTTTGAGTGTTATATTATTGAATTTATGTATATATCCTTCTACTATTTGCATATTTTCTTTTGTCACAAAATAAAAGGAGACATTGCAATTAGGGGTGTTCATTGGGTCAAACCCGGACCAAGCCGGACCAGACCGGACTGGACCGGAACCCGAAATAGCCAAAACTTTGGACCAAAGACCAGACCGGAAACAACTGGTCCCAACCCAGACCAACCCAATCAGGATTTGGACCGGACCAACCCAGACCGGTTTGGACCAATTGAGATGTTTTTAAAAATTTCTATTCAAATTTGTAAAATGATTGATCAGTTAATTAATATATGTCATTTATTAGAAACTACATTTTTTTTTTGTATTGTAAGTTATTGTTTATGGAATTATGGTGGGAAATTTGAGAAAGTAATAAATTATAAAAATTAAAATGATATAATAATATGGTAGAATACATAACAAATATGACAAATTTGTAGTCACACACAAATACAAAGTTGGTTAAAATTTAATTACCGTTTATGTGAATTTATACAAAGTTAAAATAGGATGAATAAATGTCAAAATATTTATCTTTCTAATTTTGAGGGGAGGGGCCGTTGAATTAGGATATAATAGTTTTTTAGGTGATAATATTTTATTATGAGTGATTAACCCCTACAATATCATGAATATTTTTTTTGAATAAATTTAGATTTTATAATAATTGGGTTTCCGGTCCGAGTTTGGGTTTTTCCGGGTTTAGACCGACCCGGACCGAAACCTGAAAACATAAAAATTGGACCGAAGACCAGACCGGTTACAATTCAGTCCGGGTTTGGTCCGAGTTTTAATTTGGTCTGGTTTTTTTGGGTCAACCGATCTTGATCGAGATATGAACTCCCCTAATTGCAATTGTAATTTAATAAATGGCATTACTTCTCAAGTTAAATTATAAATATACTAAAAATCATACATTACTCTACTCAATTATTACACATTTACACTACTTCGAATATGTACAGCAAAACCCAGAACTAATTAAGCTAATATAAAAAATAATTAAGTTAGATTTTATTATTGCAAAGTGAAAATTATAGCATGCCTAAATTTATATATGTAACTGCAGAACATGAAAGAAATTATCCATTGATTAATCATTAAATCCCATCATAGCTCCTGACACCACATGACACTGTACATAGTTTCATTCAATCAAAGATGTGTAGTTGTGTTACCTAGGACTTTTTTTTATGTTTTTAATTTTAAGAAAAGTTGTAAGATTATCCCATTGTAATGTACTGCATGTCTGCAACTAATTTGATTCAAAATAGAGAAAAGTCACTGATTTACAGTAATATATTAAACTGATTTATTTATGAATCAATTTCTTTGGTTAGTTGCTAAGGACCAAGGTAAGGAACAAAATTATCCCCAAAATAAATAGTCAATATAAAATTGAAGCAAGCAATTGCAAATCAACAACCAACATACAAAACCACCACAGTAAATACCAACTAAAGCCCCAGCCATTATATGAAGCACAACTAGGGGTGGGAATTGAGCCGGGCCCCATATTTATATATAAGGGTTGTCAAAGGGTCGGGTCGTTGACAAGTCGGCCAATTTCACAATGTTAAAGGGTCGGTGAATCGACCGGACCGAGTCGACCGACGATAACTCAAAATAAATAGTTTTTCCTACTATTTTAAATGCTAACCTTATTTATATATATTATTAATACTCTACATTAAATGATAATTAGTATAATTACTTTTTTTTATATAAATATACTTAATTTTAACTTTAGGGTCAAACGGATCGGCCATATTTTTTAAAAAAAGCTCTGACCTGATTCATTACTATAAAAGGTCGACATTGACCCGACCCTATATGACTAATGGATCAACTCTGATCCGGTCCAACCCAACCTGTTGCCCACCTCTAAGCACAACAATATCAATAGATAACAAAGATTTTTTTTTCCCGATAATTAGTAACAAACAATCAAAGTAACTTACAATCGAGTTATAGTACCCTAGGACGACATGAAAACAATATTTTAAAAAAGACTCCAAAAATAGATGTAGGAATATGACAAAGAAAATTATAAATCAAAACAAACAAGGCAAAGCAAAGTTCAAAGGGTACAGCAGACTAGACATCAAAAGCAAAAGCATATAATATGAGCATCACCAAAACAAACATAAGCATATATAGGAAGCACCAACAACATTCCAACAAACATCATCAACTTAAAGGGTATTTTAAGGGAAGAGCAATCAACTTAAATTTAATTAAACCTTACATCAACATTCTTAAGCTAATTCTTCAGTCCAAAGTCATCCTTAAATAATTACATATTTAACATGACTCCTTATTAAGATCATGAGTTTAAGACAACAAATTAAATTATAGTGTGGCGGAAATAAGAAAGTAAATAAGATCGATATAAGGATTTAATATGTTATTCTATAAGAGAATTTACGATAATAATCCTAAATCTCTATTATAATACTCGTCCTACTAATCCTATACCCTCACCCTCTCTGACGCTCTTCATGAAACACGCGCTCCAACACCCTTCATTAACTAATACTATTCAGGAGACACCTAAAATTTTCTCTATGAGACATACACAAATGACATAATGCTTTCAATAGCTTGAGTATTTATAGGAAAACTAACATTGATCACCAAGCTATCAAAGAAAGCAGTGACACTTAACCATTATGCTACAACCAAATATTGATCATCAGACCAATTAGATTTGTCCAATCTAATGCAATTAGGAAACTCGACATAATAAGAAAACCTCAATAATTTTCTAACATGTAGGAAACAAATCATGTGGCCAATTTGGCCTATTTTAGGACATAGTCCCAAAAAATTCCCTTGGACTAAAATCAACCCAACGCTCGAGAGCTTCATCCTAAACCCCTTCAGGTGCTACGATCTACGTACAATCTGTAAATTCACGTCTGACATAACCTGTGGCTCCACCATCTAGATCATCGCCACCATGTCTAACAACTTCCATAGCTCCATCTTGAATTGCAAAGAACCATCTTCAAAGAACACTGACCAATGGATCTCACCACGCACTATATATCTTAGTTAATCTCTCGTAATTTAACAATAGATTCAGAAACTAATGGATCTCACCAACAATAGCACACCATGGACCTCACCACCCACTATATATCTCCGCCTTCACATCCAAGGCAATTATATAATAAAATGGCTACAACAATTAGGTTAAGAAACTGGGCAAAAACACAAATCGATTTAACAAAACATCAATTGCCATAGCTAATACGGTCCTTTTCGACACATGACTTGGCCAATGTCAAGGCTCTGCTTCCAATCATCAACTTTTGAATTGCCACTCGACTCCTTTAACCAAAAGTTTAAGCTACTAGTCGAAGTCCACAAATTTAAGGATGGTCTTTACGAAAACATGTTGATCAAACCGATACACTCTTCAAGCAATATCATAGAAGCATCTTCTATTCTTTTTAAATCAGCCCAAGACATCTTTCACCCCTCAGCTACCAATACCATAAACTATGGATCTATAATTAACATTAATAAACCAAATTTTTGATATCTTAGTTACTAAACTAAGTAATAATGATGTCATATTAGGCATTGGACAGTTCAATGTTAATGAGGTTGCACATGTATGTCTTAGGGTGCCCAAACATCAAGAAGGGGACCAATTTATGAATCTCACATCGGGGCAAGTTTTTTTTGCTTCCTTATCTCTAGGAGAGATTGAGATTTCCCAACCTATATTTTAATTTGTCAAAATGATCCAAAGGAATCCTCATTCACCAATATGCTCTTGACACGTGTGATGAAACTAAGAGCTTCAAAAATAAATTGCATGATTATATTAGGGTTTTTTTTCATCTTGCAGTTTAAAGTATAGGGTAATTAATTTTCTAAACTCTTAGATTTTATTGTTAATTTTTTGAACTCTAAAGTTTATGAATTGAATAAAAAAAGGACCTTAAATTTTGTGGGCTGAAACAAAAGGTCATTGTATCGTTTTTCTTTTTCTTCACATGTTTGAATTTATATAACGATTAGTGTCAAACTTCAAGATTAAAGTCAAAATTGATATTTAAGCTATAATACCCCTCTCTTATTCATGTCAGGGCTACTGAGACCCTGGGTACTTGGGGGTCTAAATAGCTCCGACATGAATAAGAGAGGTGTATTCATTTACAACTTCAATATCAATTTTAACCTTAGTCTTGAAATTTAGCATCAATCGAGAGAGAAATTCAAATATGGGATGAAAAAAGAATGGGACACACACCTTTTTTCATCCTACAAACTTTAAGGTCCTTTTTTATTCAGTGTACAAACTTTAAAGTCCAAAAATTAACATTAAAAACCATGAGTTTAGAAAATTAATTACCTAACTTCAAAGTCCAAAATACAAACATGAAACAACCCATTATATTAGTAAGCCAAACTTTCTCACCCACGTCGAGTTTAGATGTATACATATATACAACATGGATATATACAAATGCATGGTCTTTAATCATTATCATCCTCATAATTTTCTACGGTGGGGTGAATAATGATTGATTGGTAGTATAAGTAAAAAAATAAAAAGATGTGAAGTGAGTGATACAAAATGACTCCTTGAGCCACCCACCCAACTCAATGCATGACTAGAGATTAGACACATTAATTGAGCTCCTGACGTGCATCATTAAAGAAATTCTAATACAGATTAGCTACATTAATTGAGTAATTAAGTTTGAGAAAACAGAAGTCTTTGTTTCATCGATTGACATTACAATCTCAAGGAGTAATTAAGCTTAAGTATGTTGGCCCTTCTTGTGAGTATCAAGGCGTTTGTGGCTTAATTAGAGAATTACATATTCAAATAGAAAGGTTAGTTGAACTGCCATCATAATATATATTTAATTCTTCAATCATCACTTAGTTAGATCTACTGGCATTATTAAAGAATAAGTACATGTATAATGACGTCATGCATGTAACTTTAATTTATTTCAAGGATTAATATGATATACTCCCTCCGGGTTTTTTATTTGTCTTTCACGTTTTTTTAGGTCCGTCTTTAATCAATAATTTTACACATATATAATACTTTTATAAAGATCTACGATATTATACTTTTCTAATAGTATTTTTTATAACGAATCTAACAATATCAATTTCGTATGATAAATCATATTACAAATTAAGATATTAATGGTTAAAGTTTTTAACACAATTACCAATGCGATAATTAAAAAAACGGAGGGAGTATATATTTCTTTTCATAAGGATTACAACTATAAGTTCATGTCCGACAAAAATATAGTTGAAAAAGAATTATTGTTACTCCCTTTGTCCCTAATCACTTATCGTTTTAATTATAAGGGTGGAAAGAAGCTAAGATAACTAATAAAATTAAAGAGAAAAATGTAATATTATTTTAAATTAATAAACATAATTATAAAGGATAAAAAAACATAGATGTAAAAAAAATAGTACTTCATTGAAAATATAAAATAATAAATAATTAAAGACAAGAAAAATTAATTACCTGGTGAAATAAATGGGACGGAGGAGAAAAAAAAAAGGGACGGAGGAGTACTTGTTAGACCTAGGAAAAGATATCTTGGATTCATATAACTAATTTTGGTATCCTTGATGATAACATTAATGATTATGCGGTGGTGTGAAACCTTAAAACTAAAATTAAATCAGTTAAATTACTTTCAACAAAGTCGTTGTAGTATAGTGGTAAGTATTCCCGCCTGTCATGCGGGTGACCCGGGTTCGATCTCCGGCAACGGCGTATTTCAGTTTTTATTTTTGCAGTTTTCTCGCAATGTTCAGGCCTGAGGTCTGGGTCAGTTAGAGCTGATGCAAGTTTTAGATTGGGCCAAATGACGGGATAATAAAAGTTGGAGCGTAGTTATGTTTCAGTTGGACCCTTGGGCTGTGGAAGTTTAGTATTGGCCCAATGACGGGGATAATAAAGTTGAATGTATTGGTGTTCAAATTTTTGGTAATATTTATCATAACTTCACTCAATCCAAAAACAAAACAAAAGTGGAAGATTGAGTAACAGCCAAAAAATGTTTTAATTAGATTTAATTAGAGGGTAGGGGAGTGTTTGAATATCACTTCCTATGGTTTGTCTCGATCAAACCCTCCTCTCCAACGATTTCAATTACAGATAACTAATCAGCGATAGTATCTAGATCATGTTGCAAATCGATTGAGATTTCCGAAATCATATTACAATCGATGTTTCATAAAATCAACTCGTTTTTCTCGGAAAAAAACAGAGATTTTGATAAGAACATAAAACCCTAGTTCAACAGCAGCATGAATTGAGAACACACAGAAACCTAATTTAAATAAAGGGTAAAATTAAAGAAACCCGAGAGAATATGGAATTGAAGAACACATACCTCACAAAACCATCCAATATTTGCTTGTTTGATTTTGAGAACGACAGCTGCAAATTTGAGTTTTGGACAATCCGTAAGATATTGTCTCCAGGAGCAAAGAGAGCAAGGAAACATGTCTTCATGGTGGATACATGCAATTGGACCCCTTGTTGAACAACAGCTGTGGATGAATGCAATTTGACCACTGTGAAAGATAATAAAGAATGGTCTTTGCCTCATTCTTCCAGCAAAGGTAAGCAAACAACCACACAGGAGAAGCAACAGTGAATGCAGAAGGAAGGAGGAAGGAAGCAGGTAGCCACACAGGAGAAGTAGGTGTCGTGTGAAGCCTGCCTACTTAGTTATTCCGGCTTTTAGTATTAATAAAGGATTTATCATTTTATTATTAATTTCTAGGTGATGTAAATTTATTATGAGGTTTTAAATTTTGAATGTTTAGTGTAAGGATACGACTTTGCAGTCACGAATATGTTCTTGTCAATCAATAAAATTTATTTATTTATTTTTTTGGTGGAAATAGGAGGAACAAGGCTCCAATTTTGTTCAATTAGAAAAAAAATGACAATCAGTACTAAATGAATAAACCACGTACATTCATGTTATCAACATGAAGTAGGTGTTGAACCTCAATAGGAGGCTCAATGAGGTTGACTACGGAACTTGATTTCCGTGTATGTGCAGGCTAGAGCTAGCTTGGCCAGTTTATCCACTACTTTATTGGTTTCCTCACGACAACAGTCTATTTGGAAAAAGTTGCATTGGTTTTGTTGAATGGGAGTTGATTTTTTTTTTGGCTTCCTAGAATTTTTAGGAAGATTTACTATCATGTTCGAAAAAATTAGCGTTTTAAATAGTGAATGATTGTTTAGATAATAGACCCAGGTTTAGGCACTGAATAATTATTTTGGTTTAGCAAATAGAGGATAATTTTTTAGGCAAGCATTTGACAAATTCATATTCAGTTAACGTAAAATTAGCTGCTTAATGTGAATTGATATAGAGAATATTGAGCATTTGTAAAGATAGAATTTGAAACTATATTTTTATCAAGATATGAAAAGGGATTCCTAATAGTAAATCTCAACTCTATTAACATTTCAAAAAATCTAATTGAAATTAAAAGAAATATCAAAGACGTGTTCGATAATCAAATTATAGAGTTGACTGATTAATGTGACATGAATAATGTGCGATAATCAAACTATCCATTAGCGGATTAGCCCAAAATCATATCGAAGTATTCTATTCGTTCCATATTAATTGTCGTTTTTGAAAACCATGCAGTCAAATTTTAAAATTTTGGATCATAAATTTTTTTCAATATATACAATGGGTTATTATATAAAATGATCAACATTAGATTCATTACGAAAATTACTAACATAAAGTATAATATCACAATTATTAAAAAAATATTATATAAAAAATTATCAATAAAAGAGTGACATGGAGTGACATGTATCCCGAAGCTACGGTTGTCTTTAACGACTACTGCCGGTTACCAGAAATAGAGTCACACTGTTCTTGATGCGAAAATCCCCAAATTGAACTCAATTAGGGTTTATGCTTCTCACTTTCCAAAATCAAAATCGTTTCATCCTCATCCTCCTCCTCGAATCAAAACTCCATTTTTGTTCCCCCTGTTCACATCGAAATGACGAAGCTAACCAGAAGGCATTACGACCGAGATCGATCCCCATCTCCATCACCATCCTCATCTCACAAGAAGCATCGTCGCAGCAGCCATGGCAGCATCCCTCGCCAAGATCCTGGTAAGCATCGTCGCACATTCATTTCCTACCTCGAAACTCCCAATCTCCCTCCCAAAATCAAATTACTCTGCGAAATCATCGCCAACCCCCCTTCTTCGTCCATCGAGAAGGTTCTAGATGATTCCGCCATTGTCGTATCTCCTCAAGGTGTAGAGGAAGTTCTGAAACTGTCGTACGGTCACCCGTCCACCGCCGTCAAGTTTTTCCGGTGGGCCGGGTACCAATTGAACGACAGACATACCCCTTACGCTTGGAATCTACTCGTAGATTTGCTGGGCAAAAACTCGATGTTTGATGCAATGTGGGATGCAATCAAATCTATGAAGAAGGAGGGTCTTCTTTCACTTGCAACTTTTGCGTCAATTTTCAGTAGTTATGTAACATCAGGTCGAGTCGATGAAGCCTTCATGACATTTGAAGTGATGGATCAGTATGGCATTCCTAGGGATATTGTAGCTTTGAATTCGCTTTTGAGTGCAATTTGTAGGGAAGGATTGACTAAAAAAGCAGATGAATTTTTGAGGGTTGCGAAGAACAAGATTAACCCTGATTTGGATACTTATGCTATCTTGTTGGAGGGTTGGGAAAGAGAGGAGGATGTGATTGGTGCTAGGATGACTTTCGAGGACATGTTGGTTGATGTTGGTTGGAAACCCATGAATGTCCCGGCTTATGACTCGTTTTTGTGCACATTGATCAAGGGACCCAACGGTTTTCACGAGGCGTTGAAGTTTCTGAACACCATGAAGGAGCACCGGTGCTCTCCCGGGGTTAAGTTTTTCGGGTTTGCCTTGGAGGAGTGTTTGAGAAAGAGCGATGCTCGTGGGGCAGCGTTGTTGTGGGAGGCGATGAAGGTTAGGAGCGACTTTAGGCCCGACACTCACATGTACAACATGATGATCTCCTTGCATTGCACGCTCGGGAATGCTGACATCGCTGGAAGGTTTTTGGATGAGATGGTATACGACGGAGTTTTTCCCAACAGTGAGAGCTATAACACCGTGTTTCAGTGCTTGCTTAAGAGCCGGAAGTTGAGGGAGGCAGGATCGTTGTTTGGTGAGATGGTGAAGAATGAGTGTTTTCCTAGCCACGCGAATTGCTTTGCCGCTGTTAGGCTTTTTTTGGACTCCGGGGACCCTTACATGGCTATCAAAGTATGGAGGTTCATGGTCGAGAATTATGAGTCGAATTTGGAGGAAACGGGCAACTTTTTGGTTTCAGGGCTCCGGGAATGCAATAGGGTACAGGAAGCTGTTAAGTACGCCGAGGATATGATTGATCGGCGCATAAAGTTGAGCTCTTCTTCGCTGAACAAATTGAAACAGACCCTCGTTAAGGCGGGAAAGGGTTCTGTATATGATGAACTCTTGGCAAAGTGGAAAAAGCATTAGGGTTATGGCACTACACTTGAAATTACTTGTAATTTTCAGTGTTTCAGTTTACACTCCATTTTTTCACTGTTAGTTTTAGCTCTTTGCTCTCAACCTTGCAGTTGAGAGTATGTACTTGTAGAAGTGTACACCATTATCTATGCTTATTCAAAGTTGAATTGAGATTGTATAGAAATGGCATTCTTTTGAACATCTTGGTGTCCCTATATCCTCTAATAACCTCTACGATGCTTTCAGTAATATCTCCTGCGCAGGCAGAATTGTTGTTATCGACTCTGTCTTGATGGGGATCTTGGGTTTCTGGGCGAGAATTTTCATCGTTCCTCAACAAGTTATATTAGACCAAAGCAATGCTTTTTGCAGAAATTTTCTCAAGGGAGAAGTAGCACATAACCAAAAACATGTTCTTGGGTTTGGGATAGTTCTCCAAATCATAGTTACTGGGATCACTACATACACATAATTCCCATTCTGGAAATAAGCGGTCCGTTGTCAGAACTAGACTAAATTTGTTCGTAAATTAGCATGGGCTCTGAAACAAATGACTTGAATAGTGTCCTTGGCAACTATGCTTCAAATAATGTAGTGCTTTGAACTTCTATTCCACCAAGTCATCAACTGAGCATTTCATAGTTAATACAGTCCTTAGAATTTAATATTCAAGGTTTGTGTCAATTTCATCTTGATCGTTGTGTCGGTAATTTGAGGTTTTTTAAAGGTTTTCTAACTTGGTTTCATGTAGTGTCTAGATTGGTTTTTGAAAAGCTTTATTGTCGGTCGACATGAATCAGTCTTTTTATGAACTTCAATTCATAAGGAAAGGTCGTATACATTTGAGTCCCTCGTACATGCTCCTACCATCAAGGTTTGTAATGGTTACGCAGTTACCCTACCATCCCTGACAATTTACATTCAAGTAAACCTTAATTTAGAATTTAAAGCAAGAAGCTGGAATAGCTCAGTTGGTTACAGTGTGTGGCTGTTAACTACAAGGTCGGAGGTTCAAGCCCTCCTTCTAGCGTCATTGCTTTGAATTTTGTTTTTTTCTATACTCTCCGTAAAATGCAAGTGAAGTGGATACAAAAATGTTGAAAAAGCGTGAGCGGCAGGATTCGAACCTGTGCGGGTAGAGCCCACATGATTTCTAATCATGCCCAATAACCACTCCGGCACGCCCATATCTTGATATTTTGTTTTGTACTACAATAAACCAATTCCAGAATCCATTGTTAAGATTTATTTAATTGTTTATTTTGATGGGATGTTAAGACTTGTAAAGTATTTTGAAACGGAGACAACATTTTTTATTATTAATGTATTTAGGGTCTGTCAAATTGTAGGATAAACTCAAGTTATCAAAATTTATCAAATTTTGTTTAAATTTATCAAATTTTATTAAAATTTACTGAAAATTACCAAGTTAAAAAAACAAAAAAAAAATTCGTTTAGATATATTAACGTGAATTTGTCAAAAGTTACCAAAATTTTACAAAAATTACCAAACATTAATTTTTACTCAACTACTTTTTACCCATAAATTTAACACACCCTTAGTATATGAATATGGTGAAATTGTCGAGATTATTGTTGAGTGATTTTCATCGTTGTAGCTGCTCTCATGTGAAGCGAGACGGAAATCTTGTGGCCCATTATATGACCAAGGTCAGCCCAGTGGAAGATGAGTAAGTTTATTTTAAAAATTTCGCAAATCAGATTGGACAGTCAGTATGTACTCATTGATAAATAGTAATATAATCAATTCCCTTTGTTTTTCGCCCAAAAAGAAAAAGAGATTGTAGTGAAATGTACATGAGACGAGTTATGAAAAAGTCTTTCTTCAACAACATAACAAGTTATGTACATACATAAAAATAAATATTACATATTCCAACAAATCATAATATTTATATGAAACTATAGACAAGTTAAGAGCCTAGGTCTCAACCGAATGATGAGGACAATTTTAAAGATAAAGTCAATTATGTTACTTATATTATTGTGTTAATAAAACTGTAAAAATATATACCATTTGAAGTGTTATTAATTTCTGTAATGTAATTGATTCATCTATCTTGATAAATGAAAATAATGACTATGTTTAACATGCGAAGGTTAGATGTCACAGTTATAGACTTATAAGTTATATACGGCTTAGGATATGGCTCATCTGGAAAACGTTGCTTAAAAAACTCTAATAATATCAAGCAATATTAAAGCCAATCAGAAGACAGGTGTCCATATCAAAAGGGACCTATTATATCAAGTGTATGAGGCCACGTACCCATGCTCATTAGTGGAACTATGGGCCTTTTCCTTGGGTCCATTCAAAATTTCACAATCCACATATTTCTAATTTTATCAAACTAGTGTCTAATAAATTAGGGTATTTAACTTCAAACTTGATGTATTTAGTATTCCTATTAATAGGTAAGTAGTTCAATCCATCGGGCTTCTATCTCAAGAGAATAATCCAACATATTTGTAGCGGACAGGAAACGGATATGTCAATGGTCCAAAGTCGGGCCCCACTCTTACCAGCAACGTTCTCCAAAATAACAAGGAAAAATGCCCCTCAAAGTTCAAATGTTGGAAAGCAAGGATAAGAGGAGGACCTCTTACCATTCGTATAAGAGGTGATTGACATTTAATACTCTTGTACTCACTAAGGCCACGTACCCATGCTCATGATTCAAGTGAGTCATTTTGTGTTATTAGTGGAACTATGGGCCTTGTCCTTGGGCCCATTCAAGATTTCATAATCAAGTAAAGATCTACAGTCCACATATATCTAATCTTATCAGAGTGTAATAAATTAGTGTATTTAATTTCATACTTGATGTATTTAATATTTCTATATAACTTATCCCAATGTATGAATAATTAACGGTTAAAGTTTAGTCAAATTGTCAATTAATTTGGGACAAGGGGAGTACTTTTTTAATATTTAACGGTCCAACTCATCAGAACCATATCTCAAAGGAATAACCCAACAAACCTGTAGCGGACCGGAAATTGGGATACCAATGACCCAAAGTTGGGCCCCTCAACTAGCCGCAACATTCTCCGAAATGGTAAAGAAGAATGTTCCCTCAAAATTCGAACTCTGGAGGGTAGGGGTAAGAGGAGAATCTCTCACCACTCAGACAAGGGATGATTGACATTTAGTACTGCTATACGCACTAACATTAATTTAGTGAAACCGAGACCTTTCCATAATTCCTATTAAACCTTTCTATCAGGACACTTTGTGTACAAATTAAGCACTTTATCACTGCATATCCTCCAAAATGGCAAGTTGATAATAGTAACAAAAACCAATGGATTAAGTATAGCGATCTTACCCTTAAATTTTATAATTTAAAAAAACTGATTCTATCTGACTCAAAGTTAAAAAATCGGTATCCACTTATATTACTCCCTAAACTATTATAAATCTAGAAGAAGAGTGCAATTAATTTGAATTGAATTCACTCTTTTCCCACTTGTTGCCTGGGTGCCATGTTACACATTGATCAATGAGTGAAGAAATGAATTCATGGGTTGTTAAATGAGGACACTTGAAGTTGGACTAACTGTCGACCAAAATTGAAGGCGTCCCCATTCTTTGACTCATGAATTAAACGAGGTGTAGAGTTAATGCCCACAATTAATCACGTGCCTACGCACGTGATGGGTCCAACTAGTAAATTCAACCATCTAAAAAGTTTTTTCTACCTTGCCTTCAACTCTACTATGCTAGCTAGCTAGAGCGGTAACTTAACTGAGCTGACTTGCAAGCTACTTAAAGTTCGAGCTCAATCCAAACTTGATTTGAATTGGGTCAAACCAAAGTTTAACTTGGCTCGGATGATCATATCTATTTAGTCGATTGTGAGTTGGAGATTCGACATAACTATGCTTGTTTAAGGGTCTTAGGTAGGAAGCAGATTATGTTACATGAATATAGGTAAACTTTGCATTGATTTAGATGTCCAACTTTTAATGTCAGAGCATAAAATCAATATTCTTTTTTAAATTTTTCTACTTACGTTACGTAAAATATTGAAATACTAATATTTGAGTTTCGCTTGATTACACCCTTATCATTAATATCAAATTATTTTCTATTTCAACCACATAAATATTTAGAGTTTTACCTAGTTTCTTTTTTGAATTTGATTTTTTTAAAATTAAATAAATAAACACTAGACTCAAGACTAAGCCTAGAGTCTTGAACTCGACTCGATAAACTTGTTCTTTGGATTGGTTAAAATCAGCTTTGGATGGATTGGATTGGATTGGTTTGGATAGGTGTGGATAAGTTATGGTGTTTTTTTGGGGAATTATGTTTTTAGAGATGATACTTTTTTGAGGAATTGTATAAGTTTTGGATAAGTTTGGATTGGATTGGATTGATTAGAAATATCAATCCAAAGAATAGGGATAATAGGTTCAATGGCAATTACTTTATGAATATAATATTGACAAAGCATTCCAATTTAACCGTATTAGATATATATATAATTAGTATGGGTAAAGAATCACATATAATGGCTGTATTTGAAAATTAATAATTAGGTCATTTGCAATTTTCAGTTATAATTATGAGAAAACATATAGTACGGGTGACACATGCAAATACACTCTATCATGATTGCAAGAAAAATCCTGGCTAAATCCTTTTTTTTAGGGGTTCTTGACATTTATGTGTGAAACATATTTTGGAACTAGATGAGTTGTAGGAGATTTGATCCGATGGTAAAGACCATGTGCAACAGATTGCACGTGTATTATTAGAGTCATATACTTTGTATGTATGCTTATATATGGGCCACCACACGTAATTATTTGCTCTATTCATAACTTTGCCAGGATTATATACATAATAATAGAATATTATATATATATATATATGTGTGTTTTTTTCCATCAACATGCATGCATATGTACTGTATGTATGTGTATAAGATTACTAGAAGATATCTTCAATATTTGTAAACATGCTCAATATCATGGCAAAGTATGTTTACATGCATGCAATTATCTACGAAGGACGAATTGCATAAAAAGAAAAAAAAAAAAAAAGGTACGTAGGACAAAGGAATCCAATCCATTATTGATTAGTGAATTAATAAGGGTTTATTCTAGGATATAGTTTGAATTCATTGCCATAAATCTTTAGATCATTGGTGGTTTTATAGTAAAGTTGCTTGATTTTATATTAATTCAACTTCTGAATGCACGTAGTTTCCTACTTTCTTTTGGTTGTAACAAAGTGTGAATTGATTTGATAGTTTTGTTTAATGTAGCTATATTACTTTCCAACTTTGCAAAATGAAAACCTAGAATTGTAACTTAATGCTTCGGAATAATTTTTTTTCCAGTTTATTTCATTAATTAAATCTTTTAGCCTTTTGAAAGTACGATTACAAATTTATTAAAAGTTGAGTAGTCAATCAATTACTTAAAGGAAAAAACTTGTAGTATGACATGACAACAAGCATATTTTAAATTTTTATTTAGTACAACATTATAAAATATATTTATTCATATATGTGTCAATCTTTATCTTGGTCATTTATTTTTTTATTTAGTACAACATTATAAAATATATTTTTTTAATCAAAAATATTTTTACGAAAAAATTTAAAATTTAAATATCTTAACTCTAAGTTTTTGCCTAGTAAACAAGCATATTTTAAAAAATATTTATTTTAATTTTTTTAAATAAACTAAATTTTTAAAAATATATTTACAATTTATATTAATAAATAAAAAAATTAACAGTCAAAATAAAACTTGACATATGCATGAGTAAAATTTATTTTACTTACGGTGATTATCATAATTGACAACCACTATAAATACATACATTACTTAAATATTTACATAAATTTTATGTACATCCAATATAAGCAAATTAGGGGGGAAATCAATCAGTACTCTTTCATATGACAACAACCTTATCAAAATCATGTATAATCTATCCATATCCCATGACATTTATAGCAATGAAGCCTGCACCTAAATGGCTAAATGAATACATCATCAACCCTAACCTTTTGTTATAGTTTATTTATTTATTTATTTATTTTTAAATCAATTAAACATGACTCCACGTAATAGCTCAGCATATAAATATGGTATATGAGAATGGTAGGTATGAGTATGATGGCCAAAATTTGATTTAATTAAATTTATGCAGTAGCTCGCATTGAGAGTCATGCTACGTATATGCATGACATTTATTTATAGGTCATTAATTAATTGCTTGATTAAGTCATTAGGCTGCTGTTGCATGGAAATGTATGGATAATACAAATAATATGATAATATCTCAGTTGGTTTGTTATCTTTTAGAAATGATAATTTACCGGTATATCTTAATCTGTCTCTATTTAATTTGGTTTAAGTGGTTAATCAACATTAATGTCTAGCGAAAATGATATATGAGTCTTGGGGTATATTATTAAATTCACATAAATTATCATTTATAAATCAGGTAAAATTATACTTTATCCATTAATTATTTTTACATTTACCAAAAATGCCTAAAGTATATCTAACAGACGTAGTCGGTTTGATTAGGGTATTATTTGTGCTCGTTGGATGCGTCAACATATCCAAAACTTCTTATAATAGATAATTATCGTTCCTATTGAAATAGTTAAAGAAAAAATCATAATAAATATAAATTTAGTAAAAAATAAGATGCTTAAAAAATATCTTGGGCTAAGATTCGTATCATCGCAAAAGAAAATGATAATTAATAAAAAAAAGACAAATAGACCATGTAATTTGTTACATTGTTTCATTCACTTATAACTACTGCCACTAACCTTGTAGATAGGTGGCCTAAAGTTATTCTACCAGCAACAAAAATTATATAAGAAATATAGAGTTAGGAAATGTGCTAATTCTTCACAAATATTGACTTGACCCGTTGACCACTATACATATCAGATATCTTGCATCCTACTTTAGTATAAATTGTAAACATCATGCATGACATTTGACCTCACCTAATTAAGAAACAATTGGAAGAAGTTAACAAGCTAAGAGGAGTTAATCCTGAAAATCCTATACTCCTCTTGTGTATTTATGATTAGAATATAAAATTAGCATTGAAATTTTTAATCATAAATTTTATTTAAATTTGTGATTGAAATGGTTTTATATGGTATCAGAGTGAGAAAATGTAGGTTCAAATCTCAACAGCTTTAATTAAAAGTTATTTGTGTAAGGTAAGGGGAGTCTTTACAGCATTCAAGCTTCTAGCTCGAAAGACATTCGTATAATCCTATGAGGAGGCATGTTAGAGTAATCAAATTGCATGCCCATGACAAGCTTGACCTATCAACCATGTAATTTTCACATAGAGTGTGTTTGGTTGGGATGAAAATCATTTTCTGCAAAATGATTTTCCCATTTTCCGATAATTTTCTCCCCCCCCCTCTCTCTCTCTCTCTTCATCATTCTCTCTCACGCACAGATTTGAATATTTCTTTCTCTCTCTCTCTCTCTCTCTCTCTCTCTCTCTCTCTATCTATCTCACACACGCATTTTAATCTTTGTCTCCTTATTGTCAAGCATGTGAAATTTTTTTTCCAGGAAAATCATTTTTCTATATACCAAACATGGGAAAATATCAAATGAAAATTCATTTCCAAAGGAAATCATTTTACAAGGAAAACTTTTTTCCTGGAAAACAGTTTTCCTTTGCACCAAACATACCCAATAATGAAAAATGTTTATTTCCACCACAACTTGAACTTTGGAAAAAATATTACATGAGGCGTGATCATCACTTAACTACCACCTCTTTGGCAATATTAATTAGGGTGATGATAAGTGTCTTGCCCCAAGACACTCCTTAAATGTCTTCACCCTTATAAAATCAATACTTATTATCGTTTTTAACCCCAATTTTTTTGACAGATACTATTAATTATCAATTATAAGAAGCTTGGAATGTGTTGGCTACGCCAACAATTAAAATTGACACCCTAACGAATGAACCCCATCCGTTGAGCATATTTTAGACGTTTTTTTGTAAATTTTTAAAAATATGGATAAAAGTGTGATTTTATACAATTTATATATATTATTATAGTTATAGAAGTCAATCATGTAACTTTTTTCCAATTTAATTCACAAATATATAGGTTTTCTATAATGACAAGACACAAAATATGTGTCTTGCACAAGACTTTTATCATTTCACTATTAATTAAGGGTGATGATAAGTGTCTTGCCCCAAGACACTCCTTAAATGTCTTCTCCCTTATAAAATCAATACTTATTATCGTTTTTAACCCCAATTTTTTTGACAGATACTATTAATTATCAATTATAAGAAGCTTGGAATGTGTTGGCTACGCCAACAATTAAAATTGACATCCTAACGAATGAACCCTATCCGTTGGGCATATTTTAGACGCTTTTTTGTAAATTTTTAAAAATATAGATAAAAGTGTGATTTTATACAATTTATATATATTATTATAGTTATAGAAGTCAATCATGTAACTTTTTCCAATTTAATTCACAAATATATAGGTTTTCTATAATGACAAGACACAAAATATGTGTCTTGCACAAGACTTTTATCATTTCCCATTAATATATTATATAGAACGGTCGCATTCTACTCAAAAACTTGCTATTCATTTTCAATCTCGTAGCCGAAAGAAAAATTTTGATTCTTAAATATTTGTCCTGTGATTTATTTTGATATAATATTTTAATTTCTATGTTCATTGGAAAATGGATATCATGCAATATCATAATTTTTAAAAGTTCTTATGAACGGTAATAATTTAATTGGACCACGATACACATCTTGCTTTAAGATGGTTAATAATCATCTTGTATTGTCCGTATTTCACATTTTTGTAACTTTTAATAATATTTTCTCTAATAATTATATATATTTATCAACTATAAGAGTATAATACTTATTAACAAGGTCAAAAATATAAATAATAGCCTAATTTTATCAATCATATTAGAAAATGCATATTTTATACATAATTTTATATTTATGAAAAATACTAATAAATAAATATTTTTATATTGTTTATAAGTTGTAATAACCCTCAAAATAATGAAATGGAACTTTATAATGATTTAAATATACTTACATTTAATTTTGTAAGTGATTTAGATGAAATGCAATATGATTAGCAGTAAGATATTTATTATTTTTGTAATTTAAATTACGTACAACGTAACTCAAACCAAAAGTAGCTTACATCTACATATAATATCTTTTACTCGTTAATTATACCATGATTAGTAGAGGAAGTTTAAACGTAACTATTAACAAGGGGGAGTTGAGCGGCTACATATTTAAAATGAGTTACTTTTTGATAGGATGAACAATTTCTAAATCACGTGACCAATTAAATCATAGTTTGTTTGAAATTCAACTAATGTGACACACCATAATGTGGTTTCAAGCAATATCAATAGTTCAACCAGTATAAGAATAAACCCTTTAAAACTGCAACATTCTTGAAATTGGATCAGCTATTATTTGTTCTTTTACTTTTTCTCATTCTTCTTGAAGTATATTTCAACTACAATTTGATCAATAACATTGAAAATGGATATTGTACAATATAATTATCATACAATATAATTATCGAAAGTTCCTCTGAATTGTAATGATTTTCGAGACATATAACCCAAATCAAAACTAGCTTACATTTATAGTATCTTCTAGTTGTTTATTATACCACGATTGATAGAGGAAGTTTAAACATAAGTTTAGTTTTCGATTTGAATTTTAGCTCTTTCTCCTTTCGGTTTAACCTTCGATGAACAAATCCAATAGGAATATGCATCATTTGATTCAAAACCAACTAAACCAAGAATCGAACCAAACCGAACTGATTATATTCAATTCAATTTACGATTTGGACTTTATATCACCGGTTCGATTTGGTTTTGAACCAATAAACAATCCTAACTGAAAGTCAACATACCAATATCATTACTTTACTCTAGGAATTTAGATTCGACGAATAGCATCAAGACGAGCAAATTATTTTGCAACAATTGGCCATTGAATATCCCAAAAAAAAAAACTTTTTGCTTTAAAAAAACAGCAGACACAAACATTAATTTTCAAAATAAGTTGTGGAAGAGTTTTGAATTAGGCTAGGAAGGGACTGATCACAGATATGTGGAAATCCTAACAATTTGGCAATATTTAGAACAAATATTTCGGTATTGATTATATCGTGTAGTACTCCATCATCACATGAATCTCATTTAATGGCATTTTACCATCATTAGACAATGATTAGTACTCCCACAATCACTCAATGCTGCAATTAAGGATATAATCTTCTGTCATTCGCTGATATCATGAATTCGATTATGACGGAGCACCGATTTTTTAAGATCTTTTTCTTCTTCTTTTTGTTGTCTTTCTATATAATTAGAGTATTAAAATAGTTGAAACATATTTGTAGCGAAACGAAAAAGGTAGGATGCTTCAAGAATTTCAATAACAATAGAAATAAAGGAAAATAATTAGATTCAATGTAGAAAATGTAAACAAGCCACACGAACACAACGAAATTTACTATGTAAGAAAGAATATAATACATGATTTCAACTCCATATATGATACTAATAGGAGAGAAACTCATCAATCTATCATACAAGATGTCGAGATCTAATTACATGAGAAGACTCCTACTTTCAAGACTCTCATTAACATAACTCTCAAATTCAGACTTATAATAGTGGGGTAGACTATACCCTTGGAGTCTACACATAAACTGATCATCACTCTCAACTTACCCAGAGAGTGATATCTCTCTAAACCTACCTTGTGAGTTGTGACCGACACTCCAATTAGATTTACATAATCTAGTATAATTAGAAAACCAAGGAGAATAGGAAAACCTAAATGATTTCCGAACATAATTAATGAACAAATTATGAGATCAATCTGTACACAATATTCCTAGCAATTAAATTTCATAAATAGTAACATATGTGTCTCAATTTTTTATTTTTTTTTTCAGAATAATCCATATATATTCAAACCAAAACAAAGTGTACAAACACGATAGTTTGCTTCTATAGGACATACTATTTTGATTTGTATTACAATTTGTGTAACATCACTTCCCTATGAAGCGCCTTTTACTAATGAGAGATGTATTGGCAACCTCGAGCTGTTCAATTTTCTGTTTTTCTCCAATGCCAGTAGTTGCTAGTTTCCTGCAAAAGAAAGGAGCTTTAGTAGTAACAAACTTATTGAGATGAAACTTACTTTTCCCCCCGGGGGGGGGGGGGCATTGTGTTATGCTGCTTAGGCTTGGTTGTACTTCTGCGCCTACTTGGATAGAAGATGTCTCTCGTATGTCGTTTGCTCCTTAATGGTTGGGATTGGGACTTGAGTATAATGACATCATCCTCCATAGTGTTTGATCATTTTAGTTTGTTTGCGGTTTCTTGTGATGAATTAGAATTTACACTTTCCAAGTCGTCATGGTTGTTTTGCCGTTCCATAGACTTCTTGTTATGCACCTGCTCCTGTGACTCCACCATGGTGATATAAGATTTACCCTCTGATTCTCTATCACCATCTTCTTCACGTTCACTTTTTCCTAGACGTATCATCTCCTTGGACCAAAAGTAGGGGTCCTCATAATTGTTAGAGAACTATGGTGCTACATGCAAGAAAATCTCACATGCAGTCTTTCCTTTTACTATCTGACAGTAGATTTTCTTGGGAAGTCTCATAAATCTGCCCGATTTCGTTGAACAAGAAAAGGTAACTATCTCTTGATCACGGTCATCATCTTCCCTACCATTTGAACTTATTTCCATTTCTTCAACAATGCTTAATCTCACCATTGAACTATCTTCCACTCCTTTATCACTAGATGTTACACAACTTAATTCATCCTCATCCATTGACGCATGTTCAACAGAATGTACATTCTTGTCTTTGATTTCGTCACTATCTTGCTGACCAGCAGTAATAATTGTTGCATGCTCCTCCTTCGCTTTATTTTTAACTAGCACCCCATTCCCCATTTCCTCTACTGATTGAGTATATTCTTTTATAAGAATCATCAAAATTTCCAAACACTTTTCACCAACGACAGAACCTATGTTTACAATCCCTATAGAAATATCATTTTTATACGACTTAGCTAGGTGGCATTTAGTATCCCCCCTCCTTTACGAATTCGATGTTCTCGTAATGGATCAAATCCTGGTTGATTGGCGTCTACTTGCGTAGATATCACACCTCCATCCAAAGAAGGCCCAAACTATGTTTCCAATTTTTCAAATTCTCTCAAAACAATTTTGTTGCTTGGCTCAAACTTAAGAGCAATCTATAAGTCTATTCTAGCATTCTCCACCATCCCTCGATGTAAAAACGAAAGAGCTTTTCTGTAGTGTACTTTAACATATTGTACTCATAAAATCTCATAGCTAAATCACAATGAGTTTGTGCTAATTCAAATTGTTATAGTTTTAGCCAACAAACTGCCAAATTGGAATTGAGAGTAACTCCCAATTCAGTCATAAGTTATGCATCCTGACTGCAAATTGGTATACCCACGCACAAGAATTGAATTGCCCTTGTGTCTCAATTGTGTTTTGAAAGGACATCAATATGATTAAGTTTTACAAATAGCTTCCTGAATAGAATACAAAAAAACATGTGGTAGAAACTTGAAACTCAATGTATAATACAGAGCATATGGTCTCACCGGCCATATTTAGAAGTTTTACATGTAAAGAAACTAATATAAATAAATAAATGTTTGAAACATGTACATACATAGAATTCACAAGTTATGTCAATAAATCTCACACATAAAAAAATCAATATAAAATAAATAAATGGTTGAAAAACATATAAATCTAGAAGTTAAAGGTTATAAATATATGCAATAAAAATTCATATTTACAAATATAGAATTCAGGAAGTTATGTCAGTAAATTTAAGACATAAAAATATTAACATATATTAAATACATATTTGAAAATATATATTTATAATAGTAAAAATATGTGCTATAAGAAACACCTAATAAATTACTTGTATAATATCAGTTCAAAATTAGTTTTACTTAGTAGACCACTCCTTACCCTCATAATGTAATAAAAATATAAAAAAAGTTGGTTAATTTTGGTTTGGTGTATATATTGAATAAATTCAATAATTGGGGCTTATTTGTCCATAACTTTAAATATATGTAGGACATGACTCTCATGAGTGATGAGAGGCAAAATGAAGAGACAAATTTTGTGAGTGGTAGGGAATGCATGGGAAGGTCTGGGATGGTCACCAAACAAAATCCTTGTTTTAGTTTTCCACTTATTCCTAATTTCCCACTCACTATCCACATATTATTTCCACACAACCTTTTTTCTTAATTTCTTTTTTCTCAAGTAGATATGACTCCCTTCTTCTTCAATTCCCACCCTTCTCTAATGATGTAGGGCTTCTTCATTTTGATATTTCACAAGATTTATCATTATTGTTTTTAATGGATTTTTCAATATTTAATATTTACTGACATATGGCAATATATGTTTGTTTGCCCCTATATACCCAGATTTATATGTTCATGCGACCTGAAGTTTGTGGATATTCTACGTGATTACATTGCAAATATATATATATATATATATATATATATATATATATATATATATATATATATATATAGGGAAATTGGATTCTAATAATCCCTACTTTTGCAAATTGGATAATGATAATCACTCTTTTCAATTTGTATTCTGGTGGTCCAAAAAAAAATAAAATTGTATTGTAGTGGTATCAAATCCATCACAACTTTCTTTTTATTTTTTTCATGCCTACCCTATATTGTTTTGTTTTTTCGTTCGCCTTTGAGATAAATCTTGAAGTGTAGTTGCTAAAACATTTTTTAAATTATTTTTTTGAGATTCCGAGCAACTATTATGATTTTTTTAAAAGGAATAAAATTGAAAAAATCATAAGAAATTGAAAAAAAATTGAAAAAAATTGAGAGAAATGCTGTAAATTCATTAAAAATCGTAGTAAAGTGTTATACAAAGTTTTGAATCAAATGTAACACTAAATCTATGATGTTTAGGGTATACTCTCGATTATGTTCTACTACAATATAATTTTATTTTATTTTGGACCACCGGAATACAAATTGAAAGTAGAGATTATTGCCATCCAATTTGCTATAGTAGGGATTATTAGAATCCAATATCCCTATATATATATATATATATGCATGTATGTATGTATATTATTGATAATCATTGGTCAATAGTATCTGATCATATTCATAACTCTTATTAGCCTTCCCCCCCCCCCCCCATTATTCTAGCCTTCTAGGCACCCAATGGGTTGAACTATTATGTAAGCATAATATAACTAATTAATAGGCCATGATAATTTACTAAATAAATCATAAGTTAAAATTATGTATGATAATTTGAATGATTTCATTTCCAAATAGTTTCTATGATTTTTAATCTTAATTAGTAGCGAAAGGAGTAGGGTTGATAGCTAATTAAATTCTTAGTATATAACTAGGGTTGTTTGCATTTCGGACCCCGAATTTTAGGGGTATTTATATTCTGAATCCTTGGTTTTCAACTTTAACATTTTGGACCTTAAAGTTTGTAGGCTGGAAAAAAAGGACCCTAAAGTTTGTGAGGTGAAAAAAAAGCTTGTTTCCCATTTTTCTTTTTCTTTCCATGTTTGAATTTCTCTCCCGATTGACATCAAACTTCAAGATTAAGGTTAAAACCAATATTAAAGTTATAATAAACCTCTTTTATTCATGTTGGAGTTACTTAAAACCATGTACTTAGGGGTCTAAGTAGTCTCGACACGAATAAGAGAGGTGTATTATAGCTTCAATATTAGTTTTAACCATAGTCCTAAAGTTTGACGTCAATCGGGAGATAAATTCAAACATGGGAGGAAAATAAAAAATGAGATAAGGGTCTTTTTCTTCAGTCCACAAACATTAAGGTCCTTTTTTATTCAACCTACAAACTTTAGGGTCCAAAATGTTAATGTTGAAAACCAAGAGTTTAGAATGTAAATACCCCTAAAATTCGGGGTCCAAAATGCAAAAAACCCTATATAACTAACTAAAAACATAGAAGGATATATATTACTAGCCTGAAGTAATAAGAGAAGTAATTCTTATTCATGAAATTACAGAATTGTGCAAGATTTCTATGAGGCATTCTTTCAACCAATTTACAAAAAATATTCAAATATTTGACTAGCTATTCAGCATATACCAAAAACGACAAGTTTTTATGACTTTGGATTTTATATAATACGAATAAATTATAGTTTAATTTTATGCTCTTATAAGATATAGTCACAAAACTTGTAATGCTCTTTGTTGTTTTGTACAAGACAAAAATAAACAAGCCCGGCCTCCTTGGAAACATATTGTAGAACGTAGCCAGCTCTTAATGTTATGTTTGAAATTGCAACTTAATTATAGTGTATCATATCCTTTTCTTGACTAATGATCAAGAATTTTTTTAATAAAATTATCAAGAACTTATTATATAATAATAATAATAATAATAATTTTTGGTTATTAATATTCATCTTATATTACGGCCATGTTCTTTGGATTAGATAAAATAAAGTTTGGATGGATTCGATTGGATTAGATTGGATAAGTTATAATATTTTTTGGGGAAATTGTGTTTTTAGATATGATTTTTTTGGGAATTGTGTAAGGTTTGGATTGGATTGAAAAGAGTTATCAATCCAAAGAACAAGTATATTTAAATTACTCTATAATTTATATTTATATATATTTAAATTGTTAAAAAATATGTTTTTATTAGTATCAGGGTTATATTATTCATAAATATATAATGTAAAATTGTACTGTGACATATACGTACCCACTTCATAACACAACAAACATAAGGGATTTTGCAAGTCTCACATATTGGCCTTTATGCTTATACATTTTTTACTAATTAATAAGATTTAGCATACATTTATGATAAAAACTTTAATAAATTAGAAATATCTGATCACATATTGGTAATTTTTTTATCTTTATAAAGAATAGCCAATGAACATGAGAGACTTCCGTCAAGGTTTTCCATCCTAATATACAAATTGCAACTTTAGTCAACAATATTAGCTCTAAACAAAATGCTAAAAACATATGTACTCTTGTTTTTTTTGGAAGATGAGCTAGTAGTCTAACATTCCAATAAAAAAATCATATAAATTAGCTAGCATATACCTTACAATTCTTATAATAAGAGACAAAATAGATACATTCATATATATATATATATATTTACATTATTAACATGCCATAATGCATGACGCGCATGTGGCTGATTAGTTTATCAATTAAAATATTGTTTGTTTGATTTATTTGTTAAGATTCAAGACATATTTTATGTTCTTTGAAAATATTGATTTGAATCACAAATATCTAAAAGAATTAAAGTATAATCAAATTTATCTTTCGAATCGAGTAATAATTAGCACGGGAAAGTTGTTGTATCATTTCATAAATATTAAAAATGACATGTTCATGCTAGTCACATGCTAATGCTACTAGTTTTATAAAAAAAATAAAATGCTAATGTTACTAGTAATAGATTCTCAATGAAGTGGTTTTTATTCAATTTACTAATCTTTTACGTACATACATGCCATAAGCCCATAATACTTGTTAAGCACCAAAAACATGCATGAAATTGTAATATAAATATACAAGAAAATAGCTAAATTCACCTAATTATTATAAGAATGTAATATTTTGAGCAATAATTATGCATAACAATTCAACTTTCATGTTTAGTGTAGCATCCAAAAAGTAGCACACCAGTCACCACATTTCATAATTTTGGCTTTACTCGTTTGACAGGAATCAATGCATTTAAAAAATTAAAAAGAAAACCTAAGAATCAAAGCTCCAACTATGTTCACCCTATAAAAGTCGTACAATTGTACAAGGACAATCCACATGTTCACACACTTCAGTTGGATATTCACCCAATAAATACAAATCCCAAACCAAAAACATTCCAAAACCCATTTGGGATATATTTTGATTATTCAAATTTGTGAGATTTGTAACATTACATTTAAATGAAATATTATTCATCATAATATATAATTAACAATAAATTTTCAGAAGAAACATATTTAAATGCGATTTGAGTATCCGGAAGTAAGCAACGTTTTATTATGAATCAAAGTTTATGAAGAGAGCAATCTCTACAGACCTAAAAAACCTTTAAAAAACACTTTGAAAAATATATTTAGGCCTTGTTCTTTTGTGCGGTGGGTAAGCTATCAAATTTGTGGAAAATGTGATTAATATGGTATGTGAGGAGAGATAATGTAAAAAAATAGAAGAGAAAAATGAAAAGAGAGAAGAATGAGTGAGGAGATATATTAGTAATGATTGTGGTGAAATGTGGAAAATTATTGAATAGTATGGTGAGTTGTGGTACCGCACCGCACTGGACCGCACAAAAAGACAGAACTCACCATATACATTCAATATTCTTTCAAACTTTACCATGTCATACCACACTATATCACAATCGTTCCAATATATCTCCTCATTTTTCCTCCTCACTTTTCTCCTTTACTTCTCAAATTCTCCTCGCTCATCTATCATATCAACCACAATTTTCAAAAATTTTACCATTCCATTCCATATCTTACTATATTTTCCACAATTTCATCATCCTACATCATTTTCGTATCTTACCAACTCTAATAAATAACAACATTAAAATGATTCATTTGAAAAGCTTTTGAAAAAGAAGAGACAAATCAAGAACTTTTATCATAAATATTTATAAAATTTCATCTTGTTAATTAAAGAGAGACAATCCTCTTAAACAGATTTAGTAATAATTTTAGTTCACACTTCTTTCATCCTATAAAAAGTTAAGTCTCAACTCCAGACTCAAAATCTTAATTATGCCTCCTCCAATCGCTTTCATCTATACTTATTTTTTTCTTCAGAGTTTTTCACCTTCATCTTCATATACCTTCATCTTCATATGTATTCTGTATTTAGTACTCACCTTCCCCACCTCCACCACCCTCTTCTAATTTAATGGGCTCACATTTTTATATACTCCTCCATTATTAATAATTCTCCTCCTCCTCTATTCCTCTCTCTTAAATTTTATTCCTTTGGCCCTCCCACTCAAGTAAAGTTGTATCCTTTTGCTTTTTAGATTTCTGGGTTTTTGTTGATTTGTGCTATTTCTCTTTCCCAGATCCACTACTCACCCAAAAAAGTACCAAAAAATTATGGGCTTTTCTGAATGCAATCATGCTGAGTCTGAAAGCCATGAACACAAAAACCCACCACCAAATTCTCTTTCCATTGTGCATAACTATGATGATGATGATGAAAATTACTGTGGGAAGTACAATGATGAGCCAAAATTGAAGTCTTTTTTGATGAAGATGATGTGGGATTTTGGATTGGGTTGTTTTATGGTTGGAGGAGACAAAATTGGGAAGAAAAGCAAGAGCAACAACTCAAACCCAGAACATAATAAGGCATGGTTGCTTGCTGAATCAGGTGGTGATTTAGCTAACAAGGGAGAACCACACTCACTTCATTCCTCTTTTAGGTTCAATATTTGCTCACAAGTTGAGCTTGACACCATGAAAGCAACCACCTTTGGGAATAATAATACTACTGTTCTCATGGTGAATTTGGACTGTAATTTGAGTGATTCTAGCTCTTCTAAGGAGGTTAAATGGGAGAGGTTTCAGTATTTGGAGAAGAGTATCTCTCCTATTGCGAATTCTTTGGTCAGGTTTAGTTATGGTGAAATTGTTGCCGCTACACGCAGTTTCTCGCAAGGTAATTCATCTGGGTTTGTTGTTTTTTTACCCTTTTAATCGTGGAATGATTGTGATTAGGGTTCTGGCCTTCTGGGTTGTTGTTTTAGGGTTCAATCTTTTGTGGGGTTTTTACGGAATTTAGTTTTTTGACTGTAAATAATTGTGGTAGTTGTTGTGGTTCAATCTTTTGTGGGGTTTCGGTTTTGATTGTGTGGGATTTGCTATCTCAAAGGATTCAAATAATGTGGTGTTGTAATTTCGGTTTTAATTGCCAATAATTGTGATTAGTTTTGGTGGGTCGGTGGCTTTATGGTTCATTCTTTTGTGGGTTTCTTCCTATTTCGGTTTCGATTCCAAAACTAATACTCACAAAGGGTGATGATAAGTGTCTTGCCCCAAGACACTCCTTAAATGTCTTCACCCTTATAAAATCAATATTTATTATCGTTTTTAACCACAATTTTTTTGACAGATACTATTAATTATCAATTATAAGAAGCTTGGAATGTGTTGGCTACGCCAACAATTAAAATTGACACCCTAACGAATGAACCCCATCCGTTGAGCATATTTTAGACGTTTTTTTGTAAATTTTTAAAAATATGGATAAAAGTGTGATTTTATACAATTTATATATATTATTATAGTTATGGAAGTCAATCATGTAACTTTTTTCCAATTTAATTCACAAATATATAGGTTTTTTATAATGACAAGACACAAAATATGTGTCTTGCACAAGACTTTTATCATTTCACTACTCCCAAATCCCGCCAAATTTGCAATTTAGGAAGACGGGTTTGAGTTTACCCAAGATTTAGAAATCGTTTGCTATCACTAACTACTAGTCCAAGTTGAAAGACTAAATCTTTTTCAACTATCCAGATTATGATTTCGGTTTTGATTGTGTGAATGAATTTATTTATTTATGTTTTTCTTGGAACTGAGTAGGTAGAGTTCTGGGCAGAGGTGCACTGAGTTATGTATACAGAGGTAGAGTTGGACTCTTAAGAACTGCAGTCGCAATCAAGAGGCTAGACACAGATGATAAGGAGTCTTCCAAGGCATTTTGCAGGGAACTTATGATTGCAAATTCACTTGAACATCCAAACATTGTCCCTCTTTTGGGATTTTGCATTGATCCTGAGCAAGGCTTGTTCCTGGTCTACAAGTATGTGTCAAGTGGAAGTTTAGAGCGACATCTACACGGTACATTTTCTCCGTTTTCATGACGATTTTGGGTTCTACTTCTGTGTGCAAAATTCTGACATGATTAGATTTGCAGGGAAGAGAAGCGGAGGGAAGGAGTTCAGTTCACTTTCATGGTCTGTTCGGTATAAGGTCGCTGTAGGAATCGCAGAGGCGATAGCGTATTTACACAATGGAACGGAAAGATGCATCGTTCATAGAGACATAAAGCCTTCCAACATTCTTCTTTCCTCAAAGAAGCGGCCAAAGGTGAGCGATTCGGTGCTTTCTGATTAGCTCTTTTGTCAGCAGTACTTACCAAAACTTATCTTTTTTAACCAACAGTTATCAAAACTTACAGACTCTCTGACAGTTAGCTATGTGATTGATGAATTTAACGGGTTGGGTTTTCTGCAGCTATGTGACTTCGGATTAGCAACATGGACTCTGGCACCATCGGTTCCTTTCCTTTGCAAAACTGTCAAGGGGACATTCGGGTATGTATGAGTATGACCTCGTGAAAACTGTCAAATCACCGTTTTCAAAGGGATTATTCGTGACATATTACATACACCCAACGCATGCAGTCCATAATGAACAATCTTAATTTTACGAGTGAACAAAACACCGTCGATTATCTGTTGTATCTAATTCGAAGTTGTTACAGGTACTTAGCCCCTGAGTACTTTCAAAATGGGAAGGTGTCAGACAAGACCGACGTCTATGCATTCGGAGTGGTCCTTCTCGAGCTATTAACAGGACGGAAGCCAATTGAAGCCACTAGACCACTTGGAGAGGAGAACTTGGTCCAATGGGTATGCGATTTTTTCGATTCTGTGCTGCTTTTAATTCGAACCCCAATTGACCACTAGACCTGATTTGACTGTGTCATGAATAATTTGACGAGGTGGTCCTTTGACGTACCTCGATATAAATGTGTTCTGCTGAACTAATTGCTAACCTATGTGATGGGTAACAGTACCATCCCCAACTAACTCGGGACCCAATTGCTCCATATAACGTATTCGATAACGACAGTTTAGTTAGTTTGGTGAATTCCCCCTGTCCTGTTGTCTTGCTGGATGAGCCGTTGAACTGCACACATTCAAAGTCTGAAAACAACTAAACTGTTGTAGAGTCTCTAGACTTAAATTCTGTTGGTTTTGTAGTTACTAGGTTGACATTTTTTTTAGCTACTCCTACCCAATGCTATATTTTTCACCGAAATTCGCATAACTTTACTACTCCTAAAGCAATTTATTATGAACTTCTACATAAATTATCCAAATTTACTCAAACCAACCTAACTTTCTACATACCCGCTGAAGGAACAGGGCCGAATTTTAACATCTTACCCCAGGTGATAGTTTCAGAATTGAAAACGTAAAAATGTATGTTAATAGGATTGGAATCGAAAGTAACATCTTAGCCCAATTTTGACCTGGACCCGAACTTTTGCCAGCTCCCGCAATTACGCAATCAATGTGCAATATTTACTAAGTTTCGGTCCGTTGTAATTGCAGGCAAAGCCACTGATAGATCAAGGGGAGCCAGCCCTAGACACACTGCTTGACCCACGAGCCAAGGTGACTTGCAAGAGTTCAAGGCTGATATCCCAGATGGTCCGAGCCGCAGCAGCCTGTGTGAGCAGCGACGAGTCCTCTCGGCCTGCCATGGACGAAACCCTCACTTTGTTGAGGGGCGAAAGTTGCCCTGTCAAGGGAAAGTCCGGTTTCGGTTGGATCAGCTACGGGCCCCACGTACTGCAGCGAACGAAGAGCGAAATGAGGAATCATTTCGCGCTCGCCATGCTTGGAGTGTCTGAACTGGATGATGATGATTACTTGTATGGGAGATGACATTGAGAGGGTTGTGCTGTTATTACTTCTTTGTTTTAGTTCATCTTTGTTTTGTGAATTTTTTTCAGAGTGGTGTTGGATTTGATTGGGTTGGGAGTGGTAAATAGGAGGAGAAAAATGCTAAAAATCTTTGTACAGGAGTAGGATTCAGAATAATGTGTACAATGTACATACTTTTTCATGAGCCCATCTAATGAAAAATGAGAAGTGATCAACTGCCTCAAGATTGTGGGTTTTATTTGCAAAATTCAGATTGATTGAGTTTGCTCTTATTTTTTGATAAATTAATGTCTGTGGTAAGACCGCTTGCATCTGAATTCCTTGCAAGCAGAACTACATTGATATTGATTCTATAAATTCATTGCATGTGAACAATGTAAAATAAATTTCAACAGACATTCTCATTTTTTCTCGATTATTTGAAGCTAATAAAAGACAGTGAAGTCTACATCAAAAAATACCAGACTCTGAAAAGTATCAGTTGGACAGGAAAGTACAACAAAGATAAACAAGCGAAGATGGCACAAGTAGAATTCAACGCACAACTTCATAAAAGCATTTATACAAATACATCGAAATTTCGCTCAACTCGAGATATAGACATGGTTTCCCTTCTGAGATGTACATCCAATTTTGTTGGAGTTTTGAGAATTTCTTGGGGACGACATATAATGAAAAGCTAAATAAGAAAGAACACAAGTTGATACATATACCTAAAAAAACAAACAGGACAACCTTTGGTACGTGATTGCTGGATTAGAATATCTTGGCAACATCTCGGATCAATCCTCGGTTTTCGCGGGCGAAGTCGGTGAACTCCTGGAATGAAATGAACCCATCGCGATCGGTATCCATCTCTTCCATCATCGAGTTAACCTCGTCGGGGGTGACTGAGCCGAGAGCTTGAAGAGCTTCTCCGAGCTCAGTAGATGAGATTTTGCCGTCACCATTTTTGTCGAAGTGCTTGAAGATCCTCTCCCTAGCTTCCACGTCTTGGGGGGTATCCTCATTCGCCATGCTTTTGCTGATGGATCTTAACTTCTGTTGTGTAAGTTCTTTCTTGGGATCAATGTTAGGTTTTCGTTCAAATAATGTTTCTTCCTCACCCAAAACAGTAAGGTCTTCCGTTGTTTTAGGAGAGAAAAGAAGATGAGGGTGGAAAATGGTTTGCCTTAGTATTGGGATCACCTGTAATTTTGTGGCTTTTACTAAAAATAGGTTCTCCTTAATCCCTCTCAAATTGAGAGGAATGCAATGTCTTATGTTTTACATAATTAAGGCATTTTATTTAGAAATAAATAGATTTAGGATTATTAGGATTAATGAGAACATCCTCTTTAGAGCATTTGCATTTGTTAGATTGTGGTCCTTCAACTCAAATCATGGATGACTAAAATTAATACGCCAATATCTTAAACGGAATGCCACAGGTGAGCTGCTCGTTGTCATGAGTAGATCACCTCTTTTACTTTCTTTTTATTTTCACTTATCATACATGTAAGAAATCTAGACCTTTTTATTAAAATAAAAATAGAATAATTAGTTAATTATTGATAATAAACTTACAAAAATAAGATAATGGACCCTAAGATAATTTCATTTTTGTATAAGAATTGGCCCAGGGCCAAAAAGTCCATTTATACAGGCCACAAAAGAGGAGATAGCCTTCAAAATTGGATACACAAGAAGTTGGATTTGCACGGGCCGAAAACAAGACGGGGATTGGTTTGGGGTTTGCACTAACTACTCATGTGTACGACCAACAAGGCCCAGGCTCAAAAAAGGCCCACAAATGAAGCTGATACCAACGAATATTAATAAATATTTATTTACATTTTTCATAAATATGTCAATTTTGAGAGCTCATTTTAAGTAAATTAAGTTCATAGAATCCGTTAATAATTGTGGGACAATTGTATGATTGATAGATAAGTGTCATTGGAACTCTGTGCATAATCCAACTCGAACCGAACCATGGACTGGACCAAACTGGAGCAAGAAATGTCTATTCGGTCCAGGCCATAACTGAGTTTTTTCAGACCTCGGTCTTTTTGGTCCAGTCCCAGCCCCAATTATCATAGGCTCATAGGTAGTTTAATGTTCACCCTGTCAACCTTAGCTTGTGAAACATGTTATTGGTTACACTTTAAACTAGAGTTCAATGAATTGATCGACTTTAATGTTAAAAAAAATCTGCTTTGATCTTAATTAGAGACGATTTTTGGTAGGGCTTATCGGTATGGTTCTTCATAGAGCTTCTCTCAATCGGATCATACTAATGATGGATCGCATTTTACCATACATTTATAGTGCAAAGTGACCTTAGTTCATTTTCGTGCAAAGTATAAAATTTGGGAAAATTTTAGCTTTTTACCTTAAATTTCTGGTGAGGTTGTTTTCTGGTGAAGATATATTGAATCATTGATAGATATTTCAAGTGGGCTTTTCCATCTTAACTATTCTAACAAGGCAATGCCATTGCTAGTTAGGTCTCTTTAATTTCTCTCATACAATTTTCCTTTTAAATCCAAACAAGGGATAGTTAGAAGTTTTGATAAATTCAATGTTATTTGTATAAAAAAAAAAAAAGTGAAGAAGATTTAATAACATCCATAACATGAAAATGTTATATATTTTGTTACAATAACCAATTCAAACGAAAACTTAACTTTGCACAAGTAAATATTGGGTAACAAATTTGAACGTGTACAAAACAAACTTAAGAGGGTTGTAGCTTAGTCAAATTATAGTCAATTAGGCTATATAATCTTTGCTTGTAGCATTTCTATAACCATCAATGGAAAGACTTTCGAAAAATTATTTTCCATTGAGGCCCTGTTCTTTGATGCTGCTAGTTGGCTGCCGTGACACACTGCACCGCAACTTGCCATATTTCACTACAATCCACATAACCTTTCACAATCTATTTTTTTAAAATTTAATTTATAAAAATATTTACAAATTTTTTTCACTTTTTCCAATTACAATTTCAAATTTTCCAACACATTTACAATTATTAAAACCAAAACTCACCACAACTTTTCCAAACCCACCACAATTCATCACAATTCCACCACACCGCACCGCACCGCGTCATACCATAGCCAACAGTATAAAAGAACGGGGCCTGAAAAAGGAGCCCACTAGCCTTTTCAGAGGTCTTCTACAGGGGGTAGGCAATTGTTAGGTATAAAAGTTGCTAAGATTCGAACCTAAAACTTTTTGTTTAAAAATGCTTTGATATAATGTGCAACAACAAACTCAATCAAAAATTGAAGTCGATGAAGAATCAAATATTGCAGGGCTAAGGCTATGTTATTTATACGGGTAAACTATCATTACTTTTATATACTCCTACCGAATTATATATTTTCTATCCAAACCTACATGACTTTTCTAATTCTAAAATAACTCATTACTAACCTTTACCTACTTTTATATAAACCCTGAAACCTACTCAAAGCTACCAAATCTTTGCCGTACTTCTACGTATCCGTGGAAAGCATAGAGCCAAGGGGACTTTTTCTTTAATGATAATGTTAAGTATTTACACTAGTGGGTGTAAAATGTTAAAAGAGTAAAGGGATAAGTTTAACTACCAAAGATGGCAACTTGAGGCCGTGGTTGAATTTAACAAAGTAAGTAGGTGGAGAAAAAAATATCGGGAATACATGGGACCATGGTAGAACTAGTGAGTACATAAATGAAATTGCATTGAAACGAAGGTCCAAAAATAATTATATAAAAAAGCTTGGTGATGATAAATGAGCATGATAAAATTAGTTGAAATGGCTTTGGCAAAACAGGGAACATATAAAGGCAAAGGTCCTGATCACATGGAGGCCAAGCCCAAACCCAATGGGACAGGCTACCGGTATCCATCACTTTCACTTTCAGCATAGGCCCTGTGTTTACGCGTCAGATATACTAATAAGTAATAAACTTGCATGTATTATATCTTTACACAATTACACCACAAGGTCACAAACTTCTCGTGTAGGTACGCCTATGAAACCCTACAAACATGGAATTGCACGATAAAGACAATATAACTACACTCTCTTTCTTTTCAACCACTTGTTATTTCTCGTGTGAATTGGTTAATTAAGGCCTTGTTCTTTTTATGTCGTGTGTTCCGGTATGACGCAATATGATGTGGTGAAATTGTGGCGGGTATGATGGAATTGTGCTGAGTTATTATGCGGTGTGTTGTGGTATGACGTGATATGATGTAGTGAAATTGTGGCGGATATGGTGGAATTGTGGTGAGTTATTGGTAAGTTGTGATGAGTTTTTTGTGTATATATATATATATATATTGTATTGGTAATTGTGAAAAAGTAAGTAATTGGAAAAAGTGAGTTGAAATATTGTATTGTTTTTAAATGATTAAAAAATGGTTGAAAAAGTATTGATTGAAAATTTATATTAAAGATATATAATAAATTTGAAAAAGTAATTTGTGGTGGGTTGTGGTGAATTGTGACGGAATGGTATGTTGTGGTGGGCTGTGGCACCGCAGATTGTTAGCCGCATAAAAAAACAGGACCTGAGCTGCAACATGTAATGTTCACGGAAGAAGGAAAAGGGAAATCAGGGAATTGTTTTGGACAAAGAAGATAGAAAATACTACATTAGGAGATACTAAAATGATTTTTTAGGAAAAACTTTCTCGAGAAAAATTTTCTTAACATTCTTGGTAAACTATTTACTGATGTTTGATTATTTCCCATGAAGATGGAAAAAAATACATTACAATTTTGATTACATCCGAAAGTATGGGAGAGTTGGTAGGATAGTTTATTTAAATGTCTAAGTTACTCTTATTTATTAAATTTATAAAATAATTTTTAGAGGTTTTGGGAAGCCATATTATAAAAAATTTCACTTTCTCATAGGATAAAAACTTTCCTAACTTCCTCATGGGAAACACTTTCCCATGGATGATAGGAAAATTTTGGATCCCACTCAAAAACTTTCTCATTCTCATTTTTCAATTAAACATCAACAAATTTGACAAAAGTTGATAAATAAGTTTGAACACAGTCTGAGGAATCCAAATGCAGGCAACTGTTTTTCCATGAACTAAAACGTTCGTAGAGAGGTTGATTCATACAGACGCAAAAAAACCTTTTCTAAAACCTTTGAAAATCAGTTTAGGCACTTGAGAAACCAAAAGGAAAACGTCAGGGAAAACGTTAGGGAAAATCAGTTATATTTTTAAATGGTGGCTATTATTATATTTAAAAAATTTCTATTAAAATTAAGGGTTTTTGGATGCTAATATACTGAATTTTTGGGGTATTGGACAATAATGCACTGAACTTTGACCTTGGACAATAATACAGTGAACTTTGGGGGGTGTTGAACAATAATGCACTCGTAACAATTTTGGCAGTGACTGACTTGGTGACAATCCTACCTAGCACATAGAGGAGATGAATTGATCCAAAAATATTTAAATTTATGACATGTCAGCTAATCCACACATAAGAAAGATAATCAACTTTGAAAAGAGTAAAACAAAACATAAAATCACATTTGTTTAAACGTGTTTAGCTGAGAGATTGTTGTTGTAATTATATAAAAGCACGTTTGGCTATGGAAATTAGCTGACATGTCATAAATTTAGATATTATTTAGCATATTCATCTTCTCTGTCTGCCACGTAAGACCGCCACCAAATCAACCACCGTTCAAATTGTTTCGGGTGCATTATTGTCCAACATCCCTCAAAGTTCAATGCATTATTGTCCAAGGTCAAAGTTCAGTGCATTATTGTCCAATACCCCAAAAATTTAGTATATTAATGTCCAAAAATCCTAAATTTAATTATTTGTGTTATTTCTTTTTATAAAAAAAGATAAAGCTATAGGAGTCTATCCATATAACTTTTAATCAAAACGGTTTTAGTATAAAATTCGTGTTAAGAAATTTAAAACGAGATCAAACTTAAATAAAACTTAAAATTTTATTTTAGTTATGTACTCCTTCCACATCGTAAATAAATTGTCCAAGTTTGATTAATTAGGTTAAAGTTTTTAAATTTTGACCGCTAATTTATCAAATTATATGTTGAGTTATTGTACAAGACTACTGCTATTAGATTTGTGATCAAAAATATTTTTACTTAAATATAATATTATTAATCTTACTAAGATAAAATATGAAAAATCAACCGTTAAAATATTGTATTGAAATTGAAAACCATGAAAAAATAAACTTAACAAATTAATTTGATAAAATGTGAAAAATTTATGTCTCATGTTTATAGTCATTTAGTATTTTATTAGTTTGACTTACATAGACTCTTTCAATTCTTTGTGCGTCATAGCTATAGATAACCGAAAAAACTAACTTCTTTGCTTCCATGCGCTAAATGAGGTGGCTTGTTGCTCAATGTATTGACATTAGCGGGAGGTTTATCTTGTCATTCAAGTAAACTAATTTTAAGTTTCGAAGAAAGTTCAACCACGTAATTAATCAGAATCTATAAAGAATGAATGTGGGCCATGGCAAAGTAAGTTAACGTCACTAAAAATTCCCTCCTTAATTTACATACTTGCTGAAGTTATCAAAAAAGCTTTAAAAATATGGTGGAAGTCTTTGCCATTTTCTAGATGGATTTGACGGTCATAGAGGCTGTAAAATCAGACTAATACTAGGCCCTTCTCTTTTGTGCTATTTGTAAGATGCAGGCATGGGAGGGACGCTGTGATGAAATTATGGAAAATATGTTAAGGTGGAGAATGAAATGGAAAAATTTGTAGTGAGTGTGATCGATATGTTAGGTGAGGAGAGATAATGTGAAAAAGTAGAGGAGGAAAAAGAGGATAGAAAAGTGAAGAGATATTTTGATAATTATTGCGGTAAAGTGTGCTATGATATGGTAAAGTATGGAAGAATATTGAGTAGCATGACGAGTTGTGGTATAGCACCGCACAACACGTATAAAAGAACAGAGCCTAAGTCTATATGAGAGACCCCCCCATAAATTTAACGCGAGACGTATAATTTTATGATGACTTGATGAATATAAGGTGACTATTAATTTATTTGAGGCGGCTCTGATAAAAATTACCCATTGATATATTATTAGTCACATTCGTATTCAAAGTCATTCTAATATCTCTTATTAATCATAGTAAAACATTTAAAAATCATCATGTAAGAGATATATCGAAAAATTTACATGTGACGATCTTATATTAAAATTTGTGTATCATTAATGTCAGCATTCATCAAAGAGGTTTAATTTACGTACATACGACCATCTAGCTTATACTATAGATTTGTAGTAGGTTGTGGTGAATCGTGGTAGAATGATATTTTGTGGTGGGTTGTGGTAAACTGTGATAGGCCATGACACCATTGTCTGCTAACCGCAGAAAAGAACAAGGCACAATTTTCCTTATTATTCCCATATTAAACTATCATATGATTATTAGTCTTATGCCAAATAACACTATAAATGTTACTTTTTTATGATAATAATCTAACACGTAAATATTTAACAAACGGTAGCCATCATACTGACGGTTTGTACTTCTAGAGAAAAGCGTTGAAATTTGTAAAAGAAAAATATTAGCCAATTAGCGTAAAATACCTTCTTCAATCTCAGTTGATCTTTATCACGATTTATGGGCACAAAAAGTCGTTACACAAACGCGTCTTTTTATTTAATTTTTTATTTTTCATTTTCCCTTTAAATAAAGGCAGAAACCGCGTAAATCCCGTATATACCTACACTACCCCCACTAACAAACCAATAACCGGCTTTCCTCCCAAAAGAAAAAATATTTAATTGAAAATTATTCCAGTCTGTTTCGTATTAATTGTTCCCTTTCAAATTTATGCACTTAAATTAAAAAAATTTTGCTCATAAATTTATGAGTATATACGATTGAGTTGTAATATAAAATTATCATCATTAGATTCGGAACAAAAAATATTATCATAAATAATATAATATTGCAACGGTTAATAATATACTCCCTCTGTTTCATAATACTACCTCCGTTTTTATTTATATATCGCCTAGAAAATTGCGTTAAAAACTTTGATCGTTAATATATTAATTTGTATAATAATTCATTATATAAAACTGATGTTATTAGATTCGTAATGAAGAATGCTATTTAAAAAGTATAATCTTATATTTTTTTATAAAAGTTTTATATTAGAAATTATTGATTAAAGATTGACACTGAAAATCGTAAATGACAGATAAAAAACAACGGAGCGAGTAATTATCATAATTTTGATTTTTATAGTCTTCGATGTCACTCTTTAATTGATAATTTCTCACATAATATATTATTAAAAATTATAATATTATATTTTTATGATAGTTTTTTCGTTACGAATCTAATGATAATAATTATATATTTCAATTCATTATATATATTGAGAAACTTATGTTGAAAAATTTTGAAATTTGATTGGATAATTTTCAAATACGACAATTAATATATAACGGGGGAAGTATTATAAATGAAATTTTCAACCACAGAACCACATGAAAGACAATAAACATGAATAATACTACCTCCGTCCCAAATAAGTGTCAATTTAACTAACATTTGACCGTTGATTACTCGAAAACTATAATGAGTTACAATATAAAATTAACACCATTGTAATTTTCAGTATAATATATTTCTAATAGTAATAATTTCATATTGTAAGTCATTGTAATTTGTGAGTAATCAATAATCAAAATTTATTCATATTGACATTTATTTAGGGACGGATATAATATATGACAATTAATATGAAATAGAAGAATTACTTGGTAAATAAAATAAAATAATCCCAAAAAGAACAAGTCCCGCCTCCTCTATAAATGTACCGCCTCCCAACGCCGCAGGGAAAATTTGGTTCTTTGTTCATTTCTCTCTCTCTCTCTCTCTCTCTCTCTCTCTCATCACTATAATTCTTTGCTTCTTGACTGCGTTTCCATGGCGAATTCCAAGGCGGCATCGGTGGGGGATGAAGTCCGGAAGATATTCCAGAAGTTCGACATCAACGGCGACGGCAAGATATCGTCGACGGAGCTCCGGTCTCTGATGCAGGCGCTGGGGTCGGAAACCTCGCCGGAGGAGGTCGAGAAGATGATGTCGGAGATGGACGTCGACGGCGACGGCTTCGTCGATCTGTGGGAATTCGCCGAGTTTCACGCCAGATCCGGCGGCAATGCCGGCTCCAACAACAAGCTCAAGGAGGCGTTCGACCTATACGACAAGGACGGCAATGGCTTGATCTCTGCGAGTGAGCTCCACGCGGTGCTGAGGAGTCTTGGCGAGAAGTGCTCGATCAAGGATTGTCAGAGCATGATCAAGAATGTCGACGCCGATGGCGATGGACATGTGAATTTCGAGGAGTTCAAGAAGATGATGCAGGCTTCGTGATTGTTGAAGAAGACGATCGAGTTAAGATCGATCAGAATCGTGGAAGTTCGTCGACAATTGTGAATAGGTGATCATTAGTTACTACTGATTTTCTTACGAACTCGATTTCTAATTTCGCTGCGATTAATTAGGAATAGTTCCTTTGCTTTCCACAATCAATAGTGCTTCTTAACAAGTAGGGATTCGGAGGATGATTTTTTGTGCATACAGTTTGCTGCTAACTGTTGCTGTCATCATGATCATCATCAATAGTGCTCGTTGTTGTGGTTAATGTTTTTCTCTGTTTGCTATCATTACTAGTTTTCATTTCTCCCACACTTTCTTCTTTTTTTGTGGTGTTCTTTGCTTGGATTAGAAGTCAATTAAGAATCATGGCAGCGTTGATTCTCCATTTTATTTTTCTGCGTGATTGTGATTGAGGAAGTGTTTCCAGAACGAGGCAGATTAATCAGTAAGGGAAATGAACACTTGTATTGCGTTCAGATTACTGCAGGGTTGTTGGTGACACTTACCCAACACCTGTAGTGGGTAACTTGTATGAATTAACGGAAATGGGCCAGCCAATTGTTTGTCCCCTTCACAATTTGCGCGTATAAATGGTCCCACTGTAACGTCTTCAGAATTTACTGCTATCTGATATGATCTTTATGATTAGATTTTCATCTGATTGTATTTGCAGATTTGAAATATAGTAATTAAAAATTTAATAAGGTCACGCCTGTATAATTTTTGGTGCATGAATTGATATATATGATACTTAAATTGTGATCAAAGCTAGGTTTGATTTCATGGTAATTAAGCGGGTTTAATATAAAAGTTTATTAATTTTATGGCGCAAAGATATAATTATGGATTGTATATGTTTATTTGAAATGAAATATAATTGCTACCAACAACTTTTCGACTAATCCTAATTAACATATGCTATCTAGAAATAGTATGAAATCTTTATTCGTTGGCAATAAGATCAAATGATAGTCAAGGTAAAAAAAATATCCTTTGATATATACCCATACATAGATGATAAACTTAATTATGATACTCTCCATTTCAAGTACAAATCTCTATTATATATTGATAATAAGATTAGTGATAATTAATCAAGGTAAGACATCTACTTGGATATGAATCCTTGAACAGACGATCAAATTATAATACTTTCTCTTTCTATTTCAATTTATCATACCAAAACGTATTTTCCTTTTCTTTCAATCAAATTATATACTTTCCAAAATACCAAATGATTATTTGAGAAGTAAATTTGATAATGAGATATTAGGCAAGTCTTTTAAAAAAACAACAAACTCTAACATAAAGCACGAGGGGTGGTCTAGACTCCAAAGGCCTATATGTGGGCTATGTTACAATTCTTGAATCAGAAGCAGAAGACAAAAGAATGAAACATTGAAAGAGAAAAAGAGAGAAACCATTTGGTGAATATCTGAGTATATTCGAATGAATTGGAAAAGAATGAATACAACATATATTTATACTACTCTTAATTACAAGAAACAAGATGCAAGAATCTTGATAATTAACTAACTACCTATATATCCTTATCACCCCCCTCAAGCTTGGAGGGATCTTGTATCAAGCCAAGCTTGGATAAAATAAAATTCTATTGTGAAGAAAGGAGAATCTTGGTAAGAATATCTGCTAGCTGCTCATTAGTGGGCATGTGAGAAAGCTGAAGAAGACCATCTAATACCTTTTCCCTTGTGAAGTGACAATCGATTTCAATGTGCTTTGTACGCTTAGAAAAACTGGGTTCTTGGCAATGTGGATTGCTAATTGATTGTCACACAAAAGAGAAACTGGTTTTAAAGATTGCACACCAAGCTCTTCTAGCAACCTTACAATCCAAGTAATTTCAGAAGAAGTTTGTGCAAGAGCTCGATACTCAGCTTCGGATGAAGATCTTGAGACAATGCTTTGCTTTTTACTCTTCCAGCTTATTGATGATTGTCCAAAAAGGATCATATAACCAGTAACAGATCTTCTGGAGAAAGGACATGCCCCCCAATCAGAATCAGAATATGCTTGTATGCTTAAATGGTCTGTTCCTTGAAGAAGAATCACAAGCTTTGTTGTGTCTCTGATATACCTCAAAGTATGTTGAAGAGCTTTCATATGTGATGTTCTGGGCTGCTGCATAAACTGACTTAGAGTTTGAGCAGTGTAACTAAAATCAGGTCTTGTATGAGTTAGGAAGTTGATTTTCCCAACTAGAGTCCTGTAGATGATTGGATCATGAAGAGGTTCTCCAATGTCAGGCTGAAGTTTGCAATTCAGGGGCAAAGGAGTGACTGCAGGTGCAGGGTGCAAAGCTCCACTGTCTTGTAATAATTCTTTGATGAATTTATGCTGCGACAAAAGAACACCATCAGAAGTATATGACACTTCTAAACCAAGAAAGTAGTTAAGTCTACCTAAATCTTTAATGCCAAATAATTTGTCAAGGTGCTGTTTGACATTATTAATTTCAGCTTGGTTAGAACCTGTTAACAATATATCATCGACATACACAACAATAATAGTGATATAAGTAGATGATTTATTGATAAAAAGAGAATAATCATTTTTAGATTGTTGGTAACCAAGAGAAATTAAAGTAAAACTGAGTTTGGCAAACCATTGGCGACTTGCTTGCTTCAACCCATATAGAGATTTCTTCAATCTGCAGACTTTGTTGGAAGGATTTGGGATTCCTTTAGGCATTTGTATGTAGACTTCTTCATCTAAATCTCCATGCAAAAAAGCATTGTTAACATCTAGTTGCAAAAGAGGCCACTTCTTAGAAGCTGCTAAAGCTATGATTGTTCTGATGGTTGGCATTTTGACAACAGGAGAAAAGACTTCTTGATAGTCGATGCCAAACTGTTGAGTAAAGCCTCTTATAACCAAGCGAGCTTTATATCTCTCCAATGTTCCATCTGCCTTCAGCTTAACCTTATATACCCATTTGCTGCCTATAGCTTTCTTCTTGGGTGGCAAATCAACTAATTCCCAGGTGTTGTTCTTGATAAGAGCATTGATCTCTTTTTCCATAGCTTGGATCCATTCTGGGTGTTTGGCTGCCTCTTCATAAGTTCGAGGTTCAATATACTTGTCTAATGAATCCTGAAAAGCATAAAAATTAGTAGAAGAAGAGTCAAGATTAGCAAAAGCACAAACAAAATCCTTAAGATAGGATGGTTTAACAGAGTTTCTTGATGATCTTCTTGCTTGCACAGTCTGATTTGTTTTGTCCATTGAGCTTGATATTGGGACTGCTACATTTTCTGATAATGTAGTAGGATGATCAGATGATGTGCATAAATCTTCTGTATTGCCAGAGGAAGATGGAATGTCAGATTCATTGCTAGAACCATCTCTAGGAATACTCGAGCCACCAATATCTGTGGAAGTGTTATCTGCATTTTCTGTCTGAAAGTTCACAGTTTCTGGAATGAATTCAGTAATAACAGGTAGAGGTGTATCATTTCCTGCAGATATATTATGAAAAGGGAAGATCTCCTCATGAAAAGTAACATCTCTTGAAAACAAAATTTTCTTTGTATGAAGATCCAACAATTTGTAAGCTTTCTTTCCAAAAGGATAACCAAGAAAAATACAAGGATAAGCTCTTGGTTGAAGTTTATTTCTATTCCTCTTTAGAGTAGAAGCATAGGCTAAACATCCAAAAGTTTTTAAATGAGCATATGAAGGTTTAGCTTTGAACAAAATTTCAAATGGACTCTTATTACCCAGAATAGATGATGGCATGCGATTAATGAGGTAAACAACAGTCAATAAAGCCTCTCCCCAAAATTTGTTAGGAAGCTTAGATTGAAACAGGAGAGCTCGAACTACTTGTAACAAATGCTGATGCTTTCTCTGCACTATACCATTCTGTTGAGCAGTGTCTACACATGATGTTTGATGAATGATACCCTTATCTTTATAGAATTGTAAAGCTGCAAAATCCTGAAACTCAAGACCATTGTCAGAACGAATAATTTTGACAGAAGCTTGATATTGATTCTCAACAAAAATAATAAAAGCTTTAAGGAGAGAAAAGGCACTACTTTTATTTGCCATTAAATGTGTCCAAGTACACCTAGAATGATCATCAACAATGGAAAGAAAGTATTGAAAACCATCATGAGTTTTAGAAGGACAAAGCCCCCCATATATCAACATGTAAAAGCTCAAAACAACAATTAGCTCTAGTGCTGCTCACAGGAAAAGATTTTCTTTGCAATTTTGCTAAAGGACAAACTTGACAAGTTCTATGTTTCATATCTGAACAAGAAGAAATAACACCAATATTCTTGATCTGATCAAAAGGAAGATATCCCATCCTGAAATGCCATAATTTTGAAGTGCTAAAACAAGCAACAGACTCCTCTTGCTTCTGCTCAATATGTAGATGTTTATGATGCAAGAAATATAACCCATGCTCTTGTCTACCAAGGAGAAGAGTCTGAGACATAGGGCCCTGAAGAAAACAGTCAGTAGGAGTAAAGATAACACGTGCTTTTAATTGAGCAGCAAGCTTTTGAACTGAAAGAAGATTGAATTGAAAATCAGGAGCATACAAAACATTATGAAGCTCAATACCAGAAAGCAACATAAGGGAACCAGAATGAGTAATTGAAGCCTTCTTTCCATTAGGCATGATAATAAATGAAGGCTTAGATAAAGACTGAACATTATGAAGAAAAGCAAGATTAGGAGTAACATGATTACTAGCACCACTATCAAGAATCCAAGAATGAGAATCTGTCTTACTCATGAAACATAAATTATTACTTTGAAAACTTGTACCTGCAAAGAATCCAGCTGATCCTTGATCCTGCAAAGAATGAGAAGTTGGTCCTGTTTCAGCATACTGCTTATGAACCAGTTGCATAAGCTGATTGTATTCTTCTATAGTTAAGTTTGCAGAAGCTGGTGAAGGATCTTGATCTGGACTTTCTTGATCAGTTTGAGCAAGTGCATCAATTCTTTTACCTCTGAAGTTCTTGTGACCAGGAGGATAACCATGAAGTTTATAACACCTTTCAATGGTATGACCTTGATTCTTGCAAAAATCACAAAACATAGTTGATCTTCTGTCTTGATTGCCTGAAGATCTGACCCTGGAATTCTAATATGAATTCTGATTGAAAGACTGAGGTTGGCTAAAAGAACTTTGAGAAGAACCAGTAGAACTTGACCCATATGAAGAAGTTGATCGATATGAACCAGAACCAGAACTATAAGATTTGTTCTGATAAGCAGGCTTTTGTTGAAAAGCTAATGCAGAATCAGAATGTGTGTGGAAAGCAGCTGAATTAGAACTAAGCTGGGTATTTCCACACAAAGATCTTTGTTTCTCTTCTTGCAAAACAATTTGATACACTTGATCAATATTAGGAAGAGGTTTAAGCATGAGAATGTTACCTCGAGTAACTCTATAACTCTCATCTAAACCCACCAAAAATTGCATTAGCTGCTGATCTTTAATCAGCTTATGTGCTGCCAAAAAACTTTCACAAACTATACCACAAGCACAATTAGGAATAGTAATCAAACTATTGTAATCATCCCACATTTTCTTTATTTTGGTAAAATACTCAGTAACAGACAAATGCCCTTGAGAGATGTTTACCAAATTGCGCTGAACTCGAAAAACCTTTGTACCATCAGCCTCCCCAAATCGCTACTCCAATTGAACCCAGACTTCTCTCGCACCAGTAGAGAACAAAATACTTTGCGCTATATCAGAGATGACTGCATTCATGAGCCACGATTGAACCATCTTGTCACAGCGTTGCCATTGAGAAACAAGATGCACATTAGTCGGCCTGCTACAATCACCCATCACAAAACCTAATTTGTTCTTCGCTATCAAGGCAATCTCCACAGCTTTCTTCCAATGGCTGTAATTTTCTCCATTTAGGAGCTCACTAACAAGAACATTGTTAGGGTTATCAGATGGATGAAGATACAAAACATGTGATGGATCATTCACATTCCCAGCATAGAAAGCTGTATTATCAGTACCAGCAGCAGACATTGTAGACAAAACCTGGAAGCGGATCAACGAAGCTCTGATACCATGTTACAATTCTTAAATCAGAAGCAGAAGACAAAAGAATGAAACATTGAAAGAGAAAAAGAGAGAAACCATTTGGTGAATATCTGAGTATATTCGAATGAATTGGAAAAGAATGAATACAACCTATATTTATACTACTCTTAATTACGAGAAACAAGATGCAAGAATCTTGATAACTAACTAACTACCTATATATCCTTATCAGGCTATAAGTTTTACGCAGACTTCTTTTTATAGACTAAAGTTTATGAAAATGTTGATTTTTATTGGCCCACCCAAAGAAAAAAAACCCCCTCTTTTTGAAACCATATGAAAAACCAAATCAGATATGATGTGAAACCAAGTTTAAAAATCTTCAAAAGCCCTTGAATAACTAAGAGAATGACTCACAATCCTTTGATAGTTCCTGTGGAAGGTTCTTTTTCTTGTGACTCGCAATCCTAACTACTATATTGCAGTCATATTTAGGTAAGTTAATATAGTTGCTCTCAGACTTCAAATGAATAGTTGTAAGTTGTAAGTTTATTTTGGTGTAAGAGTCAGCAGTGGGAACCACAAATGCAGGCATCTGAATCTTAAATAAGGAGATGAATGAATGAAGTCAAAATGAAGAATCCTTAACTCAAGATATGAATTTGGCGGCACCCATTTGTCGTTCTGGCGTATAAAATGGAAAAATGCACCCTTCTCTTACTTACTCCTTTCAGATTCATCTTTCATCTTTTCTTTTTCTCTTTTTTTTTATTTTTTTTCTGTAAGAATCAAGCCACGAGTGCATGACTCATGACTGTGACGTACAAGCTATAAGGAAGTAAGAATGCATGCTATATATCAAACAACATTCTACTTTTTTGTTTACGTTTATATATAGGGCTTAAGTTCGGATTAGACAGATGATTTAAACCTTTGACTTACATTATTAATCCATGTCTACTTCTTGATTCTGGCTTAGATATTGAGGTCAAAATTGGGTTTGAATGATAGGGAGGAAAAAAGAAAAATTGTATCTGAATTCAATTTTAGCATAAAACTCATGAAAACACCTAATTTATTATTTTTATAGGTTGGACAAATTTTGGTTGTTGTAGTACCAAGGTCTAAAGGTAAATTAGATTTAAATAATTTGAACTTTGGATCATATTAGACTTTAATAATCTGAACTTTAGATTTGGGTCTGAATAATATGAACTTTGGGCCCCTTGGATTCTAGTAATACGCCACCGAGTTAAGTCCAACTTAACTCGATGGTTACTCGGTGGCAGAATGACGTGACGGCGGTGGTATATGTTAGATTGCCAGAGCATTTTAGGTATGTCATGCCGTGCCGTCACGTCATCTCGCCACCGTGTTAAGGCACCGTTCTTTTGTGCGTTAACGCACCCAAACGCAATGCAAAATCAATAAAACCTAACGCATGGCAAACGCAAGATAACGCAACTTATCACAATCTACTATTCACCTCTACTCATCTTTTTATTATTTCCTACCGCAACCTAACGCAACCAAACGCAACCCAAACGCAACTTATCGAAACGCAAACACAACGCAACGCACAAAAGAACGGTGCCTAAGTTGAACTGAAGTTCAGATTATTTAGAACCAAATCTAAACCTCAAATTATTAAATCTGCTATGACCCAAAGTTCAAATTATTTAAATTCAATTTTCCAAGCCTAAATACCCTTATTTATCCAACCCAATCCATTTTGTCTATATTTTCAGCACTTAACTTTGATCTAAGTTTAGCCAATGTGACCTTACAACATCAGCTGCTACACATATAAAAAATAAAAAATAATAAAAAAACACAGCCTAAACAGCGTAAGACCTATTTTTGCTTGATAGGATAGGAGGATAAGTAAAGTTAAAAATGTGGGATTTGTCGTGCAAATGTTGGTAGGTAGGATAGTGTTTTAGAAGATAAATCACTTTTAATATATTAACTTTTAAATAATTTTTTTATAATTTTTAATAGGTATTGTGAGTAAGACAAGCTACGTTCACTTTATTTATGAAACATATTAATTTTTAATATATATTATATGTAAGATAGTTTTAGTCTTTTAAAAAAGATAAGTAACAATATGAGATATTATAAATGAGAATGGATAAAATAAATTTATCATACGTCACAAAAGAACCGTGTTTAAGCAGCTAAGGCCCTGTTATTTTATACGGTGCGGTGTAGTGTGGTACCACAACTCACTATATTACTCAACATTTTTCCACATTTCACCACATTTTACAACAATTATTACCAATATATCTCCTCACTTTTCTCCTCTATTTTTCTCATTATCTCTCCCGACGGTCCTACCTACATCAACCACATTTTCACAAATTTTACCATATCATTCCACACCTAACCCCACTTTCCACAATTTCACCACACCGCATCATTTTCATCTCTTACCAGTTACCACCCGCAGAAAAGAATGGAGCCTAACTGCAATTTGCTATATATCAGCAAGTCTGCAAGCTAGAAATAGAAACAACATGAAAATATGATTCAAAAAAGGGGGCAGAGATCAGATTATGGTCAATGGCAATCATTAAGCATTAGTATATTATATTGGTCTCTAATTGCAGATTATCAATAATTAATCACAATGGACGGCACCATAACTAATTAACCCTTGAAATAATGAAAGGGATAATTAATTTGGCATGTGGTTATTCTGTTAAGTAAGTTTCCTGTTGACGAGAGGGAAGCCTCGTAAGAAGACACATCAATAACAGAAGAACAATTATTGGCTACAGATCATGTGATTTATATATCCGCTTGATTAGTTCTGACACCATTATGATTAGAGGAGTAATAATAATGAGATTTTGGCACTCAGATCCAAACTGCCCGGAATTAATTAATTAAGTTTATGATGACGTTACTTCGCCTTGGTTTCTTGCTTAAACAAAACAAATAAACAATATTTCCTTCCTGTTGAAATCATCTTCATTCTTCACTTCAATTCCTGCCTACCAACTTCAAATTACATTGTGTTGAGTTCACCTACAAATTTAAGTTCAGAAAGCATAATCTGAGAAAGACCTGCTTTGAATAATCAGACCTGCTGCTGTTGAATAATCAGGTACAAGTTTTTACTTGGAGGGAAGAAAAAATGGGCTGAGAATTACAGAAAAACCTAGATGTATGTATATTATTTCTTGATTCATCATAGCGTCCTCGGGCTCTTCTGGCGGACATGGCGCGGAGAGTTGTTAAGTTTAGATGTGGTTCGGGCTTCATTCGTGGGGGTCATGTGACTGTTGCGAAGCGGCTTGAGCAGAAGTGGCGAAAAAAGCGAAAGTGTTAATTTTCTTATGTTTGTGCGGTTTGTCATGGTTTTGTTTGTGTGACTTCTTGATGGTTGTTGTCCTTTCGTTGTTCTTTTTTCTGCGGTTTTTGCGGTGCTGGTGCAGTTTCTTTTGTCTCTTATGACTTTCAATTATCAAAAAATGTATATTATTTCTTTTTATATTTTTACATTCTTTGGTATCCATTATTTAATAACATATATACTTAGTGATCCTATTAGAAAACTCCTCATAATAAACCTAATTTCGCACGTATGTTAAATCAAAAGATACATCTAACTTAGCGAGCCAATCAACAACTCAATTGTCTTATTAACTGTAACAGTATTGTACAACATACACCATGAATGCACAAATAACTAGCACTTGGATCTCCCAAAGAGATAAAACCTAGCTTCGCTTCCCTTGTCAATATGCCAGACAACCTATTTTTACAGTGTTCATAAGAGAGTAATTTGTTAAGCACATTTCACACACACACACACACGAACTTTGAGCCTTTGAGGTACATATTAAATTGAAAGAAAATGATGTAATTGAACTTTATAACTATAATACCACATATGAATTATATGAAGCTAGAGGCATCATTTTCTGAACTTACAAAAGAACACCAAGATCATAAGTGATGCCGTTGATTTGATTAGAATCTCACTTACATTCATGCATTGACTGAATCAGTACATGCTACGCTTTTTATAATCAATAATTAATCTCGAGCAAAAAAAACACAAATAGTATCAGAAACCATAAAATGTATTAATTTGAGAAAAGAAAACGCATATAAAGAACCAAGGCACAAATCATCACCCTATATCTGTTTTGTTAAACCTGATCCTATGACCAACCCAGTTGACCCAGTGAGTCAATGGATCGACTGGCCAGACAAATATGACCGGATTGGGCTAGTTAACCCCAATTACAGGTTGAACCGAACAAACCCAGCAAGACTAGTGGCCCATATTCTTTTCAGTTTGAACCGAACAAACCCGGATTACAGGTTGACCGAACAATCCCGAATTTATCATATACCTCACAAAAAAAAGTTTCACATAGTTCCTAAACTCATGTTCCAATTCAAATAATTCATTTAAGCAACGCATTTAAAAACATCCTCTGTGATATTCAACTCTACCTAACCAAAAAACAATCTGTACACCAACTAGCTAATAATACAACCTTTTAAATGTAAATGACAATAATACATTGACTAAAAAACATTACATTTTCAAAAGGAAGAGACATCAAAACCTTAACTAAATAAACCAAACCAAAATATTCAAGACAAACATCTAAACTAAACTAAACCTATGGCCCATATTCTTTCAGTCACAACACACTATACTTTAATTCTACTGTTACAAGCTAGAAGAAGCCATTGCACTCTGCATCTTCTTCTATACTTATTTCTACTGCATCTTTGACCTTCCTCTTTCTGTGAAGAGTGTAGCAACATGAAATCCTTTTCTTCCAGTTCCATTTCAAGGCTCTTAGAAAATGCAGTCCGACCGAAACCCGTCCAGTTCAACCGGATGACTGGGTTTCAGTTTTGACCAGCTAGCCGAGTTGATGTGCCACCCGGACCAGCCTGATCACTGGTTCTGTCTGGTTGAACCACTCCTGGCAGTTCGAGTTTAACAACTAGATTGCCCAATGATAGGACCCAAAGGGTTGGGCCGCTTAAACCCTTAAGATAGAGGTTTGGACGGTTGAGGAACATCATCAAGGATGAAAGGACCAAGTTTACCAGTCCTAAATAAAGTCAAAAATCTTTTTGACACCATTGTACGTGCTTCTGATGCTGCATGCGGTATTCTAAATGCCTTCTGTAGAGCTTCAAATTGCTGCTCTATAAGACTCTCCATGTCATCCTCGTCTTCCACATTACCATCAAATTTTGAGAAAGTATCGTGGAGTGCAAGTTGCACTTGTGTCACTACATCCTGCAGTATGACAATACATGTCGGTTTGGAATAATTGATTCAACTAGCCAATGACAGCAGTGAGTACACGTGCACGGTTTAGTACGTGCCTATGTAATTGTGTCAACCCAGTCTCACTGCAGAAGTTACTCTCATTTTCATGTACAAAACATGGGAATTGTATCACCCTATTTCGTATTCACTCTTCTATTACCCAAATGCCCCATAAAGATCCACAAGTATAAGTTAAATTGTCCGTTGTGTGTGCGCGTGTATTATCAATCATATAAAACCTAACAAGAGCATATTAGATTTCAAGACCCTAGACTCCAAACATCTTCCCTGCCTAGATCATCAATATAAACCCTGAATCCCAGATCACTTAGTGCACGCCTCTAAAAGACTATTTTTGACAATTTGTAACTCAGCGAAGTACCCCGCTATCTGTGTATGTCGCATACTTACAGATAGGTCAAATTGTCAAACAAATAATAAAAAGAAGTTACCTGAATGTAATAAACAGAAGACTTATCAAGTGGCTTCCTCCTCTTGGGCAGAAGATCTTTTATACTGTGCTCTTGGTTTTCGTTACAATTAATCCCAGTTTCATCCTTGTTATCTTTCAAATGTCTCCAGTGCAGGGGAGTGCTACGACTGTTTAAAACAGCAAGCAGAAATTGCGTGATACGCTCTTCACCCACTGCTGAATCCTTCACAGATCCTGGAGGTACATGAAAAGATCCTTTAGAGGACAAAAATACAGTGACCACTTCAAAGGCTATTTCGTAACGTTCCTGTACCACAATGCCAAACCGATATTTCAAGGGCAGCCATTTCTATCGCTAAGAAATTACATAGATGCTTCGCACAACTCTATAATCCTTCAATTTTCATCCAAATACTTTGTAAGCAATAACAAGCACTTGATATGCATAAGATAAAACACAAGAAATTTACGAAAAATGGATCTACAACCACATGATGCATTCGTTTCAAAACTCATTCTCCCACTCATGTAGAGGGGTTACTACTTCACTACTTATCCCAATTGGATCATGCATACACAAGGATGTCAGCTTCACTAAGTTTAGGTTACTAAGACAACTTATTAAGTGTTGTCATAAAAGTTATGAAAGGGTTACTACATTATATTTTATCAATAACGCAACATTGAATAAAGGCTACCAAATGTAAATAGCAATCCCATGGTATATATATGGATTGGCATTTTCAAGATTTTCACCACGAAAAGCATAAACCTCCCCATTTCAATAATCATCATTAATTATTATTGACATATTATTTTATCTTCTGCTCCACTATTATTATTTTGAGAGTTGTGAGATTAATTTTGAGTTTTGTATTAATCTCTTTTCGATCTCTTTTGGGCTCATTGCTTTGAGATCAATTCTTGTACTCTCTGTTGCTTATAGTGGATTTGTTCGATACCAATTGTAATGAAAAATAGTTGGTGCGGATCAAAACACAAACAATCAAGAAAGCGATAAATTGATGGAGAATAATTATAACAATAATGAGAGACACCAAATTTATGTGGAAAACCCGAATCGGGAAAACCACGAATGGAGATGAACAAATCCACTATAAGCGAGAGAGAGTACAAGAAATGATCTCAAAGCAATGAGCCCAAAAGAAATCGAAAAGAGAATAATACAACACCCAAAATTAATCTCACAACTCTCAAAATAATAATAATGGAGTAGATGACAAAATAATAGATGGATGATTATTAATGATCGATGATTATTGAAATGGAGAGGCTTATATCTGCGTGGAGAAAATCTTGAGAATGTCAATTCTTATATATACCATGGGATTGCTCTTTACGTTTGATAACCTTTAATCAATGTTGCGCTATTGGTAAAATGTAATGTGGTTACCCTTTCATAGCTTTATGACAACACTTAATAAGTTGTCTAGTAACCTAAGATTAGTGAAACCAATACGCCCATATATGCATGATCCAATTACGACTAAAGGTGAAGTAGTAACTCGACATAAATATGAAACTTTTGGGACATATCTTAACATCACTCAATGTTAAGGATCGGTTCTTTTGGTAGTTTATTACCCACTTTACCAGACACAACCGAAATTTACCATTTCTTTCCATATCTTCAACACTCAATTTTTTCACTTAACCTGTACTTACCCAACCTTAGCTTACTCCTCTAAAGAACAAATTCCAGTGAAGATGCAGGAAATACATCACGAAATATCCCTAGTTTCTAACTGGGAGATCACCAAAGTCGAGAAAACTATTAATTTTGAGAATATTGCATATAATATTTATGATTTAGGAGCAGTAATATTTGTTTTTGTACACAATGAGAAGGAAGAGTAACATTTAATTTCTACATTATCACATGCAGTAGCAATTTAAAATAAAATAAACCATACAGAACTGTGCTTTTCTCTTTGGTTGACAGAAAAATGTTATTTCGGAGGGGAAAAAGTTACTAAAAAGCACAGCATAATGATCAGCACAAGTATAACCGATAAACCAGGGAAAAAAGAAAGTTTGAAAGAAGAAAGATAACTAGAAAAAAAAACATAAGTAACAGAACAAAATAATTGATAAACCAGAAACAAAAGGATTGAAGAAGAAAATTAACTATTCAATGAAAGAAACACACGTCACTAAGCAAAATATCGAACCTGCTGCAGCTAATTTCAAGCCTGTTTCTATATCTGGAATACTGGGAATCAATACTCCTGGCGTATCAAGGACATAAATGCTGGGCTGGTGGGCAATCTGTGAATGAAGAACACAGTTTAAGTGGGCAGCTCAGTGCTCAAATTGAAAAACAGTGTGTGGAAAAAGAGGGGCATAGAGATACTGCACACAAAAGTAACGAACAAGAGAAGAATAAGAGAGTTTCCCAATATTCCTATGTACACAGTATAGCTCTAGCATTTCCCAATATTCAACCATAGTTCTAGAATTTCCCAAGATTCTTAACAAAGGGTGAAATGGCCATAGGAAAAGCAAGCGTATTTTAACCTTGTATCCTGCAATATCTTGAGTAACTCCAGGCAAAGGTCCCACAGTAGCTCGTTTCATCTTCTCCTGCCCTGAGGCACATTCAAGTTAGAACTTATTTGGGTAGATTGTTATTAAATGTCGCTCCACATCATAGTAATCAAATACTATGTCGTTAAGAAAAGATCAGTCCATCAGAGTCTTACCAGAAAACAGTGATGACGAAATCTGACGAATGGAATTTATCAAAGCAGATTTCCCCACATTGGGAACACCAACAACCATAACAAGAAGTGTAGGTTCCCTAGAAATAACCTCCTTAAGCTTCAGCTCCACAAAGTCAAGAAGCTGAAAAATGATAATGATGAGCAATGAGGTAAGCTAAGGTGACCAAGTTTGATAATTTGGAACAAGCAAAAACAAGTTGGAACCAGTAATACATCAAACCTAAGAAAGTCTTGAAGTTGTGGTAAGAAACTAGGGGACATAAGATAGACAAAAATTACTTAAGATGTTATACTGACTCTTGAGAAGCAACCAATCCAAACATATAAGCTCTGATAGTCCGACTCCTCTAAATAGTAGCCGCACCCGTGTCCGGCTTGACACGACATGGCCATACACAAGATATGTGTCCGGCACCCACTTTGGCAATCGGACACTTATGAGTTGTCCTTGGATGATCCATAACTTGAAGTGGTTATTTTAGAGGAGGATGTAGAGTGACTACACTCATGCTAACTAGGGAAATTTGATTGTTTTACGGATGAACTCCATAAATTCACTGTTTATTTTTATGTTAGACTTCATCTAAGTTGCTATTAGTGTTTTATGAATAATAATTATGAACTTTTTAAGTACGTAGCTTATTATAAAAATTGCATGTGTACCCATATCCATGTCCCTGTACCCATGTCCAAATAAAAGACCCTGTCCCCGAGTCCTACAAAAGCAAAAAAATTGGGTCCGACTCACAGATATGTCTCCGGGTTCGACACCCATATCAGAGTCTGAGTAACATAGAGTACATGACACAGAAACAACTACTGCCAAAACCTCAACCTTGAGAGAGTATTCGACACTGAGAAAAATGGATGCAGTACATGGGAAGAAACCCACAAGGATTAAGCAAAATCAATGACCCTGGTCAACCGAGAATCAAAGAACTATAAATGGCACTCAACAAAAGCAAAGGAACTTGCTTGTGAATTGTGAGTTGGCAACGTAAAGACACGTGAATAGACCTAGAGGTGAAGGCCAATGGTACCCGCAGAGCACACCGACTGAACAAGAAACGGACAGCAGAGTTACGGAAAACACTTGACGAGTGAGTAGTGACTCGACATTAAAGCAACCCATCTTTGCTATAATCAAATCCAACAATCAAACACCATGCTAGACACAAAGTTTTCATGATATCTTTAATCACCAACATACCTCACAGGGTGAATACTTTATATGATCCAAACAATTTTCTCTTTAACCATCCACATAGGTTCAACAGCTGAGGTTTCATCTTAAACCCTAAACCCTTTCATCTTAAAACATATCTCTCAAGTGAAGTGAAACTATGATGAAGCAAACTATTACAATCCTCCCAGAGCAAAATTTAATCAAATGACCCAGATAAACAAACCTATGATCAACCAACCTTCTTCACAGAACTCCTGCTATGGGCATTAATCGAAAGGCAATCATGTTTGCAGGAATCAAAATACCGGACCCATTTCTGCAAAGCCCAGAAACTTGAATTAAAATCACAAAATCTCAATTAAACCCACCACCAAATTAACAAAGTAGAAGAAGATTACAGTACAGGCAAAATGTTGGGATTAGCCAAGTCTTTCTTGTTGAGAGCAATAACTCGCCTTTTCCCAGTGAGAAGAGGCTGGAGATCGTCATTCGTCGAAGATAGAGGTATCTGTTATTGTCAAAACAAACACAAATTTACCCTAAAAACAACCACGAAAATCAACAAGAATTGAAATTCAGAGAGAGAGAGAGAGAGAGACGAACACGAGCATCGCGAACTTCAATGACGAAATCAGCGAGCTTGAGACGGTCACGAATGGCGCGAGTTGCAGCAGCCATGTGTCCAGGAAACCAGTTGATGACGCCTCCACCCTTGTTGAACCCCATCTCTCCTAAACCCTTCTTCACCACGTTCTGAACCGCTGACATCTTTAATGGCGAGAGGGAGAGAGAGAGTTGTGTTTGAAGGTACGTCAATGGCGGAAAACCCCCTTTTGGGTGGGAAATAGGAAGAATGAATAAGTGGAAAGGAGCTACAGCCTACAAGAGTGGGAAATGGAAGGAGAGGATATCAGGGATGGGCTTTTCAATCAATGTTGATAGTGGACTTTAGGTGAAAACAGAGCCCATTTTATGTGATAACCAAGCCCATTTGAGTGTATGTGTTAACAACGAGGTGAAAAGCTCCAATGCTTAATTATTGAATCCACATAGGATTGTGGTTTGTAAGACTAAAAAAGGATCATATGGTAAGTGGCTGAGGTTAAAAACTTACCGAAAATTATTGTAATTTATCAAAAGTTATTGAAAATTACTGAAATACCTTACCTACCAAAAATAACATTTAGCATATAAACCTAAAGTTACCGAACTTACAAAAACTTACTGAAATTTACCAAAACTTATCATAAAGAATATTTACCATAACTATCAATTACCACTGAACTTTACAAACCCTTTCCAATGTCTTAGACCATTAGTAGTAAAGCGGGAAAATAGTGGGTAATATGAAAAAAATAATAATGAGAGTATTGTAGGTATCTAATAGGAGTGAATAACAATTTTAGTGAGAGTATTCTAGTTATAGTAATAGTGCATCAAGATGTTTTCTGGTAAAATAGTTGAAAGTTTATCTAAACCTCTTAAGAACATCTTGATACCTACAATACTCTCACTATTTTTTTTTTTTTTTTTATCTTGATGCACTAGTTCCACTAGTTCTTTTGCTTGAGACTTGAAACACATTAGACTAGAATACTAAAGCTGTTAAGAACTAGTAGACCTACGGATCCGGTGAATCTGGGCCTGGATCTATTGTCTCCATACCTGACAAGTTTGAGGCAAGTCTCAAGCCCTGTTCTTTTCGAGTGTAGGGAAGATAGGTAGGTAGATACATCACCTATTTTTTTTATTTTTAAATAAATCCTATGAATTGAGTAAAGAATTTTGGATGATAAGATAAGGGGAAATTGGATTATAATAATACGAACTTTTGGCCATATAAGACTTAATAATACGAACTTTCGATTAGGTTCTGAATAATACGAACTTTGACCCCCTGTTGCTCCCAGTAACATGACACCGAGTTAGGATTATGCTGACTCGTCGGAAAGTCTAGTTGGCGGTTGCGGCATGTGCCTTTGCTGTTTGACATTGCTAGGTCAGCATTTGTCTTAAAAAAAAAGCCACGTCAGTACCAACTCTCTTTCTCTCTCCTCTCTCTCCTCTCTCTCTCTCTCTCTTCCCCTCCTCTTCTTCGATCCACCAGACAGCCATGGCCATGGCCTGGCTTTTCCTCCTCCTCTCCCCATGGCCAAACTCAGAAATACCCAAGTGAAACCCAAATCAAAAACCAAAAGACAAAAGCAAAACAATCCCAATCAATTCCAGCACAATGAATCAAACCCAGAAATACAATGAATCACAACATACACGCATCAAACAGTCAATTTCTGGGTTTGATTCAATTTCTCATTGTATTTCTGGGTTTGAACCATCCCTGACAAAAACCCACCCATAATCAAAATCCCAACAATCTAAACCATGCTTTGGTATTATGACCCTCAGAACAAGGATCTCAAATTAAGCAGCAACACCCTAATCAACAGCTAATATCTCATTTAAAACCCCAATTTCCGAACTTACACAAACCAGAACGCAAATGCAAAAAGACGGAACAGATCAAACCCCTATCAACCCCAATAATATAATCCAAATTCCAAAATTGAGGTCATCCCCCACTGCATTTAAACAATTAAACAAGAAAAATTCAACCACACTAGTACCCAAATCGAAGAATTCTTCAACAAAAAAAAAACAAACATTACTGAAAATTTCCAACCACTTAACATGAATTGAGTTTATCGACTTGATTAGACTGAGAAATTGAGCTGTCCATCAGGGATGGTGATGGCCAGTGCGAAGGGGGAGAGATGCCGATGGCCAGTGCAAAGAGCAGCACAGAGGCGACCTTCAGGGATGGCGATGGTGGTGAGAACCTGAGTGGGCGGTGGTCAAGAGTGCGGTTGTTGCGCTCTTGCGAGCAGGTGGTTAGCGGCTGCCGATGAAGAGAGAGACGACTGCCGATGAAGAGAGAGACGACGGAGAGAGAGACGACGGGGGAGTCGCCGAAGTCCAAGAGCCGCCGTGTTCAGCGAGAGCTAATGGCGACCGCCGCGGAGAAGCGGATGATGATGATGGCTGCCTCCAGAAGCAAGCAACAACCACCGCCACAACCTTCTGGAAGTGCCGGGGCTGTGGCTGTGGCTCAGGCTAAGGCTAAGAAGACCGATGAAGTTTGATGGAGGAGAAAGAAGAAGAATGGTTGAGGAGAGAGAAATAAGTTGTATTTGAAAAGTCAAAGATGACATGACACAATTAAATGAGTCAATACACTCTCTCCGCCGCCATGTCAGCATGCCACTGAGTTAAATTCATCTTAACTCGGTGGCGTGTTACTGGGAGCAACAGAGGGTCAAAGTTCGTATTATTCAGAACCTAATCAAAAGTTTGTATTATTAAGTCTTATATGACCAAAAATTCGTATTATTAGAATCCAATTTCCCTAAGATAAGACTCATAAGTATAGGTAAAATTTTACTTACCATCCAAAAGGGCGGGACCTCTGTTCAGGGTAAACAAATAAATAAAATTGACGAGCCTGGGTCTACCCAGCCCAGCTGAACCCCGACCCATTGCCGTCGGTGTTGTATTCATCTTTGAAGCTGTCAAACAGTAAGTCATTGCCGTATGAGGCAAACGGGACAATATTGTTCCGTGACAACTGAATGAGCTAATGATTTGAATTTAACCAATCGAGCTAAATCTAAATTTGTTTGTATAGTATCTAGAGTATCAAACAGGGGACTTCCTCCCCTGATCATAAATGTAGAGACTCAGTCTCAGAGATTCAAGCTATAAATTGCCAAGACTGTCTGCCCAATCATTGCCGGCTTCAAGCCTTCAACTATCCTTTCCAGAAGTCGAACGACATCAAAACAATCAAACTTCCGAGACATGGCCATTGATGGATGGATGTGAAGTTTCAACAGCTGAAGAATAATCCCCGATACTTTGTTTTTATGCGCTTTTTCATCGAACAACAGTAAGCGGTCGACAAATGCCCTTGGAGTCGGATGATCTAATCTTCTTTAGCACAGAGCCGTTCTGAAGAGGAAATCGGACAAAAAAGAACATGTTAATACCATGAGTTAGTTACACATGTTTGCATCAAAAGAGAAGCCTTTGGCTCTAAAGGGATGGATGAATTCATACTTAGATACTCATAAGCCAATATCATGGAGGTTCCCCAAGCAGACATGCTGAAAAACCTTGGACCTAGTCCTCTATATAAACCTTTCCAACCATCATCAGCAACCAACTTCTTGACTACTTCAACAGCATTCGGCCTCAAATCTTGTCCTGTTACCTAGAAAGTAGACCGCGCTATTTTCAGCAGAATGTGGAGGCTAGAATTCCTCTAAGAAAACAAAAATACCCGGACGATTTACCTGTACTTGCAGCCGAGTTTTAATTGTGTCCAGTGGTGTCGTGATGCAAGATGCTGTGGCACCAGCAACAATGCCCCCAGCAGCTTGAACAAACACAATTTCACCTAGACTTGGAGCAGCCTCTTGACTCTCTGGCCCATAACCCATAAGCCTGCAGGTGGTACTAATTTAAGCCATCGCTTAACACTAATTAACTAAGTATTCGAGACAACTCAATGTAAGTGTCCATGTTCCCTGCCCCAAGCAAAAGCCTTACTAAACAGAATTTTTTTTTTTTTCAAAAACCAATACCAATACTCCAAAATCCCACCCCAAGGCAAGGTATGAAGGGGGCAGATGTGCAGCTTTACACCTTAATTTTGCAATTTAGAGAGACTTGTTCCAATCGACCCAAGATTTAAAAATCATTGGCCAACTACTACATGGATAATAACTTAAGAAGCAAAGGAGGTTTAATGAAGCAGTTTACATTAGTACATTACAATCTACGTCGAAAAAAATAATCCTTTTTCAATTATGCAGATTATGGACAACGGTCATTCTTTTTTGAAAGAAAAAAAAATTGCGAGAAAAAAGGCCAATGCAATCTGTCATTGCCTGCATTCTAACATAGTTAAAGTAAGACCTTGAGTTGACAAAATGAAATTTGCATGCAAAATAGGCTGAATGTGGAGGCTTCTCTATGTGAGCCCAAATTCAGTAAATTGCAGTGCATTAATCAAGATGAGAGACCACGCACAAAAGATTCAAAAACTCGACATGAGAAAGAAGAAAGCACCATACCGCCAAAATAAGCGTTGACTAGAACCGTAACTTGCCCACCATACAGCACTAGAAGGAGAATATGTTACCACTGATAGCCCAAAACCCCTATACAATCCTCGGATTCCTTCTGACTTTACAACTTTACGGATAACATCAAGCCCACCATTATATGTTGCATAGCCTGAATAACCTTGCACCATCAACTTCTGACTCACCTAATTTCCAGGAGACCACAAAATGTCAAGATAGACCTTAATCATATAACACAATGGATAACTCACACACATAGCTTAATCTGAAAGATGCACGGCAGAATCAACTCAGACCTAAACAGTAGAAATTTCACACTTGCATGCACTATAGGGCCATCTTATCGCCTCCCAAAAATAAGCCACAGAAAACACACCTGGGGGAGGGGGTATTTGAAAAATTGAGACTAGGGTTCCTTTTGTTCTTGAAAGTGAGGTGGACAGAAATTTTTTTGAAAATAACTTGCTTTCTTTCATTGGGCTTTTAAAAAATGGAAGAACAAGAGTTAGATGGAAAATATCATGGAAAATTAGATTGATTTGTCAAAGAACATTTTCCTTCCAAATTTGAGAGGAAAGTAGGCGGAAAACATTATAGGCGAAATAAAGCAGAGGAGACTAAGAGCATTTTATACTAAATTAGTGAGGAGTGTCGAGAAACAAACATTTTCTCTCCATCTCATTTTCCACGAACCAAACCAACCCAAAGTAAACTTTGATGCACGAACCTCCCATGAGAACACAACACTTTTAAGAAAACAGACACTCACGAGTCACGACCTTGATCGCATCAGTATCGGATGGATGATAGCAGAAACTGTGAAACCATCTCAACCAAAAGCTTAAGCTGATGGTTGAGGCCCCAGGAATGGTTTTATACTCTAACACGCCCCTCATGCAAATGCCCTTTGGGCTTGAAGCGTGGATGCTGCAAATGCCCTCTTTACCTTGCACAATTAAATATGGGGGGTGCTGAGATTCGAACCTAAGACCTCTTGTTTATTGGTCTGGCTCTGATACCATGTGAAACCGTTTCAACCAAAAGCTTAAGCTTTTGGTTGAAGCCCCAGGAATGGTTTTATACTCTAACAGAAACAATTCGTCAAGAAAATATATGCAATGCTTTGGGTCACAAGTTCACATTATCTATCTACTACTACTACTACTACTACTACTACGAACAGCCACATACCACATCAACGGGGACAAAAACAGCTTGAGCACAAACTGATCCCATCATGCCGGCAATTCCATTGGCTATGGCAGCCTGTGATGGTTCAGACAATTTCAACGGTTCAAGCATCTGAAAAGCGGCTACTTTTGTGGTCTCCAAAGCAGTAAGGAATATAATCCTTGCCGGAATCATACCCGTTATGACAGTGCCAAACCCTCTGTACATACCGCGTATCCCATCAGTTCTCAATATGCCTTTGACAACTTGAAACGCATTCCGCTCGGCAACATCCTTTGATGAAACTTGTAGCCTAGTCTTAATAACAGAAATCGGATAAAGTGCCACTGTAATCCCTGTAAATAACCCAGCTCCAACGCCGTAGAACTTAGTCTTATCAAGCCTGTGCATTTGAAAATGATCAAGTGTGAAAATCATCATGCAACAGAAACATATGGGAAGGCAATCAATCAAATTTTATGGCATGTTCAACTTTGAAGGATTTTGCAATACAAATTGTGCACATCAGAATCATGAGTTATGTTATTCCGACTCTTCATTTTCCCTGTTGTACCCGAGTCGGACCCTTGATACCCCGACAAGGGTACACACTTGACACTTCAAATTACAATGAAAATGTATATAATTTCTTTAAAATAGCCGAGTCTGACACCCGTGTCTGTGTCCGATATGGACATAACGAAAATGTGCAAAAGCTCTATTTGCCTCCAAGTCTGAGTAACATAGATAATGAGAAGAACCAGAAAAATATAGCACATTCTTTAGGAAGTTGTATTAATCATGAGAAGAACCATTATCAATAGAAAGTTGACAATGATCATCATAGTTATTCTCCAAAAACTATTCATCAACGATCACTCCTATTATCAAACCCATGGCCAAAACTAATTGAGTAGGGATGGATTATATCAACATGGAACAACGAAAAAGTGTATTAATCCAGCACAATTTGCAAATGGAATCGCTTAAGCACAATTCAAAGAGTATAGTTGCATCTTATTCTGAAAGTTTCACAAAATTCTGAAGTAAATAAAGAAATATATCCCTCTAGCAAAAACGAATATACTCGATATCCAAATAGATTGCAACTTTAAACCTAACAACATTCCAGTAACGCATTCAAGACATCAGCAATCCTAATTATGAACATTATTAATGGCGGAAAATAACTCCACCGCCAAAATATGAAAAAAGAAAAGGAAAACTTACTTGTCCCAATTAATCTCGGTTTGTCCAAACCCCTGAGTTCGAGCACTACTCGTCGACTCCATTGGAAGGATCGACGAAAGAATTGCAGAATTGAAGGAAAATCAAGAACACATATCAATGAAACACCCTAACCCTAATCTAAATTGTTGACTAGAAAACCCTAAATTTTCAGGAATGAAGTGTTGAAGAAAGGTATAAAGTGTAAAACCCTCTTCAACTTGAATCGGAGATGGCGTGATGTGTAGTTGAGCCTTGCTGCGAAGAGCGCAGCGGCAAGTACAAAAAGAAGAAGAGAAAGTGCGTGTTTCTTTTTTTTTTTTTTTATTTGGTTTATTTGAAATAAATATTAACAATATGCTGTTTATTTTCTGAGCCGCTGAGCGAGTTTCTTAACTCCTTGGGCTTGGGGTTCGTTTAGTGAGGAGCCCAAATCCTAGTTGCACACTTTGCACATAGGAATGGCTAATGGGCCGAGTGGAGTTAGGGTTGGCCCATTAGATATAGTGTTGGATCGGGTCAAGTTTGCCCATTGTGGTTATGCGCCGGGTCATGGTTTTCTAGGTAAAATAAATATCGATCCATGGATAGACCGATTCATTTTGATTTTAAAGTTAAAATGAGGTTTATTTGTACAAAAAAGTAGTTAAGCTAATTATTATTTAATGTGGAACACTAATAAGATATTTAAGTAAATTTAACATTTAAAATAATAGAAAAATTATTTATTTAAATTGTTGATTGGATCTCTTAATTCACTACATTGTTTATTGGTCATGTATGCCAAAGTTGGACATTTTACACATCTTTAAAAATATACTACATCTATTTCTATTTATTTATCTACTTAGGCCCTGTCAAATTCATGGGTAAATGCAATTTACCCAAATTTACCAGTTTTTACCTAAATTTACCAAAACTTACCGAAAATTACTAAACTTAAAAAAATAAAAAAAATTTAATTTTGACAAATAGACATCAATTTGCCAAAAGTTACCAGAATTTACCAAAAATTACCAAAAGTTACCAAAATTTAACTTTTACCCAACTGTTTTTTACCCATGAATTTGACAGGGCCTTAATTAACTATTTTGTGTCTAATTATTTGTCATCTACATTCTCAATGTAGCCTTTATCGAGCTTACCTATATATTCTCCTTTACTCGTTATTAATTTTTCTCGCTAAATTTATTAGTTATCTTGCTATATCTCTATACTATTCCAAAGTGATAAATGAATAGAAACGGAAGGACTATATAACTAATTTATAACTCACCGTATATGAACAAATACAAAAATAAATAAATTTAATAGAAGTCGGGTAATATTGGATATAAATGGAGATTTTATTAGGTGTCTCTAGTAAAATAGTCCCTTTCCTATCTTTTTGAATATATAAACAAAAATAAGAGTTAAAAGAAAATTTATATTTATTAGGTCTACTTCACCGGATAGACTTGAAACACCAAATAATTTACTGTCTGAATCCAAGGATTTGGCAAATCCCCACCATGTGCCATCACAAACCTCAACTGGTAAAAGCATCTTAAAATATTAAGATATACCATACATAACATAACCAATTGAAGATATCCACATGTTGGAAATAAATAAACAAATAAATATTTAATTAAAAGATAGGAAAGAAAAGTATGAAGATGAAGACAGCAGAGTGTGATTAATTCAGAGTTTGACCATGTAAGGTGAGGGGAAGCTGCTGAATTAATTCAGAGTTTGACCATATGGATGAATTATAATCCCTCACTCTGCCTCTTTCAAACAATCTCAAATTTCTGGGGCAGAATGAGAGACATTATCAAGATGAGATCAACAACAACCAATACTATTTGCACCATTGTTGCTGTTGTGCTCTTTTACATCTCTTGCTTCAGTTTTACTACAACAGGTTTGTTACCTCACTTTGTGCTTCAATTTGATTGTTCCTGTTTTACTATGATAGTAATTTTGGTGAATTGCATAAGGATATGAAAGTCAGTACCAATCCAAGGAGAATATCACCATAAAATGGGATGTTATTAGCTGGACACCCGATGGCTATGTTGTATGTGCTCTTCTATCTTAGTTACCTAGCTACCCGTGTTATAGTTGCTGCCTTTTTCTTTCTTCTTTTTAAGTCCCCATTTTGCTGTGTTGGGACTATTTGCAATTTGCATTCTTTCATTTTTTGGTAGTCTCTACTAGACGTCTAGACCTGTCAATTTGGTTGGGCGGGCGATTTCGGGTAGGTCGTATATCGGGTTCGGGTAAATACGGGTCGGGTATATTCCGGGTTTGGTATATTAGTCATTAAAAGGAAATCTCACATAATGATTCCTATTAGAGCAAAACTGGGCAACAATTCATGCCAAAATAAAAGTTATAAATACCCCAATTACAAAACTCAACAAACTAGTAAGTTTTAAAAGCATTGAAACAACTAAAATTTCCAATTCATTTTAATAAATAAGAACCACAATCATGTCACTGTGATTGTTTTGCTTAAGTACATGAATTTTAATCCATAAAACTCAACTTATTAGCAATAAATCCAAAGATTAACATATATCTGGTGCCCAGTAATGAGTAATTAGCGCTATTTTTTTACTCCCTCCGTCCCAAATAAATTGTCCACTTTGTTTTTTCACGGTCTTCGATGTTATACTTTGACTATTAATATTTTATGTTTTATATTAGCAAGACTTGTAATATTTTATTTAAATGAATGCATTTTTTTTTGTCACAAATCTAATAATAATAGTTTTACATGCATGATAACTCAACATATAATTTGATAAATTAATGGTCAAACTTTATAAAGTTTGACCTCATTAATCAAATTGGGACAAATTATTTGAGATGGATGGAGTATTTTTGTTCTTTAGGTGTTCGCGCCATGTCGGGTACTCATCTAGTAGAGACTAGTACCCTTACCATACCCTTACTCAATTTCTTTTTCTAAAATTTTATCACCCATAATAAATCTGGTAAATCAAAGCGGGTATCCACAAGTTTGGGCTTTATTGCCATCCCTAGCTTAGCATTAGACTGTCTTTCCTCTATTCCAACCCAATGTGGTAAATAAATGGAATGTGCATTATTATTTCAGGCAGTAGTGACAATCCACAACTTCCAAAAGCAACGTGGCATCGCCTCCCCAGGGTGGAGCCTGGGGTGGACATGGGCAGGTAAGGAGATCATATGGAGCATGGTAGGCTCACAGACAACTGAACAAGGCGACTGCTCCAAATTCAAAGGAAGCAACCCACATTCTTGCAAGAAAAACCCGACCGTTGTCGACTTGTTGCCCGGTACACCCTACAATATGCAGATTCAAGATTGCTGCAAGGGAGGCGTGCTCGCTAAGTCATTGTCCTACCGACAGGAGCAGGCGAACGCAACAAGTGCTTTCCAGATGGCTCTCGGACAAGCCGGCGCCACGACTAGGACGGTCAAGTTGCCGGTGCGGTTCAAATTCAACGCCCCGCGAGCGGTGTACGCTTGTGGACGTGCCATCGTTGTCAGGCCTACTAGGTTCTTGAGTCATGATAAGAGAAGAGTCACGAAAGCATTAAGTGAGTTTTACTGAATCCGTTCCTTTTTATTTGTTAAATTATCTAATTTTTAAAATTTCGATAACTATAATGCTTCTGTCACTAATAGAATGAACCTTCTTTCAAGAATATTTTTGACAATATGCATATTTTTTGCTCCATTCTCTATAGTTTTTTGATTTTGTAGTAGTTTTAGGGACAAGTAATTATGGGGAAAGGTAGCAATTCGTAGTAGCAATTTAGGGATAAATAATTAGGTGACTCAAATTGCTATTTACAACAACAACAACCTCCCATGTGCGAAATCTAGAGAAAATCAAGTACGACTATAGATTTTTGTCTAAATTTCAAAAGAGTTGACAAAATATTTCTCATATTTTTATTGTTTGAATTTGATTTGAACCCAAACTTACACATCTCAATTGTCTGACCTAGTCCCTAAAAAAAGGGTAAGTGGGTAACATATGTAAATTTATCGTCTGAATTTTAGCAATGTAATGACCATTTCAACCCACTTAAATTTGACCCCGAACCCCAATTTTTACCAACGCAGTTAAGGTAAATATGAATCAAATTGTAAAATAAATTCAGAATAAATTTTAAAAATGTAGAAAAGGTTTTTCTCCATATTTTTTGCGGTAAATAGTACGTATTGTTGTTTCATGTTTTTTTCCTTCTTCCATCGCAGAGACATGGAGGGTTGTTTGTTTATACTCGGGCAAGAGTAAGAACCAAGATTAACAGATTTGCTCATGCATGCTAACACCAGAGTGCATGGTTCAAAGGGACGTCGGCATGCCTTCATCATCTTCAAGTCCTACCTTATAGTGTTTGTATTGCATTTGCAGCACCATTATTATCAAGCTGTTAATCATTAATAAAAGCGTAATTTTCCTTCAAATCATTTCACTTTTCATAGGTTGTTGCTTCTAAGTTATAATGAAAGTTAATTACCCCGTAAAAAGGAGACTCGCGCTATAGTTGAATAGTTGTGTTTACAGATATATATGTATCTCAAGTATCCTGTCCAAGTCTATATACAAATCATAATATTATATATCATATTATATATTAATTTAAGAAAATGATATGATCGAATTCTATAACTATAATATCATTTATAAATTACATAAAATTACAATCTTATCTATCTTTTTTTAAATTTCTAGAAAATAATATTTAACGGACGGTATATATAAATTGATTCAATCACGTATCATTTATATTTATTGGCATAATCAACTCATCCCAAACTTGTTAAAATTTATAATTAATACTAATTATTCAAAAAAGTATAAAAGCCTAAAAGGTCACGATAAATATTAATATAATAAAAAATAAATACCTAAAAAATATTTAAAAATAAGACAGTATCGTGGCCCGGCCATTTTCTTTTGAATAATCATTATTACTAAATTAACAATGTTGTAAAATATGATAAAAATTGTCATCCTTGTTATGAATAGCTTAGAACCCCCAAAATCACATTAATCAAGGCCTTTATTTGGTTTTTTCAAATTGTATTTTGGATTATCATTTACAATTAGCCTTTTCTTTGTCCTGATCATGCATTGAACTTTGTTTTCTGGGGTGTTGTTCCCTTGCGTTACCTACCTGGTCCCTTTGTTTTTGTTTGTCAAATTATTTAATTTTCAATTTTTTTATTAATCAAATTATTTTTAATAAACAAATTCTTTACCTCATTATTTTTGATAGCTTGTAAATTTTTCATATTATTCTCTATATTTATTGATTTTGTAAATTAGATTTTGTAACAAATAATTAGAAATAGAGGCTGCAGAATCCGGAGTATTATTTCTTATAATACTATTTTCAATCATGAATGTAATGGTAATTAATAAGTTTATCTTAATAAATTTATATGACAACTTGATACATAACTTTTGACCTATATCATAATTTCTAAGTCAACATTTGGATGAAGGAAGTATCTTTTAGCTAGATTCATTAACATAGAGCTCATCCACTCTACCTACCCAAAGGCCATAGGTTATCGAGAATTAATGGATAATAACATAATGACAACTTGATATATTTTTTAGATATATATAGCTTTTCTAAAGCTGAATTAGGATAAGCTTTTGTCTTGTTCCTTACTTGGAAAGTGCCGCCTGGTAATCTCGTTCCATTAATTGTTATAATTTTGATTTTTACGGTATTTAATATTACTCTTTGATTGATAATTTCTTATATAATATATTGTTAACAATTGCAATATTATACTTTATGATAAGATTTTTCATTAGAAATTTAATGATGATAATTTTATATAACAACTCATTATATATAGTGAGAAATCTATGACAATAATTAATATGAAACGGAGGGAGTATTGAATTAATTAACTAAAAGCATTTCGCCAATAATGGTTCTTGGATTCTTGGATTATCTAACGCATTAAGTATTAAGAGAAAAAGGGTGCAATATTGCTTGCTTGTAGTGCTATACATAGAATTTAGAAGCTTGTTTCTCAGCATTGGCATATATCTTGAAGCTCTAAGAAAGCATATATTCAACTTTGTGAGAGAATGGATAGGGGAAAGGTTCTTAAGGTGCCTTTGTCTGCCCTTCTTTTTGGTGCCCTTGCTATAGTAGTCAGCATACTTGCTTATGTCAAGAGGATTAAGGTAATTCAACTATTCCCATATATATTACACCCCCACCCCCTCCCCCTCCCCCAAACACACACACACACACAACGTACATAACCCTATTTTTTCGGTTGGTATGTAAACATTGGGTAGATTTTGAGTAGGTTTTGGTAGTTTATATAGAAATAGAAAAGTTACGTGCATTTAGATAGTTTGAATAGTTTATGTAAAAGTAGGTAGAAATGTCTATGAGTAGTTTACCCCTTCAAATTAAAGAACAACAGTTCTTGAGTTTCTAGTTCCATTTCTATAAGCAAATCTCAGTTAAATATCCTTCCTGATCTTTTGCTAGCTAACACTATTCCGGTTTACGAAAGTGAATTTAGCTTGACGGGGTATATATATTTCTTATGAACAATTTGTTGCTTATCTTTTATCCCAAGCCGGCCCCTATAAAACCGATCTATTAATTGGGGGTTACCTTGCAATAGAAACCTAATAGATGAACTTGGTAGCTTCCAGTAATTCACTCAAGAAAATTGAGCTTAGACATATTTTGCATGAAGACTTCATTGGTGTGATTCATTCACTTTGCTTAGAACAGCCGCAATGTAATTTTATTTAGAGTTTTCATTTGTTTGATATTTATGCGAATGTGAATAATATTTTGGGCAGGCGAATGAAGTTGGGATAACATCAGAAGGTTGTAGTTATCCTCAGAGTGCATCATTTGCACTAGGCATTGTAGCAGCCATAGCCATTTTGGTTGAGCAACTAATTATAAGTGCTGGGATTGGCTGCTTTTGTTGTGGGAGAAGTAATAAGTGTCCCATCAATTGTTGTGGCGTAATATCACTCATCATCTTCGTCTTATCTTGGTGAGTCACATGTATATGTACGGCTTATTAATTAGTTTCTCTTTTTATTTTCTTTTATTTTTCGCAATGATAACACTGAATAGTTATTAGCGGTGGTAATGAGTCAATCCAACCCACGGGTCCGTGCAAGATAGTTGAAGCTCGAAAAGCTCAACTCGCAGTTCAAGCTCGTCATATAAGTGAGCCACATTAAGTCTTAAGAAGCTCGGCTCGTGAGTAAGGAAAATAAGATTTTGGGATACAATTTTGAAAAATCAAATTATTTTTTTGCAAAACATTAAACTACTTCATTGATATGGGTATTCTTTGCACACTATTCCCTTTGTGTGATGTACATGAATCATTTCCTTGGGTAAAATTACTTTCTTATTTATCTTATAATTGTTCTTTTGGTTTAACTAATTCTCAATCTTTCTTGCATGATTATATGGTTTTGCTATAAATCCTCTAATTTTATTATTTTCTATTTTAAGATTCATATTTTAATTTGATCACTTTTCATCTCAACAAAAATAAATATTAATGGACAAAATATGAGCGCCTTAAAACTCACAAAGAACTCGTGAGCGCCTTGAGAAGCCAAGTCACGAACCGATCTTTTCAGGCTCGCCAAGCCTGCGAGCCGACTGCTGAGCTGAGCCGAACCGAGCCGACGAAATAGCTCAGTAGCCGAGCCTCGAGCTTGCGCAACTTGGCCGGACTTGTTTGACTTGGCTCATTTCTACCCCTAAGTTCAATATGGAGGATAGGAGGAGCATGGCTATATTTCTTTCACTCAAAACTAATAAAAGTTGGAAAATTGAAAATGCAGGTTATCATTTCTGATAACGTTTGCTGGACTGATAGACACAGCAGTCAACAACAACCAGCATTATCTAGCGCAGAAATATCATCCCAGAAATTGCAAGACCGCACAAGAAGGGTTATTCTTAGGAACAGCGATTTGGTGCGTATTTACTGTTATTCTTGGCCTTGCTTCTTACACCACCTTCATGTTTGGAGCTCACCATGCAAGAAACAAGCTGAGGAACCATGGTTTGGGTCAGCAAGGAAACGTTGCTTAGAATAGACGCAACGAAATTAATTAAGTTGGACAAAGTGAAGTAGGAGATTGTTTGTGTGCATTTTGGGTATGTGTTGTTGAATTGTTTTCAAGGAAAAAGTAGACTAGAATCTTTCCTTTGCAAGTTTGGATATGTTGTACAATTCTTGCTAGCTTGAGATTGTTGATATTCTGATTGAATTTCTGAATTTCTTTACAATGGACCGTCCAGGTTACATATATCTATTTTTTTTTTCTTTTTTCATTGTTTAAACGCAATACCGATGAAAAGACACTGCATATATATATTTCTAGCGTTATTGCTCGAGAGTTGTTGTCTTCTAACCTTGGAATTTAATTTCTTGAGCATTCTTGTCTAGATTTTAAAATTTTTGAAAAATTGAAAAATTAAAGATTGGAAAAAATGAATATTTCACACTTCCCTCAATACGAGAAGGAATTGTTTTGTACTTCCGGAGTTGATTAAATGATTATCTTGTTTATAATGCTCAATGAGGCTTTACCTATACAAAGTAAAAAATTTCGCAGGTTGTTGATGAGACATTAATTTTGAGACTTGCACTCTCTTATATTATTTTGGTTTTCATGCTAGAAATGAGTAAGTGGCTTAAAAACTTGATTGGTGGTTAACTTGGGATACTCGCGGGTTTGAGAAGGCTTAATATTCCTTGGATACTTCTTATGATGACTCTTGTGCCTTTCATGCTATATGTCACTATATATTAGAAACAATAAGGAGTCCTCATCTCCCTTCCCTAACGTTCCCATGCGTGCTCCCTGTTTCTATGCTCGGTGTGAATTAATCATCTTCTCATGTTATGAACTCTTTCATTTCTATTGCTTCTCCGACTTTTGATGCAACAAAGTATCATATTGAGCTTTTGAATTGGCATATGATAGACCTGACAAAACTAACCAAAGATCCGAAACTCAAACCAAAAAATGAACCTGAACCCGAATGGATGGTCCAATCATGATCCGAAACCGAAGAACTCGAAACCAAAAACGATCCAAACCGCAACCCGAAAAGTGACCAGATTAAGATCCACATCCAATGACCCCAAATCAAACTAGAACCCAATTGGAAAGACCTTCACCCGAATCAACAAATATGATTTACCATAATCAACCCAAACCCGATTTCGTACATGAATTAATCGAATGTAAATCGGACCACCCGATGCCAACTTGAATCGATTTTCAACCGACTCAAACCCGAAACTGCTCACTCGATTGCCAGATCTAGCAAATGATCTAAAGAGTTATTTTAGTTCATGCACCAAATAAGGAGTAATGATGAGTCTTATTTGTGTGAGGGTGACCATAAACTAGGTCTTTTCTCCCCTAATGGTTTCCCCCCTCCCCTTTTTAGATGGAATTGAGTCTTATTCCCTTTGTCCACATGAAATTCATGTTAGTCACTCTTTGTGCAATTAGGATCGATGATGATGATGATGATGGTGATAATGACTAGACTTGGAAAATGGGTAAATCAATTCGAATTCGAGTCGGGTGAAGATTAGTTCGAGTTAGCATTAAGACCACCAATTTAGGCTTAGGTGGGGTTCGATTCAGGTGAGGTTCAAGTTAGATCTAACTTCAAGTGAGTCTTATTCGGGTCGGTTTGGGAGAAGTTATTTCATATAGAATTTTGGCTCGATTTAGGGTCATTTAGGTGTTGATATTAGTCGGATCACTTATCGCCTTGTGGTTTAGATCAGTTTTAGGGTTCGGGTCAAGATTGTATCATCCTTCAGGGTGTTGGTTCAGGTTCATTTTTTTCGGTTTGAGTTTTGGGTCAGTTTTCCCAGGCCTAAATTAACAACTCTTTTCTCCTATTTTGGATTGTGCATTTCGATCTCATGATACAGAGCTTGCTCTACAACCATGATACATATGCATGTGTGAATATAAATCACCTTTAATATATGGGTTATGAAAGAATCTTAGAGGGGGAGGGGTGAATAGGGTTGATGAAGCTTTCTGTACTTAAATTATAAGGATGTTAATACAATAGATATAACTGAATGATACTTCTTTATTGAACTGAATATGAGGTACAGAGAAGAATGAAGAGATCAGGATACTCAACAGTAATAGGACTATGAGGTCCTCAAAACTACTTACAATGGCAGAAATTTCAAGACAGTTTCTGCTAGGTGACCTCACCAAGGATCTTGATGATGATACAACTCACTAAAGATTGAGGCGCTCTTTCTTTAACTACACAGATTGGATGACCTCACCAGAAACACTTCTCTGGTAACAAAACTTACCACTAACACATTAGTGGTTACACTCAGAATTTTTCTCACTAAAAATTCATACTCTTCGATTACACGTCCTTGGAATCGTTATCTCATCACAGAGGATAGGCAAGGCTCTTTATAATTTGTGTTTTCTAGCTTCAACAGCTTTGTCTTGTCTTTCCTTGTTGGTTGATACTTTCCAATCTTGCCTTGATTCTCAATCTTCACTTCTTTGGAAACTCGTGGACTTGCCTTTCGATTCATCATCTTTAAAAGCAAGTATATAAATTAGTATAGAATTTCTCAGGGAATATTCGGATATGGTATTATATATTCTCGGATACTTCCCTTTAATTTTGTTCTTTCAACTAAAATCTGTTGGTGATGCGTGTGATCCTCAGAAGAAGGATCGTGGAGGGCATCAGATGTGTCAACTGTTTCTTCAAGTTATGACCCCAAATACTATCGAAGACTTAAGAGCATTGTTGTTATCTAACCACCCAAACTACATATTATGCATGTCTACTTAATTAGGTTGATAAACCTGGAACTATCTATTTAAGAGCAAGTGCAATGTAGATTTTTTCTAATGAATTTTTGTATGTTCTCTCTCCTCCTTCTCTCTCTTCTTATCTTTATTAGCATCATTTCATCTTTTGTGAAAACGGACGATGAGTAGGAGAGAGGTAGAAATGAGAAGAGATAGAAGAAAACGGGACCCATTAAAATTCCATCAAAAAGTTCCATGCTACATATACTCTAAGGCCCTGTTCTTTTATGCGGTATTCTGCGGTATGGTGCGGTAGGGTGTGGTGAAATTGCGATGGGTTATTGGTATGTTGTGGTGGGTTTTTTGTATATGTATATAAATATTGTATTGGTAATTGTGAAAAAGTATTGTGGTAGGTTGTGGTGAATTGTGGTAGAATGATATTTTGTGGTGGGTTGTGGCAAACTGCGGTAGGCTGTGGCACCGCAGTTTGCCAACCGCAGAAAAAAATAGGGCCTAAGAGCATGTACAATGACGGGTTTTTTTCATTTTGGACCCTGAATTTTAAGGGTATTTATATTCTGAACCCTTGGTTTTCAACTTTAACTTTTTGGACCCTAAAGTTTGTAGGTTGAAAAAAAGGACCCTAAAGTTTGTGAGCTGAAAAAAAACTCGTTTCCTGTTTTTCTTTTTCTTTCCATGTTTGAATTTCTCTCCCGATTTGCATCAAACTTCAAGACTTAGGTTAAAATCGATATTAAAGTTATAATAAAACTTTTTTATTCAAGTTGGAGTTACTTAAAACCATGCACTCAGCGGTCTAAGTAGCCCCGACATGAATAAGAGAGGTGTATTATAGCTTCAATATTAGTTTTAACCATAGTCCTGAAGTTTGACGTCAATTGGGAGATAAATTCAAACATGGGAGGAAAATAAAGAATGAGACATGAGCCTTTTTCTTGAACCCACAAACTTTAAGGTTCTTTTTTATTCAGCCTACAAACTTTAGGGTATAAAAAGTTAATGTTGAAAACCAAAGGTTCAGAATATAAATACCCCTAAAGTTCAGGGGTCCAAAATACAAAAAACCCGTACAATGACACTCTATTGTTTTGGATTTTTGATAGGGGCCCATCCTAACATATCATTTTATTTTTAAAATTTTCGGAATTCATTTCTTTGTTCCCTACAATATATGGAATTTCAACTTGGAACTTTAAATAAATATTTACCATTATACTAATTTACCACACACAATATATATTTTGAAGTAAAATAGAAAAGAAAAAAAAAATAATTTTCCACCAATGAAAGATGAAAGATGCGGATTCATTCCGGAATGGTTTACAGTTCCAAAATTAGTTCCAAAATTGTGAAACTTACAAAAATTATTATTGACAAAAAATAGAATGGAATATTGGTGGAGTCATTGAAATGAGTTCCAACGATTGCACATGTCGTAATAAAAACTCTTGGCTCTCCACCATCCACCATCCGATAAGATTTATCCCATACTAGTCAACTTGAAGATTCAATATGCATTTCTAGATTGAAAAATTCATAGGGATGACTCAATGGAGGCCATGCCAGAGAGGGAAAGACTTGACCAGGACAGCAATGTGAAATTCCTTACCTTTGACTCAAGTTACCCAGTGCCAGTTCAATTCTTTTGTTCAAAAAAACCCTCAAAACAACAGGCACAGGCACCTGGTTTTTTTCATCATCTTCATAATAATAACAATCACAGTCAAGAATCATATACTATACTAAGTATTTATTCACGCATGTTGCAGCCCACTGAAATAACAGCCCCACCGACCCCTGTACGCTATATATACACCCAAAAACTATTTCACATGCATGCAATAATCTTCATCATACAATCTTTTCTGGGCAATAAAAGTAAAGCAGGTCATTTTACGTCTGAAATTGGTGCTCCATACATACACAATCTTAGTTCCTTAATTTTCACGAAATCACAGTTTGGGACATCTATGGCTCGATGGATCAAACCCGACGTAAGTATTTTTGTTCATGTTATATGTATTTTCGATTAATTAGTTATTAGTCAATTCGGGTTATATTCTTGTTATATCCTAATTTAAATTTGTATATTAGTGTGATTTATCTTTTTAATTAATTATATATGATTACCATGATTATTATTGTAGGTATATCCACTCATAGCTGCCATGACGTTTGTGACGGGTATGTGTGTATTTCAGCTCACCAGAAACGTGATTCAAAACCCTGATGTTAGGTACTCTCTCTCTCTCTCTCTCCCGAATTATTTGTTCGTTTAATTAATTTTTTTATCTAATTTTCTGTCATTTTACATTTTACATTTTCAATGTAATTTTTACTCATTTTTCTTTTTATCAATTAAAATTATTTTAATTTTTTTCTCCATATTTTATTAGTTGGACAATGATACACATATTGACTCAAGATGGTTAATAACCATCTTCAATTGTCTATATTTTACATTTTGTTAATTTTTAATAATATTTTCTCTAATAATTATGTATATTTATCAACGACAAGAGTATAATACTTATTAGCTAGGTCAAAAAGATATAAATAATAGCTAATTTTATCAATCATAGTAGAAAATGTACATTTCATACATAGTTTTATATTTATCAAAAAATATAAATAAATAAATATTTTTTTATTGTTTATAGTTTATAATAACCCTCAAAATGATGTAACATACCTTTATAATGATTTAAATATATTTAACTCTAATTTTATGAGTGATTTTAGTGAAATGCAAGATGGTTAAGCATCGAGATATTTATCATTTTGGTTATTAGTTATCTTGATATCTTCTCAATCTCATAAAATGACAAGTAAATATTGACGAAAGGGGTATATATACCAAGCTTCAAATTGCAACGACTTGAACTGCAATCATTAATTATTTTAGCTTCCATTTTTAAACGATGATATTTTTCTTTTTTTGCAGGATCAACAAAGCTCGTAGAGCAACAGCAGTGCAGGAGAACTACGAGGAAGGAGAAAAATACGCAGAGCATAAACTACGCAAGTTCTTAAGGACTCGTCCTCCCGAAGTCATGCCCTCCATCAACCACTTCTTCTCCAGCCCTGATACTACTCAAAAAGACTGATTAATTATTTTCCACTTAATTACTTCAACAAATCATCAACATAATTGGTTGGTCCAATAAATAATCAACTCTGTGCATGTTGTGTTGCTGTGATTAGTACTTAGCCGAATTTAATCAATTAGTCTTCTTGTTATGTATAAAATCTTTTTGTGTATGCTCTTTCATTTTGTATTTTTTTATTTAGCTTTAACCTCATGTATGTATACAATTTGGTTTATTTTATTCCGTTTATGTAATACAATTTCATTACGTATTTCGTATGTCCTTTTCAACTTAAGAATGGTTTTTACGTGATGCTATTGAATATGCTCAATCGGTAATGAAAACCTAGGAATTATAAATGTGAAATCATCTCAACCAAAATCCTAATGATCATGGTTTGATACTCTAACACACCCTTTGATACAACTGTGCATTCAACTTGAAACGTGAATGTCCCAAAAGGCCGCTTTAACCATACGTAACTAAACATGATCGAGGCTGCTCACGAGATTCGAACATGAGACTTGCTACTCAATCAAACTCTGATACCATGTCTAACTATCTAAACTAAAAACCCAATAATTTCCTTATACTATAACAATAAGATAGTGAGATATTGTGATAGCTAGCTAGGTTCAAAATTTAAAATTACTTGTAAGGTCATATATATGTAACTACAAATTAAAATTGCATTATACAAATCAAGTCTTTAATTGAGAAGTCCTTATAAAAATGAAACTTCAAACTAATGTCACCACTTACCACCCTGCATGTAATTAATTACTTGTACACAAACCAATTTGATTCCCTTAATCATCGTACATATATATCAGTTGGCAACATGTGGAAGAAATCATGCCGTGAAGTATCTGTCAATTTTTTTTTACCAGTTTTCAGGTTAATTTCATTATCCATTTCCACAATAGCTAGAACATTAATGAGAGAATCCAAAAGGATGTTTCTTCATTTGACCAAATCAGTATCTACTTGATATTAATTCACAATATTGGGTTTCTTTTCTCACTTGTGTTATACTCAGAAGTTGGTGTATCATGCATCAAAATTTTGGATCAAACAACATAATAATACCTATTATGGGTTATTCTCTTCCTCACTTCATGATCATTTTCACCTTGATAGCCATAGTCTTATCTTCTACAAGGCTTTCCTATGCTTCTTCCATCAATACAACCCACGAGGTTTGGCCCTTGGTTTGAAAATTTATTGCGCTTGAATTCAGATTCTTTTTCTTATTTTTTCTTTTTTTAAATGCTAGGAGCTCGACGTTGAATGTCCAAAGTGTGAAGAAGGGTACTATTGCTTGGGCTGTGTTGCAGGGTTTACTAGGCCGAAATGCATAAGAAATAGAGCCACCGATCAATTTAAACTTTTGGTACGTACTCTCTTCCTCTCTTTTTAGGAAACATTTTTTTTAACATTGGTAAGTCAAATCATCTACTGAGTTCCCTATCTCAGGGAGAACCCAATAGACCTACCAATCCAAAGGAACTTGTGATAACCATAACCATATTGTGAGCAAAAAAGTTTCCATTTCTTCTCCATGTGACCACTTACAATTATTAAAACTCCTAGACATCAAAAGCAAATCCTTGACGACCACATTTAGTTCATTAAGAAAATGCTGACTCTATATATGATGATCGGTTTGTAGTATATATTATTACTTATGTTGGTACAAACTTTTTTTGAATTTTCAATCTTCAATTATTAACTTAAGCTTTTTGTTAAATGATATGCAGAATAATTCTTTGCCTCTGAACAAATACGCGTTCTTGACAACCCACAATTCATTTGCCATCGACGGAGAACCCTCCCACACTGGAATCCCTCGGGTCACCTTTACCAATCAAGAAGACAACATAACCCAGCAACTCCAAGTATGAATTTTCCCATCACCATTTTCTTCTTTTCTTTTCATCATTCTTTTAATTTTTATTTAAACAAATGATCAAATTACTTTGCTACTAATGGTTTAGAATGGAGTTCGGGCCTTGATGCTTGATGTGTACGACTTCAAAGAGGACATTTGGTTGTGCCATTCCTTCGGAGGAAAATGCCATGACTATACTGCGTTCGTGAGTTACACAATCTTATCTTCTCCTCCTCTCTTAATTTTTTTTTAGTCCACGTAAATTTGATCCATTCACTGGACTCCTATAACATAGGTAACAACTAGCCAGCTTAACATGTCAACAAACTTAAGAGTTGCTAAGATTTGAATCTAAGACCTCTGACTCAGTTTAATTCTGATACCATATGGAACCATCTTAACCAAAAGCTTAAGCTGATAATTAAATACACAGTAATGGCTTTATACTCTCTAGCATATATAAATCGTATCACGTTGTCTTTCTCCACGACTCATAACGTTTTTGTTAAGTACTTAATGGTCCGTTATTTATGTAGGTACCAGCACTGGGTACATTGAAGGAGATTGAAGCGTTCATGTCCTCAAACCCAAATGAGATAGTGACATTGATATTAGAGGATTACGTACAGGTTCCTCAAGGGTTAACAAAGCTCTTCAAAGAAGCCAGGCTTAGCAAGTATTGGTTCCCTGTGTCGGGCATGCCTAAGTTGGGTCGAGATTGGCCATTCGTCAGTGACATGGTCGCCAAGAACCAAAGACTGTTGGTGTTCACTTCTGTCGAATCCAAGGAAGAATCTGAAGGCGTCGCGTACCAGTGGAACTACATGGTCGAAAATCAATGTATGAACTGTGGAACCATTTCAACCAAAAGCTTAAATTGATAGTTGTAGGTACAATAATGGTTTTATACTCTAACACGCCCCCTCACGCAAATGGAATATGGCAGGTGCTAAGATTCAAACCTGTGACGTCTTGCTTAGTGTAACTCTGATACCATGTGGGACCATTATCTCAACCAAAAGTTTAAGTTGATAGTTATAGGCACAATGATGATATTATACTCTAACATGAACCTCAAGTACTCAACGTACGCAAACTTCTCTGATAATGTGGTATGAAGGAGTTGTCGGGTGAGAATAAGAATATAAATGTGACATCAATCATATCAACTAAAAGCTTTATGTGATGGTTGGAGGACCAATGATAGTTTTGACAATCTAACATGTCCTCTCATGCGAATACCCTTTGAGTTTGAAGCGTACATACTCAACATCCCCCTTAATTTTGCGCAAATAGACTTGAGGTGCTGATATTCAAAACTAAGACTACTTGTTCAGTCTGGGTCTGATACTATATGAAACAATCTCAATCAAAAGTTTAAGCTTACAGTTGAAAAAGAAAGTTGATAATTTTGTTGTGTAACATGTCTTAATCATACAGATGGAGATGGGGGGAGGAAAGAAGGAAGTTGTCCAAACAGAGGAGAATCCTCAGAAATGGACACCAGCAAGTCACTGGTTCTAGTAAATTACTTCAGGACAGTGCCATTGAAGGAGCTTTCTTGCGTAGATAACTCGGCTAAACTGATGGAAATGGCGAGGACTTGTCATGGTGCTGCTGGCAATAGATGGGCTAACTTCCTCGCTGTTGATTACTACAAGGTATGTACGTACCACCTAGCTCCTCTATATCTTAGGGTGAGTTTGGTTGGTCAATAACTCCGGGGAAATGGTCAATTTTCCCGGGTTCACTTATTTTCCCCATGTTTGGATGCGGGTTGACTTCAGGAAAGTTTTCACGGTGAGTCCACCATTTTCTTCATTTTCCTAGGGAAAATTTCCCTTGTGAGGGCTAAAGGAAATTTTTCCTATGGAAAACTTCCCATGGAAAATTTCCCCCGGAAAAAATTTCCTTGGGGTTCCTACCAAACACTCTCTTCTATGAAAGATGCCCAGAACTTAACCTAGTTTTTACAAAATTAGCAGAGAAGTGAAGGAGGTGGAGCGTTTCAAGCTGTAGACTTGTTGAATGGACAATTGCTTTGTGGACACGGTGATGTGCATGATTGTTTGGTAAGCTGACCACAATCCCCACTTCTAAAATTCGAAGTTCAAATTATTTCATAAACTGGGTAAATTTGGTCCGTCCATTTTATATTAGAAGCAATACCTGCTAAGGTTTACAAGTTGGGGGGAGGGAGGCAGGTATAAGCACCAAATTATTCATGACAAGCATAAGGAAAAGACATTGAAATAATTTGTATTTATGTCTTATGACACGCTTCGCGGGGTTCCATAAAAGATAGTCCCGAATAAAGTTACCTTAAAGTTGGTTTTTAGAAATATAGGATGTCCTAGAGTGCATTGAAATGGTCATGTTCTTTAGTGTATTGGGATAACTATTTTAACACTTTATCCTACTTACAATACTTTATTTTATGCATTCTATTTTATGCCACTCACTTTATCTGACTTTATCTGCTTTATTCAAATTATTACTGCTATTATTTTAATATCGGACGAATTTGACCAGCCATGGAACTCTTATATCATGAGTAACCATAGGTAAGCTTTACAAGCCAGGGGACAATGCGTGATGACAAATATAATCCATCAAAGCGCGCGATTTTTGGCTACCTCGTCTTTGCTAGTTTAAATTATATACATGTCATAAACATCACAGAGATAAAACACAGCCTAGAATAGCTTTGTAAGACATTTTACTTTAGTTCACAAAGATAAAAAAAAATGTTTATAATTTGGGTAACTGACAGATGAAAATAACTTTCTAAGCTCAGATTGTAAAATTTTCCAGCGTCCTACTAATATTCTTCATTCCCACAAAGTAGTACATAGCTACAAATTTAAAATCTTCGATCGAATTTTTAATTCAAGGATCGAATTTCTGCACCCTTTATTTTGCAGTGGGATTTTTAAGGTATTGAACTTCGATTTAGATGAAATGGTATGCAAATTGAATATAGTTGGTATGTTTGCATGCAGACTGCATCATCCTCAGAGTTCAAGTACGTAGCTGGTGTGGGAAGTAACAGGGTTCCTCCCATCAAACCTACAAAGTTTCAGTAGACCATCTCTGTCCCCTACATTGGGCTTATTTTAGCTTTTCTGCTTTGCGTGGCCCAATTACTCAACTGAATACAAGGCCCAAGTATTATCAAATATTAAGGGTGGCCCAATTACTTAACTGAATAGTCCACATGGCCCATCTAGTCAATTTAATGAGCATAATGCTATTACAGTATTACTCGTTCTAAAGTTACAGCTGATTTATTTATTGTAGGATTATCATATAATTTACACATTTTAAGTACTATCACATACTTTTTTATAAATCCCACAGTAAGAATAAATAGCTAGAAATGTATTATGCAAAAATAAGACTTATATTCACCTCTTCCAATCTATAAATACTTTCCTTCTTTTTATAATTTCCATTTCCTTGCACTCCAAAATCGTATGCCATTTAGGGATGGAAAGAAATAGGAAGAAAACGAAAAAAAATATGTAAGATTGATATACTATTTCAGAATGTGTTCTACAGGTTTAGAACTCCATTATGAAGGCTTTAAGTTTTTTTTTTTCATTTATGGTAAGTAAATTATTGTTGTCCAATTTGACCAGTCCAAATTTAATTTGAACCCCAATTTTTGTCAAACGCTCGTACACTCATTCTCCCCTTTTTTCCATCAAACCATGCATATATAGTTCCAAAATTGAAGGCATTAAAATTGCAATTAGAAGGATAATTGACTATCATCACCAAATCCACTCTATGCAATTCGTATAAAAGATGCATGCATATATTGGTTATAATCATTATCCACATAAGAAACGGATCCTAGAAGATGAATTTTCCTCAAAAAGATGGAAACAAATAGTGATATGAATTATTATTTTCAAAGGCAATTTATAGGTTGCATAGTAATTAATGGCTTTATCATCAAATTTGACCCTAGGAAAACTGGTACTCCCTACGAACTTTGTTGAACTTGATTACTAGTAATTTGAAAGAGGAACTTTCGGCAATGTGGAGAGTTAAAGTGATGGAAGATTTTCATTTTTATGGCACCAATCAAGGTCTCGTTGGTCAGGGCTTTAAAATAGTATAATGTAAAATTATCTCGACGAAAGATTTGAATTGATAGTTGAAGTCTCAATGATAGTTAAAATATTATAGATATTATTGAATTTGATGGTTTATACTCAATAAAATATACCAAATCATGCGTTCAAAAAAAATATACCAAATCATGCTAAATTATATTTAATATTAATGATAAATATTTATAATAAATTAAAAGGACATGCAAATCATAACCCACTTAACTCATAATAAATGTACAAAAAAGGTGAAGAAAAATATACTATGCACGTACCATATCCACGCAAAACCACCATGATCATAAAAAAAAAAAAAACAAGTCAAATAAATCTAGATTTAATATGATATAGAAATAATTATCCCAAAAATGGGCATGTGAAATGCTAGTGATAGATTATTCATGTCATAGTATGAAAATTTTGGCATTTAAAAATATTATTTCAAATAAAACAATTTGTAATTGAATGAGGTAGCTATTGATGCATGGATCCTATGAACTCCCTCAAGTGGCATAGAATGGAAAAAAACAGTCAAAGCACATCGATAGTTGTGATTCGGTCAAGTTAGTGATTGCCTTGGAATGTTTAAAATAATAATGTTTTGCATGAAATTGTGGAGCATGTGATATAACGCACCTAACACATGTTGCTACATTACTTACACATACTGTCGTCTTCAGCCCCCGTGCACAACCTTCCTCCAAATTGTTCTATTTACTTGCTTGTAACACCTAGATATATATATATATATATAGTTAAGTGGGGCTTAAAGGGATTGAAATGACTACTTATATCACCAAAGTGCACCTTTTTTTTTATGGTAGCTCATCCGTTCGGAACTCCTCAGTTAAACGTGTTTGGTTGGGAGTAGTCAAAGGATGGGTGACCTTCTGGGAAGTTTTCCCAGATAGCATGTGAGCGAGGACGAAACACGCTGAAAAGACTCGTTGTGATTTGTGGGGCCAGTCAACGATCCTTGAAGTCGTTCGCAGGAGGGGCCGGGGCGTTACAACTTTCATTTCCTTGTGCAAATACAAAATATTGCTTTGATTTTAAATGTTGTGAGGCGATATTCTTGATCTACAACTCACTAAACATTAATAATATTTAGCTATGTAATTGAATTTTCCAACTCCCTTAATATATGTCCCATTATATAAATATATTTTCAGACTGATGACCTTATAATACAAGATAAATTACAATGTATCTCTTTTGTGGAGTGGAGTATTTTCCTCAATTTTCTTCTCAAACTATCTTCGCCTTTTTTTTATACCCAAAAGGCAAGGTGAATGGTGGACTTTGTAAGGCTTTGGAAGGAGCCTTCAATTGGCAAGATGTTGTTGGAAATCGATCTTCACAAAATCGGTTTCTCATTGATTTCTTGTTGGAAACAAAGGGTCATGTGATACTTATTAGAATTATATTAATCAAGTCTTCCTTAAATCGTTGAATACCTTTCCTAGATAGATATGTCAATAATTAGTAAACATAATATTGGATTTAGATATTGATAGATATCATGGTAGGAGGCAACAAATCTGCCAAAACAATTAGAATAATATCACTCTAAAATATTCAGGCTATATGCCAATAATATTTGTACTTCGACTTTCATCTAGACCATTCCAATTGTCGAAGTATTTGAATCTAGGTCTGCCAAGATCCTTAAACTTGAATCTACCGAAGTCCTTGTATCTGAGTCTGACAAGGTCTTCAAAATGTTCTAACAATAGAGAACCCGCTTGCTATATAATCTTTTTACTTTTCAAGACATCTCATCAATCAATCCAAAAACATGTATATATTATATTAAATCAAATGCATATTCTTCGTAAATTCGTATCCACTCCTTACCAATTATATGTTGAAGAAATAAATAAATAAACCATAGATCTAAAGCTAACTAGCAAACAACCATTAACGAAACAGATAAATAATTTTTTTTAAAAAAGAATGTAATAGTTAGGAGGACGGTTGGTCCAAGCTAGACTGACTGATTCAAGCTCCACCTCTTATTTATCTTTTCCAACTCAACCAATAAAGCTAATAAAGCCGGATTATATGTGCCAACATACAAAATTTTTAATATTTTTTACAGAAAATTTCTCATAATATATTTTATCAAAAAATTATAATATTGTATTTTTACGGTAGTAGTTTTCGTTATAAATTTAATGGTAATATTTTTGTATAATAGAACATTGTATATATTACTACTTTCGTCCCATTTTATTTGTCCATTTATCTAACTAGAAGAGACCAATACATATTGGAAATTGAGGTTAAAAGTTTGTAAATTAATAGAAGTTAATAGTCGTTAGAATTGTAAAAAGTAAATGAATTTATTAATTAGGGGTAAAAAAATAATTACAATTGTTGGAATTGTAAATTGGACAAATATTTCGAGACAAAGAAGTTAGATAAAAGGACAAATGTTCAAACCTTTTAAAATCTGACTGACACGGAAATTAAACTGGCCGCTAAATAAAAACGGAGAAATTACTAAAATTTCAAATGAATGATCTAAGCATGCAATTAAGGATTAATTAACTTCACTTTTCATGGCTACACATGGTTCTAAGATATTGCCTGATTCCAGGTGGTTAATTAGTGTGGCATCAAATTATTGGAGGATTAGGGCTATTAATTATGTACAAAAAGGAAGATAAAGCAACCAATCACCGAGCTTCTCACATTCTGATTGGTCAATTAGAGATCTAATTAATTGTGATTAAGAATAATTGGTCCCATGTCCCCAAGAAACACGTAGGAAGCATGGCTACCTAGTGTTATCTCTGTCTTCCTACGCTTAGGGATCGACATGTACAAGGATTAGTGAGATAATAATTGCATTATTGTTAGTAATTAGAGGATCATAGTGGCCAAAATGATTATCACTTTAAAGTGTGGTCCTTTTTCTTGTCAATCATTATATTTTTAATTTAATGATAGAAATAAACCATTGAGGTCAAATTATAAACTAGTAAGAGGTTAATATTATGTATTAATCTCCCAACTGTTTATGTACTCCTTGTGTTTCATATTACTCTCTCCGTTCCATATTAATTGTCGTCTTTTGAAATTGTGCAGTCAAATTTCAAAAATTTTGACGATAAATTTCTCAATACATACAATGAATTGCTATATAAAATTGCTACCATTATATTTATAACGAAAAATACTATCATAAAAGTATAATATTGCAATTGTTAATAAGATATTATGCTAGAAATTATCAATCAAAGAGTGATATTAGAGACTGTGAAAAATAAAAAATATGATAATTAATATGGAATAGAGAGAGTATTTGCCATTTGCTAAGTTAAGTAGGTCATGAATAATAAAATGAGAGAAGATTCACTAAATATTTTAGCAGAAATCTTAATCATATATTTAATGTTATATGATAATGTGGGTATAATAACTATTATAGTTGATTTAGTGTTCATCCGGATACTTAAAACCATAAATTTTACAAATTAATGGGATAGCGCGCCTAATATTGATTGCAAAGGTTAAAATTAACATTATAAGAATAGCTTTATCCTCACGGAGTCCAAGTGAAAAGTTCGAAAATAATGTATATGAATAAACCACCAAGACTCTCAAGAAATTTCTAAGCATTTGCCACATTTATTCAAATATAATTTTTCCGAATAAACACTATCACACTCGGATATTTTTATGAGTCGACAAGCTAAGACATTCGGAAGTTTTCTTATTTAAAAATAAATAGTTTTGAAGCAAGTTGCTCTATGTTTTGACACACTTGGATTTTAGGCAAATTTTAGCATTGAAGAAAATGTCCATAGTAATTATATAGGGATATTTGATGGTATGTTCAATATATATTGAACGACGACATATGATAATATGATATCAATAATATTTCCATCTGGCTTCATTTATGAAGCTGCAACAAGTGTGATGAATGCGTTCATGCATGTCAACCTCAACATTTGTTCTTTTTTTTCAAGACAAGCTAAAAGAATAACTAGACCTCAACTTTGGGTGTTGTCGTTGATAATTTTCCAGCTAATAATTTGTAAATATATAGCACTAAAATTGAACGTCATTTGATGGATATTACACTCATACCATTATATATATATATATATATATATATAATTGGATTCTAATAATCTCTATTTTTATCAATTGTATAGTAATAATCCTTACTTTCATTTTGGATTTCGGTGATCCAAAAAAATTAAAATTGGATTGTAATGATACAAAATCCAACTCCACATTCTTTTTTTTTTTTCATTCCTACCCATATTGTTTTTGTTATTTTTTTCATTCATGCTCACAAAAAGGTAGTGAATGTAGTTACCAAAAGAATTTTTAAATTAGTTTTTTGAGAATCCGAACAATTATTATGGATTTTTTTATAAAGGAATAAAAGTGAAAACATCGTCAAAAATCGTTTAAAAAATGAAACAATTGGGAGAAACACTGTAAATTCATTAGAAATTGTGGTAAAGTGTTTTACTAAATTTTGAATCAAATGCAACTCAAAATCTATAATATTTAGGGTATACTCTCGGTGGTGTCCTATAAGAATCCACTTTTTTTCTTTACTACCAAAATCCAAAATGAAAGTAGGGATTATATTGTTAAATAATTTATGACAGTATGGATTATTAGAACCAATTTTCATATATATGTCCCACTATAATACAATTTTTTTTTGCCACCAGAATACAAATTTAAAGTAGTGATTATTGTCATCCAATTTGTAAAAGTAGGGATTATTAGAATTCAATTTCCATATATATATATATATATATATGGGTTTGTTTGTCTTTACTAGTTAATTTAGTCATTATCTTATGGCCGTCAGTATCACCAGATATATGATTCCTTCGCCGGCCTTCTTCATTCTTGATGTATCGATTTCTGACCAACCACATGCTTTTCTTTTGCCAAACATGCAATTTTTTTGTCTTTTCTATATTTTTTTTACAACAATAAAGTTTATTAATCCATCAGAAATATAAATTCATTGGCATGATACTTAACTAATAAGTTATGGAGGAGTTCTTCTAGCTATTGTATGTTAAGAAAGTGAATAAAGTTAATTGGTATGTGGAAAGGTAGTCTTTAGTTTAATGGGCAGAAACAACCAAGTAGGATTGTAAATAAATGTTTTTTAAGTTTTGCATTTTATCATACTTGCGTAATGCCTGCCCATATACTCTTCTAATTTAAGTATTTTACTACTATATACTCATAGGTATTATTTGGATATAACGTTTGGTCATAAACATTATCATCCATAATATACTTTTATGTAATTTGTGAGCTCAAACTATAGTTATGTTTGTCGTTGAAGAACAAAAAAGTGCATGTACTTATAAATTATATTTGTCCATGCTCATAATTAAAATTAATAAATATACGTACATGCTAAAGAAAGTATACAATATTGATCAAGGAAACGAAGATAATTGTATGCTCATAAATATGTAAACTTAGCTTATAAAATTGTATATGGATAGGATATTTATGTATAATTTTGAACTGAAATTCAAATATATTTATGGCCAAAGAAAAAAAATTACTATGCTCTCATATTCATAAAATTAGCAAATATATTACTGTACATGTGGGTTTACAATCCAAACTATAAATTGTTGGAGTCAAATATGGAGTGTTCTTGTTGAGGGATCCAAGGTGGGAGCCCACTTCAACCGAGGTCCGTGATATATTAGTTAAGTGAAGTTCCATCTTAAAACCAATTGGTGTTAAAAGAAGTAATCCACTTGCCTTTATATACCATGTCCTTTCTCTTTTACTTTTTCGATGTGGGACATTTTTACTCATGGATGAATCCCAACAATCTCCCCTTCACACATGAGTCTCTCACTGCTCCTGTCCATGGAAATCTTCTCGCACCTTGCGCACGCCCAGCCGAACAAACCATTTGTTGGGGGATCCAAGGCGGGAGACCACTTGAACCGAGGCCCGTGGTACACAAGTTAAGTGAGGTTTCATCTTAAAACCAATTAGTGTTAAGAGTAGTATCTCACTTGACTTATATACCATGTCCTTTCTCTTTTACTTTTTCGATGTGGGACATATTTATTCATGGTCCTCATGGATGAATCCAACAGTTCTGAATAGTAAATGGAGTAAGAAAAAACAAATATGTTAGATTTCACTTTTTCGTTTATGTTAGTAATATTGTTTAGTTGTTTTAGGAGTGCTTGTTGCGTGGATGGTATGCGATCTCATATTATCCTTATTATGAAAGTGTCCTAAAATCACATAACCTCTTGATCCCACAATTATTTGTTTTCTAATTGTATTAGGATATTATTTAGGTTTCCTTATTATGTTAGGTTTCCTAATTGTATTAGATTCTAAATCTAATTTGAAGTGGGAGTCAAATTAGGTTTGTAGAGAGTTTTTCCTATAAACATAGGTTGTTATCAATCTATACACTCACGACATACGACAAACACACACAGAGCATTCTTCACCTCTACCCATCCCTAGGTTGTGAGAGTCCCTTTTAGAGAGTTATTTTGCCTTCAGTATATTCCCGCTGTGCTATTAACCCCTTGAGATCTTGTCGTCGATCTCGTTGCGTTATATAGCCCATTGGGATCTCTCTTGTAATCTATCCCCTTATACTAGTGGATTATTGCTTTCGTTGCCGTCCGTGGTTTTTTCCCGATTCGAGTTTCCACGTAAATCGTGTGTCTTTATACTCTCTAACCTTTTAATTACTGATCTTGTTATATTTTTTCTCAATTTATACATCCCGATAATTTTATATTCCGCTGCAAATATTAGACTATATTTTACCTCAATCCTAACGACTGATATCAGAACCTCACAAGGATATCTGAGCTAGATCTAACAATCCTTTTCCCCAACCGATTATCAAAAAATAACTATTATAAATTTATAATGTTTTATTACTATTAGATTAGTAAAAGAAAATATTATCATAAGGTTAGTAGACAATTCGTAAAAGAAAATGTTATTATAAAACGACTGTAATGTTCTACATTAATTCTTTTCTGATAAAATATATTGTAAATTCAAAATTATCGGACAAAAGAAATATTAAATACAATGTAATATGAAATGGAGAGAATATTGGTATTAAATTGTACCGAGACTTTTCGAAGTGGAATATTAGGACTTGATGTTAGGTCTTACTTGTATTTTTCGTTCGCCTTAAATGGGTTTGAGCAATTAAAAGAAAAATCATCATAGAGGTGAAGCATTAATGATACACTTATCCTACTTGATATTTGTGATAATAATTTTTACACATTTGACATTTGTAAAATAATTTTTGCCTACACTAAGTGTTCATATATTTAAACCTTCTAAAATATTCTATAATTGATTTTTGTTCGTTTTCCGACGAATATTAAAAGGATATATATGAATTTAATTTTTTACCCTTGATATTAATTTATATAACTTTCAATTAAGTATGAATTGACTTTTTTACCCTTAATATTAATTATATGACATTTAAACTCCAACCTTTTCTCTACTTTATTTCTTCGGAAACCCTACCCCTCCCCATTTTGAAAATGTAAAGGTCATTTAAGTCATTCTTTTCTCAATGTTAGGGGTAGCATGGTACATTCATATAGTCATATAGGAGCATTTTGATATTTTCGATAAGAAGTAACCGGATTCAGCCACTAAAAATTATTTTTCACATTTTGAAAATGTAAAGATCATTTAAGTCATTCTTTTCACGTGTAAGAATTAATGCATAAAGAGACTAATTTTGACAGATTTGGAAAAATATACAATATTATATTTTTCAAAGTATGTTGATAAAAATAATAGCTAAATAAAATATTAGAAACTAAAAAAATTAAATAATACTCCCTCTGTTTTTTTATTATTGATTTTTCTAGAGTATGTGTAGTTAACTTTGCATTTGACTGCTAATTATTTAATATCTACAACAATATAAACTAACAGCAAATTAATATCAATGGATTTATTGTGAATAAAACTTTAGCATATAGTAATATAATTTTTGCAAATATATTGTGTTGGTAAAAGGAGTATATTAGATATAAAAGGTTAACAGTAATACTAGTATTAAGGAACACATTGAGTAAATAATAAAAATTGGAGGAAATAAAACAAATTAAACTTGAGAGCTTCTTAATTAAGTACATTTCATTAAACTTCTTTTACTTCTTTTCCATAGAATAGTAAATAGCGAACCAACTTTTAAATCTTAGTTCAATTGAAATCAATCTTTCTAAATGACAAATTTAGAGGTAAGATTGTTATACATTTAACTCGTTCATACCTCACCCTTGACAGAATTTCAGAGTGTAAATTTTGGTTTCGGTTTTTAGCATCTTAAGTTCTACCTCCATCCCATATTGTTTGTCCATCCAATTATATTTAAAAGTCCAATGGTCATGGGAAATGAGGTGAAAAATGTGTAATGTACCAGAATTGCCCTTACGTTTCTCATGTGAAGAAAAATAAAAAAGAAACAAAAGAGTATTTGTTAGGGGTATAATAGTAATTACAATCATTGGAATTATAAAATGGACAAATTTTTTGGGACAAGGGAGTTAGGTAGATGGACAAATAATTTGGGATGGATGTAGTACTGGTATTTGTAGGTGCAAATTAATCAGATAATTAAACATTCCTAAATCCTAAAGTAATGATATTGGTAGGTGGAAATTAATCACATAAACATTCCAAACACTGGATGTGATTAAATGAGAGAGAGAAATCTTAGGCAGAATGTCATCATCTAAGGTTACATTTTGCTGCATGATGAGTTATGGCTATGGAAAAAAAGCTACAAATGGGGGCTAATATTAATGCACCAATAACAAACATTAATTACATGATTTGGATATATCAACAGATTGGTATAGTAATTAATTAGCAGAGAAAAGCAGGCATGCATTATATCAAACAAAAGTGCAAGCTACTCCTAGTCCTACTACTACGCAGTACTAACAGTCCAGTATATAGATAGAGTTTAATTTGTCCAAACCAAAAAAAACGAAAAAAAAAAAATATATAGAGCTTCTCTTTTTTCTCGATCATTCACTTGAATTGGCTTATTATTTATAACCCCATGCATTCATTACCTTATTTGTATGTAGAGTTGACATTTTTATGTCCCCAGCATTAATGCATTGTTGCGTAGCCAACTTTTATTTATCGTCTACTATTAGTACTGCTCCTTTTTCATTTATCGTAACATTATCGTTCGGTTTTTTTAGGGAGGGTTTGGTTCGGAAATCTTTCGGGAAAGTTAGTGAGTTCTATTAGTTGTCAAACTTTCTTATATTTAATTCTCTTTAGGGCCTGTCAAATTCATTGGTAAAAAACAGTTGGGTAAAAGTTAAATTTTGATAACTTTTAGTAAATTCTGGTAACTTTTAGCAAATTGATGTCAATATGTCAAAATTAATTTTTTTTATTTTTTTTTATGTTTGGTAAGTTTTGGTAAATTTAGGTGAAAACTGATAAATTTGGATAAATTAGATTTACCCACGAATTTGACAGGGCAGTAGATAAAAAAGAACTCATAAGCTCGGTAAACAGCTTTTCAAGGGAGGTTAGAGGAAGTCTTTCAATTCCCATAAAAGATTCTAGAGAAAAACATTCCCAGCAAACTACCAAACGTGTGTTTTAATATCTTCCTTCTATTTTATTTGTCGTTTTAGTTTATGTGTTTGTCAGTTAAATTGTTATAATTTCGACCTTCGTCCAATTATTTCTCAACAATCAACTTGTATAATGATTTCTTACCCGAAAGTACTATCATTAAATTCACGACAAAAAATAATATGTGATTGATAAAATGAAAAGAGGGCATACTCTCAAAATATGAAGGATATCATAGGGAACAAAAATATGTTGTTTGTATATCTGCATGAACATAAATCCCTAACCCTAGCTAACTACTACCTTTGTCCCAAAATATTTGTCCTTTGACAAAATTTTGACTGTTAATTACTAACAAATTATAATGAATTAATATATGAAATTATCGTCATTAGAAAAATAATTTACTAAAAATTACAATGACCCTAATTTCATATTGTAACTCATTATAATTTGTGAGCAATTAACAGTCAAAATTTAGTCAAATGACAAACATTTTGGGACGAAGGTAGTAATTATTTAGAGCAAAACTTCAACAGGAAAAAAGAAAATGCCCACGATCGAGCTTGGGAACCACAAATTATGTCAAACAAGAGTAAATGTTACAATTAATAAAAGAGACGAGAAAATAAATAATGTTGTAAATAAATAAATTAAAAAAATTGATTGAAGAAGGTAAGGGTACATGTCAACTGTCGAATAGAGTAATTAGAATGATGTAGTAAGCCCCCCAAAAGAAAAGGACAATAGTAAAGGGTATCCCCCCACGAGGTGATAACGTGGAGAGGGGCAAATTCCTACTTGTTGTTAACTCAAAATCACACCTTAGGGCCACCCCCCATCTTCTTCTTCTTCTTCAATTTTATCCCTTTTTATGGCCATGCACCCCACTCTATCACATGCCTTTTCCATTATTATTCTCATTCAAGTCCAACGCACTTTTTCTAAGAACTATTTTTATTATATTATAGCTATTCAAATTGATGCTCTAATCTTATTAGAATAGTAAGGAGAAGGTTAGTATAATCAGCCATACACGTTTAGACAATAGAGAAATGGATATGATTAGATGAAAGAATGATCGATGCAAATGGCTTGAGATAACGTTATTTATTTATAGGAGAAACTTTCTAGGGTTAGTCAACGATTTTTAAGATGGTTCTTAAAGAGGATTAAGATCATGATGTTTTGTTTGACAACATACTATATTATAAATATAGCTATTGGATTTAAGGATTACATAGTAAAAGATGTTGATTATACGTACATTAATCATTTGAATAATCTTGTCGTTGGAAGAAAGTAATACAGATTAGAGCACTGACACGACTTGTGCCAGAGTGACCTGGACCATGTCAAGGCATGATTCGAGTCAGAGTGACATGGGTCATGTTGAGTCTGTTCTAACTTGTTTTAGTTTCTGGATGCCAAGTACCAACACGACTCGTGTTAGTCCTAAACTTATCCTTGTTGACTAATTAATACCAATATCTTGGTAATTGTGATGACCCTTAAATTTGTCTTCTATACATCCAACATACTTAACATCCTCTTATATCTTGAAATGATCTCAGCATTGTTGCTGTTCTCATCATCACCATCATCATTATTATTAAAATAATCCTAAATACATATATTTCCATATATTATAATGTCTACCTAATTGATTTCTGCGCTGGCAGCTCAACGTACACCAATCCAACATAATGGCGAGGAAAAGAAAGGGTGAGATTCTTGCAAAGAACTCTAAAATAATTAATGTACTTACGTTTTGGTTTATTGAGCTACACAACTTGGAAAAGTACTATTAGTTTCAACAGTTCAACTTCTGTTAGTTTCTTAGGTGCGTTTGGTTGGTCAATAATCCCGAAGAAATGGTCAATTTTCACGAGTTAACTTATTTTCCCTATGTTAGAATGCGGGTTGACTTCGGAAAAGTTTTCACAATGGGCCCACCATTTTCTCCATTTTCCATGAGAAAGATTTCCATGGGGTTCCTACCAAACACTCCCTTAGTTAATTAAAGCAGCACAATGCCTTTTTGAAGGGTTTAAAGGACCCTTCCAACATCGATCTATGAATGAGACGTAAGAATGTATCCAAAGTTCAAACAAACAATTTACAACCCTTACAGAGATATAAACACTCCTATAATTGAAAGAAAATTACACTCCATCCTAATGGCATCAAATGATAAATATACTCCTTCTCAAATGAAGTGAATTCAAGATATATATATATGACTTTCAAACCAGGCTAGCTGCTATAGATTCTTGCCATGCAAAGAGCTCACCCAGAATTTTCAATGGCTTTAGCCTTTAGATTCTCATCTTCATTGTTGTTCATGATAAGATCGGAGTCAAACTTGTATTTCTAGACAGAGATTTGGGTTTTAATCCCCAATCATACATTTTTCCTTGGTGACTAAGGGTTGGCAATGGGCGAGCAGGTTTAGAATTAGGGTCGGCCCATTAGTTATGTAGGATCGGATCAGGTCGGGCCGGGTCAGGTCGGGTCAAGGCTAACCCATTTGTATTAACAATATTGTTATGTTTAGCATTTAAAACAATAGGAAAAATTAGTTATTTTTAATTATGGATGAGCCGACCCTTTTACATTGTTAAACAGACCGACCCTTTCGATCACCACCCAATCCTTTGTCGACCCCTGTTTTCTACATCCAACTCCTCACGACCCAATGGGTACCTGGCCGATTGTCCATCCCTATTGGTGACGAATTTGAAAGAAGTTGATCGATCATCATCTCTTCATAATGTGTGTGATATATATCAACTCAATTAAATTTGTGTATCCTATTTCTTGACAACTCAAAAAGACATGACATGAAAGTGTAAATATATAATATATTTTTGTCAAAGGGAAAGGAAGGATGAAGAAGTGAAAGAAACAAGAGCAAAGACAAGCACTCAAAAGCCAAGAGAAAACACATAACAAACTCAAATGGGGACCTTCACACATGGGGAAGTGGAATGGTGGAACCAACAGCAAGGGCTTGGAATCTTTTTCATTTTGCAATATGTTTGGTTGGAAGCACACACATATATATGGCAACCCTGTTTTTTCCACCATTTTTTCAAACCCAAATATATATCAATTATATACTATAAAGTATGCATGCATGCCCTTTATTTCATTTGATTAACACTTGTTAAGTAAGTTGTAATTATGTTTCATCGTATCCACGAATCATGATAATGGGTAAGCATAGGTTTTTAGATTATAGTAGAGGAAAAGTATGAAGAAGTTGTTGAAACACCACTAAGGCATGCAATTTAATTGGGTGCTGTCGTACATATCTTCTATGAATATGTGTAAATGTGTGTGGTTGGACAACAATGCTTTAGTTGTCATCCCAAGGCATACCCTAAAATATAACCTTTTATTTTCTTGGAGCTCTATAATTAACTTGAGTACATTATTGGACAGTTAAATTATATGCATATAGGTTCATGATAACAGCAATGTTGTATGGCGTTGAGTGTTGGACAATTAAAAAGATGTATTGTCAAAGGCTTAATGTTGCGAAGATGCGGATGGTTCGGTGGATTTGCGGATACCAGGTTGAATAGGATCAAGAATGATGTTTGTCAATCCAAACTATAGGTAGCACTCTTTGAGGACAAATTACGAGAGAGTAGACTGAGATGGTTTGGGCATGTCCGTAGGAGAAACGTGGATGCTCCTGTAAGGAGGTGCGAAGGGATTGAGATTCCCAAGGGTCGTCGCGGGCGTGGGAGACCTAAAAAGTCTATAAGAGATGTGATAAGAGAAAATCTAAGACGCCTAGGTTTAGTGAAGGACATGGCGGCTCTAGACAGGGGGGCTTGGCGGGCTAGTACTAAGGTCATAGGGTGAGGAAGGATGATTGTGATTCGAACTAGTATTTCGTCTTTTGGCTTGTATTTGTTTTCTTTCGCAGACACTTGTTAGCTCTTCCGAAAACAAACGCTACACGCTGGTATGTAATTTCTTCCCTTAACTAGTCTCTCCTCTGTTTTTGCTACGGATCCATCGGAATCTCCATGAACTTTTGTTCATGGGGGTAAGGCTGCCTACATTAAGATTCATCAGACCGCTCTTAAACGTGTCACCTGGGAGATTGTTGTTGTTGTTGTAATTTCATGATAACACGTTAGTTTTCGATCATTTTAAAATTAATTATTGGCATTAGAGGAGTAATTTATTTAGCTTATATTTTATGTCTTTTCACTTTACTTTTTTTTTATGTGGGGCATTCAACTCATAGGTGAATCTCAATGGTCTCCTTCTTATACATGAGTTTTTTTACAAACCACATCCTCATGCGCTGCCCCTTTGACTGGAAGCCTTCTTTGTTTCCCGACGAGGCTTTTCAAGTCACCATAAAGAGTCCACCATAGTCGCACCTCACCCCACAAAGTTTGCATCCTACCCTGTCGGAGTCTCATGTCAACACTTTGCTTCAGGAATCCAATCGTGCGCACCATGAGTTCCTGCTCTTGTCCATGGTACTACGTACTTATGAGATTCCCCTTTTCGCAGCTTACACCCAACAGAACGAACTATCGACTGTAATACCACTTATTCAGGAGATTCAAGGTGGGAGTCCACTCCAACCAAGCCCCATAGTAGTAAGTTAAGTGATGTTACATCTTAAAATCAATTGGTGTTAATAATGGTAGTCCGTTTGACTTATATACCATGTTTTTTCACTTACTTTTCCAACATATGACATTTTATTTATGAGTAAATCCCAACATGTGTGTATGTATGTGTCTGAGTGCGCACGCGCGTGAATGTACACAAATGCACATATATATGTGTGTATGTGAGTGAATGAGTGTGTGTTTGTTGCATAAGGGGGTGCAAAGCCCCGAAAAATTATTAGATTCAAACTTTTCTAATTCACCACACACTCCTTTACAGTTGGCAGAATAGGAGCCTTAACACCCCAAGGGGAGTACAAAAGAAAACAATATAACAATCAAAACAGTTACATATCTTAGCTAATTTACCTGGAACCTTATTTTCTTTACGATGAGTATGAGAGATTAGGACGTCTCAATTACCATTGTTGATCAGCTCATTGCGCTCGTGAATCTTGAATTCTATGGCTCATTCCTTAACTTGTTACTATGGAGCTTGGTTGGAGTAGACTCCCACCTTAATTCCATAATACCAATTATTAGGATGTCTCAAGTGAATCTTGAATCTTGAACCATTCCTTTGCCGCAAAAATTTGCTCTGTACTCACCATAGCGAGTATTACGTCACCACCAAAGATACCAAAGGATTTTTGTCTAAACGATGAATAAGATCCTGCACTACAAGATACATCTTTCTAAAGCGACAAATATTATTGGTTGATGAAGGGCTTTATTGATTAATATTTGACATGAGCGACTAATAACAACGATCGATGAGATTTTAATGATAGGAAATAGAAGTTTTGTTCTTCCTGCTAGATTGAGTTCAAATTTCGCCAAAAGAGTATCATCAAGCAAAAAGGTAAATATTGTTTCTGTTACAGTTGACTTCATGCAGTGTTCAATATATCACTTTAACGTTTAAAATTGAACGTAGTATACTTGATACTGTTATATTACAACAAATGTATATATTATAAAATATCTAATAATATTAATTTTATATTTTAAATTGATAACAAATATTAATTATTGCCTCTGTCCCAAAATGTTTGTCTCAATTTATTTGTCATATTTATAATTCTAATGAATGTATTCCTTTTTTACCTATAGTTAATAAATCTATTTGTCACTTTTTACAATTCTAACAACTATCATTCTCAATTAATGTATGAGTAATTTAGGTAAGTTACAAACATTTCACCTCATTTCCAATATGCAATAATTTTCTAACTTTATTTAGGGTGACAAAGAAAATGGGACGCAGATAGTACTAATATTTTTTTTAATTTGAGGTAAGAACACGGGTTTCAGCGGGCTAACGACGTCTTCTCATAATAAGTCGACCCGTACTATATATCTAAAAACAGAATATTATTTAAAATTGGATTATTTAAAGATGACCAAGTTCCGGCTGCCGTTGATGCATGTCCTTGTTTTGATAACCAGTCGGCAGTTGCATTAGCTTCTCTGTAGATGTGAAAGATTTTAACATAATGACACATTGCCATAAGAGTCCGGATGTCCTGAATGAGTCCTTTGATTTGCCACGGAATTGTAAATGCGCCTTTGAGAGATTGAATTACCACTAAGTTGTCCCCTTCGATTACAATGTTCTTGAAGCCCGCATTAGTTGCATCCAATAGACCATCCCGTAGAGTCCTCACTTCAGCAACCAAGATAGGAGCTTCACCAAACGCTCTCACTCCTGCCCTTAGCAAATTACCCCTCTAATCTCTAATAATGAAGCCACCTGCCGAGTTATTGAGGAGCGAGCCGTCGAAGTTGAGTTTGATCGCTCCTATTGGAGACAGGTACCACTTCACAAGAGAGTGTAAAAAGGATGCCTCGCGATATTACTGCTACCATCGATATTTACCTTATTATAGTTGCGAATTTTCCATTTCGATGTGTTTCGTTTTGCTTGGATGAGACAGTTCAGAAGGCGAAAAATAGTTCGAAAGGCCGCTTCGTTACGCTTTTTCCAAATCGACATTAGAAACCGCCCCCCCCGGTGTATTAAATCTGTTTTGGACCCTTTTTTATTGTTAATTTATAAGAATTGTTGGATGAAGTTAGTTGAGTTCTCTAGGTTGATTTCTATCAACCATCTGTGTTGGACCACAAGGCTCCAAGATCTTTTGTACGTTGAACAATTCCAAAAGAGACGATTAGCACTCTCAATGTCATTAAGACATAGCGAGCAGACATGACCAAGTTGGATCCCTCTCCTCAAAAGATTTTCTCTAGTAGGGAGGGCATTATGAAGACAGAACCAAAGAAAGATTCCTATTGTAGATGGGATATTGAGGTCCCAAATCCACCTATATTCTTATTTATTTGAGTGATTAATGCAGTCTTGAATGATTCTTATTGCATTCTTGATAGTGAACTTATCTAACCCTGTTAAGTTCCAACATAATTCATCCTTAGTCTTCGGAAGTAGTACTAAATTAGTAATGAAAGTTTGTAACAAATATTAACAAATGTATATTTCTGGTATATCAATGTATATACTATTAAAAAATGGGGGAGTTTTGTTTTATTATTATTATTCCTTAGGTTCATCAAATACCAACAAATGCACGCGGATTGTGTTGTCCACAGAGAAAGAAGAATAGGTAGAGTGCTATTTTCAAGTAGCAAATAGGAATTAATTATTGGTACTTACCCTCCTATAAATCCTAATAAATCCAACCCCTCCCCAACTGTAATGACGTACTTGTACCCACACGTGCACTCCATCTTCCTTATCGCAACATGCCAAACCAAACCCAACCCAACTTACCCAACTCACAACCAGCTTCCCCCCCCCCCCCCCCACTTGTTTCATTTTATTTTGTATCCCAGCTACAATATTAATTGTCATTTTGTTGATTGTCATAATTTTTAATATACTCCCTCCGTTTTTTTATTGTTATCTTGGTAATTGTGAAATTGTTGATTAAAGATGGACCTCAAAAAGCATGAAAGACAAATAAAAAAACAAAGAAAGTATTTTTTAATTAATAATCTCTCATATTATATTTTACAAGTTTTGATTTGCACGTTAAATGTGCAAGGATTGAATGAAATATATGTTGTCTTCTCTCCATTTTATTTATCATCGCTATTTTAGATCGGTAAAATTTTAATATATGACTATTAATTTATACATGTGTATGATAATCTAAACATGAAACTACTACTATTAATTAGGTTCTCAAAAAATACTATTCTATAACTATAAGGTTTTATCTTTTTTGATAAAATATAATCCGTCAATTGTGATATTTATATTTTTCATTATTTTTCTTAACCTTAACTTTTTAAAAGTTATTTTTCATTAATTATCATAAAACCGACAGGTTAAGAACAATACTGAAAAATATAACTATCATAATTGACAGATTATATTTTATCAAAAAAGATAAAATATTATAGTTATAGAATAGTATTTTTTTTATAGAACCTAATTAATATTAGTAGTTTCATGTTTAGATTATCATATACATGTATAAATTAATAGTCATATATTAAAGCTACATTGACTTAAAAATAGAGACGATAAATAAACTGGAGAGAAGACAACATACAATTTATTAAATCCTTGCACATTTAACGTGTGAATCAAAACTTGTCTTTAAATAAAAAGATATAAATTGTACCATATACTTACTTTCTAAATAATTTTGATTTAGAGTATATTTGTATACTAAATAAAATTCCGACATCTCTGTCTTTCTCTCGATCTCTCAATGATATACACACATACATGCATGATTTAGTTAATTAACACCAATCAACATATTAGGTTGATTTTGATTTTTCTCATTTTCGTAAATGAAAGAAAAATTTATGTATGAATGATTTACTTTATTTAACCTCACTCAACATATTAGGTAGATTTTATGATTTTTCTTATTTTCATAAAATAATAGAAAATTTATATATATCGATGATTTAACTTAACCTTAAGTTAATATATTAGATAGATTTATAATTTTGATTCTTTTAGTAAATAATAAGAAAATAATTAGTTATTGAATGAGAATGAGAATAAACATGAAACATGGAGGATGAGGAGAGGTGTGAGGGAGGTTAATTGAGAAATAAGATGATTGACTAATTTCATTGTTTATAATTAATTTTTAAAGAAAGATAAATTGGAAAATAAGAAATTATACAATAATTAGTGTGTTGATTTATGACATAAAAAATTTATAATAAGTCAGGGAATTGGAGAGAAAAGTAGGTATGCGTTGATACTCTAGGTATAATATAGTAATGATATTTTTAATGAAATTGAATACTTTCGAAAGAAACAAAAATGATTAACGTTAATATTGTACTTTACACAAAACATAAAAAAAATAAAATAATGTAAGACAACAACATAGTAACATAAAAGAAATTAAAAAATAATAATATAATGTAAATTAGGGAAAATAGAAACTAAAAATAAAACAAAATGAAGTAAATGACGATTTCAATGTGAAAGAGGAAAATACATAATATATATATATATATATATATATATATATATATATATATATATATATTACTAAGTAAAAAGATATTGAGGGGTTTTCCTTTGCATTAGAGGTTCAAATCTTGGTGGTAATGATTAATTTGATAATTATTTGGTGCAAATAAAAAATATTGTAATTACTATTCTATCCTTATAATTTATCAGTGGCAAGGGGTAAAGGTAAATTGAAATTTGCGTACCATAAACCCCTTTGGCTTTATATATTACAAGATTAGCAGTTGCAGTGTTATACTTTTAGAATAAAATTTTTCGTTATGAATTTATTGATAGTAATTTTATATGATACGTCATTGCATATATTTATAAACTTATGATCAAAAATTTCAAATTTTGACTGCACAATTCCCAAATACGACAATTGATATAAAACGGAAGGAGTAGCTATTCTCTTAAGTTTTATATTCGATTAGAAAAAAGGAAAATTAGATAGTAATAATCTATACTTTGAGTGATGGCCTATAATATATAATTTGAGCTTTAAAAAGGTATGTTAGTGCTCCCAAATTCCAAAACTTGTACTTTTTTCGCCGCCGAGTCTATACTCTAAATATAGAAAATTTTAATTTGCATTGTTTCAAAATTGAGCACGACATTTCCCCAAGATTTTTAATGAATTTACAAACTTTGTCCTAATTTTTTTGATTTTTTTCATTTCTATGATTTTGCCCTTTTATTTCTAAAAAACTACAATAATTGTTTAGATTATCAAAAAAAATCTAAATTCTTTTTAGTAACTATACCTCATAAACTTTCCAGTTGCAGGAATGAAAAAAGGTAGAAAAATCTAGAACTTGAAACACGCCTAAATGAAAATATGGAATTGAATTTGCTACTAAAAAAATATAAATATTTGAAATTTAGGACCACTAGTGTAAATTTTTATAGTTCCTAAACAAAATAGGGATTATTATTGTCCACCCGCCCTAAATAAGAATTATTAGAATCCAATGTTCTTAAAGAAAGTATAATAACCCTCTTGGTGGCATGCTATGATATTATTATTGGATTATTTGGATACATAATAAAAGATATTGTTAGAACTCCTTGATGACCTTGGTAGACTAAGCTCAAAGACTTTGGCAAACCTAGGCTCAATCACCTTGACAACTGAATCGGTTTTGAATGAAAAAATGTGTATATTATTGGCATATAATCTGGATATCTTAGTATTGATACTTTCCTGATTGCTTTGACAGATTTGCTGCATATAATCTGCATATAAGAAGGAAAGAAGATCGTGATTGCTACAAAAAGGAAACTTCAAGAGAAGGAAGGAAAATCCAAAGCTAGAAAGGAAGGAAGATCATGAAGATTTATGTCAAACGGTCAACAAAGCTGCAAGTATAAATACATTGGATTGAAGAATGAAGAAAGCATCGATTCCAAGGAAGAAATCGAAGAGCAGGAAATCCGTGAGGATTTTTTAGTGTATTCTTTGAGAGACAAGTTTTGGAGTGTGTTTTAGGCTTGTAGCCTAAGAAAGTTGGCGAGTTATTGGTAACAGAACCTTAAGGGAATTAGGTTCTGTGAGTGAAAGCACATTGCTGTGTTGGTGCGTTGTTTTGCCAAATAACCTTGAAAGTGCCCTTCAGTAAGGCACTCCTCTAGTAGTTGCAACAAGGACCTTTGTTCCTTGGGCAACCTGGTTATTCTTATTATGTACTGCATTCAGTGTTGTTTAAATAAAGGAAGTCTTTTCATACAATATTTTGTCACTTCTTAATCTATTAAGATTAAGAAACCTAACATCCTTTGTTATAAGTGTGCAGACTTTTTATAACCCTATTCAACCCCCCTCTAGAGTTCTTTCAATTGGTATCAGAGCAGATCCACTCAAGAAGAGATTAACCGCTCTGTGGAAAAGATAATGGTTGGGATCGAAGATAATGATATCGGACAAGGATGTTGCTTGAGCAGACCCCCATTATTCAGAGGATCAAACTTTTCCCACTGGAAGAAGCGTATGTAAGCATTCATCATGGATCAAGACTATGACCTTTGGGACAGAATTGAGAATGGATACTTTGTCTCCCATGATCACAGAGGGAGAAATCACTAAACCCAAAACTAGATCTGAATATACTGCCAAGGAAGTAAAAAAAGCAAACAAAAATGTTAAAGCCTTACATATTCTTTATTGTGGACTTGATTCTAATGAGTTTGAATATGTCTCTGCCTGTGATACAGCCAAGCAGGTGTGGGATACCTTAGTGACCACATATGAAGGAACGAGCCAAGTTCGAGAAATAAGGATTGACAATTATGTCAAGCATTACGAATCTTTCAAAATGAAGACTAGAGAATCTATCAAGGACATGTGCGGTTTGCTATCATAGTCAACAATCTCAAGTCCTTGGGGAAAACCTACTCCAATGAAGAAAAAGTTCAAAAGGTCCTCAAATGTCTTCGAAGAAATAAATGGGAACCGAAAGTCACCGCAATTGAAGAAGCCCAAGATTTGAAAAGTCTCCAATTACATGACCTCATTGGAAAGCTTCTTGCTCACGAGATACATCTTTAGGAAGAGTAAGATAAAAAGGAACAAGTAGCCTGTAAGGACATCAATGGTCCTAACGACAAGTCAAATAAGGATGACAAGAACCGGTCTTGGCTCTGATGGCCAAGGAACATAAGAATTCGTGCAAGAAAAGTCATACCTTCATAGGATTCTCATCCAAACGGGTCAACCAAAGAGGTAAGGACTCTTCAAATAATGAAACTAACTCATTCTCTTGTTTTGTGTGTGGTGACCCAAGTCACTTGATCAATGACTGTACCTATAACAGAAAGAACAGAGAAAAGAGAAGTCACATGACTTAACTACCAAGGGAAAGTTCTCAATAAACACAGAGAAAGAAGATACTAAACTTCTTGCAAAACCTGGATTGGCAGCAAAATAATTATGACCATTGGATCGAGCAACCAAAGATATACGACGAGAGCGGATGTCTGACGCGTTATTCAACACATGCCAAGGCTGTGGCAGCTCATTCATGGTCCGATCAAAGTTATTGAGTGTAATAAGAGAGAAGGAAAAAGCACATAAGGCCTTCAATTTACATAAAATCTTAAGAATATCCATTCTTTCAAAAACAACAGCCAGGACACAAACACCAACCTCCCAGACCAATAATGGAGGAGATCATTGACTTCAATTCAACTTGAAGTTCACCATACCATATGAGTAAAATGGTGGAGGAAAAGAGTATGAATTTGAGAAAGTCATACCCGAAATATGCACTCGTTGCCAACTATAACAACCACCAGTTCAAGCAGTATGGCAATGGAAAATTTTATACAATGCTCAATTTCAAATCCAAATGAGACGAGACACCACGACTAAGATAAAAATGTGATAGCAATACCTTAATTCAGTGTAACCTTCCCTATAATTAGAAATGTTGAAACAATCCACCACTTCAAACCACGTCAAATGGAGAAGACAAAGATGAGAAGCCCAACGATTCACAGACCCTTAGTGGACCTGTAACACCCAATCCCTCCCGAGCTACTGACATTATCGAGAACCGCTTTACGGATCAAAGACTGGCCCAAAAATCACCACAGGTCCTCTTAGCGTGCTTTGTCCTCACTCCTCACTCATACGCTGCCTGGAAAAACTTCCCAAGATATCACTCATCTTCAGACTATTCCCAACTAAGCATCTAATTGGGAATTTCTCAACGGATGAGCTTCCTAAAAGGGAGGTACACCTTGGTGATATAAGTATTCATTTGAATCCCTTTAAACCATACTTTTAACCATGTACATACCACAGTATAACAATCACTTTCACTTAAGCATACAACGTACTCGCTGTACCCCAATCCATTCTATAATCTTTACCCCGCTAGGTGAATGCCCATCAATCTCTGGTCCACTACATAGCCCACACTCGAGGGTCGGCTACTCGGCTCTGATACCATTTCGAGCGTCCTGATCCCTCCCGGGTCGCTAACCAATAGCTACTTTACGGATCAGCGGTTCACCCCCCAAATCACAATGAGTCCTTTTTGCATGATTTATTCCATTGACATATTTTCTGGGAAAACTTCCCAGGAGGTCGCTCATCCTGAGACTATTTCCAGTCAAGTATGCTTAACCGGGGAGTTATCAATGGATGAGGTTCGTAAAAGGAAGGTGCATGAGGGTGAAATAATCACCGTTTTTCAAAAATAATTGTCTTCATGCTCTAAATAGTTATTTCAATCACTTTTTTTTTATAATTGTGTCATGCTCTAAATAGTTATTTTAATTACTTAAGGTCACACTTTAATTACATAGTCTGGCTATTACAAGACCCGCCCTACAGGGGAAGATTAGTACACCTCGATTAACTAGAGGGACTAGAAACGCCACGAGCAGGGGTATAGAGGTGGTGGTGTGTTGAATAGGAACTATTATCGGAGAAACACGCAACAATCATGAATACAAATGGAGTAGAGGTGATAGACCAAGTGGTGTTAGCGGCGGGATAATGATGATTTGGAGCAAATGCAGAAAGAACGGGAAAACAGAGCAAATGAGAAACAAAGGAAATGAGGTAGGAAAGGAGAATATTATTGATGAAATCCTCAACCCCAGGGGTGGATCTACTCTTGTGAGAGTGGTGTCAATTGACACCACTCCAATTATTATTTTTTTTAAAAAAATGTTTAGCAAGAAAAATAAGAAAATGGATTGATAATATTCTGCTTGACACTATTCATGACTGTGAAAGTATGTGTAGCGTGGTGGTAGCACTATCATTGGAATTCCACGCGATGCCAAGGCGCCTAGGTCACTAGCTCGATTCCTACTACTACACTATCTAATTTTTTAATAGACACGAAGGTTGTTTAATGTCTCTAACCCTAATTTCATTATTGAATTGTAATTTATGTAAGTCACTATTATTATGTTCTCAAGTTATTTTTCTTCTTTATTGAATGTATTTTCATATTGGGTTGGAATTTATGAATTAGATTCATGTGACTAAATCAATGTGATTGGGTTTGTTAATTGTTTGTGGTATGAATGAATAAATTTTGTTAAATTATCAATTGTACACTAATAAATTGAATTATGTACTATTTATATGAAATTGTGGAGGTTCTTAAGTGTTTGAATTAAATTTGTTAATTTATTATATTAGATTTGGTACGATTAAATTTACGAAATTGTGGATGTTAGATGAGATTTTTAAATGATGATGTTATTACTTATTTTTTGAGGAGGATATCTTCAGAAAAGTATCTAATGAGCTTGTCAAGGATTGTTATTCAATATCATTTTTATGGTCAATATCATTTTGAGGATGATGTTTTCGGAAGTGTAGGTATGCAGTTGTTATTCAATACTCCCTCCGTCCCAAATTAATTGACACTTTGATTAAATTTTGACCGTTCATTTTGACTAAATTAACGTCATTAGAAAGATACTTTCCTATAAATTATAATGGAGGTAATTTCATATTGTAACTCATTGTGATTTGTAAGTAATTAACGGTCAAAATTTTGTTAGTGTCAATTAATTTGGGACGGAGGGAGTATGATTTTGTGGTCAATGTTGATAATTTTATGTTCACTTTTTAGAATTTATACATCTCAATTTTCTTAAAGCAAATTATTTCTGACACCACTGACCTTGAATCCTGGATCCGCCACTGCTCAACCCTCCAAAGCAGACTCAGCAAAGTATATATACAAGAGAATGAGAGAGTCGCTCTAACAACCCAGAACAGCTTAGCAATAGTTGTAACCAACTAACACTTGTAACCAACTAATGATAGTTGTAACATATTTGCTCTCTATACTCCCCCTCAAGTTGGTGGTGATCGAGAAGCAACACCCAACTTGGCAAGAAGAGTATTGTGTTGAGACACATATATAGGCTTGGTAAGCACATCAACCAATTGATGGTTTGTAGAGATGTATGAAGGATTAATCTTCCCAGACTTCAGCTGATCACGGACATAATGACAATCCACTTCGATGTGCTTGGTGCGTTCGTGAAACACGGGATTGTTAGCAATATGAAGAGATGCACTATTATCACAGTAGAGAACAACTGGGTCAAGAGTAGGCAAATTCAAATCTCGCAATAGAGACAATAGCCATTTGTTTTCACAACAAGTCAGGGCCATTGCTTTATACTTAGCCTCAACCGAGGAGCGTGCCGCCACAGATTGCTTCTTGGACTTCCACGATATAGGTGAGGAGCCCAAGAGAATGCAAAATCCAGTAGTAGATCTTCTAGTCATGGGACAACTTGCCCAATCAGAGTCGCAATAAGCGGACAGGATTGGAGTTGATTGACTGGACAGAAGAACACCTTGAGACGATGTTCCTTTGAGGTATCGAACCACATGAGATGCTGCTCGCATATGTTCGTCAGTGGGTTGTTGCATAAATTGACTCAACACCTGAACCGAGAAACAAATGTCAGGTCGGGTGATAGTGAGATAGATTAGCTTCCCTACAATTCTTCGGTAATCTTCAGGATTCGCCGGGACATTACCCACATCTTGATTGAGTTTTACAGGCGAATCAAGAGGTATCTTCAAGGGTTTCGCGTCCGCCAACCCCAACTCTCGAATCAAGTCTGTTGTGTACTTCCTTTGGCATAAAAAAAATGCCTTCTTCTGTCCTGTCCACCTCAAGCCCGAGAAAATATCTCAATGGACCCAAGTCCTTCATGTGAAACTTGCTGTTGAGAAAGGCTTTGATCTTACAAAGTTCTTCATTATCATTGCCCGTGAGAATCATATCATCAACATACACCAACATGGCAGAGAATTGAGATCCTTTGGACTTGGTGAATAATGAGTAATCTGCCTTGGACTGCTTGAATCCATATTCTAATAAGGCGGCTGAGAGTTTGACAAACCACTGACGGGGAGCTTGCTTAAGCCCATACAAAGATTTAAGTAACTTGCACACTGGAGGATGACTCCCCCTAGTTTGTAATATTAGCACCCAAACCAACATATCCCGGGGGCATTTGCATATAGACATCTTCTTCGAGGTCACCATGCAAAAAGGCATTGGTAACGTCCAATTGAAAGGCAGACCACTTTTTCATAGCAATGACAGCCAAAAGAGAACGAACCGTAGCCATTTTAGCCACCGGAGCAAAGGTTTCGTCATAATCTTCGCCATACCTCTGCCTGCACCACAGAATAACCAGTCGAGCTTTGTGTCGTTCTATAGTGCCATCAGAATGATATTTGGTTTTGTAAAGCCACTTACACCCAATTGCCTTCTTGCCGGGAGGAAGAGTAGTCAATTCCCAGGTGCCATTCTCCTTCAAGGCTCGCAATTCCTTATTCATTGCCTCACACCAGAGAGGTTCTTGAACTGCCTGAGAGAAAGACATAGGGTCATTGTTAGCTGCCAAGGCAGCAGCAAAACCATGAGTGCCTGTAATATGTGAAGCAACTGCCGTGTTGCTAACATAGTCAGCTAACCACGAAGGTGGTTTGCTGGTTCTGATGGATCGACGGGTCAAAGGAGGTGGGGAAATAGGTGGTTCATGAGATGATGGGTCTTGAGTTTGGGTTGGAGAAGGTTATGACTGGGGGGCAGCAGTAGGACAAGGTTAAGAATCCGATGTTGGTGAGGATGGAGGAGAAGGAGGACAATCAAGATTGGTGAGGTGCAAAAAATCACCAGCCCAAGTCTGAGTACCTGGCAGTGGGCATGGTAACGGATGCATATAATGCATTTGAGAGGTAGATTTGAAAGGGAATACATGTTCAACAAACTTGACATCACGAGAAACAAAAGTGTTGTTGGTGAGAAGATTCAAGAGTTTGTACCCCTTTTTGGTTTGAGGATAACCCAAAAACACGCATGGCACCCCCCCCCCCCAGGTTGTAATTTGTCAGTGGTTCTTGTGGGGTTAGAAGCAAAGGCTAGACACCCAAATGTCTTGAGATGATCATAAGATGGTAGTTGATGTAGAAGGATTTCATATGGTGCTTTATTATGCAAGGCTTGTAGTGGAAGTCTATTAATGATATGAGTAGCAGTCAACACACAATCTCCCCAAAATTTCAAAGGCAGGGAGGCATGAAAACGCAAGGCTCGAGCAACCTCCAGTAAATGTCGGTGTTTGCGTTCAACAGCCCCATTCTGCTGGGGTCTATCCACACACGAAGTTTGATGAATGATCCCAGTCTGAGAGAAATAATTCTTGCATTCATGTGAGTCAAACACCAACGCATTATCAGAACGAATCACCTTCACCCTACAACCAAACTGGTTTTGCACATAATGAAAGAAAGATTGCAAAGTGCTAAATGACTGAGATTTGCATTTAAGCAAGTAAACCCAAGTGGCACGACTAAAGTCATCAACAATTGTCATGAAATATTTATTATCGCCATGAGTTGGAACTCGATATGGACCCCAGAGGTCAATATGAATCAGCTGAAAAATATGCTCAGTAGCAGTATTACTGTTTCTATAAGGCAGATTTGAAAATCTTGCCATAGGACATGTTATGCACACTGTATCATGATCCTTAGGTATACTGACATCAATTCCATGTACATACTTCAATCTAGACAAAGGCAAGTGCCCTAATCTATGATGCCACAACGTCATATCATCCAATTGAACATTATTACATGCATAGTCCTGAATATTATTCGATTGCTCACACAATCTTGAGGATGTGGCTTGTCTAGCTCCATGATCCACAAGATTGTAAAGGCCTCATTTCTCCTTACCAATTCCTCTCACCTCTTGTGTTGCACAATCCTGTATCACACACATATTTCCATGGAATGTGACACAACAGTCATTGTCTCGAGCTAACTTGGACACAGATAACAGATTGTACTGGAAAGAAGGAACACATAGCACACCCACCAATTCAAGCCCACTGTTCAACCTGATATTACCTATGCCACTTATTGACACTTTGTCACCATTAGGCAAAGTTATATGAGACACTCGAGAACTCAAACATACGTCTTGCAGTACATCACCACGACTCATATGATCAGTAGCTCCCGTATCTAAAATCCAAACATATGATTTAGCTAAAGCAGATGAGCAGAAAACGTTACCAGCAAAACTGTTTTCCAGCTCGTCATCTGTATCCAGTTGAGATTGCGGAACAAGTTTGAGTAATTGTTCAATCTGCCAAGGTGTCAACTGAGCAATTTGTCCATCTGGCTTGATCTGAATACTTTCTGTTTGAGCAGCCATCTTCCATCCTTGTGAGCCATTGCTACTACTACTACTTGATCCTCCTGACTCCTTGAACCTCTTTTGCTGTTGAGTATTCCTTTGCACCTTTCTCTGTGGTGGTTGTTGTTGTGGATTTTGTTTGGACCTGGATGCCACGGGGGATAGCCAATCACCTTCTAGCATCTCTCCTTTAGATGTCCTTTGTTACCACACTCGGTGCATCAACATCAGTTCCTTTACTCAACAAGGTAGTTGGCTCAGGCAAGGATACTGCTCTGGCCTCCAGAAGTTCTCGTTGAAGCTCTTCTTGCTGGATCATCCCACACATAGTGTCAACAGAAGGTAAAGGTTGCATAAGCAACACCTAACTGCGTTGATGACCAAATCTGTCATCCAAACCATTAAGGAACTGAAAGAGCTTCTGATCTTCTTGTTGCTTAGTCAAGGCTTGCAAGAAAGCAGTCACATCTTGTAACACCCCAACACCCTTAACCACAAGATTAACACAACTCATACTAAACCTGTGATTAGCGCAGCGGAACACCTTAGGGTGGAGGTATTACCGCCGTCCCCACTCGGGACAAGGCAACAACCCAAAAGAACATCATTAAAACATATAAACATTACATACTATACTTCCAAAATATAACTTCATACTTAAAGATGAATCTCCAAAGCATAACCATCAAACTTTAAACAACCATTACAGAGGACAAGTACAATCCTTCTTCCTTAAGCATGGGTACTTTAAAACGTGCGACACCCAAGTCGACCAAAATACTTTCAACCATGACTACCTTGCTTGCAACACGTGTCTACCCTTGCTTGCCTTTGCCTTTACCTTGGGAGCTCGGACCTCCTAAAGCAAAACATTAAAACAACATAAAAGTGAGTGGGGAAACACTCAGCACGTAAACCTCCAACACGTCAAACCGTTCGAAAACGGTTTTAGTGCCGGCGCTTAAATTCATTTTGAAAACGGGAAGGGGATAACATGATTGAAGTAGCTTGACATCATAAAGAACATGTCACATGAATTTAGAAGTAAACACATAAAGTCAAGAGTTTTGGTCCCTTACGATCGATGCCAAAGCATCTCACGCCGCGTGCCCAAACCGATCTAAGTTTGGAATGGGTGATCATAAGCGATCGCATCGCCAGGTCTAGGACACTCTGATCAGAGCATCTAAAAATAAATAGGGCTAGCACTTCACGTGACTAGCTAGAATATAAAACATAGAATACATAAAATGGGACCACTTAAAACCATGAAATAATCATAAAAGCATAAACTTAGCATAAACCGTAAACATAAAGGAGCGAAGAGTTGGACAATTCGCGTACCTTGGATTAGACGAAAGCTTTAACGACGAGCCTCGAGCTTGAGATGGCGTGGGCGACTTGGAAACTATAAGGAATTTGTAATGAGAGTATAGAGAAATCGGTAAGGTTCGTGTAATTACATAAAATAGAACTAAATACTTAAACTTGTCTCATAAAAGGTAATAAAGGAAATAAAATTTCAGATTTTAGTAATTCGCCGTTTTGGTGATAACTTGGGCTAGAAAACTCAGATTTTTGCAAACGAATACTTTTCAAAAAGGGAAAATCATGCCCGACAATTTTGTCAACTGGCCCAAAAGCTAGAAATGAAAGGAAGGGCTCGAAAAACGGCCCGGACAGAAGCAGTGCAAAAAGAATTTATAAACGGCTTGAAAACTTAGAGTGGAACTCATGGTGAAGATTGAATAGGATTAGAGAAGGTTCATGACTTATGAGGCAGTCTCAACCATTGGCTTGGAGGAACATAGAATTAGAGTACTTGAAGGTTCAATAAAGGAACTATTCGTTTAATGAAAACGTGAAGAAACATCGTAACGACGGAAATTTAGGTAGGGTCGTGTTTATGGATTTGGAAACGATTTATGAATCGATGAACAGTGAATCAGATATAATGAAAGAATGAGCTTATGGCTACTTAGACATAGAGGGACTCATAATCTTGCGAAGAACACATGTGTACCCTTTAGCCATCAACAATACTTAAACAAATCCCAAAACTCACTCATTAAATCCATGGTTTGCTAAGGTATCTATAATCCTTTAGGCGGTATTCCTCAACATCAATCTAGCTTAAATTAGCTTAGAAACTCATCCAAACTATCTTAACAATACTACAAAGGTTACAACCTCATAAGAACTCCTTATAAGACCCAATTTGCACATTTTAGGCTAAAATAGCAATAAAATTTCTGGGCAGAAACTTGTTGGTCGGCCCCTGAAAATAGCTTCATATCTCACTCTCCCGATATCGTATGGCTGCAAACTTTATATTTCCGGAAAGCTTGAAGAATGACCTAAAACTTTTATGCTCACTCTCAGAGTGTACAGCGGTTTGCAGGCCGGTGTAAATTGTCGAACTCAGGGAGCCTGTGGCCTAAATTCTCGTATTTTGTTTCGGTTTTAGCCTTGAATCAAGAAATAAATCACGGAGCAAAGAACACTTTGATTATAACAAAATTAAAACTAGAAAGACGATTAACTAGGTGATAATTAGACAAATAGAGGTTCGGGGGTTTTAGACACTTAACGGAATCTTTGACCGAGGAGTTTTCATAACTAAAGCGCATAAAGTTGGATTTATCTATGGAACAACGCGGGAAAAAGGCCACGATGAATCCCCTCCCTCGAGGGAGATTCAAATTAACTTCCCTATGTCCACCATGGACCGTCGGGGTTGAGAATCGCGTTAATTCCTAGTTAAGCCTACACTTACCCTCGTAAGTGTGGGCTTAACCATCCCACTCTAGACTTCCCATTGAGCGTATAACGATTCAAAGAGCTCTCGGACCTTGAACCGCCACCCCCAATGAGAAGACACTAGGTGGAAATAGACTCCTCTAACTAAAACACACTTTAGTCAATAAACACCTTAGCCAAAACCCATTAAGGCCTTAATCACCCCCTCACCTCAAGGAAGTTTAGCCTCTAGACATGGTGGAGAAATAAGCAACACACAACCAATAAAATCCTAGCATGATTCTACTCAAAGGATGGATAATAAAACTAACCACTACAATTAACAACATAAAACTACACTAAACACAAGCAACAAAACATTTGGAAACATTAAAGTGAGGAGAAAAGAGATTATACCTAAAATTGATGAGCTATTATTGGCAATAAATGAAGAGCAATAATACCCAAATGATGAAGAACAACTTGCCTTGATTGAAGAAAGTAACTCCACTAAAGTAGAAGTTAATTGTCACAAAGCTAATCCTAAAACTCTTGAAAGGTAGAGGATGTAAAAAGAAAGAACATTAATCTCCCGTTAAGCAGCTACCTCAAAAATGACAAGTCGAGCTAATTAAACAAAGGGGAAGAAGGGCCAAAACACAGTCGTTTTGGCCGAAAAATAAGCAGGAAACAAGGTCGTCGCGAACGCTACGGATATCGTCGCGTTCGCTACGACCCAAAGCAGGCGAATCGTTTCAGCTCCAAGGCGTCCGCTACGCCCAGCGTCGCGACCCAGTCACTCATCCGTAGCGAATGCTGCAGATGGCGTAGCGAACGCTACGACCGTCAGCAGGAAAACTTGGAAAATCAGGGCTTCATTGTAGCGGGCGCTATGAAAGGGGTAGCGACCGCTACGCCTTGGCGTAACCTTCGCTGGGCTCGTAACGATCGCTACGACAGGCGTAGCGACCGCTATGCTCTTCAGGTGATCTCCATCTAAGTATGGGGACGTAGCGATCGCTACAGCTGTTGTAGCGAACGCTACGAGCCTGGATGACCCATACTTAGCCTTTTGGCTCGAAATCTCTCTCCTTTACGCACGGCTGGTCTCCCTTGCTTCCCGGGTCTTCACCACGGCATCAAATCAGCTCCAAAGGTCTCGGGATGACCGAGTTATCGCCTTTTTCCGCATCTTCGCCCCCTTTTATTATTCTCCGAACTTAAAGCCTAAAAGTCACAAAACACATAATAAATAACCATTTTATTAGGGAACGGCAATAGACTTGGGCGTGAACGAGTGGTATTTAGCCCCTAAAATGGGACTAAACACCGAGCCAATAAGGTCCCTAAACTGACGTAAAATGCCTATCAACCCATTGACTTAGAAAAACGTATAACAAGGTACACCTTCACGGTTTTGGTCGTAACTCGGGCTATACATGCCGGATTGTCGAAATTCCAAAGCCTATAGTTAGCTAATGACTTGGACTACCATTTCCAGTAAAAATCTGGGCAAAACTCCCATTTCATAACCTCTGTAAAAATCAGACATCAAAACAGAAACTTCTTTGGCCTTTTAATTTAACATGCATGCTCTTCTTTGACCTCAACTTGCATCAATTCTTACCCAAACCTCAAATTAGCCCTTACTCATAGCTTTTCCAGAATTAAAGGCTCAAAGAATACTCAATTTAGTTCACAAAACTCACATGCAACTGTAGATTACCCAAACAAACACATCCAACACTTAATTAGCCCATAAATCAACAATTCCACCCCAAATCCATATTATCCAAGAGTAGAAACTTAAATAATACATTATTCACTTTCAAACAGCCCCTAAATCATCAATTTAGCCATTAAAATCCACATGCAAGATAGAGCTTTCTTCACTCATCAAAAACTAACAAGAATTACTTCCACCCTTCACCAAATTTACATGTATTCCTTCACCAATTCAAACCCTAACTTAACCACAACTTAAATTCATGCTTAATAAACATAAAGAAGTTGAAAAACATCAAGAAAACATAAATTGGAAGTAGAATTTCAGATTATAAAGAAAAGAATTAGGTTAGGGTTTGAGATTATACCACTTGAATTTGAGATGAGAGATTGAACAAGAGAAGGGAGGAGGAAGTGGTGGCCGGCGTGGGTGGCGTCGTGGCAGACTCGCTGGAAAAGCAGAGGGGCGGCGCAGAGGGTGGGAGGGAGAAGAGGGAGGAAGTGGGTGTGAGTGAGAGTTGTGATAGAAATTCTGATTTGGAAAAAAATGAACTAAACCCCCCCTTTTAACCCCCTTAGTAATATAAACCCCTCCCCAATTAAAATACCATCTAATTAACACTTAACTTAAACTATTGTAAAAGAAATTAGCTAGGTAAAATAATTGGTAATCAACCCAAATAAATAAATAACATAAACCTTGAAAATATAATTTAGTATATAACTAAATAAAATTTCCTTGGAATAAAATTGGGTGGAAGACTAAAAATTAAAATCACATAAACTAAACTGATAAAACATACTAATAAAATAATTTGGGCCATAAAATGTACTTAGGAGGATTGAGTAGAATAAATCGTAAAAGAAACGGAATTAAGAATAATATAACCTTCCTCGAGTTAAGAAGCAAAAATTTTAGAACATAAAATAAATTATATAACTTATCGTAAAATATTCATAACCTCAAAATACTATTCGTAAGGTAAGATAACATAAAATTAACCCATTAACCATCGTCTTGCTCGAGACCTGTCACGCATAAATAAATAAAGAGAGAAAAAAAAACGTAACAACCAATATAACAATAAACACGTCATAAATAGAGAAACTTTAATTAGCGTAATTCGACTAATCAACGTACTTAGGGCCTTAATTAATACGGGTTTAGGGTGGGTCGTTACACATCTTCTGCTACAGTCTTTATTTGCGGCAAGTCATTCATAGCATCTAATTCCTCCTAAATACTTTTGATGCTAGTGTAATATTCACTTACTCCTCCAGTTTGCTTCAATTCATACAATTCTCTATTTAATTGATACTTCCTGGATCCATTCATCACCGAAAATCTTCGCGCAAGTTGCTTCCAAATCTCGGATGCATTTGTGACAAACAAAATAGACTTAGAAATTGCATCACTTACATTGTACATAATCCAAGAGATCACCAGGTTGTTGCAGGCATCCCATTGATCTGCTTTTGCCTGATCATCTACAGATCTTGCCAGACTTCCTTCTACAAACACAAGTTTGCGCTTAGCCGTCAGAGCAATCTCCATTGCACGATGCCAAGTTCTGTAATTCGAAGCTCCCATCAGTTTCTCATTGAGAGAAACTGAATTTGGTCCATCTGATGGATGTATGAACAATGGATTCTGCAAATCGCTCCGTTCATCTTCAATCAATCAATCTGAAGAAAACATCTATTGATTGATCACTGCAAACTGACTCGATCAATTTCAGAGTCGAGCTTGAACATAAAGCAGGATCCTAGATTTTTCTCTGCAAAACCTGCTCTGATACCATGATGATTTGGAGCAAATGCAGAAAGAACGGGAAAACAGAGCAAATGAGAAACAAAGGAAATGAGGTAGGAAAGGAGAATATTATTGATGAAATCCTCAACCCTCCAAAGCAGACTCAGCAAAGTATATATACAAGAGAATGAGAGAGTCACTCTAACAACCCAGAACAGCTTAGCAATAGCTGTAACCAACTAATGACAGTTGTAACATATTTGCTCTCTACAGATAAAGCTAGCGAAAGGCTCTAATGGAGAAAGATCTGATAGAATCGGAGATGGTATGGTGGAAGAGCTTAATCAACACCAAAATCGTCATAGGCGGGAACCATTGGGGCTTCTTTTTGGGAGTGAGGAACTATTCGTTGGGGCTTGCTCTCCGGACTCCCTCTCTAGATTGGAGTTGTTGACTTATGATGGTATTTAGTTATATGTTTTTGGAATTTGCTTTAGGAAAATTCAAATCTTTTAAAAGTTTTATTTAGTTATATTTTTTTTGCTTAAACATATATATATATATATATATATATATATATATAGGATAATTGGATTCTAATAATCCCTACTTTCACCAATTGGACAATGGTGGACCGTACTTTCACTTTGTATTCTGGTGGTCCAAAAAACAATAAAATTGGATTGTAGTGGGATATTTTCAAGGGAATCATAGATTTTGTGTTGCATTTGATTCAAAACTTAGTATAACACTTTACAATGATTTTTAATGAATTTTCAGCGTTTCTCCCAATTTTTTTTCATTTTTTTACTATTTTTTACGATTTTTTCACTTTTATTGTTTTTGAAAAATCATAATAATTATTCGGAGTCTCAAAAAAATAATTTAAAAAATGTTTTAGAAACTACAATTCATTAACTTTCCAGGGGCAGGAACGAAAAAAACAGAAACAATATAGTGTAGAAATGAAAAAAATAAGAAAAATGTGGAGGTGGATTTGGTACCACTACAATCCAATTTTACTTTTTCTTGGACCACCAGAATACAAAGTGAAAGTATGGTCCACCATTGTCCAATTGGGGAAAGTAGGGATTATTAGAATCCAATTATCCTATATATATATATATTAATCCCTATGTACAGCGGTTTGCAGGCCGGTGTAAATTGTCGAACTCAGGGAGCCTGTGGCCTAAATTCTCGTATTTTGTTTCGGTTTTAGCCTTGAATCAAGAAATAAATTACGGAGCAAAGATAACTTTGATTATGACAAAATTAAAACTAGAAAGATGATTAACTAGGTGATAATTAGACAAAGAGAGGTTCGGGGGTTTTAGACACTTAACGGAATCTTTGATCAAGGAGTTTTCATGACTAAAGCGTATAAAGTTGGATTTATCCATGGAACAACGCGGGAAAGGGGCCACGATGAATCTCCTCCCTCGAGGAAGATTCAAATTAACTACCCTATGTCCACCATGGACCATCGGGGTTGAGAATTGCGTTAATTCCTAGTTAAGCCTACACTTACCCTCGTAAGCGTAGACCTAACTATCCCACTCTAGGCTTCCCATTGAGTGTATAACGATTCAAAGAGCTCTCGGACCTTGAACCGCCACCCCCAATAAGAAGACACCAAGTGGAAATAGACTCCTCCAACTAAAACACACTTTAATCAATAAACACCTTAGCCAAAACCCATTAAGGCCTTAATCACCCCCTCACCTCAAGGAAGATTAGCCTCTAGACATGGTGGAGAAATTAGCAACACACAACCAATAAAACCCTAGCATGGTTCTACTCAAAGGATGGATATTAAAACTAACCACTATGATTAACAACATAAAACTACACTAAACACAAGCAACAAAGCATTTGGAAACATTAAAATGAGGAGAAAAGAGATTATACCTAAATGGATGAGCAATAAATTGACAATAAATGAAGAGCAATAATACCCAAATGATGAAGAGCAATTGGCCTTGATTGAAGAAAGTAATTAATCAACAAAGTAGAAGTTAATCCCCCAAAAGCTAATCCTAAAACTCTTGAAAGATAGAAGATGTCAAGAGAAAGAAAATAAAGCTCTAGAAAAAAAAACTCTCCTTTGAAATGACAAGACGGGCTAATTAAACAAAGGGGAAGAAGGGCCATAACACAGTCGTTTTGGCCGAAAATTATGCAGGAAATAAGGTCGTCGCGAACGCTACGGACATCGTAGCGTTCGTTACGACCCAAAGCAAGCGAACATTTCAGCTCCAAGGCGTCCGCTTTGCCCAGCGTCGCGACCCAGTCAATCATCCGTAGCGAACGCTACGGAGGGCGTAGCGAAGGCTACGACCGTCAGCAGGAGAACTTTGAAAATGAGGGCTTCATCGTAGCGGGCGCTATGAATGGGGTAGCGACCACTACGGCCTTGGGCAGAACCTTCTGCCTGGGCTCGTAACGATCGCTACAATAGGCGTAGCGACCGCTACGCTCTTCAAGTGATCTTCCATCTAAGTATGGGGGCGTAGCGATCGCTACAGCTGTTGTAGCGAACGCTACGAGCCTGGATGCCCCCATACTTAGCCTTTTGGCCCGAAATCCCTCTCCTTTACGCACGACTGGTCTCCCTTGCTTCCCGGGTCTTCACCACGGCATCAGGCTCCAAAGGTCTCGGGATGACCGAGTTATCGCCTTTTTCCGCAACTTCGCCCCCTTTTATTATTCTCCGAACTTAAAACCTAAACATCACAAAACACGTAATAAATAACCATTTTATTAGGGAACGACAATAGACCTGAGCGTAAATGAGTGGCATTTAGCCCCTAAAATGGGACTAAACACCCTACTTTCACCAATTGGACAATGGTAGACCATACTTTCACTTTGTATTCTGGTGGTCCAAGAAAAAGTAAAATTGGATTGTAGTTGGATATTTTCAAGGAAATCATAGATTTTGTGTTGCATTTGATTCAAAACTTAGTGTAACACTTTACAATGATTTTCAATGAATTTACAGCGTTTCTCTCAATTTTTTTCATTTTTTTTACTATTTTTTTTATGATTTTTTCACTTTTATTATTTTTAAAAAATCATAATAATTATTCGGAGTCTCAAAAAAATAATTTAAAAAATGTTTTAGAAACTGTAATTCATTAACTTTCTACTAAGAAGGAGCGAAAAACAAAAACAATATAGTCGTAGGAATGAAAAAATAAGAAGAATGTGGAGGTGGATTTGAGTGCACTCACTACAATTTTATTTTTTTTGACCACCGTAATCTGAAAGTGAAAGACGGCCCACCATCATTCAATCGTGAAAGTAGGGATTATTAGAATCTAATTATCCTATATATTTATATATATATATATATATATATATATATATATATATATATATATATATGATAATAAGCATTAATATGAGTTGATTGGAAGATTTTGAAAATGATATATCTAGAAGCTAAACCATCCATATGGAAGAGAGCAGGAAAGCTAAGAGGGAATATAGGGGATAAGAAATAAAAGAGAGGTACGTATCAATTGAATAATTGAATTGCAAATGGTGACCCGTCCCTTTGTATTCTTGTGTTTATTTAATTAAGGAACAAAAATAAGTGGGACAATGAAAGCACTACCATACAAACACACGCCCACTCGTGCATATTTGGATTCATACAAAATATTTTTCGATTTCCTACATTCAATATATATGTGTATAGTATATACTTTCATTCACAATTATTTATCATTACAAATATAATATAATACTATTAATTATGACACTATTATTTGTATACAAGCTCATAAAATCCAAAAGGCTCTCTCTTCGCTGTCATTATGTTAATCTCTCCTTCTTTAGTCTATTCGATCTCTTTTGCCCATTAATTTCAAAGCCCACCTAACGTACATGTATGTCTTGTATATATCATTCATTATTATGTCAAGCTCTTGCATTCGTGGAATTGCGTAGGCATGCTCCAATTCTTCCTTGATTTGTATGTAAAAGTGCTTCTCAACCATCAATTCATACATAGCATGACTACATTAATGTAACGTATATACTCATATTTCTTTTTCTATCGATTATTGATAAAAGCCAACCGGCTTATAATGAAGTAGAATACACATATATTGATAGGAATATTGGATTCTAATAATCCATACTATCACAAATTGTATGACAATAATACCTACTATCATTTTGGATTCTGGTGTTCCAAAAAAAAAAATAAAATTGTATTGTAGTGGGACAAAATCGAGTGTATACGCTAAATATCATAGATTTTGTGTTGCATTTGATTCAAAACTTTGTATGACACTTTACCACGATTTTTAATGAATTTACAGCATTTCTCCCAAATTTTTTTCAATTTTTTTTCAATTTTTTATGATTTTTTCAATTTTATTCCTTTTAAAAAATCATAATAATTGTTCGGAATCTCAAAAAAATAATTTAAAAAAATGTTTTAGTAACTACACTTCGTTACCTATCTAGGGGTAGGAACCAAAAAAACAAAAACAATATGGGGTAGGCATGGAAAAAATAAAAAGAATGTGGTGGTGGATTTGGTACCACTACAATACAATTTTATTTTTTTTGGACCACCAGAATCCAAAATGATAGTAGGGATTACTGTCATACAATTTGTGATAGTAGGGATTATTAGAATACAATTTCCCTATATTGATATATATTGTCTCTATCGGCTTATTATCAATCCATATTCATTTAGCCGGCTAAGTACTCCTATCCTCTCATTGTAGTCGGTCGGGGTGGCGATATCCGGGGAGGCCTATCGAAAGCATTCATTATCCTTTTTAAAATTTGACCAAACTATACATATATTGAATTTTTTAGATTATGTACTAGTATCATGCACATGTCAAATCTAATATGTAAAGTTAAGATAATAAATTCTATTATGAATTTTTAAAAGATTATTCCACAACAACAACAACAACCTCCCAGGTGACACGTTTGAGCGTGGTCTGGGGGATTCTAATGTAGGCAGTTTTACCCCCATAAACAAAAGTTCATGGAGAGACTCATTCCGACGGATCTGATGGAAAAACAGAGGGGAAACTTGTTAAGGGAAGAAACTACATACCAAAGTGTTGCGAGTGCTTTCGAGCGAACAAACAAGTACCTGCACAAGAAAACAAATGCAAGCCAAAAGACCAAAAAACTAGCTCGAAACACAAAAACCCTTCCTCACCCTACGACCTTAGTACTAGCCCGCCAAGCCCCCCTATCTAGAGCCATGTCATCCACTAAACCTAGGAGTCTTAGATCTTCTCTTATCTCCTCTCTCATAAGACTTTTTAAAAGATTCTTCATTCATTTTTATTTATTTGTTCACTTAACTATTTTTTAAATAAATTTTAAGTAATTTTTAAAATATATTGTCAATTTTTTAAAATATTTGATCCTCTATCCCTCATAATTAATTTTTAACAAATTATGTAACTTTAAAATTTTTCTCCCTAACTTTATAATTTTTTAAAAGATCTGATCCTGTATCCTAACTTTTCCAAGGTGACAAATAAAGACAGATGAATTGAATAATCATTTGGTATGCTCATCTGATGTCAATTAGATTAGCTAGAGCGCAAGTCTTGTTACCATAAATCATTTCTATCAAAATATTAACAATAATAATAAACTAGATTTGCAGAATAATTACTTTATATAAATCAAACGCCACTCTTACCCCTCCTTAATTCAATAAATATTGTCGAAAACGGGTTTAAATGTTGACAGACGATTCAAAGAACCTCCCGAGCAGTCATTTCAATTCGTTTTAACCCCTATTTAATTATTATATCTAGAGTTTTAAAGTAAGATATACTCATAATATACAATCCAAAATGTTACATCAAAATGTTCACTTTCCATTTGAATATTGCCTCATAGTAAAATTAGCCTAGCTTGCAAACTGAACAATACTTAAAAGTGAAGATAGAAATTGTGATAAAGATGGGAATATGGACCTTACAATGAAGGGTACACGTACGGACGCATGCTAAAATGAGGTTCCTAGGAGTGGTGATATATGTAGCAACCACGTCCACATGCCTCCCTTTTTCATGGTCCATTGTATATAACATGATAATTCATAATTTCATATATTTCCTTTGGATTTGGATAGGTATGAATATATAGCAAAACGTTAGTTATCTCTCATGCATAAATCAAGGTTTTCTTTTTGCATATCTTTTTGCAAATAATTTCAAAAAAAATAGATTGGATTAGTCGTACTGTTCTTTGGATTGGTTGGAATCACTTTTTGATGGATTGGATTGGATTGAATTAGATTAGATTGAATTTGATTGGATAAGTTGTGATGAGTTTTTGGGGAATTATACTTTTAGAGATGATGTTTTTCTGAAGAATTGTATATGATTTATATTGGATTGGATTGAAAAGAGTTACTAATTCAAAAAACAGGGCCGTAATTTGATATGATGTTATGGGGCATAGATGGATGGTGTAGTACGTAGTACAAATATCATGATTAGTTGTAAGAAAATTTGGCAATTTGCAAGGGAGCTTCGACCAATCCCTTTCCATGGATCTCACTAGGGATCCTCTCTTTTCTTTCTAGTCACCATCCTTTCAATACTTTTAATTGTGCCAATTCCCCCCACCAAGCTTTTTTATTTATTTTTTTTTTAGAAATATCAAAACAAAAATGAAATAATTCTATGGGAATTTGGATGAATTTTCTTCCTTTTATGTTTTGTTTAGCTTTTGGAGTAGAATAGACATTGTAAAAACTTTTCTTTGTATAAGAAGAAGTGAAAATTTAAAATTGTGCAAAATTATGACATGTTTAGAATGAGATCTTATCTTAATTTGTAACAATGAATATATAGGATTGAATGTTGTGCAAGTTAAAGAAAAGTGATTTGTATCTACATTTTAAATTCAAAAACATTCATTTGAATGGTATGTGTATATAGTTTTTATTTATTTATTCAAATATATATAATCTTTATTGCTTATGTTATTATTGCAAAAAATTGCTCGGAGGTACCCCAATATTTGGAGAAACTATTTTTCGGTACCCCAACTTTTCAAAACTCATTTTTGAGGTACCCTAACCTTTTGGGTTAGTAATTATTTGGTGCTTTTCCGGCCATCAATTTTATTAAGTGACCAAAATACCCTTATTCTTTTTTCTTTAAGGGTATTTCTTAAAAAATGAAATAATAAGGGTATTTCGGTCATTTAACCAAATTGATGACCGGAAAATCACCTAATAATTTCTAACCCAAAAAGTTAGGGTACCCCAACATGAGTTTTGAAAAGTTCTGAAAAACATTTCACCAAAAATTAGGGTACCTCTGAGTAATTTTTTGACGTGCAACATAATTCAATTTTTTCATTACAACGATTCTTGGATAATTCTTTAAGAGTGTTTTTCCCAACCCATCTGCAACATATAATATAAAATTTTTATTTCAAATTATAGAAAAAAAAATTGTGTTAATGGTGGTCAAGGTCACCTCTGCCCATAAAAGAGATTCGCCTGTGTTTCCCTAGAATTGCTTTTTAGTATTGTTTTTTTATTAAATCCAACTGATTTAGCAAGTGTTTGGAGCATGTATAGAAAGAAGGCGGGCATCTGAAAGAAGTTGAATGATTGAGTCTTCAACAATTCCGTTTTCAATCACCTTATAGTCATCCTTCGAGCGAAGAAGAATTGTGATGAGTCCCAAACCATTAACTTTTCTCTGTATCTCAACATTAACTCCAGGGGAGTCGTTCCACCCAAACCAAGATCTTCACACAAGTTATATTGGATGGGAAAATCCCAACTTTGGTTGGATGAGAATTAACTGCATTGGAATCATCAACGACAATGGAGTAGCAACTGGGTTCATACTCTGTGATCTTTAGCAGACTTATTCGAGCATGTTTATATAAGCTCTCTTCAAAACCTATCCTTCTAGAAGAAGCATTGGCTCTTAAATTTGGTATTCAAAACACTTTGCAAGCAAGGCTCAAGAAAGTTCATATTGAGAGTGACAACTTTATTCTCATCTAGGAAGTTCAAGACATTATTAAAGCCCCGTGGCAAGTTGATATTATCATAAGAGATATCAAAAGTTACATCTATTAATTTGAGAGTTCATCAATTCATTACATCTTTTGAGAAACCAACATGGTCGTTGATTAGTTGGCTTGACAAGGGGCATTCTAATCATAATCTTTACATTTGGTGACATAGTGCTCCAGGTGATCTTCCTTTAATTTTGCTTGATGAAAATTTAGGTAAACATCTTGCTAAAAGGGTTTCCTAAATTCTTTCATACTTCTTTTAACCCAAATTCAAAAGTACAACAATAAAAGAGACATATTAAATCAATCACACATCCATAATATTTAAGTAGAACATCAATCATATAATTCTAATATCCATTATCCCTAGAAAGATTATACTAAAAGTTAACAAATATAAAAATAAGAATATATCTTCACAATGAAATGTTGGCTTCATTTTTGTTTTTTTTTTAATTTTTTATAATAAGGGTAAGAACAAACTATCTAGGTAATTCTTCTCTCGAGGGATCTACCTAGGATTCATTGTATAAAATAGAAGAAAAAGAACCACGCAGACTAGGATCCCAAACAGGAGTTGACTGGCGAGACAAATCAAACGTAGCAAGCCAATCAGCAGCCATGTTATCTTCCCTAAAAATATGTTAAACTGAGACAAATTTACAAACATAAAGAAGGAATTGGATGTCTTTGACCGATGAAGCGATTTCCCACGCGGAATGTGACAATCTCCTAGAATAGCTTTGAATAGGATCAAATTATCGCCTTCAACAAAAAGAGAAGGGCCGGGTATCAGAGAAACATGGAGGAGATCATTTTTGAGCGCGATCGTTTCAGCCACAAGGATGGAAGAACTGGGAAGAGGGAAAAAAAAAGCTGCAAGGAGATAACCTGACGGATCCCAAAGAATAAAATCACCAGCACTACCAACTGCAAATTTGGATGCATCAAAGTTAAGCTTGCACGACTCCGGCGGAAGCTTATTCTAATAGACCCAAATAGATGGAGAAGAGGTGGAGGAGGCCTGAGAGTGCATGGGATTGGGAGGGGGGGAGGACAGGATCGCCCAGAATATGACGAATCCCCCACTATGTTGAAGCCTCTTTAGCCCGGATGAGAGTAACCTGAGTTGGGGGAGCCTCACGTTTGAAAACAATATAATTACGCGACTTCCACATGCTTCACAAAAGATAAGTAACTTGGTCGCTTGGTTAGACAACCCAGATAATTTCTTAAGGGAGCATTTGGTTCCCAAACTTTCCCAGGAAAGTTAGTGAAATTTTCTAAGTGGACAAAATTTTTCATATTTGGTTGTGATAAATAACTGGGATAGTTTTAGTGTGATATCAATTATTTCACTCTCAAACTCAGTAAACATTTTCTTAAAGGAGCCCTAAAGAAAGTTTTTCTCGGAAAAAGTTTTGTCAGGAAAATCTTTCCAAAAACTACTAAACGCACCATAACTCTATAATCTAGACATATTCATACAATTAATCACATCATCAACTCCCTCATGATCGAGTTCTTGAATCTACCACACTACTCTAACTCTTATAGGTATTCACGTTTTTTGGGGACAGAAACAAGAAAAATGATTCATTTTATTACACATGCGACCCAATTGGAACGAATACAATGCAAGCAACATGAAAATAATACTTTGCCGTTACAAAATCAAACTATAAAATCATTCTCATTTGCGAATGCTTATGAGAAACTTCACTGAGGGTCCCTGCCTATGACAGCAACATGAAATAGAATTACTCAATAAAAATATGGTTTCTTCAACTGATTTCCCATTAAACTTGTGTATAATTTATCTTTGGTGAATTTATGGTAAATTTATTTTTTATATTCTAAATATTTTATAGAAGCCTTCTACATAGTTTGCTTTGAGTTTATTTAGTGAAATTATTTTTAAATTGTTTAAAATTAAGCTTACTCATGTAACTCATCTTTAAAAAAATTAAAAACAGTCCCATATATATATATATATATATCACCCGGTGTGCTTTTGCTGATAATATCAATTACGGTAATATCACACTCTCGAGTAAAGACAAAGAAGCTACTCTCTTTTTCTTTTTTTTTTCTTTTTAAAATTTCACGTAGATGTACGATCGCTATGATGGTGCGCTAAATGCTTGGTGCATTAGGGCTGTGCTCACATACTTTTATTTTCCTTTGGAAAAATGAAAGAAAACCCGATCCAAATCGTCGGAACCCGAAACATACCAATACATATTTACCCGAACTCAAAATATACACAACCCATATCTACGTGAAACCGAAATATACAGGACCAGTGGTTAATCCGCCTTCCCGAACGAGAAGGTCTAAGTATGGCTAGTAGTTTGGCCATATCCAGTTTATTTTCCTACATATTTCACACAAATGTACACTGGAAACAAAGTGGTAAAAGAATTACCCTTTCCATGAAAAGAAATTGACCCAGCACGGTAAATTTTCCATTTTCCAAATAGAAAATTGCATGAACACAAACACTAGTAGAGTAGTAGGAGATGGAGAACAGTTGCAGAGATTGAAGTCAGTCGTTGCAGAGATTGAAGTCAGTCGTTGTCAATAATTGAAGGAAATGGGTCAAGATTTGCATCATATACTAGTATCACAATTCACACAACAAATCCATCAAATATCTAATAATTCACCCCGTCCATTATTCTTCTAATTATTCGTATATTATTACTAGTACTATACTATTATTTTAATATCTCGTGGAATTTCAAGATTATATTTTCATGTGTGCATGCATGTATATTCCATCGATCTAGTCGGTCCATGGATTTATATCTTTGGTCATGTGATTAATTGGTAATTAGTATTACCTATGTCTCTAAATGAGTGTCAAATTTTCTAACCTTATCTCTTTTTATTTTTCAAATTACCTAATTTTTACATTTTCAACAATCAAAATACCAATTCTACCCCTAATAAATACATTCTTTACTTTATTTCAAAAATATTATAAGAGTATTTTTGACAATTTGGAAACTTTTAACCCCATTCCCCATGTTTATTGGTTTTGATGAATTAGATTTTTTGACACACAATTAAGGACGGAGGTAGTACTTGTTAATCGTAAGTTAAACCCTGTTCTTTTCTGCGGTTGCAAATCACAAAGATACCGCATGTCATAACTCACTGACTTTACCACAAATCATTACTTTTCTCTCTACTCACTTTTCTCTCTCCTCACTTTTCTCTTCTACTTTTAAATTCTCTCTTCTTACCTACCCCACATACCAATAACCTATCACAATTCCACCACGCCTACCACAATTCCACCACACCTCACCACACCATACCGCAAAATACCGCAGAAAAGAACAGGGTCTTAGTTTCTATTCGTCTTTTTTCCATTTTGGATTTCAATTATGTATAATCATCTCAATAAAAAGTTTAAGTTGATGATGGAAAATTCAATGATAATTTATAGTTTATACTCCAACACGTCCCCTCATGCTAGTGTCTTTTGAGCATGAAGCATGAATCCTGCAAAGATTGACGTCACCTTGCGCAAATTAACTTGCAAGCTACTAAAATTTGAACCTAAGTTTGACTCTAACACTATGTAAACTACCGTAACCAAAAACTTAAATTTTTGGTTGAAATAGTTTCATTATTGTTTGATTCACCCAATAGCTAGGTTCATGAACGTGAAGATGTAATCAACCAGACTAAACATTTGTTTAATCAGCCGAATTTGAAGATACATGCATGAATGATCGGGCAAACAGATAAACTGAGTATACTTGTAATTGATGATTGACAAATACTCTTGTCAACTACACTAATATTAGATTACTAGCAAAAGAATCTTTACAAAATTTTCTCCTTAATTCGCAATCTAGTAATATATGCATGTCATATACGTTGCATGTGTTAGTTATACCCATAATCTAACTCCTAATTAACGTGAAAACGAAGATTATAATAAAATCCACACTTGTTAAGATTCATTTAATCTTGTAATTAATAAAGAAAAGTCAAATAATAAAAGAGGTGGTTTTACATGTCAATAGACAAAATTGTCATAAGAGAAATTTAATGGCGATGGCTGATGGTGGGTGACTACCGTATCATACTATCATTTGTCTCACTGGATGCGTGCATCATTCTAACGTTCAAAATGTAGGAAACAAACTGTATTTATTAAGTTGTATAATATTATTATTGTATTAGCCATAATCATATGCATAATATACTTTTATGCAAAGTTTGATTCAGTTGTTCAGTTTATGATACATGAGACTTGACCCTCATGAAGCTTTGAGCATAAGATGATATTTTACATAGGTTGTGCTCTTTTGTGTGGTGGGTAAAGTGTGATAATAGTAAAATATGATCAAATATGGATAATGTGGTATGATATGGTACGATGTGGTAAAATTTATGGTGAGAATTATTGGTGTGGTAAGTTGGTGGGTGAGAAAAGGCAAAAGGTTAAAAACAATAAGAAAAGTGAGATGTCAAAAAAGTTATGAAAGAGAAAGTTATGATTGTTATGGTAAAATATGATATGGTAAATGGTAAGGTTATTTGTGGTTAGTGTGGTAAAATATGATTGGTGTGTATGGTACCACGCAAAAGAACATAGCCTATAATGTTACATTTCATTTTCCTGCGAGAAGTTCTACGGCAAATAGTGTCTTCGTGTCTTGTGTAATTCAAAAACTGATATCATAATTCAAAGAGTTCATGTCTCAAGATAAGAAGGAAGAGGGGATACACAAAGTTGTGGGTCCAACAGTGAAGAGGTGTAAGGGATTATACAAAAAGCCTGGAGAATTATGTAGAAATCTCTTTGGATAGGTTGGACAAGGAGATGCGCAAGACGAAAAGGTTAAATGTGATTAGGGTATCATTCAAGATTATCAAGAGACTGCGACAATGATTTATTATAGGGAGGATCGACTTGAAGGAAAGAAGGTAAAAGAAAGACTAGTCTTATTAGTGATCTTCGTAATGCGTGTGATTTGATCTTTTCTTTTAATTATCTTGTTGTGCTACCTGGCTATTATATTTTGTTGTTTTAATTGCGATTACAGTAACCCGATTTTGGGCTTTGACAATCAAAAAAAGAAAATTAGTACCTTTAAGTATTAATTTTTTGAGGCTTAGTATTAATATTATATACTAACTATTGCTTTATTGTGTTTGCTAGGAAAGTAATCACATATATATGGCCTTATCTCTATAATCACCAAATGTACTCTTTTTAGTCTTTGTACTTATAATAAATTTCTAACAAATCAAATTTGAGCAAACCTAGGCTCAAGGATCTTGACAGATCCAGGCTCAAGGACCTAGACGATTGGATCTTATTACAAGAAAAGGCAACTGACCGTTGACAAAGAAAGACAAGAAATCAGAGGCTCTAACTCAAGAACATTATAAAAGATGTTGGAAGAGAAAAAGAAGAATTAATCGATTCCAAGGACGAAATCAAAGAGTAGAAAATCCGTGAAGATTTTTGAGTGTGTCTTTGAAAGACGAGTTTGTGTGTGTTGTAGCCAATAACATTGACAAGTTATTGGTAATATAACCTTAATGAAATTAGGTTCTGTAAGTGAAAACACCTTGCTGTGTTGGTGCATTGTTTTGTTCAATAATCTTGAAAGTTGAAACTGCCCTTCTATAAGGCACTCCTCTGATAGTTGCTACAAGGACCTTTCTCCTTGGGTAATCAGGTTACTGTATTTATGTACTATGTTTTGATTGAATAAAGGAAGTTTATCAGTTAATTATCTCGTATTGTCCTTTATATTTGTGAAATTACTCTCTTAACCAGAAAAGGGTTAAGAAACCTAACATCCTTTATCTCAAGTGTGCAGAAATTGTGATAACCTTATTCACCCCCATGAGGTTCTTTCACTTCCGATACAAAGTTCCCATTGTTGTACATGGTCTTAGTGGTGGACATGCATGTGATGAATTGCAGCCTTGCAGGTGAAACACTGAAGAACATCCAGAAGAAGAAGAAGAAGAAGAGAGAGTTTCTAGCCTCCTCTCTTTCTTTCTCTTTCTCAGTCATTAATCAGTGAAAAGGTAGGGAGTAAAGAGCATGTGCCTATCTATCCATCTATAGCTCCATCACTGCCCTTGCCTTTCACCTCATAAGTCATATATATAGATATATAGCTTCAAAACCATATATGCATATTTGGACAACCTACCTTCTCTCTTTCTTCTGTTTTCTACAACTCAAACGTGAAAAAGCTTTCTCAAGAAAAAAGAAAAAAAAGGACACCCAATAATACAAAAAACATATAAAATGAATTAAAGAGCACCCAATTTAATACAAAAAAAATATAACATGGATAAAAAAAAGTAGTAATTTCATTAGACTTAGCAAAACCAACCAGAACTCGGACCAAAAAGTCGAATCTGACTCAAATTAGCACTCAATGAATGAGTCAATCTTGAACTAAACCTAAAGAAAATCGATCCAAAATCCAAAAAGTGACATAATTAACATCGACCACACCAGAATCGCACCAAATTAAACTAGAACTCTGAAAATACCACACTGGAACCAACCAGTATAAGACTCATATGAAGTCAGACTGAACACAAACCTCACCTGAACCGAACCCGATCCAAACCAACATTAGTTGGTCAGATGTCAACTAGAATAAGACTCATCCGAAGTCGGGCTAATCCCAAACCTGACCCTGACCCGAGTCAAAATTAGATGAGTACAGATCGATGTTAACTTGAACCGATCTTCGCTCAGTTCAAACTCAAACCGATTCACCCGTATGCTTGGTCCAAATCCTGTGGTGAAAAGGAAAAACCTAAAAACCCAACAAAAATGCATCTGCATCGTCATTGATTGAATACAATTAATAATTAAAAGGAGAGAGGGTAATTAATAAGGTAGTGGGGCAGTACTATACGTCTGAGACTGAATATGGTCTCTGCATTTTGGATTTTTCAATGCAACTATCAACATCTCTCTATCTCTCTCTCTCTCTCTCTCTCTCTCTCTCTCTCTCTTTATCTTTCTCTCTGTCAATCTCTATCTTTTTCTGTGTGTTTTCCTTCACACGTGTGCGTGCATGGTTCCCACTACTACCCAACAAAGTTTACCAGACAGATTATCTCCCTCCAAACGAGACCTCTTCAAACTCTTCAAGAGTTGTTATTTTTATCACCGTGGTGGTTTAACTAATTTAGCTTTTTCTTCCCTCTTTTCGAATTCTAATACCATCTTTAATTCATGCCGTTCTTTTCAACCTTTTTTTCCAACAAAATATTTTAGATTCAAAATTAAAGAGATGGTAGTTAAGTGTGCATTGTTCTTAGAGCATTTATAATAGTGAGTTTGAGTTTGACTAACTGGATGATGTGATATCTATGAACCCTTATCAAAAGAGTCAAAATTTATTCATTTATTTAACTAGTTTTTCAATTGTGAGCATGAGTTTGACTCATATTAATTATTAAAAAAAATAAATGGATCATACTTAATAATATAATTAATTTGGTTATATTGATAGAAAATTATGTGGATGAGGAGAGAAAACAAATATGATTAAAATATTAGTGAAATAAACTCACTTTCAAACTCGTCTCGCGAGACTGACGGCGAGATTCTCGCGAGACGAGTCTCATTCTCACCACTGAAATGTCCTACACGACTTCATTTCATTATCATTTCATGTCATGTTAGCAGTGAGTTTAATTCAAAGTCATCATTGCGGATGACTTTATATTTAATGTTTCCCACAAAGATTTAAGTCCTGCAGCAATAAAATATTAATAAATTTTTAAGAAAAATACGTTTAAATGCGGTTTTGAAATCTCCTTGTAGGTAGTCTCAATTTTATGAATTTAAGTTAACAGAAAGGCTAATTACGACAAATTCGAAAGAAAATCTATTCAAAAACCACATTTGAACAAAAAACAACAACAAAAAAAATAAATCTAACTGAAAAACCTTTTAAAAACTGATCAAAAACTATGAAATCGAAAGAACTTGCTGAAGTTAAGGATACATACCCAAGTGGCCAAGTGCACTATGCTCTTGAGGAAGAGCTAAAATACCTAAATGACATAAATAGATAGAAGCCACATAATAAAATAAAATAAAAAATCAAAACAAGACTTGTACCCTTCTAACAAACCTTACCCTACAACCTTATAACTGCTAGCTTGTTATATTCCTTTATTTAGTGTCATGTCCCCCACTAGAATTAAGTGTTTCAAATATATGTCCTGATGGAAGTTAAATATTTTCCATTTGTGAAAATAAGAATAATGTGTTTGATGGTTCATACTTGTTATAGACAACAAGTTGGTACAGACCTATTGTTCGCCGCTAATTATTGTTGAGATAGAAGGATCAATTCATCACAAAATTCAATTACAACCAAGTAATTCATTTTCAATTATTTTAGGTTAGGTTAGATAAAGTTGAATTTTACATCCAAGTTTGAACAATGGACACACATGTATTGTATGTATCTCTCCACTTTTATATTTCTTCAAGATTGATGTCATATATTGATTTTATCAGCTCTTAGATTGTGGCCCTAGGACCACAAAATATTGTGATCTGGGGCTCTGGGCTTGGGACTTTTTGTCTTTATGTATTTGTGTTTTTATGGGATGAGACTTTTTTACTGGGCTTTTTGTCTTTAGAGTCTACTTAGACGATAATATTTCATCGTCCTAGCTAGGTCTATAATCCGAAAATGAGATATTTAGAAGTTACTTTTATTCTAAATATGGTAGTTAATTTTTTTAGAGAAAATGTTTTGTAGGACAAACCCAATAAATAATCTAGCCTTAAATAAATTTTTTTTAAAAAAATCAATAGTGTAATTAATCATTGTATAAATGAGCAGTCAAATTTATTTCCAAGGTCCTGTACATTTTGCAACTTAAGTTTTTTCCATGAATAAATAATAATATTTAGTTCTAGTTATATTTAATATTTTGATCAAACCAAAATAATAGTTATTCAAAAATTTGCATAGATTCTTTTACATTAATTTGAATCAACTAATTAATCAAAAACTAAATCTATAAAAAAATATTGTTTAGACTATTAGTCTACACAATTGTTTAGGCTTACTATGTATGTAGGTTGTATTTGACAATAGTATTTGGGGTAATATCTAGTGTCTTGACCAAGTTAAAACTTTAATTAGAAAAATATTGGCGTTCAGTAAGTAAACGTTTCCATACATTTTTAAAGTATCTAACATTTTTTGAATGTTCATAAAGTATAACATTTAGAGTAGTATTTCATATTTGTGTTTAATTGTAAAAAAAAAAAAGTCCACCCAGGGGGCCATAATTACATCATCGTGTCCTAGCGTTGTAGGTGGTGAAGGTGATTCTGGCGACCTGAAGCTTTTGGCGACGACGATGACCCGTCCGAGGAAGGGGTCGAAGATGACGCATAAGGGCGGCTTATCGACGGCGAAGTGGTTAGAGATAAAGGTTTTGAGAAGGCGCTCAAGAGATGAGTAGGCGTGGAAGAGGGAGATGATGTGGGTGATAGGGAGTTTGTTATTGTTCTTGAGGCCAACGGGGAGGTCATGGTCGGAGCTGTAGAAGGGGAGTTTGGCCACTCATACAATGGTGGAGAGGTTGCGATGGATAAGGTGAGTGTTGAAAGGGGTGGTGAGGAGGGTGATGGTGACGGTAAAATTAAGGATACTTTTGTTAATTCATATTAATTTTCTTATTATCTTCATCTGAAAATATGTATTTAATATTTATTACAAAGGTTAGGTGAGTCATTTATTACTTAATTTAAATGTGATATAAAGTAATGTTAATTTCCAAAATTTAATGGCTAAAATTTTCTTATAAAATCAAGGATTAAAAATCTAATTAGTTCCTTGATGTTTTATGAGTATGAGACTCTCATTCTAGTCACATTAGATTAGGACATTGTCACTCATTGTATTGTCTAATTACTGAGAGGTAGATGAATTGAATGAAAACTATAACAAAACACAATCAATGAATTTAGGTAAGATTGTTATTTTTTTTAATAGAAAAAAAGAAAAAAAGGAAACCAACTCACACGGTTCCCACCATATAATTAAATTTTGGATTATATGTCTTGCCCCAAGTGTCTTCCTTTTTATAAAACTAATATGTATTAATGTCTTGCCCCAAGACACTTCTTAAATGTCTTCTCCCTTATAAAATCAATACTTATTATCGTTTTTAACCCCAATTTTTTTGACAGATACTATTAATTATCAATTATAAGAATCTTGGAATGTGTTGGCTACACCAACAATTAAAATTGACACCCTAACGAATGAACCCCATCCGTTGGGCATATTTTAGACGCTTTTTTGTAAATTTTTAAAAATATAGATAAAAGTGTGATTTTATACAATTTATATATATTACTATAGTTATAGAAGTCAATCATGTAACTTTTTTCCAATTTAATTCACAAATATATAGGTTTTCTATAATGACAAGACACAAAATATGTGTCTTGCACAAGACTTTTATCATTTCCCATCATTTTTAACCCCAAATTTTTTGTCAGATACTATTAGTTATCAATTATAAGAAGTTTGGAATGTGTTGCCTACGCCAACAATTAAAATTGACACCCTAACGAATGAACCCTGTCCGTTGGACATATTTTAGACGTTTTTTTGTAAATTTTAAAAAATATATATATATAAGTGTGATTTTATACCATTTATATATATATATTATTATGGTTACAGAAGCCAATTATGTAACTTTTTTCAATTTAATTTAAAAATATATAGATTTTATACCATGGTAAGACACATAATTTTGCACAAGACATTTATCATTTTCGTTTGAAATATAACACGCCCAATTTTAACTTTTTAACTAAAATAAATATCTCATGCATTACTATATTTTTAAAAAGTTTTTTTAAAAGGAGAAAAATTAGGGCTTTTAAAATGCATTAAAAAATTGAATTATAAGTATAGTTCAAAATTAATTTAAAAATAATTGAGCAAATAAGTTCATAATAAATTTACAAAAAGCTCAAACAAATAAATCAGAAAAAATCAGCAAAATAAGCTCGAATAAACTAAGCCAAAGATGCTCTCAAACATTATTATTGTTATGAGATTAGTTAAATTTTTTTACTTTGTTTTCATTTAAATTCAATATTTCACTAATTAAAAATTCAAATTCAACGAGAAAGTAGCTACTTCATTCCTCACTAAATAATTTCCACTTTTGATTTCTTATGTCCACTTTATATGTCCAATAGATAGACTTCCTAAGTCTTTATCCTATTTATAGCAAGAAAGCATAGAATATGAATAATAATGTGTAATTGTAATAATATTAAGTAAATGAGTCAATCAATGTAAATAAATCGGTTTCATACCAAGTCAATAATTGAGAATTAAACATTAGTATTTATAATGATGGTGATAATGATTTGCAAAACGTTGCAAACAATTAAATAATTAAATATATGACAATTCACAATCTAAAACGCAAAAATCAATTAGATTAATTACGTACGTTTTATATGATTTTGTTTTTTTTGGAAGATTCAAATTAGCCAGTCTTCATTTTATACGTTTTCAAAAAGAATTTCTCTGCTTTTAATTAATTGTGTATTTTGTTTTACGTTTGATTTTGGATTAGGATATAACTTTTCTCTAGTTTCATAGTTTCATGTCCACTTCAGAGTTCATACGTATAAAAGTTTAAATTGTTAGTCAAATATAAAATTTGTGATAATTATTGCATAATAAATTATTCATTTTTTATTTTAATTTGTATGATAATTTTTTTGATAAGTATTAATTTTTTGATTTTGATTTTGGATTTTGATTGATATTAATTATTGTTATTTTTTATTACAAATATAAATTATTCATTGGAGAATATTCAATTTAGTGTGATTTTATTTGTGTAATATATGTTGAGCATAGACATTCAATAGCATGCATTAAAAAAAAGTATAAGTCAATTTTTAAAAGTAAAAGTGAAAAATTTTGATCTTCTAAAAACCCTTAATGTAGTATATGTTTTTCATTTTAACTTTTGTGATAAAAAAAAAAGATTTTACTTATTTGATTATTTCAATTAGTTAATATTTTATTTATTTATTTATTTATTGTTAGGTAATAACTCATCATATGAATTAATAAGTACAAAGTAATTTTAAGAAAAAGTAAAAATGGCCTATTATATATTTCCAAATATGTCCTTATTTGAACACTCACATTTAAATTCTCGTCCTTTGTATCAAAATATAAAAAAAGTAAAAATGATTAATTATACTTTTCCAAGAATGTCCTCATTGTGAAATACATATTACACTCCTCACCCTTTGTACCCAGTTTTATATATATACTAGACTTCAGACCCGTGCGTTGCACGGACGCTAAATAAATTACATAAAACTTAAAGCTTAAAAAATTAATTAGGGTTTATAAATTTTTTCTTTTCATGACAATATATGTTTTATCAATTTTTTTTACTTAACATATAGATTGTTGTAATGTAAAACGAATACACCTTTATCGATTGGGGTTTGACTTAGTGGCGAGCTTTCCACCCTTCCATCTCCTCCTCCAAATTTCGATTTCTGATGGGAGCATTACTGTTTACCAGGATGCAGTCTGTTAAAATGCGGTGACATACTGTATCCACAATTTGATAAAATTGGGGAAAAAGTAAAGAGGATGACAAACTTTATACTGAGGCTAAAAAGAACATATACATGATCATAAATATCATTAGAAGAAATCAAGAAGACTAATGTACAATTGTTTCTGTTGGAGTATTTCAAGAGTTAAGAGGCATGAAATACAAGTTATAAGCATAGGATCAACCGAATAGGTCGAAATCAAGCTTAACAAGATAACTGGACCCAACATGGATCGTGTCAGGTTTGACACGACCCGTGTTGGCGTTCAGAGAGTAAGAAAAGCGTGCACTGGATTAAAATATTATGCCTTTCAAGATAAAACTATGACTAGCATTTTTGCTAAATGTCGCCCCGGGGGCGATGGTTAAGGGGAATCTTATCCATTTTTTATTATATAAATCCTATGTATATATCATAAAAGATTATCTTTTCAATATAATATACTTATTATCTAATTAAATCTAAACAAATCTATCATTACCTAATAAATATTTTATAATTATCTTCATAATTGTAAAATTGAAAATAACATATAAAATTAATTATCTTGTGTATCTTATAGAATTAGCGTATAATTGAAGAATTGGAAATAACATTGAATTAGTGTGTGTAGATGGAGTCTCAAATACCTTTCTGGCGCCCTGGGGACGATTTGCCGCTAATTCAACATCCTAAATCACACATCTGCGCCCAAATCAAAACCCTACACCAAACCTATCTTGTTACAAATCAATGAGAAACATTAGCTAGATAACCGCTATCTGCTATCTATAAATGCTAATTATAATTGTTACAAAACATTTTGAACCACTTAGCGTTATTTTTTAAATTATTCAAAAACTATTAAAAAGTTGTTCAGTACACAAATATAGACTAGAATAATTAATAGTATAAAAACGCAAACAATGAAGTTAAAAAAAACATCTGAACATCAAAATCACAAAATTAAAAGAACACAATTTATATTAGGTCATGATAATTATAAAATATTATTTCCAATTTATATTAGATTAGATAATCAATTTTATATGCTATTTCTAATTTTATAATTATGAAGATAATTATAAAATATTTATTAGATAATGATAGATTTGTTTAGATTTAATTAGATAATAAGTATATTATATTGAAAAGATAATCTTTTATGATATATACATAAGATTTATATAATAAAAAAGTGGATAAGATTCCTCCTTAACCATCGCCCCCAGGGCGACGTTTAGCAAAACCGTTAATATATATATGTATTCCCAAAAATGATAAAATTATATTTATATGAGATTATTTTTCATTTATAAACTAAATAATAATAATTTCATATAATAAATCATTATATTTATTACTATATGAATTCAAAATTTTTAAAACTTACCAACAATTGGTTTTCTGAAAAAGGAAAGGAAAATAATACTTTAACGTCCAGTGAATATAATACTTTAATAATACTAGGCTATTATACTCAGCAAAATTGTGCATTTTGTTATGATGCAGAATCGCAGATCAGTAGCACTAGCCTGGTCTAGGACTTGAATAGAAGAAAAAAGAAAAGGAAAAACGCAAAACTAGAGAGTGTTTGGTGAAAAAAAAATTCATGGCCAAGGTGTAACTAAATATATAGAAAATAAGTCAATTTGAGAAAGTTGATTAATTTTTTGGAGTTTTTGATCAACCAAATATTCGCCCAAATTGTACACTTAACATTTACCATCGGTATAGATTTGTGCATGTCAAGATCAGTCTCTTCACATTTATTTTGAGTACTTTTGATTTGTCAAAAACTCTAGAAAAATGATAAATTTTCTCAAGTTAATTTATTTTCCCCATATTTAATTATCTTTTGACATTGGAAAATTTTTTCCAAGGAGTCCATAATTTCTCACATTTTCCTAGGGAAATTTCCCTAGAGGAGAAGGGAATTTTTAGTTTGAAGAAATCTTTTAAATGGAAAATTCCCATAAAAAAATTTCCCCGAAAAAAGTTTAAAAAAAAGTTTCATAGATATTCTTCTCAAAGGATGCCTTATATACAAAAAAGACTATCTATATCTAAATTTTCTAATATTAATATTATATAGTGAGATTTGTTATATTTAGGCCATATTCTTTAGATTGGTTAAAATCATATTTGAATTGATTGTATTCGATTAAATTGGATAAGTTACGATGTTTTTTAAGAAAATTATATTTTTAGAGAGTATACTTTTTTCAAGATTTGAATTGAAGTGGTAAGAGATATCAATGCAAATAACAAAATCTTATTATCATTAAAGGGAAAGGAAAGGGATAAAAAAAAAAGAGAGGAAAAAGAGAGTTTACTTTTGGTGACATAGGTTTGTATGCTTTTATTATGGGAGTCATAGCTCAGAGTCTAGGGTAGTGACCTCCCACTGTAGGTCGGGTGCATGATTTTGTCCCTATTTGAGACACCCACATTTTACCCCCAACCTTGCACCTTTCATTTTTCAACCTCCACTTCCACCATTTTGCCCTATATATATACACCCTTCCCCCCTTCCAACTCCATTCTCAACAACAACATTCTCCTCTGCTCCTCCCTCTCTTAAACAGACTCGCCGGAAAACCACCCAATCACCACCCATCCATGGCGGTTTTCACGGTGGTCTTCGCCCTGATTCTAGCCCTAATCGCCTTCTCCGCCGCCTTGTTGAGATGGAACGAGCTAAGATACAGAAAGACCGGTTTACCCCCCGGCACCATGGGCTGGCCTATCTTTGGTGAAACCACTGATTTCCTAAAACAGGGCCCTAACTTCATGAAGAACCAAAGAGCTAGGTCTTGCCCTGCTTTCTCCCATACATACATACATACATACATACATACATACATACATACATACATACATACATACATACATACATACATATGCATCTGCATGGACTAATGTTGTTTTGGTGTAAAATGATGGCAGGTATGGGAGTTTGTTCAAGTCACACATACTGGGGTGTCCAACAGTGGTGTCAATGGATCCAGAGGTGAACAGATTCATACTGATGAATGAATCAAAAGGGTTAATCCCAGGGTACCCACAATCAATGCTTGACATACTTGGTAAATGCAACATTGCAGCTGTTCATGGCTCCACTCACAAGTACATGAGGGGTGCTCTGCTTTCTCTCATTAGTCCCACCATGCTCAGATCCCACATTCTCCCTAAAATTGACCATTTCATGACATCCCACCTCAACAACTGGCAAGATCAAGTCATTGACATTCAGGAAAAAACCAAAGAGGTACTCACTAATCACTCTGTTTCATACTCTGTTTTCATGCTCTGTTTTGCAAGATCCATGTTCCTGATAGTGTTTGATTTGATTTGATGTTGCAGATGGCATTTTTGTCATCTCTGAAGCAAATAGCAGGGATTGAATCAAGCTCCATAACCCAGGAGTTCATGTCTGAGTTCTTCAAGCTTGTTTTGGGGACACTCTCTCTTCCTATTGATCTCCCTGGCACCAACTACCGCAGAGCTTTTCAGGTAAAATTACCCAAAATTTCTCCTTTTTCTCAACTATTTTATTGAAAAAAATGGGACCCATAATAGATTTTTAGTTTTTCTAAAATGGGTTTTGTTTATTTTGAATAAATTAATGAAGGCAAGGAAGAGCATAGTGAGCATATTGGAAAGGTTGATTTCAGAAAGAAGATCAGCAAAAGAGAAAACAGAGGATGATATGCTGGGCTGCCTCTTAAAGGAGGAGGAAAACAAGTATAAATTAAGTGATGAGGAGATCATTGATTTAATCATTACTCTTGTTTATTCTGGTTATGAGACTGTCTCTACTACTTCAATGATGGCTGTCAAATACCTTCATGATCATCCCCATGTTCTTCATGAGCTCAGAGTAATTACTCCCTTTTTTCCCATAATCATTTTCTTCTAGAATTTTTATGGATAAAAATATGTGCTTTTTATTAGTGGATGTGAAAAATACTAAAATATTTTATGGATCAAATGTATTGCAGAAAGAGCACTTGGCAATCAGAGAAAAAAAGAAACCAGATGAGCCAATTACATGGGAGGATTACAAGTCTATGAGATTTACCAGAGCTGTAAGAAAATCATAACCCTACCTTCATTTCCTTTTTCAATTAGATCTTTTAAGATGTTGCAGTCAAATTTCAAAATTTTTTAGTATAAATTTTTTAATAAATACAATGAATTGGTGTATAAAATTATTATCATAAATTGGTAACGAAAAATATTATAATAGAAGTATAATGTTGAAATTGTTAATAACATATTAAAATAAAAAATTATTAATCAAAGAGTAATATTAAAGACGGTAAAAATCAAAATTATGACAATTAATATGAAACGGAGTGAGTATATCTATCATACATAATTATATAATCATTTAGGGAAAAAAATGTTCTGATTTGTGTTTTTGGTTTAATGAATGTGACAGGTGATATTTGAGACTTCAAGATTGGCAACAATTGTTAATGGGGTATTGAGGAAAACAACTCAAGAGATGGAGATTAATGGTGGGTTTGACATTAATTCTTTTCTTATTATTAATTATTAGTTATTTATTCTTTTTAAGAATGTCCAAAGCTATATATTCTTTTTTGTTGTTTGTATGCTATTTGGACTTTTGGGGGTGGTGATCTGCTCAAGGAGGGTAGATGCTAATGCTAGCTAGCTATTGGTTAGAACTAGTTTAAGCACTTTTTGGGTTTAAGATTATTTCAAATTAAAATGATTAAAAAAAACATAGTTGTATAATTTAATCAACTTTTTGGATTAAAAACTTGGAGTATAAACTATTTTAAAGTGGACCCTCCAAAGTTTTTGATCCACATGGTATGCCTATGTTCTGACCCAAGTTGGCCTATCCTTTAGGCCCATAGCTTGGCAATAACACCCATAGGCTTTACTGTACAACATACAAATATTATACATGTAATATTCTTAAAGTCAATGACCATATAATTTTGATAAAAGGAGATACAAAAGTTGTCTCCCATATAATTCAAACTCATAATTTTATATCATTCTAACAAATTTTAGAGTTTATCAAGTAATCTACTTTTTAAGTTTATATCAACTTTTAAAAGGACCGTGACTTTTAAGTTGGTGACTGAAAAGGGTAAAGATCGGATGATACTTATTAACTAACAAGGATCTTTATGTTAAATTTTCAGGATTCGTGATTCCAAAGGGGTGGAGAATATATGTATATACAAGAGAAGTGAATTATGACCCGTATTTGTATCCAGATCCGCTCTCCTTTAACCCATGGAGATGGATGGTGAGTTATCCTACTAAATGTTTTCTTTTTTTCGACTAATCTATTAATTAACTTGGTAACCCTAATGTTTAAACATTACATATGAAATTAACTTCTTTATTATGTGAAAATGCAGGACAATAACTTGGAATCCCAACCATACTTCCTAATATTTGGAGGGGGTACAAGGCTTTGCCCTGGGAAAGAATTAGGAATTATGGAGATTTCTACTTTCCTTCATTATTTTGTCACTAGATACAGGTAAAAATTTAATTACCCCCTAAAAAATACATTTTAACCACATAAATATTGCCTAATTTGATGAGAAAGTTGAATATTAACATCTAAAAATCTTGGGTTTATTGACAGATGGGAAGAAGAGAAGGGGAACAAATTGGTAAAGTTTCCAAGAGTACAAGCACCAAATGGATTGAGGGTTCGAGTTTCAAGTTACTAATTTTCTTTTTTCCAACCCTAATATTAGGGTTTGTGGGAGATGTACAGCAGTAGCACAGTGATTCAGTGAATGAAGATTTAGGGATTTTTTGTATAATAATAATTCCCTGACATCTAACACATTTTTAGTAGAAACATTCACAATGAAACTCATATTCTTCGGTTCGTTTCCTATGCGTTACGTCCTTCCTCTCCCTCTCTCAATCAACTTGACGAATTGTGAACCGAGAATTATTGCTTTGAGTGAAAATGAGAATAGAAATGTGTTTATGAATTTCGAACTTTTCCAATTTGCTGTGGTAATCCAAAGTGGATTGATTAATGAGTGAGGTGAGATTAGAAATATGTACAAATTTACTAAAATATTCTTATTAATTTATGGATACTTTCATAAGTGGGATAAGATATTATTAGTAACTATAATCTATTTACTAAAATTTATGGATACTTTCATAAGTGGGATAAGATAGTATTCATATTTTATATTAATTAATGAATTTGTAGTATGAACTATAATCTATTTCCTTTTTCGATATATTAGTGCGCATTAGGGACTTTTATTTCCATTTTCATTCTCCAGTTCTTTTATAATTTTCAAATAACAAGCATGAGAATTATTTTACCATTTGTTATATTTTTATTTCCTCTCCCGAACTGCCCCATACCAAAAGCTACGGCCCTGCTTTTTGGATTAGTTAAAATCAGTTTTGGAAAGATTGATTGGATTAGATTGGATAAGTTACGATGTTTTTGCTGGAATTGTATTTTTAGAGAGAATATTTTTTTGGGGAATTGTGTAAGGTTTGGATTGGATTGGATAGGTGAGCATCTATCAAAATAGCCAAGGATTTGTTTTTCTTGTTTTCACTACCTCACCTACCATTCTTTTGTGTGGTACCATACCACATCTATATAGTTGACCACACTAACCACAAACAGTCACATATTACAGTATCATATCACCCTTTACCACAAATAACCTTAATTTTCTCTATCTCACTACTTTTCACTTTTCTCTTCCTTCACTTGTCATACCAATCATTCTTACTACAAATTTTACTACAACGTATCATACCATGTCATATCATATCGATCACCTTGTATTCCTTCTCGCCTTGAATTCCTTCGAGGATACGACAGTGATGTCTAGTTAGGAAAAAAAATGAGACTTCCGCTGAATTTTTCCGTTAACATTAATTTGACTTTGGTTTTTTTCATAATTGAATTTTCGGCGCGTTACAATAACATATTGAAGAAAATTGCAAAGAAGAGGAATGATTTATTAAATGAAATGGGGTACAGTCTGTAGAAGGGTCCCAAGACCAAAACACAAAGGGAGAACCTTATATTATACAAAGAGTGAGTTATAATACCAATCATAATATCCACTTCATGAGTTCAAATGTGCTTTAATTTCTCCAAGTGTATATGCTTGTTTTTTGCTTCTTTTTTTTTTTAAAAAAAAGAAATCATTTTTAGGAGACTTTTGAGTAATCATAACCAAATTCATGCAATCATATAGTGTACTCAAAAACTTAGGGTTGGGGGTTCAAAAAAAAAAAAATAGGGTTGGCACACTAAAGAGCGGGCCAATAAACGAAGAAAGCTTTTTCAATGTGATCCCCATGCTTCTTGTTGTTTCAATAAAGTGCAACAACCTTATGGATTCAACCATAACATTATCAGTTAAAAGTTTATTGAGAATTACTCCCTCAGTTTTTATTTATTTGTCGTCTAAAAAATTGTGTTAAAGACTTTGACCGTTAATATCTTAACTAATATTATGATTCATCATACAAAGTTGATGTCACTATATTCGCAATAAAAATACTATTAAAAAAGTATTGGTTAAAATTGGTACAAAAAACCGTAAATGACAGATAGAAAAGAATGGAGGGAGTACTTCTTTTCAAAATAATTATCACTTTTGTTCTTCTTTTATACTTTAGTAAGTGTTATTCTACAATTTCAATAACAGTTGTACCAAATTGATCTCCCACCATTGCTTAATGTTTGTCATTTTTTTACTTTTTACGGTCTTTATGCAAGAATTTTTTAATAATATATTTTCAAAATAATTGTAAAATTATACTTTTGTGAAAGTATTTTTTTACTATGAATCAAATGACACTAGTTTCATATGATAAATCGTTATGTATATTGGGAAATTTGTAATCAAATATTTTAAAAATTAACTGAACAATTTCTTATTTGACAAATATTAAGAAATGGAGGGACTAACAAATAAGCATTTGATCGACTGGTACTACTCCCTCCTTCCCTTTTTATTTGTCCACTTTAAACTATACTTTTTGGTCTAAATTTTTGATTTATTTCTATCCAAATTTTTATATTGTATTAATTAATTTATTTACTTTTTCCAAAGTAACAAATAAAAGGACAGGAGGGAGTAACATTTTATAGGCACAAGTACTTTCCATTATAAGTTATGGACCCACATCATTTTTCTGATGAGTTAAACTATAACAACTCGGTGGTGTACTGTTAGGTGAAAATATGTCGATAATTGGTACTGTTAATATTCAAGAAAGTAGTCTGTATTATTAATATTCAATATCCCAAAATTATTGACATCTAAAATCATAATGAGTACATCAAGGGGCACTCATCAATTATTGCAGACAGTTCCAAATCCCAAACATGATAGTAAGATAAGGCAATTATAGGCATTGGGCTTCTTCCTAAGAGCTTGCCCATCTAGATTCGAAAAGAGGCCCAAGCCCATTATCCAATATCCATAGATGCTATTTCTGCATGGCGTTATTGCAAAGCTTCTGAAGTGCTTCGATCCATTGCCTAAGTTGAGTGGAGAAAAAAAAAATAGTCTAAAGTTGACGTCATAGAAGTTTATTAGTTTTTTTTTTCCGATCGTTAGAAGCCAATAGGCTAAAAAGCATCAAAGATGCTATAAAACATCCGACAAAACAGCAAGAACAGCAGAGGCCAAACACCAAAACAAACAACTAAAGCAGAAAGTTACAACCCGAGGACTCGAAAAGACATCTAACTACAGCTGCAAAACCACCCAAGGAAAGAAGAAAAACAATCGCTTCTTCTTCTTCTTAGAAGTTGATTAGTTACAAAGACATTTTGGAGCATATAATTGTTAGGGTTTTTGCTTGAAACCCTAACTTTGTGATTTTTTTTTAGACAAGAGTGGTAATATATACGTGACACATTATTCTATAATTATCTCACAATTTCTTTTTCTGTTAATTTGTGATGATAGCCAGGTTACAAGGGAGCGATATCATTATTCGTTGCACCAATATTTCATACGAATTGACAAATAACTCAAATGCGAGCAAGTTACCCATCTTTCTGAGGAGCCCATCACTTTAATTTCTCTTTTATGTCCACTTTCAGCTTAACAATTAAATGATGATTTTTGTTTTAAATGAAAATAGCAAAACTAATTAAATATATTGATCATATGGTTTATACTATATATGGGTGGGAATTGATATCATATATTGGGTACCCACCCATAATAGGTGGGTAAAACCCATTAGAGTTGGGTAACGGATAGGATGGGTATGGGTTACCCATAATTTGGTGTGGGTATCCATATACCTTGATGTCTTAACTATATGCATATCGAGTTGTATTGCGTTTATATACTAAAATTTAAGGCAAAATTCAACTTTATCGGTTTGACATGAAACTTTGTAATATGATAGTATTGATTAAAAAAATATAAAATATGAATTTTGAGCTCCTAATTCTTTTTATTCGATACTCCCTCCGTTCCAAATTAATTGTCACTTTGACTAAACTTTGACCGTTAATTACTCACTCATTACAACGAGTTACAATATAAAATTACTTTCATTATAATTGTTAGGAAAATATCTTTCTAATGACGGTAATTTTATATTGTAACTCATTATATTGAGTGTGTAATTAACGATCAAAGTTTAGTCAAAGTGACAAATAATTTGGAACGGAGGTAGTACATTTATCGCGATATATATAGACATTTTTTGCCGCAAAAAGTAACTGAAACTTTAAATCAAAATTCAATTTTAACGATTTAAATTGAAACTTTATAATATGATAGGATAGATTAAAAAAAAGTTCAAATATGAATTTTGAGCTCCAAATATAAATTTATTATCTAAAACGTTAGAATACAAAATTAGAATAATTAGTTGAATAGTTGGATACCCATGAATACCCGTGGTAATACCGTAATACCCATGGAAGTAATAGCCAAGTGGGTAATATCCATGTGGGTATTAAGAGGCATGGGTAGGGTATGGATAGAGTTTTATAATTTTTGGGTAAAATGTGGATATGGACCGTGCGTCCGTGCCCATCCATACCCAACCAATTCCCACCCATAATACAATAGATGTTATTTGGTGGTCCAATTGATGATCTTGTGAATTAAGGTACGGAAGAAACATGAAACTAAATTATGGGTATGGAAGTAGTACGCCTGTTTTCTTTTTTAAAACCCGGCAAAGCTTAATACATATCGGTCTAGGTGTGTACTATGCCCCTATTATAAAGGTAAATATGCCAACAAGTTTTACGGGTTGAGTAAGATGCAAGTGTTTCATGATAAAAATGACATACCCATGCATCAAACTCACAATTTTCACCTTGTAAAACTTTTTTACTGTTACACCAAGAATTAAATATTGGTGAGGAGCTTGAAATGTTGGAGTGGATGTCAAGTCGATTACCACCTCTTTGATAGTATGTTCTACTTATCATCGATCAAAAATTCAAAATACTTGTTAAAAACACTCTTATAATAACTCAATATAAAAACGATGTCATAAATCACCACACTTATTATCTTTATGGAAAGATAATGTGGAAGGAAAACTTCCATGTGGCCTATAAATTCCCATGTAAATAAATCGATAGTAAATGTATATAAATTTTGGTAAATTTTGGAAAAAAAATGATTATATTCTTACATATAATGTTAAATATACGTAAAGTATAGTTCAATAAGAACTAAAAAATTAAAGAAAATATATAGAATTTTAGGTTTTTTAGGGCTTTGGAATGGATTTTTAGGGTTTAAGATGTTATCAATTTTTAGACTATTTCCTTGTGTATTTTTCCACGCAAACCCCACACTTTTCTTGCGCCTTAATGTCATATGTAATGACTTTTCCAAGGGGGGATAGTCGGTCCATAATTAGTTACTAATTTATTATTGGTATTGGTACGTAGTCAGTCTAATTAGTTCACTAATTTATCCTATTACCATTGCATAATCCAGGCCCCTCAATGTTAGTCTTCCTTTGAAGAAATCATCTGTCTACTTTTTTTACCAACGATACCTTTAACTATGCATGCAAGGATGTATATTATTGTATCCCATATTTGTAGGCAAACTTTGGAGGTTGCTCATAATAAAAAGATTGTTTAGGCAAAACAAACTAAAATAAGTTATATTAAGGACCAGTAAAATTCCAAAGTAAATAGATGGTACCATACAAGTTAAGTTTTGATAAATAAAGATAAATTTTGACAAGTATTTTAAAAATGATAAAGTAGTAACTTTATAATGAAGAAATTATAAACATCAGAAAAATTGTAAATTTTGATAAGTTCTAGTAATTTTAGTTAAATATTTAATGGGATGTACCCATTTACCTTTAAAATTTGCAAACCCTTAAAATCAAAACTTTAATCATATCATGGAACTTTTATAATTACAAACTTTTAAATATGGAGAAATATTCGAAGAGAAGTAAAATGTTACTCTCAAGGTGAATTAATATTATACTACATATTGTTGAATGGGGAGCAAGGAATGAAATTAGAGTAATAGGGTAATGTGATTAGTTGGATCATGTGAGACAGGAAGAAGATTAACATTTACATAATCTGAAGAAATTAAGTTGGATTAACAGCCTGATTAATTGGGCAAAATCAATCAATCTGCTAGATCTGGATCTACACTTTCAAAAGCTAACCCAAACCTTTTTTCTTTTTCAAGTTTCCTTCAATGTTATGTGGTTGTCACTTCTAAATGTCATTTGCCTTTTGTTTTCTATTGTTAGAATATTATGATGACCCACCCTTCATATATTAATTTGTAATTTCGGGTTATTCTAACAACTTATAGTAGAATAAATTTTTGGATCTCCAATCGTTATATATATCGTCAACCGTGCATGGTGTACTATTTAGGTGCAATACTTGCATTAAATTTTTTTAAAAAATTATTAATATTAATTATAAAATTCTTCATAAATTAATTAATACTAATTATTACAAAATTCATCAATATTTTTAAGATTTATCAAATATAAACGAAAATTTATCACATAAAAAATTGATACTTTCAATGAATGAGGTGTATCTAGGTAGGTACACAGTGACGGACCTAATAATTTGCGATATTCCATCACATTAAGGACATTGCATGTCTCAATCAACCTAGCTAACAATTTTAAAGTCAAATAAATATATAATTAAAGTCTCTTTCAATTGCATTCATGTACAGTTCTTTTCAAAATAAATATAATTCACAAAAATTATATAATTCTTGAGATAAATACATATTAAGAGCCTGTAAAAGTCATGGGTAAATTGTAAGTTGTAAAAATTGGTAGGTAAATTATGTATAAATAGAAATTGAATATTTGTTAACTATTCACGTACATTGATTAAAACTCATCCAAAATTACCGAAGATTATAAAAAACTATTATAAAATAACTAAAATTGATCAAATACTACATTTATTTATTTACCTTACCTTACCTTACCTATGAATCTGACAGACTCTAAGTGTGTTGCTTTAGTGTAATATCTAGATTATTATGTATTAAATTTATAAAAATGAATATAATTAAATTATATAATATGGTATCATACCACATATAAATTGAACAAAATATATTTTTATCATAGTCTTTAAGTTTATTTTTTTTAAAAAAAGGCCAAAAATATGTCTAATGAGTGTAATTGATTTGATTAAAATGTCATTTGTATTTTTAAGCATAACAATGTATATTAAGCTTCTTATAATTTTGTTCAAAAAAAAAAGTTTTTTATAATTGATAACCAATACTAATTAACCATATAGAAAAGTTATAACAAACAATATTAATTTAATGAAAAGTTTGACATTTATGGATTTGCAAGACAATTATATTTATCATCACCATTCATATCTAATGCATATATACTCATGGATTTGCAACTTGCACTTTCAAAATTCTAACGAAATTATGATTTCATATATAGTCCTTGTTCATTGCATATAAAATTTTTCAATCAATTATAACATTCCATTTCAGATGTTACACATTATGCAACACTAACTTCATCTCACAATAATAATAACTCATTTTGTTGGTGGTGGTGGTGGCTAAATAACTGATTTTGTTGATCGAGCAAAATACACGTGTTAGCCTACTATATGCTGTTCTTTTATGTGATTGGTACGGGGTGCGAAAATGATGCAATATATTGAAATTGTGAAAAGTGTAGTAAGTTGTGGAATGATATGGTAAAGTTTGTGGAAAGCGTGATTGATACGTTAGATCGATGATAAGAAAGAATATAAAAAGTAAAGGAGAAAAGTGAAGAGTAAGAAAAAAAAGTGATATATTGATAATGATTGTGGTATGGTAAATTATGGGAGAATATTGAATAGTATGGTGAATTGTAATATTGCACCGCATCATACAAAAGAAGAGGACCTAAATACATTTATACTTTTTACTGAACGATTGTTCTATATACCATAATTAAAAAATGATAGTTTTATAATTAATTTAATTAACATACTAGTAATGAAACATTTTTAAAAAATTGGGCAATGTTTGATCCAAAATATCTCATTTGAGTTGATTGTAAGCCACAAGAGTCTGATGGAACATGATCCCTATTCTTTTGCTGTTTACCAAAATCAACGTGAAAAACTCTCTTCTTAGTACAAATAGTTGTTTGGACATCAAACCATAAAAATAGTCCCCAAAAAAAACGCTCTCCCACACTCAACTCAAGGGGACACCCTTCATTCTTCATTCCTCCCCTCGTGCCGAACACGCCGCTCCCTCACGTGACACTCCCTCCCCCTCCTTTTATTCACATCACTCAACCCTTTAAACACAAAACAAAAATAAAAATTACCAAAATGAATCATAATTAAATTTTAAAAAGGAAAATCAGACACCAACAAATATTCCACTCTATAAATTCAGAAACTCCCACCTCCTCTGTTCTTCACTCACCCTTAACAATTCATCCTCCCAAAAACTCCCTCCCTCTACTTCTCCTTGGCATTGTCATTGTCGTTCTCGTTCGCGTTATCGATGGCGGCATTGAAGGATGAGCTGGACATCGTGATCCCGACGATCCGGAACCTGGACTTCCTGGAGATGTGGAGGCCGTTCTTCCAGCCGTACCACCTGATCATCGTCCAAGACGGCGACCCCAACAAAACCATCAAGGTCCCCGAAGGGTTCGACTACGAGCTCTATAATCGTAACGACATCAACAAGATTTTGGGTCCGAGGGCGAGCTGCATCTCCTTCAAGGATTCCGCCTGTAGGTGTTTCGGGTACATGGTGTCCAAGAAGAAGTACATCTTCACCATCGACGACGATTGCTTCGTAATCCAATCTTATCTGATCTGATCTAATCTAATCTAATCTAATCTCACTCTTTCTGTGTTATTCTGTTTTCGAAATCTAAGATAATTATGGCAAAATGTAAGCACATTGATAGGTTTTCTTGGGAAATTTTTGATGTGGAATGATTTGATTGTGTAGGTTGCGAAGGATCCCTCTGGGAAGGACATCAATGCGTTGGAGCAGCACATAAAGAACCTGCTGTGTCCGTCGACGCCCTTCTTTTTCAACACATTGTACGATCCGTACCGTGATGGGGCGGATTTCGTACGGGGTTATCCGTTCAGTCTGAGGGAGGGTGTCCCGACGGCTGTGTCCCACGGTCTTTGGCTCAACATTCCGGATTATGATGCGCCAACTCAGCTTGTCAAGCCCCTCGAAAGGAACACTAGGTATGTATGTATACATGGTTGTGTTATTGTATCCTGTTTCATGCATTTTTTTTGTACTGACGAGGAGTTTTAAACGATGTTGTATGTATGTGACGCGAAGGTATGTGGATGCTGTTCTGACAATCCCCAAGGGCACATTGTTCCCGATGTGCGGGATGAACCTGGCATTCGACCGGGAGCTGATCGGTCCGGCCATGTATTTCGGTCTCATGGGTGAGGGTCAGCCTATTGGACGCTACGACGATATGTGGGCTGGATGGTGCACCAAGGTTAGTTTCTTCCCAGTACTAAGGTTGTCAAAATTTAGGCGAAAAACTGGCTCCCGACTGGACTGAACCGAATTGTCAAGTTAGGGAATTTTCACAACCCCAATTCCCACCTAATCAAGATTAAGGAGCACCCATCATGGCTTGGTCCTGACCTGTTGAACTGATCGCAAACCAAAATGCACTCCTTGAAAAAAGTCTGGCCCATATTTACACAAACCGATATACGCCTAACCCGTATTTAGCCCGTACATCTGAATTGACAGATCTAGTTACAGTATGTCTATTATGGTGTGATCTTTGTGTTAATGTGATGGTGATAATATAGGTGATCTGCGACCACTTAGGGCTGGGCATAAAGACGGGACTACCCTACATCTACCACAGCAAGGCGAGCAACCCGTTCACCAACTTGAGGAAGGAGTACAAGGGCATATTCTGGCAAGAAGAGATCATCCCCTTCTTCCAGTCCGCAGTGCTACCAAAGGAGTGCACCACGGTCCAACAGTGCTACCGTGAGCTTGCCAAGCAGGTCAAGGACAAGCTGTCCAAGCTCGACCCATACTTCGACAAGCTCGCCGATGCCATGGTTACCTGGATCGAGGCCTGGGACGAGCTCAACCCGTCCCAAGCCAAGCTCCCCAATGGCAAAGCCAAGTAGATCATTCGCACTTGGTCATAATACACTCTCATTTTCCGTCATCATTCTTGTCTTCAAAACTTTAATCAATGTCTCTTAGGTTGGAATGTTTGTTTTGAGCCTGCCTTTGTTTTTGTCTTTTTTTTTTTTTTTTTTTTTTTTACCATCATACTTTGTTTTGGTCTGAGTTAGCATATACCGGGATCAATGCTTGTATTGGGTCACATTGTTCTTCCTTTCTGTTGAGTTCTAGATCAATAAATATATACATTGCTCCATATGTTTTCTTCTGAAATATGTGTGTCGCTTGATGGACATTTGTTTCAAGTGATCTTTTACTAGACCGAGGTCATTTGTCCGAAAGATAACCACCGGCAATCTTTAATCACTTATGACAAGCATAATTGATCAACCTATGATTTCGACAACAAATTTTAAACTTTGGTGTAAAGCTTAAAAAATAAAGATGGGGGTCACTTCAGTAATTTCACAATCCCTGTTCTTTGGATTGGATAAAATGAGATTTGAATGGATTGGATTTAATTGAATTGAATAAGTTATGATGTTTTTGGGGAAATTGTGTTTTTAGAGAGATATTTTTTTGGAAAATTGTGTAAAGTTTAGATTGGATTGGATTGGAATGGAAATGAGTTACCAATCCGAAGAACATGACCGACATTGTTTTGGATCTTTCATTGCAACTTTATGAGGCCGAAAACTTCACTAGGCCTCCAGTATAATCGTAGGAAAACACAAGGATAATCAACTAGCAGCAATCCATAGAACATTCAAAAATGCTTTCGACAAAGGAGGCATAAACAAGGGCAAAATTTCGCCAACGTGAAACGGACGAAGGAAGCAAATTACATAAACTGTAACAAGGCGTAAATTGAAGCTAAAACTAAGTAGTTATGTCCCAACACAGGATGTGATGGCTTCATTCCCAGGACTATCCATCAAAGATTCAGTCCATCCCTCCACCCCCTGCTGAGATACATGGAAACATAATAATTCAGAAAAGATTTTCGAAACAAACAAAACAAAAAGGGGGTGGTGAAAGTCAAGAATCAGAGGTGGGATTTTCGGTCTTTTGGCGCTTAGCGTCGGGCTCTTCACCTTCTTCTACATGGTTGGCTGAACCATTGACAGCTTCTGCGCCCAAAAGGGAGACGTGCTTGCTGGTAACCTGACGACCTGCTCGAAGCTTTGGACCCCAATGCCTCTCCGGATTAGGCAGGAACCGGGCCACTTTCTTTGCTTGTGCCTTGCTGAGAGATGCAACTGCCCGTGTGAAGTTCGCCTGATTCATGAGAACCCACTTTTGTTAACGAATCAAATCGGAGATTCGGAAAGGAATAGACCGTAATATAGAGGTGGGTAACAGTAGTTTCTTGTTCGTTTTTCTCTCATACAATGCTGACTAATCAAATAAATCGCGTTTGAAGAGGAACAAGGAGATAGAGAGAGATATGGGTTGTTACCTGAAGTTCTGGTTCCTTGGAGAGGATCACGGTTCCCGACTGATCTGCAGGCTGAGGCTTTACTGGATGGTTTTTCACCTGCCACCCATGGAATCCCTAATCAGTGCACAAGCTACATGGAGAAACCACTCTACAGCATTTTTACTGGATTCAGTCGGTCCATAACTAATTACCAAACTCTTACGTCTGTACTTTAGAGGGGTGAATAAACCCATTTATCTTGGCTCAATGGCAACTAGTTTTCTCTAAATTGCAAAATTTTCGGGGTAAATAAGACTGCTACAACTGACCTCTCCATATGTCATCCTCTAGCAGGATTTTGGAGCATTGGTTTTGGTTTTATTCTCAATACTCAACTTTTCAAGTTTCACCTAAACTTACCCAATCTTGCCCTCCAAAGAACGGATCCTCCGGGGTAAGATAAGGTTGGATAAAGTAAGATTCAATAGGCAAAGGATGAAATGGACAAATATTGGTAAATTTGGGTTGGGCTAGGTAAATGGAGTATTTACCCCTTATAAAGAACAAAGCCTCTCAACACTCTCAACCAAGGTTTTACCCAAAATTCCAGATTCACTTTAATAATCTAAATCCCAACTGATTGCACACCAACAGCAGACCCATCAAATATAATCAGAACTAAAATTAACCCAACTAAATTCTCGATGTAAAAGCGACAACATAGTTCAGGGGCGGTAAGTAAACATTTATCTGAACTTACCCAGCAGCGCATTATGTCCCAAATGACACTCATGGGGGCATCTGTTTTGAGACCCAGGGGGCTGGCATGGGTTCCTGAGATGCGGTAACCAGCATTAAGCACAGCAGATCTAAATATGACTGCTGATGGGGATGTGCACTTCAGTGTTCCACAGAGGTTGTGCAAGCACAAAAACAACGGCACGTCAGGCAGCTCCTGCACATTAAACAACATCGATAACATCATTCCACAGAGATAAAAGGTAAAACCCGGGAAGACAACCCAACCCAAATGGGTCCAACCCGAACCTGACCCGAATGACCCAATTGCCAGGGACTGAAACTGACCTCTGAAACTGTAGTTAGAACTGCGACAATACGCTCATATGCGGGGTACCGTTCCTTCATAGCCTTCACGTCAGTCAAGATGGAGTTGACCCACTCTTGGTCGTGTATGGGGGCGGACCAAATTGGACCACCCATGTTAAATCTCTTGCCACAGTCGGTGCATTCTTGAGGGACAGCAGGACCGTATCCAGGATAGTATTTCACGCTATTGTTCTTTGACAATCAAGCGAAAAACATCCAATCAAACAATGATACACACATACAGCCTAATAGCTAAAGAACGAATCTTGTTAAAGGTTGTACCTTGGTAACTGTTCTCCCTAGTGGCTGCAGGTGGAAAGAATCACAGCCAACGCACTGGTACACATATGATAACTTAAGAGGCGTCTCTTTCATAACGCTTGCAGAACTGTATGTAGATAAGGGGTGACGAAGGAGAAAAGACATTGAGTGAGTTACAGAAAGAATAGTAGCTAAAGGCCGTAACCATAACTTTGAGTTGACAAAGTTATCTCACCCACCTGTAAATGCGAACAAAAACCCGAATGTAAAAATCCATTCGAACAGAGAGTATGGGGACAATGTAACGCTTGTAGCGGTTTGCGTGGCTCTACAAAGAATAGTCAAACATTAATCTCAATACACAGGAAAAGCAATACTTAACATCAAAACATGAACAAAAAGGAACAAGACGGAATCTACTATCTATTAAAATGTACCTCAATGCAGGCTAGCAGAATTCTGAGCGCCATCTCGTGACAGTACTTTGCTCTTAATGGGATTGAACCATACCTAATCAAGAACAAGCAAGTCTTAGCACCCCACAACGAATAAAAATGCCCACATGTTATAACTTACAACGAGCAATAAAGTATAAGGTGGGAACACATACTTTGAATAGCAGACCTCTGCATTACCCCCACACAACACTGCCATATCTGTGGCCGTACACATGATCATACCTCCATCGGCAACAGATTGGACAGCAGAGTCCAAGAACACAGATGGTGAACCATATGGGTCAAGATCGACCTGAAATATACCAACACAAGTTAGTAGTTCAACACTAAATAACACGATTATAAAGTGAAAAGAAAAAACAGAAGTTCTTCCGTTTCAAGTGAAATTAAATTGCATAGATTCATTCACACAATTCGGCCGAGAAATTGATGCCCATTACCCGGTTCTTTCCAGGTTGGACCATGTAGGATAGACCTAAATTCGGGTCAAAACCAGGTCCAAACAATAGAAAAAGGAAAATATCGTGTGTCCGTCAATGTCAAAATTCACCAGGTTTTTTTCCAAATTGGATAAGTTCTGATATTAGGGTTGGACAATTTTGCCAGCTCTAATCAAGAATTATAGAGGACAATAGGATCAATCAATAATAAGAGGTGTGAAATAAGAGCGAAACTTTTCCTTCACATAGCTCCCAATGCTCGATCCCAAATAACTTGAGCATCAAACAAGAATTTCCCAAGACAAAGAGTACATAGGTTCAGATTATAAGCAAAATCATACCACATCAAACTCCTTTGGATGGGTGAGCATATAGACTCGGGCATCAGCTAGGTTGGATTCCACTTTTTCAGATGCCACTGAGCCGTTGAATTTTATGTTCCTCCGGCATGCTTCTACGGATGCTGCAAAGGGGGATATACCATAACTATCAGAGTGGGACAGTTTCACTTACATATGGCATACCATCCAATGCCAAACACTGTGACTATCAAATTTGTCTTCAATATTGACATTTATAAGGCCATATGTATACAAAACCAGTAAAGAGAGGAACTTCTCATGCTATAGGTACCATCGGCAAAAATTCGAGTCCAGGTCAAATTCTGGTCGGTCAAGTCGGTCAATGTCAAAATTCAGATGGAAAATTGATGAGCATTACCCGGTATTTTCAAGTCAGACAATTTGGAGAGATATAAATTTGGTTTATGATCGGGTTTGGACAACAAAAATATGAGAAATATTGTGTCAAAATTTTCGGTCAATCAGGTCAATATTAAAATTCGGACGAAAAATCTATGACCCAGTTTTTCCTAGGGTCGGACGAAGTTTTGCCAGCTCTAGCTATAGGTGTCACACTTCAAATTACCAAAGGGAGTTACCTTTATCATTGTCCAGTGCAACAACCTGCCCAATTCCCTCAATTTCACGTGCATATCTAAGAGCTCTCAAACCAGAAGCCGACAGGGCCTGCAGATTTGCACACAAATAACTATAAAGTCGGGAAGTATTACGACACCCACAGAAATAAATCTACCATATTCCGCATCAGACCAAACGAGTCATGACTGAAGTGAATATCAATACCTCAAGAACCCTAGGTGGCTTAAGCCCCCTTTGAACTTTCACTTCAGCGTTGTTGTTCACAGGTGGCACTGGTGGGGCCTCGCAGCTTACATTCACGGACGAGGCTTCCGCAGCACTGGCGCCATTAACTCCATTAGGTTCATCAGAACCATCTGTGGACTCCATTGCTGCCTCAGAAGCAGGTGCATCAGATGCATCTTTAGAAGCCTTTGATCCAGATTTTGTTTTTTTCGACAAAAATGCTTCGTGTTCTTGTTTACGTTTTTCGATAAATGTCCTCAGGACCGCGATCGACAGGTCCCTATTGTTAACCTGATCATTGTTGAAGGATCAGGTATATGTTAAGGATTGAATCCTTGTAGGAAGACATTCAAATGTGACAAAGAAGACACCATGGAAAAACTTAATAAAGAGAAAGCTTACATCTTATAAATAGCTAAATTGATTGCAAGTAGAATGATCATTAGCAAGTATAATGATCATTCAGCTACTTGGATGATTTTGTATAGCTTACCCACTCTATAAAAGCTTAATGTAGGACACACTAACCATGCTTATCCACTCTATTCAAATTTTGTAGCAAGTATAACAGCCCCTTCTCAAACAACCAAACCCAATCAAAGAAAACATCTTTAGACTGTCTAATTTCAGATTCTACCCTAGTATAATTACAGAGCTTTGCAGCATAAACTTTAACCAGGAATGTAATTTGGTTGATACACTACAAGCTAACCCAATAGAATGTCCTCAAACTCACATTTAAGATGACAATTGGCATCATTAAACAGTTACAATACTTTGGTAATAGATCCCTAATGGTCAATAGTAACATCACTAAAAACCACCAAACAAGTTCAAGTCTTTGCGCATCTTCATTGCCAATTACTAATTGCGAAACATAGCGCTCAGAAAATAGGAAATCACAAAACAGTTGAAAAGCAAAACCCTTAACACAAATTAGCTAAAACCCATATAAACCCGGATGAAAATATACACAAATTAGCTGAAACCCAGATAAACCCAGATGAAAATAACAAAACCCCACATCGCAAAACCCTTCAATCCAACTAAAATCCAAAACAAAACCCCAAAAATTGGAAGAATGCGGATAAAACAAACCTGGGTTTTGTTGAAAAAGACTTGATTGTTACGATGCATCAAAATCTCAGCCTCTCCTTCTTTGATAATGGTATAATCATTGAAATCAACCGAAGTAGAGGCATCCTCAATAGTCCCATCTTTGGTTCCACCCATTGATCCAAACCCTTCAAACTCCTCTGAAATTTGCTCCTCTAGGGCAGAAATCGAAGAAGAAAACGGCAGTTTTTGAAGAAGCTGAAGTTGGTACGAGCGGTTATACAAAGTGAGGGGAGTGGTAGAGTGATTGTTTATTTGTAGCTTTTGTAGGAGTTTGAGAGCATGAAACAAGAATGAGGACTTGAACATCGAGCGTTAAAAAGGCGGTTTATATATACATGATGGAAGAGGCTGGTTTTTGTCGACTACAAAACCCTATCTCCATGTTATTCAGAGAAACCTTATTTCTTTTCCCCCTTTTTTCCGGCTTAAACCCTATTGTGACTTTGTGAGTTCTAATTCCTATGATAATGTCATGACCAGTTGAAAATTGAATAATATTTTTGGGAGTATTATATTTTTATGAATATGCTATATGTGTAGTTTTATAAGTATACAGTATAAATTTATTAGTATACTAGCTACAATACCCGTCTTACAGACGGGTTAATTTTTAAAATTTTATTTGACACTAATTTTTATTCCCTTTAGTCTTTTATTTGTTGTATTAATTTACATTTTAAAAACTCTAACCATTAATTTATTAATATGTATAATGATTCAATATATACAATTAGGCCCCTTTTTTTATGTGGTGGGATTATTTGCGGTTCCACACCACACCGCAAATTTCCATTTTCCACCACCATTCACCATAACCTTTCATTTCCCTTTTTGTTAAAAATGAAAACTTTTTAAATAAAAAAATCAAATCCTTCACCTTATACCAACCCATCTTCCATTATTTCCACCACAACTTTTTCACTTTCAATATAAAAAATCAAAACTTTTACTATATATCTATTATCAACCCACCTTCCATTATTTCCATTACAACTTTCCACATTCCACCACACCGCAACCGCACCATAAAAAAGAACGGGGCATTAATATCATTAGACTTATAATAAAAAAAGATTAGAAAAATTTTAAATTGTCTTTTAAATTAGGGATATTGAATACCAATATACTGACCTTTTGGGGATATTGGATTGTAATATACCGATCTTTACTATTGGACAACAATATCTCTGACCTTTATACTTATGTGAGATTATTATACCGATAGTGACTAAGTATATTATCATCAAAAAAACCCAATAATAAAGGTTGGTATATTGCAATCCAACACCCCCAAAGATTGATATATTATCATCCAAAAACCCATAATAAACATTATGCGCATAAATTTTTGATTAAAAAAAGTATTTCACAAAATGTGAAAGACCGTTATTTTGAAACAGATGGAGTAGTATTTAAGCAATTAGAAAAGCTAGAGTTGGAATGTGCATAAACATGGAAAATTTAAGGCCTTCATCTTTAAGGATGTAGGATAAAAGTAGATAGGGTAAAATAATGTAAAATAATGAAAGTTAGGTAAGGAAAGCAGTGGAAGCAAATAAATGTTATATCACCTATTATTTTTATTTTTAAATATAAATTGTATAAAAGTATAGTTATTTTTTTCCGATGTTAAGGTACGGTAAGATAAGGTAAAGTAAAATATATTTAAACATAACATGTCAATCTAAAGAACAAGGCCTAACAATGAAATATTAGAATTAAATAGTCATCTAATATAATTGACATTTTAAAACATGATAGTATGATTTATAGATACAAATAAAATTGTGTAGACTATTAGTTGAGGTCTTTGAACTCTCCACCTAAACTATTATTCAATCTATGAATAAACTATAAATTTTAAATCCTAACATTATAATTTATTTTCTTTTAATAAATAATTTAGTTATGTTATTTATGTTTTATTTATTTTACATGAAAATTATAAAACTACAAAAATGGTTTTTAGAAATAGAATATCTTATAGAAAATAAGTAGAATTTTAAGGTTGTAGACCCATATAATATGTTGGGTTGCTGGCCTAATTGCATTTTTAACCCAAACTCAAACTCAAAATATATAAATAAATAATATAATTAAAACTTCATTTACCCACCTAAAACCCTACCCTCCCAAATCTGTTAGGAATTATAAAATCTTGTATTAGTTCCCAATTTGTTGACAAGGTTGTTTTTTTGTTTCTTTGTTTCTTTATCTTTTTTGGTTTGTTAGGTATGGGAAGTTAGCTATATATAGCCTTCCTTCCCTTCATTTGTAGTTTGAGTTGAGATTCATCAATAATATCATTTTCTCAAATCTCTCTCCCTCTTCTCTCTTTTAGTTTCACTAAATTGGGTGAAATTTAACATGGTATCAGAGCAGGTTTAGTTCCTGCGACCTGTTTCTTTCTTCTTCCTCTTTCCCTGATTCATCTTCTTCCTTTTCAAAATCCACTCCCCAAACCCCATTCGTCGTCTTCTTCTTCCTCTCTCTCTGGATTCAGGACATATTGCAATTCAATTTCGCTCCAATTTTAGGTTTTCTGTGGTGGTAAATTGCAGCAATCGACAACACCTGTGACCTAATTTTAGGGTTTGGCAGATCAACGATGGCGCTTCCTCAAGAACTCGACGATTTCATCAAGCATTCAATCGACAACACCCTGGGTCTTCTAGTACCAGATACAATTGCTAATCGATTCGAAGTCGAGAGCTCCGACACCATCGACAGCGTCAAGGCTAAGATCCAAGACAAGGAGGGAATTACCCCAGACCAGCAACGGTTGATCTCCGCCATTAACAATCGCTTCTCAACTTCCACCGCTGCCGCCGCTTGGTCTCCCGCCGACGAGAACGGAGTGACGGACAATAATGGAGAGAATGGAGGCGGCTTCAGATCATCGTCGTGGAAGAAGTTGAATGGAGGCGGAGATGCGGTTGTAGACGCGGTGCTGGGCGTAACCCTAACCTACGTGGCCGTTCGGAGCTTCATCAAGTTCGCCGCTACCTCCTCCGTTCTCCGGCGAATCAGCGACGCTCCTTCCGTCAAAGTTTCTGATTCTTGTTCTTTCTGGGGTGCAATTGTACAAAGAAATTGTAATCTAGGGTTCTTTTATTTCCGGAAAATTTTGATTCGAATTGGGATTTTCATGGCGGAGACGGTGGACCCATCATCTCCGGCCGTCGCTGCGGTGGCGCCGTACGTCGTTAACCTCGCCGCGAATTGGTGGGATAGTATCAACAAATCGCATGTTTGGCAGGATCGAATCTTTCATATTCTCGCCATTTTATACGGGATTGTATCTGTTGTTGCTCTGGTACAATTGTTCTTGGAGCTGAGATTCTCCATCATGTACTGCTTGATGTGCCGAACCTCCATGGCACCACCTTCTGTTTCAGATCTTCTTCCCTCTTTTTCCTTCACCCTAACTGATCAAGACTTTATTCAAATAGGTTGTCATTTCTTGACGATTTCTTGGATTGGAAAAAGAGGGCAAATTGGAATGAACCTGAATCGAAGTGGGGTTACTGTACCGAGGAACAATTGCAGGAGATGTTGTTTAAGAATCTTGAGTTTTTTGTCCACCGAGGCGATTTCGAAACTTGTTTCTTTGGGTTATGATGAGGATGTTGCATTGAAGGCTGTTTTAAGGAATGGGCATTGTTATGGTGTGTACTGACCAACATCTTGCATTAATGATGGCAGTTCGATCGAGTCCGAGCTCGGTTTTTGCTGATTTGAGACAGTTGCAGGATTACTCTCTTGAGGACATGATTTGTTTGTTAGAGCAAGTTCGCCCATATTTGAGTAGAGGGGATGTTATGTGGTGTTGGTCTGTTATGTATTAAAGCTACAAGAGATAAATCATAAATCTCATTGATGTGTGTTCCTCTCTTCGTTCTCTCGTCCGATCAACCAGGAATGTCTCTCATGGCCAATGTATTCGCCGGAGACAATTTTAATATCTGGAAAAGTTCGGCAACAATTTTTCTCTTTCTTTCATCATTTGACTCCACGAAGTTCTTCCGTGTCTACGCCCATTTCACCCGCTATTAGGAGTTGTGGTGATAACGAGGAAGCTGTTGGAGTTAAAGTTCAAGATTTCCATTGTTGGCAAATTGGAGTTTTGTCACCCTCCAATTTGAGGGGGGTGTTAGGAATTATAAAATCTTGTATTAGTTTCCAATTTGCTGACAAGGTTGTTTCTTTGTTTCTTTATCTTTCCTGGTTTGTTAGGTATGGGAAGTTAGGTATATATATAGTCTTCCTTCCCTTCATTTGTAGTTTGAATTGATATTTATCAATAATATCACTTTCTCAAATCTCTCTCCCTCTTCTCTCTTTTAGTTTCACCAAATTGGATGAAATCTAACAAAGTCCCAACCTTGCTCCCATAAACTCCCAGCTCCACCCAATCCCCCTTCCTCTCTCTCTCTCTCTCTCTCTCTCTCTCTGTGTGTGTGTGTCTTTCACTCTTTTACTTCTTCAATCCCACACAGAGCAGTGAGCACCACCACCAAGTACCATCATCATCACCCCTCTCTCCTTTTCTTGTTGGTTAACGTCATTAATTTGCAAGCTTAAGTGGATCGAAGGGGTCCAAGTTTGCAGCCAAGGAAGATAATTTCCCGTGTAAAGGGAAGAGGAACTAAATCGAAGAATGCATGTGTTTAACCAAGCATTTAGGGTTCATTTTAGAATTATTTGTTCTTGGTTTTCTATTTAAGTGTTTAGGATTTAGTCTCAAGATTTTTCCAAATTTTAATTCAATCATTTAAATTTCAAGTTAAATGGTTCAAATTCTCATTTTACATTAATAATAGTCAAGGGTTCATCTATTTCAGATTCCAATTTCTATCATGTATGGGATATGTTATTTTGGTTGTTTTTACTTTAAAGTTTTCATAATTCATGAACTTCTGAATTAGATTCAATTTTTCTGGGTTGGTTTATTCTTGAGTTTTGGCTTAATGATATTGCATTCAATTATGATTTCATAGTTTCTAGGCTATACTTTTCATATTTTAGGTTAATTTTTATGAGTTTGATTGTTAATTTTTCTTTCTCCCTCATAAAAGCAGAATAGAAGGGGAATGAGAGTCTGAGTATTGGAAACCATTATTGAGATAAACAATAGCTCAACCGCATAAAATAGTTGCTGAGTCATAAAACAAGCAAGCACAGTAGCACACAAGCATCAAAACACAACAAATTCACAGAAACCAAAGCAAACTCTCTTTTATACTTTGTTAATGATGAAGGGGGTGTTTGGTGTTTGTTTTTTTACACGATTGTTTTGGATAAAATAGCTTTTTGGAGGCAATTTGGTTGTTTGACCTTTTAAAAAATCATTTTGGAGTGTTTGGAGGGTTAGCAGATTGAAGTAACTTTTTTTCCCGAAAAGTCATTTTGTAAAAAGCTACAAAGAGTAACTTTTTGTAAATGACTTTTGGCTTTTTGGAATATAAATTACCATGTTGACCACACACTTCATTAAAGTTACAAAAATTGTCATCTAAATTATTTAAGGTTGTTTCTTTTTATTTTTCTTCCATCTTCCACCAAAACTACCATCCAAATTATTTTGATTGTTTATAGTGTAGATTACCATATTAGTATCTACGATGCACAAATAAAAAATATCCTTGCAATTAATAAAAAAATTTAAAGTAAATTTGGGATAAAAATTTATAAAATATCAACATTAATTGTGAAAGTGAATTGGGATAAAAATTTTAGTCTTACTCAAGAAAATTTGGCAATAAATGAATAATTTAGTTATTAGCCTATTAATACAAATTCCATTTTTTGGTGATTATTTATTGAACACACATATACGACGGAAAAAAGACTATCAAAAAAATACTAGAAATATAGAGGGAAAACCTAAAAATAAATTAAAAAATCATAATGTTAAAAAATATCGAAGATAAAGCTAAGGATATAATTAAAAAATAAAAATCAAACAAAAAAGTCATATTACAAACAACTAACTCTACCAAACACTTTTTTACACAAACAGCCAACAAAAACCGTTAACAAAACAGTCAAAAGTCAAACAGCTAATATAACAGCCAACAACCAAAAAAAGTCAACAGCCAACAGCTGGTCGCCAAAGACCCCCCTTCTGTGTTGCTCTTTGATCAAATTAGGTTCATATTAGGTCGGTTAGGTTAAGAGAGTAGAGGGAAGGAAATGATATGATAAAAAAGGATAAAATTGGTTTGAGTTAAGTTACTTGTTGGGTTGAAATATTTTATTAATAAAATTTGTATATTTTTGGGAAATAAATCAAAAAGTTATAGATGTTGAAAAAAATGAAATTGATATGAGATTAAAATAATATTATTTGAATTTCTTTTCTATTATAAAAGTTGTTTTTGGTTTGAGTGTTTTTTTTAGGGAATTTGGTTAAGTTAGGTTAGGTAAGGATAAGTTAAGTTAAATTATGTTAGGTTAGGTTAGTTAGGTGTAAGTCCCCATTCTCTTATGTGGTGGGATCGTTTGCGGTTTCACACTGCACCGCAAATTTCCATTTTCCACCACAACTCACCATAACTTTCCATTTTTCTTTTTAATAAAAGTGAAAACTTTTCAAATAAAAAATCAAAACTTTCACTTTATACCAACTCATCTTCCATTATTTCCACTATAATTTTTTTCACTTATAATATAAAAAAATCAAAACTTTCACTTTATAACAACTCATCTTCCATTATTTTAACAACAACTTTCCACATTCAACCACACCGCACCGTAAAAAAGAACGTGACTTAACTCAACTAAAGAATAGGGTCTAATTCTTATTGTCTAACATTAGTATATATGTAATTTGATTTGATAATTTGTACATACCTATATATTTATAATGTTATGGGTTTACATTTCTTATTTTATGAGTATATGTACACTTATTAATTTTATGAATCATAAATTTGTACATATATGCTTATAAAACTATATATGTACTCATAAAATTATACAATGAAAATATATGAGCGTCGTACTCCTGACATATAATCCTAGTTATGATGACTCGTGCTTCTGAGTGAAACCCTACTTGTTTATATATATAGAGAGAGAAAGAGGGGGTGGGGTGGGGGTGGGGGGATATGTGATCCAATTTTTTTCCCGATAATTAGCTAGCCAGAAAGGCTAAGAAGCATCAAAGATGCACTAAGACCGCAAACAGCAAAACAACTAGAATCCAGCAATCAAAGAACAAACACAAAACCGCAACAAAGGTCTACCAACAAACAAACAAAACAACTATCTAATAAGATTCTTCTTTTTTCCATCATATCGTCTCTGAAGGCTTTAGCCACAGTCTCTTGATCATCACAAGACAGCTTTAATCGACACACAAGTTTCGCAGCTCTACAAGCTTCCTCATCCAGCCTCTCCAAGGAGAGATCCACTGCATTCAAAGATCTCTCAACAGTACTATCAACCACATCATTACTGATAGAACAACTTCGAGAATGCTTTTTAATACCTTTTACCCGACTAGGATTGCTTGAACGGGCCCTACCCGAAGCTCTGCTAACCAAGCTCCACTTCGGGTTCCACAACAAGTTAACCTTCTTTTTTTGACGACTTTTGACTTTGAAGGTCTTAAGAGAAGAAACCTCAGCCTCAAGAGGAAAAGAGCAAACCACCCCACCAACATATTTGCCCGGTGGGTCACTAACAGAGCGCTCGCTATCAGAAGGCGCCACCATATTAGCACCATCATCCCCATCGTCATTAAGGCCCCTCAAGAGAGCATCTTTATAAGGGGACTTAGTAGACTTAGGGACACCCGATGTGATCCAATTTATTAGACGCTTATTACATGACAACTCAATGAGCTTATTGTTGACAAATGGTAGGAGATATCAAAGCCCGTTACCTAGACTCATCCTTCCATACTAACACTCCTTAATGAAAGAAATATTTCAACCAAATATGGAAACCAGATGGATGAGGTGAAAGGTAGAGTATTTATCAACCAAGCAAATACGTTTTGGCCCCAAGCCCTAATTATCGATGAGGGCCTAGCGCCTATTTTTTGTGTTGGTTAAACACAGTTTACAATTTAAGAATATATGAGTAAGAATATATGAGTATTATGTAAAATTGAAATTTGAAAGTTGTTTGAGCTTATTGCTTATGTACTTTGATGATCTTAACTGTTTTACCTTTTGTTGTTGAGACATTGTACTTTATGTAATTTTGCAATTTGTGTTAGGAACTATACAACCTAAATGAAACTGAATACATGTGAGATAATGTAAATGTGAATTATTATTTTTTTTATCAGCGTAAATGTGGATTGATACAATTCAAAAATGTTTCAGTCATATTTATACATAAAGAAGAGGTTATTTCTTTTGTCAATGGGTATAGCGAAATAGATGATGAAATATAACAAAAAAGATTCAAAATAATCACCAAAACTTTGCTGGGAGGTGCCATAGATTCTTAACAACTGGCTCCTGGGGGACCACATTTTTTTAATGCACTCAAAGGGGACCAAGTCCTCAAACAAATGGCTGGGGGGTGCCTTTCCGGCCATTTTGCGCCGAAAAACGGTGACAGTTGGGTTTAGTATTAAATTTTTTGAAATTGATGGGTGTAGTTCCGAAACTACCCTCCATTGCCTCCAAAATTTTTTTATATAACTGAGAACTCCTTCTCACTTCTCTGCTTCTTCTTTGCTTCTTCTTCTTCGTTGCTTCTTCTTCTTTGGTTCTTCTTCTTCTTCGTTTCTTCTTTGTTGTTCGGCTACTTTCTTCATCTTCTGTGTTCTTGCCAAGGTTTGAAGGCAATTCAGCAGCAATGGCGAGGAGAATTCCTGGTAAGCTCCTTCATCTTCCTTCTTATTTGGTTGTTCGTCGTAGTTGTTATGTTGTTTGAGTTTGGATTCTGGGAAATTATGGTTTTTTTTTCAGAAAATTTCGTTCTTTCTCATTTTTGTTTGTCGGATTTTAGAAAAGTGTATAATTTGTTGTTGTAAAGGTGAGATTTTTTTAAAATGAGTGACTGTACAGTGGTTAATTAGGGTTTAGTTTGATGGAAAATTACTGGTTAATTAGGGTTTAGTATTGATTGTCGTTGATGGTTTGTTTGTAGAGGACAACAATGGAATGGAGGGATTCAACAAAACCTTCAATTGGGTGAATGGCAAGTTTGTTTGCAGACTCTGTCGTGCTGATGGTGTGCTCAAGGTGTCCAAGAGTGAGCAGAATCCTGGTCGTATTTATGGAAAATGCCCAACTATTGGATGTGCAAAATTTCTAAGGTGGCTCGATGAATGTGAGGATCCTCCAAGTGGGAAGGACAAGGGCATGAAGGCGAATGCTGGGCCTAGTGTTGAACCTTCTATGCCTGGAGATGAGAGTGCAGAGTTCTTTGGAGCCGAGGACAAGATCTGGCAATGATGATGGTATACATGTGCAAGAAAGATGTTGGTCAGTTGATTATGTGCAACAACAACGCCACTGAAGAGCTAGCAACATTGAGGATGCAAATAGCTGCCTTGGTGATTGAATCAGGGGAGTCCAGGAAGGATACTGGTGAGCTGATGGAGAAGGTGTCTGTGCTGGTGGAGAAGGCCAGTGAATTGAAGGAGGTTTGGGACAAGGTGCTTTGGACAATGATGATGTGTGGGATAGGAATTGGGACTTTGGTTGTCATTGTGATGTTCTTGGTTGTCATTGTAATCTCAGTTTTCAAGTGATGGTTTGTGCTTTACTTGTTAAGTTTTACTGCTTATGGTGTAGGTTGGTTGGATGATGTAATGTAGTGGTTTTATGTATTTTGTTGAATTGTAGCATTTGGCAGGAGGAGGGGATTACCATGTATTTTGGATGGATGGATGTTTAAGTAGTGTACAACACTACTATGTATTTTGGAATCAAACCATTGAATGAATGAAATCAAGTGTTGAAGTGAAATTTCTCTTTTTTTGATGTACACAATCTGTTGAAATCAATGGCTTGTTGGATAACAGTTAGGATAACAATGTTATTGGTAGGATATCAATTTGCACATATTATGCATCACTTTGCACAAACAGTTGGGATGGGAGTTGGACATTTCCAAAATGATCAAAATGATCAAAATGACAGGAAACAACTAGGCACCTAGCAAATGACAGCAAGTGTATGAGAAACCTGGTTGCACATTTCCAAAATGATCCATACATATTTCAAGAGCTTAATATGCATCCTTACAGCCACATATATGTCTGCAAACATCCATAAAGTCATACAAAACACTAAACCAAAATAAATAAAAGGTGAAACAGAAACTAATGTTCAAACCAAACTTATATGTCTTCAAACCAAACAACCAAGACTGACAAACACCAAAATAGTCTTCTTATACCAAAACACTGACAACCAAGCATACATTGCACCATATCAGCTTGATGGACCACTGTTGAATGTTGTCTTCTTGCCTGAGAAGCCCTTTCTGTTGTTGCCTTTCCTTGATTCAGTAGGAGCCCTATGACCTTCAACATCAGTAGAAGTTGTCACCCTTCTCTTCTTTCTTTGACTGTTTGCCACACTTGCATTGGATCCCCTACTTCTCTTAGCCCCTGAAACTGATTTCTCTTTGACAGTTGGTAATAGCCTTCCATTCTCATCCCTTGCTTGGCCACAAGTTTTGTAGTTGTGTCCTGTCTCATTACATGTTGAGCACCTCTTGGTGCCATGCTTCCTCCCAATCTCATCCTCTTTTTCAAGAACATCTCTGGCCTCTCTTCTTTTGTGCTTTTCAGGCCTCCCTTTCTTCTTCAACTCAAATGGTGGATCAAGCAGCTTATGATCAGACTCAGGCCACATGGTGTGATCGGGTATGAGACGGATGAATGTGTCATACAACTTTCTATATTTGTCCACCATGAACCAAGGTGCAATGTAGTCCTCAACATTCAAGTTGTCATAGTGTATACACCTAGTTGCATGCTTACATGGAATGCCAGTAATCTGCCATTTGCAACAAGTGCAAGTGTGCTCGTTGAGGTCAACATTGTGGTTCACACTCCCCTCCTATATATCAAACAAACCCCTCCTAGCACTGGTGACCACACCACACCCCCTGGAGTCAATTATTGTTTTCCTGACCTTCTTATCCACAAATGGTGTTATCCTACTTTCCCAACTACATCCCAACTTGTATCTCTTATCAAAACGATGGCCAATTACTTTCCTAATTTCTTCCAACATCGTAAGTAATGGCCTACCTCGATGTTTGATGATAGCATGATTGAATGACTCCACGAAGTTGTTGGTGTTGTCATCACTCTTGAGGTTGGGGTCATATTTGAATCTGGCCCAATTCTCAACAGGCTCTGCATCCCTAAACCAGTTGTATGCAGCTGGACTTTTCTCCTTGATCTTCTCCATTGTAGTCTTGAAAACATGCTCTGAGTATGCATTTGCAGCTATGTAGAAGTGGAAGTGGAACCAAGCACCTAAGCAAGCATAGTTAGTCATAGTTAGTGAACTTAATCTATACAATTGAACTTATTAATCCCAAGTCAACTAAATTCGTTTTTTTACCTGGAAACTTGTTTGCAAAGTTTTTGTATAAGTGTAGGACACAAACCCTTCTCCTGGACTGAGGAAAGAACCTGGATACAACATTCTTGATTGACTGAGATAAAAAAATAAAAAAATATTGAAAGTCAATCTCACAACAAAAGCATGAACATAGTAAACAACAGATCAACAATTAATAGTTTCAGGGTTTGAACCTGGTGTCTGTTTGCCATGAATGTGTACTTGTGTGTTTCTTGGTGTGACTCTAATGCAACAGCCAGTCCAATGACAAAGAATGACCATTCTTCATCATCTTCTGTAGGGAATACTCCATAGGCCAGTGGGTATTGTCCATTATTGCCATCTAAGCCAATGACAGTCATCAACACACCTTTGTAAGGCCCCTTCAAGAAACAACCATCCAATCCAATCAATCCCCTACAGTTCTCCTTGAATGTTTGGAGTGCTGAACCAATGCATATCATTATCCTCTTGAAAGTGGGATTCAGGGTAGAACCTCTATCAGTGAACTTAATGAAACATTTTGACCCTATTGCCTTAGTGAATTCCTCACAGTATTGAGGTAGTTTCCTATACCCCTCATCATGATTACCAAACAACTCCCCCTTCATTAACCTAACACCTCTATAGCAAGTGTAATCAGGCACATCAACCCCAAATCTTTGAAAAATCAGTGCATGAACACCCTTGACATCCATGTTTGGGTTTGCCATGAAGTCCTTCTTCAACTGCTTGGCAACCCAATGTTTACCAGCTCGATGATGGGTTGTTTTTTCATAGCATACATGCCCCCCTTTCACATACTTAACCCTCCAAGTCACATTGTCTTGCATCACAGTTGCGTGAATTCTGAAACTACACTTCTCATTTGCACATGTGTGAGTAAACCTTTTCTTGTTGTTCTTGACCTTCTTCAAAACTATACCTCTCTGAATAACATAAGTCTTCATAACATCTAAGAATTGTTCCTTGGAAGTGAACAAATCCCCAGCGTTTATGTCCACTTTACCATCTCTACTTTCACTCCAAACTGTACATTTACTGTACAATTTAGCCATCTTGCCTGCAACAGTCAACTTGTGTTACTCAAGTCCTTCCTCATCAACCACCACCCCCAGCTGTTGTCTTCTCTCAACCTCCAATTCTCCGTCCCCTTCTACATCTGAGTCCTTCACATCTTCATCAACCACATCATCATTGTCATTCTCATTCTCACTCTCACTGTCTTCTTCATCTTTTGATGGAAAGAAATCATCATCATCACTCTCACCATAATCCTCAGGTTGGCCATCCACATAAGATCCACCTATGCCATTCTCATCATCCTCAAAGAATACATCAACTTCAGGTATGTCTGGCCTTCCAATCTCTTGCACTTCCTTTGGATCTACACCTCTAAACTGTTTTGATATGTTTTCAAGCATATCAGGAACAAGCTCCATTGATTTCTTACCTTTTGTAGCCTTCTTTTTGCAAGGAGTTGATTGAGGTGTAGGTAAGCCTGTCTCAGCTTCCTGAGTAGGTGATCCAGTTGAATCAGATCTGGTCACTGGCCTCCTTGGGGTTCCAGGTCCTGAGGATGGGGACGGTGTTGTTGATCGAGCTGATGGAGAAACATCACTTGCTTCTGAGATTGGAATGGATGGGGTAGCTGCTCTGCCAGGGATTCCCTTCCTTGATCTAGCTGGTGAGCTAAAAGTGGAGTCTGCAACTTTGGTAGAAGCAGCACCATAGTTATGGAGTTCCACCAAGATAGGATTGTTGTTGCTTCCATCATTAATGCTCACAGTTGGGCCAGTGGTTTCAGCTGACAATTGAGGCCCACTTGTTGCTTCTCCAGGCCCAACAACATATTCTCCAGGCCCAACATCTTCTACAGGCCCACATTCAGAAGCCATATACCCATATTGTGTTGACCCAACTTCCTTTGCTTTGGCTGCCTTTGCTTCTCTGTGCAAAGTCCTTCTGAAAGGTAGCTTGGGTGGCCTACTACCAAACCTCTGTTCTTTGCTTGCAAATGATGGTGACTTCTTGTTCACATTCTGGTTACATTTTTGGCTATGCTGTGTATCAACAGGGGTACATATGAGTTCATCTGCCCAAGCATTTGCTTGACTCAGGGACATTTCCACAATACATTCATCAGGTTCTGAAACCTCAATGCTATCCACAGTTGTCTGCAGCTTTCCCTTACCAGCCAACTCAACCAATTCAACAGGAAAAGTCTCTTGCTCCAACTTTGACCAAGCTCCCACAAACTTATTCCAGTCAGTGTCACTAATAAGAGGCAGCTTCTTGTTCTCCATCCCAGGTAGGTACCAATTTATCCCAGCAAACTTAGGAAACTTCTCCATTTCTTGTATAAACCTCTGCTTAATGTCAACGAAAAGTTCCTTCTGATTGTATTTGTCTAAGTCCTTTTCAGGGATGAAAAACCTTTTATGGTGGAATCTAACAATGAATGACTTCATTGAATCACCCTACACAACATATTAAACAACTTCAAATTAATAAACATCAATTTAATTACCAAAATTAATGACTGTAAAAATCATATCTTGCGAACTTCAAAAAAGTTAACCCAAAACTCAACAAAGATTTCTTCTCTAATCTACATGCAAACTTCAATCAAAACCCTAAATTTCCATTAACCCTAAACTTATACATGAAGAACGCCACACACCCAGCAACCCGTTTACAAATTTCGAACCCTAAACCCAATTTAAACCCTAACTTCACTGTAATTGAACACATTTTCACTTACCATTGTTTCACTCTGTTTCGTCGAAGAACTCTACACCAGACGATCAGCAGCAACTTTCCGACATCCAAAGCAGCGCCGGCGAACTTCGATCACCAGAGCAGCGACCTCCAACTCTTGATGCTCAGTTTCACCAACGTTCGAATGAAATGGTGTTTTGTTTTGTGGTAGTTGAGGAGCTTTGAAGTAGAGGAAAGAAACAAAAGCAGCCTTCGTTTATTTTGAGTGGGCAAAACTAAGGGCTCCTTAGTCTTTTCACCAACATCGGTAGAGGCATTTTAGTCTTTTCATGGTTTCCGGTGCAAAATGGCCGGAAAGGCACCCCCATCCATTTGTTTGAGGACTTGGTCCCCTTTGAGTGCATTAAAAAAATGTGGTCCCCCAGGAGCCAGTTGTTAAGAATCTATAACACCTCCTAGCAAATTTCTGAAATAATCACATTACTTTGCTTGGTCTTTTATGTATTTAAAATTTATTGGAATTGTTAGAGTATAAAACCATTCTTGGGGCTTCAACCATCACCTTAAACATTTTGGTTGAGATGGTTCCACATGAATCTTACTTACTAGTCGATGATGACAAATATTCAAGGAGTCATCTTTATAAAAATCAGTTCTAACATAATTCTTACTTGAGATAATCTCACCCAAAAATTTATCTATCTTACCCAAGAATTTGCAAAGGCAAGTGAATATTTTTGTATTATGTATAATGTTTGTTAGTAAGTTAGATTGTTTTCTTTTTAAAAGAAAGAATCATTTTATATTTAAAGAGCATAAAAAATTTAATTACAAAAATTAGATTGATAAAATTTTAGATTTAGACAAACTAGTATTAAACCCGTGCCATGCACGGGTGTATTAAAAAGTAAATGTCTAATAATTAAAAGGACATTATAATATAAATGTATATAAAAATTATAATGGAAACTCATAGGTGTAAATTATATATTAAAAAGTGTTTCTACCAAAAAAAAAATATAGTTGCAATCTGTGTAGTGTTAGACATCTATTTTGTATCATTCAAAAAGATAGGTTAGGTAAAACTCTTGAGAGAAAAGCTACCTAACTTATGCCGCTTAACTTTAAAAAAATGTAGAGTTGTCATTGTCAACTTATAATCCCACCGTTAAAACCCAAAAGCGTATTTTTTTTGTACCCTTATTTCTAAATCTAGAAAAACGAAGCTAAACTTTTTTGACAAAGATTCTTTAAAAATTGAATTATAATACTTTCTAATTCAATTTAATGATGGATAAATATTTCATTTTTATCGAACCAAAGCGTATTTTTTTGTACCCTGATTTCTATCTGTGAAAGAAATTACTCTCGTTGGCTTAACTAAGCCTAGATTGTGATCAATAGTAGTCTCATACATCATATCAAAATTGTTGGTTAGCTTTAATAGTATAAACAACCATCTTATTGTGAATGATAATCAATGAACCTACTAAACATCCAAATATTTGTCTCTTGTTCTCAACCAAAGCTAGCCATCTAGCATTGACCCTATAACATAACTATTCTATCGTCGTCCCAAATTTCACAGACTAATGAATTTATCAATCTTAATTCTTGCATCAAAACACTTCCAAGTTGCATGAACATGAAAATATGGAACACAACAATAATGAGAGAGACAAACGTGCCAATACTTTCATTACAACTATGCACTAATTCAGCATGTCAGTTTAGGCATTTTCAATTCCTCTACCAATTTATAGATTGTCGAAACCTGTATAATAACAAAGAACATTTCAACTTATTAATTGATGATTCCTATAGCATGGATTCCAACGATTTATAGAAAAATGGGTAGAGAAACAAGGGGGGTGAAAATTTTTGAACTAAGAACATTAAACCCAACAATATTGATGTACTCCCTCCATTTTTCTTAATCTGTCGTCTAGAAAATTGAGTTAAAACTTTGACCGTTAATATCTTAATTTGTATAATGATTCATCGTATAAAATTGGTGTCGTTATTGATTAAGGATTATATTTTTTTATAACAATTTTATATTAGAAATTATTGATTAAAGATTGACATTAAAAATCATAAATGAAGGATAAAAAAGGAGGGAGTATATCATGGAGTCTTGTACAAAAGTATCAAAAAATTAATTAGAAAGAAGGAATGATAAACGAATTCAGGATATCAATCCAATTTGTAGAATAAATATCGTAATGTCGCTTCCGATTACCAGTCGACCACCAATCCACCATTGTTGCTACCATGTGTTCGCCAAAACCCTAAAATCCTAATTTGTGAAATAGATGGAAATATAAATTAAGAACCATAAAATCAAATAAGGAAGCACATCGAAACTGAAAAAGAATAAACCTTACAGTTGAGACAGCGAATACTATGGCCATTGTGGCAATCTCCTACCAAATTGCAGAAATTAGTTATGCTACGAAATTGAATTGGCCTTCCTTAAACTTGTTGCAACCATAGACACAAATCTTTAAGTCTCCCCAATGTTGTTTGGAGGGTTTTAGACTGAGAGTAAAAGGTTTTTTGATTAAAATATCAAAAGAAGAAAGGTAGGAGAAGGGGGGAAAAAGGAATGGCCGTGATTTTTGCCGAGGGGGAGACCGGAGATGTGTTGGAGTTGGGCGATATTTGTATTTGCAGGTTTGCCGAGAATTCAATGGTTGCTTCAAATGTTAATAGTTGACAGATTGGAAGAGAATGAAAGATGTTTCGATGTTTATATATTAGGTCAGGAGGAAGAGTCATAATTAGATTTGGGTGAGAGTTAGAGTCCTAATTGGGTTGGGAAGTAGATTTCTAATTAGATAAGGTGGACTCTTAATCTGATTAGACTTTTTGTTTGTTATTTTTTTATATCGATTTTTTTATTATTATTTCATGGGTGGGAATTTTTTATTGTATTTTTAAATCAATTTTTTTTCTTTAATCTGATTGGCCGATAATCCTACAATCACTCTAGGTAGCGTAAGGCAGATTAGTGTCCACGCCAATATTTTCGGCACAAGCTTTGCCTTTCATGTCACGTAATATGGTGTTACGTCATATTTCCATAAGTCAAAACCACACCAAAACTATGGTGTACTGTTGGTGGAAAATCAGGTGATAGTTGGTACTGATAGTAACCAAGAAAATTGTTTATATTATTAGTGTCCAATACCCCCAAAGTTGGTATTATTGACATCCAAAAATCCTTTACATAATTATTTTGACCTTTGTATAAAGCAAATAGTTGGGAGTTAAATACATATACCCAGCGGACCACAAGCCCAAATATGTTTTTCGAGCTCAGTCTCTCAAAGCGTGTGATACAATTTCCATGCGAATAAGTACTAGTACAAAAAATTACTTAGAGGTACCCTAACTTTTAAAATAACAATTTTTTGGTACCCCAACTTTTCAAAACTCATTTTAGGGTACCCTAACTTTTATGATTAGAAATTACTAGGTGAATTTCCGGCCAAAGTCCGATTGATTATGTAAACTGACCGAAATACCCTTAACTTTTGATAGTGAATCACTATAATGCCTTTTAGTTTGTTTTCTTCATTCTTTGTCTCTGTTTTAATTCCCCCCCCCCCCCCTCAATTCGTACCAGGCAATTAAAGAAATTCAAAGATAAGATAATTCGTGTTTCAATCATCGCTAATTCGTCTGCAGTGGCAATCTCCAACTTCAAGTTACTCTCCTTTTCTTCCAATTTACCGCACTTTTTTTTTCAAAATTTTCAGTTTTAGTTCATCTTGATTTTGATATGTATGCGGTGGGTTTTGGGATATGAGATGACTGAGTTGTGGCGGCAGTTAGAAGCGTTGGTGATTACAGTGGGTACCGCTGAAGACCGTCGGTGCTTTAATAGTGGGTGGTCAACACTTTGCTACAAAGTTTTAAAAATGGTGTGGATAAATCTGATAGTTCTGGGAAAACCATGGAGAAACATGGAGAAACATGGTAGTATTAAAGGTGGGCTTGAAGCGGAACACAAGGTGGTGGTCCGAGTCGGAGTGAGTTGACTTGGGGGGAGTTGTGAAGAGGAGGTCGAGGACTGAGTTGGGGTGTGTGGGTTCGTGAGAAATAAAGAGTCAGGTGCCTCCTTTAGGCTTGTTGGGGAGATGAGAGAAGATGGAGATAAGGCCGACCTTTTGGAGATTTGTCTATGTCTGTTGATGCAATTGCCGCCATTGTTGCAACTTTTCTCTGCTCGAGCTGGTAATCTGAACAAAATCAAGGAGATTATGTAGAACAGTGAAGAGGGTGATTGTAAGAGTTTGCTCAGTAAGCAAAATCAAGAAGGAGAAACTCCTCTTTATGTTGTTGCTGAGAATGGGCATGCTTTGGTTGTCGCCGAGTTGTTGAAATACTTGGATCTGCACACTGCATCTATTGGTGCAAGGAGTGGGTTTATTTTGTTCATAAAACAGATCCACAAACAACAAAACAGAAGAAGAAATGAAGGGCATTTTCGTCCATAAAAACTCTTAATTAATTTCCCGCCTAAAACTCACCGGTGAATTCAAATTATTGGCCGGAAAGTCACCTATTTATTACTAATTCTAAAAGTTAGGGTACCCCAAAATGAGTTTTGAAAAGTTGTGCTAAATTTCACCCAATTTGGTAATACTAAAAGAGGAGAAGAGGGAGTGAGATGTGAGAAATGATGAAATATTATTGATGAATCTCAACTCAAGAGGTACAAGGGGGAGAGGAAGGTTATATATATATAACCAACCTCCCTAACAAACCAAGAAACAAGATAAAGAAACAAAGAAACAAAATTGTGAACAAATTGGAAACAATACAAGATTTACTATTCCTAACACCCCCCTCAAATTGGAGGGTGTCAAAACTCCAATTTGCCAACAATGGAAATCTTGAACTTTAACTCCAACAGCTTCCTCGCCATCACCACAACTCTTAACAGCGGGTGAAATGGACGTAGACACGGAAAAACTTCGTGGAGTCAAACGACGAAAGAAAGAGAGATAGATTGCCGAACTTTTCTAGGTAATGAAATTGTCTCCGGCGAATACAATGGCCTAATAGAGACTTTCCTGGTTGATCGGACGAGAGAACGAAGAGACGATCACACGGATCAATCATAATCTTTTATCAGACATAGTGAATTGAAAGGGAAATCTTCACCAAATCGCACACATCAAGCTAGCCCAATCTCCTTCCCACTGTTGTTCCACATCACCATCATCATCATCATCATCATCATCATGCATCCCAATTTCTGGATTTTCTTGCACCACAAACCCTAAAACCTATCTCAACATGTCCACGTTCTCCTTGAGAGTTCTAAAATGGTAGTCGTAGCTATTCTTGAAATTTCCAACGGGCCGAACAACGATTCCGGGGAACTCAGTGTCCATAGCTACATAGGGGTAATCATCCACTATATTTCGAATCAAAGCGAATTCTTCCTCAAGATTGTCATCCCAAACCTCTCTAATATGAATCGAATCACTATTGGGCAAAAGCGACATCTGGGTAGCAATTACGAAACGGGGAAAACAAAACAAGAACTAACGCTATAGGGTTAGAGCTGCGCTCCGGCGAGTAACCACCAGCGAATCTGTGACAGCCAGAGCGAAGATCGTCAAATTCAATCAGCGCAACTTCTTGCATGGTCTCCCAGTCAAGAAACCTTCATCAATGGTGGGCGGACAACTTCCCAGACTCAATTACATCGTCCCAGAGAAGCATCCATTCCAGATCGAGGGTTAACGGGATCGTATCAACTGAACAGAGGAAGATCGTATTCATTGGTAAAACCCCGAAAATGGCGTCCCAGAAACCTCATTGAGCGACTTGAACACCCGGATTTGGGACTTTGAATCTGCGATCTCGATCACGAGGCCGAATGTGGACTTAGATGGGATGTGAAGGGAGCGGTAGAGAGAGAGAAGGTAGAGAGAGAAAGGGAGGAGAGACAGGGAGATGAGGAGGAGGAGGTGTTTGTGTAGGTGCCGGGAATTAGGGTTTGATTTGGGGGGATTGAGGAAATGATAGAGAAGGAGGATGAAGAAGAGGAACAAGAGGAACATAATGCAAGAACTAAGCCCGCTCTGATACCATGTTAAATTTCACCCAATTTGGTGAAACTAAGAGAGAAGAGAGAGTGAGATGTGAGAAATGAAATATTATTGATAAATCTCAACTCAAGAGGTACAAGGGGAGAGGAAGGTTATATATATAACCAATCTCCCTAACAAACCAAAAAACAAGATAAAGAAAGAAACAAAATTGTGAACAAATTGGAAATAATACAAGATTTACTGTTCATAACAAGTTGTGGTACCTGAACAAGAGGAATATAATGAATGTTGGAACAACTACTTAGCTACCAGTAGATAGCAACTGATCATATATCAAACGCCGTATGAGCACATATAGATGATGAGTTGTGTAATTAGGTTTCAACAACTTCTTAGCAAACCAGTAACTGAACAGCCTTAGCTGCTAAACAGCCATTGATACTTAAGGCCTCAATTTTTTTTATTTTTTTTAAGGTGCAGTTGATTGCAGAGTTGTAGAAATTTGAAAAGTTTAATGAAATGTGAAAAGTTAAGGTAAAAATACGAAAACATGAGTTAAATCACTTCTGTGTCAATTTTCGATTTTTGTCAGTTTTGCTATACAACTTTGAAATTTGTCAAATATGCCACGTTACTTTGAAAACTTACTAAAGATGTCACCTAATTTTTAAATTTGTCAAATATGGCACAACTCTAAAAATTTGTTAAAAAACGTCATCTAAATTTTAAAATTTGTCAAAAATACCACTACATGAAGATTTGACCTATTATTTACTTTTTTTTTTTGGTAGTAACGGTGGGGAGACCTCAATTTATTCAAGCCTTAAAAACGAGGTTACATAGGATAGATACCACGGGCCTTCATACAGTCCACATGTAGCAAGTATTTCACGTCCGTTGGAGGATCATAGAAAATCACAACATTCATATCAGTTGGTTTCCTTCGCGGAAGCAAGATCGAACTTCAACTTCCCATTCCTCAAGCGAGAGCCAAAACTTGCATTAGTTGACCAGACAACGTAACCCCGCATTTTGGAGTTCAACAGCACCATGTATCAAGTGGTAACGTAAAATTGAGAATAGTGAACAATAGAAGAAAAAGAACTTAATATTTTAATACTCCCTTCTTCCCATATTATCTATCACTTTAACTAACTTTCTTTTTTTCCATAATATCTATCATCTTCCAATTTCAATAACACATTAATTACCAATTTATCAAATTATACATATTTTTCATCAACTTTTCTCTTTTATTCACCACTTTTCTTTATTATTCACCATTTTTCTTTTTTATTCACCATTTTATTCAACTTTTTATCATTACCAATAATGCAAAATAGAAAGTTTTATTGGTTTTGTGAATCATGTTTTAAGTGACAAATAAAATGGGAAGGATGGAATATTATTTTATTTTATAATGTTAAATAGAAATAAGAAGAATTATAAGATATGGTAGATATGTTAGTTGAATTTTGATTTAATATATTAAGGCCTTTTTTCTTTTATTTCTATCTATTCTAAATTTTTAAAAAATAAAATGAATATAAATTTTACATGCTATTATTGATAAATTTTAGAAGTTATATGGCATATGTGACAAATTTAAAAGTTAAATCATATTTTTGACAAGTTTTCAAAACTATATGACATATTTGACAAATATAAAAATTGTATGGCAAAATCAACAAAAATGGAAAATTATGTACTTATGTTGTATAGAAATGATTTAACTCTTCAGAAACATTAAGGATGAATTGACATATTTTAATTTGAAAAGTTAAAAAAGTGAAATATAATTTTTTATTTAAAAAAATTTCATTTTTAATGAAAAAAATGGTAAACTACGGTAAATTATGATAAAAATTTAAAATTTGAGATACGTAAACCCACCAAGGCACCAACAATAACCCGGTCTTTTTCACTTTTGTCAGTATGCAATTTCATAAAGGATTCCATTTGAAGCATAGCCTGGACTTGGATTTTGTGCTTGACTTTCAAGAGTTCATTTGAAGCATAGCCTGGACTGGAACCTTCTACTTTCTAATTTGTAAGTTATTTCTTTGTCACTCCATCTACTGATTTATTTCCAAGTATTGTATTTATTAGTGACATACCCATTTAAACACTATATAATTTTCATTCTTAGCCACTGAAAATCTGTTAAATAATCATGGGTTTGAACATTGGTATTTTCAATGAAAAGCAAATGTTCTTAATACAAGTAAAAAATCGTGAATTCAGAACATTAATCATAATTAACATAAACAAGGAGCCATCTGTAACTAATTACTACTGGAGTAATTAGCAATTTAAATTAACCTAAAACCACAACCATACTCTGACTGTGTCATTTTAGGGATTAAGGGTGAAATTTCGTGACTAATCAGTACATCAATCGCACAATAAACATAGTAATAAGAACCCATAAACCAAATTTCAAAATAAATCAAACAAACCACAGAAATCAAACACAAAAGCAGAAATAAACTGATCGAGAAAGAATAAATCGGGAGATGAGAGCGATTAGAAAAGAGGGAGCAGGAAGAGATATGAACCAACTGAAAGTTTTAGGAATGGGCGGCATAGGCAAGCATTTCTCCTTCTTTTGCCTTTTTTTCCTTTCGAAAAAATGGAAGGAAATGAAGAAAACTTGCCTAGCTCTACCCACCCCTAACCCCCCTTTCTGCAGATTCCTCCACCTGCACTCTTTCTTCGTCTTCTTTCCAGAGAAACCCTAAAAATGGTGGTTTTGCAGTTGAGTGATTTTCTAGAGAGAGAAAGGGATAATGAGATGAGGGAAGGAGGAGGCTAGGCTGCTTGAGGAATGAAGAAAACCCTACTAGGGTTAGGTTATTTATACACCGCGTCAATGTTGTAATTTTACCCTAGTTTTCCTTCTTTTATAATTCAGTTTCTGTGAGTTTGGATTGGATTCGTGCCGATTTGCTTTTGGGCCTTGCTTAATTGATTTGCTATCTGTTTTTTTTAATTTTTATTATTGGGTTTAAGGGATGATCCATGAACCAAAATGGACCATGAATTTCATATAAGATTATAGGGTTAATGATCTTAAAGGACGGCCCAAGAGCATGATTGAGCTAATGGTCTTGGCAGGACACTTAAGTCCTAATTTATGGGTAATAATGGGGTCCATGTTGCTGACTCACCCCTCTTCCTTCCTCATTCTCTCTCTACAAAAAAAAAAATAGAGCAAGGGGATGGATATGGCTGGCTCACGGCGACGGACAGCAGGGCGGTTGTACTGGTGTTTTCCGGCGACCCACCGTTACCTCCACAACCCTGTCTACACCCCCAAACCCACCGTCACCTCCACAACCCTATCTGTACTGGTGTTTTCAGGTGGATTTCAGTTTGCCGCAATTTTTTCCCCTTGGTTTAGCTATTTCTTTCCCTGAAATCAAAATTTCATCAATTTGTTGATGTAAATCAAAGTTTCTTCAATTGATATTTGACACGAAGATGGGAGACACAAAGAAGCAACGAAGAAGAAGACGAACAACAGCAAGAACACTGCCATGGATGAAAGCTTCGAATTCGAGTTCTACAAAGTCTGCAAAATCAACCACAATCAAGGTGGCCGCCACAATTTATTCCCTCGCTACACGAAAAACTGAAAAATTAGGCAAACAACGGAGTAGGACAAAGACAGGATTTCCAAATTGGGAAGTAAATACCCTACCCTATCTGATTTCAAAGCACCTTGAGCATATCCTCGGCACTGCTAGTAGTAAAAGCACCGCCTTCTTCCATATTCAAGACCTTAACGACACCATCTTCGACCAACATAGCATACCTCCTTGAGCGAACGCCCAGCCCGACAGGCTTATCCCTGAGATCGAGCTCGGCTCCAATGGCACGGGTGAAATCGCCATTTCCGTCGCTCAAGAGGAGCACCTCGTCGTTGATTTTGAGATTCTGTTTCCAGGCGTTCATGACAAAGGCGTCATTGACGGAGATGCAGGCAATGACATCGACGCCCTTGGATTTGAATTCTGCGGAATTTTGGACGAATCCAGGGAGGTGTTTCTGGGAGCAGGTGGGGGTGAAGGCCCCGGGAACGGCAAAGAGGATGGCCTTTTTGCCCTTTGTAAGATCGGAAATGGTGATGGTCTGAAGCTCTCCAGCGTCGTCGATGTAGGAAAGGGTGGAGGCGGGGAGCTTCTGGCCGACGGATATAGTGGCGGTAATGGGGGTGGCGGCGGAAGAGGAGAAGCGGAGGGGTCTGCGGCAGATCGGGTTGAGTTTAAGGGGTTTAGAGAGGTGAGAAACATGATTAGAGATCATCGAGGGGGCGAATCCCACTGTAAACATGGCAGTTGCAGCTCTGATGGTGGTAGTGGTGGTGGTGGAGGAGGAGGAAAGCAATCGTAACATGCTGGGGGAGGCTGCCAAGGCCATCGCTAATCAGAGAGAGAGAGAGAGAGAGAGAGAGAGAGAGAGAGAGGTGGATGGCTAATGATACTTGACCGCCGAGGCGCTGAGGATATATAACAGTTGACCTCTTGTGAGTTCTGCAAAGTCTGCAAAATCAATCACAATCAAGGTCATTAACCCAAGACTATAAGGTTCAAATTTGTGATATATATATTTATTTTAATTAACTCAAAAGATAGAGTAACTCATATATGGACAAAATCCAAAAATTATTGCTAATTCTAGTGGACTAGATAAATTTGCTAATTCTATGCCACGTAAACTACAAGCTCTCAGTTTGGTGGACACTGGATAGTCGATATGGATGGCGGTGACAAAAGTTCAGGGGCCTAGATAAATTCGAGTTTCGTCAATATCTAAATTTGGATGAAAAATTAATGTTCATATCCAACTTTTTTTTGGGTCAGACCGGGTTTTACAATTTGGACGAAGTTAAATTCATGTCAAAATCAAGTTCAGACAGTAGAAAAAGAGAAATATGGTGTCAAAATATTCGGTCAATGTCAAAATTAGGTTCGGACAAAACCGAACCTTTTCTAAGTTAGTGAAATTCGAATATCCGGATCGGACAAAATTTTGACAATGTTGTTTCCTACTCCCTGTAGTTCCGTTTTCAAAAAGAAAAATAATTTTGGTATCCAATTTCAGAATCATATTTGCAGGCTCACAGATGTGCATATTGGTGGGTTGGGCCTTATAATGGGCTCACTTTAAAGGCCCAATGTAATGCAGAATGCGTGGGCTAGCCGACCCTGGTTGATTTGGGCCTTAGCCAGTTGGGGCTGGCTGCAAATCAACTGTTCCATCCCGTACAAGCCAAGGGCAAAACAGAGAATTTATTTGCCTGGCTAAATCCATGAGATGGTATTCTTCAATTTTGGGACTCAATATTCTGTAATAAGGCACAAGCTTTACATCTTTGCCCTCGACAATCACAAGTTGAGTCCCTTTTTGGTTAAATTCACAATGGACTGCTGTTAAAAACTATTAAAAATACAGGGGAAACTACATTCGTTTTGGGATAAAATAGACCATGAAAAATAAAGTCGGAACTGAGGATTGGAGTAAAAGTTACAAGGAAAAACGACATTTATTTTGTGCAAATGTAGACCACGAAGAATAAAGATGAAATTGAGGATTGGAGTAAATACTAAATAGTGCTGAAAGCTTCTTACTATGTGGCTAAACGTTGAAAATTAGATTCGAAAATCCTATTATGGATATGAATATCCACTGTAGAGCTTAAACATATTCAAATATAAATAGTCTTACCTCGTCACACGTCAATGTGGGTTGAAAGATTGAGTCTATTTCTAATAGACTCACAAACAATACTCTCACTTGATAAAGTGAGATGTAACTACTAATGAATGGTTTGTATGAGCTTACTTGCACATAGGGAACAATAGAAGAGAAGGGAACTGAAAGGAAGGAGAAAATGAGAGACAAAGAAAGTTTGAGAAATGAACCCTAATTGAATAGAAGTGTACAAGTATGAGGAAATTGTGGATGGAATCTGTCATTGGTAGGTGGGTGGTTAACATTGAGGGGCATATCACTATCCCTAATCTTTAATGATGAATAAAACTGGACTGATACTCCATCTATTCCATATTAATTGTCATAATTTTGATTTTTACGATCTCTAATACCACTGTTTGATTGATAATTTCTTGCATAATAATATGCTATTGATAATTGCAATATAATACTTTTATGATAGTATTTTTCGATACGAATCTAATGGTGGTAACTTTATATAACAATCCATTGTCTATATTGATAAATTTAAGGTCAAAATTTTTTTAATTTTTTTTTACACAAAATTTTTAAGTTTGATTACACAATTTTCAAATACGATAATTATTACAGAATGGAGAGAGTATTTATATTGCAAGTGGGTAATTGAATATTACTATAGTAAGTAGGTTATCATAAGAAATTCTGGCATATTTGGATTCTCGTGCAACTTGCAAGCTGTAAAGATGCCATTCTCCACCCACCTCTTCCCCCCTCCAGAGTTCAAATATGAATAAATCTAAAGTCCTATTTTTTTTTGCGTGGGTGGTTTATGTGGTACGGTTCTATAATTCATCATATAATTTTTAATATTGTTCTACACTTAATTATTTTAACACAATCATTATTCATATGTATTCTCATTTTACCTTTTACAATCTCTCCCGATCTACCACACCAAGTACATTGTCCACAAATTTCACCATATTATTCTATATTTCACCGCACTTTTCACAATTTTCACCACACTACATCTATTCCGCATGTTACCTACCCTATAAAAGAACATGGCCTAAATGTAGACAACTTTTTTTTTAATGTATGGAAGACTTTTTATAAATTTCACCATATTATTCCACACCTCAACGTACTTTTCACAATTTTCAACACACCACATCTTTTTCGCATCTTACCAACCCTAAAAAAATAGAGCCTAAATGTAGATAAATTTTTTTTAATGTATGGAAGATTTTGAAGCGTCTAATTTCAACAAATACAAAAAAACCTTTTAAAAACTGTCGAAACAAAACCAAACAAAAATCATTTGGAAAATCGTTTGGGAAACAACCAGAACAAGTGAAGTAGAGTGATGGACTTCCATGCCCTGTATTCACCCTACAAGGATTAATTAAGCGATGTACCATTATTGTAAAACAGCCCAAGTACACAAGTTCTAGAGTCCGGTCGCTTTGGAGGATCTCAGCCCAACATCACAAATCCATAATTATTAGTCCAAATTTATTAGGGGTTATTTACCTTAGGATGGCCCAAGAAGCTAATTGACCTTAGGGTTATTTACTCTAAAAGATGGCCCAAGAAGTAAATTGACTATAAAAGATTGCAAGGACACTAAGGTCCCAAATTGTAAAATATATGGGGACCACCAAGACTGTTGTGACATTATTTTTTTTAAAAAGCTTATTTTTTTCATTTTATTTATTTTTTCCTCAGCGATCTTGAATTTTTTTAATAAAAAAATATGTTAGAAATATTGTATTCTAAAAACCCTAAAAAAATAAAATAATAATAATTTTTTTAAAAAAAAATTATGCCACATCAATCTTAATGATTCCCACATATTTTATAATTTGAGACCTTATTATCCTCCTAATCCTTTATGATCAATTTGCTTCTTGGGCCAACGGGCCATCCTTCAAAGTCAATAACCCAATTTATTAATCTTTAAATTTTCAATATTATCTAATGCCCTACAGGCCCTCCAATATTAGGTTACAACGGCTAGGTTGCTAGCCTAGCACAAGTCACTACAAGCCCGTTTCACTGGGTTAATACCTGGGTAAACCAAACATGATCCTACCCACCCAACATTAGGGTCAGCTAGGGGGCTATAAACAGTATTGAAGTGGTGCTGACAAAATCTAGTCTAACCTAGATGTTCAAATTTGGTTGATCCAAGTAGGGGTAGGAATTGATACCCATATATTGGGTACCCATCCTTACCCATCTATAATGGGTGGGTAAAATCCATTAGTGATGGATAATGGGTAGGATGGGTATGGGTTACCCATAATTTGGTGTGGATATCCATTATTCATGGGTATCCATATACCCATTGATGTCTTAACTATATGCATATGGAGTTGTATTGCGTTTATATACTGAAATTTAAGGCAAAATTCAACTTTATCGGTTTGACATGAAACTTTGTAATACGATAGTATTGATTAAAAAAATATCAAATATGAATTTTGAGCTCCTAATTCTTTTTATTCGATAACATTTATCGCGACATATATAGATATTTTTTTGCCGCAAAAACTAACTGAAACTTTAAATTAAAATTCAATTTTAAAGATTTGAATTGAAACTTTATAATAGGATAGAATAGATTAAAAAAAGTTTAAATATGAATTTTGAGCTCCAAATATAAATTTATTATCTAAAACGTTAGAATACAAAATAAGAATAGTTAATTGAATAGTTGGATACCCACGACCTAAGTGGGTATTAAGAGGCATGGGTAGGATATGGGTAGGGTTTTGTAGTCTTTGGGTAAAACGTGGATATGGACCGTGCCCATCCATAACCACCCAATTCCCACCCATAGATCCGAGAAAAACACGATTTGGTCAGAATTCAATTTTAATATTAATTGAATTGGCCGAATATGTAGACACAAAATTTCTCTTTTTTCAATTGTTTGAACTCGATTTTGATCTGAATTTAGCTCTATCCAAATTCTACGACATTGATTGACCCGAAAAAACGGGTTCGAATATCAATTTTTCGTCCAAATTTTGATGGTTACTGAATTTGACTGGCTCGAATTTACCTGTACCCCTTTTTTTTTTTACCAGTGCTAACTAGGAGTTCATAAGAATAAATGATGATGAGAGTAGGCGAGTGTCTGTAAAAGTAAGTAATTTACACCTATTTGGGGAGTCTTTAAAAATTATAAGAGAATTTATAAGAGTAAGTTTGTAATTTTATTTTAGTAGGTAGGTTATTGTACCAATATTTCCTCCCTTACTCCCAAAATTGAGGTGTTAAAAAAAATGAGGGTTAACGAGGGTATGAAGGGGTAAACTCATCCACGTTACTCTCTTCCCAGACAAGGGTATGGAAGGATAAATTTCCTTACTAATGCTCTGTAAATACCCCGCTATCTCTATAACAACCCCAGATTCATAACCACCAGACTGAGGCTAAACAATTCATAATCCAACGTTTAGCGCAACAGAGAAACACCTAGGGATATTACCGATGTCCATGATGATGAACAACGCTAACAAGACATTGATTACAACATAACATTCCTAAGTATGAACTGAATATTATGTTGTGATAAGTGTCATGTTAGCTTAGCCCGTCCAAGATGATGGACGACGGTAATATTCCTAGGTTTTTCTCCGCTGCGCTAATTGCTCGGTTATGGATTATTTAATGTTAATCTAATGGTTATGAATCTGGGGGTCTTACAACCTCATTTCCAAGCATAACCTTGGACTCTTGGTAGGTATTAACCGGGCCACAGGGCCATTCATTTTTTTTTGGTACGTATAACTAAGATTTTGAATATATAGAATTATAGCATTATACATTATGTGTTCATTTGAATTTTAGTATCATGATCCTATACAATAGTAAATCTTATAAATGGGACGAAGTTTGTTGGGGACTAACAGGTTCGGGGAATTTTTCGACAAAAACGGCGACAAGGATTACGCAACATTGCGATGATTGGTTACAAAAATGGGAGTACAAATGGATCTGGAAATTAGACATACCACCGAAGATAAAAAATTTTCTGTGGCAAGGTCTTAAAAATGTGCTTCCCGCTAGAGGAAATTTTTTTCGGAGAAGGATTAACCTGGACCCACTTTGTGCTTCATGCCAGGAGGAGATTGTGACTAATGACCATATTTTCTGGGATTGTTATTTTGCAAAGCGAGTTTGGGAGTTAGCCAATCAACATAATTGGCTAGACTCTGGGTCCCCGAGTGATTCGGGTCCAATATTTCCAAGGTTGATCAATTTTTGGAAAAATAATGGTGGTGAAGAAAAAGTTAATCGTACGTGGTGCTATCCTGCTTTGGACACTTTGGAAACGCAGGAATGATACAATTTTTAGAGGCATCATACATCATCCGCTTGGAAACTTAATCCAAGCTAAAAAAACAAGCGGCGGAATGGAAAATCCGAAACTTGTTAGATGTACAGCATAGGGAGGCTAGGTACAATTTGAATCACGGGTTGTCTGCTAATAAAATTGTGAGTTGGCAGACACCCCCCCCCCCGCCAGAGGCAGCATCAAATTAAACTTCGACGGTTCTTGCAACCAATCGTCGGCAACATGCGGTTATATTCTTCGAGATTGGAGGGGAGTGGTGATCCAAGTGGGGGCTGCAAATTATGGAGACTCCCCAATTATTGTTGCAGAAGCAAGAGCAATGTGTGGGTTAAAAGAAGCTATTGAGTTAGGCTATTCTCACATTATTGTGGAGGGTGACAATCTGGTTGTGACTCAAGCCACCCGAGGTAATTTTGTGATTCTGTGGCAAATCAGAAATTTGGTGAAAGACATCCGTCTACTACTCTCTAAGTGCAGTTGGAGTAATATTTCCAATATTTATAGAGAAACAAATAGTGTAGCTGACTGACTTTCAAAAAAAGGTCATAACTGTCCAGTAACTTAAAAGTGGGAGTATATAGATGATAGGGAGTTCAAGGATATTTTGTATGCTGATAGGGTGGGACGATTTCTTATAAGAAGAAATCGCTAACATCCTTCGCACTTACCTTTTTTTTCATTTTTTAAAAAAGTAAATCTTATATATGGCCCCGTTCATGACCATACCTGACTTTGTCCCTGGCATTGATTCCCGAATTGTAACCATATCACCTTTGAATTCATACCCACCTACATTGTGAGTCCTAGAAGACCTAGACATCAACTAGCTGCTACTAAAATTTGGTATAACTTCATTAATTTGATTGCTCCTTCTACTATTGACTTTCACTTTAAATAATGTGCTCGCTTAATCAAGAATGAGGTAAAAATCCTTACAATAGATTCTACGGATTAACCCCATCATTTACCCCTCGTAGCAACTACGAGTAGCGTAGAAGTCGTGAGCTTTAGAACCTAATTAAAGCTAATAAAGGTAATGATGAGGTATTAGATCGACTTGAAACTTTAGAAAGGCCAATTAAACAAACACAATACGAATAGATATTCATTCCATACTATTAATAAAGTTTAAACTAAAACACAAATGAGCTGCTATCCACGTAATTGGTAACCTAAATTCAATAATATCGGCAGCATCTTGGTTCTCCAAAACACTAATTATCCTAGCAATTTATATATATCTCCAAAACACTCACTATTATTCTAATACCCTAATATATGATTAATGACTTAATGTATAGCTTAAATAGATTGAAATGACTATTTTCGTATCAGGACCATGATAACCATCTTGACTCAACATGATTCTTAACCATCTTGAATTGTTCATATTTCACATTTTTGTAACTTTTATTAATATTTTCTTTAATAATTATATATATTTATCAATCATAAAAAAATATAATATTTATTAGCTAGGTCAAAAAATATAATAATAGCCTAATTTTATCAATCATAGTAAAAAATACATATTTTATACATAGTTTTATATTTATGAAATAAATATGAATAAATAATTATTTTTAAATTGTTTATAAGTTATAGTAACCCTGAAAATAATGAAATATACATTTAGAATGATTTAAATACACTTATATTTAACTTTATTAATGATTTAGAAGAAATGCAAGATAACCATCTTGCGTCAAAATGTTTATATTTTCGTAAATACATCTTCCATTTAGAAAGTTTATTCGTCGAAAACTTCCTAATTAAACATGCTTAACTGGAAATAGTCTCAGGACAGTTCGGAAGAGGTAGGAGCGTTACAATTGTCCATCATAAGGTTCCCAGACATGTCAAAATGGGCAATCTACATATCTTCAATTCTCCATCCTTTCCTTTAATTAGTTCATGAAGAAAATGGATATTCCAATCTCTATGTTTTCTGTCCCATGCTTACTATATATATATATAGGCCTCGAATATTTCTAAGCAATATATAGTTTATTCCCTCTATTTCGGTCCCATTATTATATATAGACATATATTTAATTGATTAAAAATGTCAACGGATATACGTAATAATATTAGTGACATTAAACAAACAATACTTCATTAGAAAGTCAAATGGAGAACACTTCATTTGCAAAAGATTTGATAAAATAAATATGGATTTATTAAATCAAGTGCGAGGTGATGCTTTATTTATGATTTTAACTAGACGCTTACAACTATAGTGGTATTTGTAATATGAAAGTAATCAGTCATATCATTCATTTAAAATAATTTGAGGAATGGTTGAATAGTTAGTACGTAGTAAAAGTTAATATAGAAATAAATGTATTAGTTTTATCAAATGTGAAATGTCCCATATGAATAGAATAGTGTAGTCTCTAGTTCCTAGACAATATAAATAGGTTTTCTTAATTAATGTCCTATATAGACAAAATAAGCTAACTTATAGCTCTTCGTATTGAATCGCACATGCACATGTGCACGTGGCGTGGGCCATAGGCGTTAAAGGCGTTTTTGGTGCTTATATTAGGCGCACTTGGCACTTCAAAGCCTAGGAGCAGACAATATAATAACATTTATTTATTTATTTATTTATTATTATTATTATTATTATTATTATTATTATTATTATTATCTTTTTAAACAGTTGAACACAGTTGGATATAATTAACTGTCAACTGTCAATTCTATCCAATTGCATGTGTTGTTATTTTTATCCAGGCACAAGATCGTCACGGGGATTGCAGCATCATTGTATCCTGAAGACACGAATTTGCATGAGAGACAAATTTTATCTTAAAGATAATGATCTGATCACGTCTCAAAGCCTTAACCAATCCCAATTTTCTTAACTGGACTGCTGTTGCTTGATCAAGAGTAAAAAATTAGATTTATTTTCGTGTGAAGTTATTGTAAAGTTTGTAATGTAATTTATAGGTACCTGTCATAAATTGCCTTTTTTTTTAAATGATGAACATTGCATGATTGTTATATTGATCACTACTTTAGAATCTAAGTATAATTGAAAATATAATTAAGTGTTGTTCAATTTTAATGATTATGAGTTATAATAAGTGCTTATATTAAAACAAAAAAAAAAGGATCTTATATAAAATGGTCTCACCTAAAAGATAAAAATTTATTCATGTAGGATCCAACACACCCGTACAACTTTCTACTAAATACAATGTCATACACTCATACATGACATTAATGATCATTTTCACTAATTATTTGACTAGCTAAAAGATAATTTATTCATATTGTAATCAAAACGATCGATGCATGATATTTCTTCCACAAAAGATGAGATAAAAAGCACAAATATTTTGGGGAAAAAAAGCCACGTACCCACGGAATTATCGATAGAATATAGGTGTCACAAATAAAAAAATAAAATATGGTGGTGACAAAGACAGTCATGAAGAAAGAAAGATTAAGATTATGAAGAAGATGATGGAAGCAAGCACCTGATGGCCAACAATCTAACATAGAAAATCTTAACTAGTACTTATAATTACTTTAACAAATTTAAAGTAGAATTAATTCAATAATAGTTACTTCATCCATCTTCATTATTTGTCCACTTAAAAAACATTTCTTACTTTTATTTATTTGTCTTTTTATATTTTTAATATATTTTTTTTTGCCAATTTTATATCATTAGAACATAAACCATCATTAAATCTTCAACAATCAGCCTAAACTTTCGGCTGAGATGATTCCACACAGTATTAGAACTAAAATGAGTAAGATTTTTCTGGTTTAAACATCAACAACCCCATGTATATTTACGCAAGGTTAAGAGGTTTTTGAAGCATCCATACTTCATGTCCAAAGGGCATTCACGTAAGACATCTTTTGATTAAGATAACTCTACATATATCTATATTCTCTGCCCTTCATAATTAGTTTTTACCGGTTATAGCAATTTTATAATTTTTTTTAATTCTATTAATTATCTTGATATTTTCTAAGTCTTCTAAAGTAAATATTTAGACCATGTTTGCTAAACAATCTATTGAATTACTTATTGAAAAAAATGACTTATTGAAAGATTTGACCAAGTGAAATAAGTGAAATAGGTTGTAACGCCCCGACTCCTCCCGAGTCGCGGACATTACCGATAATTATTTCAAGGATCACTGACTTACCCCACTAATTACCACGAGTCTTTCCAGTGTGAGGAGTTCCCAACAGATGAGCTACCATAAAAGAAGGTGAACCCTGTTGAGATAAGTAGTCATTTCAATCCCTTTAAGCCACACTTAATCACATATCGGGGCATTACAATCACCTCTACTTAAGCGCACAACCTCCTCGTAGTGCCAAAACCAAATCCAGAATCTTTGCCCCGCTAGGTGACTGCATATGTATCTCCCATCCACTGGCACAACTCACGGTTGCGGGTCGGCTTTAATACCATCTATAATGCCCTGACCGCGAATATTACCGATAATTGCTTCAAGGATCGCCGACGTGACTGGCCCCACAATCACCGCGAGTCTTTTTAGCGTGCTTCGTCCTCGCTCACACGCTGCCTGGAAAAACTTCCCAGAAGGTCATCCATCCTGATACTACTCCCAGCCAAACATGCTTAACTGAGAAGTTCCCAACAGATGAGCTACCATAAAAGAAGGTGAACCTTGGCGATATAAGTAGTCATTTCAATCCATTTAATTAAGCCACACTTAATCACATATCGAGGTATTACATAGGTATTTGTTAAACAACCTATTAATTTGGCTAGTTGGGTCCAATAAGTTGATTTTACTAGGCTAACATGAACAACATATTGATTGACTGTTTGTAGAAATTAAATGAGCATTTAACTCAAAACATACCAAAAAGTACATATATATGTCAACATAAAACCTATTGATATGTATTATTTTAAAATTGGTGATAAAAGGTATAGATAAAATTCCAACAATTACTTTTTCAAAAAAAAAAACTAATTTTACTAAACACAACTTTTTCAAACAGTATATCTAAATAACTAATATATAAACGGATAGAGCGGAATAATAATAGGGATGGAAACAGACTGGTCCTGAGAGCATACATGCATCGATCGATCTGAAGGAAATTGCACAGGGTGAGTGAATATATTCATGCAATTAAATTTAAGGGTGGGTCATGTCATATATGTGTACGTTGTTGGGTGATGTTGAAATGAACGTGGACCAATGAGGACTAAAAACACATTGAAAAATGAAAAGAGCCAAGAAATTAAGAAAGACAGCCATGCAAATTTGGGTTTGTGTTGTGTTTTGATGATCAAGGGGGGCCATATACGCCGCCGCGCAAATCATTACCTTAATTACTAATTAACCTCTTCTTTAATTAATTCTTCTTTGCCTTAATTCCATGAATGAATCAAAGTAAGTTCCTTCACTAGATCTTAACTAATTCCCATCTAGAAGCTTTTTGTTGCCACTTGTTACTACTCCCAAACTAAAACTTTTATACCTATGTCTTTCCATAATTTCAATCGTGTGATGATATGTGTCTTGCCCCAAGACACTACTTATTTGTCTTCCTTTTCATAAAATTAATAAATATTATCATTTTTAACCTCAAATTTTTGACAGATACTATTAATTATCAATTATAAGAAGCTTGGAACGTGTTGGCTATGCCAACAATTAAAATTGACACCCTAACGAATGAACCCCGTCCGTTGGACATATTTTAGACGTCTTTTTGTAAATTTTTAAAAATATATATAAAAGTGTGATTTTATACCATTTATATATATTATCATAGTTATAGAAGTCATTCATGTTATTTTTTTTTCAATTTAATTTACAAATATATAGATTTTGTACCATGAGAAGACACTTAACAAGTGTCTTCTCCAAGACATTTATCATTTCCCATTCCAATATTATTCTTGTCATGTATCCACCTTCCAGTTTTTGGTAGGAAAGGTCGACGTTGCTTCTGAATTTTTGTGGATAATCTGCCTGATGGAATGATATATGAGAGTCTGAATAATTTATTTGCTAAAATTTGGTGATGTGGTGGATGCGTACATTTCTCAAAAAGCAGGCAAAACGAGCGACTTAGAGCACCCGCAATGATTGTGAGTTTGAGTTTGACTAATTATATGACGTGGAATTTGTGGAAGAGTCAAAATTTAACATTTTATTTAGCTAGTTTTCCAATGGTGAGAATGAGTTTGACTCATATTAATTAAAAAAAGTAAATCGGTCCCACTTAAGAATATAATTAATTTGTTATATTGATAAAAAATGAGGTGGACGAGGAAAGAGAAAAAAATATGATTAAAATATTAATATTTTAAACTCGCTTTCAAAACTCGTCTCGCGAGTTTGAAAGCGAGATTCTCACGAGACGAGTCTCATTCTCACCACTGAAATGTCCTATACGACCTCATTCCGTTCTCGTTTCATGCCACGTCAGCAGTGAGTCGAATTAAAACTCACCATTGCAGATGCTCTTATAATTTGGTTTTGTGAAATTAATTCAAACCCGAGCATGATGGGGTGTGTGCTATACAGAATATGAATGAAAAGCCTGAGACGGAAACCTGTTAATAGTATATTGCGCGAAAATTCGACAAGGGAAGCCTAATGGTCGCAAACACCAGGCTTGGAAGTGGGTTCCTAAAAAGCCTACTTCTCATCCTTTGAGTGCTTTTGGATCTCATGAAGTGGGCGACCAACCACCTGATTCTATCGATCCTGGGGTGGGCTATGTGCATGAGTTGTTTGAGGTTGTGCTTGATAGCCTTACAAACCCGCATCTTAATTAATAATGAGGTTATTCCCCCTCTTAATCTATCCAATAGTGATTCAATTTCCATGCTTAAGCTGATTAATTAAGGTAAAACCTTATTTAATCCGATCATCGCTATTATTAGGCATCCTTGGGATACTAGAGGTACTCTACGCGCAGGAACCCAACATGTCTTATAGACGGTCGATGATTGTGAAGCCATGGAGGAGGATGAGTTGATGTCTATCAACTCTGGATGTAGAGCCCCCATCAAATTTGGGGATTTCATCCTTGAGGGATCTAAAACACATATCCGAAGGAATGAGGGAAAAAAAAACAACGTTGAAAGCAAAATGACAACTGGTGAGACAAACTACATGAAAACCTACATAAAACAAGTTCGATCCCCAGAGGGATGACAGACAAGTGTGTCATAATCCTTCCAAGACTAATTGCAAGGAAGAAACTCAGAAGAATCAGATGAGACTTATGATAATAGCGGAGAGAAAGAAGCGCACAAAACTGTTTCTTTTCTATGATTTAGGCATGTTAATCATTAGTGACTAGACGAAGCAGTGAAGTACTCTAGGGAAGTACTCTAGGGAAGATGACAAAACTGTTTCTTTTATTCCTTGTGAAGATGCTTTAGGGTGATTTCTTCAAAGGAGGGTGATCTAGTGTTTTGTTTTGCATTATTTCAATCATTTATCTGGGTTATGCAAAACATTTATTTTTTCTATCCTTGTTACTTAGAAAATTAATTGTCAAGGGTATTAAGTAATATATAAAAAAGGAGTCATTAACATGTCAACGAATTCTAAATGATACATAATGTAAAAAGCTAGCTGTTAGGAATTCATATAAAAAAGAATAAGAATATTTGTTATAGATGTCAAAATTTTGGGTTCGAGTCAAATTTGGGTTCAGACACTCTGACATTAGACCAAAAATGCCAAAGTCGGACTCTATTCAAGCTCATATTCAGACAACTAGACCAAAATCGGACTTGCACCCAAATGTGTGATGTCAGGACTCGGAAGTCTAGATGTCCAAATTGAGTTTACTTTTCTATGTAATCTAAATCATAATTATCAATACATACCAAGCAATAGACCGGGATGTCTGATGTTCGGGCTTCAATGCTCAGATTGCATTTTCCCCCTCCTAGGTCAAAAAAGCATGAAATTAGCCTACAATAGTCTGAGTTTGGAGAATTAGAGATTTTTGTTCTCACATTCAGACAACCCATATCCAAATTTTTGAACTCGGACCTGATCTATTTTTAGTCTGACATGTCTGATTATCCAAATTTCAAATGTGGACAAAAAGAATGTGTTCTTCCATTTTTTCTGAATTAGAAATAAACTGAATTTTCGAATCGAACAATTTTTTTGACATGCCTCGTATTTGTTTGCACGAATTTTCTTCAATCAAAGATCATGTAATCAGCAAGGGTAGTCTATATGTGCATCACTGTCATTGATGTCAATGCATCACTAACTAAGTTAAAGACACTTGGTTGGCCCTAAATCTACATTAGATTATGGACTTTTGATTACAATTAGCTTTCTCAAATAGGATCATACAACAACAGACATTAGATTGGGTGCTCAAAAAGACAATTCAAGCTGTATGATTTGTACCTTTAAAAATACCTCTTCAAATCATAGTCTAGTACTCAATTATATTAAGTTATTATTTCTCATAAAAGGCACCCAAATTGAGGAAAACCAAAAAGTAAATTTGATCACTACTTCTTTCTTTCTTGCATACAGCATTGCTTCTTTCTTTATACTCCAATTATTAGTTTGATTTTATATTTTCACAAAAAATTAGTCTCTTCTTTTGTAAGAGTTTTTTTGTACCCTTATTTAGGGTTTTTAGTCTCTTTTTAGAGTTTTTGTTCAGTTGGTGTGGTCTAATACATTGGATGAAGATCGACTTTCAAATCGCTATAGCACAGGTTGTGAAGTTCTCCATCAATGGTAAAGATGCAGAGTCATCGAAGAAAGATGCAGAGTCATCAAAGAAATCGGAGCCGAACGTTAGTAGGATTAGTATTGGTTGTTCAGAACTTGAATTTCATATCTTTGTTTTAGATCTACGCATTGTTCAATCACGATTTTCATTGTAAATATCGTATGACTTGTTATTAATGAAATCGTTATGTTTGGTTTAAAAAAAAAAATAAACTCAACAATTTCATTACTAATTACATGGTAGATGAGATTTTGTATCTTTCTAACTTTGTTACTACTAGATTTTGTCTTTTAAAATCTTTCATTAATTTAATTTAATTTAATTAATCATAACAATATATATTCTTACACCTTTCTCTATCACTACCTATTATAGCATTAATAACTTAATCTAATCACCTTTATCCAATTAATTATATAATTTCCATACTCACCATGCCACGTGTTGCAACCATGACTCATCAAATGTGCCTCTTTAGAATTAAAAAAAATGACCCCATTACCTGATTTGTGCACCCTGGAAGGTTCTTAGTGCCATGTAAAATGGAGATAATTGGGAGGATAATTATTTTAAATAAAAATTTAGAAAGTTTGTGATTAATTTAATTAAAGGGTAATTAGTAGGAACAAATGGTAGGAAACCATTGGAGGGGTAGCTGCTATCGAGGAAACACTTAAGACCCACATAATTAGCTGCAATTCAACAATTTTGTTTGTTTAATATTCTATATATGAATAATGGTGAGCTGGCTAGGGTATATCACTTCAATTTGGGATTTTCGAATATCAACTTTGTATTTAATTTGTCATTATGTGTACAATTAGCATCGTACGGAAGCTAATTTGGCATTGTTTGCCCTCTTTCCCGAAAGGTTAACGTATGGCTTAAGAGGATTGAAATGACTACTTATATCATTAAGGTGTACCTTCTTTTAAGGTAGCTCATCCATTGGAAATTCCTTAGTTAAGCATGTTTGGTTAAGAGTAGTTTTAGGATACGTGACGTCTTGGGAAGTTTTTCCAAGCACCGTGTGAACAAGGACGGGGCATGCTAGAAAGACTCATGGTGATTTGTTGGACCAATCAGTGACCTTTGAAGCAGTTATTGATAATGTTTGAGGCCCGGGAGGGGTCGAGGCGTTATGAGTGAGATTCAAGTTGAGTGCTACACAAGATTTATGGATTATAATGTAGCTATATATAATGGGTTTCTTGTGGATGGTGACTTGACACCTTGGTATGAAAGAAAAATGCTTTCGACCAAGAGAAAATGTTCGTAGATATAGTCTGTAACTCATGAGTGAAGTGAGAGATTGCATAGGATTCACCTATAAGTTAAAATCTCCCATCAAATTTTTGGAATTTACCTATAACGTTAAGGTAAATGTCTCACATCACAAATCTAAAGTGATAAGTCATCGTTTATAGGACAAATTGACTACTTATTGTATTGTCAATTGGCTTGGCTATATTTATTTAACTGATTTGACTTATGCTTCCTTCCCTATGTAAGATTTGAGTTTAAATTTTATAAAACAATTAAATTTGTAATGATATACTTTTCTATTTTTGGACTATTAATAAATATCTCAAATAAAAAAATTATAAAGTCTCATCATAAGAACATATTTCTAGTGTCTTAAGTTTGTATAAATATTATATTATTCGCCTTAAAATTAAAATAAAACCAATTGTAATTGAATTATACAAGTACAACATCACATGTAATCATATAAAATTTTATTTTTGTTCATAATTTTTTGATTTTATAAGAACATATAAAATACACTTAGAAAATGATATTGGTTCAATTAGAGTCTCACTCATTATATTGATGTAAAAACGTTTAGTAAACCTTTTATATACTTAATAATTCATAGTAAATATCAAAAAATTGATATTAAAAAAATCATAACAAACATTTATTTGTAGGAACTTACGGCAAAATATTGAAGACAACGAACCAAAATATGGCTATGGAAATCAAGCAATTGAAACAGTTAATTTCATGATGGTATTGCAACTAAAATGACTAGCAAAAACATGCGCAATTATGGTTCAATTAGTTACAACTTCACCATCGTAAGTCATAATCAAACAACTTAATCAAATTAGTAATCGATAATACAACTTTGACCCGTCTAAATTTAGATTTTAGCCTTGGTAGCTAGACACATTAATTAACTTTAATTCTACTCCTAAATCATGGTTAAGTTTGGAGTTCAATGTGACACTATATTCAAACGAAAAGCCAGGTTTTGAGTCTAGGGTTAGTCAACAATAGGTCAAGTTTTTCTCTTAATTTGTCGTCTTTCATCATGATTACTTTAAGTAATTAACTCATAATTAAGAATGTGGAAACCCAGGAGCTAGAGATAAATTACTAATGACCAATTAATTTATGCATTTAAACAACAACAAAGCACATAAACCCTAAAATTATGAATAAATTCTCCCACGTACTCATACAATGATTCTCTAACATTCAATCAAAATTAATTAAGACTTAATTAATTTACACATAATCACAATTATTCTAACCTAATACAAGTTTGTAATCATCATAAATTCCTGGAAATCAAGTGCGGTACGATCACACATAGATTTGTCAAATCCCCTGAAACACACTTGTCTAAACCCTATTGGTTAACCCTGGATATTATATACAACACTTTATTGCATAAAGTTTGAAGCTAATTAAAAGTGAAAGTTTTCACCAACATATTTATATTTAAACATTTGGTTCAATAATTTATGTTGATGACGTGTGCATGATTAATTAGCATATTTGGGGAGTTCATACTAAGTATATATACTTGGGGGTGATCTTTTGAAGACTGAGAGGGATGTAAGTGAATACTGCCATATACCTAGGAGACAAGTATACAATATTAGTATTGTTATTACCACATATAAAATTAAGACTCGTAAAGAGCTTAATTAGTGAGTTAATTATATTGTGATTAAGATCATGGTAGGGTTAATGAGTTGGGGTTCGGTTGCGCTGGAGCAAGGGTGGAGAAAGGGGCCATGGACACCGGAGGAAGACAAGCTTCTCTTCGACTATGTCACCATGCATGGCGAGGGAAGGTGGAGCTCTGTGGCTCGTGGTGCAGGTAATTACCAAATTAGTTAACTCGGTTTTTAATTAGATGTTTTAGATGATGCATGTACATTTGTGGTTAATCGTGTTTGATTGATTGTTAATTAATTACAGGGTTGAATAGGAGCGGAAAGAGTTGCAGATTAAGATGGGTGAATTATCTTAGGCCGGGATTGAAGAGAGGTCAAATAACCCCTCAAGAAGAAGGCATCATAATTGAGTTGCATTCTCTTTGGGGTAACAAGTAATATACACTTTCTTCTCCTTGATTTTTATCATTCATGTTGGGTTGATCTTGATTAAACTCTTTAATTTACATGTTATAATTGGGTAGTTGAATGTATCTATGCATCATGCATGCAATAAAAGTGATGGTTAGAGATTTGGAAAAGCCTGATCAATCAAAAATTTAAACTGATGATTAAAAGTATAAAAATGACTGCATGCAAGAATATAATTCAATTTTGAACGTACTTCTAAACGTAATTCCCAAATGGGATTTGTCATTTGTGTAGATGGTCAACGATCGCGAGGTATTTGCCAGGAAGAACAGACAATGAGATCAAGAACTACTGGCGAACCCACTTCAAGAAGAAGGAAAGATCGACTCGAAAAGCATCCCAACGGCGAAAATCATCCCAAACCCTGAAAAAACATCCAAAACCATCACCACCAACGCCATCATCACAGCCGCCGCAATTACTCGAAACACAACCGTTGGAAACACCGAAGACAGAACCACCAGTTATCAGCAGTGAACAGATGATAACAGCTGCTTCATCATCTTCATATCATCCTGCAATGGAGGAACACAACTTGATGATGATCACCCCATCATTGCCGTGGATGGATGCCACGTGTCAAGATCACGATGGGTCCACCTGGTGGGGTAGCCTCTGGAATTTCCCTGATCAAACTCAAACAGAGAAATTGCTGACGTCAGATCAGATGCAGCAACAGGAGCAGTACTGCAGCAAGGTGGCAACACTTACTGATGATAATTACTATAATAATAACATTAATAGTAATATTAGTACTAATTATAATGGATTTTCCTGGGCAGGGGATGTAAACAACTTGTATAATATTGAAGGGTGCATCTTTTAATTAAGTAGCTGGAAGTAATTAACTTTAATTAATTTGAACATTGTTAAACAATATTATCATTATCTACAGCATGCAGTTTGATGTCAATTATAATTAATACTTTAATCAAATAGTTAGGGTCACATGAAATGAAATGTGAACGTTGATTATGCTCGATCATGAGTATAATGAGGATTGTAACATCTTTTGCACGTGTGGGATGTCCATTGGTTTGCAATTATATATTTGTTTAAATTGCCAAAAGGTTTGAAGATGCAATGCATAATGCAAAGTAAAGCTTCCACTTTTGGATTTTTATTAATTGCTCAAAACAATCACAGTATGTGCATGTAATTATCGACCAGGTTACTGTTTTTGTTTTTGTATGTACTTTTCTCTTCCAAGTTCAAACGTAATTTGTTAAATCTTCCTAGGCTTGGTTTGATAATTGATATATAGTGAAATAACCCCTGAGGGGGTGAATAGATTTGTTACAGATCAGTTCTGTACTTATAAATACAAGGACATTAATAGCATTTGATTGAATTCAATAATACTTCTTTATTAGATAAACTTGAGGTACAATAGAAATAGAGAGGTTTGAGAACATGACATATTACAATGAATATCAAACTCACAAAATCTTAGTGCTTCAAGGCTCTGCTATGCAACACCTCACCAATATATTTGGCTACATAAGTCACCAAGAACCTTGGTTACACCTCACCAAAAGTACCTTACTGACATAACTCACCAAGGACTCATTGGCTATACACTCATAAACCTCACGAGATTTCTTACACTCGATTACTTGCATGGAATCGACTAATTTGCACAAGGAGATGTTGGAGGTATTTATAGTTGAGGTTTTCAATAAGCAACGGTCTCCTCTTGATTCTTTCCTTTCTTGATTGATCTTTGATCCTTTCCATATTCGCTTTGATCTTCTATCTTTGCTTCTTTGGAAACTTCAATCTTTGCTCAACGTATCAAGGCACAATTTGCGAAGATATATATTAGGATTAGCATATATAATCTCAGAGAATATTATGATATAGTGTGAGGATATTTTCAAGATACTTCTCTAATTTGTTCTTTCAAATAAAACTTTCTGGGCATGGCGGAGGTCCTTGGTACAGATGTCGTGGAGGGCATCGCAGCTTCTTCATATAGGTTTGCATATGGTATTAGAGTCGAAGTAGTTCATTTAACACGTACCGTTGGGACAAATTTGATAAATTGTAGTGGTGGAAATGGGTCACGCCAAAGATTGAGGTTTGGCTTGTCACTTTTTGAGGGAGTATAAGCTCGACTTACAACTTGTCGAGCTTGAATATGTTTGGGTCAGACTTGGCTTGTGAAGACTCGTGGGTTTGGCTTGGCTTATGACTTGATTCTTATGACAAATAATAATCATTCATAGTTTAAGTATTAAATAATTTGTAACATAAATTTAATTTGAATATAAGCTAGGACATGATAATGCTTGATGGTTTTTTTATTTTATTTGTGACAATATACAATGTTAATAGCCTAATGCAATATTATGTGATATTTTGTCCTTTTTTTAGGGTTTTCTTTTTATTCTTTCAACTATTTAATTCGACTCTTTGATTAAACATTTAAATATATATGAGCGAACCTAAAAAATAACCGATTAAAAATAATAGTAGAATACAAACATAAGCTTATTAGGCTTGCTAAACCTAATGAGCCGAGCTACTTGTGGCTTAGCTTCACTTGTTTAATTCATGGACTAGAGCCCTACGCGCGCAAGATGAGTTGATCTCGAGCCAAGCTTCCCACTGAGCCAGCTTGACTCATTTCCACCCTTGCCTACATGTGATGATGCATGTTGAAGTCATTGTGGGTGATGAAGTTTCACATGAATAGCAAAATGATAATTGGTCATGTATATATAAGTTCATGAGTTATTCCACTTAATGCTAGTTGGTTTCTGTGCAAAATTCTGTTTGGGCTCATATACATGACATGTTAAAAGGCATTGATTTACTTAATTTTGATGCGGTATGATCAATCAAGATCACAATGAGTCCCAAATTTGAATATCAGCAACCTCCATGTTGAAATTATTTGGTTAAGGCCCAAAATAGGCCAGCTGCCCAAGCTAGACAGCCTATGTATATAAGTAGCACTACCAGCGACCGATAGGTATTGGTCGCTAACGTCGGTTGCCGTAGACGTTTCATGTTGTAGTATAGTAGTAGTAGTGGTTGTTTTTATACTAATCTCATTCTAATTTTAAAAAAAGGTTTGTACGTGTGTGTGGGTAGCGGTCCCACCCATCTGGGCCTATCTAAGGGGAATAACATTAAGTGGTACAGAGCGAGAGGGGGGCTGGGAGCCTAAGGTGCCAAACAACATACTTTAATCATACTACTGTATACGCATACACAAAAAACCACACTATATACGTACTCAACTACTTATATGCCTTTCGGTGAACCATCTAATTAAGCATGTAATTAAACAGCTTCAACCGCTATTAAAACCGTTAATTTTTTCCTAAATGAGCACCTTTCACAAAGGATTATTACATCATGCATGCATTCTGGCAAAACAAAAATCAAGAAAAAAATTGACCCATGCAGGGCTCGTACCTGTGACCTTGACGTTATTAGCACCACGCTCTAACCAACTGAGCTAATATACCATTTTGTTAGCAAAAAATACAGAACTGTATATGAAATGTGTTCAGGAACAACATCTGACAAGAGGATAAGATAAGATAGAGCTAGATTTGTAAACGAGAGCAAATCAGGAGAAAAAAAGATGGAGAACATAACAGCAAGCGAAATAGCAGGGCTTGGTGTGGGCACCCTTTTACTCTGCGCCACCATTGCTGCTCCGAAAGTCGACGCTTTCATCTCCTCTTCCCAGCGAAGGTATGTATATATCGGGAACACTTTCTTGGTCATTAGTCCTGGAACGCAGGTCGCTAACTTTTACACAAATTTAGTATAGTTTTGACTTCGGAACACTTGTTACACTTGTTCCTAGAACGCGGGCCGCAGGCATATATAGTATCCCCGGTAACTATATACTATATATATGTCCATGTTTATACATCTACTTGTCCGATTTTCTTGTAGAATTCAACATGTTATTATTTACAGGTCGCTGGGGATGTGCAGTCGTTGTGGGGATGTAAAGCTGATTGCCTGCTCCAAATGCAGAGGATCCGGGTCTATTAAACCGGGCGGGTTGTTTGGCCCGATTGATGACTTGTTTCCGGGTCGGTTTGAATCGGATCAGAAATCGAAATATCTTCCCTGTGGGAATTGTGGGGCTAGAGGCTGCTTCCCCTGCCCTAACTGTAATGTATCTCGATAGATAGATGTTTTGGTTGTATTAATTGTTTGGTTATGGTGTAATAGTAGTGTTAGAATCTTAATTCGTTTAAGTAAGGGATAAGTTGTTGATGTATGTTGGATAGATTTAAGGAAATCTTGACAAGAGAAATCCTCTCTGCTCTTTGATTTGCATTTGCCAATTCATGGTTGATCAACTCAAGACATTGAATCAATATTCGGAAATCCCGTCTATAATGAGATATGTAAATATAGCGGTCTACTCTTGAATTTTACAATTTAGAAAGATTGGTTTGAACTAATTTAAGATTTATATATCGTTCGCTACTAACTACCCAATGGGAAAAAAAAATTAATGGTCAAGGTTTGACGAGATTAACTTGAAAATATAATCTTTTCCAACTAGCCTGACCATGGAAACAATTAACTCGACTTGAACGACGGTAACAACAATAAACCCTAAGTTTGGCCCTGCTAACGAGAAACTTAAGGTAGTGCAGATGTGGGCAGTTTTCCCAATAAATAAAATTACATGAAGAGAATAATTTCCACGAATTCAAGAAAACCTTTCAAAAATCGGAAACGCAACTATTTTGAAAAGCATTTAGCAAGTCGATTGGAAAACTAGATAAACCGAGAGAAATATAACTTCGTACTTGTTTTCTCCTAGCAATAAAAAATTAAGTGTGTGCATTAGATCTACCTGACAAGCAAAAACACAAGGGGAGCACAATAAAATACTCATGAAGAAAAAGGAAAACAAGGCGTCTTGCTAATACTCACCGCACCTAACTTACTTAATTAGTTAATTCTAACTCGCGAAAACATAAATATAATTATATATTATTTGTTACCACTTATTCTTTCTTTGACATCAATTTGTATTGGAGAAACATTTTTAAGGAGTAGAGTTTACCATTGAATCTCACATTCTCACTCAAGCCTGTAAAACCAGATTCGTACAATAGGTTCAAATTTGGTCAGGCCCAGCTCGGATAACTTTAGAGATAGGCCCACATCCCTCTATGGGCTTTCAATTTGTGAGGGACTAAAAATACTAGTACTCGTAAATACTCAACCTAGGATCTATTGATTCTATCATTCATGATATATTATAATAATTATCGTGCCAAAAAAAAAGATATACTATAATAATTCTTGTGAAAATAATATTCTGTTAAGTTATTGAAAAATCCTTCTACACCATGCTTCGAAGGAAGGGATTCAAAAGTTCCTACAAAATATCCCATAAGTTCATGAAAATGTCAATTTTTAGGAGATATTCATTTGAGCGTTGTTTAGGAATCTAGATCTGGGCAGTCTTTCTCTTATGAACTAAAGTTGATGAAATGATTAATTCTAATGGGTTTGAAAAAGAAAGCATTTCAGAAATTCACTTTGAAAACCCATTTTAGACTCTAAAATAGCCTAATTGGAACACCTATGGAAAAAAAAAAACTGTTAAAAGATTAAGAAACCAAGATGATTGGGGAAGTAATTATTAGATACATATTTGTGTGCTCAATGCAGCTGAGGAAAACCTAAACATATTTGGACAACATAATCAATAGAAGCTACAAGACAACAAAACTAGTTCAAAGCAGGGTACCTCGTCAGCAATCCTCACCCTACAACTTTAATGCTAGCCCATCACACTCCTCAATCTAGTTCCATGTTCTTCACTAGGTCTTGGTGTCTCGAATTAACCTTGGCCCTAGAATGAAGGCAATATTCACAGATTTTAATAGATTGGTTTCAATTTGTTGAACGTTCTCGACTAAAAGATTAAGCTGGTAGTTTTAGGCCCAATGATCATAGTATAATATTTTACCACGCCCTCTCACGCGAATGTTTTTCGGGCTTGAAGCTTGGATACTGTAAAGACCCCCTTAACCTTGCGTAAGTAAATATGGGGGTTGTTCATGTTCGAACTTAAGACCTCTTGCTTAACCTGAATCAGATAACATATGGAACCATTTCAACCAAAAGGTTAGGTTGATGGTTGTCGCCTATAAGCACAATAATTGTTGTATACTCTAACACAACTAACCCAAAATGTTAGGGTTTTTAATTATAAGAGCAGTACATAATAGCGGAAGCGCCGAAAAATAAGATGATAACTACTGGATATCTAGAAAAATAAATGCAAGAACAAAGGGGATAAAAATTTAACGTGGAAACCCAAATCGGGAAAAAACCACGAGCGGCACAAGCATAAACAAAACCACTATGGTAGAGAGTACAACGAACGATCTCCTCCCGAGATCCAACAAAGAGAGTATTACAAAGATCTCAAACCCCGAAAGAGATCCACCCGAAACTCTCAACAAAACCTCTCTCACCATTGGGAATACGAAATTTCAGAATATCTGAGTACACCTCCTCCCATAGGAGGTGCCCCAAACTTGGCCACACCAAACAAGGTGAACAAGACCCACTATTTATAGGAAAAACTACCTATAAACCTAACTTGACTACCACTCCAATTAGACTTAGAATCTAATACAATTAGGAAACCTAACTGAATAAGGAAACATAAATAAGTTTCTAATACAATTAGGAAACAAATAATTGTGGGATCAAGAGACTGAATGATTTTAGGACATTTTCCTAACACAAAATTTATAAATAGTCCGATTCGTACTACTTACCAAAAGATAGAGTTCGAAGTTAATTTAAGTCGTTCCAATATAATCGATCCTCAACACTTACTACACATTTGACTTGAGTCATTGTCACTCCCAACAATCATAACGAGTGCACATTGCTTTTTCTTTTTCAACACTCATGGTCATTGATGGTGGCCGATGGTATTGGTACCTCACAAAATAACAAGAAGTGGGACAACTGGGTACAAGAGAGGGAGCAACGAAGGTAGACGGTATGTCAATTTTTGAAGTATCAAGGGATGTTTACTTGTGAGGGCACGTCACATTATGACTACCAAAATGACAATGTGCATCCCTTGGGATTAGGATTCAGGCACTCAAGTCTTTTATTCTTGTGGTTATGTAGATAACAAGTCGTATTCTGTCGATTTCGTGTTCGTGTTAGAGTTAAATGGGTTGAAGAACCTCCAACTTGAAACCTACCCATTCAATAAACGCGTTGAAATTTCTTGACCTAAACCTTTTATTGAATAAACGGGTTGACTTGAATCTAACACATTTAACTAACTGGGTAAATCAGGTCAAGTTTGAGTAATTTGTTTTCCTTTTAACATATATATTACTTAACAACCATGAACTTGAAAAGCCAAAATGCATTGGTTTCCACCATTATTTTTTAGCAACGAACTCATTTATTCATGGCTAAAATAGATGTACAATCTGCTAGGTGTTGATTGATTTTCATATTACTAAGATTAAGTACTATAAGATAGTATCAATATAATAATAATTATTATTATTTGGGAAATTGGAATCTAATAAATCGACCTTTGATGGTCCTTTGAAATAACGAACCAACCTTGCAAGCTAATTTACAACGAACCCACCTTAACATGTTAATTTTTCTAACGAACCTCCGGCGAGTCCCACAGGCCGGAAAGCTGAGTTGGCGGTGGTAGAAGCTGACTTGGAATATTTTTGAGCAAAAAAAAATGAAAAATAAATTTAGGCATGTGCTGAATTATTTTTTTGCCAAATCACTATTTCCCTTTATTTATTTTTATTGTACATCACCCATCTCTATTAACTCCCCTTTTCTTTCTCTCTCTCTCTCTCTCTTTCTAACACCCCGACCCATCCCCCACCCCCAACCTCTCACTCTCCCTCTCAACCACTTGGGCCGCTAGCAACCCTACCAGGTTGTTAATCCAATGGTTAATAATATGATTGCTCATAACTATTTGAGCATAAACAGAACTACGAAAAAACTTTGAGGCGCCCAAGAAAAGAATTGGCAGAAGTCAATCGAGGTTTGCCAAGCCATCTTGCAGCAATCCAGACGAGAGTGTTCATTAGATGATTCGTGAAGTAGTAAAATTGGGAATTTGTCACACTAAATTTTCCATCTTTTATTTTTGAGTTGACAACAACAGTCAAATTTAGAAAGCATTTTGCAAACCCCCAACAATGGCAACTCCAACAAACAAAAAGGATCGAAGTTTCTAAAAATTCATCAAAATTAGAGCACATCCCAAATTCCCAATTGATCGAAGGAAATTGTTGAGTCTGAGCTTCGAGAAACCCCCAACAATGGCGACTCCAGTGAGCTCCTCCTCCTCCTCTACCTCCACCTCCACCACCGCCATGGGAGCAGATACTGCAAAGTTAAAGAGAAAAATAAGTTTCTTCAGGAACGCCATGAAGCAGAAGCACAACTACATCCAGTTCTTCGCCATGACTGGTATTCTCGTCCTTAGCGTCCGTTCTTTAGGTCAGAAATACCGTATCCATGACCTCCAAGAGGACACCGCTGCTCTTCGCGATGAGCAGATTTCTCTTTCCGATCGCATCAACAACATCAAGTCCTCCCTCCGCCGCGAGGCCGCCGCCGATTCCTCCGGCATGTTTGTTGCTCGCCTCTGCCTCGCCTCCGCCGATTCCCGTGGGGGTGGTTGAGAGAGAGAGAGTGAGAGGTTGGGGGTGGGGGATGGGTCAGGGTGTTAGAAAGAGAGAGACACAGAGAGTGAGAGAGAGAGAAAGAAAAGGGGAGTTAATAGAGATGGGTGATGTACAATAAAAATAAATAAAGGGAAATAGTGATTTGGCAAAAAAATAATTCAGCACATGCCTAAATTTATTTTTCATTTTTTTTGCTCAAAAATATTCCAAGTCAGCTTCTACCACCGCCAACTCAGCTTTCTGGCTTATGGGACTCGCTGGAGGTTCGTTAGAAAAATTAACATGTTAAGGTGGGTTCGTTGTAAATTAGCTTGCAAGGTTGGTTCGTTATTTCAAAGGAACATCAAAGGTCGGTTTATTAGATTCCAATTTCCCTTATTATTTAAGGGGAAATCAAAACTTTTCCATCCTAAAATCCAAAATACCAAATAAAAAAAAAAGAAGACTTACTTAAACGACAAATGGTAAACAATAAACATGTTATCCATTAACCTATTAGAGTATAAAATCATCATTGTGCCTACACCCATCAATTTAAGCTTTTGGTTGAGATGGTTCCACGTAACCATCTATTAAACGGGTAAATGTGTCTCTTTTCATGTCAGCATTCTCAACCCAAACCTAACTCAATTATTTAAATGACTTTGTTGTGTCAACACGTTTAATTAAATGGGTTGAAAATCTATACCCAAACCTGCTTAACTTTGAGTCGACAATCGTGTCGGGTCAGTTTTTCCAAACTCTAGGTAGATTTTAATAGTTATGTAGGAATATGTAATAAATTGTAGTTCAAACAATATTTTGAACTTTCATTAAAGATCATCACAGGTTTTTAGAGCAATCGCAACGATGAGTTTGATAGTGACATGGCATTGATGTGGCATGTACGAGCACGAGAAAGGAGTGCAGCGGCGAGCACGAGAAAGGGTATTCGAGTGAGGAGACGTGCTAGAGTATAAAATCATTATTGTGCCTACACCCATCAGCTTAGGCTTTTGGTTGAGATGGTCCCACATAACCATCTATTAAACGGGTAAAATGTGTCTCTTTTCGTGTTGGCACTCTCAACCCAAACCTAACCCAATTATTTAAACGAATTTGTTGTGTCAACACATTTAATTAAACGAGTTGAAAATTTATATCCAAAGCTGCTTAACTTCGAGTCAGCAATCGTGTCGGATAAGCTTTTCCCAACTCTAGGTAGATTTGAATAGTTATGTAGGAATAGGAAATAAATAGAAACACTATACATTATTTTGAACTTTCATTAAAGATCATCACATGTTTTTAGAGCAATTGCAACGGGCGTTGATGTGGCATGGACGAGCACGAGAAAGGAGTACAGCGATGAGGACGAGTGTTGCCAGTTAGAAGAACTCGGACTCACGCTCAGTGCGAGGACGAAGACGAGATTCACGACAGTTTTTACTTATTTATTTAGGTTGTAGTGTATTTAAATTATTAAATAATGTTGGTCTACGCCTTTTTTAATTATTTTAACCAAACTCGTGTTCACCATTGGAAAACAAGTTAACATGGAAAGTCTAATTCTAATTTTCTTTTTAAGCTATACTGCTTCAACCTCATCTTGTGAATATAACTCATGCTCACCATCGCGGGCGCTCTTGAATAATCACTATTCACCACTACTATTTAAATAATAAATTAACATTAATTATTATCTTTTGGTCATGTGGCAGATGCAATCACAACTTGGGATTGCCTTCTTTAGTTCTCCTTCCTCCATGGGTCAAGCCAAGACTCATGGATCGATTGGGTCTCGTGGGCTAAACCTCCTCAGGGCTCCTTTAAGCTTAATTGTGATGGGTCTAAGTCTCTTGAGAGAGTGCCAATGGCTTCATTTTTCGTGATGAGGAGTCAATTGGTTGCATAGTATTCCTTTCCGCTTGCTAATTCCTCTATATTGGTTGTAGACCTCCTTGTAGAAGGTGACAATTTGATCGTTATCAAAGCTATCCAAGGGCATTTTTCAAGCTCCTTGGGAAGTGGTTTCGCTAGTTCAATATATTAGATTACTCTTGTCCCATTGTAATGTTCTTTTTTTGGACCATATTTTAATGGAAGATAGTAAAGCTGCTGATTGGATAGCTAAGTTTGATTTGTCTATCTAGTCAGCAGTTCTTTGGGCGACCTGTCTTTCTTTTGAGTTATTTTTTGCTCTTAGTAATGATGTCCTAGATCAATCCTTTGAGAAAATGGTGTCCTAGGGGTTGTATTTTTACCTCTTATTACAAAAATATATACAACACCCTCTTATAAGATTTGTTTATTTGCTGAATTGTTGAAATAAGGCGCGTGAGATTAAATTTGGCAAACTTTCCCTATTAAATATTCAAAATATAAACTTTGAAATATGGGGGTCCAGAAAATAATTACCTTCAAAGTTCGAGATCCAAAAAGCAAAAAACCCTAAATTTTAGTGGAACTGGCAAAAATTTGGTTTCAGGTAATTTCTGGTTCGGACAAATCGGATATCAGAGAAAATTTGATGTCCAATATCTAGTTTTCTCACATATTTTTTCGATCAGATAAATAAGGCAAACATAAATTTTGGTCTAAATTGGGTTCGGACAATAGAAATTTGGAAAAAATTGTGTCTGAATTTTCGATCAAAACGGTCAATTTCAAAATTTGGACGAAAATTCTATAACCATACTCGATTTTTTCTGGGTCGGACAAATCCAAGTTGTTGGCTCTGTTTGGCAAATAGTGTTTATTATTAGCTATTTGGATTAATTGTTTATATTAGTTATTTAGAAAAGTTGTGCTTAGTAAAGTTAGATGTTTTTGAAAATAATTGTTTAAACTTCATCTATAACCTTTATTACTAATTTTATAAAAATATGTATCAATTACTTTTATGATGACATATATATAAATTTTGGTTTAATGGTATATAATTTGTACAAACAACCTTATTTGAGTATAGTCAAACCTTCTAATAAATTATTTTTTCAATAATTCATTCGATAGATCCTGTTGCACAAAAATGATATGAGAACATGGGAAAAAGAAAAAATAAATAAGAAAGGGATAAGATGAATATAGACCGAGTCACGCTTGAAGAGAGGTGTGAGTGTGTGAAGTCAGTAAGTCACCCAGAAAATTCACCAATCCAAACAGAGCACAACTTAAGAATACGAAATCCAACGCTCGGATTTACTGTTCAGGCTCCAGACGACGCCGTCACAGTCTGGGCTTGTGAGACCATAACGAATTAGAAGGAGACACGTAAGTTAGGTTTGCGGCATGTCTGGAGAGAGAAGATAAGAATCCCATCAAAATATTTGGGATATTTGCGGTAATACCTCGGAAAATGGCACTGTGGAGAAATAATAACAGCCAGGGGTGCGACAATTTGTACACTACGTAATACAGTGTAGGACACGTATTTAACTATAGGATCTTTGTCTGCTTCCCTCATTATTTTCCCCCCTTTTTTCTCTGGCCTTTTCGGTTTTTCCTAAGAAAAGGAAACAAAAATAGTTTCAAATTTAAATTAAAATATATGTCAATTATACAATTGTTAGGGCTTGGCAAAGTTGCCTTGTTATTTTATACGGTTAGTTGCGGTGTGGTAACGTTGCGATGCGGTGGTATTTGAAAAGTGTGGTGAGTTGTGATAAAAGTTGTGGTAGGTGGGGTAAGTTAAGAAAGTGAATATGAAAAGTAGAGGAGAAACGAGAAGAGAGAAAAATGATAAGATATATTAGTAATGATTGTTGTGTGGTGTGATGAAGTGTGGTGGAAAACTAAAGAGTGCGGTGCGGTGTGATACCGCACCGCAACTTACCGCATAAAAGAACGGGGCCTATATAGCTTGAAAAATGATTGACAATAGTCACTAGCAAAACCGATAAATATTGGTAATGAAGTGTAAAATTTAACGATTATTTTAAATATTTTTGAAAAATGTCTTTGAAATGAGATTTCAAGCATTTTGCTATATGGGAGGAAGACTGTCTACAAATGGATTTCACAAACCCTATACAAGTGGAATTATATATATTGGGGTTTGTTATTGTTGTTGTGTTTTGAAATGAGATAGTGTTTTTTTTTTCTTTTATCTGGGTAAACAATAATACCGACAACAGTTTAACGATATGTCATGGAGGACTCTTCTTTCAAGGCATTTCACTAGGTTGTCCACGCACAAAATAGAAGAAAAGTCCAAAGAAGGGCTACGATTCCAAGTACCAAATGAGTTTAAAGAATGCCTAAGATTAGCTATTCAGTATGCTGATGTGTTCGCTTCACGGTAGATGTGGTCAATAGTAGAATCTTCCGATTGCAATATGATTTTTTTATATCTCTAACAATCATATCGATGTGCTAGGGGTCGTTGACAATTCTTTTGAGAGTCTGGATAAGGATGAGACTATATTAAGGATAGAATATGTGACCAATAGTAGAATATTTCAATTGCAATAAGGATGTGCGAGGTCAATTCCTTTGATAGTCTGGATAAAGAAATTATTTATTAAGGATAGAATGCGTGTTATAACTTTTGAAATTGTAAAAGTTATGCAATTTAATAAATAAAAAGGGGGTGAAAAAATTAGATAATATAACTTATAAAAACGGATGCATGGAGTACTTGCTAGTTAGTTTAGGTAGGTCTGGGTATGAGTAGTTTAGGTATGTTGAACAAAGTAGTGTATTATTAAGAGAATTTTTCTTGAAAAAATATAAGAAAAATTTATTTTAAAAAATGGTAAGATTGGTTCAAAATTAAAATATAAATACGCCCAAAATATCTATATATATTAACCTAAAATATATAAACCCGAGTTGACCGGTCTAGTCATCCATGTGTTTATTGTATTACAAGATGACTTGTGGTCAAGATTGGAATATGTATGCCTACCTTTCCCCTTTGATCTTCCTGTATAGTTATAGTTAGGTTTCTACCTTTGACCCACTTGATCCCCCAAACCATCAAATCGAAAACCCTAAAGGGAGAAAAAGATCAAAAAGAAATATCTAATAGTTACAAAAAAAAATTTAAAGAAATTTGAAATGCACAAAAAGAAAACTATGAAAACCATACGTACAAAGCATAGAATAAAAAATAGTGTAACATCTATTCTTGAATGGAAACCTTGTGTTTCTTGTATGCAAATAATCTTACATGTTTCATCTATTATGTTAGCGTGTTAGGTATCTTGACATTAACATCTTGTTATCAAACAGAAAACAAATTAAATTGTAATACTTAAAAATGGAATTAGTTGTTCGCTCAAAATAAAGTTGCTTCTAAATTTTCAATCACCTAACCGATATTATTATCGGTGCGTTTTTGTATTAGTTTAAGAATTAGTTATCATCTATTTTAAATGTCACTCGTTTTGAATTGTATATATTGTAAGTTTGTTTTTTTTTTTTTGAAATACATTTCAGTGTAAAAGAATGAAGTAACTAGTCATAGTGACTAGTGTATGAATATATGATGTTACTTAATATTCATATACTCTAAGAATGACAATACTTACAAAATTAGAATAGGGCACTATTTTTTCAAAGAGGGAAAGCAGGTAGATAAAGAGTAAGAATAATTGATGATGATTTGAAATGAGCTCACATGCTAGATGTAAACCCTTTGCTATGCAAATGACCTTTTTTATGAATTACTTCCTCGGTTCTCGTATTAATTTTTATAATTTTGATTTTTATAGTCTCCAATATCATTCTTTGGTTGATAATTTCTTATATAATATTTTATTAAAATTGCAATATTATAATTTTATGACAATATTTTTCATTACGAATCTAATATTGACAATTTTATATTGCAACTCATTGTATATATTGAGAAGTTTATAATCAAAATTTTTAAAATTTGACTGTATAATTTTTAAAGATGACAATTAATATGAAACGGATGGATAACAAATTTAAGAAAGTATTTTCTTTTTCTTAAAAAAAAGATTAAATGAAGTAGGAAAGAATAATGGAAGAGGGTTTTCATACAGAGAAGTCACATGGGGTACGTACAAACGGTAAAACAAAGAGATGTTGCATGAAAATGATGTTCACCCACTGTTGTGTCGACACGTGTGTATCTATTAAAGGTTATTTGACGACGTTCTCACATAAACGATGAGAAAAAGTACTACAAGCTAAGTTTCGAAAAATAAAAAAGATTGAAAGGTGACGGAAAATATAAGGATAACACAAATTCATGCCTTCTTCCATGTCCCTCGCAGCGCGTGCATCACCTTGTCTTTCTTTCTTAGTTTTCCATTCAGTTTAGGTTGACATTGGGTCCGGGTGTAGGCTAGGATGTCGATTGCCTTTAGGTAAATTTGAACTTCTTTTTTATTGGGTTTTTGTTTGATATGGAATTTTCCCAGTGTGGATCTTAATTGAGTCAATTTTTAAGTTGCGGTTCGAATCAATTTCAAGTTTAAGTTCTCCTCAGTAACAAGTCTAGCTTACAACCTATGCCAAGGCTTACAAGTTAAAAGGAAAAAAAAAACAATGGTACTTGCAAAATAAAATGTAATCCGCTTCAAGTTAAAGATCCCACAAACCTTACAAGTTATTCTTAAAAAAAAAAACCTTACAAGTTCTACAAAGAAATGTTCTTAAAATCAAAGTTGAGTTTGATGATGTTAGTTGACTTCATTTTATTTTTTGAAGATGTAAGGTCAAGTCATTCCAATTACACAAATAATCAATCTATACCATGTACAATTAGGTGTTCAATAATTAACAAAAATAATAATAACATCACAGGAACTTAACATTAAACCAAATATGGTACTTTATTAATGATATATGCTTTAAGATAGACGTCATACACTTTATTTAAAACAACACATATTTTGGTCATGTTCTTTGGATTTGTATTTCTAACCAATCTAATTCAATTCAATCTAAATCTTACACAATTTTCCAAAAAAAAAATCATTTCTAAAACCACAGTTATCTAAAAAAGCATCATAACTTATCTAATCCAATTCAATCCAATCCAATCCATCCAAACCCGATTTTAACCAATCCAAATGATCCGCGAATGAGGGTTTGAGAAAACCCCAATTTAGAACTCAAGAACAAACTCTATTTTTAGAGAGTTTGGGGATGAACAACAAATACAACAAGAATTAAAAGGGATATGGACAATTATAAATATTAATCATTCACCCGATTGAACTAAGATGTTCAATCACTTGCACAATGATCTTCCACAATCAAAGAGTTTTGAAACACCCTAGAAATCTCACAAAGAGTGGAGGAAGAATACACTCACAAAGAGGAGAAATCACCAAACCATTTTCACCCAAAGGATTAACTTTCGTTTATCAGGGTTCGAAGACCCACAATTACAAACTCTCAAAGTGAGATGATTTTTTAGTCTACTTCTTAAAAGGTTCAAAATTAACTCTAATGGAGGTGGGGAACATGTATATAAAGGAAAGGGGGAAAAGGGGAAAAGGAAACAACAAAAAAAAGAAGAAAGAACGCGCGTGCTGGCAGAAAATGTTGGAAAATGATGTTTGACAACGACTTGAATCTTCATCATCTTCACTTGACTTGACTTGATCTTCTAGCGGTACATATGACAAGACGGAGATAGAACTTAATAATCAAATGGTTAACTTGACTTGTTTGGATAACGCTAAGAGTCATGGCCTCGTACTCATTTTCCTTAAGAACTATTTACTGTACCGTAAATGTTCAAAGGGATAAAACTTAGCACTTGTAACACTCAAGAAATAGATTCTCACTTGAATCACTCTAGTATAGCTGCAGTCTATACTAGAATGAGGTTGTGATTAGCTTAGAATGGTGTGTCTCAAATAGCTTAGGATGTCTCCTATTTATAGGAGATTACCACCCACTTAGGATACCCTAGTCAAAGGGTAATCAAGAGCCTTAATGATGAGATTATGTCCTTAATATGACCTTGACCAAGTCAAGTCATATAGCTATTGCAATCTCAGCATAATCGTGCTTAATGACGATATCAAGCACTAATTACACAAAATCATATAGCCGTTAGCAATTAATACAATCCTGCCTTCAACACGACCCGTGTTGAATCAACACGGTCCGTGTTGGCTCAACACGACCCGTGTTGATCCAACACGACCCGTGTTGATCCAATACGACCCGTGTTGAGCGCATGAATTGTTTCCTTGCTCTCTGGAAGACAACACGACCCGTGTTGCTTCCTGTTTCACCCGTGTTGATCATATTCTTATTGTTTCGCTTATATAAGATCCTTATACTTAATATACTTTATTCTTTAGGCTATATAATTGTTTTATACTCTTGAAATATATCCAACAATCCCCCGCTATTTCAAGAGTATGTAAAACCCTTGAAATAACTTTACTTAAGAGGCTTATACCCTCGCTATTTGAGATATACCTTAACTTATAATCACCAGAGAATCCTTAAAACATATGCCTAATGAAAAGTAGATTACTCTTTGAACTTTTCAATTAGTGTATATGAGTCAAAATTGTGTCCAAATCACAAAGTGGACATAGCTTTGAACTTTGGATTTATTTTGACCAACTATACTCATAACACACATATATTTTTTAAATCTTGAGTGTAAATACTTTGACACTATTATCCGGTCTTGTGTCCTTATCCTTAGTAAGTGTTTCGGAACTTTAGCCCATAGTTCCTTTATGCGGCCACACATTACACTTACATAGGTAGACTTTGTAATTATACCACCCCTGTAATTAGGTTTTCCACAAAGTCCATTAAAAGTATTACTACTCAACCTCTTGTCATTACAGATATTAAGCATCACTCAACCTGAGATGTATAAAATCGATGCTTCCTACTACTTTAGACAACTCCGTACTCATTTGAAATTTAGAAATTGCTGGTATTCCAATTCGTAAAGTTGAGTCATTGTTGTGAAGTAGTAGAGATTCGGGCTACTTAACTCATCTCTAATAACAAGGTCCACTAGATATATTATTATATCTTTACCATGGCCTTAATAAGAATATCCTCACCATAATATGAACAAACCATCATATTATTTTTCGGATACAATCACACTATACCGTGTGTAAACTTGATATGGATCCTCTTATATGCTTATTATCCAAAAAACTATGGATAGAAACTTGTGAATAAAATAACCTCACACTTGACAAACCACTTAACCTTTGATTTATATGGAAATCAAATCTCCAACTTATATGTAATTAAACCATTACATCTCAATCCTTTGCTACATACTTGAACTTATAACTTTAACTCATTGAATAAACAATGATTCATAATTATGAATGATTATCTTGTAGAGTTGTAGAGTATACTACCAAGTGTATGATTAAACCATCATATTACCATGGTCGTATGCTCTCCTTTTATGTTTAAGTCCATCCTTCAAAATAGCTATGAAGACTTAAACATAATATATAACACTTAAACTTTATCATTTCCAAATTCATTGATAAATATATATATCATCATGAATTTAGAATAATCAAATGTATAAAAACTATACACTTCTTATGTAGAAAATAAACTTGATATATGCATACTCAACTTATGCAAACAACATAGTCCATTCTTAATCATGATTATTCGGAAACCTTATAATTAACTTTATGATCTTGTAAAACCTCAAGAATAACCATTTCCATAATCATGAACTATAGTCTATCACAAGTATGCATAATTCCTTATGTATAAAAATATTTTCTTGTATTCTACTTCATGCTTTTATAAACTTGAAAAATTAACAGGACAAACATGTATTCAACTTATATTTATGAATACACTAAAACACATGAGTAATCATGTTCAATCTTATACTTATCTAATCATGTTTGATATTTCATATGTCATAACTCAATGAATACATATATGTAAACATATACATATTGACACATAAACCATACAAAAGTATGAAATCTTCTCATATATCTTATGCAATCCATTCACTTATTTCATAAAGAAATTTATCTTATAGTGAACTTGCATAAAATCTTAATAAACTCTTATCATACTAAAATATGATCGAATAACATGAAAAGCAAACATCAATCAAACATGTAGAAAAACTTATGTCCATGTCACTTATAAATAACTTGAATTGCCTAAGAACATAGCGGCAAGTACATGACTTACAACTACTTAAATTAACATGTAGTAAAATATAACATACTTAAGCTTACTAGCATGATCAAACTTGTAGACACAATATTAGTGAATAAAACCTCCACTCATATTTCCTTGTTAAGATTAAAGCATGTTCTTGTCTACTTATATTTCCATGAATAAAAGGAAATTAGCAACTTATGATTCTACATACTCATATAATCACATGAATCAATTTTGCACTTAGGAAAAACAAGCAAAATTGCCTTAAGCTCTTATAGAATCAAGTGATTATTCTTATATTTGTCATGTCATAAACAACATAGAGTCAAATACTTATTTTAATCAAACAACCAAAACTTAAATCCTCTTGGCATGCTTGAATAAATCATAAATTAAAACTCTATAAACATTCATAAACATGAATCACATAACAAGATACTTGTTAATATGCATGAAAGTCAATACTTAAATTAATTTCATACTTGACTTGAACTTAGTACAAAACTTAACAAAACATATGAAATTTTCTTTGCATAATTAGCTAAGAAAATTAGCCAAATAATCTTATAGGTTCAACTTGTTAGAAATAATCATGAGTCCTTACTTATGCAACATCTTATACTTATACAACATCTTATAAGCATAGAAAGCTTTCTTATCAAATTTATACATATCATGAATTCACATATTTGAATCCATATTATGTATACTTAATAATATTTTGAAATAGCCTAGACAACTTGTGTATATGTACCTTATATTTATACATATCATTAATCATATAAACATGATTAATCCTTTGTCTTTCTTATTATCTTGTGTACTCTTATATTTCCAATAGCTAGGAAATTATATTAGCCATTTACAAACTTAATTGTACAAAATCAATCACATATGATTTCTCATATATAATTACTTATATGGCTTCTTGTACACAAACTTGCTATTTCATCTTAATAACCACATAATGTTGCCAATACTTTATCAACATATATAATCACATATATATGTACTTGTAAAATAACAATAACTTATTATGATTGTCTTATTACAATACTTATAAGCATAATAAGAATATACTCATGATAATAATTAAATTTGAACCTTAATGCACACATAACTTATAGTGAATTTCTTTAAGACAATAAACAAGCCACTTGTATGCATTCAAATAATTCTCATAAAAATTATATTTATATGCAAAGCTTATCTTAATAACAAATTCATATTTGACTTTCAATTGCATAAACTCATTGTAATAATCAAGAATAGAATCATAAACTTGAGATAATCAAATAGAATTTCATGGCACCTTATAAATTAGAAACATAATACTTATGCCAATACTTATATTCTATTTTTCATGCTTCAAACTTAAACATAAAATTAACTTGTTAATCATGCTATTAAACAATACTTGAATAACAATAGGCAAAACAATAAGCATGAAATCATTCATACCTATCACTTATCAACATGGAACAAGATTTCCAAACATGATATTAATAAAAGGTCTAATCAACTTGTACTCATCCTTCATATTAATATCAAAAACAATAGGCGGAATAAACTTGATGATACTTTGAACATCTGAATAAACATGGAAAAATTCAGCTTATAAGAAGCAAAATATAATCTTGCTACAATAAATTTCCACATTAAACACCTTAAAAACCTTGTAACTTAAAACATTCAACCAATGAATATTTTAATGGTAATAACATCATCCTTATTACTAGTATGAAACTTCCATGTAACTTAATATCATAGCTAACTTAAAACATATGGCTAAACTTGTAACTTATGTAGGTGTTCAATGGTGCACTTAATAATGTAAATAAATAAATAAATAAATAAATACTTATTTTGACTTTTCTTGCACCATCCATCAACAACTACCTTATCATGGAATTTCAAACACTTATCCTTGATGGCAATTCTCATAAACCAATTAAACATGTCAAAAGTAATAAAACATATTCATTCCATTGGTATTAACTTGACAATATTAAGAGGCAACTTAATCATGGTCAATGCACATGCATATTACCCCCAAATAATAACAACAACTTAATTACCTTTGACCTCCTTCTAAATGACTTTGTTGTTACCTTGCCCTTAATCCATGTAAACATTATTGCATAATCAAGCAACAATTCCCATCATGAACATCAAGATCTTGTACTTGTATTGCCACTCTTATGTATCAATTTCTCATCTATATAAAACACATATAGATAAACAAATGATTAATAAACTTTTAACCATTAAACTTTGCTCAATAAAACTTAATAAACTTATATGAAAAATTGATACTAATAAACTTGTAAAATATAAACTTATCTTTGTAATCCCTCTTGAATCTTGGATGTCCAATTTACTCTTAGCCTCCTCCAATCTTGTCTTGTAAAATAGTTCTTAAGATTGTTGGAAAATGATGTTTGACAACGGCTTGAATCTTCATCATCTTCACTTGACTTGACTTGATCTTCTAGCGGTACATATGACAAGACGGAGATAGAACTTAATAATCAAATGGTTAACTTGACTTGTTTGGATAACGCTAAGAGTCATGGCCTCGTACTCATTTTCCTTAAGAACTATTTACTGTACCGTAAATGTTCAAAGGGATAAAACTTAGCACTTGTAACACTCAAGAAATAGATTCTCACTTGAATCACTCTAGTATAGTTGCAGTCTATACTAGAATGAGGTTGTGATTAGCTTAGAATGGTGTGTCTCAAATAGCTTAGGATGTCTCCTATTTATAGGAGATTACCACCCACTTAGGATACCCTAGTCAAAGGGTAATCAAGAGCCTTAATGATGAGATTATGTCCTTAATATGACCTTGACCAAGTCAAATCATATAGCTATTGCAATCTCAGCATAATCGTGCTTAATGACGATATCAAGCACTAATTACACAAAATCATATAGCCGTTAGCAATTAATACAATCCTGCCTTCAACACGGTCCGTGTTGGCTCAACACGACCGGTGTTGAGCGCAGGAATTGTTTCCTTGCTCTCTGGAAGACAACACGACCCGTGTTGCTTCCTGTTTCACCCGTGTTGATCATATTCTTATTGTTTCACTTATATATGATCTTTATACTTAATATACTTTATCCTTTAGGCTATATAATTGTCTTATACTCTTGAAATATATCCAACAGAAAAGGGGAGAGGCGCAGCCGCAGCGTCTCCTCTAGAACCCTGGCGTCAATAAAAGTAGAGAGGCGATGCTAGTGTCCCCATAGGCGCGAGTAGCGTCTGTTGACGTCAGCTGACTTCCAACGCGCATAACTTCTTCGTTTGAACTCCGATTTGAGTCTATAATACATAGATGGAAAACTCTCGGTGTTTACTCTAAGCTTTCCAAATTTTAAGTCAATCGGAGTTATGTTAAAGGAGTTATAATCAAAAGAGTGAATGTGTACATTCTTTTGATACCCAATTTTGCCCACTTTCTTTCCGTTTCCTTTTCCATTCCCTGGTCTTTATTAGTTCCATTTGAACCCATTCGTTCCGATTTTTCTCGTGCTCCTCTTTGATGTTCCATAGGCCTAAGTTCGACCCTTATGAAATTACCAAATTGCCCCTTGACTTGAACTCGACCCTCTTGACTTCTTCCTTTCTTCCGTGTGGAGACTTTCCGGGCTTGTGAGATTGAAAATTAGCCGGATCCACCGCTTCTTTGCTTAACTTTCGAGACCAACAAACCTCGAGGCCCTTGAAAATTCTCAAGTTGGTCTATAATAGAAAAAGGCTCAATATTAACGCGATCCTCCCGGATCACCAAAGAACAAGGCCTTTGTGTGTGGTAGTAGCATGATTATTAAGCAAATGAAAATTGTTAGCTTGTTTAAGGAGTTCTACAAGCCATTGATGAAATTAATGTGATTTCAATCATGATCCAAATTCTTATTTCTATATAATTGTTACTGTGAGTTTTAACATTATTGAGATCATATGTTGTTCTTATAATAAATGCGTAGCAATTTTAAAGTGCTATAAACTATAAACTTTTTTCACTTTCTTTCAAATCTTTAAAATTTCTTTAAACACCTTCCTTCCAATCCTTTTAACTTCTTTAAACTTTTGAAACTAATTAATTTTAAATTTAATTTCCACTCTTTTAATTTTTTAGCATAAAATACAATGCTTAAAAGCACTTATCTTAGTTAAGATTACATAATTAGTGACCTTTCCAATTTTCTCAACATAATACTTTTTTCTAAGGGATCCTTAGCTAATTAATTCTTGTTTGCTTGCTTTCTTAGAAAAGAAAATGCATGTACTTGAATGGATCAATCAAATGAACTAACAAAGGAGCTGTTGTGCACGCGCTTCTGCTGCGACTGTGAGAACAAAGCAGGTGATCAAAGGAATATGGAAACAGGAAGAAAGAAAAGCAACAAAACAGAAATTAATACATCCGTTTCCAAATAAATATCTACGTTTGACTAATGAGGTCAAACATTATACATTTTGATTGTTAATTTATTAAACTTTTTGTTAATTATTTATATAAAATTATTATCATTACATGTGTTTCATAAAACATTACATGTCTTTGTTAAAATAATGATAATAGATTGTATATGTTTATCATGATTTTTTAATTTCATTAACCTGTATGATGCAAAATTCAGACATAATATTTGTCTCATTTGTATTAATTAAATCATTTTTTACTAGAATTTAGATTTATTTGAATTGTCCGACCCATTTTAGCTGGAAAAACACTTGACAAATTTATATTAGTTTAAGGATTTTTGGACGTAAATAATACGAAGTCACACATTTTTTGCCAATAACAATACCAATTGTTTTTTTTGGACATAAATGTTATGTACTGTTGGGGTCTTGGACAAAAATAATACGCCGATCATTTCCAGGTGGTGGTTTGGTGATATGTGTGGCAAAAATCCAACATGGACGGTGGTTTGATGAAGTGTGTGGCACGAGCCTCCAAATCCACGCTGAATTTCTGTTGATTTCCGCCATGCAAGTCAGCAAACCACCACTTGTAACTGGTCGATGTACTAGTTTTGTCCAACACCCCTTCAATTATAACATTTATGTTCAAAAAAGTTGATATTATTATTGACCAAGAAATTACAACTTCATATTATTTACATCCAAAAATTCTTAATTTAATTCTTCATCAAATGTTAACATTCATTAATGTGATCAACCTGAATTTAACCCAAATTAAAAACTTTAACAGAACCAATATGTACAGAGTAAAAAAACAACATATAATATTGAGGGGAAAGAGTAGTACATGAGATTAAAAACCACAGAAACACACACCAACCCAACCCTAGTAGTCCTTTTTAAGTTGGGAGAAGTAGTAGTTGTAGTAGTACACCTCCTTCTGGCAAAAACTCCCATTCTTGCCCTTGCCACTTTAACTCTCTCTCTCTCTCTCTCTCTCTCTCTCTCTCTCTCTCTCTTCTCTCTCTTTCTTCTTTCTTCTTTTTCTTCACCTTCTTTAGCTTCTTAGGGTTTCAACCTTTCATTAGTTTTTCACAAATTTGGGGGTGTGACTAAGATCACAAGCCAAAAATTTAACCAAAATACAATAGACAACCCTCTTTCTACTCCTCCATCTTGTTAGGGCTAAGCAAATCAGTAAGAACCCAAAAACAAAAACCAAAAAAAAAGGGTAGGGTTGGTCTTTTTTTTGGGTAATTGTTTTTGTAGAACAAAAGAGGAAACTAAAAAAATTAAGAAAAAAAAGTTGAAATTTTTAAGAGATGGGAAGAGGAAGAGTTGAGTTGAAGAGGATAGAAAACAAAATAAACAGACAAGTGACTTTTGCAAAGAGGAGAAATGGGTTATTGAAGAAGGCTTATGAACTCTCTGTGTTATGTGATGCTGAGGTGGCACTCATCATCTTCTCTAATAGAGGCAAGCTCTATGAATTCTGCAGTGGACCCAGGTGATTATTTCATCTATTCTTTCATGGGTTTCATTTGGTTTTCATCATCATCATCATCATCATCATCAGATCATACATGGGTTTTGAGATCTGGGTTTGCTTTGGTATTTGCTTACTTGCTATAAAGGGTAAACTTTTTTTGGTGTTTTACCCAGTGAATTTTAGCAGATCTGAGATGGTTTGTTTGTTGATTTTCTTCTTTTTGTATGTGGGTTATATCTGTGCATGCATTTGATGTGATTTTTACAGCTGCTGTAAGTTTTTCTGAGCATTTTCTGTCTGAAATATGGTAAGATTTATGTGATTTGGGAGACCTACTTTTATAACTAAAATAAAAAATATATTTTTTTATTCTTGGGTGTTTTGGTCTGATGTTTGCTAGATCTATTTGCCTACGCTATCTTTTATTTGGGGATTTTTATGAACCATTTAAGAATATTCAAAGAAATGAAAAGGAAAAAAAGGTTGATTTTTGTTATATATTTTCCAGTGTTTTAAAATTCTTATCTCGCCCTAATTTAGATTATGATTTTTGATAAATTGAGTAGATTCAGTCTATTGATCTTACTCTTCTTCTAAAATCTGAATTTGATACTTTACTCCTCCTTGGGTTTTAGTTTTAAATATTTATATTTTGATTCCTTTTACAAGTTTACACTCTCTTAAATATTCAGCTTCTTTTAGCATTTTTTTGCTGGCTATTTATGAGCAATTTTGCTAGAATTTTCCAGCTATGCCTTCTAAATTTTTTGATCTAGAAACCATTTTTCAATTTCATGGTCCCATTCTTTGAATGATGTTTATAGAATTTTTCCTAGTATTACTAGTTAAAATTTCTTTTGAAAAAAATCTTTAATTTTGGAAATTATTTCGGCAGGAAGGACACTTAGAATTTCATAAAAGAAAGGATACTTAGAAAACATTTATTTTTTAATTTATTTATTTTTATTTTGTAGGATGTTCTTTAATTTCTTCTAATTTTCTTTTTCTTTTTTCCCCTTATTATTAGTAGTATTATTATTATTTTGTGTACGTGTGTGTGTTTTTTTGGGGGGGGGGGGGGTCACCTTACCCTAAATCTTTGATACAATCTACAGAGTCCACCATTTTTGACACAAACCCTTAAAAATTAACCTTTTTAGCTAGCTAATGTTGCCTGTCTGAGAATTCTAGTGAAGATAGCTGCTTGTTTACCTTCTAATTGGTAGATCCCATCATGTATATATGCATTTTTTTTTGGTGTTCTATTACAATTGAATTTCTATTTTTTTTTTGGGATACATTGAACCAACTAAAATTGATAAAAGATATTGGGTTGAAAGTGCTTGGTATTGTGTAGGTGATGTTGTAATGGAGGGTATGTGTAGTTTGCTACAACCCTAATATTTATCATTTCCTGTTTCCATTAAAAAGGGAGCCATCAAAACTGTCTATAGGATAAGTATCATAGCCCAACTAATGAGAAAACTCCCAGTCATATATATTTTATAATTTAGAGAGACTGGTAGCAGTTGAATGGTTGGTAGAAATCGTTCGTTAGCTAAATCCATGAGAAAAACGTACAAGTTTAATGAATTATTTTACTTCTAGTCTGTAGGAGTCGGAGTTGAAAAGATAATTCTTTTGACCATCCAGAATTCTAGATTATGAACATGTTGTACTCCTGATTCCTTATCACTAAATTTTACTAAATATTGATGCTCTATATTGTTAAATTTGACCATATATTAATGTTCTATGTTGTTGGACCTTTTCGATCGTATTTTCTAAACAATGTGTTGAGGAAATTGAAAATCAGATGACCTTTTTTGGTTCATCGTATCTTGATCTTCTAAATGTTACGTAGATGAAGATGGGGTGAACTCGATCAGTTTTAGAATTTTGGATTGAACATTTCTGAAGTTCTATGTACTTGACCATAGATAATTTTGAGGATAAGACTAAGCTCACTCGAGTGCTTGTAGCATAGGTCGAGAAAATGGAAGACGAACAACCTTAGCAGTAGATCCTCAAGGGCCGTGACCCATTTGCCATGACCAATGGTTCTTCGTTACACGATTTTCCTAAGATGTGTTCCCTTCCATTGTTCAGGGGCCTACACCATTGACTGTGGTGAACCTTAGGTGGTACTCAGACAAATACTAGCTTTGTGGAGCCTCCCAAAACCCATGCTTCTAAAATAATCTCAACATAATGGAGCGTAACATAGAAAGGAACATTTTTCTGGTTGAAGTATGAAGTCATTAATGGGCCTACTACCATTAGCTTAAGTTTTTGGTAGAAGTTGTCTTACATGGTATCAGAGACATGCTATAAGAGAGATCTCTATTTCAAATCTCAATAGCGCAACCTTTATTTACAGGGTTAGAGTAATAGACCATAGTTAGGCGATCAACCATCAATTTACACTTTTAGTTGAGATGGTTCAATTGTATCAAAATGTAATTGTCATAGACTCCAAATATGTGGCTATAGATATTTGATAATGTTGAGGCTAGGCTAGAAGTTGGACATGCATTTGTAGTCACCATTTCTGATTTTCCTAGTATATTCTATTGTAACCCTGTGACCCTCTCAGGCTGTGGACATTAACCAATATCAGCTTTAAGGATCGATGATTGACTCCAGCAAATTATCACGAGCCTTTTCAACGTGTTTTATGGCTATGCATAGTTCAGTCAAAACCAAATTAATCGCCTGAAGACTATATTGGATCAAGGACTAAACCGTAAGAGTTTGGTCCATACTCCATACCTTGATCCAAACAACTTTGGTTTTCGATCTTCAATCTGGTCTGTTGACCGAACTGAGGACTAGACCGAAGGATCTAATAATAGTCACTTTACTTTCGATCCTCCTCGACCCTCATCTACCTATCCCTTAGTCCCTCTCATCGCCACTTTTTGTCCACCACAACCAGGACACTCACCCCATCTTGCCACTCACCTTTCTTACTCTCTCGTCTCAATCTCCAATCTCCGACTCTCTGCTAGTCTTCGGTTCATTGCTCACTAATCTCCGGTGGCCGGTGAGTTTGATTTTACTATCAATTCACCAAAGGGTTCCCAAATCCAAAGAAGGTGGATAATTCATTGATGAATAATGACATATCTGAAGTTTGATTTCTAGGCTTTGTTCCTGATGCTTAATGCCCATCTGGGTATCGCCTTCTCCGATTAATATGGTTTGAAATTTAGTAATTTTACTACGTCCTCTCTCTTCAACCCTTTTCCTATTGATCACTACCGGGAAAGATCATTTCTACCGATACTGACAAGATCATTTTATCAGGCCGATATGGAACACTTTGCCGTGTTCCATACAATTATGTGGAAAACTGAGTTCTTGTGTATAAGGATAGATTGTTATTGCTAGTATTTTCTAAAATCATGAGAAATTGATGAAATATGGCAAAAGTCCCATGACTCCTTTCAAATTCAAGAAACTTTTCAGTCGGCCGTCTAGGACTGGCAGTGGGTCATGGACCTGATCCAGTCTTGAAGATCCCAATCCATTTAAGTAGGCCCAATCTAGTCTAAGACCTGACCCAAGGACCAGGTGGATTTGTTTGTATGTGATGCACCTCCTACATTGGAATGCGATAAGTTTCTCTAATCATCGACATTTTCAACTCATTCCAAAGTTGTAGTTTGTCCATCATGTTGTTAGTCCATGCACGTTTTAAGTTATAGTTTTCTTGAGCCAAAAGGTTCAGTAAATAGTTCAAATAATACTAGAACGGGAACTGAATATGTGAAGAATTTGATCAAGTACATGGTGTTGGAAAACTTGTTTTAGAGATCAAATCCCTCGTCGCAACTCTAGGGTCATGCTCAATAAGAATGGTTCAGTACTAAGAATGATGTTCAAGATGATAACTTAGGATGCTGGACTTGACAAGTTTGAGCAGGTATGGGTCCTAAAAAAGTTAGATTAGGATGTTGAACCTGATTGATCTACACCTGACCAATTGTCAATTGTAGTTCAATGTAGGATGAAACTTTTTTTGATCTAGTTTTCAGTCCAGTCTAGCCCAATCCCATAATTCGGTCTTCATTCCTTTCAGTCAAGTCTTGGAACGATGCTCAACCCTTATAAGATCGCGTGGTTGCCCCGATTAGATGATAACGTGTTTGTATGTCCCTAAGAAAATGGTTAATGAACCCGATTAGATGATAAGGTTAGGGAGTATAAGCAATAAATTACACTCACAAGCTAATTGATTTAGATATACTCCCTCTGTCCTTAAATAAGGATCAATTTGATTAAGTTTTGATCATTGATTACTCCAAAATCACAATAAATTAACACCGTTGTAATTTTTATTATTATAATGGTGGTAATTTGATATTGTAACTCATTATAATTTGTGAATAATCAACGGTCAAAGTTTAATCAAATTGACACTCATTTAAGGTTAGAAGTAGTAATTCCAATTGGAATTGTATAATTTTGAAGCCCTGATTATTTATTTGGATTGTGCGGGATTGCATAATGATAAGAATAGGATGCCATGCAAACCAGAAGTTCAGAAACAACCTTCAGAAAGACGTCAAAACCCTAATTAGTTCTCTTTTTTTCCTCTTCTTTTCCTTTGATCGTAAAAGACCCTCTAAAGATCTAGCAGAACTCTCTCCTACCATGGCTAAATCAAAAACAACATTGAAAAAGAAACGAAGATTGATATATGACATCTGATTGAACCCTGCTTAGATCAATGAACTCACAACTGTATGCAATTAAGACAAGTAGAACTGAAATAATCAAAAGAAGAACTAACCTTCTTCATATTACCAACAATCTTGACCTACAGGATTCATAACTAACCAATACATATTATATGCACCTGGAGCATGTGCTCCGGATAAGTATGAGTGAACCATTATGTTATTGGGAGTGAACAACATGTAGGTATGAGTGAACAATTATGCTATTAAAAGTGAACAACAAATAGATATAAGTGAACAATTATGTTACTCTTTAGGAGCATGTAATAAATTGCAATAACTATTATTAGCACACATTAATGAATTCAACTGTAAAGAATTAGGGTTTTGATGTATTTCATTTGAAAAATACACCTGTAGATCGCTTTCCATGATTCTTATTCAATTCGAAGAATTCACTTGAAGAGTTTCGATGAACTTCATTATAGAAGAATTCACCCCTTACAGTTTCAGTATTTCAGTGATTTTTATTAGAAAAAAATCACTTGTAGAGTTTCAATGATTTTCATTGAAGAACCCTATACACTAACGTAAAAGACGATAAGTTGCCAGAAATGACCACAAAAAATAATTTGACAAAACAAATTCCGTTGCCGGGACTTGAACCCGGGTCTCTCGGGTGAGAGCCGAGTTATCCTAACCAACTAGACTACAATTAGTGATTGATAATTTAAACTGTCATTATTTATTAATTTCTGTTTAATTATTATTAACTGTGCAGCATGCTCAAAACCCTTGAGCGATACCAGAAGTGCAGTTATGGTGCTGTAGAAGTTAACAAGCCATCCAAAGAGCTTGAGGTATCTACTTTATCTTATATTACCATTTTCCACCTATTCATGTTTCATCCCTTGCTATAAAATCTCAATTCTAATCTACGATCCTACGATTTTATGACCAAAAATTGTCGATGCGATTCTACCGTCTACATTTCAATCCATGATCCTACGTAGGTTAATTCCGATCCTAACTACCCCCATGGATCCGAGTTAGGATCCCGATTTTAACAACCTAATACAATATAGCTTTTACAGTTATCTTTTTCCATCTAACTCTTGGTTTTTGTACAATAGGATGTGTCTATAATATATACACATCTTTCTTTCTATGTATTTATTATTTTGATTTCTTTCATGAGCAGAGTAGCTACAGGGAGTACCTCAAGCTGAAAGCCAAGTTTGAATCTCTGCAGCGAACTCAAAGGTATGCAGCAAATGTCGATTTTTCACTTTTTACGATCTCCAATGTAAGACTTTAATTATTAGTTTCTAACAATATAGAACTATAATTTTACAGAAGTGTCTTTCACTATGAATCTAATGATAATAGTTCGGATACTAGATCATCGTATCTATATATTGATCATTTGACAGTCAAAGCTTGAATTGTTTCTAGAGTACTGACATGATATTACGGAATGGAGGGAGTAATGTTTTAGATTATGAATTGGGGATTAATTGTTGATTACAGGAATCTGCTGGGGGAGGACTTGGGTCCTCTAAATTTGAAGGAGCTTGACCAGCTTGAGAGGCAGCTGGAGTCTTCTCTCAAGCAGATCAGGTCTACTAAGGTAATATTTACACCATTCTCTCTTCTTTAACTATCAGTCTAATTTTTTGGTTGATACGGTTCTTGTATATTCGATTGTACGGCGTGTTGAATATTATAGCCATTGATCTAATTTTATGATTTTGTGCATGGATCTTGTGCTCAATTAACATATATAGACCCAGTCAATGTTGGATCAACTCACTGACCTTCAAAACAAGGTATGTATGTCAACAAATGGATTATTTCAAATTGTTTCTATACCATTAATTAATAATTGAAAATTTGCATGTAACCTGCTTCATGTTTATGACGTTTATAAATTCAACCTTGATGTTTTAAGTTAATATTTATCCACCCTAAGCTTTCGAACCAATTTCAATTCATTCAATTATCCATTTTTCCAGTAAATTTGGCAGCTTTTCCAATGAAAGTGCGATATGTGATGAAATTTGTTTATTATAATTGCAACGCATTCATTGGAAAAGTTGTATTTACTAGAAACCACAACAAACAAATTTCATCACAAATGAAATTGGTTCAAAAGCTTAGGATATGTAAATATCAATTTAAAACTATCAGGTTGGATTTATAAATGTCATAGACCCGAAAAAAGTATATACAAATTATCCTTTAAAAATGCATTGCCAACGTAATTAATATTGACGCAGGAGCATGCATTACTTGAAGCAAATAAGGCTCTGAAGACAGAGGTACGTAACATATATTATACTATTACTACTACTACTACTTTGATTTTCCCAACATGCATGGCACTGTTTCATGATTTTTATCCCAATATTCTTCTGGACTATATACATTCTTCTACGTACCATTTTCACTGATATGCTAGATCCCTAGTTTTTTTTCTTTATTTTTCAAGTATTAATTTCGTTAATGGTTAAATACAGCTTGATCGAATTATGATGAAAGAGAATCAGATTCGACAGTCATGGGAAGCGAGCAACGAACAGAATGTTGCCTACACTCAGCAGCATGCTCAGTCCCAGGGTCTCTTCCAGCCTCTTGCCTGTAATCCCAACCTCCAAATCGGGTATGTTCTTTTCAACCTATTTCGATTGTCTTATTATTATTTTGGACTTGTTTTTTGAACTTCTTTTGAACGGAAGAAAAATAAGGTGATGTGAACAGGTTGTTTATTAGTATAAACAAACACATGATTAGCCTAATCATGTATAATTCTTCCCGTTAGAGTGTTAGGAATGAGTTCAAATCGTCACGAAATAGTTAGACAAAAAAAAAAGAAGAAAAAAAAGAGGAGGAACCAAGGGACAAAGGTTTTAAGATAAAACTGAATATTTTAGGGTTTACAACAATACTGCTTTGTGTTTGTAAGGAGATGATAATGTAGGCTTCATTCACCGATGAATGTATAGGCTAAGTTCAAAAACTATAGGCATCTCAATTCCTATATGCATAACAGCTTAAGTGACCATCAATACAATTTAACCACAAGCTCTTAAAAGTTAAAAATACTTGTTTGAGCAATGTCTAAGGATCTAGATGTACGCAGCATTCACCCAATAAACTGAAGTTTACGCTAATTCTGATGGACCCACAAAATGGTTTTGAATACCAATTTAGACAAATAAAAGAAAAGTAGTTGGAAAACCTTTGAAACCAAGAAACCTTGTGATAAAATGCTTTTATCCATGTGGTTTGGAAAGAATTAAATGTATATGGACAATATAAGCAAATACAAGATACAAGGCAACAAACTAGAGCAAAGCACATCATCCTACTACCTACATGCTAACTTTCCAAACTTCTCTATTGAGTGTTAATACATTAAAAAAAAAATGTTCAAATGATAAAAGTCATGGCCATACGAGACCTGCAACACAAACGCCTGAACGGTCCGTGTTGCCTATTATACTTCTTTTCTTTACTTCTGTCCACCAACACGACTCATGTTATTATCATTGCTTGCTCGTGTTGACCTTCTTCAACACGAAACACCTTTCTCCCACCCTGACATTGATAAACCCGAGCCCCAACTCAGTTGGCCCCCACGGACCCAACACTTGCTCGATCTGATATGATTCTATTTGTTAAATGCAGGTTTAACCCCGAGACATCGGACCAGATGACTGTTGCCACAACTCATGCCGGACAAGTGCCCGGATTCTTACCGGGGTGGATGCTTTGATTCAATCCATGCATCCTAGAAGAGCCTGGCTCCAGCTAATCTGCCTTGTCAAAGATTGAAGCAGCTTGAATTTGCATTGTGTATGTTTTGGTTTTCTGGTTGAACTGTAAATTTTCTGTCAGTGTTTATGAGTTGTAATAATTCACCATAAGAGCAGATGGACTCTTAGTGAGCAGTGGACCCTTTTGATTTCAAGTTTTACCTTATTTCTGAGAACTTTGTTGTGGAATTTTGCTTCAACAAGACATTAGGCAGATTCTTGTTTGAAAATGTTCTCTTGTATTTCTGTAATTTTTGAGCTTGTCTTTTTACTGTGTAAGGATAATGTTCCTTTGTAGTTTGAAAATATTCTGTGTTAGTTCTGTAATTTTGAGCCTTTAATTTCTGTACCATATATAATATGTTTCCTTTTACTTGCAAGGGAGCGGACAATTATCATTGACTGGTCAGTAAGACTCGGCACCGTTGTTTTATGTTGTATTGCAAGTTATCGCACCGCATTTTACCCCAACTTACCGCAATGTACCGCAACTCATTACAAATTGTCATCATTTTTTTTACTATTTCCACTGCAACTTACCACAATCTACCGCAACTTACCGCACCGCAAATTAACCGCATAAAAGAACAGTGCCTTTGAATCTATATACAACAATTATGTACGTGAATTATGCTATTCAGACAGATATAGTACATTTTGTGGAGGCCAATTTACTTATGTTCGTGCTCTATTTTTCGAAGTTGAGAAGAACTATTTCTGACCCGCAAATTATACAATAGTAAAAAAAAATACATTTTAAGCTTTTTTTATATTTAATTATTTGTGAAGAGATAAAAGTTCAAAAAAAAAACGTACTTTACGAACATTAATAGTCTTAAAAATTACTGAAATACACATCTTTTACAACGTAACCATTTTTTTTCGATTATTATTAATAGCCAAAAGACTAAAATACAACGTAACCACTTATCGATTTAATTGAATATAAACATAATTCTAAATAATTAGTATCCATTTTAATTCAAAAGTTCTTGGAGTACTTACAATGCTAAATTTTATGATAGGTGCTTGCTTAAAGTTTTTATATTACTATAATAAAACATTAAATCTCACCTTTATGAAATTCATTTATACAATGGTGGTATTTAAGCTAAGTTTTTACAAATTTGTTATTTCTAAATAAAAGTGCTCCTATACCACATTATTCTCATTTTTGCTTATATTACTTCCAATTTGTATTAATTGTTCTATACTTGCCAAAAATTTAATACTTATAAGTGAGCCTCATATCTAAGAGGTGGATCATAAGTGTTTTGATTTTTTAAGAACCGTTATTAGCTAAAACACGCATCGCACCAAAATACATAAATTTTAAGAGGATTTAATAAAATTATTACATCTAAATTGTCCAAAAAATTATTCGGAGGTACCCCAATATTTGACGAAACTATTTTTCGGTGCCCCAACTTTTCAAAACTCATTTTGAGGTACCCTTAATTTTTGGGTTAGTAATTATTTGGTGTTTTTCCGGCTATCAATTTTATTAAGTGACCGAAATACTCTTCGTTTTCTTCTTCAAAGGTATTTCTTCAAAAATGGAAGAACAAGGGTATTTCGGCCCCTTATAAAATTGATGACCGGAAAAACACCAAATAATTACTAACCCAAAAATTAAGGGTACTGTTGGGATTCACCTATGAGTAAATGTCCCACATCGAAAAAGTAAAGAGAAAGCACATTGTATATAAGTTAAGTGGGCTACTCCTCTTAACACCAATTGGTTTTAAGATGGAACCTCACTTAACTTGTGTCACTGGCGCAGTTGAAGTGCCACCTCGATCTCTCCAATGCGCACTTCAAATGAGTTTTGAAAAATTGGGGTACCGAAAAGTAATTTCCCCAAATATTGGGGTACCTCTGAGCATTTTTTTGCTAAATTGTCTATTATAAATGCTATTGTATTTTGAATTGTTGATGCATGCCCTACAAAGTACGTACTTTGTAACCCTAAGGTCCAAAATAGTCAGAAGTCAATTATCAGAATGGGACAGAAAATGGGCCAAGGAAAGAGTAGTAAGAAGTTGGGGGTCCAAAACTCATATATTATGGACCATCACACTTACACTGGCACCACATGCAGTTTTGTACAAATGAAAATGATGCTACCACCACCCTCCCACCACTCAAGTACATTGGAAGATGTAAAATTCAGAGCATTTTAAGTGCTATAAACAAGTTAGAATAATACTACCTCGTTCCCAAAATATTTGTCCTTTAACTAAATTTTGACCGTTGATTACTCATAAATTATAATGAATTATAATGAAAAATTACTGCCCTTGTCTTTTTTAGTAAATTATATTTCTAATTACAGTAATTTTATATTTTAACTCATAATAATTTATGATTAATTAATGATCAAAATTTAGTCAAAGGACAAATATTTTGAGATTGAGGTAGTACTAGAATTTATTTAGTACGTTTGGTAGAGTTTCCCCTTATTTTAAAGTATTTAAGAAAATTTTTAACAAAAATTACATAATAATATAAATAGGTGCCAAAATTCACATTGCATTGCACCTAAATTTGGTGGAGCTCATTTGATATTATCTTTGTTAGAGTATAAAATCATCATTAGACCTTCAACCATCAATTTAAATTTTTAGTTGAAACGGTTTTACATGGTATTATACTATTATAGTCAGATTGAGCAAGAGTCAAGAGGTCCCATGTTTGAATCTTAGAAGCTTTCATTTCTTCTTTTTTTTTTTTGCGTAATGTTAACATAGCTTTTATAGTATCCACACTTCAAACTCAAAGGACATTCACGTGGAGTATAAAGTCACCATTAAACCTTCAACTATAAACTTAAGCTTTTAGTTTAAATGGTTCTGTTGGGGCCCTTGAGGGGGGGTGAATAGGTTTGACATAGAATTCTTCACATATAGACATAAAGACGTTAATAGCACTTGAATGAACTGAATAATACATCTTTATTAGATAAACGTTGAGGTACAATAGAAATAGAGGTTAGGAAACTTAGCAGAATCAAGATAGTGAGGTCCTTGATGGCTATTTACAAGGACAGAAATTGAGATTCAATTTTTGTTGAGGGGCCTCACAGATGAGACTTATGATGAGGGGCCTCACTGATGAGACAGAGAGAAGGGACCTCACAGACGAGGCTTTACAGATGAGGCAAAGAGTAGAGACCTGACAGACGAGGCGAGAAGAGAGGTCTCACAGACGAGGCAGAGAAGAGCATGATGAATTACATTGGATATTAACTTCACAGAGCCTTAGTACTTCAAGGCTTTGCTACACAACACCTCACCAACATATTTGGCTACATCACTCACCAAGGTCCTTGGCTACCTCACCAGAATTACCTTACTGGCTACATAACTCACCGAGGATTCATTCGCTACACTCAGAAATCTCACACGATTTCCTACACCGCGATTACTTGCTTGGAATCGCCTACTTGAGAGAGGAAGACAATCGTTCTTTATATAGGAGCTTGGCGTGCAACGACTAACTTGGAGTTTCATTAGTAGAAGATTCTTTCCAGATTTGCTTGATCCTCTATATCTTCATTCTTTGAAAGTTTCAATATTTGCTTAATAATATGTAATTTGCGAAGATAAAATCAGAATAATTATATGTAATATTTAGGAGAATATTCTGATTTAAGGATAGATGTTATTTGGAAACTTCCCTTATTTGTTCTTTCAAGCAAAACTCTTTGAGCATGGCTGAGGTCCTCAACGACAGTGATGTTGAGGCCATCATAGTTTCTTCAGGTTCCACAATCTTGCATAAATTCGAAAGAAATTCGAGGAGAATATGGTCCTACCGTACCATATTCATTTCCTTAAATCAATGAAATTTTGATTCTATTAACATTATTTTCCTTACTTGATCTAGGTAAAATATTTCATTGATTAATCCTTGATATTTTTGTTGTATTTATAATGTTTCAATCTTAGCCAGATTATTTATAATATGTGTGAAATTAATATTTGCATGTGTTTATTTCTTTTGGAAAGGGTCTTTAAGGTTGGAAAGTCATTAGAATCATGTAGAGTGGTTGATTCACAATTGGACAAAGATGGAAGATGAAATCTAGATATTTGAAAGTTGAATATTTGGACAGAGTATGCCTTGGCATGCTTGCGGATAGGAGCCAACAATTTCCAGGTGAAACGTTTTAGAATATTTCTCTTTATCACCTAAATTAGGACTATGATATGTATGTAGAATTAAGATGGTTAATAACCATCTTGAGCTTTCTAAAATATGCACTATTTTGACATGCTAACATGCCTCGACAGCCGACTGTCTTGATATGCCAGGCTGCATTGGCATGCTAGGTTACCTTGGCATGCCAGGCTGCCTCGGCAAGCCAGACCGCCTTGGTTTGCCATGATGCCTCGGCAAGCCACACTAGTAGAATTTAACCCTTAATGCGTCTGTAGATGGCGTCTGGAAAGGGGTAAAACGGACGCCAAAATGATTTTAGCGTCTGATATAAACGGACGCTAAATATTGTTCCGCCTTTTTGAAAAGGCGTCTGAAGTTGGCGTCCGTTAAAAACAGACACCATTTTTCGCGTCTTACCGCCAGACAGATCTTGACTGTAGCTTTTAGCACAGAGTTGGCGTCTGTTAAAGGCAAAACGGACGCTATATTTGGCATCTGATTATGCATTTAACGGACGCCAACCCTAAACATAAATTTAAAAAAAAAATTTACGATTAACAAAATCAGAAATAATGTGTTTTTTATATTTATTTGGCGTCTGATTATGCATTTAACGGACGCCAACCCTACACATAAATTAAAAAAAAAATTTACGATTAACAAAATCAGAAATATTATGTGTTTTTTATATTTATTTCAATAATAATGAAAAACATTACGATTAATAATGAAAAATATTACGATTAATAATGATAAAAAATACAAAAACAAATTATATACGTCATTAATAAAAACTCCAAAAATTACAAACATATTTTAGTAACGAAAAAATATAGTTTGCATAATATATAGTACAAACTAAATAGTAATAATGAAAAAAAATACAGTTTATATGGATTTAAAATGTACAATTTCATATACATATATGTGTGTAAAAATTACAAAAACAAATTATAATAAATATTTATTTTCAGAGTTGGTTTATAACTAATAAGATACAAAAAATAATTACAATCTACAATCTTCAATCTTCAATCTTCAATCTTCAATCTTCAATCTTCGTAAATTTTATTAATTAGTGGAGTGAATTGATTTGAGGTGGAGGGAATTATTGAAATGATATGGAATTTAGAGAGAAAATTGATGGATGAATGAAGGAGGGAAGAGAAATGAAATGGAGGGAAATATTCACCTGGATGGTGCTTTTATAGAGAGAAATGGCGTCCGTTACGGCACCAAACAGACGCCAATTTACCCCGTTGTAGCGTCTGTTTGGCACCTTAACGGACGCCATTTTTGAAAGAGAATTGAATTGGAGGGAAAATATTCTGTGCTTTTATACAGACAAATGGCGTCCGTTACGGTACCAAACAGACGCCAATTTTAAATATGGCGTCTGTTTGGAACCTTAACGGACGCCATTTTTGAAAGAGAAATGAATTGGAGGGAAAATATTCAGCTGGATGGTCCTTGAAATATGGCGTCTGTTTGGTACCGTAACGGACGCCATTTTGTTTGAAAATTATCCGCAAATTAATTTGATTATAATAGTAATTATTAAGAATAATATTATTATAACAATAATGCTAGTAGTATTATAATTATTAATATTAACTATAATTATAATTATATTATTAATCTTTAAAGAGAAACACACACACACACACACACACACACACACACACATATATATATATATATATATATATATATATATATATATATATATATATATATATATATATATATATATATATATATATATATATATATATATATATATATATATATCGTGTTGAATGATATTTATTTAGGTTATTTACTTAGTTATAATTAAATTATTAGTATTATGATTGTATTTTTAAAAATTTTATATATATCATTGAATGATATTTAATTATTTATTAATTTGTATACGTCGTTAAGTTATATAATTAAATGATATACGACATATATACGTATTTGTGAACATAATTACTTATTAGACTGAGCAAGTGGTTATTATCGAACCAAAGACAAATATATTACGTACATATAATAATAAAAGTCAGTGTTTGATTAAGTTCAAATATTAAAAACATACAAATAAAAAAATTATTCTTCTCCGGCGTCATTATTATTATCATCATCAGTAGGGTGGGTGGGCTCAGGTTGGGTTGGTTGATAAGGAGGGCGGGGGACTGGCTGTGGATGGGGCGTAAGAGGGTATTGCCCTTGTCCAGTGTAGGGCTGACTCCCAGACGAAGATCCGGCAACGAAGGGGGCTTGCCGGAAAATCATTCACCGTCCACATCAACGATGCCCTCATGTTGAAATTTTGTCTCTTGGAGATGTCGTACGTTTCAACTCCCAACCATAAGCACTGCAGCTCGTCCACCAAAGGTTGAAGGAAGACATCAATTTTATTTCCGGGGTTCTTCGGACCTGGAATAATGCACGTGAGGAACATGTACGGCGTTGTCATGCATAATTCGGGTGGCAAGTTGTAAGGAGTAACTACAACCGGCCATATCGAATAAGATTTCCCTGTCACGTTGAACGGGCTAAACCCATCCGCACACAGGCCCAACCTTACATTCCGCGATTCCCTCGCAAAGTCTGGATGCGCGCTGTCAAACATTTTCCATGATGCGCCGTCCGACGGATGACAAAGAACACCTTCATCGCGCTTGTTCTCCGCGTGCCACCTCATATGACAGGCTGTATTCTTCGATGCATACAGACGCTACAGCCTAGACGTCAAAGGAAAGTAAAACATTCTCTTGTACGGGACACCTTTATTTGTCTTCGCCGACGATTTTTGTGGCTTATACCTCGTATGACCACAAAATTTACATTCACTGAGATGTGCATCGTCCTTATAGTAGATCATGCACCCACCAATGCAACAATCAAATGTTTCATAGCCCATCCCCAACTTCTTAACCTTCTTTTTCAACTCATCGTAGTTTCTAGGCATTAGGTTCGGTCAGACAAGTCTCACTCATCAATTCCATGATATCGTTCATTGCTTGCTCGGACAAATTGTGCTTCGACTTGTGATTGACCGGCCTCACGGCATGACAACTCAAGATGGGTCGACACCCTTCCCACAGGTCGCTGAGCGATTGTAGCATATCATAAAATTGTTGAGCTCTGCATTAGGCGCCTCATTCGCCATGATGAAATCATTCATCATATCTTCCGCTCGTCGATGAACGGTGGTCATTGGGTTCCTCGTTTGTCGGCGAACTATCTCGCACACGGTCCCCTCACCTACCGCATCATCACCACCGCCATCGCCATCATCATAATATTCACGCCAATCTTCACCATGACTAACCCAACACCAATATCGCTCCATAAACCTCGCTGTACAAATGTGTTTTAACTTCATCCGAGTCATTCCGCACTTATTCTTGCACTTCACACATGGACACCGATACTTTCCATCCTCGAATACTCATACGATTACTCTTTGCAAATTGATCAAACATATATACCCCAGCGACCCATTCTTCCCTGATAACCCTCCTTCCCGGTTCAAACCTCTGGTACATCCAACGTCGATGTGGAGGCCCTTCCATAATGTACGTGAATCTGTTCATGAATTAAAATTACTCATGCTTAATCCTCCAGTCGAGTACAATATACATATCACAATGCAAATTCATATTCACCATAAGTTTCATTGATCATATCACAAAATTATATCAAAAACTCATAAACCCTATACCTCCTAAACATATATACAAAACATACAAAATTCATATCACAAATTCCATTTCAATCACTACTATTTTCGTTATTCATATCGCAAATTTATATCAAAAATTCATAAAAACATACATAATTCATATCATAAAACCCTATTTTTCACCGTAATTTTCGTTATTCATAACAAAAATTTTATATCAAAAAATTCATACCATAAACCTCCTAAATATACAAAACATACAAAATTCATATCACACATTCATATTCACCATATTTTTTCGTTATTCACATATATATCATATATTTATGTCCAAAATTCATAAACATCATAATTCTAAAACATATAAAACATCCAAAATTAATATCACAAATTCATATTCATTATATTTTTCGGTTATATATATATCACAAATTTATAACAAAAATTACAAAAGAACATAACCCTAATAATTTAAAAAACAACAATAATTAAGAAAATTACCTAAATTTTGTGAATTGAAATGCTCTTTCGTTGAATCTTCTCTTCAACCTCTCGATTTTTCTCTCTTCCGATCCGTTCAAAAATGGCGAGCAAGATAATTTCTCCATTTTTGAACAGACTGGCGTCTGTTTTACCCAGAATGGCGTCTGTTAAGTATTAAACAGACGCCAATAGGGTTTAATATTAAAAAAAATATAAGAAATAGCCTCACAGCAGCCGAGAAAGCAGCTGCACTTTGGCGTCCGTTTCCCCAGAAATCAGACGCCAAAATATTTTGGTGTCTGTTTGCCCCTAAATCAGACGCCACTTTACACATTATTTTAAAAAAAAATACGTTTGGGCGTCTGACGTCTAAACAGACGCCATTTGACGGACGCATAATGACCCCAATTCTACTAGTGCCAGACTGCTTTGGCATGCCAGGATGTCTTGGCAAGCCAGGCTACCTTGGCATGCCTCAACTAGTTGGTGTCACGCTTTGCCACCATCAAGTAAGCGTCCGGTCGAGCGTCATCCGATGCCTCCGGATATCAACAAGTCCCCTAGCCTTGTCTTTAGGCAAGTCCGTTCCTTTACATGTCAAGACCTTGTCAAGACAAGTCTCTCGGTGGCATTCCCATGCTTGGGAAACAAGGGTCTTACAAACTTCCCCCACCCGATGAACTTGACGCCCTCATCAAGTAGTCACGGATTTTATCCTCAAATTGCTATAGGTTAATGTCTCGCTCCCACGTAGCTTCAGCCTCACTTTGCCCTTTCTATTGAACCAAGTACTCAACCCTCCGATTTTTCTTACTTTGTCCCTTTTCCCTTCTGTCAAGGATCTTCTCCACATCCTTGTCAAATTGCTTCCAGACTGTGGGAGGATTCCTTAGGACGGGTGGGTGCAAATTGTCCAAATCAAGATGATATCATCTTGCTAATGCGATTGAAGGGATGGAGACGGGAAGCACGCAGAACAACCCTCATTCTACAATTTATAATATAGAGAATACGCATGTAAGTATGTTACATATGCATGCAAGGCCCCGTTCTTTTATGGTTGGTTGCAATGTGATAATTGTGCGATGCGGTAAAATTTGAAAAAGTGTGATGAGTTGTAGTGAGAATTATGATAAATGGGGTAGGTACTTGGTAGAGAGAGAGAATGTGAAAAGTGGAGAAAAAAAGTGAGGAGAGAAAAAAGTGAAAAGATACGAATAATTATTGTGATGTGGTGTAGTGAAATGTGGTAGCAATTAAAGAGTTGTGGTACAATATGGTACCGCATCGCAATTTACTGCATAAAAGAACAAGGTCCAAGTATGTGAATATGTGATCAACCATTTATATATACATATTGAATATCTAATTAATGATATACCCTTTTGATTTAGTCTTCTCATGAATCCGTTACTTGCATGAAAATCCAATCCAATTAGCAAAGGGCCATTATCAGGAGAAGCTTACACTAGGTTTTATAAAAATGGATATTTTTTTAATTGCAACGAGGTGTAATTAACAAGAGAGCATTATTATTGAACATTTAGCGTACGGATCGAACTTTTGGTAGTGCCCAAGCTAAACAAAACATGGTAACCCTTCAACTCTTTTGTTGTAGGTATGGGAACTTAGGGTCAAGCTATTACCTAGCTTTGTATTTTTACAAGATTTATTGAAATTTTCAAATTAATCTAATCTTTATAATAACAAAAATTAACCATTGTACATATCTAGGTTTTGTGACCACTACATGTAAGATGCAACACCTTCTTTTCGACTTGGCATGAGTAATTGATTGTATTCAATGTGGGTGAGTTTTATTGAATCATGTTCAAATATACTTAATCTTGCTCAATCACTTTATATAATCATAGAAAAAGTGATGCTAAAATATGATTTATGCTAGGAAAAATGGCGCAGAGAGAGAACTACACATGTTAGGAAAGTGTCCTAAAATCACCAAATCTCTTGATCTCACAATTATTTGTTTCCTAATTGTATTAGGATATTATTTAGGTTTCCTTATTGTGTTGGGTTTCCTAATTGTATTAGATTCTAAATCTATTTGGAGTGGGAGTCAAGTTAGGTTATAAGGAGTTCTCCCTATAAATAGGGTGCATGTTTCTCCACCAAAAACACATCGAAAAACACAGAGAGCTAGAGAGAGAGAAAATATTGAGAGAGAAAGGGGTCTCACCAATATTTTCCCCAGTGTATCCTGAGAGATTGTGAGTTGAGTGTTGAGAGATTGTTATTGTAATCTCCTTTGTGGATCGCATCACACCCTGTGATAGTGATCAGGTTGTACTCCTCCTTTCTCATAGTGGATTATTTTCTGGTGCCGTCCGTGGGTTTTTCTCCGAGTTCTTCGGTTTCCCACGTAATTCTGGTGTTTGATTTTATCGCTTATTTTTCGTTCCTAAATTTTTTCGTAATATCCGTCATCTCGTTTTCGATTCTATTATTCGCTTCCGCTGTTACCTTGCTACTCACTTTTTCTCTAACAACACATTTAAAGAATTAATTGTGATTTTTCTTTCTAATTGTCTATACTACACATTTAAATATGATTTATTACATGCACCTAGAGCACATGCTCCGGGTAGGTACGAGTGAATAATTATGTTAATAGGAGTGAAGAACAGGTAGATATAAATGAACAATTATACTATTGAAGGTGAACAACGTGTAGGTTTGGATCACATACTCCAGAAGCATGTAATAAATTGCAGCTATGCTATTATATATGATGCTTATTTGATTTTTTTTTTTATAGCTGTCATGTTGTTGTTATTTGTTGTTTTCGTCATGGTGTTATAACTCTTCAGCTTGTTCAGATTTTTGAATAATCAAAATCAATATGATTTCTGTGATTACTCGTTGCAAGTAAGTAATGAGGTTTGGTTCTCCTTGATTGGTGCGCTCTCAACCAAGATGGTTAGAGTGGTCTGCCCATAATTGAGCTCAAGCTGGTTTTGTGAGTAAAGATAGAAGATTAGTATTGGATTCTATTATTTACCATATTTGGGTTGAGCGCAATATAATTATAGTAGATAATTCATCATAATATTCATTGGGATGCTTCTACAGTCTGTTTATCAAAACTGATGTTTCTTTTAGGCTCTACTAGAGTTTTTGTTTGTCTCTGATTTTATTTTTGTTGGGTGTGGAGACCAAAATGGAAGAAGAAGAAGATTTGGAAATATTCGGGGAATATTTCTGAGTTTTTTTTGTTTCCCTTTCTACATTTATTTCCTAATCCGTGGTTGTTTCCTTTTTGTTGTAGACTTCCATATTGTTTAGGTTACTGCCATATTGTAACATAGGTTTTCCCTTGTACTCCTAGTATATATAGGGGTTCAGGTTGTCCCTATTATGTATCCCCAGAGACAAAGTGAAACACAACCATTGTATTGTAATCCTCATATTACTAGTGCATCGATTCTGTGGTTTTTTTCCCGCTTTGGGTTTTTTCCACGTTAAAATCCTGGTGTCAAATTTTTTATTTCTTTTCCGCTCTTATTTACTATTGTTTGTGGTAGTTTGAGTACTCTTCGATCCTAACAGTTTTGAGATTTTTTTTATGATGCTTAGGGTGTTTATCTTGGGTCGGATCATATGTTAGGCCCCTCTGGTATGCCCGAGTTTCTTGTATGTTGTTTTTGTTAATGGAAGATCTTTCTGATTTGTCCAAAAAAAATTAAAAATATGATTTATGCAAATAAGTTGTGCTAAATTGTACTTTGATGAACTTAAATTTGTTGGATGGTGCCCAAAGTTACTAAGTAATTATGATTAATTAGTTGAAAACAAATATGTCCATATATAGTATATATCTCATGATCCTCATTTTCTTTATAGATGTTATCCTATTAAATTGAAATTTATAATGGCAAACATATATATTTGTCCAACCATAGGAAGACCATGCATGATTAATTAACAGAAATTAAGAATTGAATTGAATTTAATGAAGTGGTATTATCAGTGGGATTGGTGTTTTTGATGGGTGCGCGGCGTGTTTTAAGAATGTTGTGTGTCCCATTGAGGGAGAAACTAACATAGCTCTCAGTAACCCTTGCTTAATTAATATAATTAACACACTAATTACTTTTCCTAATCCTTGTTTTAAGTCTTTCTTATGTTCCTAATCTCCCTCTTGCTGTGATGGTCCCCCATGCTTAGTGCTAATTATAATAGTTAATTTAATGTTAAACCATTGAACTGAAAGGATAATTGAGAGTATAAACCTAAGATTAGCCTGTACTATTTGGTGTTAGTTTATGCATTTCATGCAGGCTTTAGTATGGTCCCCTTTCATCTTAAAATGCAATTTTGAATAATAATGAATATATCAATGTTTGATTTTGTTTCTCCCTATATTAAATATTTAATTAACAACCCAAAAAAGAAAAAAAAATTACTTCTAGTTGGCAAGGACCACAATTAGCTTTTTGCTATCAAATTGAATGAACGCAAATCTCTTTTTTTGATTACAGATTTGAATACAATTAGATGCCTTGTAATTTAATATCCCCTATGTAAGTATTTGAACATAGACCATAAAGAATATATGCTTTTGTTGCTTTGCCAATGGCACTCCAAGTTCTTTTAGGATTTTTCTGTAATTAAATAATTTCGACTTTAAGTTATGGCATGACGAATAAATCTAAGTTTCTAATATGTAAAGTAGTAATTTGAACTTTATAGATATTATATTTCAGTAGATTATCATAGAGTGCTAGCTATCAGTCTACGACATGTTGAATAGTCGGTGTAGACTATTGTGATGGTGGAGATGTCCTGTGTATGGATGTAAATGAGCTCAGCTTATACTCAACTTGGTATATAAAAACTTGCATTGAAATTCACCGAGCCTAAAATGTCTAACTCATTCGGCTTCTTTTCTTTTCTTTTTTTTCCTTGAAATTCTTTAAATCTAAACCTAAAGTCTGCTTATACAGTTATACCTAGGAAACACAACATATCTTTCATCGGAGCCAAGTTCGAGTCACGAGCCGCCAAATTGGAGTATGATCTATTGTTATCCAAGCTAAGCCATTCTTTGGTCAAACAAAACTTGATTTGAAATTTACCCTTCTTTTACAACGTAATATGTAATTTCAAAAGTGAATTTCAAGTCTTTGTCATAGCCTCATAGATTATGAGACTCCAAATATTAGAAACTTTACTACAAATTGTGATTAAGAAAAGTTTACTACAAGTTTGATGAAAGAGGTTAGTAATTGAAAGTTGAAACAAGGCTCACATATGAAGCGGTTTTGTTAATTACTTCTTTATTGGTGTAACAAGTTGAATGCATGTTGCTTAATTCTAAATTGTATGATTGGAAATATAAATGTATGCTTAAGAAGCAATTATTTCTACAAGAATGTTTGTTAAAGTTCAAACTCAAATATTAGCTCTTAACTTATGACATTATGCATATATATTGAATATATTCCTTGAAATTGAAGTCCAAAACCAACTATATTAGCTATAGTATATATATTTAAGCTATGCTTTTCTCGATTTATTGAGATTAGTCGAGATTAGTCAATAGCAAAGAGGGTGTCGAGTATTCTGAAAAGGCTAGCTTAACACAAATTTAAAAATCAATACAAGTGTCAACATACTCGTGTTGGTCAAGACCAACACGAATTGTGCTGGTGGGCAATAGCCAAAGAAAGGTAGCAAGGGTGCAACATAGCCTGTGTTAGCCTTGACATGGCCAATTCGAGTCACTTTGACGCGGATTGTGTTGTTGTACTAGCTAGGAAGTGATGCATTACAATGATATTCTTTATCCGACCGTTTAATATATAATCACATATTAATATGTGATCTTTGACTATTTTAGAGTATGTTTCTAATAGAGCATGTGGCCATCTTTAAGGACCTCTTTAAATATTGTTGAGCAACCCTAAGAGATTTCCCCTACAAATACCGTCGGTTTGAACGTACGAAGTTTGCGAGAATTGAGTGAGATGGAGAGTTGAGGGGAAAGGCAGAGGAGTGACAGGAGATTGGGGGACGCACAAACTTGTTAGCATCAAGCTCACTGGCTATCAATTCGAAAATGGAGTAGGACTGCCAAAATGTTTCTACAGCTCATCTCATTCCTTGCAATGGTTATTGAGTCTTTTTTGGTGGTAATTTAGTTTTGTGGAAAACTAAGAAACAGAAGACAATGTCAAAGTCAATAGAAGAAGTTGAGTATCGCTTTACATTCAGTACTACTTCAAAGTTGGAGACCTGGAAGGGATTAATGTTCATCTCCTTTAGGATCTTCTTGTTCCCTTGCAGTTACCCATCACATTATATTGTGACAACATGATTGCCATACGTATTGCTACTAATAATCTGGTGTTTCATAAAAGAACGAAACATCTTAACATTGATGACCATTTGACCAGAGACAAACCTACAGAGGGGTTTCTTCACTTGGCTCATGTTCAATTTAAAGAACAGCTTGCTGACATCTTGACCAAACCTCTTGGTGAATTTTCACGCAACTATCTTTCTTTAAGGTTGAGTTTGCTTGACACTCCACCAAATTCACCGTAGATATATTTTGGATTGTTACCTCTATGTCACATCAGCAAAATTGTTATTGAGGTTGTTAGCTGGTTACTCGAGCTCCCCCAGCTACTTCAACATATATATATATAAAATAAGTTGATTCAAGTTGAATAATTTAACAGAATCCCTTTTTAATTTATTTTCTCCACATACTTATATGATTATACTTATATCGACACATACCTACCTAATCTAACTAATTCAACTCAACAAAACTTTCTACTTACTCACAAAAAGTACATCTCAACAAGGCCTAAGTCTAAGGAGAAAAAGTTTTCTTTCAACTCGACCACTTAGAAATTCTCATCCATTTGTAACACTATTTCCAACAAAATTTATAGTTGAGTTGGCTTTAATTAGCGTAGATAAAAAATCGAGTCCGGATAAATTTGAGTCAGTCAAATTTAATCAATGTCAAAATTCAGACGATATATTAATGTTTGGATCCGATTTTTCCGGCTGAACAGTTCGGATGGAGCTAAATACGGGTCAAAATCGAATTCGAACAATAAAAAAGAGATAAATATTTTGTTTGAACATTCTGTCAATTCGTTTAACATCAAATCCGGAATCCGACCAATCCGGATTTCTTCCTAGCTAATTAGATAAATTTCGGTATTCAGATGGGACAAAATTTTGTCAGTGCTAATTTTAATCATTAACTTAATTTATAGTTGGACTGATTTATAGCAAAATATTTTAACTTTAAATACCTAACAAGTAACAAAAACATGAATTTTAGAGTGATAATTTTCATTGTAAAGGGTAAGCATGTCACTTTTAGCTTGACAGCTGACAACTGAGATAAAATTAGTTGAGACGACTCGTTTAAAATGTTTAATATCAATAATAATTGTCACTCAAAAAGGAAAAAAAATGGGCACAACATTTACACACCAGGTAATGGCATTTTGTACAATAGAAATATTAAGACAGAGAAACTAAAATCCAAATTAAAAAAAATGAAATTAGTACTATTACAGATTTACAGGTAGCCATTAGTAAATGTGTTCAAATGTTGATCCAATTAAAATGTGAAACGAAGAAGGATTTGAAAGCCCGCAGAAGATATAGACAGCAAATGATTTGATATGAGCATCAGCAGCATTGCAGGGGCCAGTCATCAAGAAAATATTATAATTCCACAAAATAACAAATATTTTTGGAAATAGAAAAAATAAAAGATTTAGTAAATTTAGAAGGAAAATTGGATTTTAATAATCCCTATTTTCACTAATTGTATAACAATAACTTTTACTTTCATTTTGGACTATGATGATCCAAAAATAAATTAAATTAAATTCTTGTGGAATACCACTGATAGTATACCGTTTAATATCATAGATTTTGAGTTGTATTTGATTCAAAACTTAATAGAACACGTTATCATGATATTTAATGAATTTATAGCATTTTTCCCCAAATTTTTTCAACTTTTTACAATTTTGTCACTTTTATTTCTTCTAAAAAAATTATAATAATTGTTTGTATTCTAAAAAAATAATTTAAAAATCTTTTGGTAACTACACTTTATTACCTTTTTGGGACATTAACGAAAAAACAAAAACAAAATGAATCAGGAATGAAAAAAAATATGAGATAAATTTGGTATTATTATAATCTAATTTTATTTTTTTTTAATCACCAAAATTCAAAATAAAAATATGAATTATTACTATACTACTGATTAAAAAAGAGATTATTAAAATCCAATTTCCCAATATAAAATCACCAGTACAGGAAAATGTAGCCTAACGAATTACATGAGAGTATCCAATTATAGCATGACAGCGCATCAGTCTACAAAACCCTACTCTCTATTTCTGTGTCTCCATTTTCATATCCACTGGGTAATATGTTTACACTGTCTTCTTTTTGTGAAAATTTTTAGGTTTATTCTTTTACCTAGATGGTGAATGCCTGAATGGTTATGTCTTATGTTTACATGTGTCAGATTTATGGTTAAATTGTAGACAGAAAAATATTTTTTCCTAAAAGTTTACATGTGTCGAATTCATGATTTAATTGTAGACAGAAAAATTTGTTCTTTTACAATAAAAATTAATTTATCTAAAAATTTATTTTACCTAAAAATTTATAATATTTATCTAAATTAATTTTACTTTAGTTGACTTTTAAGTTTAATGGTGAGGAGTAAAATTAAATTAAAATGAGTAAATTTCACAATAGTGAGATCAATTTAGAAAAAAAAACAGAGAAAGCAGGCTAGAGAAGGGAGATGTAGGAGAGATATAGACCAAAAAAATATATTAATGAATTAATTAAATGACTCAATTAGGGGAAGATTGTCAGATTGATCAAGTGACTCAATTAAAACTCCAATAAAAAAAAATGTAACAACATTTTCGAGCAAAAGATTGGTTCTAGTTTATCTTCCCTTTGCAATCAATTTGACACATTTGCGTCTGGGGATGAGCGTTTCCAGATCCGAAACTTGAAATTTGACCAGAACTAGTTAAACGGATAGGTTTCGGAACCTGAACCGATCAAATAGGTAATGGTAAAGTTCCTACAATTCAAGAACATACCAAATGGGTAAGGGTGAGGTTCCTAAACTCCTACTGTTAGGAAAGTGTCCTAAAATCACTCAGTTTCTTGATCCTACAATTTGTTGTTTCCTAATTGTATTGGGACATTATTTAGGTTTCCTTATTATGTTGACTTTCCTAATTGTATTAGATTCTAAATCTAATTGGAATGGGAGTCAAAGTAGGTTTAAAGGGAGTTTTCCCTATAAATAGTGAGTCTTGTTCGCCTTGTTTGGTGTGACCAAGTTTGGGGCACCTCCTATGGGGGGAGATGTATTCAGATATTAATTTCGTATTCCCGGATGGTGAGAGAGATTTAGTTGAGAGTTTTGTTGACTAATAGCATGTATCTCTTTCGGGTGGATCTCTTTCGGTACTTGAGATCTTTGTAATACTCTCTTTGTTTGATCTCGGGAGGAGATCGTTCGTTGTACTCTCTACCAATGGTGGATTCGTCTGTCCTTGTGTCGCCCGTGGTTTTTTCCCGATTTGGATGATTTCCACGTTAAATCTTTGTGTCCCCTTTATCTCACACTCATTTATTTTTCTCGATATCTAGTAGTCATCATCTTATTTCGGTGCTTCCACTATTATGTATTACTCTTATAATTAAAACTCTAACAAGTGGTATCAGAGTCATAGTGGTTCAAATTTCGTGGTTTTAGGGTTTATGTAAGAGGATTGGTTATGAGAAGACTACATTCATAAAATTTGCTCAGGGATATCTAGTATTCGTTGGCAAGATCAGATGTGGGAGTTGTGAAGATTTCTGAAAAGTCAAAATTATGACCGTTCAACGGTTTGTCTATCCATCGCAGTTCTAATTTTCAGAGGTTCGTTGGTGATGAAGAAATTTTGGATCTGAAGATTTCTGTTGGATCCAGTTTGTGACCGTTCAGCGGTTTGGCTACCCATCGCAGTTCTACCTTTCAGTCGTTGGCGATAAAGAAAATTTGGATCTGAAGATTTCTGTTGGATCCAGTTTGTGATCGTTCAACGGTTTGGCTACCCATCGCAGTTATACCTTTAATAGGTTCGTTGGCGATGAAGAAATTTTGGATTTGAAGATTTCTGTTGGATCCAGTTTGTGACCGTTCAGCGGTTTGGCTACCCATCGTAGTTTTACCTTTCAGAGGTTCATTGGCGATGAAGAAATTTTGGATCTTTCGTTGATTTTAGTCCAAGGTGGGGATTGTTAGGAAATTGTCCTAAAATCACCTAGTTTCTTGAACCCACAATTAGTTGTTTCCTAATTGTATTAGGACAATATTTAGGTTTCCTTATTGTGTTGGGTTTCCTAATTGTATTAGGTTCTAAATCTGATTAGAGTGGGAGTCAAGGTAGGTTTATAGGGAGTTTTCCCTACAAATAGTGGGTCTTGTTCGCCTTGTTTGGTGTGACCAAGTTTGGGGCACCTCCTGTGAAAGGATGTGTATTCTGATATTCAGAAATTTCGTATTCCCAATTGTGAAAGAGCTAGGTTTTGTTGAGAGTTTTGTTGACTAAGAGCATGTGTCCCTTTCGGGTACGTTGATCTATTTCGGTGTTTGAGATCTTTGTAATACTCTCTTTGTTGGATCTCGAGAGGAGATCGTTCGTCGTACTCTCTACCAATAGTGGATTCGTTTGTGTTTGTGTCGCCCGTGGTTTTTTCCCGATTTGGGTTTCCACGTTAAAATCCTTGTCCCCTTCTTTATCTTGCACTTATTTTTCTCGATATCAGTAGTCATCTTACTTTGGTGCTTCCGCTATTATGTATTGCTCTTATAATTAAAACCCTAACAGCTACCTCGAACCGGAACTTGAACCAGTCAAAGGGAAAGGTTCCTAAACTGCTACCCTGAATCGGAACTTGAAATCTGTCAAATAGGGTAAGGTTTCGGGTATCGTCACCAAATTTGAAAATTTCATGGAATTTTAAGTTTGTTATATGGCTTATGTTATTTTTCGTGAAGTTTTAATTTATGTTCAGACTTAATGTTTTTCTAAACTATTTGTAATTTTGTATCGTTTGTTTCCGTAAAACCAACTTGTAAGACTATTTTAAATGTTTGGTTTGTTTGCACTTTAGAGCAATGTGAGATTGGTATAAGTTAGTCAATGTATAAATGTTATGAACGAAATAATGACACGTTTTATTATTCTTTAACGAAAATGCTAGACTTTAGCATAATAAACTTTTTTTTAAAAAAAATGTTAGAAAATATATTTAATGTATAATAGGTGCGTACTCGGAATCACAAATAAGGGTAAGGTTCTTAAAATTTAAGAACCGATTTAAATGGGTAAGGGTAAGGTTCCTAAAATGTAGGAGTCGTTCAAACAGGTAAGGGCAATGTTCTTAGTTTTCGGTGCGGTTACCCCGAGCCGTTCGCCCTGCATCAGTTCCTCCTTCCTAAATACTTTACAAAATAGGTGTCATCTATTATGATATTTATCTTTGAGGGGTAATTTTTACCTTAATATTTTATTAGAATTAATTTTATAATGGTATTTTTCATTATAAATTTAAAGATTTTTAGATGTTAATATACTGCGGGCACATTTGGGTTATTTGACAATAATGCATTGAACTTTGACATTGGACAACTGAACTTTGAGGAGTATTGGATAATAATGCACCCGGAACGATTTCGACGAGGGTCGACTTGGTGGGGATCTTACGTGGCAGGCCGGGAAGATAAATGGGCTAAATAATATCTAAATTTATGACATGTCAGTAAATCTACACAAGCAAAGGTGATTTTATACAACTACAACAACAATCTCTTAGTGAAAACACGTTTAAGCAAATGTGATTTCATGTTTTTCTCCTTTTCTCAAAGTTGACTCACTTTGCTTATGTGTGGACTAGTTGATGTGTCATAAACTTAAATATTTTTGGGTCAATTCATCTCCTCCAATGCTACGTATGATTTCCATCAAGTCAGTCACTGACGGAATCGTTCTAGGTGCATCATTGTTCAACACCCCTCAAAGTACAATGTATTATTGTCAAATGTCAAAGTTTAGTATATTAGTGTCCAATGTCCCAAGAGTTCAGTATATTAGCATCCAAAACCCTAAATTTAATAATTGTACTTTTCTCCGGTAAGGTTATATAAGTTTTGCACTAATCTTTTTTTTCGTGGTAAGGTTAAGTTTACATGCATCATTCTCACTTTAATTTACCAATTTTAACACTTGTTCTCACCTAGCTTATTCACCTTACATATAATATTATATTTAAAATTCATATATTTAATAGGTAATGTGACTGATGTTACTTGTCTTGTTTACAATATTTTATTAAAGATTGTAAATACTTTTCTACATTTATCTATACATACTTTATCAACTTTATTCATTTTTACCCACCTTATCAATTTATCCGCAGAATCATTTAACCAGCCGCAAAAAAATAACAGGAATAGATAAATTTCAAAGCGATGAATAAACTAAGAGGGAAGTACTTTAGAAGTAATCGACCTTATATCAACTAAGTCGTAGTGTTTCAAGTTTTCAACTCTACTAAGTACTCCTCCATTGTCTTTGTATATGTGGCTACCAAAATTGGTGTAGAAAAATTCTAAAATATAGGGTCTATTTTTCAGAAGGGTAATTTAGAATTAGGGGTGAGCGATTCTTGAGCTGGAACATGAACCCTGGCCGATTCTGATTCCATCATCTTACAGCTAAGTTTTTGCGGTGATTTGAGTTGTCTCTCTTTGCTTAATCTGTTTCATAATTACTCAAGTAAACCTTTATTTTGTTTGAGATTAATGTGTATATTTAAGGGTTTGTTGACTATTGAATTTAAGGAAAGTAATTCATACGTTATAGTGAAGGGCCAGAGATAAATATGTTATCTACTGTAAAAGAACCCTAGAAGGAGGGGGTGAATTAGATTGATGATGATTTTTGCATTTAAATCACAAAGACGTTAATACTATAGATATAACTGAATTAAACTGAATATGAGGTACATAGAATAATGAGAAGATCAAGATACTCGGCAGTAATAGGACTATGAAGTCCTCATAACTGCTTACAACAACAGAATCTCCACAATGATTTCTGCTAGGTGACCTCATGCACTAAGGATCTTGGTGATGAACTAACTCACTAGAGACAGAGGTTCTCTTTCTTTAGCGACACATATTGGATGACCTCACCAGAACCACTTTTCTGGTTACAAAACTCACCACTAAACACGTTAGTGGTTAAACTCAAAATTTTCTCACTAAAATTCCTCCTACTTCGATTATACTTCATTGGAATCGATATCTTTGTGGAGATGACGGTTTAGGGCTCTTTATAGGCGGCTTATTCATCCTGAACGGATTTCTCAATTGTTTTCCTTGCTTGTTGATTTTTGCCTTTTCTGCCATGATTCTTGATATTCACTTCTTTGGAAGCTTGTGGACTTGTCTTTCGATTTATTATCTTCAAAAGCAAGTATATAATCAGACCCTATTCTTTTATGCGGTATTATGCGGTATGGTGTGGTGAAATTGTGGTGGGTTGTGGTGTAATTGTGGCAGTTTATTGGTATGTTGCGGTGGATTTTTTTGTATATATATATAAATATTGTATTGGTAATTGTGAAAAAGTAATTTGTGGTGAGATGTGGTTAATTGTGGTAGAATGGTATTTTGTGGTGGGTTGTGACAAACTGCGGTAGGTTATGGTAGCGTAGTTTGCCAACCGCAGAAAAGAACAGAGCCAGTATGGAATATCTCAGGGAATATTTGGATATGATAATATATATTCTCGGATACTTCCCTTTAATTTTATATTTTAATCAAAATTTGCTGGTGATGCTTGAGGTTCTCAGATGAAAGATCGTGGAGGGCATCAGGTGTGTCAATTGTTTCTTCATACCGCTTTCAAGTTTCCATTTAGGGATGATAATAGATCCTGGACTTGACCCATATTTGCAGACCCAAGTCCATTTTTAATGATCTAGGTTCACAATTTTTAAACCCCAAGGGTATGGGTATAAGGAACTAGACTTTATCTCAATTGTTTTACTTTAAAGGGTCATATTATGTGGTGGGTCCAAGGGCATGACCCAGATTAGCTATATATATATATATATATATATATATATATATATATATATATATATATATATATATATATATATATATATATATATATATATATATATATATACTATGATAATGTTTTTTGTTATAAATTAATGATAGTACTTTATATATTAGAACATTGTATATCATGAGACAATTAATATAGAACAAATGGAATATATGTGTATAGACAACAATTTTCTAGAAAAACCACGTCTGAACATGATGCGAGAGATCTAAAAATAGGCAGACTTATCCCAATAAACAGACATTTATGTATAGAGAGATTAATTTTGACAAAGAAAAAACCGTTTAAGAAACAAGTGAGAAGGAAGGGGTGTGAAGTATGATTATTAGATAAACAACAAATAAAAGAGCGACAACACATAAGAGAGAGACTAAAACCAGAAGTGGCAGTACGAGTATGAAGCAGGGGGTGTTGCCACTTTTAACTCCAACAGAGAATCCTTAACTAGTAATTAATTTAGTCAGTGTTCACATATATATGCATATTATTTTCATAGTTGATGTATACAATATTGTCTACTCCTATATAAGTAGCTTAGCTAGTAGTATATATTATACTCCTACTACTACTACTACTACTACACTTGCTCATATTCCTCCCTGTTCAGAAATAGAAACTTTCTCATGTTCTCTCATCACTGATTAGCTGCTTTCTTTCTTTCCTTGTTTCTTTCTTTCTTTCTTTGTTTTTCTTCTGGGTGTGTGATTGTAATCTGGATATATCGATCTGAATCAAAAAAAAAAAAAGATGGGAAGAGGGAAGGTTGAGTTGAAGCGGATCGAGAACAAAATAAGCAGACAGGTTACTTTCTCAAAAAGACGATCTGGGCTGCTCAAAAAAGCTCGAGAAATATCAGTTCTTTGTGATGCTCAAGTTGCTTTGATTGTCTTCTCTACCAAAGGAAAGCTCTTTGAGTATGCATCCGACTTTTCCAGGTTTCTCTCTCTCTCTCTCTCTCTCTCTCTCTCTCTCTCTCTCTCTCTCTTGTTAAGATTAGGTCTTATATTTGCTTCCTAGCTCCTGATCTCCTCCTTACTTTAGTTTTGTAGTGCTTGCTAAATTCTCAGGGTTTGATCATTTACTTCTTTTTATAAGTTAAGAGAGGTTTCATGTTCATATGATATTTAGTCAAATGTAATTTTTTTGCGATTTTTTTCTTATAGTTTCCTTCTTTAATTCGTTGTCATATTATTTGTTGGGTTTAATTTCGTAAGTTGTTTATTTCATTACTATAACTTTTTAGAGGAATAAAACTAAAGTTTATTATGCTACTCAAAAAGAATTATGATGATTTTTTAAATTAAATATTAACAAGATCCTAATCGAATCAATCTCTTTTTTATACATGTTTGTAAATTCTAAAAATTACAGATAAATAGATAATTTTATATATTTTAATTATATTTTTCAAATTAAGATATGTCTTGTCATAGTAGTACTCTAGTATTATTTTACGCATTTTTTTAAAAATAAATTTACAAAATATCGTGTACATTTATGGTTCCCTCTTCTGATTTCTTTGTGGATCTTATATTTGTGAACCAATATATAGATTTGAATCATTATATGTTTGTTCATATATACAGACACTTTATCCTTTGTTTCTGGATTTTTTTTAAAAAAAAACTCGTTTCTAGAGTTAATATAGATTAAGAGTAATAATCCAGTGGATATGATGATTATTTGTCAGTTTCTATCCAAATGTCTTGATTTTGGAGACACTCTCGATCGTTGATTGGCCCGACTAAAAGTCCTTAATCTTCTTCAGTCTTTTTTTTTTTCAACTTTGTAGTTACTCTAATTGGTGCATTCGACTTTTTTGCTTGTTGTAAGGTCTTCAGTCTTCACCAATATATAGTGGATTATTTGATTTTTGATGCTATTATATATAACCATATAGAACTTCAAAATCACCATACTAAATAATAAATGAGAGAATTAAAGTAAACGTATACTAATAAATTAAGCAAACTAATTATGTCAATTACGTCACAAGTACTCTATTGGTTTCTGATGTGACACTGTACGTAAACAAAGCTTGTCAATTGCCATTGATGTCTTAAACTAGTTGGTGGTTTATAATGGAGCTCTAATCAATTACTATTATTTTGTACATTATTTGTCTTATATTTGATTATCCCTTATTTGTATCCGCTTGAATCAATCTCTTCATTTCTTTTTGTACATAGAGAAAAATTGCTTACATCTAAATTTCCTCTTGCTACGTGTCAACAAAATTATAATGAGGACAGTTTTAGTATTTGATTGTCACTTCCATAGATTTGTATAATATTTGTGATTCCTCTTGTGCATGTAAACTATTAAAGTTATATGGAGTCTAACATCTCACCGTTTACTCCCTCCGTTCCATATTAATTGTCCAAAATGTCGTATTTGACTAAAAATTTCTTATAGTATATTTTATCAAAAAATTACAAAATTATATTCTTATGATAGTACTTTTCGTTATGAATTTAATGATGGTACTTTCATATATTAGAACATCGTATATATTGAAAAATTGATGACCATCAGGATAATTAATATGAAACGGAGGGAGTACTATAGATCACAGGACAAGACGCAAAAAATGAAACTTGTCAATTGTCGTATAGGTTTTTATCTATAGTTCAATTACATTATGTCTTAGGCTTGATTATCGCTCTCATTGTATTGTTTTATATGGACTCATATTTGTGATTCCTTAACGTATTATATAGGTGTATGTATATATATGTATGTACGGTTAATTTTATTAATTTAATGATTTTCAGTCAAAAAAACTTGTAGCTGCAAATAGGAAAACAAAATTTTGAAGGGGACAATTCATATTGTAAAGGTAAACTAACTACAATGTTTTTCTACCTACTCCTATCCAATTTCGTATTTTCCATCTAAAATTACATAAATTGCTCTTCTAAAACAACTGATTACTTATTTCTACCTACTTTTTTATGAAGTAACCAAACCTAATCAAACACACCCAACTTTACTTATCTAACTTTTACATATGTACCTTTGAAAAGACCAGAGCCAAATAGCATTTTGAAGGGGACAACCCTTCTTTGCAAGGGAGAACAAATCCTAATGTTTTTTACCTACTACTCAATTTTACATTTGCTACTTAAATCTATGTAATTTTTCTACTTTTAAAAAACTCATTATTTATTTCTGTCTATTTCTACATAAACTAACCAAATCTAACCGAACAACCCCAATCTTACTTATCCAATAACTATTACATACCCACTAAAAGAACCGGGCAAAATAGCATTTCGAAGGGGCAACCCTTCCTTATAAGGGTAAATTGACCATAATGTTTCTTCTACCTACTAATCAATTTTAAGTTTCTATCTAAACCAACATTATTTTTCTACTTCTTCTAAAGTCATTACTTTTTTCTATCTATTTTTAAACATACCTACCCCGACCTACCCAATTTCTACAAACCTACCAAAAGAACAAGGTCAGATAACATTTTTCTCTTTCTAAAATAACTCATTACAAATGATGTCCAGAATCACTTAATTGTATTTTCGTTTAACCGCATAAGCAGTTAATTGGTTACCGCATTTGCAGTTTAAGGATTTTGTAAATCTAAGCCTAAACCGCGTTATGCAGTTAACCGCCTTTGGAAACTAGAAGCTGAAATCAAACTGAAAACCGGCGGTTAACCGCATTGAGAACGTGGTTAACCACTTAAGCGCCGGTTCATACAAATTTAGAGTAGACCTGGCAATCGGATGGATCGGATCGGATTCGGATCGGATTAACTCGGATTCGGATTTTTCGGATCAGCCGTACTCTGGTTCGGATTCGGATTCGGATCGGATGGGGTTCGGGTTCGGATTGACTCGGATGTGTTTTGTCGGGTTCGGATCGGATTCGGACCGGGTTTAATCGGATCGTAATGTTCGGGTGGGATTCGGGTTCGGATTGACTCGGACGGGTTTTTGTCGGGTTCGGATTGACTCGGATGGGTTGTGTCGGGTTCGGATCGGAATATGACCGGTTTGATTGGATCAGATCCTTGGGTTATAGTTGGATCGGGTGGGGTTCGGTTGAATTCACTCGGATGGGTTTTTGTCGAGTTTGGATTGGATTAGGAGGTTTGATCGGATCGAGATCTTGGGTTGTTTTGGATCGGACCAAATTCGGATCTAAGTTTATAATATTGGGTAAACAATCTAAACATGTCATATACACCGAAGTAATGAAATTAGTCTATAATTTTATGCCAATTACACAAACCTTGTTTGAAAAATTTGTAGTTTAGATATATAGTGGTTGTGGATTGGCGGATGGTTTCGAATAAACGTCTACTAAGCTCTAAATTCATAATTTTAAAAATCAAAATATATAATTTATAAATTAAAGGTAATCATCTCAAAATTTACAAAAATCCAACTTAAAAGTAAAGTTGAATTATATAATTTATAAATTATAATGCTACCAGACATTTTTTATTGTGATTGGTCGAATTATAATCGGGTCGGCTTAGTTTGGTTCTATTTCGGTCGAATGTCGAAGCGGTGAAACTCCATTCGAACAATTTTCAAATTCGGGTTAAATCAAATTTGACTCGGTCGGATGCACTTGAATAAGATAAAATTCGGTTCGAGCAATTTTGGATTCGTTAAATCGGATTTGGCTTGGCTCGGGTCAGATAAAATTCAGGTCGGGCAAATTCGGATTCTGGTTAACTCGGATTTGGCAATGCTCGAGTCGGGTTCAGATCGGATCAAATTATTTCGGATGTGGCTCAGGTCGGGTAAAAATCAGTTCGGGCAATTTCGGATTCGGGTTAACTCGGATTTGGCAATGCTCGGGTTGGGTTCGGATCGGATCGGATTATTTCGGATCTCTTTCTTATTCGGTAAAATTCGGGTTGAGATTCGGATCGGATTCGAGGTCGGATTATCTCCGGGTTCGGATCAAGACCGGATCATCCATTTCGGTGTCGGATCGGATTCGGATTCGGATTTTTCGGATCGGATTTCGGATCTCGGATCAGCTTTGCCAGGTCTAATTTAGAGTAACAACAAAAGGAAGAAAAATTAGCATTTTGTTTTTAATTTCAAATCTTGGTACTAATTTATTGTGAAGTGGATAACCGCATTAATCACTTCGCAAAATGCATAATCGAAACCTAAACTGATTCGGGTAACCTAAATCGAAATCCAAACGGTTAACTGGGTCAATTTTGATGGTTTCGTTCTTTTGTTTCGTTTTTTTTTTTTTTTGGGACACCCCTACTCATTACTTATTTCTACTTATTTTTACATAAACTAAATCAACCTTATCAAACATACCCAATTTATATCTATTCAACTTCTACATACCCGCCAAAAGAACATGACCAAAAGCTCAAGATCCTGAGCTCCGATGTATGTGCAAAGGCGTGATCCCTAGCTGGACACATCACGTAAAAACCTAGTACCTCCAATTAGTGTCAATTGTTATTGTTATTGGAATCATAAATTGATGAAAATTAGGGTTAATTTTGCTAGCTAGGGTCCTCCTCCAGTCCACGATCAAATATATAGTATTATGAGCAAGGACTGTCCTGCCCATAATTCCGGGACCTAAAAGAGAGAGAAAGAAATATTTCCTCCGATGCTAGCTTCGACATTGAGTTCCACGTTCATTCGTGTATTTTTTGGTTTTGGATGAAGTGCCAAAATATTACTACCTCCGTCTCAAAATGTTTGTCCGTTAACTAAATTTTGAAGTGCCAAAGATATTACTACCTCCGTCCCTGATTAATTGTCCATAAAACTACTTTCACGATACCAATATATATAGGGAATGGAGCAAAAAATTTGTACATTGTCAAAAATATCCTTGAAAATACCATTGGAAAGGTTTAAAAAGGGCATTTATGAGGGATATAATGGGAATTATAGTTACTGAAAATGTAAAAGTTAGATAACTGGATAAATAAAAAGAGACAAATAAATTAGGTAATTTGACAAATAAAAAAGGACAGAGGTAGTATTATATTGTCAATTAAAAGTCATTAATGACGGGATTAATGATGTAAGGAGTAGGAGATCCCCTCATTAATTTGATTGTTATAAAACTAGGGTGCATATATGACTGTCAAAAATTCGGATTCGGATCATTTCAGGTTTGGTTGAAAGTTGATGTCGGATACTTGAACTTTTCAGGCCAAACAATTCAGACAGGGTTAAATTCGGTCAGTGTCAAGTTCAGTCAATAGGAAAATGCAAAATATTGTGTCTGGATTTTCAATCAAATCGGACGAAGCAAAAAGTTCAAATAGAAATTAGTCTGGCTAACTGGATATTCGGATCGGTCAGTTTTTTTACAATCCTAGATGCAGATAAGTCATACTAGATGTCTGGATGGAAATTTGTAGCCTACACCCTTGGTAGACGTACCTAGGTACTCCACGCATAATTTAGATAAAACCAATTTATTAATCGTCGGATTTTTATGACAAAGTGAAAAATTTGCATATATTGATGAACTCTGTAAAGTATTGATAAATTTATGATGAATTTGTAACAAGTATTCATGAATTTTTTAAAAAAAATGAGGATTTAGGTAATTATAGTAATCTAAAGTTTCCATGTAAGAATTGGAAACCAGATAAGCAAATTCTAGAATTTGATTCCATTAGGGTTAGGGTAAGGGTTAGGGTTAGGGTTAGGGTTAGGATTAGGATTAGGGTTAATTGAAGCTCACCCTAACTGATAAGTATGCTCGGATCAACTCTTTCGTTAAAATGCTTAGCAAGCCAAGTCTAAGCAAATAATAACATATATAGCAAATTTCAATATTACTCAATTAATGGAGTATATATTTGTATTAGGGAGAAAATTACACCATGCTTTATTTAGTTATGCTCCATTTAGATATTTCATAGTAATCCTCACAATTTGTGTTGATATTTTAACTTTAAAAGCCTATCGTTCATCCCTCTATTTTAATATTAAAGGGACTCTCTGTTGATATAATTATACATTGAAATGGAGTGGGAAAAAAATTATGCAGAAACAAACTCTTCAATAAGGAAAAACTAATAAATATTGTAAATAAAACAAATGATCACATTGCCAAATTATATATCAAAAGTTTACCAACCTACTACCACTTGTATAAAGGTGGATCGATATATCTCTCCTCACTTATTTTGCATAGAAGGTTATAGTAATAACTTAATTATGACCACTTGTATAAAGGTAGATATATACATTCTTTAGATCCTCACTTATTTGGGTTATTAGAATTAAATAATTCAACATTTGAGACAATTTTGATACGATGAGCTGACCTTTGGAATTTGGATTCGACAAATGATACTTAATATCCTATTAGATTGAGTGAACTTTTACCGATTTCAACTCGTCTGAAAAGTGACCTAACAAGGGTGATTGCTTATGTAAACTATTTAAAAGATGAAAAGTAAAGAAAAAAACACACTGATCACCGCCGTAAGTCACTTTCTCGACGAGTTCAAATCTGTAAAAGTTCATTCAATCTAATAGGATGTTAAGTATAGTTTGTCAATTCTAAGTTCCAAAAATCAGTTCATCATATCCAAATTACCCCAAAGATTGGATTATTAAATTCCAATAACCCTACTTACTTTGCGTATGTCCATTTTTATTTCTTCCCGCTTTTAGCTATGAGTGTTTGATTGAGTGTGAAAGCATGACATATTTTGTTCCACCTCTATCTCAAAATATTAATTCATTTGACTAAATTTTGACCTTTGATTATTTACAAATTACAATGATTTATAATATGAAATTACATCTATTAGAAAGATATTTTTTAAAAACACAATGGTGTTAATTTTATATTATTTATAACTCATTGTAAATTGTGAATAATCAACTGTCAAAACTTAATCAACTGGACAACGATTTTGGGACAGAGGTAGTATTAAACACTCAAAGTTACTAATTTTTCATATATTATAAAAAAATAAGTTTTGTTTTGACTTGCTCATTGTTTCCTCAAACATATACTAATCCTTGTTCTAGCTACCTCTTTAATTCATGATCATGTGCAGAAACAAGAAAAATGTATATGACAAGCTATGGAAAAGTCACTACTAATTTCATGCTTTTTGCATAACCCTATAACCTGTTTATTTTGTTAATTAATTTGCCTTGATTAAACCCTTTTTTGTTTTTGGTTGCATGACAGCAGCATGGATAGAATCCTAGAAAGGTATGAAAGATATTGCTATGCAGAGAAACAATTGAGTGCAACTGATACCCAATCTCAACAACAGGTACATCTTACTGCATACTACGCACTAATGACAGAATATTATCTACTTTTATTTCCACTTTCTATATATACAATGAGTTGCTATATAAAATTACCACCATTAGATTCGTGACGGAAAATACTATCATAAAAGTATAATATTGCAATTGTTAATAATATATTATATAAAAAATTATCAATCAAAGAGTAACATTGGAGGATCGTGAAAGTCAAAATTATGACAATTAATATGGAACGGAAGGAGCAGTACCCTAAACTTGAGATTGTGTACTTTCATAACTAAGTCATTACATACATGTATATATCCACATTGGTCATCATATTATTGCCTTACATGAACATGGACAATGTGGATAGGAGGCAATGGCTCATGATAAGAATTTGTTAAAATCTATGATTAAGGTAGCAGACTGGGATAGATTTTGGGGTTTGTATGTGTTACTCTTACAAGGCTCTGTTCTTTGTGTGGTACCATATCGTACCTATCAAAATTTACCCCACTAATCACAAATCATCATCCCTTACCATGTAGACTTTACCACAATACATATAATTTTTTTCTCTCCTCACTACTTTTCATTTTTTTTCCCTCTCATCTATCAGAATAATCATTCTTACCAAAAATTTTACCCCAACTTACTGCACTATAACACATCATGTCACACTATCTACATTTTTACCATACCATACCATTACTACATTTTGGCCACCGCAGAAAAGAACTAGGTCTTAATGTTTTAATTGAAGTTTGGCATGCAAGGTAAGTTGCTTTCCTATTTCCTTATAGGGTGCTTTTATGGCTTTTATTAAGAGTCAAAATATTTTCTTGAAAGACTATTGTGAGTCATTTAGAATCAGTCTTCATGAAGTTTGGCATGCAAGATTCAAACCTTAAGAATTGTTTCATTCATTTATATCTTGAATGGCATACATAGGTAAGCTGGGATATGGAGTACCCGAAGCTCGTCTCCAAACTTGAAGTCCTACAAAGGAACATGAGGTAACCACAGACGAACTCGATCCAACGTACTCTTTGGCTGGATTTATCTAAATTTGATGATCACTTGGGCTAATGTTTTGATTAGGGTTCACCTTAACTATCAAATAAATATGAACTATAATGTGACTGGTCTTTGATTCAGATTATTGATGTGTTTGCTAGGGATTGGAACATACATTTACTTTGTGATGCACTAGATTAGCTGATCATATACTTTTACTTTGTGAATAGACATTTCTAAACCCTAGATTCTTATGTGACTGTTTTTTGGGTTAACTTTTTCCATTTGTGCTCATCACAAGAATGTTTCTTATTTGATCCCAAAAAAAAAAGGATTGTTTGTTATGTGATTCTAGTACTTCTTGCATTTACTTAAACCCTAGTTTGGCAGTAGATAAACCCATCTTTCTTTTCATGGAATGGGTAAATCTGGGTAACTTGGGTAAATTTTGGAATCATTGATTCAGAAACCCTAATTTTTAAAGCTGCGTGGATACATTTGCAGGCACTACGTAGGAGAAGATATCGATTCGATGAGCCTTAGAGAAATCCAACATTTAGAGCAACAAGTTGACACAGCTCTCAAGCGAATAAGAAACAGGAAGGTATTGTATTTCAGGAACAATATATAATCACACACCCTAACTAACATTCATACTGCTATATATCTGAATTTATGCATTGTATTTACAGAACCAACTTATGCATGAGTCCATATCTCAGCTCCACAAAAAGGTAAACCGAATTACGTCTGAAAATTGCCTGATTTCGATCTATAGATATGCTTAGATGTACTAAAAATGTAGGGTTTTGACAGGAAAGAGCAATGCAGGAGCAGAACAATGTGCTGTCCAAAATGGTATATATATACATATATAAAAGTTAACCTATAGCTAGTTGTTTATTTATATAATTAGCATTTTGAAAACCTTATATCATGTATTATAAATGTAATAATTTTGTGGAGAATTGAAATATAGGTGAAGGAGAATGAGAAGACACAACCAGAAGAACAGGTTGAACAACACCAAAACTGTGGTACAATGCTGAGGCTTCCTTCACAACATCCACTTTTATTCCCTAATTCACTATCCATAAGGTATTCTCACATCTGCATCTTACATATGTATGGGTTCACATGCAATTGAGGATTTAGGTCTTCTGATTAGGGGTGTCCATTACATTATTATATTTATCAGATAAACATAAAATCTATAATTTTCATCATAAATTATACTTAACTTTTTTTTTTTTTACCGGTGGGCGTGACTACCCTTGGGTGACATTGGGATCCGCCAGTGTCCATATGTTTGCATCAAATATTTGGCAAATACAAAAAAAAAAAAAAATTGAGAATGAATTGAGAGTAATTTTGAAGAAAAAGAGACCATCATTGGCAAGTAAAACTCATCTATTTGAGATATGATGATGTAGTAAAAACTTTAGTTAAACACAAACATTGTACAAGTTAATTTCATAATAATGGATTTAGCACTATTTTGAGGATCATGCAATAACTTCAAATTCCCAATTTGAGTTTTAACATTAGAAATGTTCTAAGACTAAATACATTTAGATCACTTCATACCTTCAAAAGAGAGTCACGCTTGATTGATAATTTAGCGCAACATCATACAGAAAATACCCCTTACACGTATTGCTTGATAAAATTTAAGGGAAGAAAGCAATAGATTATTAATTGGCACTTCGTTAGGATTGTGTTATGTGAAATAATGGACTTAAGCCTAATTCAACCCCAAAAGCTAGCTTGGGAGGTTGAGGCACTCAAGACATTATAAACACCTCAATATGGGTGTCAAAGGCCGATGTGGGACAACTCAACATGTTCTAACATCATAATTAGCCTTTTATTAGAGTTATGTGCTAAAATTGTCCAAAATATTGACCATACAGTTTCTTCCAACTAATAATTTTAGGCGATTACTTAAGTTTCTTAGTTGTATAATATATAATATATAATAAGATTTCACTCCCAAGAGTATGGTTGAGAGTCATGTTGTGAGAGTTTTCGGAGATCGTGTCTAAGTTACTAACCTATTGATCTAATGCAAAGTTGAGATTGTACGATATACTCTTCCTTTATACAGTGAATTTTGTTGATCTCGTGTCACTCATAGTTTTTCCCGATTTGAATTTTTCAAGTGAAATATTGTCTACGTTTATTTACCGTACTTGCATTATTATTCTTCGATTTTTGTTGGTAGGGGGGCTTATCAAGAGAGGGAAGAGCAAACAGAGCGAGTCAATCATCAACAAGCTCCAAACCCGAACTTAAACAGCAACATTCCTGCATGGATGCTGCCCCATTTTGCTGAATAATTCGTCTAAAAATTAAATGACTCGGCTATATATATATCTAGGGTTTTGAAAATCTCTTTCTGGTAATGGAGTGCTTTCTCATTTGATCAAGTAATATTGTAAAACCATGAGAAATGAGCAAGTAACCATTACCTTTGTGTGCAAGCATCTTAATTGGCTTGCTTGTAATATTAATAATATCTCTCATCAGTTCACGAACTTGGAATTATAGCATGATATGATCGGTCACCATTTCACCATGAACAAATTCATGTAGTCATATATGATAGGCGATATTTTGTTGGAGTATTTTAAGAGTTAAAAAGGTCTATCAAAGTTGGAAATCACGAAACACATGTTAAGAGTTGATTGGGAATGTCAACATATATAAGCATATGATCGGAGCTGAGACAAGGCTGACATGGGTCGTGCCATGTGCAAAACGAACCATGTCAGTGCCCAGTTGCACGAAATCTTGATTGTCTTGATTTTAACCTTTGATATTAACACATAGAAATTTGGTTGTGGTTGAATATTGATTGATTTGAGCGGTCAATATTGACTCCCCCAATCAAGTTGATATTAACACAAATAGGATTCATCCATTTGTCCTTATTCCTACATAGCTTTAACACAATTCTAAGTTATTGAACTACAGCATCGATCTCCTTGAGAGTTTTTGAGAGACCTTGTTCCTTTATTCAAAAGAAGTTAGGTTTTACCTTTAAATCTCGGTTTTGTAAATAATAAGTCTGGAGGGGTGCGAGATTTGCCCACAACTCCTAGACATCCAAATTATCCCCTATCTTGTGTTTTGTGACCGTGCTTCCCATCTTAGTTGTGTTTCCAATATATTGTATGTTAACTGTAAGCTAATTTGGCTTAAAAGGATAAACTACTTTGTTAAATATATAGGATTCAATGAGTAAGGTTAGAGGTGAGGCAAGGCTTCATAGTTAAGAGTAGGGGTGTCCAAAACCGGTTAATTGCATTCACAGTTTACAAATTTTATAAATCTAAACCTAAACCGCTTTATGCGGTTAAGCGGTTTGCGGTTAACCACTTTTCGAAACTAGAAACCGAAATCGCCGATTAACCCCACTGATAACATGGTTAACTGTTTTTTAGGTTCAGTTTATGGTTAACCGCCCGTTCCTAGAAACTTAAAGTGACAAGGAAGAAAAAATTGACATTTTGCTTTAAAATTTCAAATATTGCTAGTAAATTAATAAAGACCGGTTAACCGCGGTTAACTGTTTCACAAAAATTCAAAACCAAAACCTAAACCGCTTAAACCGGTTGGGGTTAACCTAAACCGCAATTTTCAAAAAATCCAAAAGATTAACCGCTTTGACCGATTTGGTTTATGCGGTTTTGCGATTTGATTTTTGGTTTAGGTTTTTCTTGGACACCCCTAGTTAAAAAGGCTGAGACTAGATTAATTAGTAGTTCTGGATGACTGCAATACTAAAATCAAAACTAGCATCAAGTACTTTATATACTATGCTGTTGAAAATATATTATGTGTGAAAAGTCGAGTAGACCATGATCCAATTTTGCCTCGATAAAGTTTCGCTCCTGAGAGGTAAAGTTTGTTCAGTCTACGTACAATAAGAATTAAGGCAAGTTGTAAGGAGCTAGTGTCACAATCAACTATTAAGTTGTATATTTCTACACCTGCTAATGGAATTCAGATAATGGAAGTATCACCTCCTTGTATATGACGGCGCTCATCTCGACGGCCCCAAAAAACCTTCCCTCGAAAAAGTATGGAGGAATGGACGATAACATGAGTTGAGTTGAATGCGTAAGTGCGTATGTGTTTAGGTATGTTCTTTTCAATTTGTGAGGATTACTCATCAAGATCTATTTATTGAAACATAGTGTGAATCATGCATGGTGAACATGTTAGAGCTGATTATTATCAGAGGATAGATGTGATGAATTATAAAGAAAGTTGTTGAGTTGTATATGACGATGTTGAATAGTACTATGAATTTAGGTTTGAACTGAGAAGGAAGACCCTTCTTAAAATGTCGAAAAGACCGCTAATTTTTTTAATTTCTTTTTGGGTAAAACTTTCGACTAATAATGATTTTTAGAGTTTGGTGTCTTCAACTATTTTTTTTTATAATTAAGATAAGACAAGTTTTGCACAAATTTATCCTTAATAATTTTAGAATAAGTGTAACTCAAAATAATATAATACGAATAAGTTGGAAAAAATGGCCTTATGGGCTATAAATTTCATTGGTAAATAGATAATATGGTAAATTTTTATTTTAACTTAATAAGCATTGAAAAAAGTATTACTTCCGGATAAAATACACACTTTTTTGGGGAAAACATGTAAACTTTGGTGGGTTTAGTAAGTTCTAGCTGAATTTTATAGATTTTTCTTCTTTTATAATAGGACAAAGTCATCCACTGGACCTCCTCCACATTCTACAAGGCCCTATTCTTTTGTCATGTAACGTTCAAATTAGGTTAGTTAAATTAGAATAAATTAGAATATGATAGGATAGGAAATGATAAGATAGGTTTGAATTAAGTTAGTTGTTGGTAGAAATATTTTAGGGAAATTCCAAATGGTAGGCACGAACTATTGTCTATTCCAAGTGGTAGACATTTTTTTTATATATTTGCATGGGTCGAAGACGAAAGCCGCCGGCGAAGATGCGTCCATCACCGGCGTCGGAGATGGGCGTCGCGGTCGAACAATCTGGACAGTGGGGCAGACATTCGGGGGAGGAGATGGCTTGGCGTTGGGAGGAGCAAGGAGATGATCGGTGTTCAATACTGTCGAACGTCAAACAGGGCCGGACATAGTTCTCTCAATTCAAAACTTTTTTTTTCGTTTTCTTTTTTTTTCCTGTTTCCAACAGCAAGTTGTAGAAGGCCTACGGGATAAAATTTTTTTCTAAGTAAGCCTACCATTTGGAATATATGAAAAATGTGTTTACCACTTGGAATAAACAATAGTTCGTGCCTACCATTTGGAATTGCCCTTTATTTTTTTTATTAATAAAATTAGAATATTTTGGGGAAAATAAATGAAAAAATTATAAGTGTTGAAAAAAGTGAATTGATTTGATATTAAAATAATATTATTTAAATTTCTTTTTTATTTAAAAAGTTTTTTATTTCGATGTTTTTTAAGGGGTTGTGTTAGGTTAGGTAAAAATAAGTTAAGTTAGGTTAAGTTAATTAGTTAGGTTTAACCTAACCAAAGAAGAACAAGGCCTTAAAACTAACAAGAAAAGGAAAGAGTAATACAATTACAGATGTGAACCCTTAATTAGATTACTCTGCATTCTGGCAAGTGAAATAAGTACTTTGAAAGTAACTGTTAAATAATAACCAACTGCAAAAGAACTCAGATGACTGGCATAGTAGTACACATCAAAGTGTTTGTATTGTAATTAAACAAACTGGATCAGGTTTTTAAGTTTCCAAATAAGCATCATACACAGTTCAATTGACTAAGTTAGTACATGCACGACGAGAGCATTCGAGCCCTTCAATCGGGCTGATGACTAATGATCAAATTTTACATTCAAGTATTCACATAATAGTTAATACATAGAGGACATGCATGTTTGTAATTGCAACCCCCCAAGATGACACAACAAATCTGCCAGAACAACACACACACAATGGCAAAGAGAAACCGGCGACATTGTATTGGAGAAAGACGGTTTCTTGCTCAAGATCTCATTGGAGTGCGTTGATCGTCTTCAGAATCCCATTCACCCCCATCATGCACCTCCCTGCTTATGTAAGGAAATTCAGTCAACGCGGTGCCTGAAACAAGATGTAAGGTCTCTACGAAAAGAACTGCCATCGATATCTCTCGCTGATTGGCTAGCTCGGCAGATGGAATGTACCATCCATTTGCCATATTGGTTATAGATAGTGTTCAGGTATGGCTCAGATTTGGGTCGGTCCAATGGGTCAATGTCAAATTCGGAAATCAATTTGTGTCCATTGCCCGTTTCTTTCAGTCATACCAGGTTCGGCAATTCAGACATACCTAAATTCAGGGCAAAATCAGGTTTGGAGAATAGAAATAAGAGAAATATTGGGTCTGAGTTTTCGGTCAATCTTGAAATTTCGGACGAAAAATCTATGCTCGTGCCTGGTCTTGTTTGGGTAATACAAAATTTTGTCAGATCTAGGTGATACCGTTTTTCAATCAAGCTAAGAAATGGGTAGAGATTGTATAAGTATTGACGAAGCATTACCTCAGCTTTTCACAAAGGCGTACTAAAGCATCAGAGTGGGTTCTGAATGCAACATCCTCAATTAGAGCAGCATTTTCCAGGGTAACACTTTCAGCAAGCCTGAATTCGCACAAATCCTTCAAGGAACACGCATCGGTCAACACAGCTGAATGCCCGCCACCAGCAGCGAGTTTTCTCACCTCTCCAACACACCTACAAATAGAATTTACGGCTGTAAAATTTCAACTCAAGTTCCAAAATTGTCTACACAAGAGCAGTGCTTGCCCCACAAGGTAAATCATACCAGTCAACAGGTGATGGGTACCAAGCATAGGTAGATTTCTCATTTGCTGCCTGACCATAGCTGTTATAACCCCACCCGTGGATTCTCCCCTCTGAAGTGGAGATGAGTGTGTGAGCATGCCCGCAAGCAACAAGCCGAACCCCACTTGGGATTACCATAGATGGGATGTTTCGAACCATCAGAGTAGAGTCATTGAAAATGAAAGATGCAGAACTGGTTTGTGGGCCAAGGCCTAGTTGACCGAGTTGCCCACCGCCCCAAGCGTAAAGAGCGCCTTTTGCGGTCACTGCACAAGAATGTACACCTCCACATGCGACACTTGTAACAAAAACTCCATCGAGAGCAACCACCTTTCTAGGTAAGACCTCCTTGTCTCCGGATTGTAGGGAAGAATGCCCTAGTTGGCCCATGTTCCCAAGGCCCCAAGTATAACTGTCAAACAAAGCACATCCTTCTGAGGATTATAGTTTAATATTACTATGACTACGATGCGATCTTTGTTAATTGGACTTGAGAATAAGCCCCAAATACATATGCATGTCCGAGTATCGTATAAGGATATTCTAAAGAGCTGTGTGTTTTTATTTTAGCTGAATTTTCAAACAACCAGGCAAATGCAGAATGTTACACGACATAATCTTTCATATCACTTACACTTCCCCACAATCTGATATAGCAGCAGTGTGGTACTCGCCACATGACACCTGGGTGATCTTCACCAGCTCAGGCGCTTCATCAAGATGCCTTGCATAAGCTTTCAGAAGACCTGCCTTTTGTAGTCCCTCACAGGAAAAGCCTCTACCGAGTTGACCACATTCGTTGTAGCCTATTAGCAAAAAGAATAATCGTACTTCAATTAATATATCTGAATCCTAAATGCATATGAACTTCAGCATATGCCACATGTTACAAGTTACAACCATCAACCATCCTTGGGAGATCCATATATCATAGGTGTAAGTCAATATACTATAGGTATGGTGTTGACCCATCAGTGAATGGAACTTTTTTAATTCACAACATACAGAGAGAGAGACGCATTACCCCAAGATTGAAGAAGGCCATCCTCTGACAAGGCCACTACATGGACAGATCCACAAGAAACTTGCCGAATGACCTGTGTTCACAGAAATTGCATGAAATTCCAGTATAGCGAGTTAGAAGGGACTGTGTGATAGCAACTTGCAATGACGATAGACAAATTTTTATACCTAGAATAGTTTAAATGCAATGAAATAAGCCTCCTATGCAACAATTATTAGATCAATTTCATTTCTCATACCCAACAGATGGCAAGTATCAAAGTTATACAATAAATATGTAGGGCCAGGAATTGAGGATATGAACTTATAAGACTAATAAGAGGCAAGAGCAACATAGACTTGGACGGCGTAACGACCACAGCCCAAAAACAAGCTTTCCTACACAAATAGATGACCAAATGCACTTTGATGACAGCGAGGACAGAGTTCTTTTTTCGAGGTGGGAGGGTAGAAGTTGGATCTATGGTTGAATGAAATCCCCCCCCCCCCCAATCTTTTGCTGAAGATTCAATAAGAAAGGAACAGAAGGGTTACCCACCCATTTACTAGAATCAAAAATAGAATTTAGTAACTTGACCAATATGCTTTCCCAACAACTGCAGTCCATATTAACTTGGGTAAACCTATGTTACTCCAAATCTTCATTTTTAAACTCACGTGACACATAAAAACAGAGCAAACATCCTGAAAAACAATTATGTTATACCCACATTCACAAAATGATATACATCCCTGCCCCCAACTTTGTAGCTGCTATCAGGTAAACTAACTTTCTGTGAGATAAGGAGCAAATATCCCATCCACAACCTACCTAAGTCTCTGGAAAACACTTCATGCAGAGAAATATTTACACGATTGAGCAGCAAAAACATTGAAAAACATTCTGCCCAAAATCAGTCCAACTGATTTTGAAAGTTAGTTTACAAAAGGAAAGTAGATCTATTCACAGTTCTTCAGTGTTTTTTACTTAAAAATGCATTCAAAAAACATAAGCTGGTATAAGCGAGTTGATTAACTCACTCCTGTGTACTTATTGATTCTATTTACATTCGTTATTGTCAGCCAAAGTTGCATAAATGGATCCCTAAAATAAAAATATACAAGGACTGGAAAGACTCCTTACAGTGTTTGGTGTAAATGCTCCCCAAAATAAGCGAGGATAATCTGATCCCTGCAAGGGCAAAAGAGGAGAATTCGTTAAAATAGAATCAACGCATAAAAGGAAACAAGACAGGAGGAGGGTCTGAAGATCACCTGATTTTGGCCCCAAACCCAAAGTCTACCAGTCGATATTGTTCCATCATTTTCACGGGGCTCTGCAATAGCAGCAGTACAATTTGCTCCACAAGAAACTGATTTCACAAATTCTGTCTCTAGTTGCTTCACTTTCTTTGGGTATTTCCTACTTTCTTCAGTTCCATCCCCCAATTGTCCAAAATCATTTGCTCCTGTGAAAGGTATCCAGATATGACTTGATAGCTCAAAGCCTCAAACTACAAACACTAGGCCAAAAAAGCAACAATTTACCTAATAAAAAAATACTAGAACCTGGTCCTATCAAAACTACAACCGGATTCAGAAATTGATCGCCAACAAGTCAACAACAGTTCCAAACAGAGAACCAGACAACAGATCAAATTGTGTCGAGCAGTGGAATGATTAGAATCAGACAATCATGTCCACACTAGAAAGCAAAAGCTAGTAAAAAAGCACTTAAGAGCACACAGCTAAAAACCAAACAGATGCAATCCGCCCCCCAGTTAAGAAAACGTCACGAAAGCCTTCAAACATTCCTTTTCAGACAAAAACACTCATACAGTCATAGCACTTTCTTTATTTTCACCCAATCCAGTAACTACTTATTGACCCAATAAGCACCATTCAGCCAAATGGCATTTGATAAAAACAAATCCAAATCACTGCAATCTACTGCGAGTTAGCAGAAGATTTAAGCTAAAAAGATGATCAAGAAAAATAACAGACTCAAAATCGTGGGTAAGGTAACATAAGGTAATGTTAGGTTTTAGTAACTTTTGGTAAGTTTTGATAAGTCTGGGTAAGTTTGAGTACGCTAGTTTAATAGTTGATGAACATTGAATTTCTACCTGCCCATAATTTACCTATCAATTTCTACCAACCCATGACTCGCCCACGAATTCCACAGAACCTAACGAAAACCGGACCAGTTTACAACCAACGGCTTCTAGCACAATCAACAAACAACCAACACTAAATTTAGCAAACTCATCCACAACTGAAAACATAGAAAGAATTTCGAGGTTACACAGGAATTTTTTGAGGAAGAGATCTGAACCCCATGTGAAAAGTGATCCATCCGAGGCCACGGCAGCAGTATGCTCCCTCCCACAAGCAACATCCAACCAACGGGTGTTGTTACCGGCAGGACAACCAAACAGCTCCGGGGGCAGCTGCCTCGGTATCCTCAACTTATGCTCCTTGTCATCCCTCCCAGTCTGCCCTCGCTGGTTGTAACCCCACACATATATAGCACTCTTTGTTGGAAGCGCCATTGGCCTTGATTCCCCAAGGATCTCGGTGATCTCCATTTTCACTGATCAAAGAGGGGCAAACCCTACCTGAAGAGTTTTCGCAGAAAAACTAATCACCATTTTGTTGCAAAATCCATACATATGCAGTTCTAACCATTTTTTTATATAGGAAAAAAGATATATATATATATATATATTAATAATAGGATTAGAAAACTTATGCTTAACTAGCATCATGCAAAGTTATGTACAACCAAAAAGCAAATTGTCCACAAAATCTACCACGCCAAAAGTGAAAGAGCTAAACTTTCCATTCACCCTAAAGAAAAGAGATTTGACAAAATTGTCATTTGATCAACAATAATAAGCAGTTTTAATCATTCCAGCCAAACTTCAATCGTACTTTGATTAGATTTTCGTGCTAAGAATATATGAAAATTAAATTACCATCCCTGTCACAGAATCGAATTCCTCCATGCAAGCTATCGCCATTTTGTGACGAAGTACACAGAAACAGACATTTCCATTCGTTCACAGGTTCACACCAAACTTCAATAAATGAACAATCGACGAAGAAGGAAAATGCGTATTTCAATTAACAACAGAAAACGCATTCGTGTTCATATAATCAACAACTATTCCTCATGATTTTCAACCGAAAATTAAAGAATAGGCCCCAATCTCTGGACAGAGGAGAATTGAAAACCCTAAATCAATCCCAACACCCGAACAATTGCATTTCGTGCATGATCACAAAAGCAATCCCTAAAATGAAACTAATCGACGCAAAATTGCGACTATTTCTGCAAATGCAGGATCAAAACAATGCAAATCACGCAATTCCCTCCAAATTCTGGAAAATTGATTACCGGTATCTTCGTCTTTGGGTCTATTTCTCTTCAGAGATGAACTTTCAGCTAATCAAACAGGAAATGGAGCTCCAATAAGACAAAATGAAGAATCTTCGACAATAAAACAAAGTCAGAAGAATCCTAAATTAGAGAGAGAAGATTTTGGATTTGCGAAGTGAGAAATTTGTGGTCGGTCGAGAGTTCGCGGGTCAAAATGTCGCGTATTTGCTCCGCAAGCCCCTCCATTTATGGATATTTCTAGATTCACCCTGAAATTTTTACGCCCGAAGATTTTTTGTTTGGCGTAAGTTGGGAATTTTGCATTTATGCCCTCTGATTTTAGACATTGATTTTTTCGTCCTTTCATTTTGCTTAATATTTTTTAGGTTGATAAAAAAAATTTAGTGTTATAGATTTAGCAAATGAAAAATTTGTGATATAATAGTAGAAGGTCTATTATTTCATATTTAAATTTTAAAAAAATGGCCTAGTAGAAACGAAAATAAAACAAGTCTCGGGTCAAGCACTTTTTACATATTTGTCTTATCATTACAATTATATTATTATATTTTAAGTTGAAATAAAATGATTTGATTGAATTCTATAACTATGATATTATACATAAATTGCATAAAGTTATGCGTGTATCTATTATTTTTTATATTTTCACAAAACATCTAAAATAACCCTAACGAACGGGGTAGGTTCGATTAGGGTATAATTTGTCATAATTGATGTAGTGAACACAACCAAAGTTTCTTATAATAGATAATTAATACTTACCATTAAAAAATTTGGTGTAAAAAATCATTAAAAATAGAGTCTTTTGATAAATATTTTCCCAAACATTATTTTCAAGACTCTGCCAAACACATTCATAATGTCCTTGTGACATAATTTACTAAGGCATTGGCTAATTACCCTTGAGAACCCTAAACTAAGCATAATAATTTACTAATGGAAGAGGGGTATATGTAGGCAAGTAAAAGGGCAAGGGGGCAATTACAAGAGATAGCTAAAATCCTAAGCAAGTAAGCATTTGATGAAATTGACATCGCTCAGACGCTCACTGATTCACTGAACCAAGCATGCATAATCGTGCAAGGCCATCGGCACAACCATGCGGATATCATACACCCAAAGCTTTCCCGAAATCTCATGCATGGCACGCTCGTGCACCTTTCGTGACCCACATAAATCTTCTTGGAAGATAGGCCCTGTTCTTTTTTGCGGTTGGCAAACTGCGGTGCCACAGCCTTGTTGAGTGATTTTGAGAAGAAAAGGCTTAAACGTGAATCGAATTCACTGTCTTTAAGGAATTATTTTCCCTCTATCACTCAGATGCTCTTTAGATCAGCAAATATTCCTCCAGGATTAATCAAGCCTTGTGAAAACTCAGTTGAGCAAAATCTGAGAATTCCCTGTTTTCTCTGTGAATTAATAACGTAAAGGAAGAGGGAGAAAGAGAGAGTGGTTGTCAGTTGGCTTAAGCAGTTTTACAGATTAAACTGTATAAAACTACTTCCTATTATCCAGGAAACAGATTTCTGGATAATTAATTATTTATTTAAATTAAATCAAATAAATAATAAAACAAAACTATATAGCGTAGATGAGTACACTATATGTTCTGTGTTCCAGCACCGCGCACAAGGTGCTAAGTGCCGCCTAATAAGCCGCCAAAAGCCGACAACCAACACATGCGCGCGCGAGTGCGGTTCAATGCGGAGCACTGAACCTTAGTACCACCACTAGCTCCATAGTAGCCCATTAGCCAATTATAAGCCCAAGTAGTACTATCACTTATAAACTAGTGAAAAGTCTCTTCCACTACCAATGTGGGACTTTTCACCTTCCACTCTCTTTACTATCAAATAGCAAAACTATCAACAATCCCCCACTAGTTTTGTATTTGATCAGTATCTTCCTTCAAACTTGGGTTATGAATACAAAAAGGTATCTTTCGATTTAAACCTTTAATTAGTGTAAGTATTTCAAATTAAATTTCAACAAAGTGCTAGGTGACTAGTTGTTTAAACCAGCACTCTCACATGAAATTGGAAATGCCACACACATAACCTCAATCTCTATTCACAGAGAATTAGATTGCTTTAGCACTATTATGGTCATGTGCTCATCCTGGATTCATGAATAATTACAAGAATGAACCCTCAACATTCTTGCTAGGGGCGGCACCACCTCTTTATTCATATAGGTGAAATCTTGTAACCATGTCCTTGCTACTTGGACTAAGATTTCATTAAGAGCTATGTTCATCCTCCTTAGTTGTAGCAGTTGTGCACTAAATCATTCCCTTAGTGCCATAAGTTATATAGTAACTTGTTATTACCCATTAAACTTTATATTTAGTTTTCACTAAAGTAAAGTTGGGTTCCTATCACTACTTAACTTCAAAGAAGGGTTTCAAGCCCATTCTCGTTGCGGTGCCTTTCACCACATCCCTTGACAAACCCTTTGTTAAAGGATCTGCCAAATTGTTGCAAGACTTAACATATATAATGGAAATAATTCCATCCATCATAAGTTGTCTCACATATTCATGCCTTAAGCTAATATGTCTAGATTTACCACTATACACCTTGTTGTATGCTCTAGACATTGTAGCTTCACTGTCACAGTACAAGGAAATAGATGGCATCGGTTGTGGCCACAACTCTATATCCAATAGGAAATTCCTAAGCCACTCTGCTTCCTTTCCTGCTGCAGCTAAGGCTATAAACTCAGCCTCCATAGTTGAATGAGAGATGCAAGTTTGTTTGTTTGACGCCCAACTAATAACGCCCCCACCAGGGGTGAATATCCAACCTGTTGTGGATTTGTTGTCACTTGCACAAGCGATCCAACTTGCATCTGTATAACCTTCTAAGACTCCAGGAAACTTTTGATAGAAAATTCCCAAATCCTTAGTTCTCTTTAAGTAACCAAGTACTCTAGCTATGGCCTTCCAATGCATAGTACTAGGTTTACTTGTGTACCTTGATAGCTTGCACACAGCAAAAGCAATATCAGGTCTTGTGCAATGCATAGCATACATCAAACTTCCAATGGCACTTGCATACTCAACTTGTGCCACTGACCTACCTTCATTTTCAACTAGCTTCATGCTAGTGTCAAAAGGTGTATTTGACTCTTTTATCCCAAGATGTTGGAATTTATCCAGTATCTTGGATACATAATGGGATTGATTTAAAGCATAGCCCCCACTATGCTTCCTCACCTTAACACCTAAGATGGTGTCAACCTCATTCAAGTCTTTCATCTTGAACTTTGAAGACAGACACTTCTTTGTCTCTTCAATTCCTATCATGTTTGTGCCAAAGATTAATAAGTCATCAACATAAAGACAAATGATAACTCCATAGTTTTGAGTAAACTTGGAGTAAATACACTTGTCAGCGTTGTTATGTATGAAACCACTAGCAAGAATCGCCTCATCAAATTTCTCATGCCATTGTTTAGGCGCTTGCTTTAATCCATACAATGACTTTATTAATTTGCACACTTTCCTCTCATTTCCCGGAAGAACAAATCCTTCGGGTTGTTCCATGTAGATCTCTTCATTGAGATCACCATTTAAAAAGGCTGTTTTAACATCCATTTGATGTATATACAGTCCATGTATTGATGCTAAAGCCATCAATGTCCTAATGGAGGAAATCCTTGCTACAGGGGCATAGGTATCAAAATAATCTATTCCCCCTTTTTGAGAAAAACCTTTGGCTACAAGTCTAGCCTTAAAGGTGTGTACAGACTCATCTGTATTCCTTTTCCTCTTAAAACTCATTTGCATTTAATGGGTTTGGACCCAGGAGGCAAATCAGTGAGCACCCAAGTATTATTGGACAATATTGAGTTCATCTCATCATCTATTGCCTCTTTCCAAAAACTTGAATCTCTAGAAGCCATAGCCTCACTATAAGTTTTTGGATCCTCTTCTTCTTCAATATGAAGAATCATGGGAATTTTATTAGTGACCTTATTCCTATCTCCTTCCACTAAGAACAATGTCACTTGGAAAGAGATGAAATCTGGCCCTAAGTTTTTCTCCTTCCTAACTCTTTGACTCCTCCTAGGCTCTATAGGGGAATCACAAGATTTGTTTTTAGTTCCCGATGTTTCATGAACGTCCTCTTGTGGCAATGATTGTGCCACATCAATGCTTGTAGTACGCTCAACAGGATCAACACAAAGTTTATCCTCTAAAAACTCAACATCCCTTGTTTCTATAATGGCATTAGATTGTAAATCTAATAGTCTGTATGCCTTTGAGTTTTGAGCATATCCTACAAATACACTCCTTATACCTCGAGCTCCTAATTTTGTCCTTTTGATATCAGGAACTCTGTAAAAGGCTAGACACCCTCACACTTTAAAATAATTTAAATTAGGTTGTCTACCTTTCCATATCTCATATGGAGATATTTTCCTTTTCCTAGATGGAATTCTATTGTGGATATGACATGCTGTAAGTAGAGCCTCTCCCCACAAATTTAATGGCAATTTAGAATTTAGAAGCATGGAGTTAACCATTTCTCCTAAGCTACGATTCTTCCTTTCTGCCAACCCATTTTGTTGGGGAGTATAAGGGGCTGATTTTTGATGTATAAGTCCATGTTGTTCACAATAATCATCAAATTCAGTAGGAAAATATTCCCCTCCTATGTCACTTCGAAGAACCTTAATCTTCTTTCCCTTTTGATTTTCTACTTCAGCCTTATAGCGTTTGAACAAATCAAACGCCTCATCCTTATGTTTCATTAAATACACATAAGTGTATCTTGAACAATCATCAATAAAAGTTATAAAATAACGTTTACCTCCTCTAGTTAGCATGCCATTAAATTCACATATATCAGAATGAACTAAATCAAGAATTCAGTTTTCCTTTCTACCTTAGGAAAGGGTTTCCTAGTGATCTTTGCTTGAATACAAATTTCACACTTATCTTTCTTGATTTTATCATTCACAGAAATATAGCCATGTTTCTGCATATATTCTGAGGATTTGAAATTTAAATGTGCTAATCTAGCATGCCACAAAGAACAAGAATCCACAATATAAGCAGAAACAACATTTATTTCATCCATTCCATCAATGTTTAACTTAAACATGTCATCACAATAATATCCCTTGCCAACAAAAATTTCAGACTTAGAAATTACAACTTGATCAGATTTAGTGACTATTCTAAAACCACCCTTGTTCAAAAGACCTTCAGAAACCAAGTTCTTCCTCATATCCGGCACATGAAGAACATTCTTCAAGGTCAATTTCTTGCCAGATGAGAACTGTAGTTCCACTGTGCCTTGTCCAAGAACCTTTGCAACTGCATGGTTTCCCATCAACACTTCTTTCTCAGCAATTTCCTCATAGCTTTTGAACTGTGCCCTGTCATAACACACATGTACAGATGCACCAGAATCTATCCACCAAGCACTGGATCTTGCACTTGCCATATTCACTTCAGTTACCATGTCAATATGCAGATTATTGACAGAAGTAGTAATCATGGCAACAAAATTCTCAATCTGTTTCTCTACCAGATTAGCTTTAGGTGATGTTCCTTGTGTTTGGGTCTCCTTTCTGAGTTTCTTAACCAATTTGCAGTCTTTAATGTGGTGACCTTTCCCATTACAACCATAACATTTCTTATTTTTCTTCTTGTCAATTTTATCAGAATCAGGTGCCTTCCTTTTATTGTTCTTTTTTTACTTACCCTCAACATTGTTCACCTTAGAACTGTTGGGAAGATCTGGGACATCTCTCTTCCGAGTCTCCTCTTCAATCCTGAGATGTCTCGTGATCTTCTCAAGAGTGAAATCTTCTTGCATATGAAGAAGTGTCTTCCTATAATCATTCCACGTAGGGGGTAACTTAGAAATAATTGCCCCCACTTGGAATGCCTCGGGTAAAATCACCTTAAGGTCACGAAGCCTATTAACCAAGACAAGCAACTCATGCACTTGGTCAAGAATTGGTATAGAATCAGTCATCTTAAACTCCAGAAATTTCATAATAAGAAACTTGTCAGTACCTTGCCTCTCGATAGTATACTTGTCCTCCAATTTCTTCCAAATCTCTCTTGGAGAAGAATACATCATGTAGAGGTCGTACAGATTGTTTGCGAGGGCAACCAAAATATGTCCTCGACACACAAACTCGCCATCCTTCCTTTTCTTCTGTAGTTCTGCAAGCTTTTGCTTTCGCTCCGGTGGATCCGTCTCCTTGGCATCTTCTATCTCAGGCAGGTTTGGATTGAGAAGATAGACAACATTCAAGGCAGTGAGTAGAAACATCATCTTGTCCTTCCAGCTATTGTAATTTGTGCCATCGAATTTGTCTTGCTTCATGAAATCGAGATTCATGAATTTCAAAGCAGAAGAACTTGCAGAATCAGCCATAATAATTCCTTAAAATTGTTGAGTGATTTTGAGAAGAAAAGGCTTAAACGTGAATCGAATTCACTGTCTTTAAGGAATTATTTGTCCTCTACCACTCAGATGCTCTTTAAATCAGCAAATATTCCTCCAGGATTAATCAAGCCTTGTGAAAACTCAGTTGAGCAGAATCTGAGAATTCTCTGTTTTCTCTGTGAATTAATAACGTAAAGGAAGAGGGAGAAAGAGAGAGTGGTTGTCAGTTGGCTTAAGCAGTTTTACAGATTAAACTGTATAAAACTACTTCCTATTATCTAGGAAACAGATTTCTGGATAATTAATTATTTATTTAAATTAAATCAAATAAATAATAAAACAAAACTATATAGTGTAGATGAGTACACTATATGTTCCGTGTTCCGGCACCGCGCACAAGATGCTAAGTGCCGCCTAATAAGCCGCCAAAAGCCGACAACCGACACACGCGCTATAAACTAGTGAAAAGTCCCTTCCACTACAAATGTGGGACTTTTCACCTTCCACTCTCTTTACTATCAAATAGCAAAACTATCAACAAGTCTACCGCAGTTTGCCACAACCCACAACAAAATACCATTTTACCACAATTCACCACAATCCACCACAAATTACTTTTTCACAATTACCAATACAATACAAAAAACTCACCACAACATACCAATAACCCGCTACAATTACAGCACAACTCGCCACAATTTCACCACACCACACCGCGTCATACCACAGAATACCGCATAAAAGAACAGGGCCTGAACTTGGCAGGATCGTGTGGTGGTGTCGGCACGATCGTTTCAGTAGGCGAGGCTGCACGCTCAGGTGGGTTGTTGGCACGCTCGTGCAGTTTCTCTCCTCCCTCCTTATTTATGTCGATGTTTTTCTCAGACAACCCGGAACTCTTGGACCCTATGGAGGTGGCCCAGAGCTTGAAGTCCGAAAAATGGAGGTCCCAGGTCCGATAACTGACGTTAATTATTTTTCAAACTTAAACCAAATATTGAAATAACAACCGACTTTAGTTGGTTTTTTTAGCTCAAGTTATAGAATTTGCCTCAAGTGATCAAATTTTCAGCTCCCTCCCTGTGTTATCAAAACCGGACCGGACCGGACGGTCCAACCGGTCTGACCGTGAACCGGCAACTCAACCGGCCCGGTTCTATGTCTAACCCGTCATACTGGTTCAACCGTAAAAAAGTCGGAAAAACCGGCTGACCCGGTCGACCCGGATAAACCGGGTAAACCACGGTCAAACCGGATTTTCATGTTTGATACAGAAATCTTGGGTTTTTTTTCCCTGTCCAAGCCCTAGTTCTTGCCTTGGCCTTTTCGCTGCTCCTCTCATAGTCTCTGCTGCTCTCAAATCTCAGGTCTCCATCACCTTGCCTCCTCATTCCATCACAGCAACAACTAGAGAAGGATTCCGGGTTGGGTTTGATGATGCTAGTGATGAATGATGATCTCTTCTCTTTCTTTCTTTTTTTAGTGGTTGATATGGAAATCAGAGAGATTAGTTTTTGGGAAGATGGGGACCGATTAGCCGAAAACAGAGAGAGAGAGGGAGAGAGAGAGAGAGAGAGAGGCTAGTGGTGAGGTTTTGAAGGGAGGCAGTTATGAGGGTAATTACTAATTAGCAGGTGGGAAGATAAAGCGGCGGTGGTTTGTTGATTCAGTGAACATGGAGGGAAGAAGTAAATGAGGGTATTAAAGTGTGGCCAATGGTATCCTTCGTGTTCCCCTACTTTTGCTTGCTTATTATTCTTACTGATTTATCTAACTGGTTTGCTTATTAATCTTAGTAATTTATTATTTATTATTATTATTATTGTTATAATTAGTTCATCAGTCCCTCTTTTTATTGTCCTAATTGATTGATTCACTTGTTTTATAATAAGTTAGTAATATCACTTCAAAAACTAATCTGATATCATGTTAACTTTAGTGTTAGATAATTAATTTTTTGTATTGTTGGGTTTTTTTTAGGATATATTAAAGTTTTTCCTACTCAAGACCGGTTTGTACCGGTTTTGACCGGTTCAACCGTCACCCCGGGTCAATCGGTCTAATCCGGTCAAACCAGTCCGACCAGTTGAACCATTGACCCACTGGGTTAACCGGTTCGATGACCGGTCCGGTTCTGACAACATAGCTCCCTCCCCCCATGTTGTAATTGTAATATTGTATTGTTTTGCCCTTTGTAGCTCCTCCTAACAAAAATTATATTGAAATTATCGTCGAATATATCAAACCATGCTAAATATATTCCAACATAAACCAACAGAGATGGGAGCAGAAATGCATTGCTGAAACACAGTCAATTGAAGGCCACCAATTTACAGACATTAGTGTTGTGCATAGTGTCTTGATCAAGCAGGAAAAAAGAAATTTACAAGCAACTGCACAAATCTTCAGTCTGTTAAGAATGCAGTTGTCCTCTCAATTCCCTGAGATGAGATGAGATGATTTTGAGATTATCACCCATAAATGACATTCAATCGAAAAGAACAGGGAAGACGTTCTTCTTCTCTGCTGAATGACAGATGATGTCCCTGCTTGCTGGAATAGACTATGCAAAACAATTTGATTTATATATTTATATACTTTACAGGGCGACGTAAAACACCCTCAAACCTGTAGTAGCATTTTTCACACACCTGCTATACATGTTTTTGCTACATCTACACTGGATCTCGATCTCGATCTCCCCCCTTCTTGCCCTTCTGCAGACAGACGGCCCAAAATCATGGAGACTCATCAAACGCCATCACCTACAACATGAAAAGATCAAGGATTGAGGAATTCGAAAGATCAGCTTTTGAAAAGACACCCGTCAAACGCCATCACCTGCTCTTTCTCATCCTTCCACCAGGATGGATGTTCAATGTCGGGAAAGGCAACCTTGGTGTTCTGCCAAACGCCTCGGTTGACGTGACAACTGGGTCGTTCAGGGAGGATTCGGATTAGGTTTGGGTTAGTTTGCATCAATAAGATTCGGGTTGGGTCAGGTCATTTTCGGGTCACTGCTTGTTAATCATATAAACTTGTCTTGCGAGAATGAACAACTTTGATGAAAGATATATCTGGGTCAAGTGGGGTTCGGGTTAGGTGAATTTGGATTGGGTTGGTTCAGGTCAATAACATTTTGGGCTCGGTCAGGTTATTTTCGGGTCAAGTTGATTTGGGGTCGCTTTTATCTTTAATCATATAAGCTTCTCTTACGACAATGAACAGCTTTGGTGAAAGATGAATTAGGGTCAAGTCAGACTCATATCCAGTAAGTTTGAGTCAACTGAGTTCGGTTGGTCAGGTCATTTCATCAGATTGATTTTGGGTCACTTTATTTTTAGTTGTCTTGCGGAAACAAACAGATTCGGTGATAAATAAATTTGGGTGCAGGTCATAAGATTTAAGTTGGTCAAGTCATTTTGGGGTTGTTTTACCTTACCCACGCATTAGGAGTACCCCGCCTTCCTAATGAGGAAACGTGGGTGGTTAACAGTCCCTTCAAACCAATGGCCCTGGTCCCATGCTATTCTCACTGGCACGGGACCTCCACGTGCACAAGCCTAACAAGAAAATTAATATAAAAAAAAGACCGCCTAACACAAAATCCAACGACACATAATAGTCACAAAGAAGACTTTTGCATCAGTAGCATATTAGTCCTGTATACCACCACTATTCCTTTATTTCACCCCTAAATCAAGGAAACAAAGCCAAACACAAAGAACTTCAGTTTACTACTGAAAAAGAAAAATCAATTAAATAAGGTCTTTCGATGCTCATGTCACTTTGTCGGTCTGAAAGAAGAATATGACAACCATAGTAGGAATTACTCACCACCAACCAAAGTAGTGGGTGGGGAAAGAGGGTAATACAACACCAGACTAGGCTCAACGTCTAGCCATAGGCTTACAAGAAGACTTCAGAAACACCGACAATTCTCACTATGGAAAATTGTGGCCACCAAGATTCAAACCATAGTAGAATTAAAAACACACAAAATTTTAAATTTTGGTATATTAGGGTAAATTTGACAAAACTTACTAAAATTTATTAAAATTTAGCAAAAATTACCAAAACTTAACTTTTACCCAACTACCTTTTACCCTTAAATTTGATAGATTAGGAGGGTAAACCTCCTACTCCTATGCCACTTGAGCTACAATCTCTTAGGCATGAACCTTCACTATATTTGGTTTGCGGCTGTTTTTGCGGTTGTGGTTTGGAGACTCCCTTCATATTACACTGGACTTCCTCTTGGTGCCAATTTATTTGGGACCAATCATGGAGATGTTTAAAAGACAACAGTTTCTGTATATAACGAAGTACCTCTCCACCAGGCGGAGGGCGGGACGCTCACGCTTATTGAGAGTGTTTTCTCTAGTATCCCAATACTCCACAACCCGTCTAGTTTCCGTCACTTTTCTATGTAGAAACTTTACAGAGGAGTATTTCTGGGGTACTTTTGGTGAGGATTTTGAATTTAAGGAAATTGAGAAAGTTACTTTTCATAAGGGTGGTCTTGGTGTTAGTGAGGCTATAATTAAAGAATGGTTATGGCCCCTAATACGGAGTTATATGAATGAGACGAATAAACTTTGGAAGATTGCAGTCAATCCTAAATATAAGCCCCGGGGCTTCAACAGGATTCCTAGAGGCATAATGACTCCTACGGCACGGTTTTTCAACGCTAACAAGTTATAGCCAAAGGTTGGGATCACTTCTTCTCACACATTGCCTTTGAGGTTGGTGAAGGTATATCCATCTATATAACAGCCATAGTTTCCGCCCACTCTTAATGAGCAGAAATGCCGAAACCAGATACAAATTCTGCTTGAAATTCTCTTCTGTGGCACTAATAACTCAAAGACGTCTCACTTAAACCAGTGAAAGTTATTGAGATAAGAAGATTTCTAACTTCTAAGTATATCCAACTACCCTTAATACAGGCATTTCTTTTACCAATTTGCAAAAAAAATAGGTTCAGAAACACCTCAATTGGACACGGATGCAGCCGCCCAAATGAAAAATAAAAGAGAAACAACCAATACAATTGCAATCAGGGGCAAAGGCAAGAAAGTTAGAACAAAACCTCAGTTACTCAAACAAAAAGAATAAGAAGTTAAGCACAGTACATAGAGCACAGAATGCAAAGTACGTCTAAAGTTTGACACAACTGCATAAAGTTGGATGAAAACATTATGATTTACCTTGCCACAAACTGGGCAATTCTCACTTCTCTCCATCCATTCATATATGCACCCCAGATGAAAATGGTGAGAGCATTTTGTCAGTATTTTTGGGTTCTCTTCGGTGTATTCTGCACAAGGCAAAGGAAAGGAACAAGCAACACTGTGAAAAAACACAACCAGTGTGCACAAAACTATAGTTTTTCACAATTTACCATAAGCCTGTTAAAAATGTGGAAAAAAAGGTAATATTACCTTCAAGACATGTTGGGCAAACATCTTCGTCTTCTGATGAGGAGTAAAAATAACCCATTGTGGTTGTTGACTTAGCTGAAGAAAGTTTCACAGAAGATTTACGGCTCTCTTTAGAGCCATCTTCACAAGTTGACTCATTCAACTTACCTCCTCCTGTGCTTAAGGATTCAGAATCATCATCAAGGTCACTTCTTCTAAGTGGTTCTGTGTCATCGTGTGAATGACTTGAGCCCTTTTCACGCCTTGAGAACAGTCCATCGCGCTGCATGCGATAACATCGAGGATCTGCGTCATAAGGCAAAGGCCTTGGGGGAGAGCGATACATGTCCGCAAGAGAGCTATCTGATGCAGCAGAACTCCATGATGCCCCTTGGATGGATGAAGGGAGCGCTTGAACATCACTCCTCCGAAATACTGAAGAATACTGCCACACGCAATGTGAAGGGAGCTGATTATTATTCAAAAAAGATCAGCATGAGATGCCAAAAGCTGAAGACCTGGCACTTGGGTCATTTGGGTCGGCTTCGGGTTGAACCATTTGGGTTGGGTCAGTTCGGGTCAACGACATTCAGGTTTGGGTTGGATCATTATCGGGTCGCTTTGTTTTTTGTTAGAAAATATTAACGTTAAAAAACGGACGTCTTTGGAAGAAATAATTTCGGGTCAGGTCAAGTCTCAACAGACTGAAGTCCCTTTCAGGTTTTGGCATTTTCGAGTCTAGGTCGGGTACAGGTCTAGAAAATCTATCTCTAGCCTAAGCTATGACCAGCTGTCACTGCCCAAAGAACAGTTGCTTCTAGGAGGCCTTTAAAAAATCCCCGTGAAAAAACTAGTAAGACTTCCATGCAGGGGTATATTCCAAGTACAATTGAACAAAGGAGCACAATGGAAACTCTTTAGCATTTTATTGATACAAATTCGTCCCAGATTCTTAAATGACACTGCATAAAGGAGGATGGGCTTAGATCAATGAATTCCATTTCGAAGGCCAAAAACACCATGTAGGAGGTCAACCAATCTTATGTTTCTCAACGGATGTTTTGACTAAATTCTCATGCTACAACAACTGCTACGGTATTTTGCACTACAACCATGCCTTATATAGGCATTTCAGCCACTAGTACAGTAATCATACAACCTACCATTTTCCGCATGGATACCTGAATTCTACGTCTGTGCTAAACATGAACTATTTCATAGGAAAGGATACACCAAATTGCAATCTGTTCCCTCTGCACATTATGGACGAATAATATGAAACTATCAAACCTTCCAACAGAGACACCTCTTGCTTCGAGTCTTTGAGCGTACTGGCTCTAGTGTCGGTCATTGGTGGACGCAAAAGTTGCCACTTGCCCTGTTCTTTGCAAGGGTAAACTACCCACAACATTTTTCTACCTATTCCGACAAAAATTCTACCAAAATCTACACAACTTCTCTACTTCTAAAACAACCCATTACCTACTTCTACATAAACTACTCAACCCTACTCAATGCTACCCAACTTCTCTTACGCACCAAAAGAATTAGTCACCTCGCAGCCTTGCTATACTCCCCAGATAGTAGTACTTTTAGCACTCACAACACAACACCGAAAAGAGCATAATAATATTCCCCATGTAGCAACAAAAGCATGCATGGGGATCAAGCAGAGTCTAAAATAAGAAAGCAAATTAGCTGAAAGACTCAAAGCCGATGAATTAAGAGAGCAGTCGAGTAGCACACCAAATGAAAGAAATTCTGGAGGAAACAGCTTAGGCACACACAGTTCCTCAAAATGGAACTGTTTCTGTTCAGATAGTCTTCCAAATCCTCCACGTGCAAGCAAGAACAGACGGAACCCATGATGATGGCAGTTAGGGTGGCCTCACTCGTACAATTTAAAGATGTTTCGCCATCCCCGTGCTTGAAAGCTACTTCAGCTTATGTTGGAGATATCAAATATAAGCCCACGTAGCCAAAACGATAATTGTAATTGTAACGCGAGAGGACACTCAGCCCGCAGAAGTTAACTGCCTCCACGAACCAGAATCCTCCCCCTTGCTTTAGGAGCAGAATTGGCAATGTCGAACTTCGGAAAATTGACAAAAAAGAATTAGCACAACGTCTTTTCCTGGACATACATAAACATAAGCCAAACACACCAAAATTAGGGATCACCCAATATCATAATACATGCATACGGAATTTGTCAATGAACATTCACACTATTTGGAGCACGTAACAAATTGCAGGGGTCACCATGGATCACTATGAAGTTTAAAGTATCTGAAATAGCCATAACACAACAATGGATCCAACCGAATCATCATCCTAGTTTCGAACAGAACCTTGTTGCATGCAAAGACTCAAGTTGACCTAATATTCATAACCAAGCAACAAGAACCCATAGACTATGAGAGAAAGTCAATGCAGCTTAAACTGAATAACTGAGAAGCAAACGCTGCTATCTATCTACACATCCATCAAATATCAATACCTTGAACAAGGACTAGTTCAAAGAACAAATTTTTCACCGGATTTTTTATTTTAAAAAAAAACAATTAAGTTGCAATCAGACTACCCTACCCCCATTACAAAAACTAATTAATCCCAAAACCAAAAAAAAAATACCCACCAAAGACTCAAAACTGAGAATTTCCCAAAAACCCTTCAGAAACACAAAATCCAACATGCCCTATAACTCACCAAATTATACCATTTGATCATGATAATCCGGATACAAATACCTACCCTCAAATTTTTTTTTAAAAAAAAAAAAAAACTTAGAAATCCATGCGATAGAAACAATTACACAAACGATCCATCATCAAACAACAACAACCCAGCTAAATTACAAACACCCACTACACAACATCGCAATCAAACCCTAAAAACGCAGTCTTTCCCCCAAATTAACCAATAATCCCTAAAAAAGGAACACATAAGAAGACGATACCTTGGGAAAAGCGGCGAAACAGATAGATAAATTAGGTGGGTGAGAGATAGAATTGGGGAGAGATATAAAAAGGGGGAGACCAAGAACCCTAGAAATCCGAAGTCAGATGCTCCGGATTATGAAGAGGGTTTGTGAATTTTCGGGAGAAAAAAAGGAAAAAGAAAGCGCGGAATAAAAGCGAGCTACTTCTGATTGATGATGGAGAGGAAGGAAGGAAGAGAGAGTGGATGGAACAAACAAAGCAAAGATGATGTGATGATGCCACTGACGAACCATCTTTTTGTTTTTTCGCCCCTTTTTTTTTATATTTTTGGGCATTCATAATCTTTATTTTTGTTTTTTGGATTTTATTTTCTGTCGGGGGAAATTGTAGAATATAACAACTACATCATCTTTTTCTCCGATTAAATAAAATAATAAGGTACTATAGGGTAGAGCTTTTTTTCAACGTGTATTATGGTGTATGTATGATGGATTGATGGTCGTTGAGGTGAATTAAATAATTGATTATTCTCCTAATTTAGGTGCTCTTTTTTTCTTTATGATATTCCTAAATTACTCCTATGGGATCTTTACCTTATTTACATTTTGTCAAATTACCATGTCTACTTTACCGAATATATAGGAAAATTGAATTCTAATAATGTTCATTTTCAGCTTTTGAATTCCAATAATTCCAATTTTGTTTTTATATTTTGGTGATCTAATAAAATAAAAAATGTATTTTAGTGGTACCAAATCGACCTCTATATTTTTCTTTTTTTATTCCTACCCCATATTGTTTTTATATTTTTCATTCTTGCCCCCATAAAAGTTATGAAATGTAGTTATTAAAAGAAATTTTTTTAAAAAAATTTGAACAATTATTATATTTTTTAAAAAAAAAAGGAATTATTAGGAAAATTTCCTAAAATCACCTAATCTCTTAATGACATGATTATTTGTTTCCTAATTGTATTATGATATTATTTATGTTTCCTAATTGTATTAGATTCTAAATCTAATTGGAGTGGGGTCAAGGTAGCTAGGTTTATAGGGAGTTTTCTCTATAAATAGAGGATCTTGTTCACCCTATTTAGTGTGACCAAGTTTGGTGCCCATTGGGGCAACTCTTGGATGGTGAAATAGGTTTTATTAGGGATGAGCAAAAAAAACGGGTACCCGGATCCGGTTGGATCCAGTGGATCCGGTTCCGGATCTTAGCTATCTGGATCCGGGACTGGATCCTGAAGTTAGGATCCATTTACAAATGGATCCGGGACTGGATCCTGAATTGGTGGATCCGGATCCAAACCCAGGATCCAGGATCCATTTGATTATTTAATATAAAAATTAAAAATGATCTTAGATATTGCCTTTCCATTGATCAGCTCAGCCATCACGTGAGCCGATAGTTTTCTAAAGCCCAATTAAGAAACCCTAACCCTAATTTGTTGATACTTAAACACTCATTGCCTCACATCACATGACACTCTCACAGAAACTCATCTAGTCACCCTCACCCCTGATTCCCTCAACCTCTCACACTCTCACAGAAACTCAACTCGCTCGATCGTCGTCGTCCCCTTTCCTTTACCAGACGTCACTTGCCTCCCTTTCAATACTCAATATCAAATTCTTATTCATCAATCGTTCCTCTACTCACTAGCTTCTACCAGCGATTTACCGGCGTCAGCCCTACTCTCTACTCACCGGCGATTTTGGAGCAGCCGGTACTCGTGTAGCACTAGCAGGTACTCATTTGTTTTGATATTGAGATTTGGGCGATGGAGACGTTGTCGAGATTGATGAAATGATGGCTGATTGAAGACTTGAAGAGGGATCTAAGTGGAAGACTTGCTTTGACTATTAAGATGGATCACATACCCATTGTAGTTGGTTGTTATATTTGTATTTTGAGTTGATGTTGTAAACTTGTAATGTTGATTGTTGAAACTTTGTGTATTATTGTTGTTTGAGACATTGTGTTTTATTCTTGTTTAAGAGTTTTAAACTAGATACAGCCAATGAGGCATTGACTTAGTGGAATTGTTTTCATATTTCAGTATTCAGGGCAATTATAAAAATCTTGGACAGCCGCCATGTGTTTTTAAAATGGGTATCCGGATCCGGATCCGGATCCACTGGATCCGGGACTAGATCCTGATTTTAGGATCCAATTCGAAATGGATCCGGGACTGGAACCCGATTTTAGGATCCAGTTCGAAATGGATCCGGGACTGGATCCTTGAATTTTTTCCGGGTACCCGGTATTGCTCACCCCTAGGTTTTGTAGAGAGTTTTGGTGAATAAGAGCATGTGTCTCTTTTGGGTTGATCTCTTTCGATGTTTGAGATCTTTGTGATACTCTCTTCGTTGTAGTCTTTATCAATAGTGGATTCGTCTGTGCTTGTGTCGCCCAATATATTTTTTCTAATTTGGATTTCCACATTAAATCTTTGTCCCCTTTATTTTATCTTCCTATTTTCTCGATATCCAGTAGTCATCATCCTATTTCGCTTCCGCTATTTTTTTTTTTTTTTGAACACAAACACAGCAACCACAGATATATTAAGGTGCAAAGTTATTGCCTTCAGAGGCAGCAATGGCTGCCACCTCCGCCAGGCATACATCGGTCTGGACAATTGAAGTTTTTGCTTCTACCGCTAATTTCGCTAGTAAATGAGCGACCTTACTATAATCACGCTTACAAAAAGAAAACTCTAAGCTTTCAAAGCTTGGTATTAAGGCAATTACATCTCTTATCACTGTTGCAGCTCTCGGGTCAATGCTATGGCCATGTTTGACAGCTCCATAAACTGTCAAGCAGTCGGTCTCAACGATGGTACGACGAAGTCCCATATTTAGCGCAGTCTTCACCCCCAGCCAAAGTGCTCCCGCTTCCATAGCTTCAACATTCCAAGCTACTTCCCTATATATGGTCCTGGTATTTATCACATCCCCCGGTGGTTTCTGATGACCACTCCCCAACTCCCGTCGCTACCGCTACGCACTGTTGCGTCCACATTTACTTTCCACCATCCCTCTGCCGGTCTTTTCCACCCACTTTCTTCATCATCTCGAACGCTCTCTTCCTTGTTACCCAGCCAGACATTAGCGTATCTCTCGAAAAGGTTCATAGCCACTTGGGCCACCTCCATGGGTTTTTGGAAGAGACCCTCAAAAACCTTTCTATTTCGCATTTTCCATATGAACCACAGTATGGTAGAAAGAATACCCCCTTGGTGGTAGTTCATCTTGTCAAGCATGTCCATGATCCAGTCTCCCACATTTTTGTATGATCTATTCTGCCCTTCCAATCGCAGGACTGACATTTTCCACGCCATTTGAGCCCAATGACAGTCGAGGAAAACATGGTTTGTGGTCTCATAATCTTCCCCGCATGTTTCACATACTGGAGATCAACATTCATCCCATGCTTGCATAAATTCACTTTCGTGGGAAGGGCATCACGCCAAGCTCGCCAAGTGAGGTGTTTTACCCTTGGGATAGCCTTTGTCTTCCATATTGATAAGGCTCGCCCATTTCTTTCCCATGAGCTCTCTCCCGTGTGTCCGTTTCCATTTTTCTTCAAGTCTCTTGCTAGCCAATACGCCGAGCGAACAGTGAACATCCCATTTTTGGTGAGCCTCCATTCGAGGGCGTCATTTTCTGGATGATCACTTAAAGGGATAGACAAGATCCTTCGCTTTATATCCTCCGGGAAGCACAAGTCTAGCAAGTCCATCCTCCAATTGCGTGATACTTCATCTATGAGCTCATGCACAGTTGCATCCTCATTCAAAAAAAATTGGAGGTAATAGGATCTTTCCATTGCCTGGTGGGGGTAACCAACTATCCCGCCAAATCGTGATGTTTCTACCTGACCCCACTCTCCAAGATGACCCTACTTTGATCAAGTCACACGCCTCCAGTATACTACACCAGGTATAACTGGGTTGGAAACCAACCTTTGCGTTCCAGAAGTCACTGTTCGGGAAGTACCGCGCCTTCAAAACTCGTGAAGCCAGTGAATCCGGGTCCCGCACTAACCTCCACGATTGTTTTGCAAGAAGAGCGTGGTTAAAGCAGTTGAAATCTCGAAAACCCAGACCCCCACCTTTCTTTGGGTTACATAGGTTGTCCCAGGAAATCCAGTTTATACTTCGCTCGTGTCCAGTTTATATTTCGCTTCCGCTATTATGTATTGCTCTTATAATTAAGTGTGACGGGAATAAAAGTAAAAAAATTGGATAAATGTTGTAAATTCATTAAAACTCATTGGGAAGTGTTATGCTAAGTTTCGAATCAAATGGAAGACAAAATCTCTAATGTATTTCTTTTTTGATGAATCAAAATCTCTAATATTTGTGGTATACACTCGGTGGTGTCCCAATATAATACAATTTAATTTTTTTTCGGACCAGCTATAAATATAAAAATAAAGTAGAAATTATTGACATATAAAAGCTAAAACTAGAGATTATTAGAATATATTTTTCCTTATATATATTTACATGATTGATGACTTGATGTAACTTCTCTTACTCTCAATATTCATAAATCTTATTGAGGTGACTGATGTGACTTTATATATCAACAATTGCACAACTTTATTTACCTTTCTTACTTAACATTTCCTTTAACTACTCTACATTTATAAGAACATGATCATAGTATCAATATTCAGTAGAGTGTAGACCTAATGACTATAACTTGCTATTTAATAACTTGCTATTTTTTTCCCTGTTCGATATTTCTATCTCCCTTGTAATGTATCCACCTCAATCATAGAGCATTAGTATGACGATTGGTGAGTAATGATAGTGGTGAAGTACCTAATCTAGTTACATTATATTGAGTGGTTACCTTGATTACATGACCTGAAGCAACTCACAAATTAAAAGTTGCTTTAATGAATCTTGTAAACACTCATACTCATTGCTCGCAGCGATGATCTAGATATATCAAAATCGAGTTTGATGATTCCACATTGGGTTTTTATATTGCCGCCCTATAATGTTTATGGTTTATCGAATGAGGATGATGAGAATGTAGGTTGTTGGTTGTGTTTTGTGGTGTTACATTGAATGCACCATTGGTCGATTAGTCTAATAACTGTGTTAGAACCTGATTATGAACAACCTAGTTATTCATCGGTTATCAAACACTCCACGGTAAGGCAACCATCTAATCCAAATTGGAAGAGTGAAACACAAGTCTACATCGGGATACTGATATGTCGCAAGTGCGCAAGTGTATAGATGTAGTATGTATCAAGGTCGTTGCCACAGGGACTTGTTCAACAACACACCAAACTAGCCCTCTAATTGATTGTAAATCAATCGGGTTTTGAGATGGTTTTTTAACAAATTACTTATAAATACAAAACAATAATTCTAAGGATAAAATCAAACAAACTAAACCGTTCAGGAGACAACCCAAAGTTGATAATGAAACAAACAAAGTGGATTGAACACAAATTTCACCAATTTAGACAACTTTTAGGGTCGATAATCGCGTAAAGTCTTTGTAGCAATTTTTGGGGAATGAAGCAAATTGCCTAGTAAAGTCAATCACATACTTTCGTGGTTATTTCAACTTTAAATATGTTAATGATCAAATTATCAAATAACCCCTAACTAAAAATTTCTACGTCTAGATCATTTTATAGTTAGTTCAACCTAAGCTTTCCAAATCTCAATTTTCTCATTTCGGTGCTTCATTCAAAAATTTACAACCATGCTAATGGTGATCGAGCAAGAGCCATGACATACATACTCATAGGTTGAATAAAAATGCATCTAAATCAGATTCAAAACATGTTCACTCCAACAATATTTAATCCATCAAATCAACTAGCGTTTATCCCCCAAACAAAAGGAAAACTACTCACTGGTCATGTCTAAACTACAAACACACGTAAATTCTACTCTAGAAAGCATAGAAATCTAAAGAGAATGAAGAAATAATCAAATATGTACAGAAAACCCTTGAAAAAGTTTGACAATTGTGGACTTTTGCTCCTCCAACACCGTATCAATCTATTCTTGAGTGATCTTCAATCTTCAATTCGTTCTCAAACTCTTGATTGTTGTGGGATTATGGGAGATGGAAGACGGTAGAGATGGAGATTGATGGTATGGAATGAGTGGATGATCGTGAATGATGCTGTATGAAGATGGGTGAAGAACGAAACAGCCGAATCCATTGATTATATAACAATAATGGGCAAGAAACAACAAAATTCCAATAGTCAGGCTCGCCACGGACCATGTCAGTGTGGCCGCGACCCGTGTCAACCATGATTGTTAGAATCGGTAACTTAACTTGGATCCATATGGCAGTTAGGATCGGAATCAACCCATGTAGATAGTAAAATCGTATCAAGGATTTTGGATCATAAAATCGTAGGATCGTAGATCAGGATCAGGATTTAAATAAACTATGGTGTCAAACTCAAAAAAGGTCGTGCGGATGGTTTTTGGGAAAACTGAGCTTTCAGTAGTCTAACACAGACCGTGTTGGATTCAACACGGGTCGTGTTGGTCTGGGAAATTTCTGAGTCATCTTGTTTTGGCCAATCTCCTTCGTTTGACGTCTGATTGACTTGGTTATTGACTTTTCGGAAAGCTCTATGAGTCTAATTTTTATCGGTATAGGCTTGAAAGTCACAACATATACGTGGAAAAAAATAGTGACCAAAAGAGTTTACACATATTAATTTTTGCACACTTTTTCCTATCTTACTCATAACTCATTCATTTCAACTCGAAATTGAGCTTATAAAATATATCGTCGGAAAGCTCTTTCAATGATGAATCAAGTAATGTGTGTGAACTATGGAGGTCATAGCACTAATATGTACAAATTGAACAAAACACCCAGAAACTTAGTTAAGATAGCGAAATAAGATCATAAAAGATCAATTAAGCACATTAATCCCCGAATTTCACTATCAAAATGCTCTAAAAACTAAGTCAATAAATGCCCTCATCAGATACATTACGAAAACTCAATTAAGGTGGTAGGCATGACAATCTAAATTCAATTTTGTCTGATATAAGTTTCTTAGAGACTACACAGTTAAGAAAAACACGATCAATACTTTTAGCACCATAATAACAAAAGGACATTTTGGGGTCAGTTTGCACACTTCCTTAAATAGAAGATCATACTCAAAAGAGAAGAGTGACGTAATTGTCAAATGAGTAATTTCATCTTTCAAATGGTTTTTAAAAGATTTTATAACATTAAATTTCGACCCATGTGACCGGTGGGTAGGGGTGTTCAAAAAATCAAGAACCGGCTCACTGAACTGGAAACCAGGAAAAAAAACCGCAAAACGGGCAACACCGAACCAACTTAAAATTCCAGTGCACCGCACCGGAAAAATCGGTAGCTAAACGGGGCGGTTCCGGTTTGGGATATTTACACCGACGGGGAGCCGACACTGAACCGTTAAGATAAATAAATAAATATATAAATTTTGGTTAAAAAAAATTCTGTCAAGAAATTAATACAAAACAGTGTGAAACTGTGAATTAGCTTGTTAAAAAAATAGAAAACAATAGGGAGGACATTGGGCTTATGGAGTTATTATGGGCTCTCAGCTTTCTGGCTCTCAAAATTCAAAAAATTAAAATTGTTCAGGCTACTTACTACCACTACCAGCGTCGACTAGTGCTAGCAGTAAAAGGAGGGAATTAGGGTTTTTACTTCTTAGGGTTTCAAAATTTCATCTCATTCTTCTTTGCATTGGGCACTGGGCAGTACTGCAGTAACGATCGGCACTGAGCGTGGGCAGCCCGAGATTTTTTTATTTATTTACTGAATACCGAATTTTTGACAAAAATTAATCCGATTCCAGTTTACCGGTGAAACTGCACCGTTAAATCCGGTGCACCGGTTAATAATAACCGGGTGATTCGGTTCCGGTTTAAGGTTTTAGCACACCGTTTCATCCGGTGTACCGTTTCGAGACACCGAAACCGCACTGCACCGGACCGTGAACACCCCTACCGGTGGGAGACACTTCATGTGTTACAACTTACAAGTGGTGAATTTTTTCCACATCTAAAAGACCTAATCACATGGAATATTTTAGAGCATTGTGATGAACAAGTGTTAAGCCAAGTAAAATTAGCATTTGCCATATAATTTAGAAGATTGAAACTCTACTCATCCTTAGGGTCAATACCATCCATTACCAGCAAAATTGTAATATTTCATCAGTGTTTAATGTCCAGCCGGCAGAGGAAATACCATACATGTTAGTATTGATGAAAGAAAATTTTAAAGTTGGTTATGTGTTGTGTTGTGTTGGGTTGAATGTGGAGACCAATTCTGGGTTGGTCTCTATCTCTTGGGAAACAAGGTGGAAGAGTTTGAGTGACAATTAAGTCGCTGGTTTTTAGCCGCTTCTTTTTTGTAATTCCTTTGTTGCAAGAACTCTATTAACCCTAAAATTATGTTAGCCTTGTACTATAAATTAAGCGTAGGTGGTAGGTTTATTTGTATCACAATTTAGAGTATTTCATCTGACCACAAGAGATTGACCTGTAATCTTTGTGTTACTGAGGGAGTTTTGTGAGGCTCAGTTGTGAGTGTTGAGTTTTCAGGTTGTAACTCTAGGTAGACTTTGACAGATTGTTGAGGTCTGAGAATCTCTAGAACACTGTTGTAATTCTTTCATAGTGCATCGTTCGTGGTTTTTTCCTAGTTTGGGTTTTTCCACGTTAATTCATTGTGTTGAATCTTTATTATTTTTCGTCTTTTATTATTGTTTGTCTGCTAACAATGCCCTAAAAATTCTAACATGTTGGTCCCATGAGAACCAAGAATTGGAAATAATATACGAGGGATCGAGAGGAAAAAGGACATGAAAAAATCCAAGGGGAACAATTGCACTTAATTTTGGGATCAAAGGTTACTGTAAGTTTGCTTCGGGCAGCGTAATAACAAGGTGCTTTATGAATATATTTTAATCATTGGATACTTTAGATGTATTGTTTTGGTCTCTCTTATAGTTGCTAACATTGATGTTTGAAGGAGTGAGAAGTCATGAGTTATCGGGGCAATTTTTGGTGTATTTCCAACTAGGTTATCAATCCTGGGTATTTGAACACTCTGTCTTTCCATAATTCTAACCAGGGCATTAATTTTCGATATTCCATTACTCTTGAACTATGAGGGGAAGTATTTGGGTATACCTTGCTTGTGTTATGCTTTGGACAATTGTTACGTGTGCAAAGTTCAAAAAATTGATGGGGGGGTGCCACACATCTTTTTTAACTGATTGGCGGGGCACAACTTTTTTATAATACATTCCCAGGTGACACTATATTTAACTAAATGACTCAAGGGTGACATTCCGACTATTTTGGCTGAAATCCGACGAGATATGTTGAAAAAGACGAAAATGGCCTTATGTTTCTATCTAATTTAACTTTATCTACCCTTCATCCCTCTTCCTCTCTTTCCCTCCCCCTCTTCCTCTATAGTTCACTCATCTCGAATTGAACCCCAACAAAAGCTGAAGCACGAATTCCAACCTATAAAAACCTTGAAACTCAACTCATTATTGAATTGAAGCATAAATTCAAATTCAAAACCAGAAAAACCCACGAAAATCCTAGTAGCAGCAGCATTTAGCAACCTCGATGAATTCCGTCCCATTTTGGGGCTCTTCACTGGGGAAGCAAGCTTAGGGTGGTGGTGGTGGTGGTGATGCTTCATGAACCTCAACAAAACATTCTTGATTTGCAAAGCTTCAGCTCCAAGTCTAGTAATCGGTCGCTTCTCTACAATTCCTGTTTTTTGAATCTTCTGTGGTCTCACATTTCCTTTTTCTAGGCTCAAAAATCATCCCATTAATTCCACCACCAGATGTTCCACCTCCTCCATTGCTCTTGTTATTGGGGGAACTTTTATCAGATTTATCCGTCACATGCATGGATTCCAACCCCGTTAACCTGGCAACCAATCCAGGAGTTTGCATTTCATTCTTCTTCTGCTCAATCCTGCGACTCCCATTCTTCTTCACACTCATATTACGAACAAACCCTCCACTATTCTCATCAACAATCTATAATTTCAAACAAATCGTCACACCAATCAACACTGATTTTCAAACAAAACTCTGATAATAAATAGTGATGGAGATATTCATACCAGTAAATTCGATTGAACATATGATCTCATGTCCTAGTTTATCATCAATTTGATTGATTTCCATTCAGAACGCCAAACACATTGCTCCTTACTGTCATTGCAAATCTCAAATACCGAAATTAAACTCATACGCTCAAATCCTGCACAATCTAGAGTGAGAAGAAGAAGAACTTAACGAGAAAGAATGCGATGATCGAACACATAAATCGGAATAACCACATAAATTGGAGTTGTGGTCGCCGGGAAGAAGGAAGGAGGAGGGAGAAAGCGAGGAGTAGTGAGAGAAGTCGACGCCATTGTTGAGGAAGGAGAAGTTTGAGAGAGAATGGGTTGGGGAATGAAGAGGAGAGAAACCGATCCCAAGTTTTGAGTGGGGAAATTAAAGGCAAAACGGACACTTCACTCATTTTTTGAAGGACAAATAAGACTTTTCCATGATTCCGGCCAAAGCATGCCTGAATGTCACCCCCAGTCACTTAATTAAGTTTAATGACCCCCGAGAATGCATTAAAAAAAGTTGTGACCCGTGAGTCTATTAAAAAAGATGTGTGACACCCCTGACAAATTTTTGGTGTAAAGTTTGCAAGGAATTGTTCCCATCATCATTTTAGCACTATACTAGAGCTAATCCATGAGTGATAGACTTGTACTGGTGTTGCATAACACTTTCTTTTTATGTTGAATAAAAGTGGGCTAAAACCTAAAAATTATGGAAAAAATTTGCAAGATTGCTCAACAAATGTAAGCTCTGAAATGTAGATTTGCAAAACTGACATTACACACCAATTATAAAGCTCATTTCTCAAAATTAAAGTATATTACCCTCATAAAAATCTCTAATTATGTCACATATATTATACATACAACTTTTCCCATTCAAGATACAATATTTTCAAAATTGCAATCCCTTCATTACATACACTTTAAAGATTTAACTCCAATCACAATGAATGTTGCCCAATTATCTCACAATTGTGCTGAAGTGTTTAGGGCAAAATTTCAAATTGGAAGGAAGAGACAATGATCTCCCAAAATGACAGACAAACAAACTAGTAGCGCCACCTTCAATTTCAAAAAAATATTTTCTCCAATTTTATTTTCCTTTATTTTACGTTTTCTTCAACCTTTCCCTCTTTGTCTCTCTAACATCCACTCTCAAAGACACTCTCTCGCCCCTTTCTCTCTCTTCACACACCTCTACTCATCACAAATCCAAATTCATCGCCATTTTCTGACATTTTCGCTGCTTAATTCGCATTCACCATTCTCAATTTCATCAGATCTGGCATTTCCTCAGTTCAATCTCACTCTAGGGTTTTGTTTTTGCAATGTTACGATCAAATTAGGGTTTTGCGATCTCAGAATCCCAGGGTTGTGCAAACAGATAAACTTGTTGATGCTATTGTTATCGAGTTAGTTAGTTAGAGCGACAGCAATGCAGAGCTCGACGAGCTCGTCATCAATGGCGGCCGCACCGGAGGCTATACTCGAATGGCTTCAGAAGGAGATGGGCTACCGGCCGCCGGGACCGGCCCGGGCGGGCTCCGGCGGCCCGGCGCCGTCGCTGGATGCAATCCGGAAGGTTTGCCGGGGGAATATGATCCCGGTGTGGAATTTTTTGGTGCAGCGGGTGAAATCGGAGAAGACGGTGGAGACTATTCGCCGGAATATTCGCGTTCATGGAGGCAGCGATGATGCGAGGAGGAGGGAGAGAGGGAGGTCAGGAGGAGGTGAGAGTACGAGAGAAATGGCGTTGCAGGAGAGAGAAGCAGCGGAGAAGGAGGTGGAGAGGTTGAGGCAGAATCTTAGGAGACAGAAGAAGGAATTGAAGGCTAAAATGATGGAGGTCACGAAGGAGGAAACTGAGCGGAAACGTATGCTTGATGATCGAGCAAATCTCAGGTTAGCTTGCTTGTTGTGATGATAATTTTTGTGTTTTTATGCAGCTGTTGCTTAATGTGGAAATGTAATTGTTGCTAGTGAGGTGGGAAATGTTATGAAGTTATCTGTTTGAAATCGTCATTGTCGTCTTGAGTCTCGACCCTTGATAGAAGCATTGTTAATTGCTCCCAAAATCTCATAGTTTTGGTGCATTAGATTGTGGGAATGGGTTGGGGTTGGGGTTGGGGTTGGGGTTGAGTTGGATGTGCAGTGGGTTGGAAATGCTATGCTAGTGCTAGGTTAATATCACTTGATTTCGAGGAAAACTTGGGTTGAATTTTATATTTATTCATTCTATTATGATGCTCCAAAGTGATTTATTTTGGTACCCGAGTGTCATGTTGTTAGTAGGGGTATTACAGGTTGAATGTAGAGCAAACAACAACAAAGTTTTCCCAGGGGAAACAACACCTATGGATGCAGTTTGGGGATCTGGATGTAGGCAACATTCCTCCCATGAACCAAAGTTCATGGAAAAGCAAAGGTTTATTGTAGAATCAATCGCAATAAATTCAGCGTGTGTTTCGAATTTTAGGTATAGCTATGAATGGAGAACTGCTAGACAGTTCATGCTCTGCCTTCGTCCTTTGTCAGCTGGGTGCTAGTTTGTAGGTGGATCGTGTAGAAGTGTAAACTTGTGGGCTTGTGTGCCAACGGTTGCAGGAATTGCTATAATAGCAATAAAATATAGGAATGAAACAATTGAACGGCATACCTTGTAGTTCTTAGCATATAATTATGCTAAGTTTGTGCAACCTATTGTGCATCTGACGAATGAGTTAGAAATTGTGACAATATGATGTCTTAGGGTAATCCTACCACACCCACCCCGGAAAAGGGATGTTAATGAAGGCATTTCCACTGTGTATATTTCTTAACTTATGTAGACCAATGCTTGAAAAGCTGAATTGTACTATGAGTTACTAGCAGATGTCAACTGTGCCTCATAAATAGGCACATATTAGTTGTACTCTGATGCGAGGGCGATTAATATGAAGTACGTTCTCCAAATTTTATCTGTGGGAGGGCTGTTAATCTGCCAAGGACTTACAGAGTACTCCTTTTGTCTCATTTCCATATCTATATTCCCTTCTAATAAATGAAATTTGTCTAGGGAACATCATTTATACATTGTTTTATGTTGAATTTATAGGAGAGAGAACTTTAATACTGTTAATATTTAAATGGCACTAGATATGGGACTATCATAACAAGAAAGATGGACTACATATATTGGACAGGCAAAGTAATTCACAACGTGACTTAAACATGGACAAATAGCAATGATTTGTGTTGGACTTCTTGAGAGGGCATTCTGAATTTTGTTTAGATGTAACAGTTTTGCGAAATATCGTTAAAAGGTTCTTACTGAACCCTTGTCTTGTCATTGAGCTCATGTATTCAAACCCTATGCAGGCACAAACAGGTGATGTTGGAATCATATGATCAACAATGTGACGAAGCTGTCAAAATATTTGACGAGTATCATAAACGTCTCCACTACTACGTCAATCAGGCTAGGAATTCTCAGAGATCTACTGTAGATTCTTCCCCCGAAGTGGCTAGTAGCCTGCATTCCGGCAGTGAAAAAGAGGCAGTGTACTCAACTGTTAAAGGAGCTAAGGCTGCTGAAGATGTCATTCTTGTCGAAACCACCCGTGAAAGAAATATCCGAAAAGCCTGTGAATTTCTTGCATTACATACAATAGACAAAATACGCACCTCTTTTCCCGCTTTTGAAGGGAGTGGTATACACTCAAATCCCCAGCAAGAAGCAGCTAAACTAGGCTATGATTTTGATGGGGAGATACCTGAAGATATAAAAAATGTTGTTGAAAGTTGCCTGAGGAATCCACCTTTATTACTTCAAGCTATTACTGCTTATGCTCAGCGATTGAAGTATCTGATTATTAGAGAAATAGAGAAAGTTGATGTCAGAGCAGATGCTGAAGCACTCAGGTCTTTGTTACGTTTCCATTCTAAATTACTGTTGATTCAGTGTTACTGATTATTTCAATTTGAGAGTTTATGCAATAACTGAAACATGGAAAGGATACAGCATTTTTGTTGCAATCCTGCACAATTGCCCCCTCTCCTGCCCACCAGTCAGTATTAGGTAGCTTCTGATGCCTTAGAAGTTAGAACCAAAATCAATAGAACTGCAATTTCCCTAAATGTTTGCAGAAACAAATGTACAGGTAACATTGTGGGTGAAGAGGACTTTCCTGCATAAATGCCATTGCAGCCTGATAATTCTGAGCTTATGATGTTTCTGGATTCCTGCTTTTGGATTGTATAAGGTGTGCTGCGGCCAAAATGTTCATGAACCATGATTTGTCAGATGCATTTTTTGTTTTCCTTTTTATAACTGACATTTCTCATATTTGAGAGTGCTAAAATTTTCCACATATCTATTGTTCTTCCCTATTTCTCTGGGGAAAGCTTAGTGGACACTAGAGTACTACTTCAAATTCTTTCACATTGGAAGCTTAGATTGAGACTCCTATACGCTTAATAACTCTGCTATATTTTAGATTCTGCAGCTGTAATTTGGGTAAAGAGGAAACCATGAGTGTTTATGCAGAGGGAACCTACAACAAAGCGTACATAGTTCATCAGTAGATCTCTGTCTGATCTGTTTAATACTCTAATCTTTTAATGAAATATGGTGGCATTGTAAGTTGACAATTTGACATGAACCATGATGTAGTCTGTGCTTGTTTATCTGATATCTTTGATTGCTTTAACCTGTCTCCATTGTCATAGTGAGTTGTGCCACGAGTGATAGATTTTGAGCATATCCTTTCGACCTGAAGTTCCCCTTTTTGGTTTACATCACCAACATCTATTTTCGTAATTTTTGATGTGCTTATGGCAACATGATCTGGTTTTATCTTCAACTGATATTCTGTGATATTCACCCAGGTACAAGTATGAGAATAACCGAGTCCTGGATGCATCTTCTCCTGATGTGACTTCACCATTACAGTATCAACTTTATGGTAACGGAAAGTTAGGTGCAGACTTACCTTCAAAAGGAAGTGAAAATCAGCTTCTGGAAAGACAGGTTTGGTTCTCGTTTGCTGCTTTGCACATAGTTTTTTATTTTTTAAAAAATAACTTTTTATCCCCCTGTTCTAGTATTCACACATGGATTATTGCCCATGGTTATTGTATCCATTGATATTCTCATAGAAAAGATTTGTGATTATCTCAAAAAGACAGGGAAAAATATAAGATTGGTTAAGTTGTTATGACTCAAGGATTGGATTCAAAATCACTGGGCAAATAGGGGCAGTACTTGGGCATTTTCAATCCTCCAACTCTTGTTTTGGTTGGTTGATATCTGTTTTTATCTTGTATAATTGTTCGCAGAAAGCTCATGTCGAACAATTTGTGGCCACCGAAGATGCTCTTAATAGAGCTGCAGAAGCTCGAAATATGTGCCAGAAGCTTCTGCAACGTTTACATGGAAGTGGAGATGTAATTGCATCTCAGCCACCAGTTGGGGGGATGTCACAAAATGTTGGAAGTCTCAGACAATTCCAGGTAGCACTTTTAGTTGGGTGAAAATGTAATGCAAGATTGCTTATTTGAGGAATAAGTTGCTGTTTTCAGGTGATTAAAAAAATTAGGATAATTCATTATTGTCATATGTCCAGCTCAGCATATCATGCCATACAGATGGGACGATGGTGCCTTGGATACCAATGAGTTTTAACTTTTCTCAGATGTTAAGCGCTCTCGTTTCTGACTTTTAATCTTCCGAAAAAACCTTCCTTCTGATTTATGTGATGGAATTGTGGGTTTTAATTGTCATGTTTTTGGATGTGAAGCTTTGACTCAATTCCTTTTCATATTTTCATTGAACATGAAACTTTAGTCACTGAATTTCCTCTCTATCATTGCTGTTCAGATGGAAGTTTGGGCAAAGGAAAGAGAAGCCGCTGGGTTGAGGGCAAGTTTGAGCACCTTGACGTCTGAGGTGCAAAGGTTAAACTCTCTATGTGCAGAAAGGAAAGAAGCAGAAGATTCTTTAAAGAAGAAATGGAAGAAAATTGAGGAGTTTGATTCTCGTAGATGTGAACTTGAGTCCATATATACTGCTCTACTTGATGCTAACAAGGTACCGGTTAAGCTGTAGACTTTGATCGTGCCTCCTATTAACTTATTATAATAAAAGACTCTAAACAATGGTCCAAGAACCTTCTGCCTGCAAATTATTCTCCCTAAGGACAAAAAGTATATACTGAATTACTTGAGTGTTGAGAATACATTTTTATCTTTTTAGCTTTGGAAAGAGGCAAAGAGCCTTGTTTGTATGGGAACAATGAGAAGTTGCTTGTAGTTTGCTTGTAGTATGTCTGCTAATAATTGTCAATAAACCAATGTCTTTAGCCATCTGTATATTTGCCATATGATTAGTTACATACAGAGTGTCTGATGGTGTTGGCGTGTGAAACATGGATATGTGAACAGCGAAGTCATCTAGAGCATTCCTGCTTCTTAGGACTTTATTCTTTACTCTTGTACAAAAGGGATATCAACTGTTAGTTTGTCCTTTTCTCTTTTATCAAGTTCCCTTCTTTACCTTCCCTTTTCAACTTGTTATCCTCTGGGGGTTGAGATGTTAGGCTTGGTATTCATACTGCTCTGGATGGGTTTCAGATATCATATGCCACAGGATACAGTTTATTCTTTCTTTCTCCAAACTTTCCTTTATTGTGAAATTGATCTTGTTTGTGAGACCATGTTGTTTCCTACTATTTAGGACAGTGTTCATGTTCTTCAAGGTTCTGAAAAGGTTGGAGTTACTTTCTGCCCTGATGTCTAAGCAAATTCATTGGGCCTTTATCTCACAAAGTAGTATCACTAGGCAGAAAGACGGGGAGGGAGGGGGTAGTTGTTAAGGCTTACAGTTAATTAGTTATAGATATTTTGTTCTCTGCCTTCCATTCACTTTTCTGTGTGGGTGAGGTATGGAAAGTGGAAACTGGTTTTGAGTTATCCAAATCCTATCTCAAGTAATTATGGTTTGTAACTGTATGGGTGGGTTTTCTCTTCACCCCTTTCTGATATTATGAACTTTACAGGCTGCAGCAGCATTTTGGAGTCAACAGCCAGTGGTTGCCCGTGAATATGCATCAAGTACTATTATCCCAGCGTGCACAATTGTTGTGGAGTTGTCAAAAGCAGCAGTGCATCTTATTGATAATGAAGTCTCATTCTTCCTGCAAAGTCCTGACAACAGTCTTTATATGCTTCCATCAAGCCCACAGGTATTGACTTGGGGTGTGATACAATTCTTTTTCTTTTATTTTAATTTATGGGTGTGCCCTTCCTGTAGCATCCAGCGGAAATCGGTAGGCAACAACTAGTTCAACTTTGCAAAGCCATTACCATGTGTCTGTGTCATTCTATCGTTGACATTGTCAAACTGAAAATAAGTAGCATTCTACCAGTTTTAAGGCCAGAGACTACTATCATATGCATGGGATTTATACTAGCAGAAAACAAAGCAGAAAGAAGATACTCTTTAGTACCTGCCTGAAAATTTCCTCTTATCTTTGTCTTCATCCCTGGAGAAAGAACCCAGACACCACTAAAGTAAAGGAAAAGGTAGACACAATCCCATGCGTGACTCTAAGCAAATGAATTCATGATTTGTGGTACTAGTTCAAGTCTTATCATTACTGAATGGTGCCAGCTTAGCTGCTGATGCTGTTAAAGAGTTTTCCATTGACACACTATTTTGCAAGTAATCTTTTATTCTCAGGTCACTGTAATGTTTTTGTGCTTATTCCCCAGTGTTCTATTTGTGCACATCTCTGCAAAATATTGGTCGTCTCAGCCATCATCTTATGATTCGAGCTACTTTATTTGTTGGTCTTTATGGGAGTAGAAATTAGTAGAGAATAAAAGTCGGCAAAAATGAGTTAGTTGGATCATATCATATGATTATTTTGCTTTATCCGTTTGTTCAGTAGGTAGATGTTGATGTCTAGAGTCTTATATGTTGTTTGTCATCAGGCTCTTTTGGAGGCCATGGGTACCAGTGGCTCTGCTGGTCCAGAAGCTGTTGCTGCTGCAGAGAAAAATGCCAATTTGTTGACTGCTCGAGCTGGTGCTGGGGATCCATCTGCAATTCCTTCCATCCGTCGTATTTCTGCTGCTCTTCAAACTCCTTCTGGTAAGGCTCTATCTGTCAAGGGGTATTATTTAAAGAATCTTCTGTCAATGAATGTTTATTTACGACTATGCGATAATGTCTAAATTTGGACTTCTTTCTGGACTTGGGAGGTTAAGTCTTGCATAATTGACCATAACCCTGTATGTTGGGAGTTTATTTTTGCCTTTTGCTTATATAACTCGTTTTATTATGTAGGGTCTGAAGACGGTTTGGCATCAGTACTAAAAGCAATGGAATTCTGTTTAAAACTACGTGGCTCTGAAGCATGTGTCCTAGAAGACTTGGCTAAGGCAATCAATTTGGTTCATATCCGTAGAGACCTTGTTGAGAGTGGACGGACACTATTAAATCATGCTCATCATGAACAGCAAGAATATGAAAGGTACTGTTTCCTCTTGCCTTTTTTTTTTGTTTCCCACCCAAAAATACAATTTCTTCCTTTTGTTGTTTTCTAATAAAAAAGACCATCTTCATTATCGTATTCCGCCATACTCTGCCCTGCTACAATTTTGCACCTTTTTGTTCTTCTATCTCTATCTGATGGGGATATTTTCTTCGTGAGAGCCGACATCATGAGTTCAATCCCTATGTTTATGCCACTGCATCCCCTTCTTAGGGCCATGTTACATTTGCTTTCCTATGTGGTTTGTATGGTTCAATTCTGGTGCTAAGACTGACATTACTTCCGAACATTTGTCTGAATTCACAGAACAACTAGCTACTGTCTGACATTGGCATCAGAACACGAGAGAACTGTGAATGAACAATGGCTACCTGACCTCAGAAAGGCCATAGTAAATGCTCAGAATAGCGTGGAAGAGTGCAGATATGTCAGGGGTTTGGTAAGTAGCTTCTGTCATCATGCACACACACACATGATCATTTGGGCATTGTAGTATATATTTTGCATCAAAGTTGCATCTGTCATTCCGTTGTATACCACCATCTAATGCTTTTTTCCATTTTGGCGCTTTCTGGCGTTGGCCTGTAGCTTGATGAATGGTGGGAACAACCAGCCTCAACGGTTGTCGATTGGGTTACCGTGGATGGTCAAAACGTTGGTACTTGGCTCAATCACGTGAAGCAACTTCTCGCATTTTATGACTAGGAACAGCTATGACAAACGGGATTCATCACGTTCGCTTCTCCACTGACCACTTACCAATCTCCTCTACCTTCTGGACTAGAAGTGGCTTGAAACGACGGGGTTGAGATCAAAATATGCCGGGTTTTAGGCCCATGGAATAGAACTTGAACTCCCGGGGACAGTTTAGGGCATCAATACCCTCTCTCCAACCTTTCCTCTCTGTACAGAATCGATTTTTCGTTGTAATTCTTGGGGCCAAATTGCCACTAAAAAGAGCCTTGTATCTTGTCTTGTCATTGTTTGGGGTTGTGTTTTCGGGTGAGACTTGAGAGTTACTGTGTGATTTGTTCTGTAAAGGTTTGTGTACTTTGTAGACCTCATTTTGGTATAAATCTAGTGGAATGCCATTCTTTTTGTAGTTCCTTCACAATAGATTCTCATTCTGTGCAGTTTTTTTCCTTGTGTTGTACAAATATCTCAGATTTTGGGCCATTGTTTTTTTTACCATTGAATCACACAGGTAATTTGAAACTGTGCAATATACCAGACTGACTTGGACTATAGCCTATAGGTACTGGTTTTTTCTTTTTGGGTATTTTTCTGAAAATAGCTCGAGTAGACGCTGAGCAGAATGATTCATCTTCGCGATGTATGGCGATGCAATCACTTTCTCAACCTGGGCCAATTCGCTCGATCCACAGAACTCTTGTCATGGTAAATGTTCATGATGTTGCCACTGCACTTCTGGGAATTTTCTTGAGAAAGGAAAGACGTAACGGTTAATTCATTTTAGATAACTTCATGTCTCGTTAGTATTGGTCATCACCAATACTTTTAGAATAGCTTCATTGATCTTAGATTGTACCATATTAAGAAGTTTTTCTTTTTGGCTGTTTAGCTGTTGCAGATCTTTATATCTTATATGATAGAAATTTCATCCGTTTTAAGACTTTGAATGATCGAAAAAGGAACTTGTACACGAATTCTGTAGAAACAGAAAATACATGATCTCATTGTCATTGTTGCCTATTCTAACAAAACCGCCCACGAGAACCATTGTTAGTTGTTAATCGTTAGGTCGTGTTCTCGAAATCTTTTATCTATTTTCACACAATCCAAATATCCTTCATTTCTTTTGTCAAGAAACTAGTGATTATACTTGATTGGACCTCCTACAGTTGCAATCGGTGCCCTGGCCTATGTCTTAGGGGAGGTGTCTGCAGATTGTGTTTTTTAAATTTTAATTTTCTCTCATTTATTTTGTAAATGACAAAAAAAACTGAAATTATTGGAATGTCCTTTGCATAAGCACGTAGAAATGTTGAATGAAAAAGAGTAGATGGAGTCGAGTAGGTTAAAAATGGAGTTGTCATGAGGTGCCACCCGTGAACATGTGTTTAAAGATAAGGTGGGCACTCTATAACTTGGCCCCGTGATTCAAAGAATTACACCTCCCCCACTTTCCATTCATTTGTATCAAAACCTACCATTTAAGGATGTGTTTGGTTGGTCAAAAAATTTACGAAATAGTTGATTTTCTCATGTTGATTTATTTTTCATATATTTAAATATAGGTTGAACTTGAGAAAAACTTTAAGAGGATCCCACTATTTCTTACATTTTCCTAAGGAAAATTTCATTTAGAAATAGTTTCTTTTTTTTTTTGGGGGGGGGGGGTCAAGGGAAATCTTTCCCGTGGAACCCTGTGGTTCCTATCAAACACTCCATAAACTATTCCTTGTTTGGATTACTCACCATTAACTATAATTTATATATACTGAACCAAAACCAATACTTCGAAATCTCATCTAGGATAAAATACGGAAGGATAATATAATTTGATCCAAGATATAGAAATTGCATTGAACTACGTACACTCAATGATATATGGCTTTGTAGGGAGATGTTTCATTTAGCGGTGACACCTGGATCTATAGGATATTGTTACTACTTGTGTTGTGTTGAACTCTTAGGCTATTTGACATTTTAGCTGCAAACAATCGGAAAAAGAACTACGCTCCATGAAAATTACTGTTAAATAAATAAATTGAAAAGAATAGGCCGTAAAAATACACATCAACGTGTGATATATATTCATTTTTGTGTGGCATGCATCTTTGATTTAATTAGTTTGATAACGTTGGCATTCATTTCATGATGGAAAACCTACTCACATTAAAGTCTAGTATGTCCAACAATACAAGATGGGCATAAAAGGAGACAGTTCAGTGTTCATTACATTTTCCCTCAAATAAAACAAATGGAGGAAGAGACATTACAAGAAGTGGCGCACACCAGTTGAACTTCAACATTCACATATTCTAGATCACAAAAAAAAATAAAAAAATTACTAGAAAATAAAATTAAAAAAAAAAACAAACTAAGAAAAATGATGAACACTGAAAACAAGGAAATGTTGACCCACAAAAAAAAAAAGGAGAGAAAGAGATGTAAGGAATTATTGAGAAAGAGGCTTGCAAATTAATTGAACACATATAGATATAACTATATAAGATATCTCAACACCGATAGGCTTTAGTTAACTGCGTCTGCATGCATGCATTTATGTAAGAGATAGTCACCAACCGTCGAGTACATTTTACAGATAATCACCAACCATCAAAGTATATTCTATAGGTCAGACGTAGCTTTCCAATCCCATTAGCATTCTGTTCAAACATAAACTTTTTACATGTAAATTTGCTGGTAGTGCTGGTAAAAAATTGAGTTTGCTGGTAGTGCTGGTAAAAAATTGAGTTTGAATCGAGTAAATTTGGGTCAATCAAATTCTATCAACGTCAAAATTCAGATGAAAAGTTGATGCTCGGGCTCAGTTTTCTTGGGTCGGACAATTCGAATGGAGCTACATTCAGGTTTGGACAATAATGAAAAGAAAAATATTGTCTTTGAATATTCGGTCAATTCGATCAAATATCAAAACGAGGTTTGGACAAAACTGAAATTTTTTTGGACTGGACACCGGACAAAATTTTGCTGGCTCTAATTGTTGGGCCAATAAATCATACTTGTCATGAACGGTTTAGTAAGAATTCTTTAACCCCATTTTAATAAAAATAAATAAGAGAGTGTTTGGTAGGAACTCTAGGGAAATTTTTCCCGGGGAAAATTTCTCATGGAAAATTTCCCATGGGAAGTTTTCCATGGGAAAAATTTCCTTTAGCCCCCCTAAGGGAAATTTTCCCTAGGAAAATGGAGAAAATGGTGGGCCCATCGTGAAAACTTTACCAAGGTCAACCCGCATCCAAACATGGGAAAAATAAGTCAACCCGGGAAAATTAACAATTTCCCCGGGATTATTGACCAACCAAACGTACCCTAAATAAATTGTCCCATAAAAATCTCACATTTTTCATATATGAAATTTTTTTTGCTTACTCTAGCATTTGAACCTAAGTGAAGCTTGATAGATAAGGATGATAAGTGTCTTATTTACCACCTCTTTCCCACACTAAAGGGTAAGACAGAGGATAAGAATGTTCTGATGGCAGATTTTCAGTGATCTACAAACAGATGTTATCCTCCTCATATTTCTACTGCATCTCCAAACAGTATGTTTTTTTCCTCAACTTGCTTCAACTTCATCTCTTCATGCCTTGGTGAAACCTAGCTAGCTGCTTGTAGGTAGCAGGGATTAGCTAGGATGTTGAAATAACAGCTTAGCAGTGTCAAAAAACTGACACAAATCAAATTTAGCTGCTATAATCAATCTTTTTATTTGAATAAAAAATAAAATGATTTCATCAATAAGATGTTAAGTGATACTTACAATGAAAATCGTGGATAAACAAGTTTAAACATAAAAATGTATATAATTTGACTTTCAAATAGCTAATACATATCTTACCAACATCTGACTCCACAATTATGACTTTTGTATCATTATCTTTGTCGGACAACCGTGCAAACCCTGCTGTAATGATTTGAAACTCAATCTTCATTAAATAAAACTCTGAAAAATAAACCAAAATCCGTATATAAGATAAAATAAATCTATTACGAATGACACAAACTTTGTTCACTCTAAAACTAAACTAACAATTGGAATAAAGATTTTGCTGTGATCAATCTTAATGTTGCTTAATTGAGAAGTAATTAATTAACTAGAAATCAGTCAAGGCTGCTCAACTTACCTCGTGAACTGACTGGGACCCCAACTGTCTGTCCTTTGCATCTACTCACCAACAATGGAACCAACTCTTGGTAATTTTGCCCAAGTAAAACTGTAAAAACTGTAACTGTCAACAGTATAATAATAATTCAAAAAACCTGAAAAGAAAGAAGAAAAGACACCAAGTTAGAGCTTTCACATTCAAAGGCTGTGTGAAACCAAGTCCCGAGTTTGGAACTTTCTGGTATTTTATTCTATCATAATTTAGATAGAACCCTTGTGGGAACAGTTGTTTAGGTATTGTGTCCGAAAAAAAATTATATCACACAACTTGTATTTGTAAAGATGATGGCGATAAGCCCTAGTATAGTCCCACTAATACAATATCTGAGGTGATCCATATGTAAACAGTCTTTCCGCATGCACAGACGATAATGTCGAAATTCGGACGATAATCCAATAATTGCTCTCACTTTTTCCGGGTCGGACAATTAGAACGAACCTAAATTCAGGTAGAAATTGGATTCAGACAATAGAAATAGGACAAATATCATGTCTGAGCTAGTTTTCTCTCAAATCGGTCAATGTCAAAATTTGGACAAAAGTTTGATTACTATATCCATATTTTCTGGGTCGGACCCAAATTCAAGCATTCAAGTTGGACAACTTTATTTATTTATTTATTCTTTTGGACATAATTGATTTACCATATCATTTACTGTTTGTAGTTTGTAGTTGATTGGTGAGCATGAACAGCATAAATAGACAGCAAGGGTTCTCCTCCCTCTATATAAGAATCTTTCATTTCCTATCACTATGCACTTTCATCAAAACCTCCAAACAGCAAGCTAAAGGCACATATATAGAACATAACATAACTGTGAAAAAGCCTTGCTTTCAGAAGACATTCCTCTGGTGCTTCTGAACATATATACATATGAGAGGGTTCAGAAGCTGCTGGCCTACTACATGGCCAGCAGTATATGTCCTTGTTATTCTTGCACTTGTTTCATGCTACTCCTGCAACCTCTCTGAGGCTCGGCCGCACCATCCGAAGCACCATTCGGCTGCTGTTGTGGTTGGTACGGTCTACTGTGACACTTGCTTCCAGAGCGATGTCTCCAAGGGTGCCACCCACTACATCTCAGGTTTGTAACATACTTCGCTTGTTATTTCAGTCGCTTTGGATTGGATTACGTGTCCGTCAGACTCTGAAAACCTTGACCTGAGTGATCTGTTAATGCAAAATGACTGTCATTAGATTCGTAACGAGAAATGCTACCATAGGAATATGGTAACTTTGTGACTTTCTGACAAATTGTCGGTTAAAGAACTAAAGAAGGACATATATTGGAGGTCGACCGAGAAATAAAATGGGAAGGAGGGAGTACATATATTCTTAAGAGGGGTAAGGATTTAGACCAAGCATTTGGGTCACTAGAGTCGGGTTCAATGGAACCATGGGTTGGGTCAGTTCAGCGCAACAAGGTTTGGATTGGGTTAGGTCATTTTCGGGTCGGGTTGATTTTTGGCCGCTTTATTTATTTTTTTTCTTTCACATAAGATGATTGTTAAAAAAAGAACAACTTAGGTAAAAGATAAATTCGGGTCGGGTCTATTAGTCTATACACTCCTTGGGTTTAGGTCCACTTCGGGCTAATTAATTTTGCCATTATCGAGTCTGGTTCAGATCAGATTTGGACGGGTCAGTTTTGCTAGGTCCAGGTAAGGTTAAAGTTGGGTAAGTCTAAGAAAAATTGCGTGTTGAAAATATGGTAAGAAATAGGCAGATTTGGGATGTGAATTGGGTAAAGTATGCAATAACCCACCAAAAGAACATAACTACATACCAAACAAGACCACCAACCATTCCACCAGTGACAATCTCCTCGATCTCCTTACACAGCCCATTATTTTCAGGTGCAACCGTCGCAGTCGAATGTCAGCAGGGAAAATCCAGGCCGGCGTTCTACCAGGAGGTGAAAACAGACAACGACGGACAGTTCAGAGTGTCTCTACCCTTCTCTATAAGCAAACATGTCAAGCAAATCCAAGGGTGCAACGTAAAACTAGTAAAAAGCAGCGAGCCATACTGTGCAGTTGCCTCGACAGCCACCTCCTCAGACATCCATCTGAAGGAGAAAAAGGGACAAACAAACATTTTCTCTGCAGGATTCTTCACTTTCAAGCCCCTGAAACAGCCCAATCTATGCAAACAACAACCAAGTGTGACGAAATCCCAGATGAATTCCGTCAACATGCCTAATATCCCACAAATCCCCGGGATTCCTAACATCCCGGGGATCCCTAACATCCCGGGGATTCCTAATATCCCCGGGATTCCAAACATCCCGGGAGTTCCATCAGAGGCACAGACAACAACAACTCAGAAACTAACAGAAGAAACATCAAAACAACAGGTTGTGCAACCACAACAGTTTTTCCCATTTCCACCACCAATAATTGCCCCGCCACCGAGTTTCCTACCACCGAACCCACTTCAGCCGCCGCCTCTCTTGCCCAACCCGTTCCAACCCCCGGCCCCACCGCTCATCCCAAACCCATTCCAGCCCCCGACCCCACCACCCGGTCTAATCCCACCCTTGCCACAATTGCCTCCAGTGCCTACTTTGCCAGTGCCAGTGCCCGGTTTGAACCCGCCACCGGTAGTAGCACCTGCTCCACCAACAATTCCATTTTTGCCGGTGCCAGTGCCCGGTTTTAACCCGCCCCCCGTGGTGGCACCAGCACCGCCATCGTTGCCTATCCCCCAGGTGCCTCTTCTGCCCCCTCTGCCCCCGGGTTTGGGCCTCCCGATTCCTCCGGGTACAACCAAACCTAAGGAAGGAGGAGCTCCTTGAATGAAAGATCAATCAAACAGTATAGTTTAGTTTGGTGTACATTTGTTTCGATCAAGAACCATATTGTCCTTCCTTTTGTTTTACTGCTTTGTATCTTCAAGTAAGATTGTTGTCCTGTTATGAGTTTGTATTGTTTCTTATTAGTGTTTGGTATGAAACTACTGTTTGAAGAATGATACTAATTCGATGTTGAAAAGACTGAGCTTTTCATTCTAATGGTCTTCAGACATTCATTCAGGAATAAGGACCTAAGTACATACAAGACCCCAACAACAATAACCTCTAAGGAAAGACACATTCGACCGTAGTACGGGAATCCAAATAATGTAAGTAGCCTTCTTCCATGAACTGAAGTTCACAGAGAGGTCGATTCATGCGGACCCGTAAAACCTTTCAAAATATAGAAACCACTTTGAAAACAGTTCAGACATTCGAAAAAGTGAATCCTAACTTATAAAAGAAAGAAAAGAAAAGTAAAGAAATAAACGAAACCACTTTGAAAATCATACGTTTATATGATCCAAAATCCTTGATGCGATTATACTATTTACATTCCGATCCACGATGCTACGTGGGTTAATTCCGATCCTAACTCCCCCATGGATACGAGTTAGGATCCCGATTCTAACAACCTTTACATCAGATCTCTGGTCAAACATCATGCATCAAACCCAATTCAACCAAAAGCTCATGCTTATAGCTCAAAATTCAGAAAGGGTTTTATATATATTCTAACACTATTGATAAAAGGTGAAGGCTTTCCTTTCCCTAATGATGTATTCTTAAACCCTACCTAATTCACTCCATAAAATCTTCATTTTTTTATCAAGAAGAATTAAAATTTGTTGCAAAAGCAAAACCAATTAAGCCACTCTAAGTTTTAACCGGATAAAGAATGCAAACTTATCGCAATCACCCAGATAATGCCCTAAATTTTGAAGCAAAATGGCAGTAATAAGAATCCAAACACTAATGTAACAAAAATACAAGGATAACTGCTATAGGATTATGGAGGGAATGAGGGAAACATACCTGATGAACCCAAACACTAATCTCTGCTTGGGAGGAGGGTGAGGGAGGGTCAAGGAGGGTGCTTACTCCTCATTACCTCTGCTTGGAAATGAAGTGAGAGAGGGTAAAAGAGAGCAAAGAGGAGTGAGATTTACCCCCTTACAAACTACTTGGAAATGAAGTGCTGAGCTTGGACTGTGCCCCGGGAGCACATAGCATGGTGCACCCAAGAGATGTCCCCTTGCCCCATCAGCTTTTCTTTTTTTTTTTTCTTTTTTTTAAAAGGTTTTTGGATGTTAATATACTGAATTTTTGGGTATTGAATAATAATGTACTCAACTTTAATTTTGGACACTAATACATTGTACTTTGGGAGGTGTTGAACAATAATGTACTCAATATGATTTTGGTCATGGCTAACTTGGTGGCAGTCCTATGTAGCGGGTGGAAAAGATGAATTGGTCTAAAAATATTTGTCTTCTCGGTCTGTCACGTAAGATTGTCACCAAGTTCGCCACCGTCGAAATTGTCCCGAGTGCATCATTGTCCAACACCCCCTAAAGTTCAGTACATTAATGTTCAATGTTAAAGTTCAGTGCATTATTGTCCAATACCCCAAAAGTTCAGTACATTAGCGTCCAAAATTCATTTTTTAAACTTATGTAAATAATTATTTATAATTTAATGGGACCTAGCTATTGTGATGAGTAAAAAGTTTAATCACAATCTTTTGTATTTTAGATTTTTAGATTTTGTTATAATTTAACCGTTATAAAATGCTCATAAAAAATATAAATTATGCTCATAAACACTGAATGCTCGTAAACCTAAACACGAATGCCCATAAAATTTAAACTTGAATGTCCATAAGTCAATACGTGCATGCTCATAAATCTAAACATGAATGTTTATAAAATTAAACTTGAATGCTCCTAAGTCAATATATGTATGCTCACTGAATGCTTATAAACCTAACCATGAATGCTAATAAAATTAAACTTGAATGCTCATAAGCCAATACATGCATGCTGATAAATCTAAACATGAATGTTCATAAAATTAAACTTGAATGCTCATAAGTCAATACAAGTATGCTCATAAACCTAAATACGAATGCTCATAAGTCAATACGTACATGCTCATATATCTAAACATGAATGCTCATAAAATTAAACTTGAATGCTCATAGGTCAATACGTGCATGCTTATAAACCTAAATACGAATGCTCATAAGTCAATACGTGCATGCTCATAAACCTAAACATGAATGCTCATAAAATTAAACTTGAATGCTCATAAGTCAATATGTGCATGCTCATAAACCTAACACATGAATGCTCATAAAATTAAACTTGAACGCTCATAAGTCAGTACATGTATGCTCATAAACATTAAATGCTCATAAACCTAAATATGAATGCTCATAAGTCATAAGTCAATACGTGCATGCATAAACCTAAACATGAATGTTCATAAATCAGTAGATAAATATTCGTAAACCTAAACTACTATGTTTATAAACCAATTTATAAATGATCATAAGTCATAAGTCAATACGTACAATGCTCATAAATTAGTATATGAATGCTCATAATTAAACATATCTCATGCAATGTTCATAATTTGTAACGTAGATGCTCGTAAATTTATATTATAATTTTCATAAACTATTTTTATTGAAAATATACCTAAAAGTACGGAAAAATTAAATACAAAATAATAAAAAGAATATGATGAAAATTACAAAGAATTTTTTTTAAAAAAATGAAAAGTATAATTAAATTGACCTAGAAATTCAAACTCAAAATATATTAGAGTATTGAATTAAAAAAAACTTATTATATTTATTTTTTTTAAAAAAAAAGAAAGAAAAAGGACACTGGACGCATATAGTATCCTAGTCCTGGCTCACGATCGTTTTTTCAAATGAAGTGAAAGAAGACAAAAGAGAGCAAAGAGGAGTGAGATTCCCCCCTACCCTTTTAACTCTTATTTTTCTTATATTCCAATTTGAGGTATAAGAAAGAGCTTAATTAATTTATAACATACATAAATAAAAAATAATCATATTACCCTTAACTCTAATTGAATCATAACACACACATGCAATTCTCTCTCTCTCATTCATTCTCTCTCTTACACACACCTTTCTTTTGCTCTCCGTTTCTCTCTCTGGTTCACTATTAGTCACCTGTGAACAAGACTTGACAAGTGTTAAGAAAAATTGTGTTAAAAATTAGAGTAAAACTCACATGAATTACCTTACCATGAATATATGAAAAGACCTACAAGCTAATAATTTATTTAGGGTAAGATTGATTATTAGTTGTATTTGTATTTAGGGTAAGATTGATTATTAGTTGTATTTGTATGAGAAGGTCGTGCATATGTGACTAATATAGACCTTTTTGGCGTGACTTTAACAAACGTCATCATTTGATAAAAATTATTAATTACTGTTAAATTTCACCCAATTTGGTGAAACTAAGAGATAAGAGGGAGAGAAATTTGAGAAATGATATTATTGATGAATCTCAACTCAAGCTACAAATGAAGGGAAGGAAGGCTATATATAGCTAACTTCCCATACCTAACAAACCAAGAAAGATAAAGAAACAAAGAAACAACCCTGTCAACAAATTGGGAACTAATACAAGAATTTATAATTCCTAACACCCCCCTCAAATTGGAGGGTGACAAAACTCCAATTTGCCAACAATGGAAATCTTGAACTTTAACTCCAGCAACTTCCTCGCCATCACCACAATTCCTAATAGCGGGTGAATTGGACGTAGACACAGAAGAACTTCGTGGAGCCAATCGACGAAAGAAAGAAAGATAGATTGCCAAACTTTTTCAGGCATGATAGTTGTCTCCGGCGAATACAATAGCCATAGGAGACATTCCTGATTGATCGGACCAAGAACAATGAGAGAGAGCGCTTGAAATGGTGTTGTTTTGCTCAGCAACTCAAAAGAACCAATCGAGTACTTCTTCTGTAGAGAACCTATTGAAATTTGTTGAAGTGATGTTGATAAGACAACCATCTTGACTTCCCTTGTGTAGTTCTTGTTATGTAGAATCCATTCCAACACACATACCACAGAAATCATGAGACTGAATTGAGCATGAGACTCAAATTCATCCCAGTAATCGACATATTTGCCACAAATGGAGAACCAAAGAAGCTCCCAAATAGGAACATGTTTGGATGCAAAATAACCGAAGAAGAAGGCTTTGGAGGAGCAGGTTGACAGTGTTCTGACAACATCCAAGAAGAGCAAGAACAAGAAGCCCGTTGATCTCCTCCTCCGGCCACAAAGAAGCCACCATTTTCGCTGACACGCCAATCGCCGGAAAGAAAACCACGAATATGAAAAAAAAACAGCAATGCAAAACCCTAGATTATCGATTTCAATTGCGATTGCGATTCCCAATACACAAAGAACGAATTAAAGAAACTCTGACAGTGATTTTGCCGACGATGGCGATGGCGATGATGATGAAGATTGAGACGGCGGATATTGCGGCGAAGTGGACGGCGCCGACGATGGTGTCGTAGTTCATGGTGGAGTTGAGGAGGGAGAAAGCGGGGGGGGGGGTGGACGAAGCCGAAGCAGGATGATCCGCCATGATTGAGACCGAGACCTGGCCAGGGTTCGGAGATTAGCAGGAAATGGAGACGAGCCTCGAAGATTGTCTGGTGTTGGAGGTGCAGGAATCGTAATCAGAGCAGTTGTAGCAGTAGTGATCGTAGCCGAACTGCGGAAGGGTGGCAACGGATATGTGGTGTGACCGGGCGAATAGGCGGAGGAGCGGCGGCGCCACCGTGGTCAGGAGGCTGTCAACGCTGGCGGCTGAGGGCAGTCATCGGAGGAGATGCGGGGAAAAGGAAGAAGATGGAATGTGAAATGATGATCTGGAAACTCTCCTTTGAATCTTAGAGAGAGAGATAAAAAAAAAAGAACATAATGCAGGAACTAAGCCCGCTCTGATACCATGTTAAATTTCACCCAATTTGGTGAAACTAAGAAAGAAGAGGGAGAGAGATTTGAGAAATGATATTATTGATGAATCTCAACTCAAGCTACAAATGAAGGGAAGGAAGGCTATATATAGCTAACTTCCCATACCTAACAAACTAAGAAAGATAAAGAAACAAAGAAACAACCTTGTTAACAAATTGGGAACTAATACAAGAATTTATAATTCCTAACAGTTACATCCTTATTCATAATTCAAATATAACTTATTAGCTATAGTAAAACATTAGAAGAATTATTTTGTAAAAAGTCTGTCTCATAATAAATTTATGTGCAACAGGGTAAGACCCATACATATAATTTTTATTTTTTTAAAAATAAAAATTTAGGTTTGTCATCAATAAGGAAAGAGGGTTCCAATATATATATATATATATATATTTGGGAAGATAAATGAGTGACAACTTCAACCAAATATCATAAAATACGCTTTTGCAGAAAAATTGTTTGCATGAAAAATATTTTTCTATAAAAAAATTCCCTGAAATTTTACCAAATAGCCAACAAGACTTAATAGATCTTTACCTTTAGACCACATGTAGCGATGATCAATGAGCACTGAGCACCCACAATGGTGAGCATAAGTTATATTCACTGAATGAGATGAAAACAGTATGACCCACAGAGAAAGTTATAGTTAGACCTTACATATTAACTTGTGTTCTAATGGTGATCATGAGTTTGGTTAAATAATTAACAAATGGTGTAGATCATAGATTTAATGATTTAAAAATACACTACAATCAAAATAAAAAAACTGTTGAGAGTCTCATCTTGGTCATCGCACATCGAGCATGAGTCCTAATTATTCCCACCACCGACAATCGTCCTCACCGTTGAGGTTTGCACTGCCTTTCACATCCTCACCCACACTACATCCATTATGACAATAAGTATTCTATGATATATTAGCATTCGATTTCATTATAATGGATCAGTCCGGCTAATAATTCAATAGTATATACTCATATGGGCCAACCGCTATATTGTTCAGGCCCATTAAAGACCTTTTCAAAGTGGCCCAAGGATCTTTCCGGGTGGGCAGAAATACGATGCACCCGGCCCATATATGATCCGGCAGCCTATTAGGTTAGGGTTTTGTGGCAGCCATAAAAGCCGTCGCTCAGTATTCCTCTTCTTTCTTCCATTACCAGACGCAGCAGCAGCTCTCCCCCCCTCCCCCCAAATCTCTCTCTGTCCGCCATTGAAATGGTAACATTTTCTCTTCTATTTCATCTTTATTTTTCTGTTTTTCTCTTGCATTGCCATTGAATATACTTCTTGATCTTCTTCGATTTCATTACTGTGAACTTGTTCTGCGTTTGCATCCGTGGTAGTAGTCTTCAATTGTCCGAAATATCGAATAGGGTTGAAATGGTTAGTTTTTGTTGTTAATTTCGATCTGAGGAATGCCTTTTGTGTCGATGTGTAGTACTTGGGAAGTATTGTGGTTTTGGTGAGGATTAGCTTGCTTAGGGTTAGGTTATGTCTCAAGTTTACAATCGCTGGAGATCGATTCTACTTGTTAATGACCATGTAAATTAGATTCTGGAGATCGTTTTTCTCTGTTAGGTCGCTTAGGGTTTTTCTTCTGGTTGTTGTTGTTGTTGTTGTTGTTTACTGATCTGAAACAAAGAGAGTGAGCTGAAAATGAGGTCTAATTGTGTTAGTTATTTAATGGTATTAGATATCAATTGTGGTTATATGTTGAGTTCATCTATTTTAGTATGCTTTTGTTTTTCTGGATGATTTATGGGTTCTGGTCAGTTCTTTTAGGGTTTTCTTTATCACTGGGTTTCCTGAAACAAAATTCTCCTTTACAACTCATACAGCGTAATCTGGTGTGTTTATTGCTTTGTTTAAGTGACATTTCTCTGTTCATCTTACTGCAGGCTCCGAAAAGAGGTGTGAAGCCTGTCACTTCAAAGAAGAAGCCTGTAAGACATTCTTACTGGATTCTTTGCAATTATATTAGTTTTTTTTTTGTCTGTCAAAATGTAGCATTTCTTGGTATTTTTTCTGATATCACCTGTTCTTGCACTTTGGTTAACTTCATGATACACTATTTTTTTCAATAGCCATGTCTGCTACTTGATGTCCTCCAGGGGGCCTCTTTTGAGTCTGTTGTCCGTGTTCAACGTGCTTTAGTAATAACGAATTCTCCTAAGTAATATTTGTTGGCTTTCAGCTATTTTGTGTTGTTGAAGTGAAAGAATTCAAGGGTTTTGTTATTTGCTTGTTTGACCTTGTTGAGTGTTATTACATTAATTAGCTACTCATATTAGCTGGAACTCATAGTTTTGCATGAGCCTGTAACTTAAGTATTTGTTTGGAAACAAGTGGGTTGCTTTTGATTTAATGTTCTGGTTAACATGCATTAGTTGTCTGTTTGTTGTTTGATTCATTATTTTGCGAATCTTTTCCTTGTTGAATTCTGAATCCCCCTGTGGTCTGGTGTGGTCTTATTTATTCAGACATGTGACATGCCAGTGAACAATCTGAGGTCTAATTTTGTTTTGTAAATTGAATAGGAGAAGCCGGTTAACCCATTGTACGAGAAGCGTCCCAGACAATTTGGAATTGGTGGTGCTCTTCCACCTAAGAAGGATTTGACCCGATTTGTCAAATGGCCCAGAGTGGTTCAAATTCAGAGGAAAAGAAGAATTTTGAAGCAGCGTTTGAAGGTTCCTCCAGCTATCAACCAATTTACCAAGGCTCTTGACAAGAACCTGGGTAATTGTCTTTTATTAGCCACTATTTTGTAATGCTCTCATAATTGTATGACATCATGCATGGAAAAGGTCTTAATCAGAAGTAGCCATATGCCTTTTTTGCCTGTACAGTTGTAGTGGTTGATGATTGTGCATAAAAACAAGCCATTTGTTTAGTTCAAAGCTATTTATTTAAGTGACCATGTTTTGATTGTGTTCTTTCCTTTCAGCATCAAACCTTTTCAAGCTGTTGCTTAAGTACAGACCTGAGGACAAGGCAGCCAAGAAAGAAAGGCTTCTGAAAGCTGCCCAAGCTGAAGCTGAGGGAAAGAAACCCGAGGCCAAGAAGCCCGTTGTTGTGAAATACGGGCTTAATCACATCACTTACCTCATTGAACAGGTAATATTAATTGCCTTGGTAGTTATGTGACATGTTCATCTGGTGTTGAACTATCAGTTTTCTAATGAGAAGTCTTTTGTATCATTGCTATGTTGTAGGGTAAGGCTCAGTTGGTTGTCATCGCCCATGATGTTGATCCAATTGAGCTTGTGGTTTGGCTCCCAGCCTTGTGCCGCAAAATGGAAGTCCCCTACTGCATCGTGAAGGGCAAAGCTCGTCTTGGAACGGTAATTTATTTGTCAACCCTGTTATAATGATCGCTTTGCAACATGTGAAGAATTTGATGCAAACCATGTTTATTGGTCTTACAGATCGTTCACAAGAAGACTGCTGCTGCTTTGTGTTTGACCTCCGTGAAGAACGAGGACAAGATGGAGTTCAGCAGAATTGTTGAGGCTGTGAAGGTAATAATTCTTTTCCCCCCATGATTAACTAACCTTACTGGTCGCCTGGTATGTGGGATGAAAACTCATAATTGGAACGGGAATCAGAATTTGTAATGGGGATGGAAATAGAATCAGTAATTTCATAAACCTGGGACCATCATTTATGGTGGTTGATTTTGACTCTTATTAAAACTAATGGTCGTCTTAATGAACATGACCTTGTTATGTTTTCATCAAATTACCGGTGAAATGATAATTTGACTTGATTTGTGATTGCAATCTTGGGGGAATTTGGCAAGAAGCAACTGTATAACTATGAATTTGTTACCAATGACAGGCCAACTTCAATGACAAGTACGACGAGCACAGGAAGAAGTGGGGAGGAGGCATCATGGGATCCAAGTCCCAGGCCAAGATGAAGGCAAGGGAAAGGGTTTTGGCAAAGGAAGCTGCCCAGAGAATGAATTAAGTTTAATGAAGAAGCTATCTCATTTTTGTTGTAGTAGTCTAAAGAGTTTCTAGATGTTATGCCAAGCTTCTTTCTTTTTTACTCTAAATTTTATGTTATCGAGTGACATATGATGGGTGCTTCTTCAGACAGAAACAGATGAAGTTTAGCTTTGTTTGTATGGGATACTTTGTACTGATCTTTCTATTGTTAGCAGATTTTGAAAATGCATTTTTAGCTTGGGATTCTTTCATCATCTTATCAGATTTTGAGTTTTGACTTGTGAGGGCATACTGAGGTGTTCTAAAACCCTAGAACTCTTCCAGAATGGCAAACTGCTAATATAGAACACCTCCATGAATGCTTATAGAGTATTGCGATCTTGTTTTAATTGTTGTCAACTGGTAGAGCTGATCATTGCTGTTGATTAGAATGCAAATATGTATGGAGGATTCTCATGTTCGATTAGACTGCTAATATGTAAGGATGATTCTCATGTTCGATTGTTCACTAGGTTACAGCGTTTAGGTTTGATTTTGTAAAATGGTGAATAGCAATGGTATGTGCAATTAGGTTAAATGATATTTAGGCAAATAATTGTAAATGGTGAATACCTACGTTTATTTTTAAGTGTCTAGTAATTGTGTTAAAAACTTTGACCGTTAATATCTTAATTTGTATAATGATTTTATCAAACAAAATTGATACACCATTAGATTCGTAATAAAAAGTATATTGAAAAAATATAATATCGAATTTTTCTATAAACATATTATGTTAGAAATTGTTGATTAAAAATAGACCTCAAAAACAGTAAAAGACAGATTAAAAAAACCGGAGGGAGTATAATTTATCCAATTTCAGCCTACCCATGGAGAAAACATGGCGACAGTTTTGTGGATGGATAAGATTATCATGGAGATGATCGCATATTTGGTAAGGTTTGCCAGAAAGATCAGCAAAGTGAAAGACTCAAACTATACAAAAGTGAACAACCATTGTGCTACCATATAGGTTCTAAACTAGGCATTGGGTCTGAGTGTTGTGGTTATAATTTAACAATTATGAATTTCAACGAAAAATCACAAAATTAAAAAATAAAGTTTTCGGGGTGAACGAGTAGGTCAAGTTTGACTCGTTAATTTGCGGGTTTTCCGGGTGTAGTTTATTTCGGGTTTGAGTTGAGAAAATTTTGTTCATGACCCAAAATTTTCGAGTGAGTTCGGGTCGAGTTATCGGGTTAGGTCAATGATTGACAGGTCTATGAACAAGGATGATTTATCATGATAAAGCAGTCACCATCATAATTTTTCCAAACTTTGCAATATATTACCTGTATCCAGAGTATATGCTCGAAAACCCATGTTAAAAGGAGTTTTTCCTGCAGAAGTTTTTCTGCATTGACGTTTATTTTGGTCAAATATGTTAAAGTAAATGTTGACATCAACCAAGTTGCTGTGGTGTAGTGGTTATCACGTCAGTCTTACACACTGAAGGTCCCCAGTTCGATCCTGGGCAGCAACAATTTTTACGTTTTTTCCCTTCTACTGGGCCGGGCTTGACACTTGACTTATGTTGGACTTGATTTTGTTGCGGGCTTTTCTTTATTGGGCTTCAATTTGGTATTTTCTTTGTTATTTTGGGTGGGCAGGGCATACTAGTACATGGGTATTCTCATATGATAAATAGAGAAAATCTATATTGAATACTTGATTGTTCAAAAGACAAATAAATGGAGTTCTAAGGTAGTAGTCTATATGAGCTTATAAACATTTCCAAGTAAAGTAATTACTAATTACTAGTTACAGTACTTTTGCAAAACAAGCAATTCAATAAAATTTTGGTGAAACCCAGTACACCTTATTCCAAAAACTCACTCTAGGCATGCATAAATAGTAGCTAATTATCGGTTGGCTTACTTGTGTTTGTGGAATGTACATTTGGCATGGACCTGACAAAACTGACTTAACCGGGACGACCCATTTAGACATGACCTCGACCTGGATATGAAAATGTCAAAACTAGCCTGAAATGGAGGAGAACCTAATGAGGCCCAACCCAACTTGATTTTTTTCTTTTATCGAAGTTTGCTTTTTGAAGATAGTTTTTTCTAACAAAAAATAAAGTGCCCCGAAAATGATCCAACCCAAACCAAAACCGACTCGAATGAACCAATTACCAGGATAGGCCGTCGGGTCCAAATTTTAACAAAGGAATAACAATTCAAGTTTTAATAAGGATAATGTTCAATCCAAGCCTTGAAAGTTACAATACATAATATATAATGTCTCACATAGTCACATATACAATTAACTTTGCCAGAGAAAAGCTTTACGTCCTTATTCAAATGTTATAAGATTTATTATGATAATGAAATATTTATACCATACTAAACAAAATCAAAATTTGCACCAAGTCTAGTGAAATTGACAAGTTAGCCAAATTTTACTAAGTGTAATTGTCCAAGTTTACTTCACCCATCATATCTGCTTCTTAGGGCAATGTGTTAATATCAACTGATGTATGAGCATTAAGTTCCTTGTTATTAACTACTTACTCGTTTATAAATGTCCTTTTAATTACTATTCCCAAACTGTTACTCCCTCCGTTCCATATTAATTGTCATTTTGGTGATTATCACGGTCTCCAATGTCATTCTTTGATTGATAATTGTTTATACGATATTTATGAACAATTACAATATTATACTTTTACAATAGTATTTTTCGTTATGAATTTAATGGTAGTAATTTTATATAACAATTCATTGTATATATTGAGAAATTTGTAGTCAAAATTTTTAACGTTTGACTGCACAATTTCCAAAAATGTCAGTTAATATGGAACGGAGGGAGTACATCGCAATGTTTCTTAACATAGATTTTCGTAGACTTTTCCTTCATTGGTTCTCAATAAACTTCAAATTACAGAGTGATGGCCAAGTTTTAGAATACTTGTTGTGGTCTGTATATAACTTACATGCGAAAAGAACATGTCCTAATAAACTTCTGTTAGGCCCTAATTTCTTTTCGTGGTAAATTGCGGTACGGTGTCACATCGCACAATACTTTTCAATTTTCCACCTCACTTCACCAAACTACACCACAATTATTACCAATATATTTTTTCATTTTTCATTTTTCTCACTTTTCTTCTCTACTTTTTACATCATCTCTCTTAACCTACCCCACCTACCACAACTTTCACCACAACTCACCACACTTTTTCAAATTTCACTACACCGCAACGAACCGCACTGTAATTGCACCGCATTAAAGAACGGGGCCTAAATAAATCGATTATATAACTTCCTGAAGGCCTTATTACTAAAATTTAATTTGTATGTAATCTTTGATTTTTCATAGCATATGTTATATGTTGTTATTTTAATAAATAATTATAACAATTTATCCATATATAATCGTGTAAAATTATTATATCAACATTCATATGCATTGGGACTGGATCCTATTAAAATTTAGCAATTACACACGCTTGGCTAAGATTAATATTAGGATGAGTGACCTTTTCGGAAGTTCTGCACCTTTATTTTCTCCTGTTATTCTGGATCTGTTGGAACCGACCTCTTCATATGCACTTCTGTTAGACTCTGGGGTGTTTGGGCTAACTTGCACGTCTAATTGAATTTCTATAAAGCCTGAAGCAAAATGATAAACATCTTGATGCAAGAAGGTTAGTAACCATCTTACATTTCACCTAAATCACTAATAAAGTTAAATGTAATTGTATTTAAATCATTATAAAGGTATGTTTCATTACTTTGAGGGTTATTTCAACTCATAAACAATTTAAAAATAATTATTTATTTATATTTATTTCATAAATATAAAACTATGTATAAAATGTGCAATTTTACTACGATTGATAAAATTAGGCTATTATTATATTTTTTGACATAGCAAATAAGTATTATACTACTATAACTGATAAATATATATAATTATTTAAAAAAATATTAATAAAAATTAAAAAATATAAAATATGGACAACTCAAAATGGTTCATCCTGACTCCTGAGTCAATATGATTAACTATCATGGTCCAAAGCCTCAATTGGACCCCTCAAAAATTTTCCTTTACCTTAATCTGAATCAAACTTGTAATTGTACTTAAAATTTAAAAGTTAAATGTTAAAAGGTCATCTTTTGATCATTTTAATTTTTTTTTTATAAATAAAGCAATAAGATGAGGACATTTTTGTTGGCAATTATGTGGCCAATTGACCCACCTATACTATGCTTAACCTATAATGAAGACAACCTCACTACTATTATGATTAATGAACATGAAATTGCATGCACCTACAAATCTCTAGAGCATCAATTTATCATAAGCAAATGTGTTTTTTTAGGGTGTTTTATTAAGATTGGTTGGTACCTACTCTCTTCCCTTATGTACTTCTTTGGAAGAATCCATATTCTACTGTTGCTTATAATATTTAGCAAAATAATTAGCCAAAAAAATATTATTTATTGTGTCCTTTAGTGATAAGTTGTTATCAACTCTCGTACAGTTTCCATCTGTTTGATATTAATAGTTGTTTTTGAAAATTATACAGTCAAACTTTATAAATTTTGACTATAAATTTCTCAAAATATACAATAATTTTTTTATATAGAATTACTATTACTAGATTTGTCATGAAAAATACTATAATAAAAATACAATATTGCAATTGTAAATAAAGAATTACAAAAAAGTTATCAACTAAAGAGTGACATTAGATACCGTAATAGTCAACAAAATGACAATTAATATAAAATGAAGGGAGTACTGTAATAAAGCCAAAATTTTATGTGTTAATAAATCATCCAATATTAAATTGGACTAGTTATTTAATAATTAATTAATATTGTCCAGATAAAAAGTTGCGTGTTGTGCCTAAAAAAATAAAAGTCCAAAGTCCACGAGGCATTATGGAGTCAATTTTGTATTCTAAAATTTTGTCTCTAACAGAAACAATGATTAAGCTAATAGGCTTTTTATTTTATTTTTGTCTTTTTACAATATTTAAAATGGGGTTCTTCATGGTGGTTGTGAGTCCGGCAATTTGACTTGAATTATATTCATTCAACCAAACGCAGCCTCCATAAAATTAAGAGATTGAAGCATATTATGATGTCATAAGATTTAACTTGTATTTTTTATGTTGATTTTTATTGGATGAATTCACCATCAATCATCAAACTAAATTAGGGTTCAAATTATGGCCCCAGGGCTTAAAAATTATTCCCCTCTTTCCATTTTGTTGGTCACTTGTTAATTTTTTATTATTTTCAATAGTCTTCTTTTAATTTATAATATAATTTTTACTATTTTCACGTAATAATTAATTAGTCCCTTGATTTTATTTTATCTGCCAGTTGTTAAATGTTTTATATTGTTCGATGTTCTTCTTTAACCAACTATAATTTAATGATAGTAGTATCATATACAGTTATTTTCAGAAATCAATTGTTAAAATTTTTAAAAGTTGGGCTAATTTAATTAGATTTCAAAGCGACAAATAAAATGGGAAAGAGGAAGCATGACATTGCATTTTTATGATGATATTTTTCATCACAAATATAATCCATTGATCTGCTTAAATTTTAATATGATAAATCATTATATATGTTGATAGGAATCCAATGATTTAAAATTTCAAATTTTAATAAGTACAAATTTTAAAGTGACAGGTGAAATAAAAGGAGCGAGTACGGACCTTTATCCAACAATTACTAAAGAATTAACTCAACCCGCCTTAACTGCAAAGGCCTCTTTTTATTTGATTTTGGAAATTGTTCAATCAAACTTTAAAAAGTTTTGATAATAAATTTCTCAACATTATGACTCATTCTATAAAATTACTACTAACAGATTCTTAACAAAAAGTACTATCATAAAAAATATAATTTTACAATTGTTAATGAAATATTATACAAGAAATTATCAAAGAGTGACATTGAAAACGGTGATAATCAACTAAGTGACAATTAATATGAAATGGAAGGAGTAATTCCAAATTCAAGAATTAACTTGAACTACACGCATTAATTTACTTAATTACAATATGAGTTATATTCCATGGCATTTTTGACACAAAATTAATTACATATGGATATATGGAAATTAATTAACAGTAGCATGCAATGCAATGGCATTTAGTTGCATGCTATGCGTGAATTAATATTAATTAAGTCGCAAGACACACATTTTCTTATTGTGAACTTCCTAATTAGCATTAGCTGTTTCTTATTGACTTTTTTTTTTTCTATAAAAAAAATGAGTAATACCAAAAAAAAAAGGAAACTGATTAACTATTGCACTTCACTTCATAATTGAGTAATGATCATCTGCTAATTAAAGTTCTAATTATATAATGAATGAACTGCCGGAAAACAGGGCAAAAAAATGTTTATTTGTTATGTATGTAACTAACTAACATTATTCTAAATAAATAATGAGGGGAAAAAAATAATAATGAGGAAGAAAATAAAATAAAGATATGTGGAAATGTGATGGAGAGGTGTCGGAATGAACATGGCAGTTGGCCTGCTGTATTGTATGCTGTACACCAATTATTTATTAGAAGAGTTATTTAAACATGGCTTACATATATAATTAGTTTTTCTTATAGATATTTTTCTTCGTGACTTAATGTATATATACTATAATGCAAATTAATTAGAAGTAATCCAGACCATTGTGTTTGTTACAAAAAGGATACTATTGGGTTTCATGGCCCATTAAATCCTCGTAGAGGTCCAAAAATCGACTAGAAAGGGAGAGATGCAAGCCACGTCCCGGGAGGCCAGCGCAAGTTGCACCTCAAACCGAGAAGGCAGCACGACACACCAATGAGACATTTAACCTTTGGAAGTCGGGATTAACGGGTTATTGCAGAATTTTTCTCTCCTAAGGCTTCAATCTAGTGAGAGTTTACTCAATTCATAAGTCTCTGGGGTTGTGATTAGCACTAGCAAAAATTCGTCTGACCTGATTATTTGAAATTGTCTAATCCGAACTAAACCAGGTTTGATCATCAGTTTTTTGTCTGAACTATAAATTCAGACAATTCGATCATGTCTGATTCTGAAATCGAGTCGGGTTTCGTGTACGTAAGCAATTCAGGTTGCCAAATTTTAAGGCAAATTCAGGTTTGGACAAGTGGACAGTGTTCGAACCTTACAATTCAGACAAAATATTGAAATTGTGTCTAAATTTAGTATCAATATGGGTTTGAGCATATTCAGACAAATTTGGGTTCAAACATATCCAGGATAATTCGGGTTCGGGTTCAGACATCATTAAGCGCCGGAGTTTGGAATTCGGACAGGATTCAAGCTGGGGTATTCTGTCCGACTGTCTGAATTGTCCGAATCCGATTTTTTGTCACCGCTAGATGTGATGACTGTTTTTAGTTTAAGTGTTCTAGACTTTCGAGTTGTTTTGGGCAAGAATAAAGGGAAAATAGTTGTGAAGTGAGATCTGTAGCAGCATAGAGTAGGAAGTTTACTTTGACCATCTTAATTCGATTGCGGTAATTTTTATGGTGGAAATTATAGGTAATCAGGATAGCTCTTTTTAATTTGTATACATAATGAAGATGATACATGAGAGAGAAAAAAAAGATAATAACTGATGCAAGAAGTAAAAGAATCAAAATGTAGACATTGAGATCATAATCACACGACATAAATAATAATATACATGGCGTGAAACTCCCATGCTACACTCTATTCATCACGTCCATCAAACCACAACAAAAAAGAAAAAAAAAAGGTTGACCCATAATTTTCAAAAGGGGATGTTTGTCCAAATAGTGATACAGCTAGATGTTGGAATTACGTCCATTTTATTTTATTAATTTGAATAAATTATTGATCAAAATAGTTTCAAAATTTGTCATTTATTCATCATGATGTAATCTATAAAAAATCCATTATAAAAAATCCACTATCAATCGAATGTTAAAATTAAAACATATGTACATAACATACTCGATTTTGTTCCTTTTCTTCTTCTTCTTTTTTTTTTTTTTTTATATTTTTATCATTGCATTCATCTAGCTATTTTACCGGCTAACTTACTAATTAAACATATACTCCCTCCGTTCCAAATAATTTGTCCTGTATGACTTTACGCGGTCTTCAATGCATTGGTTTGACCATTAACTTTTTGCATTTTATTTCATCAAAACTTGTAATGTTGTATTTAAGTATAAGTATTTTGTATCACAAATCTAATAATAATAAGTTTATACACTAAGTCATCATATAATTTTACAAATTAACGGTCAAAGTTTATAAAGTTTGACCTAATTTTATTAACCTAATTTGTTTGCTTTATAATGTGTGGCTAAGGTGTGAGTGTCTTTAATGGTCTTTAAAAGGGAACAAGGTGTCGTTTTTTTTTAATATCTTCTACATTAGTTTTTGTTATCAGATATCCTTGTGAGGCTTTGATACCACTTGTTAGACCTGGCTCAGATACCCTTGTGAGGCTCTGATACCACTTGTTAGAATCAAGGTAAAATAAAAGGCCAAGTATTTACAGCGAAAAAGAGAATTATCAGGATGTATAAGTTGAGAAAAAATATAACATAGATCAGTAATTAAGATAGAGAGTATAGTGACACACGATTTACGTGAAAATCCAAATCGGGAAAAAACCACGGATGGCAACGAAGCAATGATCCATTAGTATAAGGGGAGAGATTACAAGAGCTCCCAAACGACTATATAACACAACGAGATCGACGACAAAATCTCAAGGGGTTAATAGAACAATGGGAATATACTAAAGACAAAATAATAACTCTCTAAAAAAAACTCTCACAACCTAGAAGTGAAGAATGCTACGTGTGTGTCGTTTTGTTGTATGTCATGAGTGTATAGATTGATAACAACCTATATTTATAGTAGAAAAAACTCCCTATAAACCTAACTTGTCTCCCACTCCAATATGATTTAGAATCTAATACAATTAGGAAACCTAACATAATAAGGAAACTTAAAATAATATCCTAATACAATTAGGAAACAAATAATTTGTGGGATTAAGAAGCTGGGTGATTTTAGGACACTTTCCTAACAATTTTCATTAGAGATAGTTATGACGATGTCATTAAAGTGATTTGTAACCTACTTGACGTCTTCCAAAGATATGAAAGTCTTGAGATATTGTATTCTTATTTATAATGATATTGATTCTGTCTATAGTTTTTCCCGAATCTACAATATGAATAACGATATCCAGAAAGATATAATAACAGACACTTTTACCTCAGTTATAATTGAAGCATCAGACCCATGTTCAAATATATTTTCTCTTGAATGTTGTTGACTTGTTGTTGTATAACCGATGTACCAAACAAATCAAACTGAAAATTTAATTGATGCTAGCGATCTTTTAGATATATAATCAAGTTGAATTTGGTTACAGTAATGCCCCATCCCCTCCCAAGCTGCGAAAACTATCGATAACTGCTCGAATAATGATGACTGACCCCACAAATCACCACGAGTGCTTCCACAGCTCTGTCATCGCTTACACATTCTTTGAAAAAACTTTCTAAGAGGTCACCCATCGGCCATCCTAGCCAATCACACTTAACTAGCTAGAAAGTTCTCAACAAAAGAACTTGCTAAATGGAAGAAGAAGTTTGATGATATAAGTAAATTATTTTAAACAACACTTTAACTAGGGGTGTTCACGGTGCGGTTCGGGATGGTTCCGGCTTCACGAAGCGGTGCACCGGATGAAACGGTTTACCAAAATCGTAAACCGGAACCAAAACACCCGATTTTTTTAAACCGGTGCACCGGATTAACGGTTCAGTATCAACGGTTAATCGAAACCGTCTTTATTTACATTAACATTAAAAAATCATCATTCAATCAACCAAAAAAAAAAGTGGGCTCGGTCCCGATTTTTCAAAGCCCAAATACGGTAATGCACTTATAAAACCCCGAAAAATCCAAAGATGTTGACCGTGACGGAGTTAGTATATTATGTTTGACTTCGTTATCTATTATTATTCGTTGTGTTTATTTTTGCTAACACTTGAGCTCGTAGGATCGTGAGGGACTAACAAGGGTATATCGGTAATTTTTGTGAGTCTAGTATTATTAGTTTTACTCTTTTTATTATTGGTATTACTATTAATATTATTGTGTTATATGAATAATTACGTGAATATTATTTGTTATGTGATTATTATTAATGCTATTATTATTAGTGTTATTATTATTATTACTATTATTATTATTATTAGTTTGTTTTTATAAAAATCAAATTTTAGTGTTGGGTTGGGTTAAGACTAAGAATAGACTAATTAGGCCTAATTATGTGTTTAGTATAAAAACCTCCCTCCTCTCAAAAACCCTAAACCTAGCAATCAAACCCTAGCCTCTCATCCTCTCCTCCCCCCCCTCTCTCTCTGCCGTGTCTGCCGCGCCACCCCACCACCGCGGCACAGTCGCGCCGACCACCTTTCCCGACAACCACCCCACCGACGACCGGCTGCCTCCCCGTCACCGCCCTGGTCGCCGGAAATCGCCCATAACCCCCTTCCGTAAACTCTAATATTCTTTTGAAACCTTTCTTCTTTTTCTTGATTTTCTGTTATTATTACTATTGTATTATTATTATTTCTTGTTTTAAATCTTGTAGTTGGGTAAATAAGGGTGTAATTTTATTAAGTGTTATTTGTAATTATTTGTTCTCGTGTTGTATTATTTATGTGTAATGTGTTTAAATTATTTTATGTAATCTTTATGTTCTAAATTGGTGTATTAGGTTTGTAATAGTTGTAGTAAAAATTATTAATGTTCAATTGGTTGATATACTTTGTTTTCAAGTGAATCATGTTAGGGCTTTAAATAACAATATTATTGTATGCACGAATTCTTAAAGTTTAACTATTTAGATTAATTCTCGAATCGTTATGTTCTTTATTTCACTCATGCTTAAGGTTAATCTTGTTAATAAGTTAGGTTGAGATTCTTGTTTATTAATTCTTGGTTCTTGATTGAATCTTTGTTTAAAAGAAATTAGTTTTTTTAGGATTTTTGATTGGTAGTTTAAATGTTTATATGTTCTTTATAGTTTATTCATATGTTCTTTAAGTTCTTTCTTGAATCTTGATTAAGAAATTTGTATTTTATAATTACCCATGTTGTAATTCATATAGGTCAAGCATGATTAGGGTGTTTAGTTATCACTTGTTTTATTAAGCAAGTAATTACATGTTTCTTTGGGTTGTGATATGTTATATCATGATTAATGTTGTGTGTAATCAAGTTAAATTGATTAAAGTTGGTTCTAGTGAGTTTTAATTATAGAAATTATGAAGTATGGACCTTGGGTTGGGTTAGGTTGAAGACTTTTAACCTTAGTCACTGTTTTAAACCCAAATTAGGACCCCGGGATCGGATTGGTGGAAGTTAGAACCGAATTGGCAAATTAAATCGAAACCGGTAACGGGACAGTTTTGTTGGGGTCTAAAGATCGGGTCACCACGGTTAGTGTAGTTGTCTTTTGATCGAATCCTTTGGACTGGAGTTTCCATTAGATGTTAGCTTTCATAGGAATTTTGCGGACCGGACTTTGGAATTTTATAAGTCGAGTTATACCCCGATTACCAGACCTAGGTCAGATTTGGACAGGTTGGGAAGATGACGGTTTTAGAGGACCTTAAAGCGTGTGTTGGGTCTCGAGTTCAAATTAAGAGTTTTAGTAGACATCCCAAGGTTTCCGAAAAGTCCAAAATCAGACCCATAGGATGTTGGGAAGTCAAGTTACGACCCTTTTTGTGTGGATGCTGAAATCTGTCTTGTTATGTGAAATTGTTAATGAATGTGTTGTTGATTGAAAAGGTTTATTTGGTGCTAATATGCGATTACTTGGAATGTGTTAGGTAATTTAACGTGTAAATTCATGATTGATAGGAACCTAAAGGGTTCCTAGGGGAGGGTTAGGTAGAAGGTAGTTAATACTAACTTCGAAGGGCACGTTTTGATTAGAATAATTATTCTATTTTAGGCCCGAGCTAATTCGCGTCGTTAGTGAGCTCAAGTGTATTCGTTTTGCTGTGAAGTGAAGTTAACCAGGTAATGTCTATGCTTTAATCCCCACTGGGATGCTCTTTAAATGTGTTTTAATGTTTTCTAATATGTTTTGAGAATTGCATCCCGAAAGGGGACTTTATGTGGAAAGTGTGGCCATCTGTTTTTGATATTTGTTTGTAATGGTGGATTTATGAGTTACTGAAATTGAGATGGTCTTTTATTAGTGGTTTTATTATTGATTTTGATAAACCTGGGTTGGGTTTGACTTGAGAGCTGTGAGATGAGATTGCATAAGATACTAATATTTCAAGTGAAACATTAAGCGGGTTTATTTGGTTGTAGCCTTTGGTAGGCAAAGGGTCTGGGACCCTGGTCGTAGCGTGTGGTAGGCGGAAATGTGAACTCTTGATATTCTGGTCGTAGCCTGTGGTAGGCAAAGGATCTGGGATCCTGGTCGTAGCCTGTGGTAGGCAAAGGGTCTGGGACCCTGGTCGTAGCCTGTGGTAGGCGGAAATGTGAACTCTTGATATCCTGGTCGTAGCCTGTGGTAGGCAAAGGGTCTGGGACCCTGGTCGTAGCCTGTGGTAGGCAGAGGATCTGGGATCCGGTATGATATTTGTTACTTTAAGGGATGTGGTATCCCGCCCGCATAATAAAATATGGATTGGTTGGGTTGAGGAAAACAGTTAAGGGATTAAACGGTTTATTAAAAGGTTTGACTTGTTCCCCCTTCCTCAAATGAATTGAAATGAACTTAACCTGTTTTTAACTTTAGGGGTAGACATTATTGAGATTTCCCCCTCATTTTTGAAATGTTTTATTTTCAGGTGATGATCAATAAGCCGGGGACGGGAATTAGAAGTGAGGACGACATGTCTAGGAGTCGTTACTTTTGTTATGCTTCTTTTTGAAAGACTTGAAGTCAGTTTGAGGTTTATTTCTAAGTATGAGTTTGTTAGTTGGTTGCCGTGATGATCGTTGTTTTTCCTTCTTGCCTTGTATTCCTTCGGGGATACGGCAGTGACGCCCAATAAGAGTTTAAGTCTTCCGCTAAATTTTGTCTGTTAACGTTAGTTTGACTTTGACTTTTTGATAATTGAATTTCCGGGGCGTTACGGCACTAATGCCCACACAGTGTCAATTAGCCATTATTCAATCTATTTGTTTTTATAGTGTATTCGAGTTGATTTCTCCGTAAATTTTTTCTTATCAAAAAAAAAAAATTTGGGCTGTGTCCCGATTTTTCAAAGCCCAAATACAGTAATGCACTAATGCCCACACAGTGTCAATTAGCCATTATTCAATCTATTTGTTTTTATAGTGTATTCGAGTTGATTTCTCCGTAAATTTTTTTATTTTAAACAAAATTTATAGGATAATTGGATTCTAATAATCCCTACTTTCACCAATTGGACAATGGTGGATCGTGCTTTCACTTTGTATTCTGGTGGTCCAAAAAAAAAGTAAAATTGGATTGTAGTGGGATATTTTCAAAGGAATCATAGATTTTGTGTTGCATTTGATTCAAAACTTAGTATAACACTTTACAATGATTTTTAATGAATTTACAGCGTTTCTCCCAAAAAATTTCCATTTTTTTACTATTTTTTCACTTTTGTTATTTTTAAAAAATCATAATAATTATTCGGAGTCTCAAAAAAATAATTTAAAAAATTCTTTAGAAACTACAATTCATTAACTTTCTAGGGGCAGGAACGAAAAAAACAAAAACAATATAGTGTAGGAATGAAAAAAATAAGAAGAATGTGGAAGTGGATTTAATACCACTACAATCCAATTTTTTTTTTTGGACCACCAGAATACAAAGTGAAATTATAGTCCCCCATTGTCCAATTGGTGAAAGTAGGGATTATTAGAATCCAATTATCCTATATATATATATATATATATATATATATATATATATATATATATATATATACACCCAAACATCGTGTAGCTCAGTTGGTTAGGGTGATGAAGTGGAAACACTGGTCGGGGGTTCCAAACCTACCATAGACCTATATCCCTCGCCCTGCCGCTGAGTTAGGCGGTTTAAACTCCTCAAGGAACGGGTCTTTCCTTATATATATATATCCCAAACCGAAACCGCCCCGTTTAGCATTCGGTTTTTAAGGCGGAGAGGTGTGCCCTTTCCATTTTTTTTTACCGGTTTACGGATCAGTGCGACGGTTCCGAATTTTTTGAACACCCCTAACTTTAACCATGTAACAGACTGTTACACTTACCATCATCAGAAGGAATTGAGGAAGTACACAAGCTTATAATAAAATGATTACAAGAATAAAAAAGAAAAAGAAAGAGACAGAATTTGAGCAAGGTTTGCAATAAATAGAAGATGGCCACACATACCTCTGCTATTTAATCAACTTGAAGAGCCGGGCTAGTCGGGGCTACGTACCCAACATCAATATGAATTCCTGTGGCCTAATATGTCCACCCCTTGCCTATTATTTAATGACTTTCATTCTAAAAATACCTTCTCCTTTCCAAATTATGACTCTAATTATAATTCATAAAATTTTTCCTTGAAAATATGGAAAAAATTAATAAAAAGGTGAACAAAATTTTTTAGATCCTAAATATCCGAATTTGTCCAAACTTAACTAAACTAGGTTTGGTCATCAATTATTTGTCCAGATTTAAATTTATTCATGTCTGATTACAAAACAGATCGGGTTTAGGACTGGGTTGAGCAATTCAGGTTGTTTGAATCTTGTGTCAAATTCAAATTCAAGCAAATTTTGACAATGTTGGAACACTAATCCGGATTTGAAACTTGGACAAAATATTGAAATTGTATCTAGGTTTGAACATATTTGGATTCATCCAAACTCAGACATATGTGGACAATTCAGGTCTAGGTTAGGACAATACAAAGTATCCAAATTTGTCCGGACCTAAATTGACTCGAACCCAAAGTTTTCACACCCATACTCTGTGAAATATCCAATTTGTCCGAACCTAAATTGACTCGAACCCAAAGTTAAGGTCTTAGAATTTTGGTCAAATATCCAAATTGTATGAATCTAAATTGACTCGAACCCAAAACAATTTTCGCACCTACGCTCTGTCAAGTAATATATTGAAAATATATATATAATATATATAATTTTTTTTTGAAACGGTAGGTGTATTACGCCCATTTTTTTAAATAAAAGAAAGAAATTCTTATACGACAAATCCATGACTATGAAGTATAAATCTGTTCGTCATGTAAGACGCGGCTACGATATGCGTAAATACAATCGAAAATGATCGTGCATGGTACAAATCAATTGAATTGTTAACGTTCATTTCATAATATTTCAAATTTATGTAAGAACTACTTTTTGAATTTTTTTTAGAGATATTGCAAATTAAAACAAGATGACAACATGCATCACCTTAGTTGAGAATTAACTAATATCACCAAATATGACAAATAAATTAATTACTTTTAGTTGACCAAGAAAATGTTATCATAAGTGGAGGTGTAAATATTAATTCACTTCATTCATTGACAACGAAATGGAGATGACTACTCGTAGGCTCAAGGGACCACGAGTTGATCCAAGGGTATGTACTGCTATGGCTCATGCAATAAAAAGGACCACTATATATATATACACATATAATTCAAGGTGTTTAAAGCCAGTTAACTGTAATTTCGGTTATTAACTGTGATGTAGTTTACAAATTTTGTAGACCTAAACCTAAATCGTATTATATGGTTAACTGATTTGCGGTTAACCTCATTTAGAAACTAGAAACTAGCAACTGAAATCAAACCGCAACCGCCACAAGTGGCGGGAATAGAAAATGTAGCTCCCCGTTGACTATGCGTGTAGGAGGCAAAAAATTTTCAGCAAATCAGAAAATGAGACGTGTCAAAATACTTTAAATTTATTTAGCTGTCACGTGTTAAATTAATTACGGAAATATATCATGGCCAATAGCATCGCGACACGTGTCAATTATGATGCAGAAAATCATAATTATTTCTTTATTTTAAATAAAAGGATAATTAATTAATTTGGGCTTCGACTCAAACCTTAGGCAACCCTAGCCTCAGAGCCTATAAATAGGGTCTTCTCCTCATTTTCAACACACTCTGCGATCTACGTCGACATTCGGCATTGGACATTCTGCACTCCAGAGGCTTCAGAAAATCAAACTGCCAGCAGTCTCCAGCTACCAAGCGCCAAGGATCGAAGTCTGCAAAAGGCTCAAGATCAAGTCTCCAAGCCTCTACCACATCAAGATCAAGAACTGCTTCAGAGTTCTTCACCAAGACCTGCAAAGCCTTCAGAGCATCGAACTACAAGCGACCTCCAGCTACCAAGCGCCAAGGACCAACGTCTGCTAGTTCGACAGCTTCTGTTCTTCACATCAAAGACTGCAATCATCTTCTTCGTTTGGTTCATCGATCGAGATCAAGCATTTAAGCCCTCGCATCCAAGAACTACTGCTCAAGACCTTCAGCTATCAAGCGAGGATCAACGTTCAAGACCTTCAGCTCAAGAACTGCTACAAGAGTTCTCCAGCTAGACCTGCATTTGAGATCGAGATCAAGCGTCCGTGCCCTCGGCTCACCCAAATTTCAGGAGATCGAATCAGAGGACTACTTTATTGTATTTAATACAGAGATTGTACTCGCTTACATTCAAATATTAATACAAATTAATTTGTTTCTCATATTTCTTGTCTTTATTTATTTCAGGCTCGAAATTTTTGTTTACAAATTTGGCACGCTCGGTGGGACATCTCTGCCTCTCATCTCTTTCTCCAACAAGTCAAATTCGACCTTCGATTCAAGCGACGTGAAGGCCGTCAACATGGAAGGAAAGATAGCTGAACTTAAGGCTATGTTAAACAGGCTCGCCAGGGAAAGTGAAGAGAAAGACAAAAAGATCAGCGAACAAAGTGAGCAGATCGCAAAACTGATGAAGAAGATAGAGAAGCGCACGTATCAAGACTCTGACGAAGATTCAGACAAAGAAGAATCTGACAAAGAGTCTTCGAAGGGTGATGGCGATGGGGAAGACAAGAAGAGTATCTCAGTTTCAGAATCACTAACCGTAGAGCAGATTCAAAACTTGGTGACAAATGCAGTACGGGCTCAACTCGAAGAGAGATCAAACATGACTCATTTGTACACGAAGAGGATCAACGCCCTTCAAATGCCGCAAGGATATCAACCCCCAAAGTTCAATCAATTTGATGGGAAAGGTAATCCTAAGCAGCACATCGCTCACTTCATCGAAACTTGTAGCAATGCCGGCACAGAAGGAGATCGGCTAGTGAAACAATTCATCCGGTCTTTGAAAGGGATCGCATTCGACTGGTATACGGACTTACAGCCTGAATCTATCAACAGCTGGGAGGAAATGGAGTAAGAGTTTCTCAACAGGTTCTATTACGCTCAACGGGTCGTTAGTATGACAGAACTGACAAACACAAAACAGTGGGAGGGCGAGCCAGTCCTTGACTATATCAATTGTTGGAGGGCTCTTAGTCTTGAATGCAAGGACCGCCTCACCGAAGCTTCAGCTGTCGATATGTGCGCTCAAGGTATGCACTGGGACTTACTCTACGTCCTCAAGATGGTCAAGCCTAAAACTTTTCAGGAGTTGGCGACCAAGGCCAAGATATGGAGATCACCATAGCAAGTCGACGGGGAAGGTCTTCATCTGCATTTGAATCAAGGAACGAAGCTAATGGGTATAAGAAGAATGGCAAGTGGCCAAAGACTTCAAAAGAAGAGTCAATGGCTATTTCAACAAGCGAACCAGTGCGAATCTCTGCTAAACCTAAACCCAAAAGGGAGAAAGTCACTTCTTCGAAAGATGTTGAAAGGAAGCGCCCTACACTGAAGGAGCTTCAAGAAAAGAAGTACCCATTTCCAGAATCCAATTTATCAGGAATGCTCGACAACCTGTTAGAGACAGGAGTTATCGAACTTCCGCAACCAAAGAGGCCAGAAGAAGTGGGAAGAACCACGGACCCAAGATATTGTCGCTATCATAGGGTAGTCAGTCACCCTCTTGAGAAGTGCGTCACACTTAAGGAGCGGATCATTAAGCTAGCTGAGGAGGGAAAAATAATATTGGACTTGGATGATAACGTCAAAGCCAATTATGTTTCAGCACATCCAGTTCCAGCCAGGAGAAACGAATTCTTGATGATTCAGTTTGGATGCCAAAAACCAGTTCCCCTTGTTGTACTAGTCCATACCCCTCAAGATGCACATGAGCAAGAAGTAGAAGCTTTTGTTGACGATGGAAAATGGATCTCGGGCACTCGAAGGAAGACTAGGGGGCAAAGGGAAGTCCAAACACCACGACCCCAAATGCATCAAAGGAGAAGTAGCAATCCTCAATATTCGATAGAGAGTAAGAGGCTTGAAGTCATCAAGAAACAAGGAGTCAGTTCAACTGAGTTGCTTGAGCGAAGCCCTCATGTTCCTGCCACACTGGAGGAATACTTTCCGAAGTATTTCTTTGAAGAAGTTAACAATGTTGCAGCTGTGAACATGGTTTCTTGCTTTGTGATCGAAGAAGCTGACAACGAAAGTGTGGAGTACCGGCCTAAGTCAAAGCTATCTGTGTTCGAAAGGTTGGAATAGCCAGCCTCCCGTAAACAAGCATCTGTCTTTGAGCGGATAAGGTGTCGAGGAAAGCGCAAAGCTTCAGTCTTTAGCAGGATCAAGGATGGTCCGAGATCAAAGCCTTCTGTATTTTCAAGGATCAGACAACCTGAAGAGGTCCCAAGCTCACAACCTAGCCAGGAAAGGAGTTCTGCATTTAGCCGCCTTGGGGTCATCAATGAAGTTCAAAGCTCTATCCCATCTCGCATGAAGCGTTGTTCAACATTGGAGGTCAAGACTGAAGGATCCCTGAGAGTGAAGAGACGCACTGTGATCTTCACCGGTCATCAAAGTAAAAACAACATCGACAAGGAGCTTGAGCGAGAGGAGACGTTTTCTTCTGCCGAAGACAATCTAGGAAAATGAAGATGTAGCTTCCGAGCAAGAGCCTAAACTGTTCAACAACAAAAAAATAAAGATTTCATTTTCAGTTCATTTGCACTTTAGTTCCTTTCAATTTTATCATTGTAATACTCCTGGCACGCAAGAGTATAAACTGTGTACGGTTAAATTAATAAATAAAATTTTTATTTCTCCATCTTTAAATTTGAACTACGTTTGGCTTGATCCTTATGGGTATCCTATCCCTTAAGGTACGTAGGCAATTTGGGTCTAGACCCAAATACAGTCATACACAAGGAAAAAAAAAATCCATCGCAAGTCACCAAATTTTGAAGACTTTCCTAAACTCCAAGACTTTCAAGTCAACAAACTTTAAGGACTTACAAGTTAGAAAGTTCAAGACTCACAAGTCAAAGTTCAAGACTTTCAAGTCAAAGACTCTTAAGTCACGAAAGTTAAAGACTCCCAAGTTGAAATTGAAGACTTTCAAGTCAAGGACTCCCAAGTCAATCAAATAAAAGACTTTTAAGTCAACAAATTTCAAGACTCTGAAGTTATCAAATTCACCAACTTCCAAGTCAACAAAAATTAAAGACTTCTAAGTCATCAAAAATTCAAGACTTTCAAATCAATAAATTTCAAGACTCTTAAGTCACCAGGTCCCTTGACTGCCAAGTCAACAACAAGACAAAGACTTCCAAGTTAGTCAAATCTCGCATCAACAAGTCTCCTGACTCTCAAATCAATAAAATGAAAGACTTATAAGTCAACCAAATTCAAATCAACAAAACACAAGGACTCACAAGTCAAGGAAAAAATCACGACTCCCAAGTCAATAAAATTTGAGATTTCCATGTCAACGATGCATATGACTCTCACATCGACAAATTTAAAGACTTTCAAGTCAACAAACTTTAAGACTCTTAAGTCTTCAAACCCACCGACTTCCAAGTCATCAAAAATTGAAGACTTCCAAGTCATCCAAATTCAAGACTACCAAATCATCAAAATCAAATTTTGAAAGACTTACGTCATCACAATGAAAACTCTCAGGTCAAAAGTACAAGAAATAGACCAACTTCCAAGTCATTATGATTGTAAGCTTTCAAGCCGCACTCTAGCTTGCCAAGATCTTCATGTCAGTGGTTTGCTTCAGGTCAGCACCGTCAATGAAATACTTAGGTTGGTTAACAACTTCCTTTAAGCATGCAATGTGGGAGCATCCTAGTCGTGGTGGTTGAATTCTGCTCCAAGGTGACATCATCGTCCTTCAAATTAGTGGCACACTCTTTTGGCTAAGCGGTAAGCTCTTTCAAGTTGGTGACATCGATGTCTCATTCAAGTCAATATTGGGGGCAAACTAGCTTGCGGTGTCCTTTCTGTCAATCGCTAACGCTTGTAGCTGAGAACAAATCAGATGGCTTATCATGGATCTTCAGAAGAAAGTTTGACTGACTCATCATGACTCAGTAGAGAATTTGAGTTCGCTCTTCATAGCACGTAGACGGCAAAAACGCCCAGGAGGAGTAATCTATGGAGGCTGAGGTGAAGCGACGACTTTGTCGACCCAGACCCTACTGCCGTTGTTGAGAGAGTTGTCTAGGACAACTCTACGCCAGTAAATTGAGGAGTATTCCACTTGAGGCCGATGATGACTTCCGTCGACTCAGGTCAGTTCTGAAAAGAGACACCTCAAAGATGTCTAATACATCAGAATGTCCCTGAGGAGTAAACCCGATGATGACTTCCGTCGACCCGGGTCAGTTCTGAAAAAAAAAGACACCTGAAAGATGTCTAATATATCATAACGTTCCTGAGGAGTAAACATGATGACGACTCTGTCGACCCTAGTTAGTTCTGAAAAGAGACACCTGAAAGATGTCTAATATATCAGAACGTCCCTGAGGAGTAAACACGATGACGGCTCTGTCGACCCAGGTCAGTTCTGAAAAGAGACACCCCAAAGATGTCTAATACATTAGAACGTCCCTAAGGAGTAAACACGATGATGGCTCTGTCGACCCAGGTCAGTTCTGAAAAGAGACACCTCAAAGATGTTTAATACATCAGAATGTCCCCGAGGAGTAAACACGATGACAGCTTTGTCGACCCAGGTCAGTTATGAAAAGAGACACCTCAAAGATGCCTAATACATCAGAACGTCCCTGGGGAGTAAATGCGATGGCTGCTCTGTCGACCAAGACAGTTCTGAAGAGAGTAGTTTAGGACTACACTACGTCAGTACGCTGAGGAGTAGTCCACGAAAGCAGAGATGGCGACACCGTCGACCCAGACAGTCCTGAAGAGAGTAGTTTAGGACTACTCTACGTCAGTACGCTGAGGAGTACCTCAAGGAAGCGAGATGGCGACACTGTCGATCCAGACAGTCCTAAAGAGAATATCTAAGACTATTCTACGTCAGCACGCTGAGGCGTAAGCAAGACTGTGACAATGACGAAGGACAACTTCAAGCACACGATGACAATTAATCTCAGCTCTCTATACAGAAAACATGGCAAACAAAAATTGAACAAGAAAAAGAAAAGGTCAAATTATATGAAAAAAATAAAAAGAAGAAGAAAGAAAGAAAGAAAAAAAGATACGGTAAAACATGTGAGTTTGCAGATTCAGGGAGAAGACGAGGGACAGCAGATGAATGGAAGAGGCGAGAATGGTGCGTTTATATAGTATCTGATTGGCCAAGTTTCAGGATACTACTAGAATTCTCAGTCGAGTCTCCAACTCCATCACCATCACCATCTCCAACTCCAACTCAAACTCAAACTCAAACTCCAACTCCAACTTCAACTCCAACTCCTTCTCCAACTCCTTCTCCAACTCCGACTGCCAAAAATTTATCCGACTAAATTTCTGATGAAATTTTTATCCAAACTGAAAAGTTGTGATAAAAAAATTATTGTCATAAATATTCGAGACTCAACCGCTTAAAACACCCAAAATTTGTGTTCGCGGATGACTCTCGAAGGGGGCATCTGTAGGAGGCAAAAAAATTTCGGCAAATCAGAAAATGACACGTGTCAAAATACTTTAAATTTATTTAGCTGTCACGTGTTAAATTAATTACGGCGGTCCATTTAATTAAATTTTAAATGGAAATATATCATGGCCAATAGCATCGCGACACGTGTCAATTATGATGCAGAAAATCATAATTATTTCTTTATTTTAAATAAAAGGATAATTAATTAATTTGGGCCCAAGCCCAAAGCCGACTCAAACCTTAGGCAACCCTAGGCCTCCAGAGCCTATAAATAGGGGTCTTCTCCCTCATTTTCAACACACTCTGCAGTCTACCCCCGTCGACATTCGGCATTGGACATTCTGCACTCCAGAGGCTTCAGAAAATCAAACTGCCAGCAGTCTCCAGCTACCAAGCGCCAAGGATCGAAGTCTGCAAAAGGCTCAAGATCAAGTCTCCAAGCCTCTACCACATCAAGATCAAGAACTGCTTCAGAGTTCTTCATCAAGACCTGCATTTGAGATCGAGATCAAGATCTCCAACTACCAAGCGCCAAGGACCAACGTCTGCTAGTTCGACAGCTTCTGTTCTTTACATCAAAGACTGCAGTCATCTTCTTTGTTTGGTTCATCGATCGAGATCAAGCATTTAAGCCCTCGCATCCAAGAACTACTGCTCAAGACCTTCAGCTATCAAGCAAGGATCAACGTTCAAGACCTTCAGCTCAAGAACTGCTACAAGAGTTCTCCAGCTAGACCTGCATTTGAGATCGAGATCAAGCGTCCGTGCCCTCGCTCACCCAAATTTCAGGAGATCGAATTAGAGGACTACTTTATTGTATTTAATACAGAGATTGTACCCGCTTACATTCAAATATTAATACAAATTAATTTGTTTCTCATATTTCTTGTCTTTATTTATTTCAGGCTCGAAATTTGTGTTTACAATGCGATTAACCGCTTTTGAGGTCCAACCACTAGTCCTTAGAAATTACGTTAATATCATTAAAGAAAATTTATCATAACTGCAGGTCACCGCTTCACAGACCTGCAAAAACGAAATTTAACCGGTTCGGTTAGCCAACCATAATTTCAAAAAATATAATTCAAATAGTTAACCGAATATACGGATTCGGTATTAGGCTTTCACCGATTTGATTTCGGTTTCAATTTTTCTTAAACACGCCTCTATATATAACATAACTAACCAGCCAAAGTACATATTAGAACCTCTAAAGATTACTTAGATAATTGGTGAATGGCGATTAGCGTAATAGCGCGTTTAATTTTTGGAAAGAAATGGGCAACATCAACATGAATGGAATATACCTATTTAAACTGTAAGCTAACCTACGTACGTACCCTAGGCATGCTTCCAAAGTTCTATAGCCTATAGTATTACGTAGTATGATTTTTGATAGCTTCTTTAGAGTTAACAAATTGAACTCTACTTTCAGATGATTACGATTGAGATTCAAATTTTAATTTTAATTTATAATTAATGTCATCTTTTTTCTGTCTTAGTACATTAGCTATCTGCAGGGAGATACAAGACGAGGGTTCACGTGATGCTATAAAAGAATATCTTACTTGACTTATATAAAAAGACCTTTCATTTTGAATTATCGACGGAGGCATTCCGTTTGATTTATAGGTGAATCTGAACATTAAGTATAATTGTACAAATAATTAATGAACCATGTTACATGGACATACATCTATTTAATTTCAATGAACCTCAAATGTTGATTTAAATTGATGATATTTAATCAATTTTCTTACGAATTAACCTATATATAATTAGGTGCGATATTGATCAATCACCACCCTCTATAGTCACATAAAATAAAAAGGTACAGTAATTAAAAATGTTTGGTTATTTTGGAAAAAAGCATCTTAAAAAGCCTGGGGTGTACATTAATTAATCATCAACAAAATAACTGATACAAATCTATCATCTATGTCGTTGATCATATACAGACTAAGAACGTGTTTGGCAATCAACTGTTAGTGGTTTGTTGTCAGCTATTTATATTAGCTGTTATCAGTTAGCTGTTTGACTTAACTGTTTACATTAGTTGCTGCAGTAACAGTGATTAATTAGTTGTTTTAGAAACAATTATGGTTAAAAAGCTAGTTGAAATATCTTTTTAGAAAACAACTTTTTTGAGGCCAAACGTCTAACTCAAAAGCTATTTACCAAACACTACATTAGCTGTTTTGACTGATAAAAAATGCTAATCAGCCTCAAAAAACTCTTTATGCTCCAAAATATTATGTTGTGAAACGGGGCCTAAATATTGTTGCAAAATATAATAAATTGTTACAAATTGCTAATCATGATTCATAGCAGTAAAAAGTGTCAAAATGAATAGCAACTCATAGCTTAAACATCTTCCACTGATACATAATCAAGGATCTCTTATCCTTTGCATTTGGATTGAGAATTTTAGATACTGAAATTTATGAGGAAGAAAATAGTTTTATTTTATTTCTAATAGCAAGAAAATAGAAAGAGGAGGATAAAATAAGAGATTTTGACAGAGAAAAGATGAAGATAATGTAGATTTAGTGAATTGAAGGTTGCCGGCGGCAGCCACCATATTATTCTTAAAAGTAAATGATTAGTGGGCTAAAAAGGTGGTGCAGAAGAATATTAATCTCAGAGTAATGCCAATAATCAAGGCTAATACTACCTTATAATATAATGATTATCCAGCGTAACGTTGCTCATTACACAATACTTTATTTACTAATTTGTTTGAGTATTTGTATGGATAAAATTTGTTTTCGTTACAAATAAATTTTTCTTTATGACGGTAAATCTTTATTATAAAAGTCTAACTTTTTTTTGGATGACAAGGGAAATCTACAAGTGAACGTGACAGGCAAAGCCAGGCCACTTAGCAGGAGCTATACCCAAGGAGATGAAATGCCACGGCTGGGAATCGAACACGAGACCCCCCCTCCACTCGCACAAGGTGCTCAAACCACTGAGCCATCACCTGTTTAGTTTTCTTACCACATTTGGTATGTTTAGTTGTCTTCCTCAATCACTATTTACCTAATTACTAATATTTCTGTTCCAAAATATTTGTTCATTTGATTAAGTTTTAGATGTTGATTACTTACAAATTACAATGAGTTACGATATAAACTAACACCATTATAATTTTTAGTAAGGTATTCTTCTAATGATGATATTTTTATATTTTAATTTACTGTAATTTTGAGTAATCAATGATAAAAATTTAGTCAAATAAATAAATATTTTAAAATAGAGGTACTATGTCTGTGGAAGCTTTGAAGAGTATCCCCTCATGCATATAGCCATACCTTGATAGAATCCGACCGTCTTCAATTCTTAGATGAGAGAATAACAATGTTATTTTTACAAACAATATGAATAGATTAATTTATAAGTAGGTCTTAAGAGCAAAAGTACCACGATAGATGGATAATTCGTCATAAATTGGATGAATCTATAGCCATTCCTGGTGTAGGTTCGCCTACCTGTGTAACTGGACCTTCTCGTTGGGTCAATTGGACTAAGCATCTTTACGGGGTGGTTAAGATTAATTTTGTTGGGTCCAAGATCAAGAATAAAGCTGCTAGAGGTTACATCATTCGAGATTTGCGAGGTCGGGTCCTTCAAATTTCTACCTTCAACCTTGTGTGTGTGTGTTAGGGGGGGGGGGCTGCTCTATCGTGGTTGCTGAAGCAGTTGCTATGCGTAATGGAGTTCGAGACACTGTTCAAGTTGGGTATAGGAATATTATTCTAGAAGGTGATAATCTAGTTATCATCAATATAGTCAAATGATTGTTCCAAGTGCCTAGGGAAATCCCAAAGCTGGTTCAAGATATTCAAACTAGACCTGTTTAAATTAAACGTCGGGCCGGGCCGGGTCAGTTGGGTCGAAAGTTTTTGACCCGTCAACCCGAGCACGACCTGACGTGACCTTCAGGTCGAGTTTAGGGTTTCGGGTCAGGCACCTTCGGCCCAAGCCCTGACCCTACAGCCACGGGCCGGGTCAACTGGCGGACAATTATATAAATTAGATTTTTTTTATTAAGCAAGCCTAAGAATTCATGCATTTTATTCATATATATTTAGTCGGGTCGTCGGGTCGTGTACAAAACACTAAAACTACTATAAGATTTTTTTTTAAAAAAAATTGTATTTAGACAGGTCATTGGATCGAGCCGGGTCACCGACCCTTGGCCCGAGCCCGACTTGACCATACTTCGGGGCCCCGACTTTTTCGGGCTGGGTCGGGTCACCTTCTAAAAATGCGACCTTAACCCGCATTTTTTCGGGCCGGGCCGGGCGGGTCCCCGACTCGTTGAACAGGTCTAATTTAAACATATTTGGGGTCGTGTAGAGGGGTTCGTATTTCTCATGTTTTTCGTCAAGGGAATCGTGCTACGTCTGGTTGGCAAAACTTGGTCACTATTTTTTCATATGTTGTTTTTAATTTTAGTTTTCATCGGGATTTGTCAGTTATTGTTTGTGAGAATGCCTTAGAAAGTAGATTCATTGAGAGAAAAGCTTCTTAGGTATTGTTTACTGGGTTATTTGCATTTTGGACCCTAGAGTAAAGGGGTATTTATTTTCTGGACCCTTGGTTTTATTGTTTATTTTTTGACTCTAAAATTTATGGGTTGAATAAAAAAGGATATTAAAGTTTGTAGGTTGAAAAAAGGTTCGTGTACTATTTTTTTTCTTTCCATGTTTGAATTTATCTCTCGATTAGCGTCTAACTTCAAAAGTAAGATTAAAACTATTATTAAAGTTGTAATGCATCTCTTTTATTCATGTTGGAACTACTTAGACAATGGGTACTTCAGGGTCTAATTAGTTCTGACATGAATAAGAGATGTGTATTATGTTAGATATAAAATATCATCACCCACTTTATAAGTTAAATATTTAGGAAAATTCTAGAGAAAGATAATTATATATTATTAAGAGAAAAATCTAGATACTTATCTAGATTTTCTAGGTAGCATAATATCTAGGATATTTACCTAGATTATTCTAGGTACTTAAGTAATTATCTAAGATATTAATAGAAGGATCTATAACCCAATTAGGATTATGACAAGTGGTGTAATAATCATCGTAAATTGAGGAGGTGAAGAAACTATAAATAGGAGGTAGGACTACTTATGTAAGCATACAAGAAAGAGGTGAGGCATACACACCCAATAGAGAGGTGTTTTGGAGAGTTAGAGAGATCTCCGACCTAGGGATGACAATGGGCAGGATCTGGACAGGGTACACCTGGATCCATATCCTTACCCATATTTTTAACTGGACACATATCATTACCCATATCTTTTGGGTCTTTTCTGAAAATGACCTATATTCTTACCCATAATTTTGGTTGGACCCATATCCTTACCCAGTTACCCATATCCTTTGTTACCGACATTAAAATTGAACTTTTACCGCATATTAATTAGCAAACCTGCAAAATTTTTGTTGAAAATCTACATATGTCAAACTTACAATCTCAAAAATAATCCAAAGTACTCATACAATCTCAAATTACAACATAACAAACACAAATTTATTGTACAAAAACAAATAATAACTTAGGTAGGAAAACTTATATATAACATAGCGGATCTGGGTAAGGATCTGGGTCCTGCTCTTGGACCCAGATCCATATCCGTTTTTGGCCATTGGACCCATATCCTTACCCATATCCTCTGGTTCTAAAATTTGTGGACCCATATCCTTAAAAATGGATCTGGGTCCGTGAATCTGGGCAGGGTCTAAGACCCATTGCCATCTCTACTCCCACCAAATTAAGTGAGTGTGTGTGTTAAACTGTTGTGTAATAGTCTTGCATATTGTTGAGTAATAAGAGAAGTATATTTTATAGTGTACCGGCCATTTGCTCCCAACTTCTCTACATATTATAGGTTCAATATCAGTTTTAACCTTACTTATAAAGTTTGGCGCTAATAAAGAAATAAATTCAAAAATGGAAAGAACAAGAAAAACAATAATATACGGGTCTTCTTTTCAACCTATAAATTTTAAGGTCCTTTTTTTATTCAACCCATAAATTTTAGGGTCCAAAAATAAAGAATGAAAACCAAGGGTCCAAAAAATACATACAATTATACTTCAGGGTCCAAAATATAAATTAGCCGTTGTTTGCAAAGATTTTTAAAAAAATTATAAGTAGGTCCAATAAAAATATAAAGCATATATTATTTGCAAAATAAAAAATACATAGCGCGTGAAATCTCCATCACCGGACTGAAAGCCGTCCATATATGTTTTCACGATGATTGTTTTTCTTATCTTCGTTGTCACTAAATTAAACCTTTTACGATAATTTTTTTTTTCTTATCTTCATTATCATTTAATTTTGGGAAAATCTCCATAAATTTGCCGTACCAAATTAAATAGTGTACGTACTAGAAGTTGTTGGCCGATCATTTTAATAATAAGTCGTGCTGATCATCTTTCCTTGCTTAATTTCAATTCCATGTCCCTAACCTAGAACTTACGTACTCCTACAATAACACCTTTTTCAAAAGAAAAAAATGCATAGGGCTAAAGATTATTCAGCAAGAAATTTATTGCACATATAATTAAAAATATTATTTTGAAATCTTTGAATACATGAAATAATGTATTACCATATAACTTAATATTATTAAATTTGGATATTGGATGATATGTACTGATTTTTTGGGGTATTAGCTTGTAATATATCGATTTTTACTATTGGACATGCAATAATATTCATGACATTTATACTTAGAAGAGATTATTATATCAACAGTGACTAAGGGGGTGATGAATGGTGATTAGTGAACGGGTGTCCGTACTGGCGTGGCGGACGAAGAGAAAATAAGTGACCCTTACCCAATAACCCCGTTAGCTCCTCGATTTTCTCACTAATGCACGTTAAAAATAAATCGGCCCTAGCACAGTGACTAAGGGGTGGTGAATCGGTCTCTCTACTGATGTAATTGTGGTGATAATGTCACCTATGTATAAAGATTAGAGATATTGTTGTACGATAATAAAGGTTGATATATTACAATCTAATACCTCCAAAAGTCGTTATATTATCATCCAAAAATCCTATTAAATTTATAGTGGAAATGTATAGTTTTATATTTTTTTAAAGGGAAATTGGGAAAAAATAATCCAAACTTTGGGGATATTGGAAGAAAATAATCCGAACTTATAGTTTTGTTAGGGAAGAGCTAAACTTTAAATCTCATTATTCTTCGCATCCACCACCTAGTTAAACTCATACGAAAACTGACGTAGTTGTGGTGGTATTACACGCGGAGCATACTTTTAACTTGCTTCTGAGCTATCAAAAAAATTCACGTATAATATCCCCACCACAATGTCACTTTCGGATGAGTTTAACTAGGTGGTGAATGTTAAAAATAATAAAGGTTAAAGTTCAACTCATACATAACAAAATTACAAGTTCGGATTATTTTTTTCAATACCTCTAAAGTTTGGACTGTGTTTTTCAATTTTCCTTTTTCTAAAAAACATATGTGCAAAAATTAACAGTTGATGATAGTAGGAGTGTAATTCAACGGATATTTATTTCATATCATATATGATTAATAAATGAGAGAGTATAATGAAAGTGGGGAGCTTATTGATTGGTGGTGGAAATGGTTGCTCAGCTATTTATGTCAAATGAGATGATATTTATGGATTATGATGTGATATGGAAATGATGGATGTAAATAATTTGATAAGTTGTGTGTTTGATTTATTTTGGTTGAGAAATTAATTAGTGGGTGTCGACTAACTCTCCATACTCTGCACATTCACCTACGTACGTACGTATCTTCTCCAAAATCGGAATAATCATGGATGCTGGAGGTGCAAACACTCTTTACTCGAGATGGAAATAAATTATAAGATGTTTTAAAAAAAAAAAAAAAAAAATATATATATATATATATATATATATATATATATATATTAAAATTGGATTCTAATAATCTCTACTTTCACGAATTGGACAATAATAATTGTAATGGGACATCGTCGAGAGTATACCCTAAATATCATAGATTTTGTGTCGCATTTAATTCAAAACTTAGTATAATACTTTACCATGATTTTTAATGAATTTACGGCGTTTTTCCTGATTTTTTTTCAATTTTTTACGATTTTTCACTTTCATTCCTTTTAAAAAGTCATAATAATTACTCGAAGTCTTAAAAAATAATTTAAAAATTATTTTAACAACTACACTTAATTACCTTTCTTGGATAGGAATGAAAAAATAAAAACAATATGGGGTAGGAATGAACAAAATAAAAAGAATGTGGAGGTGAATTTGGTATTATTACAATCCAATTTTTATTTTTATTTTTAACCATCAGAATCCGAAATGAAAGTAGAGATTACTGTTATACAATTGATGAAAGTATGGATTATTAGAATCTATATATATATGTTTGTGTGTGTGTGTGTGAAACTGATCAAATGAGCATGACATTTTGGTTAACATTTGGACATGTATAAACATTAGACATTATTTTTGAGAACATCAAATATATCTTTTTTAAGAGACACCAAGTTTACATGGTAAATATCAAGGGACATCAAATATATATATATATATATATATATATATATATATATATATATATATATATATATATATATGAAAATTGGATTCTAATAATCTCTACTATCACAAATTGTATGACAATAATCCCTACTATCATTTTGGAAAATTGTATTGTAGTGGTACCAAATCCATCACCACATTCTTTTTATTTTTTCCATGCCTACCCCATATTGTTTTTGTTTTTTTGGTTCCTAACCCTAGATAGGTAACGAAGTGTAGTTACTAAAACATTTTTTAAATTATTTTTTTGAGATTCCAAGCAATTATTATGATTTTTTAAAAGGAGTAAAATTGAAAAAATCACAAAAAGTTGAAAAAAATTGAAAAAAATTGGGAGAAATGCTGTAAATTCATTAAAAATCGTGGTAAAGTGTTATACAAATTTTTGAATCAAATGCAACACAAAATCTATGATATTTAGCGTATACACTCGATTTTGTCCCACTACAATACAATTTTTTTTTTTTGGACCACCAAAATCCAAAATGATAGTAGAGATTATTGTCATACAATTTGTGATAGTAGGGATTATTAGAATCCAATATCAGTATGTATATATATATATATATATATATATATATATATATATATATATATGTATATGTATATAACTTTAATAATATCATCACCTATGCCAAATTATTAACACACTCCTATAAGAAGATTATTTTCTTAAAAAATCATTGTAAAACCTATGGAATAGTTAATTAAGATATATAGTTTTACTTTCTTGTTACGTAAATTAGTTTCTAGTTCATTAAGTTAACTTGTGTACTTTTTTTTCATGTTTGAATTTATCTCTTGATTAGAGTGAAATTTCAAGATTAAAGTTAAAACTAATATTAAAACTGTAATACACATCTCTTATTAATGTCGGAGTTAATATTAAAACTAATATTATGGAATAATTCAATATTCTTTCCTATTATTGTGAGTTGTACGCAATAACCTGAATTGTACCACCATTGTATATTTGTATCCGTGACCCTTTCACCGGCAATAATGCAACATGGAAATTAATGTGGGTATGACCCATAGAATGTCCTGTGTTACTATGCATTTACCTTATGGTGAAACTTAAAAGAGGAAAAATACAAGACCTCCATTTACGTACCCACGTTGGAAACAGTTAGATGTCTACAAACATAAGAGTAGTGTAGAACCATTTCAACCAAAAGTTTAAGTTGATAGTTGTAGGTCCAATGATGGTTTTATATTCTAAAACATAAGAATAGAGCTAGCAAAATTTCGATCGATCTGGATATTTAAATTAGTCCAACTTGAAAAAAAAACTCTAGCTCTATCAAAAGATCGATTTTCGTGTGGATTTTAATATCGATGTAATTGACAGAAAATTCGAATTTCATATTTCTATTATCCAAACTTGATTATAACTTAAATTCACGTCTGTCCAAGTTGTTCAACCCGATCTAGCATAAAAAAAACCGAGCACGTACCAATTATCAAACTTTCACCCAAATTTTAACATTGATCAATTTAACTGAACCAAATTTTTTCCGTATCCAAATTATTAACAGCGCAGGGTCCGTCGTCTCCAATGAATGTCTTTCACGGACTGCATAGAGTACGATTGCCGTAATTCATCAATCTAATACTCAAGAATACCATCACAATTCTGACACTCATTTTATCCTACACGACATGCATTGTACTGTTTTTATATTTTATGTTGTATATTGTAATGTTTTTAAATTTATGTTGTCAAGAATATGAAAAGATGGGATGACACCCAATTTGAGTACTCTTTTTTTTCTGGAGCAAGGAGACAGAGTACAGCAAAGTAAACACAATGTCAAAGAAGCGTGTTTCCACGAGCTATAGTTGCTAGTATATGGACTTCCTTAACGCGAGATCTAAAGACCTTCCGAATCCTACAATAATTAAAACACAAACAAAGATCTTTATCGTACTTTGTTTGCAAATACTAAAACAAAATTATATGTAAGTGAAACTAATTATGTTAGGAAAAGTAACAGTGTGTTTGGATTCAATTTAGAAGGGGGGAGGGAGGAAAGGAAGGTAAGGTAATGGAGGGGAGGGGAAGGGAAGGGATGTTGGGAAAAAACAATGAGATGGAGATACACGGTCACAAGGAAGATGGGGGATCACTTGGGTGGCTAGGAGTCGACGGATAAACCGGCTTCCCTTAAGACTTACTCACTAGACCGTGAAAAGACTAAAGGGTAAAACCTAACTTCTTGTAAGCAAACAAGATTTCTCATGGGCTCTCAAAGAAAGTTACTGCAGTCAACACCTCAAAGAGTGTGTTGAAACTCTCTAGAAACTTGAAGAAAAAGATGATTGAGGGTGTGGATGAATGTGCAATTCATCCACCTTATATAGTGAACTTTGGAGCCATCAAGAGGGTCAAACTTGCCATAATCATAGTGCATGATCCATGGGATTTGGTTGACTCATAATGATGAGAAATCAATCAGTCAAATCCCATCCCAAAACATGCTCAAAAGGATTTGACCACGAGACATAAATCAAGGGATTACAAATTCAATCCCGTCAGTGCTCAACACGGTCCGTGTTGGTTCAACATGGTCCGTGTTGAAGCCAACACGACCCGTGTTGCATCAACACGGTCCGTGTTGATCCTAAACACACTTTCTAAACTTTCTGGATGCCAACACGGGTCGTGTCAAACTGAACACGATCCGTGTTGAGTCTATTTTCTTTGTTAAGCTGTTATTCGACCTCCTAGTCGATCTTATGCTTATGCCTTATATTTTTATGTCTTTAAACTCTTGAAATACTCCAACAAGGGAGGTAATTAGGGTTAACCTTGTTTGGATTTATTAATAAGGGGAAGGGAGGATAAGTGTTAAAATTCCTCCCTTCCCCCTCATTTCCCTTCATTTTAAGGGTTAAGAAAATGGAGGGGAAAGGAGGGGAATGAGGGTTAAGTGTTCCCCTTCCTTCCCCTCCCCTCACCCTCTAATTGTTTTCCCAAACATGAAAAATTAGACATTTCACCTCATTTCCCTTCCCCTCCCCTTCTTTAAACCCCAATACAAACAGACTTTAAGGCAGGGTTATAACGGAAGTTAAATAAATGAGATAATGGAAATTATGATAAAATTTAGGAACGAAAAATAAGCAATAAAACGAATACCAGGTAAACGTGGGAAACCGAAAAATCCAGAGGAAAACTCACGACAGCCAGAAAACAATCCACTATGAAAAGCTAGGGAGGAGTACCATTCGATCACTATTATAGGGTGTGATACGATTAATAAAAATATATTACAATAAAAATCTCTCAAACTCTCAACTCACAATCTCTCGTATACAGTGGGAAAATATTGGTGAAACTGTCTCTCTCTCAATATTTTCTCTCTGATCTAATCGATCACCATGAAATAAAGTGGAGAACATTGAACCCTATTTATAGGGCGACAAGGAGAAATTAGGTTAAACAAAATTAACCACGAGAGGAATTCCACACCACCCAGGATTCCTCATAGTACCCATGGTGACGCCTCTTGGGGCGCTGCCTGCGCCGCCTTTCTTCTCTCTCTACCTGAGGCATACATAGCGCCTCCTTTGGCACGGGTCGTGCTTTACTCCTTTGTCGTTTTGGACAGTAATGAATCCAATGGACCACAAAAAAAACCCCAACAAATTATTCACTCTCTCCATTAGTCTATTTCAATTTATTTACCGTTTTAGCTCTTGAAAAAAAAAAGTGGAAAAATTAGTATTTAAAAAATGACAATAATATATTGGTAAATTTTGCCAAAAGGGGTCTAGTTAGCGCTGGCAAAATTTCGTCCGACCTGAATTACCCGATTGTCTGACCCGAAAAAAACTAGGTCTGGACATAGATTTTTTGTATGAATTTTGATACTGACCGAATATTTAGACATAAAATTTCCCTTTTTTCTATTGTCCGAACCCGATTTTTGCTTCGTCTGAATTTCATGACCCGGTTCGACCCAAAATAAAAACGGGTCTGAACATGAATTTCTCGTCCGAATTTTGACATTATCCGAATTAGTTTGGCCCGAATTTACCCAGTCCCGATGTTTTGCCGGCGCTAGGTCTAGTTAACTAACTAGTACATCCTCAATTGAATTATGTGTTGTCCGTCGAGCAAAAGAAAGAGGAGAAAAATTAATGAGAATAAATAAAATTTTGCAATTATAAAGTGATATATATATATATATATATATATATATATATATATATATATATATATATATATATATATATATATATATATATATAGAGACCTAGGCTCTATTCTTTAGTTAGGTTGGATATACATCTCCTTACTTATCCAAATTTATCTAAACCTATTCAAACCTAACACAATTCCCCAAAAAAATCCACTCTAAAAACACAATTTCTCAAAAAACTTCATATATTAGGGAGCGCGTTTGGTTGGTCAATAACCCCGGGGAAATAGTCAATTTTCACGGGTTGACTTATTTTCCCCATGTTTGGATGTAGGTTGACTTCGGCAAAGTTTTCACGATGAGCCCACCATTTTCTCCATTTTCCTAGGGAAAATTTCTCTTAGGAGGGTTTAAGGGAAATTTTTCCTAGGGAAATCTTTTCCATGGAAAACTTTCCATGGAAAATTTTTCCCTGAGATTTCTACCAAACACTCTCTTATCCCAACCCATTTACACCTATCCAATCCAATCCCAACCTAACTATCCCAACCTGATCACAACCGATCCAAAGTACAGGGCCCTAGTTTGGTGCATGAGAATGAAAGATGGGGCATGCATAGTAAAGGTGAATGTCCCACAACGGTATACGTAAAGAATAGAATATAGAGAGAGTATCAAGTCTTAATTTGTTCAATGTTGAATACTTCATATTGATCATAGCACGTACCAATTCCCACGAATGTGAAATCAATTAAGACTGTGATTGTTGCTTAATAACAAGAATTTGGTGATAAATCATAAATGTACCAAAATAAGTAAGCAAACAACTCAACCAATTCATATAAAACCCTACGCATTAATTGCTAATACGACGCACTCTTACTCGATTCAATATTCTTCTTCAAGATTGTTTGCTTTGTGTCCATAATCTAAATAATTAGAAAAACTATTTTTAAAAAATTAAATTGTAATGGAGTAAAGTAAAATGTCACATTAAATTTCGTTACTTATTTTCCATAGGGTAGCAGGTAGTGAACGATTTATAAATTTTAGGTCAATTGAAATTAGTCTCCCTAAATTGCAAAATTTAAATGTAAGACTGCTATATCTGACCCTTTTATGCCTGATCTAGGCGGGGTTTCAAAGAAATTGATTTTGGTTTTTGTTATGTACCATTGTTGAATTGGTTTTAATTTTTATGTATGGGAGATTATGTTTTTAATATACTAGCCAAATTCCTATAGCATAATAAGCATGGTTTCATAACTAAATTTCATGGTCTAAGATTTTGCTCCCTCTGTTCTATTTTAAGTGTCATTTAATTTAGAGGTGATGGGGGAAACCAATGTTACGGAAAATTATGCCGTAGTTAGTAAGAAAATTACGTAAATAGTTAACTTTTCGTGTTTTATTCAATTAATGTTATAAAATAAGAAAAATATTGATTAATATATTGTTAGAATTGTTAAGTAACAGCTAATACGAAAAAAGAAAAGTTACTTAAAAAAATAAGGTAAAAGAGAAAGGACGTACTACTTCCGTCCCAAAATATTTGTCTGTTGACTAAATTTTGACCATCAATTATTCTCAAATTACAATGAGTTATAATATGAAATTACCGTCATTAGAAATATACCTTAGTAAAAATTACAATGACGGTAATTTTATATCGTAACTAATTGTAATTTATGAATGGTCAATGGTTAAAATTTAGTCAAAGGACAAACATTTTGGGACGGAGGTAGTAGTACTTTTGTTTACCTTAACACATGTTTCATAACAACTTTATGAATTTCCTACATTATACATGGAGATTGGAGAATTTGCCTATGAAATTTGTGCGCTTTCCTTTGTTGGTATCATATGGCAATAGTGAATTACAATTGTGTTTTATGCCGTTTGTTTTTGGTTTTGGCCATGATTTCATTTATTGTCATTGTCATCTCTCCTTTGCTGCAGTGTTATTGCTGTCTTTCTAGCCTCTTTTGGCTTTCAATAATAATAAAAAAAAATCACATGGCAATAGTGAATTACAATTGTGTTTTATTGTTTTTATGCCAATTTGTAAAAACTAATTATCCAAACAAGCAACAAACAGAGCTAAAATTCTAGTTACGGATCTCATTATATTTATTTGACTAAATCGCACTCCCTTCATAGGAATTAGTTTTTTTATGAAATTCAATTCTAAAGGGTAAAGTTATATGTATCTATATGTCTAAAATTACGCTCAAACATGTTTTTCCGCACGTTCATTGTTGTGTCGCTACCTTTGTCATTAACTTTCTTAATAAATCCGTTGACTGATTTACCCTTCATTAATTGCTAAAATTTACGCCCTTCGTTTTATATTATTTGTCATTTTGCTAGGTTAGTATTTTTTCATGTGATTGATATGGTCCAAAAACAATACGATATGGTAAAATTGTGGAAAGTACGGTAAGATGTAGAATAATATAGTAAAATTGTAAAAAGTGTGATTGTATAATAGGTGAGCAGAGAAAACGTTTGAAAAATAGCAAAGAAAAGTGAGGAGAGAAAAAAACAGAGGAGATATATATTGATAATGATTGTGGTAAAATGTGGTATGGTATGGTAAAGTATGGAAGAATAATGAGTAGTATGTTGAGTTATGGAGTTGCACCACATCATACTATAAAAAAGAACAAGGCTTTAATTGACTGTCATGGACTTCAATATTAGGCCATGTTCGGTTAAAGTAGTGTTTTAGATAGCGAACAGAGGTTTATCTACAGATAGCGGATTAAGCAACGAATAGAAGTTTAAGTAGCGGATAGCGGATGACTGTTCAGATGAGAATCGTGCTCGTTAAATTTAGCGGTTGAATTAACATATTAATGTAATCTGACATAAAAGAATATCAATAATTTCCAAAGATAAAATTTTCAAAGGGTAATTTTTGACCGAAAAATATGAAACGCTACTCCAAACGCTAAACGTTAACTTTATTAGTGTTTCACAAAACGCTCCTGAAATCGTTAAACTCTCCTCAAAACGCTAGCTCACTGAACGCTAATATTTATGCAATTAGAGTTTTGACTTGGTCAAGACCCCCAACCGCTACTGCCAAACACGACCTTAATCATAAACAAATAATTTCTCATATAATATTATATTTTAGGATACTATGTTCATTACAAATATCATGATAGTAATCTTGTATACAAATCATTGTATATGTTAAGAAATTAACAGTCAAAACTAATTTTAAATTTTGATTAGTATGGTCTTCAAAAGGATAAATAATATGGAACATTTGGCCAGATCGTTGCCTTTCTTATTAACTTTCATCTACTTAAGAAACCATATAAACAACACTAGCAAATCTCAATATAGTCCCGCTAACGCAAAGATTAAAACCTAAGAGAAGATATCAACAAGGACAAAAAAGACCTCATCAAAATCATTTGGAGTTGGTTTGGTAATTTCTTATGTAAAAAATATTCCTGCAAAAATGTATTGCACAATGTTTGGTTAAAATTGCAAATTTCCTTGAAAAAATGTTTGAAATGTCCAAAATACACCCATATTCATAATTGTTTGAGTTTGTTATATTAGGGGTATTTTATAATTTTTCACACATTAGATGACATTTCCTACCATGAAAATTTTCCCTTACCCTCTCATAGGAAAATTTCTCTCAATAATTATCGTAAAATTATGAACCTCATGTAAAATATGTTCCATTGAAAAAAATGATAATAAAAACATGTAAAAAATTGGTCAATTTGGAATCAAACGCACTCTTATATGAGTATGTTTAAATTTCCTAACGCTCTTACACTTGAAATTGTAATCACTACACACTCAATAATGGAATAGACTACCTCTCGAAGTCTACACATGCTAAAAAGGCGTTAATGTGTTAATAATTCATTTGACATTATTCCAAGTTTCCACTTTAGATATCGATCACGGGATTAATTCTCATAACTTACAAATCTCCTTGTATGAATGACTCCGAAAGGTAGGTAAGGTTGAGATGTGGGTATTAAGAATTGCATCCAATATGATAATAAGAACTCTATAAAATGGTTACACCCTCCCCAAAAAAAAAAAAAAAAAAAAGAAGAACAATTGCATATTTGCATGCATTTCTTTGAGGAAAACCAAAGGAATCTACAAAGTTTGTGAAAGCCACATTTTTGTCTTTCAAATGAACTTGACTTGCTTGTTAACCTCACATCACATAGTCCTTGCACATTTTCATGTTTGATTCAATGTGCTTTCCATGTCAAAAATTATAAATTGTGTGAAGAGAAGCATACATAATTGACTTTTATTGAATAAATGTATTGTACAATTATACATAATATATTTAACAAATCGGGTTAATAAGTACAAACATATCAATATTAATATAAATGATGTTGAGATATCTCCTATCAATTTTTTTTATAAAAAAGTAAGGATTATTGGGTTTTAAAATCTCCAATTTTGAAGATTATTTATTAGAATATTCTAAACTTCATTTTTGACATGAATATCTCAAACTTTTGAGATGATATTTGTCACCTAATTGACATCAATTAAATTTGTTTTTTTCCCCTATAATATATTGGTTGTTTTTTTTATTAGATATACTTTCATTCTACCTATCACCTCAAAAAATACTCATACATTACATAAAAGCCTAAGTTTAATTGATGCCAATTTCACGTTGCGATGCTCACACATATCACCCAAAAAGTTTGAGATATGCATGTCAAAAATGAAGTTCGGAATATTTTGATAAACAATTCCAATTCTCAAAATTGGGGATTTTAAAACCTAATAGTCCAAAAAATAAATATTAAAGTATCACACAAAATATCCCTAAAATTATATTAGGAAGCAAAAGATATAAACTCTAATTATAAATCAACTTACTCTTTTATACCTTGATTGAACAACCGCAAATTATAGTTATTCTAGGTAGTAATAATTGGAAAAAACAGTTTAGTTATTGGAAGAGTTCTAAATTCAGAATGAAATCATGAACCGTTGAAAACAATAATTCTAATCCATCATGTTACCTAAGATGTGTTGTAATCTTTTCTATTTAACTAATTAATCATCACCATAATACTGAATTAGTATATTCCATCCCTTAACAAAAATTAAATAAAAATTATTATTGCCCTGTCTTTAATTATTTGTCAATTTTTTTTAAAAAAATATCTTATTCTTTTTTATTTGTCACATTATCTGTCTTTTATAATTCTAACAATTATTATTTTTAAGGATATTTTTAATAATTTAAAATCTCGATTCTCATACATGATCCTAGGATTTTATGATTCAAAATTTTCGATGTGATTCTACTTTCTACATTTCGATCCACGATCATAAGTAGTCCATGGACACGAATTAGAATCACGATTCTAACAAACTTAGTTAGTAGTGCTTCTCATATCACAATTTTAATTATTTATTTTATTTGTTTATGTATTTATATATTTATTTTTCCCTCTCAATAAATCCATCTCCGACGACACGAATTACAGGCCTTCTTCACAACCCCCCTCCTACCCCATAAATAATACATCCCCTCCCACACTTTCTCTCTCTATCTTACCACTTTCTCTCTCTATCTTACCACTTTCTCTCTCTTCCTCTGTTTCTCTCTCTACATTTTCCGGCGCCGGTCGTCGGGATCTGGTCGGAAAATCGGTAACCCAGAAAAATTCTCCCAAAACCCATCATTATTCAAGAGCTTTTTCCTCCGCCACATTCAGTTATTCTTCTGGGCATTATCTCTGTTGCTTCACAGACTACTTTCTCCAGTCCAGATTTTTAACTGTTTTTCTCAGTGCATGTGGATTTTCAATCGATTTTATATTCTGGGTCGCTCTAGATTTTAGCAAGCATTTCTGGGTTCACTCCAAATTTTTACTTTCATTCAACTATCATCATTATTGTTCACTGGGATAAGTTTCTGCACTGATTTTGGAGCTGTAGGGAATATTTTGGGTTTATTTTCTATTTTCTTCTTCCCCGATTTCAAGGCATCATATTCATCTTTCTTTAATTATTGTCCAAAGAATCCTCGCACATTATCACCGGTTTTAATTATAATCAATCAATCGATCAATCAACACGTCTCTCTGTTGCTTCCATTTCCAGGGTACTTCCTCTTAATTAATTATCCCAAGTTCAAATTTTCCTCCTGAATTCTCTCTTCCCCTTCAAAATATCAAGGTTTAACAGTGAGATTGAGCGGGAAAAACTGCTAATTTTTTACTGATCAAAATGTGCAAAGTGGAAGAATCATCGAGTGAATTGATTAGAGAAAGAAGAGCGGGAGGAGGAGGAGACAGAATGTGGGATATGGGGTTGAGATTGAAGACAATATTGGGTGATTCTTCGAAGGTTGATAAATTTAGAGCATCCATGGCGAATCGATCTAGCAGAATAAAGCTGTGGATGTTGAGAGCAATGACGACTGTTTTGCTGTGGACATGCTTCGTTCAATTGACTGCAATGGGGGATGTTTGGAAGCCCAGAATGTTGAAGGGTTGGCCTTCTTGTTTTAACGGTCATAGTTCTTTGGATTCAACAATGGAGGCTCAACTGTCGGTGGCTCCTAAAATCCCTCGCCCACCTAAAAGTAAGTTCCTTTTTGGGATTGACTATGAAATTTCGTTTTCTTTTTGAAAAAATTGGATTTTTTTTCTGGGGATGTTACTGTTTGGGTTTACTTTGATGGGTTTTGGTCAAGGAATTGTGGGTATTGAAGAGTTGTTCTTTTTGTTAGTAAGAAATTCTCTTATGGGTATGTTACTGTTTGGGTTTACTTTGATGGGTTTGCTCTAGGAATTGTGGGTCTTGAAGGGTTGTTCTTGCATATAGTAAGAAATTCTCATTTGGTTATGTTTCTGTTTGGGTTTACTTTGATGGGTTTTGCTCAAAGAATTGTGGGTTTTGAAGGGTTGTTTTTGTTGTTAATGGGAAATTCTGTTTTGGGTGTGTTTATATTTGGGTTTACTTTGATGGGTTTTGCTCAAAGAATTATTCTTTTTGTTAATGATCAATTCTCTTCTGGGTCTGTTTGTAATAGTGTTTATTTTGATGGGTTTTGTTTGTTCAAGGAATTGTGGGTCTTGATTTGAAGGATTATTCTTTCTGTTAATAATTGGGGCATATTTGTGTTTTGTTTATTGGCTGTTCTGTTTGTTGGTTTCTACTTATAATTGCTTTACAGTTTGTTTTCATAATTGAAGAGTGTAATTTTGCCTTTTGGAGTGGAAAATTCTATTCTTTAGACTTTTAGTGCTTCTTGGTTTCAGCTGTTTTTTAATTTGATTTTTCTTTTCCCTAATTGATGATAGTTTTATAAAAATTGCCTTTTGAGGGGTTGAAAATTCAATCCTTTAATGATTCTGTTATCAGCTGTTTCCATATTTTGACCTTTTCTGATTGATAATTTGATAAATTGCCTTTTGGGGGTGTAAATTCAATGCTGAAATGATTCTGGGTTTCTCCTGTTTTCACAATTTGATCTTTTCTGATTGGCAATTTGATAAATTTAGTTGGAAGATGAATGAACATTGATACAATTCTAACTGTAAAAAAATGCAATTTTGTGTGTAGGGGTTTACAAGAACAATGGATACCTAATGGTATCATGCAATGGAGGACTTAATCAGATGAGAGCAGCTGTAAGTTCAACTACTCACTCAAATTTTGACTCAATTCAACAAATTGGTCATTTTTTCTTACTGTGGGTTGAAAGTTGTAGTTTCATGATTTCATCTACTCAACTGTGTAGTTCACTCTCTGCAGATATGTGACATGGTAGCTATTGCCAAACATCTAAATGTCACCCTGATTGTCCCTGAGTTGGATAAAACATCCTTTTGGAATGATCCTAGGTATTTACCCTTTTTTTTACCATTTCATTTTAATATATGGTTGGTTTTCAAATTGGCTCAAAAATATGTTTGGGTCCGCCAAAATCAGACTCTTCATGCAGAATATCTCGAATTCAGCATATAAAGACTTGTTTTCTGAATTTGACAGTGAATTCCAAGACATATTCGACGTGGATCATTTCATCAATTCTCTTAGAGATGAAGTCCGGATACTGAAAGAGTTACCTCCTAGGGTTAAAAGACGCGTTGAGTTAGGTCTTCACTACTCGTTACCCCCAATTAGCTGGTCCGACATTTCCTACTACCAGAATCAGGTGAGAAGAAAAGCGTGCGCGTTTTTAGGCTATTCAAACAACCAACAACTGTCAAAGTAGTGTTTGATGTTTGACAATTTTCTGTGAACAGATTCTGCCTCTGATTCAGAAGTACAAGGTTGTGCAGCTGAACAAAACCGACACAAGGCTCGCTAACAATGGTCTGCCCCTGGACATTCAGAAGCTCCGTTGTAAGGTCAACTTCAACGCGCTGAGATTCACCCCGGAAATCGAGGAATTGGGTCAAAGGGTGGTCAACATCCTTAGGAAAAACGGCCCGTTTCTTGTGCTTCATCTCAGATACGAAATGGACATGCTGTCGTTCTCGGGATGCACCCAAGGTTGCACCCAAGAAGAGGCGGATGAACTGACAAGAATGAGGTATGAGCTCTAACACTTTTTTCCCCTGTTTAAAAACGCGGAAAAAAAGTATCTGAATTCGAGTGAAAATATTAGAATGTTGAAGCAGTCTTACATAAAACTTTTATTTACAGGTATGCATACCCGTGGTGGAAGGAGAAAGTGATAGACTCGGACATGAAAAGAAGAGACGGTTTGTGCCCTTTGACTCCAGAGGAGACGGCTCTAACCCTAAAGGCGTTGGGCATCGATCAAAACATCCAAATTTACATCGCTGCTGGGGAGATTTACGGCGGGAAAAGGAGGATGCAGAGTTTAACTTCGGCCTTCCCCAATGTGGTTAGTAATCAGCAAGTTCTGACAATTTTCTTGCTGACACTTGACAATAATTAGCAAGTTCTGACAACTCTCTTGCTGTATTATTATGCTACCAAACAGGTCAGAAAGGAAACCCTTCTGCAGCCGTCGGATTTGATGTTTTTCCAGAATCACTCGTCTCAGATGGCCGCTCTGGACTACATGGTCTCGTTGCACAGCGATATTTTCGTCCCCACGTACGACGGAAACATGGCCAAAGTTGTTGAAGGTCATCGCAGGTAAAAGTTCACTTCAGAACAAGTTCAGTTTAGACTAAGAATACTCTTTAGGCAGACTATTTATTACCCGCCTTACCCAACCAAAGCCAAATTTACACATTGTTTCCCATATTTTCGAATTTACAACTTTTCAACTTTTATTGAAACTTACCCAACTTTACCCAAACCCAAGTCAAATTTACCCATTTTTACCAACTTTACCCAAACCCAAGCCAAATTCACCCGTTGTTCCCCATATTTCTAACACTTGACTTTTCGGCTTTTACCAAAACCTTCCTTGACTTTACCTTACCTACCCTCTAAAGCACGGACTCTTACTTGATTTGAAATAAGCTGAAGAGAACAGACCCTCCTAAACAATCAGTTCTTTTATCTGGTGAAATAGGTTCATGGGGTTCAAGAAAACAATCACACTCGACAGAAAGCTGCTGGTTCAGTTGATCGACGAATACAACAACGGGTCGCTGAATTGGGACGAGTTCAGTTCCTCAGTGAAGGAAGCTCATGCGAATCGTATGGGAGGGCCCCACGTTCGGAGGGTGGTTCCAAATAAACCGAAAGAGGAGGATTATTTCTATGCCAATCCATATGAATGCCTCGAACAACAACAACCGGATGAAGAAGAAGCATTGCAGATTGCATGACCCTCTCACTCATTCTTGTCCTTGTTTCTGTACAGTTTGCACACACATACGTACACTCACACACAAGCAAATCATCGTGTTAATTCCTCGCTCGGGTAAAATTAAATTATATTTGATTCATAAAGTTTAAGGTAAGGTGAAAATTATTGGGTCTTTTTAGCTAGTTTTAATAAAAATTCAAAAGTTGTGTATAGAGAAGGGAAGGTTAGACTGCTATTGTCATAGGAACCTGATATGAAATGAGCAGGATTGTAAACTATTGCCATATGATGATGATGATGATGGATGATGATGATGATGGATGCTGCTGCTGATGATGATGATGATGATGATGCATATAGAGGTCAAGTCAGGTGGTGAAAATTTTTGTCTTGGGATTTGTTCATGTATTTCATGAACTGAAATGAAGTGCATTGATTTTTTGAGGTGATTTTGTTGTGTATTCTTCCTGTGTTGGTGCTAATCACATATGACTCCAAATTTTGTCCCAACATGTGATTAAAAAGAAAAAGGGTGGTAATCACATCATGTTGTGTTGAATGTTTTTGTGACCACAACTGTCTTGTTGGAGTTAGGTTGTGTTGTCTTATAGCCTCATATCATACTCGAAAAGCGGTTTGTTAAAATTTAAGTTTGGGTTAATTTGAGTATGGACAAATTGGACTGATATTTGGAGAGGGATCCAATTGACAAGTGAACCATAAAATAACAACTTTAACAAGGCATACCATGAGGATAGAAATTAGATTACAAACCTAGGATTATTAAGTATAATAATCTAGGTTAGCCCTAAAGACAAAACCCAACAGAAAAGCCTAAAGCCGTAAAAACACCCAAAGTCAAAGATAACACAAAAAACCCCAAATGCGGACCACAATACTTTGTGATCCTGGGAACGCAGTTTAAGAGGAGCTATGGGGTTTCCTATGAGGTTTCATTTTACTTATAAATAATGTGTCCGCATGAATTTTTTTTTGCTAAAACTTAATTAATAAATAAAACGGAGCCTCATAGTATGTCTTGGTATTTCATGGTATCATCTCACCAAAAGTCAAAAACCCAATGAGAAAACATTGTCTTCAAATTTACCATCAATGTTAGATTTGCACAAAAGCTTATGAATATGCCCTTTTTTTTGCTTTTTTTTTTTTGGTCTACTTATGATCCATTTGGGACCAAATTTTGTTGTGTTACGAGATCTAAAATGTGAATTCACGGATGGGTTTAGAAGAGACGTTGGAAATATATTGTCTTGGTCTATTTCTACCATCGTTTTCACCCATTTATGCCTATAAGTGGTGGGTGGTACCACCATCATAACAATAATAAATTGATTTCAAACGTAGGCCATTGCTAGTTGTCTATGTGTACAGGGACACAGAGGGTATTTAAATTGAAAACTCCATATTTTAACCGATTGTTCACATGTTGCCCTTACAATTATCCTCATGTTTTCCTCAAGTTAAAAGTTTGCCACCTTAAAATGATTTTTTTTAAAAAAAAGTGATAAATTCAATAAAAAGCAAGCTGTTAGGCCTCCTGCTGCTGTAAAGCACCTTCAGAAATGGAATCCCAAAAGAAAAAATGATGGTGCCTTTGCTTCAAATGCTATGCACATCTCCACCCCTTGTGTGGTTAACAATGGGTTGGGGAGTTTGGGGTATAATGACACTGGCCAGACTGACTTCTCTGTTTGTGACGGGTATACGGATGCTTCTAGTAAAACTATTACGGATCCTATTAATGTTGTTTTGGATAGCAACAAACATGCTAGCAGGTTGTCTTACAAGGATGTTCTTTTGAGTGGCTCAAAAACCAATCGTGTGGCGATTAGGAATCTAAGGGCCGACTCTGACAGTGATCGTACTCTTAGCAACCCGATGGACTCCTTAGATGGTGCGACTGGGCATGAGTTATTTGTTGATCTTGAGGATTCCATCATTGAGGCTTCTAAGGGCAAAGTCAGGAGTAAGAGAAAACATAACATATTGATGAAATCTAAGTGGCAGCTTGTCAGAGATGCAACATGTAGAATTGTTCGTGGCCAAAAGAATGGTCGGAAGGATATGAGGACTAGGCGTGCGAACATGTTGGAAGAGGATAATCTTGATGATATTGATGCTGAAATTGACCGAAGGGCTGGTATTATTGGCCCTGATATTGGCGTGCGATTCCTTGATGACCCACGGTTCGAGATTCTTGATCCCTGCATCGTGTTTTAAAAGTGGATATTTCTTTTACTGTGGTGATCGCGAAAGATTTGTGTTTTCTTTATTTAAATTTGTCAGATCCTTTTCTTTAGAAGGTGTTTGTTAGCCGTTTTATTTGGTGTCAGCTGTTGTCTTTAAACTTTTAAGCCTTTTGGCTCTCAATAATCGAAAAAAAAATACAAATACTATGTTAAAGAATCCATCTACTAATTATATTTGGATCTCTCTATTCCACACCAGCAACACTCACGCTTTAAGTGTTATTACCGTAAAGACCTTCAACCATAGCAAATACCAAACTACCATCCAACAATTCAGACATGAAAAAAGAACGATGTCAGGGTAAATTTGTGTCAATCAAATTCAAACTATGTCAAAATTCGGACGAGAAAATCGAACGGATCTAAATTCAAGTTAAATCAAATTCAAATAACAGAAAAAAGAAAAATATTATGCTCGAATATTTAATCAATGTCAAAATCGGACTCGAACTAAACATAAGTTTTTCCGAGTCGGACAAATTCAAGTACCGAGCCAGACAAGATTTTGCTAGCAATAGTTACAAGGTGGAAACTCATAGATTAGTTAGATATATGATCAAAATCATGGGGCTTGCCTTGGAAGGGAGAAATGAAGCATATTCCAAAGAAACAAAATCAAAGAGGGTAACATGTAGAGAACAAGTTACATGAATGAAGGGTCATCTACCATTATAGAGAGGCACTTTTCAAGCTATCAGGCTATGACACTTGGCAGAAGATGAAACACTAGTTATCAATTTCTTATTCTATGACCATTCATATACCCTTTCTAATCATTTTGGTCCAATGAATACTATACAACTCATGCGTATCTGTTTTATGGGTAGGTAGTATTTTTTTTATTTGTTTTTTTGGGATAGAATATAGGTTGGGACTGAAAAAAAATTGTCCTGACCCAAAAATCCAGTTCAGTCTGATTTGGAAAAAAAGTAGGTATGGTCATAGAATTTTCGTCTGCATTTTTATATTGACCGATTTGACGAAAGTTCGTATATAATATTTCCTATTTTCTATTGTCTGAACCTAGTTTAGACTCGAATTCATACTTCTTTGATTTGTCCGGCGCGAGATAGACCTAGAAAATATTTCTAAGTATCGGACATCAAATTTTTGTCTGATGTCCGATTTATTCGAACCCACATTGACCCAGACCCTATTTTTTGACAACCCTAACATGGGTAGGTAGTTAAGAAGGGCTGACTTGATAAGAACAACTGTTTATATACACTTTTACGGTTCATTTAGCTCATGATTAATTAAAACATGGAGTTGCTTAGATTAATTGGGAAAATCCGCATATTCTGCTACACTGATTGACAGCTATTGAGGCTACAACCGGCATAATTCAACACGACTGAGAGAATCATATAATGTCCCATTGACTTGGAACTTGGATTTCTGAGAGAGAGAAAAGGAGACAGAGTTACCCACACCCTTCTTTTATACAGTAAGTTGCGGTGCGGTAAGTTGCGGTGCGGTAATTGGAAATCTTTGGGAATTTAATAGAAAGGTAAATGGTAGATTGCGGAAAGTTGCGGTAGATTGCGGAAAGTTGCGGTAGAATGGTGCCTATATTTGTACTTGTTCTCCACAGAGCTAGCAAAAATTCGAGTTCATATAATAATGGGTTCAAACAAATTGGATAGCAAATGAAACTTGATGTCCTATGCCTAGTTTGTTCACCCATTTTTCGGGTCGGACAAATCAAACAAGCATAAATTCAAGTCTAAATCGAGTTAAGACATTAGAAATTTGAAAAAAAATATGTTTGAATTTTTGGTCAAATCAAGCAATGTAAAAATTCAGATGAAAATTTTATGGTTGTACCCAATTTTCCCATGTCAGACAAATCCTAAGCATCGGGTCAGACATATCGATATTGACCAAAATTTTCATATACAGACAGTATGTTTTTACTTCTGTTGTCTGTCCGGCCCAGAATAAACCCAGAAAATTGGCATCAAACATCAATTTTTGCCCAATGTGTTCAAAACCTGAATGAGCCCAAAATGGAATATTTAACAACCTCTTGACCACCTGTAACCAAATTGGTTACTGCAGTAGAAACAGACTTTGCTTTGAGAGGAGTGGTAAAAATACCAAAATTACAAATACCATAATAATGTATTTAGCAACACCTGTGTTTTCCTCTCAATCTAATCCTCAAATCAGCATAGAAATAAACTTGCAGGACAAGGGGGAAGGGGAGCCATGTACAAAGCTATCCTATAATAGTTAGCATCTTTCAGTAGAACCTGATACCGCAAAAACAAAAGGGATATACAATGGGAAATTGGGAATCTACACTCAACTCGGTTGTGGGGGCCAATGTGGCAGGCGAAACAAGCACACAAAACTTGTCTACTTCCATCTCGGTCTGTTCTGTGCCTGTTGACAAAAGAGGGCAGACGAACCCTAGATGGAAGAGTTGGAACTCGCAGCGCAAAACAGGGGGACGGAAAAACCTACATTTTGAGAATTACTGATAGATATACTTAGCTTTCTCCTGTTCTGAGTCTCTTAGCTGATGAATGAAAAGATCCCTCCCCGTTGACGTCTTCGGATTGTGGCTGTGGTTCGTTACTTGGGAACTGATTACCAACATCCTGATAAGTGATAAGCAATGCAAACTTGAGGGGTGACATTCGTTCTTTTGTATTGTATGTATTATTAATCAAAACAGATACCAGCAAAATGGAGCATTTTGCAACCTCCTTTCCTGTGGGGGAAATGCTAATCATACAGTTGATAATTGTATTAATCAAAACAGATACTAGTAAATAAGTAATATCGACCCTTCTTTTCCCATCTTTCTCGTGAGAAACGCTAACCACACAGTTAACGATTCTACCTTGTAAAGGCAGTTAAAGCTACATTTTCTGCTAAGATATCGTAGTCCTGCCCTGATCACCATAGGCAGGTAATACTGGGTATTTCATTGGTAGTGTAAACATTATGTGCTATGGCCGGAAGGATGAGATCATATAATTTGCTGTAAAGCAATAAATGAGTCACCAGAATGCCAGAATCTTAACCTGGTGGTGTTGTCGGTTTATAACGTCACTCATTTCAACAGTCAACAAACCCTAGCAGATGACTGCCTAACTATCACGGTGATTAATCAGTTTCAAGATCTAATAAACAGGGTCAAAGATTTAAAAGGGACAGAATCTAGAAAGAACCTTAGGATATACCACTGCAGGAGATACAGCAGCAGTACTTGAACCCCTGCCAAGATCAAGATCAACTGAAATGTTGGCCAGTGACATATCTACTCCTGAAGTCTCCAGGGCTTGGGAAAGTTTCCTCAATAGTCTGCTCAAAAACATAATTCAGAAAAGATTAGGCTGACAAGCAATTTCAGTAAAGCAGAGACGAGAACCATGAATGCACAAGTACTTGGGCATGGCAAGTAGGGTTTAGAAAGAGGAATCCTTCAGGGATTTGAATTGGCCAACTGAAACAATAACAGACAGCAGGCGGCATAAATGCCAAAGGCAGGGTCCAATTCTTTATCACTTAAAACAATCAGAAAATTCAAGTTCTCATATTGTCGCATTGAAGCTTAGCGAAGAATCAATTGCACATCATAAGCCAAGTTCTTAATCAAACATGCAGCAGCCTACATTGAAGAATGCTAACCAGCTTCAGTCCTGCTATCAACCTAAGGAAGCAAAATACAATTCAGTGGAGATGTAGAACACATAGTATCATAAACCCATGGCCTCCCATTTTTAGGGTAAGATTCTTATTCTGAAAGCAAGTTCATCCATAGGTGCAATAGGATGTTCAAGAATGCCATCCCTCTCACTAAGGGGACAACAGAAATAACAGAACAACAGAACATAAGATTAGAAAGACTCTTATTCTGAAAACATGTAAAAAATGGTAAAAAAAAATACAGTAAGACACTCCAGTTCGCCTAAAATGCTTTGATAGATAATTGCAAACTTGTCATAGTTGCAAAGAGGGGCAAAGAATGGGAAGTTCATCAAGGTCAGCAACAATGGACACCAAAGACAGTCTACTTACATTTGGGAGTAAGCACCAGAAACACTACTTGAGCCACTCTCGAATATTCTGCCTTCATCACTTACTAGAGCGCAGGCAGCAACTGATGATCCAGGGGGTTGGGAAGCAATTTCAGTTGGCGGAATACTTATCACAGGATGGTAAGCAACTGGCTGCAATGGAATGTTCATGGTAACAGCTGGCATTTCTTGTCCTGCTGGTAGCTCTGTTCCTCTGTTGTAGGCAAATTCCCTGCTGAATTCAGGTTCCATAGCCCTTTGAATGTTCGCCATGGCCTGGTTTTCACTAATTTCATCCACTGAACCATTTCTGATGGCTGCAGAGTGATGAGCAAAGTTGTCCACTGGTCCGTGATTAGCTCTCTGTTTAAGCAAGACACATTGGTGAAAACCATTGCTAAAGACCAGTCATCACCAAATCTACAATCATGCCTAGACTGATTATCTCACTGTACTAGAAACTTCTAATTACATTGTCATACCATCAGCCATGGCCAGGTTCCACTCACATCTCAACAGGGGATCCCACCTATGACAGGAAGGGCAGTTAAATGTAAGCATACGCTTACATTTGTACAGAGATTTTCACACTCACCCTTCATATGGATTACGGAAAAAGAAAAGAAAAGAAAAAAGAGGGGGGTTCATACAATAAATAAGAGAATATGATCAGCAGTCAGATTTCTGATGCATAAGCGACTCTTTCTGGAACTCCAAACATAGACAAAATGAAAGCCACGTATAGTAACTATACTGGAGTAGGGACTAACATAGGTAGAGACTTCAAGATAACTTGGTTGACAAGAACTAATCAACTCCACACACTTGACAGACTTCACGATAACAAAAAAAAGAAACAAAAGAAAAAGACTTGGGACAAATCAGCATGATGGTAGGACAGTGGTTTAGTCTGTAGCAAACATTGACAAGCAATATAAATAGGCAGTCCATCTACAATAGGTCAGAAGTTCACAAGCACAAGCTGAGAATCAACAAAATGACAAAACCAATGTCCACAAACAAGTACATAAGACAGGAAATAGCATGCAAAGTGTTTGCCTAGTTGGTTAGCCAATTGTAAGGAAAATATGTCTTCTTTCTGGAACTATTTCTGCAGTGGCTTTTGAAGAAACCATAGTTGATGTGGAAACATCAGCTCCCCTCCCCCCAATAACAATTCCATGAACATCTCACTGAATTTTTTTTGAGAACACACAAACAAGTGAACGGAAAATTAGCAAGCAATTTTGGCCAGAAAATGCAGCAAGTGAAAGCCAAGAGTGAACTAGTCTGGCCTAGATGCAAACTTCTTCTTTGGGTAGCAGTTGATTATCGTGCGTAAGCTATATGAAGTCTCACACATGCATCAACTAAAGGAGAAATATTACTGTTTTTATCTGTATTCTCTTTTCTAACTTCCTTGCTCATAATAAGTTCAGAAAATAAGTTCGTTCGGGGAACAGTTTACAATAAGTTTCACAAAAAGCTCTCATGACTAAGTTTAGAAAAAGTTCTGATAACTTCATTTTACAATAAGTTCAATAACAATAAGCTGAGAAGAAGACACCCTAAATATGATCACAACTGAACTTGCCAAGGAATGATTAAATTGTCATCAAAATTACAGAAACAGGGATTTCATTGCCACAAAACATCAAAGAGGGAAAAGACAACCCAATAAACAATTAGGAATCTCAGAGCACATAAACCCATAGATTGAAAAGATGAGCTTACCCATGGTATTAACTTCGTGGGTTCTTGACCCCAAACTTGTTGATATGACCCCTCGTATACCTGTAACTTTTCTTGTAAAAACTGGATGTACTCTATTACCTGTGGAGGGCATATGCGTCAAAGTTTACACTTTATATGTCTCCAATGGCCAAAAGCTCTGCATTAGCCAAGTTTCAGAGGCCCAAAAAGGTATGGAAAGATAAATCAGTAAATGATGCACCTCTAACAAAAGTGAAGCTTTGTCCCTCTTCTGATCATTAGGAGGTATGAGATCTCTCAATATTTGAAATCTGTGAATGCATCAAACAAGCATCAAATTAGTCGTTATCAGACAGACATCCCCCCCCCCCCCCCCAAAACCCAAAAAAAAAAGAGAAAAGGAAAAAAAAAAAAGCCCGAGTTGCAGTTACAAGATGGAGGAAGCAAAGAGGACATGTTACTATTCACAGTTTCTTACATCATCTTGCCTATTTACTCCGTCCGTCCCAAATTAATTGACATTGGGCTAAATATTACTACCTCTGTTTTGTTTTATCTGTCGCCTAGGGAATTGTGGCAAAAACTTTGACCGTTAATATCTTAACTTGTATAATGATTCATCATACAAAATTGATATCATTAGATTCGTAATTAAAAATACTATTAAAAAAGTATAATATTATATTTTTCTATAAACGTTTTATATTAGAAATTATTAATTAAAAATTGGCACAGAAAACCGTAAATGACAGATAAAAAAGAACGGAGGGAGTAATTACTAACAAATTACAATGAGTACCAATATGAAATTACCGTCATTAGAAATATGTTTTATTAAAAATTACAATGGAGGTAGCTTCATGTTGTAACTCATTGTAATTGATGAATAATTAACGGTCAAAATTTAGTCAAAATGTCAATTAATTTGGGATGGAGGGAGTATTTCAAAAAGGATTTCCAAAACACTACAGTCAATCTAAATTGCAAAGGTGAAGTGAAAGCAAAACACTTAAAATCTTCAGGGACTTTCTCAATGACAAAGAGGTGAGTTTTGTTGTCTAATTAACCACATGAGAGGAATCAACATGCCATAAACCAACTCCTCCCAAGGGTTTCAGAAAAGAGACATAACGACAAACGACAAACGAGCATCAGACAGCCTCCGTATCCCTAAATTAACCCCCCCCCCCCTCGCAAATGACATTTTCTGGTCTCGCTTCTTCTACAAAATTGTTTCTTTTCTAATCATGGAAAATACAACGCGACTTCTATTATCTTTTCACATTTTTTCTCATAGCAAAACTCAACGATACTCCTCCTTTCCATCAATACATCGATGCAGACCACTTAAGTCCTCATAGTAGTCTATAAGCTCAAAATTGGAGAATGGAGAGGATATCACCCAAAAAAACAATGTACAACATATTTCACATACTACAGAAGAAAATCACTTGATAATTCTTCACAAATTCGAAATTATCCCTAACATGACAACCAAATCGTTCAAGAAAATCACTTATTGACAAGTCTCCAGTTTATCAAACTGTACCCAGCAACAAATAGTCTATCAACAACTCGATAAAGATTAAAAACTCACAAAATACACTGCCCAATTTGCCAATTGTAGTTCCAAATACGCAAACTCCAAAAGCACAAAGAAACCACCCCAAGAAGAAGAAACACATAACACTTCACAATTGGAAAACATCACTACACCAAATAGTCATGTTCAACGTTGTACAACAGAACAATGTAACCCCAGACAAACGGCAATTAATCAAACAAACCGAAAACACTCAGTAACACCAAAATCCAGCCCAAAAACACGCGAGATTCCGAAAAATTACAATCAAACACACGAAATCACAATCTGACCTCTCATTGATTTTGCTCCGACGACGCTGCTCCGTCTCAGAGTGCTTCGACCGATGATTGTTGGGCTTCTGTTCGGCGCTTTTCCCCTCTGCCACCAAAATTTGACGAATTCTTCGAAATTAGCCAACACTAATACACATAAACCCTAAATTAATAAAATCGAGAGAGATAGGAAGGAAAGTTACCTCGATGAGAAGAAGTGTCAGTGCCAGTACCAGCAGCGACATCTTCAGCGTCGTCTTCTTCTTCCTCGGGATGAAGGTGGTTCTGAGACATTGAGTTTGAGGTTCTCGCCATTTTTACACAGACAAGTACAGAGAAGGAAGAGAGAGAGAGAGAGCTTGAAGGACAGTAATGGCGGGTGGGACGAAAATTGGTGCCCTAGGCAAGAGAGAAAGAGAGAGAGGGATTTTTTTTAATTTTAATGTTAAAGTGGGGAAGACATGACTATTGTTTAGCATTTCTGCTCATTTATCTGATTTATTTATTTATTTATTTTTCTTTTTGGTTTTCCTACTTTTTGTTGCGTCTTTGTCCCATGGCTTTGTCTTTTGCCTTTTTAATTATTTTTACTTTATTTACAAGATCATTACTCCCTCGGTCACTGAGTTTCATCTAAATTGTCATATTTGAAAATTTTGTAGTCAAATTTTAAAATTTTAGACCATAAATTTTTCAATGTATATACAATGAAGTACTATAAAAAAAAAAATCAAAAAACGACTCTGGGGGACTCATATTTTGGTGTAATAATTACAAGGGCCCCTTATTTTTCTAAATTACTGGGAGGTGACATTATATTTGATGAAATTATTTGGGAGGGACTTTCAGGCTGAATTCCGGCCAAAAATTGGTGGGAGACATTTAATGATGTATTTATTGTGGATTAAGTGTTTGATGAGTTAAATCAACTCTATTAATTAGGGGGAAATAAAAAAATCAAAAAATAAAAATTGAACATAATTAAAAGGTTGACCAAATTGAAAACCCAAATCAGTTTGATAGAGAGAGAAGCAGATTAGCAAGTTGAACATCCTCCATTGAAGAAGAGTGACCATCCTCCATTGAAGAAGAGTGGCCATCTTTGGCAAGCTTCCACGTCATTCTCGGTTTCACCTCACTCTTGCTTCCTCCTCATTGAATATGTGATAAAATGGCAAAACAAAGGGAGGGAGGATGAGAGAGATGAATGTTGAATTAGGAAGGAATGAAGTGACTTTTTTACTTGGGGAGGGGGGTAGACTTAAGTGTTTTTAGTTATCTTTTTTTTTAATTTTAAACCTTTAATCTTTCATTAATGTTAATGACAGGTGAATTCCTTTTAAAACACTATTATGCATTTAATCACTTGGTTCCCGCCAATTTTGGCCGGAATTCAGCCTGAAAGTCCCTCCCAAATAATTTCATCAAATATAATGTCACCTCCTAGTAATTTAGGAAAATAGGGGGCCCTTATAATTATTACACCAAAATATGAGGCCCCCAGAGTCATTTTTTGTAAAAAAAATTACCGCCATAAGGTTCATAACGAAAAATATTATCATAAAAGTATTACACTACAATTGTTAATAACATATTAAATAAGAAATCATCAATCAAAAGTCAACATTGGAAACTGTAAAAGTCAAAATTTGGACAATTATTATGAATCGATGGAATAGATACTAATGTATTGTATATTAGGGTGTTGAACAATATTTTACTATATTATTGTTTTATATGACCACATACTCCCTCCGTCTCCTTTTAAGTGTCAAAAATTAATTTTACAAAACCAATGTGTCTTGAAAATAAAGTGAAAAAATTATGTATGGACAACTATACCCCTCAGTAAGAGAAATAAAGGAATAAGGGAGAATTTTAAAAGATAAAATAAAAATTTAATTCATTAATTAAGGGTAATATAAGTATTTTAATTATTGAAAATATAAATTTGACAGACAAAAAGAGACAAAATAGTTAAAAAAATTGACACTCATTAAAGAATAGAGTGGGTACTACACTTTAAGGTAGACCAAATTTTGGTGTATAATTGTCTAAAAAACATTCATTTAATTTGTACAAACTCAATCCTCAAATTAGTCACTACTCCTATTGTCTAACGTGGCATTACTGGCATAATACAATATATGAGCGCCCAAAAATTGTTATTTAAATAAATTAAATTTGTAGAGACAAAAAAGAGATTTATCAGGAAGAAATTCACGCCAATGCCAATGGTATGCCATGAGCCTGTTGGTTGGCTGTCTCTCCTTTCCCAAATCATTATAGAGAAAAAGAAAAAAAAAAAAAAGAAACGAAAGCGTATTTCATTCTTATCTTATGAGACTAGTGGAGGAAAATATGAAATTATGAATAGTGCTTTTTACAATGTTATTATTTTCTATTTTTTTTTGTAGAGACAAAAAAAAAAATCAGTGACTACCACTTGTGCTAAATAAAAAGCAACGATATGTATGTGTGGAATATTAAAAATGGTAAGGTTCATTTTATAAATGATTATAGAACAGTAAAAATTGATCATATAACAAGAGCTATAACTATAAGGAGCAATAAATAATTAGATTGTGATAAAGAATTAAAAAAAAGTGTCAGTAGCAAACAATTTAAAGTGGTAACTACTGCTCCATCCATTCCTATCGATTCTCTTCGGGTCTTGTTTTTTTCTGCGGTATTTTGCGGTGTGGTGTGGTGGAATTGTGGTGTGGTGAGGTGTGGTGAAATTGTGGTAGGTTATTGGTATGTGGGGTAGGTGAGGAGAGAGAATGTAAAAAGTAGAAGAAAAAAGTGAAGAGAGAAAAGTAATGATTTGTGGCAAACTGCGGTGAGCTGTGGTACCGCAGTTTGCCAACCGCAGAAAAGAACAGAGCAATGTGTTTCTCTAACAAAGAATTTTTTACGACGTATTTTATCAAATGTTATACTATTATAATAGTATTTCTCGCTATCAAATTAGAGTACTTTCATATAATAAAACATTATATATGTTGAGAACTTAAAACCCTGTAGGTGACAATTAATATGGAATGACAAATATGAATTAACCTTAGAAACAAACAAATCCCAAAATTTCCACACAAAAGATGATTAATGATTATGCATAATCAAGCCCAATATATATTATATGCGCCCAAAATATGTGCTTTAAATATTTGTGAGTGAACAATCATATAAATCAGAATGAACAATCATAATAATCAGAATGAACAATCATAATACATATAGGTGAATAATTCTCAAATTTGGAGCACATACTCGAGGAACATCTAATAATTTTGCAAATCAAGCCCAATCCACAATTTTAAGGTGGGCTATACAACATGCAAGTGGGAGGACAAAGCCGAACTCTAAATCCAATCTTGATAATGGAGGCAAGAGAACCAAGAGTTGTTTCTTCTTTTTTTTCATACTTATCATATCATAAGTAATTAGGCAGGTGTAATCAGCATTCAGCAATAATCAACATCAATTAGCACTCACCATCACTGGTAAGCTTTTACTCGGGATTGCAAGTTATAAATTTTAACTATATCAACATTTATAAATACCTTATCAACACTCGTTAGTACATCTCTTCAAAAATAAACGCCAAAATAAGGGAAAACGATAGTTACACACTTACACCACAGTGGTCTTGTACCATGGTGTGATGATAAAACTTGCGATAACGAAGGCATTCAAACTTTTAACTGCAACTACAGCATGCCTTAACCCATCAACATGATGCAAGATGTTTCCTAGAGTTGGGTTAGCCATTCAATCATACTCCTTTTTTTCCTCTAAATTTTCATTTCCCTTTTTACATTTCAAGTATCAACACATCAAATTACGTCGTATTTCCTCCCTCACGTGGAAAGGGGATAAATACATACATTCCCCTTTTTTCAAACCGAGACACTACATCTCAACAAATGGAAACACTTGTCGGGATACAGATGCCTACATCTGAATCTCCTCAAATTTTGCATATGCGGGACTCACACTGGGTGACCCCTTTTTTTCTTTTTTCTTTTTTTTTGGGGGGGGGGGGTCATTGTTGAACATCATTCTTGCTCACTATTCTACTCAACTCAACTTGTTGGTCCTGAATCCTACTGACCATTCGTGTAAGATCTTCGTCGATGAAAGACATTGTGCTACCTTTACCGAGACGTCTCTGTTTTATCTTTACAATTGCCTGACAAACTTCCCCAATGGCAGGGCGCCTCCTTGGGGTCTTGTGTAAGCACCTGAATGCAATCTTAGCTAAGCTCTTCACATCCTGAGGGCTACATTTCCCAACAAGCCGCTTGTCAAGTATTTCATCCACTCCTCCCTCAGGATCCATTCCAGCCTTATTGAGGGGAAAAAAAATACATCAGTACACTCGGTTTACTAGATTTTGCACAAGAACTTGATATTTGGCTATTCATTTATTTCTTCTTTATAACAATTCCCAGCGTGGGTCCCACTTTCTCAGGATCTGGGGAGATCCAGAAATAGGCAGCCTTGACTTGGGCTGATTCTATGGACCCCTAAGGAGTATTACTGTTTTTTCATTTTTTTCTTCTTTTTTTTTTTTTGGGGGGGGGGGGTGGTTAGGGAGGGTGTGTTGAAGTAAGAAGACTAGGGAAACTCACAAGATTGACATAATCCATCAGGTTTTGTTGTGGATGTATAGCTGTTATGATTTCAAAGATGATGACTCCTAAACTGTAAATGTCGCTCTTCAAACTGGCCTTGCTCGTGGAGATATATGCAGGATCCATGTAGCCATACGTGCCCTTCAAGCTAGATTTACGCCCATCGAAGACAGCTTCTTTTGAGAGCCCAAAGTCAGCAACCTAATCACATGTAAAAAAGTTTCAAAACCTTGCCAAAAAATGCCCATGAATGTCTTCTGAGTTCTGACATCAAACCAAAGTGCTCAGGACATGTGAATTAGGAATGACATTTCTCATAATCTTTTTTCCATCAAAAGATTATGGGAGGAGACAAAAGCAGTAAAATATCAAGTTCACATGCGTCAAACTAAAGCACCCAGGACATAAGTTTAGGTATATGACAATAAACGAACTATCCTCTTCAAGACTTGAATATATGAGATTCCCAATACCAATACTCTATATTCTAGAACCCCACCACAATTGTGAGGTATGGAGGGGTTGAATTTAGCAGTCTTACTCCAAAATTTTGCAATTTATAGGGAGACTGGTTCCAGTTGACCCAAGATTTAAAAAGCATTCGCTATCATGTCCCCCAACATCAAACCAAACTTAACATCCAAATTAAAAACAGGAAATGATAGTGTCACCTACCTTTGCTCTCATAGTGTGATCCAATAGTATGTTAGCACTTTTCAAGTCCCGATGCACCACTGGTGGAACTGCCTGTCCCATAATACTCAGTCATAACCATAATAATTATTAAAACGTGGATTAAGTTTGGAACTAAGAAGCATCATCAAACATACTCCTTCATGAAGATACTCAATCCCGTGTGATATATCAAGACATATTTGAAGTCTTTCTTCCCAAGTCAAATTGTCTTCTGCACCTAACAACACGGAACAGATTGGTCAATTTTCTCTCAATGACTATAGTAGCAATTGCAGAAACTAGATACGGGTACAGCATAGGCAATAGGAACACACGAGAGGGCATGTTTTCAGTTCATCATGTGCCAAGCACTGGCAACACACTCAATGCGATCACATAAATGATCATCATCGGGTGTTACAGATTTTGCTGGAAAGATCACAAGTGTCTCATGGGTGTGATTTCTACATTGATATACTAGGTTCAAAGGATGAGACCTAGGACCAAAGCAACCAGGTCTATTCAAAGTTGCAAAGGGTATGGTTGGGATTGGGAACATCAAACAGATGTGATGTACTAACAGCAATAGAAAGCACAATTAATAAAAAAGAACAACAAATTCAGAGATCCCGTTACTAACTGTATAGAAGTCTTTCCAGACTGCCATTGCTCATGTACTCATAGATCAACATGTGTTGCCCTTTGTCCACACAGTATCCCACCAAATTCACCAAATTCCGATGATGGAGTCTACCTAACAGAGACACCTGCAGAACCATTCCTCACAGTCAGGCTGTATAACTGTGTCCAAAAGAAAATAAATATCTGCATTTTAGAGTAGATATGGACAGAAATCCAGAGTTTAGATGTTCATTAGGTTAAATTTTGTTCGTTATATAATCTCTGAAAAAGTTTCTGAGTTTCACAATGGCAATTCACAATAAGCACAAGGACCTAAACCTTGCAACCAATGAACCAACTTACGAGATCGAGACTCAAGATCATGGCCTATACTAAAAAGGAAAGAGATCCAATGCAACCTTTGAGTATTCACTATAAGTTAGTGGGCTAGAAGGGATGCAAGATTGAGTCACATAGTGGTTCCTTACCTCAGTCTGGAATTCCTTCTCTCCTTGACTTGAGTTTGAAGCTAGCACTTTAACTGCTACCACTCCACCAGCAGGCAGTGTAGCTTTGTACACCGGACCAAATGAACCTTCCCCCAAGATGGTTGTGAAATTTTGAGTGGCTTTCTGAATATCCCTGGAATACAGATAATTATTAGAATCTTTATATGCATAATATGATTCTAACAGTGACTCCCTACACTCTATAAATTACAGAAAACGTCTAGCTTGCAACTTGCAAGCTTAAATAAGTAACAACCTAGTTCTACTAATTCTTTTTGGTAACCTCAGATGGAAAAAGAAGCTTAGCTCTTTGCGATGTGAATTGAAAGAAATCAATCTTGTACCGGGTGAAAATAAAATCAATAAGTCTTATGTAAGACCGTCATACCATAACTTATCGTGAGACGTATGACTTCGCAGTGATTTTTTTATGATTATAAGAGTGACTAATAGTTTATTTGGGGTGACAAATAAAACTCACCCCATGATAAATTAGTATCATATTCGTGTCAAAAAGTCATTCTAATGTGACTTTTATAAGTCAAGTAAAACATTCAAATTGTCACCCTCAAAAGAGCCCATCTCATCATAATTTTACGTGTGAGACGGACTTACCCTGGAAGTTGCAAAAATTTAAAAACAAAATTCTCAATCACGACAATTGATAGTAAAAGAACATCTACTACAGAAATTAGCAAGTGCCAAGCTCAGAACCATAGCTTTTTTCAAGCTACCTAACAGGGTACAAATTATCTTTTGCAAGGACAAAGACTATATGAAAAACTGCATTACTGGAGTTCAATTTGACAATTACAATACACCAGGCCCTCCACCCCTCCCCCCTTTTATCCAGATCTTAGAAGCATTAAAAGCGAGAGGAAGTATTGCATTGTCCCTTTTTCTAAAGCACTTCTTCTATGTTAGGATACAGTACTCTAGGTATCTTTCCATGGCTAATGCTGTTGACAATGTCTTGAAGAACACCCTGGTGGATGTGATCACTCATGTGACAGAGGTTTGAGGGGGCAAAGATAGATGCAACATCATTCCCCATAATTGTCCTGAATAATGAAAAGGCAACCCCCATACTTATCCCCCAAGATAACATAGTGTTAGGACTTCACATAATTGGTGAATGATCATGAAAAATCATCAATGCTAGTGCAAGGACCTAATCCAGTGAAAGATAGCTAACTGTTACAACCATCCAGTAAATTTCCAAGAAAAATTGCACTGCATAGGCCCAATGATCAGCATTTTGTGGGAAATGATATGCACCATTTGTAGGGTTGTGGTAAATCCAGATACACCTAAGTTCCACCTAAGCAGCAGTGTTCGGGGGAGGGGGCTCCAATGTAGCAACCTAACCCCTTAGTTGCAGAATCACAGAGAGGATGTTGATTCTGTCAGATCCTTGATTTCAAAAGGGCTCATCACACACTGGCTAATAGTCATGAAGGATGTAGAAGAAAATTTAGATATACCCTTGTATGATAACAGCGACAAATTCTTTGAAATAAAAAGCAGCAAAAAATACGTTGTAGAAATATACTCTTATAGTCTTAAGGAAATGACCCTGGCAAATGGTGAGATACAGCATAATTGTAACCAGCCAAATTTGAAAACCAACAGGGAACCTACTTGTATGAGTATTTTGGAATGCCAGAAATTGAAGATGCTCGATCTTTATTATGATGATTCAACCATAAGGGTGCAGAGCTCTTAACAGCAAGATCAGGTAGTGGGACTATCACAGAATCTGAGAGGGAGGCACTCGAGTCAAGACCCAAGCCATGGCCATTCTGTCGGATGTGATGGTTTGCTATCACACGATTGCCAATATCAGAACGCTTTTTGAACCAACGAACGCAGAAAAACACCACTATAGTAAGCACAATGCCAAATACAGCTCCAGATGAGGCGCATATGATGGCCAATTCAGTTTGACGAATCATGCTTTCGTGTATCCAAATAATCAGGCAACGAGAGCATTTTTAGATTTATTTCCTGCAGCAAGAAGATAAATACCTGAGTGGTACGTTTTATGCCGCCATCTATGTCTAATAATCTAAAGGCAGATTACACCTTAACTCTACAAGAAAACACATTGTAGGTTGAATGAACAGCATCCAAAATGACCCCGCAATTCAATAATTCAATGTTGAGTAAGTGAAAACAAAACCACTTATCCGCTGAACATGATGAAGTAAAAGGAAATGAAATAAAGCCTAAAACACATCGTTACTACTATTCAAGTATTTGACAATTAATAGCTAATGATCTCCAATTAAATGGTAGGAAAAACCACAAAATAGCTGACTGATGTTCGAAGATGACAAGAATTCCACTAATGAAGTATGGTGTTGTTCTAAACCAGCACGATCATTTCAATGACAGTCAAAGAAAATATCCGGAGGCAGAAAATATCCGAACTATAGGTTTAGTCATAACTAGTCCTCCTTACCGTGATTACCAAATCCCCCTTCAAAAATGATTAACATTGGGGCGTTGACCATATATCTCACAAAGTAGTCTTGAACCATGACGACAGTGCAAAATCTGATTCCCCCAAACTATCCAAGATTGACGGAGGAAGCTACATTACAATTCTCTGAGCACACAAATCCATGGGTAACCTAAAACACAACATTTCATTCTCAATCTCCCTTACAAGCTACGGCCGAAAGGATTCAATCTGATTTATTTTTTAAAAAAAAAAACTCATGAGATAACAATCTAATGCTAAATTGGCAAATCTCTTTTACAACCTAACAAAGATTGTAAAATTCATAATAGCTACCACCAAGGTGAACTCCCAAGCCAAACTTCAACATGTACCATTTCATTAATTCACACCCATTACATCCTTAAAACCTAAAACAGACACCCTGGATGATACTCTTCCAACCAGAATTTCAAAAGCATCTTCAACTAACCTGAGAAATCTTAATAAATTTGGGGGGGGGGGGGGATAGTTTTGTTCATAATTATAAATTCCACCATGAGACTTTAATTTCTTAGTCAAATTTGGAGTTCCCATAAGAATTACAGCTAATTCAGAATGCACTTAAAAAAACCAGTGAAATTCTCTTTCCTCCCGCCATACTTGACAATCCTCACATTCTAACACCAAAAAAGGCAGGCATACGCAATTTAGGACACAAATTCCTCAGCTCTACAATTTAGGCATACAGCTGGAAAAAGCTATCCATTGCACAACTCCAAGAAAAGCATCCACGATTGCAATTAATGCAGCTTCAACATGACAATTGATAATTATGAGGAACTACAACGACTGAAACAAATCAAAAACACCAGCTAAATTCAGGACATGAAATGATGAAAAGCTTGGTTAAGAAAACCTAAAATGCGAGCAGAATGAACCTAAAAATCGCGGACATACGTAACTGAAGTCATAAATTTCTCAACTCTACAGCTGGAAAAAGCAATCCATAGTACAACTCCATGAAAAAACATCCACAATTGCAGTTAACACAGCTTCAACATGACAATTATTATGAGAAATTACCACGACTGAATAAAAAACACGAGCTCCTCGTTAATCCAGGACATGAAAACCTTGATTAAGAAAACCTAAAATGCGAGGAGAATGAAGAAAGATGAAGAGATCAGCAGAGATGAGAGCATACCGTGACGAAGAAGAGCCCTGAAATTGAGCTTCAACAACTGCAGATGGCTGCTTCAATGGCTGCAGAGAGAAGAAGATGATGATGATGAAGAAAGACTGATTCAGGAGGTGGAAATGGAGTTGGTGAAATATTAAAAATTCAGCAAACAGTTTGGTTTGGTTGGAGGAGAGAATTGAAAGTGGGCAGACTGGACTTGGCTCTGCTTTTCCTTTTTGGTTAACAAAAAAGAAAAGAAAAAAAAAAAGAAAGAGCATACCATCTTACTTTATTCTCAATTTGTCATTGGATCAATATACTTTCTCCATTTCATATTAATTGTTATTTTTTAAAGTTATCTAGTTGGTTATTAAAAATTTTGATCATAAATTTTTCAATATATACAATGATTTGTTATAATTAGATTTGTAGTGATAAATATTATTATAAAAATATAATATTGTAATTGTTAATATAAAATCATACATGAACTATCAATAAAGTATATGGCAATTAATACGGAATTGATGGACCATATATCATCCAAACTTTGAAACTTTTGAAGATGGGGTGTTTGGTAAAGAGCATATTCAATGGTTTATTGAAAAAAATAACTTATTTGGAAGATTTAACCAAGTCAAATAAAATAAATAGGTGTATCCTAAACAGCGTTCAATAGGTTGACATGAGCGGCTTATTGAATTTGATGTTTGTAGAAATTACTATTTAACTCAAAATTTATCAAAAATTACATATATGTCATTATAAAAAAAATAATTGATACATATTATTTTAAAATTGGTGATAAATGGTATAAATGGCATTTGAACATTTTCCTTTTCAAAAACAGTTAACTTTACTAAACACAACTTTTCCAAACAGCTAATAGTAAATGTCCAATAGCTAACAATTGTTTGTCAAAAAATTCTCATTTATTTATACAAAAGCATTTTGATCATATTTATAATTAAAAATATGATTATAAATCTACAATATAATAACTTTTTGAGAAGGAAAAAATTGTGCAAACAATTGTTAGCTAAATATAGACATGAAAACTATAAAATAATTAATGTGTGATAGACAATGTAAAAGTGAGGGAGTAAATAAAATTAAATGAAATAAATAAATAAATAAATTTATGGTATAAAAATGTGCTATCTTTGTCCGAAAATAATTGTTTTTCACAATTTTCAATGTTAATTTTAATTAAATAACTTATCATAAAATATTTTATTAAAAATTTTATTTTTATATTTTTCTAATAATAATTTTATTAAAAATCTAATATTATTGATTTTATATTAATATATATAAAAAAAATTAATAGTCAAAATTTTAGACATGACAAATATCGTGACGCTAAAATAAAACCGTGGGGAGTAGTAATGTTTACAACAAAGATGCAAGTATGCTTACCACTTTACGCAATTTCTGATTTGATAATCTATTTTTGTTGGACCCACGTATGTGATTTTTCTAAACTCTTTTTTTTTATGTGCATGGTGGTGTCACTTGTGTGACCTAGAAATTTATTAAGAAATCAAGAGTAACAAATAAAAATATAAAATTTTCAATAATAAAAGTAACCTATCAAACTCATAATTTTAGTTCTGATTAATAGCAAAATTTAAATTCTGATAAAGAGCTTAAAAATGGGTGACCCGCTAAATTATCATGTATTACCATATTCTTTTATTATGTTATTTTCAGGTTTGAAAGAATAAGTTAGGATAAGTTATTATATTTTTTTGAGTAATTGTATTTTTAGAGTGAATGTTTTTTTTGAAAAATTGTGTTAAGTTTGGATAGATTTGGATAAGTTATGATAAATTGAGAAAGTTGTATCCAGCCTAATCAAAGAACATGACCGTAATTTATCCACTAAAAGAGCATATGCCACTAGTATTCTAGTATTAGAATTTGAGCTTTAATTTGTATATGAAGCATTTTCTTTTTCAGACTTGGTAAAATATTGAAATGTACAAGCTCTAATTATAAAATACAACTACGCTTGATGAATTCTTTGAATCTATTTGCTAATACTTTATCCTAAAATTGTTAGTCAACTTTAGCTGATGAATTATCTAAAGGCTACAAGCTTACAACTATGCGTTGCAGAGATTTATTCTTCTGCTGCCTTCGTCCCTAAATAAGTGTCAATCTGATTAAATTTTGACCGTTGACTATTTAGAAATTATAATGAGTTATAACACCATTATAATTTTTAATAAAATATCTTTCTAACGGTGGTAATTTTATATTGTAACTCATTGTAATTTGTGAGTAATCAATAGTCAAATTTAGTCAAACTAATACTCATTTAAAATTTAGGAACGAAGGTAGTATTATGGCCTGAATTTTCACAGTTTTTCATTGGATAGGGAATGTACAAGGAATTTTGCATTCATATGGTCATAAGTAAATTTTTCATGGAGATTGTGACTCTTTTTCTTTTTCTATTGTAAAGTTAGGTAGAATAAGTTTATTCAAATTCGAGATATTCTCCAAATTTATCCAATATATTTTCATATTTAAATATCCAAATGTATCCAACCAATCTCACCACATTCAACCAGATCATTGTAAGATTGCCTACATCATAATTTTTTAAATCACGTTTAATACGTGTTCTTTTTATGAAGCTGTTGTGATTGTACATGATGTTAACCATAAGGATTAGCACTGACAAAATTTGGGTCGGTCAAATTCGATCAATATCAAAATCAGTCAAGAAATTGATGTCTGCCAACCCGATTTATTTTCGGGTCAGACAATTCGAAAGGAGTTAAATTCAGGCCTTAATCCGATTCAGACAATAGGAAAAAAAATAGTTGTCTCAAAATTCAGTCAATTCATTTAATATCAAAATCTGATTTGGACAAAACCGAATTTTTTTCAAATCAGACGAATTCAGATATTCAAGTCGGATGAAATTTTGGCATCGGTAATCAGGATAAAGCAGAAGATTCCGACCAATATATATAAGGATTTGGAGATTATACAAGTGGAGATGTCGATTTAAGTTTAGGATTGCATTGTATTCTTAGTTGGTGATTACTGACCAGATCTCTGTCGGTCTTTATTTTAATATTTTATGGGTTTCTTAATTAGTTAATTTCAACAGTTGGCAGCACAGATGAAGGTCACACATTCCATGTCCATACATTGAATGTCCACTACCAACTCCTATGTTGGGCCCTGGAGCCCAATTGTGGCCCATTTGATAAATACATTTGTCCAAGTAGGCCCACTTTAATGGTTGGTTACCCAAGCAGTTGTAATTGATGGGATCGTAGAACACTTAAGCAAACTACAAACAGTAAAGATAAGAGCGGAAAAAGATTAAAAGATAATGGAGGAAAACCTAAAGCGGGGAAAAAAACTCCGGAAACGATGCAATAGTATGATTAGGATTACAAGTTTTTGAAGAAATCTCTCACAATCAACTTTTCCTCCAAAGATTGAACAATTTCTCTCTCTGGTGTATTTTCTCCGAATTGTAATTGTGATATGTAATACAATGAATGAATGACTCAATGAACACAAAAGAGAAAACCTCTCCTCCAAGAACCCCTAATGACTCGATGAAAACACACACATAAAAGAGAAAACCTCTTCCCCAAGAACCCCTAATGACACTCAATGAATATGTATATCTAAGAGAAAACCCAGCTACTTGGAAATTAGGTCAAATCGAGCCTAGTTTTTACTCTAATAACAATTGAGCTCCACACACATGTACAACATTAATAAAGCATGCATTTAGCTTAATTGCAATGCATTTAGAGTATGTGCTTTAGGATATTTGTCGTACACAGACATAATAACAAAACAATAATAATAATAATAATAATAATAATAATAATAATAATAAATAGCGAACAATCGTAGAGCACATGCTACAAATTAAATGCACGAAATAAACTGCAGCTTAATTGCTTAAACTTTGGACGGAGAAAGTGAATACAGTTATAGATTTTTCATCAGTATATTTAATTGGAAAACAAAATGACAAAATGTCATCTTTTTTCATCAGATTTTTCCATCAGATTTTATTCAGTGTCCTGCTTTATATATATTTGACCTTGATTAAATCCTAGCCAATGGGATACAATTTGAAGATCAGTGTTGTTTGGATTGGAAAAAATAACAGGTTAGTTAACATAATCTAACCCCACTTGAAGATCGATTCGAATCCATCTAAATTTTCCAAACCTAAAAACATAAACATATCCGAAATTGACTCGTCCCAAACCTGACCCCGCCTGTATTTACAAGTCATTGTCAACTATGACTTTACAACAACTTTTATTATGATCGGGTTTCAAAATATCTATAAATATGCAACATTACTTAGACAAATATCATTGTAAGTGCTTAACCATCAAAAGCTTAACGCAAATTATATTCAAGTTTTCTCACCAAACTGTTGTTAATTATGGTTGGTGAGGTGGACTTTATCTGGAAAGATACGCGATAACCAATATGTCATATTAGAATATAATTTATTTAATATGAATATAATTAATAATTTATTAGAACGAGTTTAATTATAGTCACCTTAGTAATTATCAGTCATCCTACTTATATTACTTTAAAATTAAATATTTTATAATAAATATATTTATGGTGAGATCTATGTCTCCTACATGTATAATTGAATATGAACTATGACATAAAATATCATCACAATAACTATAAACTAAATGCATACACCATGTATGTATTCTACAAAAGAATTTAACAAACCTAGCTACCTATACTAGCTAATTTCCTTTATAGACTTAGATAACCCTAAGTAGAGAACTCAACTAGAAAACAAGGGTACTCTAGCTAGGGTTTATCCCAATCCCAATGAGGTTAAAGAGATCACTGTTGATACAAAATTGTGAGCTCCAAACCTAACTGGGTATATATATATATATATATATATATGATGATGCATACTACTAATTAACCTATTTATTTAACTATATGTCTTCTTATCTTAATTAACTAATTACTTAGTTTTTGGGGATGTGGTTGTTAATAGGAGGCTTTCTTCGGGGTTTCCACATTCTTCCTCCTGCATAATCTTTACGCATTAGCTTCATGATCTCTTTCTCTGCCTCGAAGATCCTCTTTCTTGCTTCGGATTCTTCATCTTGGTCAACTCGGTTTGAGCTTCTAGGGTTTGTGCCGAGGACCTTCTTCTTCGTCTGGGTGTACATAATGATTCGATTGTTGATTAGATTATATATGGAGTCTTTCAGCATACATGCTTTAAGCTTAAAAATGCATTCGGGTAAGGGAGCATGCAATAGTTTATGAATCTTCAATCATCAATTTAGACTTCTAATTGAAATTATTCTTACAAGCTAAACGTATAAAATGATACTGGTAGGTAACTTATTATGAATTTATGAAAAAGAAGAGTTGAGAAAAATACCTGATTGAGCGAGCTGTTAAGTTTCTTAGGAGAGCTCTCCAACATGTATCTCTTGAAAGATCCTGCATATCAGAAAATGGCTATGAAATTGACCGTCAAAAGTCATTCTCTTATACAGAATAATTAACGGAAAAACAACACCTTCGAATCATGTAACATAAATTGCTTCTTTAATATTCTTATATAATCATAGGAAAATAAAATATAAGAACTTCAATTCATTTATACATATGTTTGAACTCGATCGATCATATACACACATAATTCTTTGATTTGGGATACCTAACCTAACACTCTAAATAATATGATTGTCTATATATAGGATACTTAAGCACACATATATATATACATAGCAAAATGTATGTGCCCTAGTTAAACTAAAACCTAGATCCCCAACATACTCTAAATACCTAATAATTAAGGGAGTGAGCATGGCAATTAGGGCTCAATGATGCTTAGATGGATGAGAACGTGGACCCCAATAATCGGTGTCACTAAAAGCCTCGTTTGAGTTCGATTTATGATCATGACTTGCAGTTTCATGACCACCCTTAACTTTATAATGCACCCTTTTCACTTGAAAATCACTCGTAGTTTGATTAACTTTAGTAGCACCTGAGAGCTTCTTCTCCGCTTTTGGATGATGATCATGGTGGTTTTCTTCTTCTCCGGCCTCATCATGGTGGCTCAATGTCAGTTTTCTTCCTCCGATTGCCTTGCTTTTCATCTCCTTCTTCTTCTTCGCCTTCTCGAGATCATTAGTGGCATATGCATCTAGAGGACCCTGTGTTCAATTAAGTTTCTACATGAATCAATGTCATATATTGTGGATGGATGTAATGCTCTATCTTAAAGATATTAGGAGAGAAAATGGGATTGAGTAATTAATGGGAAATCATCACCTATAAAAAGTGTAGTTAATTACTTAATTAGAATCAAGATATGATTTTCTATCATTAATTCAATCACCAGCTGCATTATGGTGTACCACATATATTGGGAATATCAATTTCTATTAAGTCGTTTGTGATTCAAAATATATATATTGTAGATTGTAGAAAAATCATACCTTTTGTGTAAGAACAAGATGTTTCAAAATTGATGCCTCAAAGTTGCTTGCATCCTTAGCTACACACATCAAAAGAAAGAAAAAAAAAGGCGGAACAAAACCAAAATTAGATCATGTTTGAAATAAGATTTCAGAAAATAATACATAGAAGTTTGATTTAACTAAGAAATGAAATACTACCTTGATGAGCATGAGCAAAGGAGTTCCTAAGAGCATGCAAAAGAAAGCAAATAACCAAGATTAAGCTTGTAATTAGTCTCAAGGAAGCCAACTTTCTCTTCATTTTTTCTCTCTAATTATAGTAATTAGAAAGTTAATTTTTGTAAGGAAATGAAGAAGAAAAATGGAAAGTAGAGGTGGGATATGATTTTGTAGAGGTAGGTAGATAGATGAGGATGAGAATGAAGAGGAGGATCAGAGACCCAAGTCAAAACTAAGTTAGGGTTTTAATACCTAGGGCTTAATACAATATCATTTTATGGTACAGACAAAGCATTGGGAAACTTAAATAAATTATTAATTAATCACTAAATTAATGATTAAAATCGAAATTAAATAGTGGAAGTTCTTTGTTGTTTAATGTTTGAATGTGGTCTTCTGCAGATTCTGAATTCCGCATGCAGAGGGAAACCAAATCAACCCAAAACAAAAAGGAAAAATATAAAGTGTGACTACATGGAATGTACACTATAAGAGATATTGTTTTCGATCACTAGGACATGAAATATGCTTAATTTTATTTGGAAAATCTTTGAATCAATATTACTAAATTAATTATTAAAAATTAATCTTTAACGAACAATCTAATTGTTGCCCTAATAATCCTCATTTTATTTTCTTCTTAATTGTTTAACAACAAGAAACTTTAATTTAAGTTTGCAGTTACTTATAAATCCTTACAATTTTTAAATCATTATAGCTAGTTGATAACCTCCACTACAGTCTACATCATATAACAACATATTTGTGACAGCTAGAAAGACAGACATATATAGCGGTCACAAAATATATCGGTCATTATTTTGCGAGTGAATATCAACGGTTGTCTGCCAACAATCGATAAGTTAGCGGTCGTTGATATTGGTTGCTTATCTAGTGACCCAATAAATATATGGATCGCTAAGTTTTTGATTTATGACCAATACAAGTGACTGATAATGATATTATTAATGGCTGAGCTTGCTCAACAACTGATAAGATCATTTAGTGACTGATAATTAATGAGGAAGGATCCCTGCAATGCAGTTCAGGTGAAGGATATAAGAAAATTATTACTAGCTGAGTACTTCTAAAGATGAAGAATATAAATAATTAACTGCAGTAAAAAAAAAATAATAATGTAAATTAGAGAGGAAGAAAAAAAGAAAAGAAATGGAGAGATGTAGATGTAGATGTAGATGTAGTTAACAACAGCTTTTCTACCTGGTATACATTCATACAGTACTATTTAGCAGATGAATTGATTAAGTAAAACATGTTGTGCAGTTGAATGATATGTTAATAAGGTCAAAACTGCACTGTAGAAAAGCTCTTTTGGTCAGAGATTCCATCCATAGATATTAGCTGTAGTTTTCTCATTTCAGTAATTTTTATTGAATTTCTTCACTAATCTCTCCAACCTACACCCTAATTAATTACCTTTTATCATCAACTTCTTTGTTTAATACTACAGAGGTGTAAAATTGTCTTCATTTCTTGGATCCCCTCAACATAATTAACCTAATAAAACAGAATTTGGCCCAAGCTATGACAGTCGGATTGATTGCCCATTTTTACTTTATAAAATTTACCAAATTTCATGTTTGTTAGTACGTAATGTCGAATCTAGACATCTGAATTAGAATGCCCAATATATTATCACGCTCATTTGATAAACATACAAACTATACTTTAAATGCTAATTATACTCATTTTAAACATTTTTTGGGATTAAGGTGGCCAGGCCCACCGTAACCAACCCACAAATACGCCTATGTTTGTAACGTGAGATTAGAACTAAGAATTAATAAATACTTATATATTTTACAACTAAATTTAGTATTTTCAATTATCAATTCTTTTTGGATAATTATCAAGTTAGAGCCCAAATTTATTCAGACTTTCTCATGGAATTTGATTCATGGGAATAGAGGGGTTCTCATTTTATTCTCAGGCCCTGTTCTTTTATGCGGTTGGCAAACTGCGATGCCAACACAATCCACTACAACCTACCATAAATTACTTTTTCAAATTTATTATATATCTTTAATATAAATTTTTAATCAATACTTTTTCAACTCTCTTTTTCCAATTACTTTTTTCACAATTACAATATATATATATATATATATATATATATATATATATATATATATATACACACAAAAAACTTACCACAACATACCAATTACCCACCACAATTTCACCACACCATACCGCGTCATAACGCATAAAAGAACAAGGGTCATTCCCATTCCTTGTGTACTATATTTCAAGTTTTATCAAAGCATTGAAAATCTATTACTTTACCTGGTATATTTGCCCATATTTCTATTCTCGCTATTTTCTTATCTTTTGTAACTGAACAAATTGATATTGTATTGGTTTGATTCACAATTGTGGAACCAATACCTGAAACCTCTGACTCAGTCTTACTCTGATATCATGTAAAGTTATCTCAACCAAAAATTTAAGTTGATGATTGAAAGTTCAATGATCATATACTCTAATTAACAACAATTTTGAACAATAAATATATTGAAAAATTTTAAAATTTAATCATTTATTTTGTTGGAACAACAATTCAGAAGAATATTTAAAATTTAATTAGTATATACTACTACTATAGTAGTACTAGTATTATACTACTAGTAGTATAATGCGAGTATAGGATGAATGGCCATGGGGTGTTTGGCTACCCAACTTTTTGGATAGCTTTTAGCTTTTTGGATAATTTTTAGCTTTTTTAACAATGTTAAAAAGCTACTTGAGGTATTTGGTAAGTACTCCCTCCGTTCCATATTAATTGACACTTAAACTAACTTTTTTTGTTTCAAAATAATTGTCACTTTCAATTTCCCAATAAGTAATTTAATTATCTAACTTTAATAATTATGTTAACTTTTACTTTTTTCAATGAATAAAAACTACTCCTACTCATATTCTCTCACTACATACACCTTGATATCCGAAAAAAACACCTTAGAAAATAGTGTTATTCAATTATATGGGTAGTTTTTTTAGTTAGGCATTGGTATGTGAAATTTTTTAAAATATGTCAATTAATATGGAACGGAGGGAGTAGCTTTTTATATTAGCTTTTTGGACGCAAAAAGCTGGTTTTCAAAAAGCTAGTTGATGAAGCTTTTTGAGGTAGCTTTTCACAAAAAAACTACTTTACCAAACACTTTTCCTGTAATAAGCTAACTCAAACAGCTAAAGTCAACAAATTAATCCAAAAACTATCACATTTAATTCTGAATATGATTCTGGTAGCAATTCAATATAACATTCATTCAAATTCAGCCTTCTGAAATCACCATACTTATTACAAACAGGACCTATGTAGTATAGGGAGGGGCCTAGAAGTTTCTCAGTTCCCAAAGGGGCATAACATAAAATTAAGAGCTTAAGGAACGTGGGCAAGTGATTATTGCATGGATTTACTAAACTTGACCTGCAAATATCTCTATAACACCAATCTAATTAATGACTAATTAAACTTAACTAGGAGTAATTAAATCAATAAATCAGCAGGCTTAAGTGTGGAAAAAAGTTTAAGGACACGAGAGCTCGCATTTCAAGTTGACCATGGTGGGTTTCTCCTTGATATAGGGATGGCTTCTTTTTTTTATTTTTATTTTTTTGAACAAGGGAAGGTTTGAATAAATGTGAACAATGTACACAAAATAAAGTTATACTCCCTCCGTCCCTTATTTAGTGTCAAAATAACTAATTTTAAAAGTCCAAGGTATTTAAGAAATTGAGTAAAAAAGTTATATTTTGACAAATATACCCTCGCAATAAGCAATGACTTTTCATATATTAAATAATATTTTGACTTCCAACGCATCATTAATAAGGGTAATGTGGGTATTTTAATCATTGAAATTGTAAAATTGACGAATAAAAAGGGACAAGATAGTTACAAAATTTGACACTCATTTAGGGACGGAGGTAGTACGTACTTTTTAGAATTTTTGGACGAGATCATTTTACTTGAAAATTCTTGTTAGACGAGTTTTGTTAAATATGATTTTGAAAGTGTATAAGTTATATTAGAATGATTTTTTAATATTTGGGTACGTGACTAATAGCTTATCAATGGATACATTTTGTCATAATCATCGTCAATCAATTATTAACGGTCACCATAAAATGATTTTCATACAATAAATATTAGGTAAAAATTGTGTCACTCAAATTAAGCTTATTCTTTTTTGTCAATAAGATTTGACAGCGTGGGATCACATTAACAAAAGTTCAAGCTTATAGTTGAAGGTTTCATAACACTTTTAAACTCTAACGCACCTTCTCAAAACTTGATATCTCACTCCCAATCTGATTCTGATACTCCATGAAACTATCTTGACTAAAGTTTGAGCAGGAGACCCAATAACAACCCTAACATATAGAAAAGGATTGCGAAGTATGAGAAGATTTGGTCCAATAAATTTAAAGAAACTTAGGTATGCTTGAATTTATAAATGCATAAACAATAAATAAATGAATACATAGTTTTTTAAAAAAAAAAATCATAAATTTATCATTATCTAACTTTGTGTACGAATTTAGCGCTAACAAAAATCTGAGTCCAGTAAATTCGAGTCAGACAAATTTAAACAATGTCAAAATTCATACGAGAAATTCATGTCCGGACTCGGTTTTATTTCGGGTCAGACCGGGTCGGACAATTCAGACGGAGCTAGAATTGGGTTTGGACAATAGAAAAAAGAGAGATTTGATGTCCGAATATTCGGTCAATTAAGTCAATATCGAAATTCGAACGAAGAATCTATGTCCAGACCTGATTTTTTCCAGGTTGGACAAATTCTTGTCAGCGCTACGTATGATAATCGGTGCATGGTGGGTTTTAAATTTGGAGGAGTCGAAGAATAAAAATTAAAATCTAATTGTAAATACTCCCTCCGTTCCATATTAATTGTCGTCTTTGGAAATTGAGCAGTCAAACTCTAAAAATTTTGACCATAAGTTTCTCAATATATACAATGAATTGCTATATAAAATTACAATCATTAGATTCGTAACAAAAAATATTACTATCTCCATTCTTTTTTATCTGTCATTTACGGTTTTCAGTGCCAATTTTTAATCAATAATTTCTAATATAAAACTTTTATAGAAAAATATAATATTATACTTTTTTAATAGTATTTTTTATTACGAATCTAATGATATCAATTTTGTATGATGAATCATTATACAAATTAAGATATTAACGGTCAAAGTTTTTGCCACAATTCCTTAGGCGACAGATAAAACAAAATGGAGGTAGTATCATACAAGTATAATATTGCAATTGTTAATAACATATTATGCAAGAAAATATAATTCAAAGAGTAATATTAAAGATAGTGAAAGTCAAAATTATGACAATTAATATGGAACGGAGGGAGTAAATGGGAAGAGGAAAAGTGGACAAGTGGAAGAGTTTAAGTAGTGTGCAGGTGCATGAAATTTACCGCCGTAACCGCAACCCCGCGTAGAACACAAGGCGGTTAATTTTTTTAGACAACCGGCGTGGCTGCTTTTACCAATGTATGACTATGATATTCTATCCCTACTTTTTACACTTTTTTTTAGAGTTTTTGATCGAATAATAAACCACTCTTGTTTTTACTTTCAAACTTGCCACGGGCCTTTGCTTTTTGACTTGCTTGTTTTCTTTTTAGTATTAATTTAGCACTTTAAAAATCAGCTAGATTTGTTCCAATACTGTATTATGCATATCTGATAGTAGATCTGTCAATTCAGGGGGACAAATCGGATTCGATATGCCCCGTATTCTGAATTTATTATATTTCATGCTTGAAAAATGGGTTGATTTCGGGTCGAGTTAGCTTTTGACAATAATATCTAATATATATGTGGTGGATTCAGTGTATAAGAGCAAAACATAGCCTACTTGAGGATTTCTTCTAATGTAAATGTAGTAAAGTAATTTATTTTTGTACTTGGATGGGTATGTTTAATAATATGGAATTGCTACGAGTATAGAGAAGCAAAAATAGTAGGTTAGTATGTTTTTTGACAAATAATTGGTGTCCTAGATTGACATTAGCAAGATCATATAAATGTGAAAGTGACTTTATTCTTTCTAATAGAATGTAAAATTTGCTGAGTGTTAATTCTATTATGCCCTAACAATGTGTGATATTTGTATGTGTGGTTCCCATTCCTCTTAACCCACTTGAAGGCCAATATATGTTACATGCACGCGGAGCATGTGTTTCAGATACTTGCGAATGAACAATCATATGAATCAGAGTGAACAATCATAATAATCAAAGTAAACAACCTAATACATATGGATGAACAACTGTAGAATCTAGAGCACGTGCTCCTAGAGCACCTAATAAATTACACTTCAAGGCTAGTCTTTCAAGTACAAGTCTCTTTACTATAAAAACTAGCAACACACCAAAATTATATAGTTAGCCAGACAAATTGTCCCATTCCCCCCTTGGATCAATAAGTTCGATTATTGTATTTCAATATAGAAACTCGATTTAGATGATTCAAATTTATCCTTGTAAAAAAATATACAACTCTGGCTCATACTAACAACTAGTCCAAAATTGGTGAGCAAAGAACTAAAAGCTTCTTGGAGTAATCTCTCATCCAACTTTAATGATGTGATGAACATTCAAATATTCAATAATGCTTGAAATAACCAGTCTATTGGTAGGGAAGGCTCTAGACCTCATTCCCTTCTTGGTTAATAGTAATATAAAACGAATGGAATTCTCTTTTGTTTGTCAAATAACTAAACTATAATACGTATTCTATTCCTAGTAAATACTCCCTTAGTTTCAAATTAATTGACGAAATTAAAATTTTCACAGATACCGATATAACTACTAAACATTAATTGCATTTGATTTTTCTCTTTGCAATAAATAATGAGTAATGAGGGAATATGATTAGATAAAAAGGTAAAATAATTGAATATTATATTAGAAATAGAAAAATAACAATTATTTTAAAACAAAATAAATTAGTTAAAATGTCAATTAATATGAAACGGATGGAATAATTTTTTATCCCACTTTAGGATGTTTTCAAAGATATTTTTAGTGATTTGGTAATGTTTTTTACCCCTTTCTATATTTATTAATTTTGATAAATTAATTATGATAACAGGGTGACTGATATTGTTTTATCTCTGAGGATAACATAATTATTAGGTTCCCCTCTGCATTGGTATTTTGGAGAACAACCCAAGAAAAGATTCCAACTTGATAATTTAAATTCTTTTTTTGCATTGCTTCCCCTTTTCACTTCAATTACCATGTTTTCTATCAATTTTTTCCTTTACTTTTTCCTTCATCGCCGACAACTTTGCCATGTCAAAAAAATATCTTCCCAAACATTTGTAGAGTAATATATACCAAGGTTAATCTTTTACTGCCCACATCAGTATTTTTCTGCCATCAGTAAAAAATTAATTGGAATAATATCTATCTTCCTTTACCAACATTTTTTTAAAAAAAAAAAAAACTCACAAACTTCAAACATTTGAGGGGTGTTTGACTACTCAGCTTTTTGGGTAGCTTTTAACTTTTTGGATAGTTTTTAGCATTTTGACCAAAGTTAAAAAGCTATTTGAGATGTTTGGTAAGTAGCTTTTTATTTTAGCTTTTTGGACCCAATAAGCTAGTTTCCAAAAAACTACTTGGTAAAACTTTTTAAGTTAGTTTTTCACAAAAAACTACTTTACCAAACATTTTTCCTACAATCAGCTAACCCGAACAGGTAAAGTCAAACAACTAATCCAAACAGCTATCAGCTAACAGCTACCAGCTGGTTGCCAAACAGGGCCTTGGTTTTGGAACCGGTTTCTCTAAATTTAGACATGTCCATTTGGTTTTGGAATCAGTCTGTCTAAATTCTGACTTGACCAGTTGTTCGGAACTCTAAATTTGGATTGGGACTTGACCGGTTGTTCGGATTAAATTTGGACCGAAATATTGTGATTGTGATTATATCCAGTTTTTCCTGGTTGGACAAATCCAGGTTAACGAGTTAATATATTTTTGCCGACCCTACAAATAGACGTGGTAAACCAGCAGTAGGGATCGCACTATTGCAATCGTTCCAAGTACGTAAGAACCAACTCAATCAAAAGGTTAACCGGTCCACTGCCCATGAATCAAGATGGTCTTAATAGCTAAGACAACTTCTTGTAGACATGTGTATGGTTTATGACATGTATATATATCGCTACCTCCTCAATTGTTCATTTCTGTGATGTACTCGGTGGATTTGGAGGCTTAAATGAGCAAACAAACCATAAGGGCAAAAAGCTCATTTTCTACGACTTTTAGACCTGGCAAAACTAACCCGAACCGGATGACTCATCCAAACCCAACCCAAAGCGACCCAACCCGCCCCAACTTACTCAAATTTCTTTCGCCAAAGTTTTCGCTCTTTAAAAATAATCTTATCAAACAAAAAATAAAGCAATCTGAAATCAATCAAACCGTACCCGAAGATGACCCAACTCGGACCCTGTTCACCTGAATAGAGCCAACCCAAATGAGTCCAACCCAAACCCGACCCGAATGACACCATTGCCCGGTCTAAATTCTTCTGATACCTCATCCATGAGTGAACCCATTCCTATCCAACTGTTTACCGAAGTTTTGAGTGTGTCGAGGCGAAAGACATCTATCTACCCAGAACTGCGAACTAAAGTCAACATAAGTCAGTACTAAGTACGCAACACGATGACGAGCAAAACAGGACCAACCATGCATGTTCTATTAAATAAGACCCAAAACTGTAAACAGAGAAAACTCACAGGCGACGCGAATTTACTGATATGATTCAGCCATTTCTGCAACCTTAAATTTAATGGACGCAGATAATAATGGTGAGTAGTGAGTACACAATAGACTTGTGGGGTGCCATAATGTCTCAGTCTCATGTCTATTAACTGTAACTGCACCATAATTTAATGTCTTCTGCTGCAGCATCTCATCATGCAGCCTAGACAGGAAATACTACTGCTGTCCATAACCAGAAATCTCTGTACTTGTACTAGGATTTAGCTACTTAGGAACTACGGCTATTAACACAGATCAAACGTCCACAAAATCCCCGAAGCGGAATACTTTCATGTAGTAGCACTGGCAAAATATTGTCCGACCTGAAAAACCGGGTTTGGTCATAGATTCTTCATCCAAATTTTGACATTGACCGAATATTCAGACGCAGTATTTCTCTTTTTTCTATTGTCTGAACTCGATTCTGACCCGGATTTAGTTCCATCCGACCTGGTCCAACCCGAGAAAGAAAAATAAAATAGCCTAAGTCCAGACGTCAATTTCACGTCCGGATTTTGACATCGACCAAATTTGACCCAGACCTGAATTTTTGCCAACACTACTTTCATGGTGTGTTTGGCTAGAAAACTTTCCCAAGTTTCCCAAGTTGACAAATTTTACCCATGTTACGTGGATGGGAAAGTTTCGATGTGGGACCCACTGTCTCACTCCGAAGCTCGGTAAACGTTTTTTCCTAGGTGAAACAAAAGAAAACTCATCTGGCAAACAGTTGACACGTACCTATCGGGAGTCATTACTGAGAGTGAGCCCTGGTGCAAGTATATAGAGCCCAGTATCAAACCCAAGCCTGCAATATGTAATAAGTAATTGAGATCAGAAGAGTTTTTTCAGAGAGAGCAAAATACATGGACAAGCTACATGCCATTGTTGTTGCTGCAATAACATTCTTCTGCATGTTCTCACCTGCGTGTCGTTCTGTAGCAACAGCAGCTGCTAATTTGCCAATCACGCCGGCCCTCTTCGTCTTTGGCGACTCCCTGATAGACAGCGGAAACAGTTACATGATCACGGCTGCGCGCGCCAACTACTTTCCCTACGGTATCGACCTAGGGGAGCCGACCGGGAGGTTCTGCAACGGGCTCACTGTGGTTGATTATGGAGGTAATTCGTGATTTACTGCAAGTTTTTTCTTTTCTTGTTTCTTACGGTGAATTGATCTTTTTACTCTTAAAAACAGCGCAGTACTTGGGGTTGCCATTGATTCCGCCCTACCTCTCTTCTGCATCGACTGGAAGGGGTGTCTTGAGAGGAGTCAACTATGCATCTGCAGCAGCAGGGATTCTCGATGAGACTGGGCGACATTATGTAAGTTCGTAGAAATACCCTCTTGATGCACAGGCTGCTTGGTAAGAGATCATTTTTTTGATAGGGAAAAGTATAGACTGGGCGACAATGTTATGTACAACCAAGAAAACAAACTGTTCGCAAAATCTACCACATCCAAAAGGGGAAGAGCTAAAGTACCACGAAATATATATTAGTATGAAATCATATGCTAAAATGCCTCTCAAAACTAGAATTCCAAAATATGTACGCAGCAAAAGTGAAGGATGATGACAATCAACTAAGAATGGTTAGATAAACATTCGTTAATGCTTGTGATGTTTACATTAAGCCCATCTTGAACAACAGATTTGTAGCGTAATTGCCTCTCGTTTTGCATGGAGTGGTTAAAACATGAACTAGGGTTTTTTTTTTCCATAAGAGGGACAAAAAAAAAAAGGCTAAACACTCTCGGTATATAAGTAAGCATCGATCTACATAAACTACAGCTAATCCTTATACATTGACCCCAAAAACTAAGCCATCCAAATTATAAGACAGACACAAATGCAGAAATCAGCATCCTGCAAAGTCATATTATGTGTAAATTAATTGCAAATTAACCAAAGCTAAGCTGCACTTAGGCATCAAATGTAATCCACAATGGGAGACGACAATTTGTTTCCTATGAGAATAGTTTTCTCTTACAACTTCTTACATCTCAGGGTGAACGGACGACCTTTAATGGGCAAATATCGCAGTTCGAGACAACAGTTATGCAGATACTACCTCAATTTTTCCAAAGTGAGGATGAATTAGCGCGGTACCTTGCAAAGTCCGTCTTCCTGATCAACATTGGAGGCAATGACTACCTTAACAACTATCTCCAACCCAACAGATATGAGAGCAGCCACGTTTATAGCGGAGAAGCCTTTGCTGATCTCCTCAGTAATCAACTTTCTGCGCAGTTAACGGTAAATGTTCATACACAAACCTCTGTAAACTGTAGAATTACCAATATACATTCATATGATTCAATGCAATATATCTTTTCATCCCCCTACTTTTCTGCTTTTTACAGAGATTGTACAAGGCAGGTGCAAGAAAAATGGTGTTGGTCGGATCTGGCCCCCTTGGATGTATACCTAATTTTCTATCCAAGTCGAGCAATAACAGCTGTATAGAAGAGATCAATGACATGGTAATTCAGTTCAATAGCTGTCTAATTGACCTCACAAAGACACTCAACTATACCCTCCCAGGGTCTTTATTTGTCTACCATAATATCTACAATCGGTTTTCCGACATCATCAACAATCCTTCAAAATACGGTAAGCGATAACATCATTTTGTCAAGTCCCACATTTCTAAGCTTTCCGACAGGGTTTAATTCTTGGTAGAAGCAAAATATTTCCCATGAGTTGAAAGTATAGGTTCAACGGGTCATACTTGTCATGGACTCATGGGCAGTTCGGTGCACATTGCCCCCACCTCTAAAGCATGCTGGTGGCTACCCCTAATATAGGTAAACCTGGCCCAAATGACCCAATCAAACCTAACCCGATCCAGACCAAAAACTGCCAAAACTAATTCGCCCGAAATGGACCTGAACCCAAAGAGACCAAACCCGACCTAACCCGAATTTATCTTTCACCAAAGTTGTTTGTTTTCCAGAAATACTCTTACTTGAAGAAAAAACGACCCCTTGTCGGCCCGAACTGACTCAACATGAACTCGACCCGAACGACCCAATAGCCCGGTATAGATATAGGGGCCCAGTGGACAGGCACGCCTACTTACCCTTCCTTAGAAAATGGAAAAAAGGGCTCCACATAGTCCATCCTAACAAAGAAGAGCAAAGTGAACCCACTACCACTACCACTATCATCGTTTCTTCTTTTTCAGGATTCACAGAAGCATTTGAGGCGTGTTGCGGGAACGGAAAAGATGGAGGGGAAGTTACCTGTCTTCCTTTGCAGCAGCCATGTGCAAGTAGAAATGCGTACGTCTTCTGGGATTCTTTCCACCCGACCCAAGCTGCAAATGCCATCATAGCACGCAGCAGCTACAGTAAATATGCCACTGACTGCATCCCAATCAGCATCTACCAATTGGCGCAAATGTAGCAACATGAACTCTGACAATTTGAAACTAGTCATCCAATTTTAAACGGGTACTACCTGCACTCTTCGGTTAGATAAGAAAGCAACTATGGCAGCATTGCATAATGCTTGTATCCAGAATCGGTATCTTAGAATGTAGTAGAAATCAAGCTGTTACAGCAGTTTCTTTCCAGTGAAATCGACATCATACCCGAACTAACATCCATACTCCAATTTAACAACTCGTTGTAAATAGAAAGGAAAGTGGAATAAGAGATTGGAACACACACGTACAAGATCTAAGGCACCCTATGTTAAAGGAAAAATCTCAAATCTGTCACCGGAACACAAGAAGATGTGTATTAATCATCTCAATAAAAGAACAACATTTAGCAATAAATATCAATTCACGATCACAGACAATCAAACTACAAAAGCCAGAAAAGGGATCACAAATTCACAATAAGCATGCTATATAGTGAGGTAACTACAGATGTTATCGGACGTTTAACTCTTTCTACATGGTATAATCCTATAGCCAAAGCTTCTCCAAATCAAGGCACAATGATTTTGATGGCGGCCGAGGTTAAAAGTCTTGCTAGTGTGACAATTTCTAGAAGAGTTCATTGAAGTTGAATAACTTATCGGAGCAGCTGGATTCCTGCCATCAATTAATGATCCCAACAAAGTACATGAAGCCACATGTGCTAAAAACTATAATCAACATAAACAGGCAGGCTTATAGAAGAACATGCAACACAAGTGCTAAAAATTACTCGGTAATGGCATAACATAACGAGCAACTACGAACTGGATGGGAAATTGGGAATTACTAGTTTCTGAAACCTCACAAGGGAAATCGCCATAGAACCTGAAAAACTTCAGAAACATGAGAATACAAAATGCATGACATATGAATAGGCAGTGACAATGGTATTGCTGAGCGCAAGCGTGAAATTAAAACAAATATGAACCAATTGACTCTAAATACATTGCTAAATTTAAAAATATGGGAAATAGGGAGAACCACAAACGACGTGATTATCAGCTCCAGTAGACCAATAGAACGACAAACAATGTAGAAGAATATGATGCATATAACAACATACTATCATAATTTATATAGAGGATCTCAAATGTTTTGACAATTTCAAATGTCAACTAGTGTACAAGAATTGGGAAGATTCAAGTGAGAAAAATATATATTCTTACAATTTGCCACTGATATTGTCACACAGTTTCCTTACAAAATTCACGAACTCTAACCCACAGCATCTTGAAGTTCAAAACAGCACAACCTTGAGGACTTCAACTACAAGATCTCTACTAGTTCGCCTGTGAGTTGAATGTTATTCCTATATGCATAAATCACGGCAACTCAAGCAACATATTGAAATAGTCCTCTTACTTCCTTCCACATCAGTGGATGGATGCATCAAACCTTGGCTCATAGAAACACACTTGGCTGTTGTATGATTGCAAAGCACAACCGGCAATCCACGACCAAACTTTCTTGTCCACGTCGTAGAGGAGACCTTTCCCTTGATTCCAAGATGTAAAACATATCAGATTATCCTGCCCAAAACACTCAAACCGCTCGGCCGATAACCTAAGCAAAGCCCGAAAATACTTAGGAGGCATCCTACTAACCTCCATCCATTGACTCTTCCCATGATCCAACTCCCAAATCCTCATGCTTTGCAGGGTGCTATAAAGCCCAATCCTCCCAACTAAAAACAGCCTTTTTTGCGCGCCGGCAACCAAATACCCATCCAATAACGACCGAGGAAACTTCGCCGGGATGTGCTCCCAATACCCGGTATCCAACCGGTACATCATCAACCCAAGCGGCGAAAGCGTCTCCAAGTACAGCCTCGAATCACAAAACGCCATCTTCGAAGAACAAAGGTTAACCGCGGGCATCATTTGATGGACGGACCACGCATTCACCTTCGAGTCGTACACTTCCGTGGGCAACGACTTATCCCCATAAATATCACTCGTCGCTATAACCTTAAAAGACCGATCCTTCCGATCAACCACCATGATCAACTGCCTCTGTTGGTTATAGTGCATGCTCGGCAACGTCCTCCAAGCCTGTGTGAGAGGGTTACACACAAGGGTCCTAAAAGTCGACCCGTCAACACCCGAAAAGCAAACGAGCCCACCCGACGAACCCACAAGCCAAAACGCCCACGGTGGCAGGAAAGTAAAGGGGATTCGATACCAAGTTTTGAGGGGCAAACTAAACACTGAACACTGCGGGGTTTGCGAGTTTTTCCAAAATGTGAGGAGGCACGGCCCGTGGGGCGGCACTTGAGAGTGAAACTTGAGGAAACTACTATCCTGCAAGATCGAATTCCATCGTTTGCAAACCGAACGAAGGCGAAATATCATGAATGGGGGAACCCTAGCAAGTATCTCATTCAGCAAATCCTCAGGTAGCATTGCCCATATATTATCCTCCATCTGAACATCAGGCTGAAGAACTGGCTTACTACTAAAGGTTGCAGCAGCAGTTTCCTCATCCAAACCCCGGGGTTTCGTCTTGATCACCTTCTGCCTCGACGGGCTCGTGTTCCTCGACCCGGCCCGGCTCATCGGGCTCGTGTTCCTCGACCCGGATCGGCCCGGCGGGTTCGACCCGCTGGGTTCGAGCTCAAACGAGCTAACCCTGCTCAATTCAGGCTCGGATGGTTCCCCAATTTCAACCATTTTGACCTAGATACCAAAAACCCTAAATTCCGAAAATTCCCGCCCTAGAATTCAGATGATATTATCAATCTGTGTTTCGAATCATCACCCAAACGAATGATTAACAAATGTAGGGATGAGTAATGAATCGTGAGCTGAACAAGTTTGATTGATTACAGCAGGAGTGAAGAACAACCAAAAGCAGATCGACAAATGGGTTGGAAAATTGGGATAATTTAGTGAGAACCCTAAAGGGGGGAATGATTGCAATTCTGCGGATCAAATTGAGATGATACCCAGAAAAAAGAATCGAACTTTTGCAGTTGGGAAGGGTTTAGATTGGTACCTTGACTATGGCAGATGAGATCTCATTGCCCTTTTTCTCTCTTTCTCTCTCACCTGTGGACTTTTCCTGTGTGTGCCAGTTTTCTTGAGCTCATAATCGATGGAGACCATTCTATTATCATTTTGGCTAAAAAGCCTAAAATTACCAATTTATGAACTCTAAGGAAAAAAAATCAAAAATAATAAATGTCTTAGAAAAAAAATTACCCATTTACGAACTCTAAGAAAACTTGTCCATTCTATTATCATTTTGGCTAAAAAGCCTAAAATTACCCATTTATGAACTCTAAGGAAAAAAAAATGAAACTAATAAATATTTTGGAAAAGACACATATTAAATGTCTTACCATAATATAAAATTTATATATTTGTAAATTAAATTGAAAAAAATTATATGATTGACTTCCATAACTATAATAATATATATAAATGGTATAAAATCCCACATTTATCTATATTTAAAAATTTTGACCATAAAGTTTTCAAGATAGACAATGAGTTGTTACATAAAACTACCACTATTAGATTCATAACGAAAAATACTATAATAAAAGCATAATTTCGCAATTGTTAATAACATATTATATAAGAAATTATCCTTCAAAGAGTGACATAGAAGTTATGCATATTATGACAATTAATATGAAACGGATGAAGTATATAAAAAATCTATTTATAGCCTTTGAATTTTCTTCTTTTTTTCTATGGAATTCAAGGATCCTTTCAACTTGCAATAAACTTACAATGTATATTTTTATTAAATAATTTAAAATTATGCACATTATAATACCAAAATGTTGTAAAAAGTTATATGCAAAAAATACCTCTAAAAAATATTATTAATCAACTTGATAACAAATGACAGCATGCGTAGAAAATTAGGTTACATATAATCAATTTATAACATCAATAAACGAAATATAGCACAAAGTACGTGATAGTATATCAAGTAAAATTACAACTCTAATACTAAAATAAATAGTATAAAGATTAGAAATAGCCTGTTAGGGTTGAAGCGTGTGTCAAGCACTGTCCCGGGAGGAGATACATCCCTCCTGCACGAGACGAGTTTGATAATTCGGTCACCTTTTAAAATACGACAACCATCGAACTCTTTCAGTGTAGCAAGAAGAGTCCCGTACCCGCAACTTAACACGGTGCTCAAAAATAATAATTTTACTACTATAAATAATAGCAAGATTACAATATGAGGGTAGTAATAGTGGATACTGTATACTATCACAATACTTTTGTGAAACTAGTGAGGTATAGCGCGCGTTGCGCACGATTAAAATTGTAACTTACATTCTAGATTCAACAACATTCCATTCCAAGTGAAGAAAATATATTCTTTTCACAAAATTGAATATTATAATTAATCACTAAGAATCAATAATTAAAGTTGTACAAAGACTATAAATATGAGAATCAATAATGATTAATACCACTTCTTCATGACAATTTCATTACAAAATCAATACTAAAAATTATACGGAGTTCGATAATAACTACATAGTTGCCTTTGACATTGATAGCGTTGAACTGAGCTAAAGATTTTGGTGTCGAATTGTCATGTGAAAGTTCATCAATTTCAATTAAGAAAGATATCAAAGACTTAACCCAACAATATAAATATTTTAATTTTTTTTATAATTTAATTAGCAGTTGTTACCGTAGCTTGAGCAATGTTGCATCTACTTCCTTTTTATTTGATTCTAAATGTCCTACATTAATTAGGATTGTTCTAGTCAGTAAGTTATCACCTTAATGCATAATTATCTCCACAATATTGATATGTTTTGTTAAGGAGGACTGAATTTAGCAGGTTAATTAAATACCTTCAACTCTTGCTCAATAGAAAGGATATAGGAGAATAGTAATTGTCTCACCAATTCAACTGGACCATGTTCCTATAACATCCATCGATTGTATAAATGTTTTAGTTCTATATTAATGACTCAAGCTTGTAGTAAACTTAATTAATAAGTCATAATTAAATTTTACACGGAAGACACAAACCTTATGCATGTGATTTCATCTCTTCTATAGTCAGTTATACCAGGTTTAGACATCAAATCAAGCCTAAGGCAAATGAAAAAGAGAACAACTTTCAATTTCCAAATGATCATACTGCAATAATCAATTAGCTGAAGTAATGTAAATTGGTACTTTTGAGTGAAAAAATACTCAAAGGGGTCCATTCTTCAAAACATACTCTTTTGCAAACTTACAAGCTTGTTTGACTGCAAGCACATACATACCATTCACCTGCACATTTCAACGTTTTTACTGGAAAATATTGAGTAAATTGCTAGTTGTTCGAAATATCAGACAAATACGTCTAAACAAATTGTTCAGCTGAACATTTGTCTTTCACGAAGAATGCTTCATATAAGCAAAATTTAGAAGACATCTGGGGCCAACAACCTTACCATTTGACCATATATAGACAAGCCCTCGTAAAGTCACCAAAAGCAGGCACAAAGAATTTGTTCTAGAATTGAAGGCAGACATAACTAAAACACCAAAATCTAGCAAAATAATGCAAACCCGCCTCAAGTTATCAAAACTCCATCTCAAACTGTAACAAACTCAAACTAATTATCCTCTAGGAATGTGTATATAGACGGATTTTATACGCATAGGCATTAGCATTAGCATTAGCATTAGCATTCTCTCCACCCATCATGAAATTTTTGGTCTCTAAGTACTACAAAGTAAATCTACACCTAAGAATACCTTGGCGTTAGCTTCTGTTGGATCTACCCCTGTCCTCGAGGTCAATCTGTGCCTCTGTTGTTGAAAGCATTTGCAGCATAGACATGCCACTTGGCCACCACACACAATAATCTCGATTTTTTCATGAACTGATAAATTTTGTCTGAGATTGTCCTTGGATTTCAGCAGAAAGATACCACCAATGTACAAATGTTTTGTAGGAACGTAAACATGTTACAAGTCCTCGTCTCCAACATGATCTGCATGGTAGCAGATTAGGTGATGAAACCAAAAGCATACTCCCCAATTTTGGATGTCTAATGATGGCAACTTGCCAACTTCTTTAAATGTCTGAGTCTTTTAGTCAGGTGAAATAACATAACCAATTTGCTTTGAGGCATTGTAGATATAACATACAAATGACATCCTCTTTATTAACCACTCATCCTCTTTATGAACCTCCAAGGCTTAAAATTGATCCTCACAGCCAAGAGAACATCAATACACCAACTAAGAATATGAATGTTGTTGACGATACGAACCCAAGGCCAAGGACAAAAATATCAATTTGAACCTGAGCGTAGACTGAAGAAGAAAATATCCATCAACATAATGTATTAATCACCAAGTAATATACAAAGTGGCCGATTTTTTGAGAAGGATGATACCTCTTGTCATGAATTTCATTGAAGCCAAACTATTCATTATTTTGTAAAATGTCTCGTGACAAGAATGATTAGACGTGGAAGCAGAAGGGATGGGTTTAGCAGCCCAAACCAAACAACAAAGTCAAACAAATCCATCTAAATTATAATAAACACCCATAAAAAAAACTACAATCAAGAAAACCTAACTTAAATTATAGAATGCAAGTACGATTATACACAGGACAAAGATCGGGAAACGGAAATTACAAATTTTTAAGCTTTAAGAAAAGTAAGAAAATAATTTAAGCAATTGGATTTAATAGAATTTAAATCCCCACAAAAGCCATGAGTACCGATGAGTACCGATGCACTTTCAATGATAAACTACAAAAGGAAAATGTTAAAAACATCAGAGTTGAAGAGCATAATACAAGCAACCTTTGAAACTGGATAGAAACAAACAAAGAATATGATCAAATCTCTACCTCGCCCTTGTAAAGTTGAGCTACAAGAGAGATAAAAGGCTTTGCTTGTGAACTATTGAAGGGAGACATATTTGGTTCTGGGTAACTAACCCAAATGAACAACTACAATCAAGCAAATGGACCTCAAGCCAAAGGACCAACATACCATAGACAAAGGAAAAAAAAACAGATACAAGAGCAAGTCCATGGAAAAAGAATCCTAGAAATAAGAACTTAAAACTTCATTTTGAGCTCTTGCATAAGTATCCATAAACTTAACAAAACAATGTAAGCATCATACCTCATTTTAACCCTCAAAAGATTAACATAACAAACAAAATTAGTACCTTTTGGTCACTGAAACTTCGATTTTATCAAATCGCTACACAATCTAAATTTATCACTACTCCTTCATCAAATCCAAAACAAAGGAAACCCAAAGAGTATGTCTCTGACGTGCTCACTTGTCCACTCTCCCTGAACTATTGATTAGTTTAAAAATGAAACACAATCAACCACAAATGGGAGAAAAGATTGTGTCAAATACAGGCCCATTTACACATCCCAAAGTATTAAAAAAACGACCACCCATGCACTCAAATTTAAAAGAAAGAGAACATGAGAGACTCCATACTTACCTGAGTAATAGTCACTAGCTCACCATTGAAATGCAAATTCATGATCTTGTTTGCTTTGGTGTTCACCACAATTTGCAGTGACCTCTTGTTGTTCATCCATTGCTTACCTATACTGCTGTACACTACAAAAACCAAATATGCACAGCAAGCCATCAAGGCATGAACTAAAACCGTCAAATTTCTGGTTGCCAAGCCCCTTTTGATTATATTAATTGGTTTGGTGCTAACATAATTATTTTGCAATTGAAGTCCCTCTTTTTCCTTAGTGAAATGTATTATATTATCAACTACTTCATATTTACTGAGCTGTGAAGTTTGTTTAGTGTAGTTTGTTTAACTCCACGTACATTTCTTGGAGTGAGTTCATCATTATCCACATCAATTATATTGCTTGAGTTTGGTGGTATAACCTTAACTTGCTTCTCTTTGTGGCATTCAGGATTAGAGATATGAAATTGTGTATATTCTTCTTATCTTTCAGAATTAAGATATACACCATCCACATATTTGGTATCTTTAAATAATTATAATTAAAACTGATAGGAAGCTGATGGTCCTCTTTAGGAGGGTCAAACTAAGTATCAATCAAAAGACAACAACTTGGACCCTGAATCCTAAATTTAAATTTGGGAATTGCAAAGTGAGGATGATGAGGAGGAGGAGAGAGAAAAGGGGGGAGTTGCATAACCAAATCGGAAGTCATTCGAAGCCTTGAACATTTAGCAACAGAGAAAATCATAAACCCATAAACTCAAACAAAGTGACAAACCCAGACAAACCAAGCTCATAAACTCACTTGAATGCAATAATTCCAATAAATCGAGAACACAAGAAAATCAAGGACAAACAACAACCCCAAAACATGCAACAATCAAACACTTAAATCCAGAAATTCAAACCCAAGTAAGATTAAACAAAATTATGTAAGTAAAAACTTTCAATTAGGCTACTTACAGCAAATTGAACCCAATTGTGACCAATCAATTTCTCTGCCCATGAAAAAACAATGAAATTTCAACTAAATAAAAGACACTCAGTTAAGTAGAAAATTAGAAAACCTAAAATAAATACAAACGTGAATAAGAATTAAACAAAGAAATTATCAAAAGGGTAGAACTAAAGACTCATGGCGAGTTTGATAACCTTTCAATGGAGATTGGATTCATGTTGCATGTCTCTATTGTAAGTGCTACAGAGGAAGGAGAAAGAAAGAGTGAGGAAGAGACTAGTGAGGTTGGCTTCCTGTTGCATGTCTCTATTGTAAGTGCTATAGAGGAGGGAGAAAGAAAGAGTGAGGAAGAGACTGGTGAGGTTAGATGTAGTACAGACAGGCAGGGAGAAAGCAAAATACAACCTATAGACAAAATTGTCCTCAAATCACTGTAGATTGGAACAGTAAACAATTTTACTGTTCATTTCAACAGTAAAATCCTGAAGTTGGGATTTTGGCATTTAGAGTATAGTGATAAATCCACTCATCCGCATACCATTGATAATAATGCAAATTTTCAACACCTCTAATATTTTAGAGCATTCCCAACGATGTGGGATGAGAGTGTGAAGGGCTTAGGTATTATGCTGTGAGTGGCTATAGTGGAAAAAGAAAAAAAAATTCAACATGCTTGTTTCCACGACAAGCAAGGAGTGTGAAGTGTTAGGGATCAGATTCAGATCTGTTGCCAGTTCTTAGTCACTTGTTAGGGTGTAAAATAAAGCAATATATGCAGCGGAAGGAAATTTAGGATGATTATGGAATCGAGGATAATAATAAAGAGACAAGAACAAAGATTAAAGGGAGACAATATTTTTACGTGGGAAACCGAAGAACTCAGAGAAAAACCCACGGGCGACAACCAATATCCACTAGGAGATAATGAGATATTACAAGAGGTAAAATATATGTGAACTCTTATAGACTCTCGCAACCTAGGGATGAGTATGGTGAAGATGTGGAAATAACACCGTACCTCCCTCATGGGGAGTTTTGAAGGCTCTCACGTCTGTTACATTTGTCGCTTGCCGTGTATTACAAGGTGAATAAAGACCTCTATATATAGGGGTAAACCTCCCATGGATTTGGCTTGACTTCCACTCCAAATACAATTAGGTTTTAACTTGAATGCTATTACAATTAGGAAACTGACCTAAATATATTTAGGAAATAAAATAATTTCCTAATAGCAACCAATAAATTTAGGAAGAGAATCTGGACCATTAACCCAACATGAAGTGTGACATGGGAGGGGAAAAGGGAGGAGATATATAGGAAGAGGAGGGAAAGAGTTAAAAAAAAAAAAAAAGGAGGAGAGGGAAAGAGATAAAAAAAAAGGAGAGATAAATTTACACCTACAATTCTTCCACTCTCATGTAGAATTCTTCCACTATTCTTCCATTATTCTCACACTTTGTTGATAATGCTCTTAGAGAAATGATGTCACATGTCCTTAATATTGGTGCATTGGTGTAATTGTAGAGCGTGCATAACTGTATATCGTGATCATTGTCATTGATGACATCAGGTCTCCATCAAACTCAATTTTTATGAATCCAAGACGTTTAGAGGTTTAGTTGGTGGGCTTCTTCTTAGGGAATCAATATGGCAACTTCGGTTTGCATCGTCTTTTCCGTGTGGTACTTACTCGATTCTTATCGTGGAAGCTGCGTCCCTTCGTAATGACCCTAATTATGCAGTGTATCTCGGATTATCAAATTTGGTTGTCAAGGGAGATAATTAATTTGGTCCTCATCAACGTGATACTTGGATCATTTCACACCCCTTGAGAAATCCTTGGTACGAAATATAAAGCTTATCCTATAAAGCTGTAATGGGGTTTCAATTAGTACGTTTTTAGGGAAAGTAATAAAATTGCAAATGGGTTGGTTAGCTAGTAATCGGTGTTTCAATCCGTCTTTAGAATTTCCGTCTATTTTGTTCGACGATTTCCTTGATAGATCATTTGAGGGAGGAGCTACCTAGATGTTTGCACTTACACTTTTTTTTAAATGCCCAATATTTCAATTAATGGTTAATTAATTTTCCCTAGAACATCTATAATATGTATAAATGATCTTATAATATTATCTTGTGATTTTTTTTTCCTTCTATAAGATCATTTGCAATATAATGAGAGATGGAGGGGGTGAGTCAATTGTTTGAAATACAAAAAACGAATTTATCACATGAAATAGGTGGGAAAAGAAAATAATTGCATATGCTATATGTAATTCCACGTACGATGATTTGCCTAACCCCTACAACCACAAGGTTTAAGGTTATAATATCACAATGGTTTTCTTTGGATTGGGGTCCAACATAAATTGGGTACCACCAACATTTTGATTAAATTTGCATGCCCTGTTGTTTGGTTAGGTTAGATATATAACTCTCTCGACTTATCTCAACTTATTATAACTTATCCATCCAAATCTGTAAATAACCTAACCAAAGAACAACTTGACCTTTTGGCTAAGATTAGCACTAGTAAAAATTTGGGTTTCGAGTCAAATTTGAGTCAGTCAATATCGAGATTCGGATAGAAAATTGAGTCTGCACCCGATATTTTTGACTTAGTCAGTGTCAGACAAGTCGGATTGGACCTATTTTTGGGTCGAAATCGGATTCGTATAATAGAAAAAATATTATATCCGCATATATTCAATTAATATCGAAATTCGGACGAAAAATATAACCAAACCCCATTTCTTTCGGGGCAGGCAAAAGTTTGGCCGGTCAAACGAAAATTAAGTGTAACTTATTCAAGTAAATGTGAGGAATATTGAGGAATATTCAAGTAAATGTGACAAATGTAACTTATTAACTTGGAAACTTTTATACATGAAAAATATTTTACTATTGTTTGTATATTTCAAATACAAACACACTATTAGATGTAACTGATTAGGTAAATAAATACTAATTTTTTTTAGCAAAGGTAAATAAATACTAATTGATATAAATAAATACTGAAAACATTGATGAGACTCTATTGGATGATGGTTGAATAGAATTGGATGTAACAATTAGGGATGAGATGGGCATGATCCAAATAGCATTGATCAAGAAGATGAAAACCTGGTTCTTATTTGAATTGATCGAAGGGATGACAACCTTTTTTGGCATGAAATGACACCATATTGAATCACGATATTTGTTTCGACGGCCGGATTCGGGAGGAAGGACACCTTCATAAATAACTTTTATTTACTTTTAGACGATATCCTCAAACTAACGCTAACGTTACCCTTTATTTATGGCCCATATGAAATGGGAAGGGAATTTAGCTGCTCATGCCTCGATCAGGGCTATTGTGGGTTGGGGAAAGAGCGTGAATGACTAAATGCATATAGTTGCAGTCATGTTTGTAATTAGAGTCATTCGATTTTAGAATATATTTAATTAGATAAAAGTCCAATTTATACTCGTGCACATTTTATTTATTTTTTATGGGAATACTCATGCAAATTGACAATGAAGTAATATCTATTTTCTGATTACAATAATAATAATAATAATAATAATAATAATTGAACTAATAACAAAATGCCATATGTATTTAGCTAAAATGATACTCCCTCTGTTTGGTTTTATTAGTCGTCCTTCGAAATTGTGCCAAAACTTTGATCGTTAATATTTTAATTTATACACTGATTTATCATACAAAATTGATATTATTAGATTCGTAATAAAAAATATTATTTAAAAAGTATAATATTATATTTTTTTATAAAATATTTATATTAAAAATTATTAATTAAAAATTGACACTGAAAACCGTAAATAACATGTAAAAAAAAATCAGAGGGAGTACATGATTATGGGGACTGTCCACCTCACCTAAACCCCTTGCTACTTCACCTAAACCCTAATTTTCCGATTCCTAATACACCAATCGCACCTACCATACTTTGCATTCTGTAGCTAATTAGATACAGAATTGCAGAAAAGGGAATTCCTTTAGTTTCGAATCTAAATCTCAAGTTTTCAACCTTAAGATTTGAATTAATTTTTTTTTTCTTTTTTCCCCTCTTTTTTAAAAGAAGAGAAAGAACAATCACCTGAAGTCGGCAATGTTTGGAGAAGACTGAAGAGGTTTAAGGAGGGTTTTTTAGCCGGCAACAAAACAAAACCTATGTATCATTCCACAATCACAATCGGTAACTCTTGTTCTTACTCTCTCATCTCATTATCAATCCGAAGAAATCGATGTCCAGTGGCAACCCCCCATTGTTTTCTTCAACCCTAGACAGGAGTTTTGATTGCCCTTTTACAGTTCATAAATCAGTATGTAGCAATGCTATCAATCCAAAGAGAAACTATGCAAAGAAATTTATGTTTATACGCCCTAGATTATCTCTGAATCCTTCTTATGATTCAATTGCTGCTCAGAAATGGAAATTGAAGCTCTCTGAGTTGAGTTTATGTAGAAATGTAGGGTTTTCTGAAGTTGGTTTTGGTGGGAATTGCAGTTTGTTTGTAAATGAGGTAGTTGAAGAAAGACCCATTTTAGGTAATCAAGGTAATTTTGATGGGTTGAGTCCCAAAGGGTATGCTGGTCTGGTTGAGGCTGAATTAGCCTTCTCTAGAGATGCCAATGATGATGGTTTTGTTGTGGATGAAATTCAAGAATTGGTGGAGGAGATGAGAAAGAAAAAAGAACAGGAAAAACGGCCCGGAAAAAACAAGCCCACAATAGTGGATGGCCGTGGGTATCGAGCCCTTAGGAATAGGCAGATCAAGCTCGAGACCGAATCGTGGCAACAGGCTGTGAATGAGTACAGGGAGCTTTTATCGGAGATGTGTAGGAATAATTTGGCACCCAATATTCCGTATGTGAAGTCGCTCTTCCTTGGGTGGTTTGAGCCGTTGAGAGATAGCATTATGGAGGAGCAAGACTTGATTAGGCAAGGGAAACGTAGGGCCACTTATGGACCGTATTTTGATATGTTGCCTGCCGATGTGATGTCGATTGTGACGATGCATAAGTTGATGGGGTTGTTGATGAGTGGAAGTGGGCATGGGACAGCGAAGGTTGTTCAGGCCGCTTGTGCGATTGGGGAAGCCTTGGAACAGGAGGTAGGTTAACTTAACTTGGATCCTGTTTCTCTCATTCGGTTTTGTTTGGTTACATATGTCCATAATCTGGATAGTTGAATGCAATTTATTACATGCTCTTGGAGTTTGTGCTCCAAATATTGTGATTGTTCACTTGTAGATATCGGATTGTGATTGTTCACTCTCAATAATGTGATTGTTTGCTTGTAGATAAACACCAGGTGCATGGAATAAATATCGATAGTTGAAAAAGATTATTCTTTTCAACTTCGATTAATGGACTAAAATAAAAGTGCCTTATTAAACCTGCTATGCTTCCTTTAAGTGGAGTTGTACTCAACGGTTTGTAAATCTTGGGTCAATTCGAACCAGTCTCTCTAAATTGCAAAATTTAGGTGGCAAGACTGCCACATGTGACCTCTTCATACCTTGCTTGGGCGGAATTTCAGAGTATTCCTTTCGGAACTACGGATGGATTGATTTTGTATTCCACTAATGCAGGCCCGAATTCACAAATTCTTGGAGAAAACAAAAAAGAAAAAGGTCGATCAAGGTGCAAAAGCTGAAGATGGTGGTCCCGATGCCATGATTATAGAGCAACGGCGGCTGAGGAAAAATGTTGATAACTTGATGAAGAAGCAAAAGCGGCGGCAAGTCTTGAAAATAATTGATTCCCAAGATGACTCAAAACCCTGGGGTGCAGATACAAGAGCCAAGGTCATTTTATATAATTATATTGAATGAAACTCTATTGTCCTGATTTTTTATGGGCTTCCTTGAGCTTGTTTTACTGAAGGAGCATCACCTTTATGACTTATTTATGGTAAAGGTTGGGAGCAAGCTGATAGAATTGCTGGTCAAAACAGCGTACATTCTACCTCCTGCTAATCAGTTGGGTGTTGATCCACCGGACCTTCGACCAGCTTTTAGGCACACAACAAGAAATGCTGGTCCTGAAAACAAGTGATGAGAAATGTCCCCTCAATACTTCTTTATTTGATCTGCCCATGTGTGGACTATGTAAATGACTCTCTTTTGCGTTCATTTCACAGGAAAATCAGCCGAAGATATGGAGTAGTTGAATGTGACCCACTAGTCGTCAAAGGACTAGAGAAAGCTGTAAGATATCTTAGCAAAAATGCATCTTCTCGAGTTATTGAGCGTGCTGAATATGTTGATGAGTAGAAAGTGTATCATTGATATTTAAACTCCTCCTCTCTCGTTCCAGAATGTAAAGTAACTCTGGTAACTTGTTTTATTGGTTATGCAGCCGAGGCATATGGTGATTCCCTATATGCCAATGCTAGTGCCACCGAAAAAATGGACTGGGTATGCTTATAATCTCCAAAATAAGACGTCTTTATAGTTTATAGAACTCTCAAGAAACTTTCGCTAGTTAAATTTTTTTCAGTGACCATCTTTAATAGAGTTTGATATATTTGTTGGTGGCTCTGTGCTTTATCATTGGATCGTCTTTCACTCTGCCCGTGGTTGTCTTGTTTTAGATATGACAAAGGTGCATATTTGGTTTCGCGATCATTTGTCATGCGAACTCATGGATCCAGATATCAGCGTGAAGCAGTCAAGAGTGCCCCAAAGAAACAGCTGAAATCAGTTTTTGAGGTCAGAAAGTATGCCTTTTAGATTGTAATCCGGACATGATCATTACTGGTTGTTAGTTGGAACTGTAACGTTATTCCATTGATCTTTTTGGAGCATAAATTATTCATAAACCTATTTCTAAGTCCTGCAACTTGTCTTCCTTTGAATGAGGATTTTGTAAGAGAAGTATTGAAAGTCTTGGGGAGGGGTGAAGGATAGATTAATGAGAACTGAAAGTGAAAAAGAACAGAGAGAGACATAGCTGCATGGACAATAAATCAATACTAGATGCAGAGAAGAGAAAAATTTGAATGATTTTGATATGTCTTTATGTGGATTACTAGGCTGTAGACCAGGCAGAATTTGACCTGATTTGAAAACTGGCCCGAACCCGCTCGAAATGTTTAGGGTTTTGAAACCTTAATAAACCAGAACCCGATCCGTACCGAACCCGCCCGCTAGAATTGACAGGTCTACTAGGCCATCAAAGGGGTTTTAATCTAGGGTCCAAACAAACATTTAGTGTAGTTCGCATTAGCTGGTGTACAGTAACTGTGTGAGTTGAATGGTCGACCAAAACCTTCACCTTGGTACATATAAATTGTACCAACAAAAAAGAAAGCACATTGTACTGAAGCAAAACAGACACAAAGTTAATATTGTAATGATCTGGGCCATCTGGTTGCATTTGGATACCTCCTCCTGATAATCTTTTTCCCTTCAAAATTTTGCAGGCCTTGGATACGCTTGGAAGCACAAAATGGCGGGTAAATAACAATGTACTCAGTGTCGTCGAGGAGATATGGGCAAATGGTGGTCGTTTAGCTGACTTGGTTGATCGTGACGATGTGTGTACTGTCTCCTTTCTGTCTGTAAATAATTTTCATGGCTCTATTAATTTGTATCTACATGTTAACCAGAATTCGTAATCCTGTATAAAAATATTTGTTTTTCTTTTGGTGGCTGGCGAATATGATATCCAAGATGCTGCAGAACTGGGACACCATCATATACAATATTTCTGGAGCAGCCACAAGCTCCCAATGAGCTTTGTGAATTGAATATCTTTTTAAATAAAAAGTTGAAATCTTGTCGTGTTCTGTGCAGGCTGCATTGCCGGAGAAACCTGACACTGAAGATGAATTGCTACTTAAGAAATGGAAGTGGAAGGTCAGGTCTGTCTTGAAAGAGAACAGGGAGCGCCATTCTCAGCGGTGTGATATAGAGCTGAAACTTGCAGTTAGTATTCATTTCCTCTGGACTTCTATTCCGCTTGCTTTAGAGTCTATTCAACTTGTGGCCATGGGTAAATCATGGGTAGGTAGAAATTGGTGGGTAAATTATGGATAGGCAGAAATTCAACCTTTATTGACTATTTACCTACGTTTATTAAAACTTACCCAAATTTACCAAAGTTTACCCAAAGTTACCAAAACTTAATTCTACCTTACCGTACTGTACCCTTGAATCACTCAGGTATGGTGTTCAAAACTAAAACAAATACTCTGAAATGCCGCCAAGGCGAGGTATGGAGGGGGTCGGATGTAGCAGTCTTACCCCTAAATTTTGCAATTTAGAGAGATTGGTTCCAGTTGACCCAAGATTTAGAAATCGTTCGTTACCTATTGCTCCATGGATAAAAAGCAAAGGAGGTTTAATGAGACATTTTACTTTAATCCATAATAGTCTAAGTCGGAAAAAAAAAACAATTTTTTCAACTATTCAAATTATGGACATAGGGTAGATATGATGTTATCGTCCCTTATTTTTTATCTGATCAGGTTGCTCGGAAAATGAAGGATGAAGAAGGCTTCTTTTATCCCCACAACGTTGACTTTCGTGGCCGTGCATATCCCATGCACCCATACTTGAACCATCTTGGATCCGACATGTGTCGAGGCATTTTGGAGTTTGCAGAGGGGCGCCCTCTTGGGAGATCAGGACTAAAATGGCTAAAGATACACTTGGCAAACTTGTTTGCTCACGGCATTGACAAATTGTCTCATGAGGCTCGATTAGCGTTCGCCGAGGACCATATAGATGACATATTTGATTCTGCCGATAAACCACTGGAAGGAAAGCACTGGTGGTTAGAAGCAGAAGACCCGTTTCAGTGTTTGGCTGTTTGTATGGATATTGCTGCAGCTCTTAGAAGTTCTTCCCCAGAGACCTTTGTTTCTCATATACCAGTTCATCAGGTATGCATAGATAGAATGGCTTTGTCATTTAGAGGTTCGCGTTGGATGGATTTGCTAAAGGACTCTTTTTATGTCTAGCACGAACCAATACTCCAAAATCCCCCCAAGGCGAGGTATGGATGGGTCAGATGTAACAATCTTACCCCTAAATTTTGCAATTTAGAGAGATTGGTTCCAATTGATTCAAGATTTAGAAGTTCACTTCGTACTACTCCGTGCAATAGAAGCATAGGAGGTTTAATAAGGCATTTTACTTTTAGGATGGGGACAGATTATAAACCGTTTTAGATCAAAAAAGTTTTCCTGTGTAATATATCTATGTGCCAGAAAACTAAGGGTACTGGGATGTGTTCCCAAATCTTGGATACCAGTTTTTTTGTTTATAATTTGTATTTGATAAAAAAAATGGAATAAGTAACTTAAATCAACTTAACAACAAAGCATAGAAACCAAAATAATAGTACTTCAATATTGTGATTCATTAGGGGAAAAAACCCTTTGGCTATTGTCACTCACCAAACAGTTAGGGGAAAGAAATTGCACAAAACTCCAATAGACCAAATTGGTCAAAATTCTTATGTGGATAAATACCGAGTGCTCTAATATGCTATAAAGGGCTAATTTGTTTCATTTCAAACATTAGGTAAATGAAAAATTGGTCCTTTTGCTCATGACAAGAAGAAGCTGAAGCTAGTTGATTTAATAGCTCGAGTGTATGAATACCAAGTCTTCTAACCTGCTAAGGGGAGGCTAATGTGATCTTTTTGTCTCCTACTTAATTGTCTCCTCTAAGTTTTAAAATCCTGATATTAGCATCGGCAAAATTTTGTACGACCTGAATTTGTCCGACCTGGAGAAAACCTGGTTTGGTCCGAACCCGATTTTGACATTGACCGAATATTCGGACACAATATTTCTCTTTTTCTATTGTTTAGACCCCGATTTTAACTTGAATTATTATTCTTCTGTTGTTGTGACAGGATGGTTCATGCAATGGGCTACAACACTACGCTGCGCTTGGGAGAGATAAGGTGGTTTAGATATTTTACCCTCTTCTTGTTCTAGAAAGGAACACCCACCCACCCACCCCCACCCCCCAGTTTTTTTTTTTCTTTTTCCCTCTGTCACAGAAAAAATAGTCATGTATAGGTGTGGATCAAATGTCTCTAATCTTTCCTCTATGTATTCATTGTCATGGTCAAGATAGAATCTTAAAAAAGCCTCTTAAGCAATATGCTTGCACAAACGAACAAGTACAATGAGCGAATGGGAGCATTAACTTTCCAGAAAGCATTAGTTCTAATGAATTAACAGGAGTAAATAACAAATGAAACAAAGAAAACACGGTTTGTGTGTCCATTGTTATTTTTTCTCATAGAAGCGTTTTCATTCCAGTTGGGAGCTGTGGCCGTCAATCTTGTTGCAGGAGAAAAGCCTGCAGATGTTTATTCTGGCATTGCTGCAAGGTGAGGACTGCTAGACTTTGTATGTGGGGTGTAAGTGTTTTGTTTTTTTTGGTAACTCTGTTGTTTGATGTTATGAATTTGCAATGAATTACCCTCTTATGTTTATGGGCATGTTTGTCTTCTTCGACTATTACATTTTCATATATGGCCGGTCTTTAATATACAGCCTGTCAAAATTTCCATATGTAAATTGTTGTCAGACGGTTCTTACTTGGGCAGTTGGGTAGAGAGAATAGATGAAATGTTAAATACTATCTTCTTAGGGTATTTTCCTTTCTCATAAGGTGACAAGTTTTATGATTGAGATTCTTGTATTTTTGCATATTCACGTGCCCGCGATTCTTATTTAACTAAAAGTCTGTCCATCTTATTTCCATATCTCCACTTGTTGCTCTGTGTGATTTGGCACTGTGTATTGTATTAGTAAACATATTAGATTCTTAGTTTAAAATAGCGCGCGTGGCGCGCGCTATAGCGCACGAGGCGCTGTAGCGCAACCCACAGCGCTACGAACTGGCGAGGCGAGCGCGCTATGTGGGCAAAGCGCGTGGCGCGTGTGCACGAGGCGCCTTACATGAATTTTGTACTGTTCAATTTTTTTTTTTACTTTTTACTGTGCTATTTTTGAAAAAAAAAGGGAAAAGCTTTTATTTTTGGGTAAAAACCCTAGCCTGCCTGAAATTCCCTCATTTCACAAATCTCACGCGTGGTGCTGCTTCTCTGCCTCTGTGCGTGCTGCTCCAACTCAGGTATGTCTTCTTCTTCTTCTCTTCTTCTTCTTCTTCCTCTGCCTGCTTCTTCTCTTTTTCTTCTTCTTCTTCTTCTTCTTCCTCTGCCTGCTGCTTCTCTTCTTCTTCTTCTTCTTCCTCTGCCTGCTGCTTCTCTTCTTCTTCTTCTTCTTCCTCTGCCTGCTGCTGCTGCTTCTTCTTCTTCTTCTTCTTCTTCTTCTTCTTCTTCTTTTCTTCTTTTCTTCCTCTGCCTGCTTCTTTTCTTCTTCTGTGTGCTGCTGCTGCTGCCTGCTGGTTCTTCATCCTCTTTTTTTTTTTTTTTAAATTTCTGGGCAGTGAGTCACACTGTCACAGACATTTGCTCCTTCTGCATTTCTTTTTCTTTTTATCTTTATTTGCTCTCTGTTTGCTTGCCTACTGTTTTAATTTGGTTGCTGTGGCTGCTGTTTATTTATGTTTTCTTATCTTTTCTTATGTTTATTTATGTTTTCTTTTTATCTTTATTTGCTCTCTGTAATGTGTTTTTTTATGTTTTCTTTAAATGACTATGCTTGTTTATCTCTTTTGAAGACTAATTTAGTATTATATCGTATGTCAAGCATATTTGCGTGATTTTTCGTCATATTAATTGTGTCTAATCTAATTTTTTATGTTATTTTTGAGTTCATTATGTGAAAATATAGCTTCTACATGATTTTGAAGCAAAATTGAGCTTTTGTGCGCCTCGCGTGCGTGAGGCGCGCGCCATCGCCGCGCGCCTCGCGCCTCGCGCCTCGGGGACCCTTGCGCTATTTTGCGCCACGCGCTATTTTAATCCCAGATTAGATTGCAGTCCAATAATCGAACGGCTTCTGTTGTTTGATGCAGGGTACTAGAAATGATGCAAACAGACGCACAAAAAGATCCTTCAGTTTTTCCAAATGCAATACATGCAAGACAGTTGATCAATCAGGTTTCTAACTTTGTAGCAAGTACTCTAACAGAGCTGTCCTTAGCTTTACCAGAATCACAAAGGCTTTTTTTTATGCTTTTTTTGGTTTATGTGTTTTTGTACGCATATACTCCCCCTGTTTCATAGCTATATTCAATTTTTCTTTTTATCACAATCCTAAAATTATTGTCCATTAACAAAACATAACATAGCATTAGAAATCTCCCATCTCCTCTAAAAGCAACATAAAATGGTGAATCAAATGATGTTCCTTTGCATAAGGGTTATGGTTATGCGGCCTCGTGCTGCTCGTACAATCATATATGCTTGATTGAATGTAGGTGGACAGAAAGTTGGTGAAGCAGACGGTGATGACATCCGTTTATGGAGTGACATTCGTCGGTGCTAGAGACCAGATCAAGAGGAGGCTTAAGGAACGCGGAGCATTCAGTGAGGATGCTGAGATTTTTGCTGCGTCATGTTATGTCGCAAGGGTATGTGTGGTCTTTTTTGTGACCTTGGATGAATTTAGATAGCGGCGTTTAATTCTGTAACCTTTTGTTGGAAATAATTATTCTCTCCCGGACAGATTACGTTAACTGCTCTGGGTGAGATGTTTCAAGCTGCTCGTGATATAATGGGGTGGCTTGGTGACTGTGCCAAGGTTTGTTCCATACTCCATCCTTGATCTTAAACTGCATTTTGTATGTCGCAAATGATATATGCATTGATATTAGTTCGTACAAGAGATGGATTGAGCTAACGTTTCTTGAATTTGGCCTGCTTGGACATTTTTCTGTATCACCTTCAAAATTCTGACTTATTTTCTGTGACGACAATCAGAGTTGATGTTGTGTTTGGTGGGACTTGCGCAGATAATTGCATCGGAAAATCAGCCTGTGAGATGGACAACGCCGCTGGGTCTACCCGTTGTACAACCTTACTGCAAGAAAGGCAGACAACTCGTATGTAAACATCCACAATCGTCACTTTTCCCCCTTTCATATTAGAAGTTCTCTATACTTGGGCGGTGCTTGTATTGGGTTGTTAGTTGTTTATATTTGATGATCTCTCGGAAAAATAGTAATTGTGTGGTTTTCTGGTGGTAAAATAAAAATGTTATGCAGATCAGAACTTCTCTTCAGATATTGACACTGGAAAGAGAAACCGAGAAGGTACTTTCATTGCATACCACACCCTGTACTCCGTAGATCGATAGAATTATGAACAAAAAGCGATAATTGTCTGTTTTTGTTGCACAAAGTCTGAAGTTGTTGTCTGTGACAGATCATGGTCAAGCGGCAAAGAACTGCTTTCCCTCCAAACTTTGTTCACTCGCTCGACGGTTCACATATGATGATGACTGCCCTTGCCTGCAAAAACGCCGGTTTGAACTTTGCAGGTTTTGGTTCAACTAACCGCCTCTTTGACTAACTGTTTAATCTAAACTTTGGTCTCGTTGTTTGCCAAACTGCATTGCTTGGCTTGACCTTTCCACCTTATATGACGACAGGAGTTCACGATTCATATTGGACACATGCGTGTGACGTGGATCAAATGAGCAGGATCCTTCGGGAGAAGTTTGTTGAACTTTATGAGCAGCCAATACTCGAAAATGTAAGTAGTTGTCTTCTTCTTGTGTTCCATCTTATTACCTGAGTGTTTGGTCATAAATGGCGCACACCCTTTACCACTGGTGCCAGCAAAATTCTGTCATATCCGTATACCTGAAATTTGTGCACCCAGGAAAAACCGGGTCCGGTCATAGATTTTTCATCAGAATTATAATATTGGCTGAAAATTCGGACACAATATTTCTCAGATTTCTATTGTCCGAACCTGATTATGAGTTTATGACCTGAAGTTGTGTTTGTCCGAAATGTCGGACCTGGGTAATAGTCATCAATTTTTCCGCCCGACCCGAACTGGACCCGATTTTTTGCCAGCATTAGCCGGGATTAGTGGTGTTGTTTTCTGGCTCCAAAGTGAGCTCTTTGGCGGTACCCTTTTAGATGCTCTTTATTTCTTACTATAGTAAGGTCATAGTTTGTCTACGCTTGATTTTCCTCAATCTACACTAGGAGTCTTGTTGTTATTTTTATGACAATGCTCTATCCATGAACATATGGCTGTGTTTTCCTGTTCAACAGCTGTTAGAGGGCTTCGAGAAGGCGTTCCCCTCATTAAAATTCCCTCCCCTGCCAGACCGAGGAGACTTCAATCTCAAAGAAGTGTTAGACTCGCCGTATTTTTTCAACTGAGTACCCCGAACTAGGTCAAGCCGTCAGTCTCTCACCGAACCATGCTGGAGGACACGATTCTCACTCAGCCGCTTCAATCGGGACTCCTCCTGCCAGGTCAGCCGCTGAATAAGCACGCAGCACTCCGACATCACGGTGGGGCCCACGACACCTGGCCTCACCCCCTCAAACGCTCGAAGACCCTCCGCAGTTCAGTTCAGTTCAGTTCAGTTCAGTTCTGTTGTTGCTGTATGACCAGATGAAGAGGGTTAATTGGGCAGAAGAGTGAATCTGAGCTCCAAGAGCGATTGATACCAGCAATGCCCCACATTCATTATTGATCATTGCTGATTAACACACATGTAACCTAATATGATGGTATGGTGTTCAATGTCATCTACTACTGATATGAGTGAAATTTAGGTGGTAAAATTGGTACTGAAGATCTGTTTACAGTAGTTCTAACATTAGTTTTAGAGTTCTTCTGTATACAAACTTTACATGTTGGTGCACTCTGCATGAATAATTATACAGATGAGATCATTCTTTGTTTCATGTCTGAGTTGATGTTGTTGTACAGATATAATTAGAGGATTCTAAAAATTTCGAAAATATCTTCATACAGTCAATTTTTACATTATTAATAAGAAAATATCTCTAGGTTAAATGTTTGGTATGTTTAAAATATCAGAAGAATCAGAAACCAAGAGAAAGTAGTAAATACAGTAGGTACAAGCATGATTTTTCATACTCATATTGACAATTATTAAAATCAGAAATTAGTGATAGAGACTGGAGCGATAGTGAAGTCCGTTCAAGTTATGCAACAAATTGCATGATGCAAACAGTTGGTGGCTTGCTGGCTTTTACAGGTAGAAAGAAAGAGTGAACAAATTGCTCCCCAAATCGTTCTTGCAACTCACTTTTTAGGTCACTTTCCACATTCTAGCAATCAAGCATTTGGTACCAGCTTATCTAGGTAACTGATATTTGACATTGATTGATTTCATACGAGAATTTAGGCCTGGTAAACGGGCGAATCGGTTTAGGCTCGGGTCAAGAAAATCAAGTTTGGGTTGGGTTCAAGCTGACTTTGGGTGAGTTATATTAGGGTTGGTTTGGGTGAAATTCTTTCAGATTAGGTTCTGGTTCGATTTAGAGTCATCTGAGTGTTGATTTTAATCGGGTCACTTTTTCGCGTTCCGATTCGAATCGGTTTTAGGTTAAGATCGAATCACCCATCTAGATGCCGGTTTGGGTTTTGGGTTTCGTTTTTTCAATTTGGGTTTTGGGAAGCGTTACTAGGTTTAGAAATATCCAAGGACAAATTTTCTTTATGATTTGTTATGAGTCTGAATCTTCGTTTGACCGAGATCTAGGTATGGTCAAATTATCAGACTTGAGAAATTATGTATTAGACATTGATTTTTGTCTGTGTTTTAACATTGATCAATTGGACTAGATTTTAACTTGAATCTGAATTATTGGTACCATGTAATATGAATCACTATGCTTGTAATTTCATTTGAGTGAACTTTTGGTCCGAGTGGAGGTATTTTTATTGCAAGCCCTTTTCCAATCCTGATGTAGACGTAACATAGGCCATAGCTAGCATTATTCATCAATATAATAAATTTTGACCCGTTAAGGCCCTGTTCTTTTCTGCGGTATTTTGCAGTATGGTGTGGTGAGATGTGGTGGAATTGTGGTAGGTTATTGGTATGTATGGTCGGTGAGGAGAGAGAATGTAAGAAGTAGAGGAGAAAAGTGAGGAGAGAGAAAAGTAATGATTTGTGGTAGAGTGTGATGAGTTGTGGCAAACTGCGGTATGATATGGTACCTCAGTTTTACCAACCGTAGAAAAGAACAGGGGTCTAAACACAACAAAATTAATGCCAATAAGCCACATGCACCTCTTCAAAAGTGAAATATTCCAACTTATCAATATCTGATGAATAAGTTGGGATTGCATCGAGGCCTATTTGTCATATGCAAATTATTGCATTTATCTATGTAAATTTGAAATATAAAGTCCCATTTACAATACAAAAATAATTGAATTCAAATTAGAAAGGGTTTTTGGATGCAACGAACTTTTGGGGGTATCGAAAACACTCAACTTTGACCTTGGACAATAATACATCAGACTGCAGGTATTGAATAATAACGACTCAAGATAATTTCTAAGAATACAGAATTTGGTCGCAATCGTACGTAGCATGTGGAGGAGATGAATTGATCAAAAAAATATTTAAATCTATGACATTTCAGCTAATCTACACATAAGTAAAGGGAATCAACTTTGAACGGAGTAAAAAAGACATAAATCACATTTGTTTAAACGTGTTTACGCTGGGAGATTGTTGTTGTAGTTGTATAAAATCACCTTTACTTGTGTAGATTAGCTGATATGTCATAAATTTAGATATTATTTAGTCTATTCATCTTCTCAGTCTGTCACGTAAGATCGTCGCCAAGTTCGCCATCGTCGAAATTGTTTCGGGTGCATTATTGTTCAACACCCTTCAAAGTTCAATGCATTATTGTCTAATGTCAAAGTTCAGTGCATTATTGTCCAATACTCCAAAAATTCAATATATTAGCATCCAAAAATCTAATTAGTATTGAAAGTTTCATATTGGGTTTCGATAGAAGACTATAAAGATTTGAATCAAACCAATTTAGGCTTGGTATGTGCAAATGTTTTCTCTTTGCGATAAAAATAGATCAAAAATTCCAAAGCGAAATCGTATCATGTAAACTTGTCGTGAAGTGGGTTTCTTTTAGAGTAGTACTTCTTTTTATCACCGAACAATTAAACTTTATTCAAGTCAATTCAAGCGCCTTACACATATCAATATATCATCCATAGCCAGATCGTGAACAAGACTTGGGATCACCTCTATCCATACACTTTTAATATTTTAGTATGACTAGCTAAAATTCATATTTGGGATGAGTTTTTAATACGACAATTACTAATAATTCATATCATCAATGGTAATTAAATTTTATCATAATCATTCAAATAAATTGTTAGTTACCTCCATATTGATAAAATTCATCATAATACTATGAAACTATGCAAAACATGATAACATTGGTGGCCATATCATGATGACCCATTATAGTCATAGGAAGAAATTTCTTTAAAAAAATAAGGATAAGAAAAATATGATACTCCCTCCATTTCATATTAATTGTCCAAAATATAGTCTATGACTAAGAATTTCTTATAGTATATTTTATCAAAGAGTTACAACATTATATTCTTTTGATAACATTTTTCATTATGAATCTAATGATGATATTATTGTATAGTAAAACATTGTATATATTGAGAAATTAATGACGCCTTGTGACAATTAATATGGAACGGAGGAAGTAATTAATTAATAATTGTAATATTGTACAATAGTATATTAGTATGACAAAGAAGTCACGTTATATATCATGAAGGGTTCAATTCAAGTATTCAACTTGTGCTCAATTTGTCCAGCATTGGGTCCCACCAACGAAGGGTCCCTTGATAATTAAGTTTATGAACCAAATTAATCATCCATTTTTTTTATGATCTTCATTTTTTCTTTGTTTTATTTATAGGCGTCAGCTTAATTATAGATGTGATTATAAAAATAATATACCACCAGTTTAATCGTCCCTCCTAACACACTCTTTTGGTTTTATTTGTGAAAATCGAATCCAGCGGCTGCTTAATTATTAATAAAGATCCACAAATATTAATTAAGTACTAAGACCAGTTGGATATAGCTAGCATGTATGACACACGACTTGTTTTTAAAATTTATTCAAGCACGTATGCTATGTTGAATCATGGATTAGACCAAAAAAAATTAAAAAATATATCATAGTTGAATATTTTTCAATTATGGTAGTTGAAAATTTTATGTCATTCATTTATCGAAAATAAATCATATTTGTTAAAAACATTTATATCCTCCTAAATATGGTTAATTATTGTAACAAGTTACTCTGATCAGCCTACATTGATTTTGAATTTTTATGGTAAAATTTATGGTATTTTCACTTTTCAACTACGATAGTTGGAAAAAAGTCAACTGTGGTAAAATTTCTTTAAAAATATTCAATTTTGTAAAAAATTATAACTTAACATATAGATTTACTTATTGTAACAAGTCATATAGTGAATATGTATATATATATATATATATATATATATATATATATATATATATTAATTTTAATTTGTAATAATAAAATTAAGGATACTTATATTTATACATTTCAACTGCTATAGTTGAAAAAAATTTCAACTATAGTAGAATCTCCCAAAAAAACAAAAAAAAAAAAAAACAAAAAGTGTTTGTGTATAAAGTCCTGTTCTTTTATGTAGTAGATTGCGATGCGAAACCACACCGTACCGTAACTCTTTAATTTCTACCACACTTTACCACACCACACCACAATATGTTATAATATAAAATTATTATAGGGCCTTCAACCATCAACTTAAGCTTTTGATTGAGATGGTTCTACACAATCATTAACAATATATCTTCACTTTTCTCTTTTCTATTTTTCACATTTTCTCTCCTCACGTACCCTACTTATCATAATTCTCACCACAACTCACCATATTTTTTCAAATTTCACTGCACCGCAACTAACCATATAAAAGAACGGGGTCTAATTAGTGGCAAAAGGAGATGATGAGGTGATGCATCCCAAATTCCCAACTAATGAGCAATACGTATATATTCAGATTAACCAAAAGCCTCACTCCTACCCACAACATTATCTGAAATGGTAAGGGTTAGGGAGAAATGCTCCCCCCATGTTCAAACCCTATAAGACAGGGATATAAAGTGAACATCTTACCACTCAGGCAAGAAGTGGTTGACCCTAATTTTGTCATTGTGTTTTCATGTATAATAATAATAATTTACTATATAGAATTATTATCTATTATATCACATTCATAATAATAACTACTTATTTAAGCACGTTGAAAAGTCTTGTTAGTATTTTATTTTTTACTTTTTAACTTTTAAGATCGATGGCCTAACACATCAACACAACATAGATGACTTTTTAGTGTGTCTCAACTCATAGATTGGCGGCATACTGGCATTGTATTGTAGTCAACGGTTTCATATTTTGATTTACTATAATACAATTTTAAAATTTGGTTTATCACAATCCTAATGGTTATAATTCGATGCACTATGATCATGGATTATTTATTTTCTCATAAATATCAAATTATGTATAAAATGTACATACTATATATTATGGTTGGATGATTGGAATGGCTATGCCTATGATTGTTAAAGTAGGCAATAATGTTCTTACATTTGATAAATATGTGTAGTTACCACAAAATATTATTTAAATTATGCAAACGTATATTATCGGTAATTCGAAATGGTCATGCATGTTGCTTCAAAACACATATAGTTGTCCTTTTAACTTATTCTAAATATTTATTTTTGAACTATAAAATTAAGACTTCATCAATATTTTAATTAAGTTTTTTTTTATAAATTACTAAAACTCATTTTTTTCAAGAAGAGAAGGGGGAGAATAATGGAAAATGATCAAAACTTGCTATCGACTTGGCTGAGTTGGCTCTTAACAGTTAGCTCTTATCCATTGTATTTATTTATTTCTTTTTCTATACAATCCCTTTTTTTGTTTTGTCCTTTTTTTTTTTGCAGCAGTGACAATATAAGAGTATGAGCCGTGTACGGAATCTAAATGACGAGCATCCTTCTGTATTTTTATATACATTTTCTATAGGATTTTTGAACGTTAATATACTGAACTTTTGGGGTATTGGACAATAATGCACTGAACTTTGATCTTAGACAATAATGCACTGATTTTTGAGGGTGTTGGACAATAATGTACCCGAAACAATTTCAACCGTGACTGATTTGGTGGCGATCTTACGTGGCCGACCGAAAAGATATATATGCTAAATAATATCTAAATTTATGACATGTCAGCCAATTTATACAAGCAAACATAATTTTATACGGAGTACAATTACAACAACAATCTCTCTGCGAAACACGTTTAAACAAATGTGATTTTATGTTTTGTTTTACTCTTTTCAAAGTTGATTATCTTTGTTATGTGTGGATCAGCTGACGTGTCATAAATTTAATATTTTGAATCAATTCATCTCCTCCATGTGATACATAGGATTGTCACCATGTCAGTCATTGCCAAAATCGTTACGAGTGCATTATTATTCAACACCCCCAAAGTTCAGTGTATTATTGTCCAAAGTCAAAGTTCAGTGCATTATTTTCTAGTACCCCAAAAATTCAGTATATTAGCATCCAAAAACCCTTTTCTAAATGGTCATTGAAAGAGTATACTGTGCATTTTTTAATAAAAAACAATTTATCTAATCACTTTTCCTGTATCAAAATTTATAAAGGAGATTATAAGAATTTCTTCTAGTTAAAAACTTTAGCATACAATATACACGAGATAATAAGTACGTTCAACTATCTAACATCAATATGATAGGCTAATTGTGAGTTTCTATACTCCTTTCTATGAGGATAAAAATTGCATGAAAGACACTGTGAATGAGGGCACAATTAAAGAAGAAGAGGTTGGATGAAGACAAAGACTGATTGAGTGTGATTGTCCCTTGAGCCTTGGTGTTTTCTCTTGAAAGACTTAATGAAGAGGCTTTCAGGCTGTGCTGTGCTGTTTTGTTTGTCTGCTATTTACTCGTTGTTTCGAGTTGTGTTGTTTTATTGTTTTTGTTGTTTCCTTACTGATTTGCTGTTTGTTACGGTTTTGTAACATCTTTGAATGCTTTTTTAGCCTTTTATGGTTTGCAAATTATCGGAAAAAAATGAGGGCACAATTATTGGTGACTCGTTTGAGGCATTAATATGCGGTGGTCTACTTTGAGCAAAACCTTAATGGATTCCAATGTTGGTAGTAGGTAGGATTACTCGAAGTCTACATGCAAGATGTCATATAAGGAAGTCATTTTGAGTGAATGTTAATTCCATGATAAGGATGATGAAAATTTGATCGATTCGATTTAGAACGCATTTTTAGTGATCCAAATGGCTCATTTGTTGTGCATATTGGTATTGACTTGCCTACTACACTGAGCAGTGAGCACTTGGTCTTTAAGGTTTCGAAAGTCAGTGCTAGAATTTAGAAAATAAGAAGATTTTAGTTGAAATCCAAATGACATCTTGTCAGGGAAGCAACTGTCACTTTGGAGAAATCCACAAAAAGTTTTTGTCAAGAAAGTTAGGAGGAGGAGCAACGCAAAACGACAAAGATTGATCATGGGGCAGGGGCAGGGGCAGATTTTAAGCTTGTGTTGGGGTGTCCACGGACACCCCTAGCCAAAGAAAAATTTGTGATTTTCTAATATTATTCGGAAGAAATTTTCATAATTGGAGCAAGTGGACACCGTAAAAAAAGTCCCAAAAAATATAATAGGGGTGTCCAATTTAGCAGCAAGCCAAAAACCCTAAAATATTAATCTGTCCGTCTCAAATAAATTGTCCAAGTTTGACTAATTAGGTCAAAAAATTTAAATTTTAACCGTTAATTTATCAAATTATATGTTGGTTATTATACAAGACTGTGAGATAGTAAATTGGAAAACATAACAAATATATTAGACACCCCTAAATTAAGTGGCTGGATCCGCCACTGTCATGGGGTATAGATTTCATTCATGAGACTCCTAAGACTGCGGCGAAACTGTGTAAGCAAAAAAGATGAAGAAGGAAAACAAAAATAAAGAAATACTTATCATCCCTCATGTGTACCTACATTTATGTTTGGCTTTATTGTTAATTTGTATCTCATTATTTGAAAACATTTTAGGCAAAGTTTTGAGACACTTTTATAAGCGTTTATTTGCCAAGAACTTATTTAAGTTTATCATTATTAATATTTTTCCATTGCGTAAAAAAAGGATATGCTGTCGTTACACATGATTTTTTTACATGCAAATATATTTTCTTTCAAGTGAAAATAAGTAACTAAACTTATATATAATAAGCTTTATTAATAGTCATTTGAATTCATAAAACGCATATATATATTTTCAAATTTCAAAATAAGAAAAGAAATGAAACGTGACAAATTCAACTTTAAAATGATAAGAACTCGAATGGTATGAATTACATAAATGAGCAACGCTATCATCCAATGTATCACATGCTTTGCCATACTCCACACATCCCACAACAATTGCCCCACACATTTTGTGAAAAAGCAAATAAATTAGCACTGTTATTTGGACTGATAGTTCTTTCCAATCCAATCCAATTCAATCCAATCCAACCTTACACAATTCCCCAAAAAAGTATCCAATCCAATCCATCCAAATTTCATTTTATCAAAACCTGTTCTTTGGATTGGTAACTCTTTCCAATCCAATCTAAACTTTACACAATTTCCCAAAACAATTTTCTATCTAAAAACACAATTTCCCGAAAAGAATCCAATCTAATCCAATCCATCCAACCATCATTTTCTCCAATCCAAAGAACAGGAATGCCTGATTTCTTTACTTCTCAATTTAAAAAATATCAATTTAAATTTTACTCATTTTACACTTAATTACACATGAGAAATTTCAATATGCAATTAAATTTATAATTTTAATTTTAAAAATAGAAATAATAATATTTTTTTAAATAAAACAGAAAATTATCTTGAGGTTGAGTGACAATATTTACTTTTTCTATCTGCTCCTAATTCTTTCGGCCTCAAACTCAGCCCAATAATGTGATTGGCCTCTGTGGTCTTTCTTTCTTCATCTTCATCTCCATCTCTCAATTATTTTTTATTATTTTTTATTTTTAAAAATTAAGTTTATTTTTGTAAAATGAGTTTCTCTCTCCAATCTAATCTGATTAATCTCTATAAATAACAATGGAATCCCATTTTGAGCCGCAACCTGAAAGATAAAATCTTTGGAAAAAAAGGTTCCCTGACGATTTCATCCCACCTTGGTATTTTCATACCGAGGTCTTCAATCATTCGCAGGTTGTTCCAGCTTTTCAACTCTTCTACCAAAAATCTGTGTGTGATTTTCCAATTGTAAACTTATAATCGCACCAGATTTTTGGTTACCCTCTATTTTTTTCTGGGTTTTGATTTCTGGGTTTTCCCCAATTTTCAGTTTGATCATCTGGGTTTTCTTTCTGTTTGTGTAAATCATCAATTCAGATTGAAATCCCACATACCCAGATAGTTATTCTCCCAAAGGATCCAATTTTGGAACCCAATCTCAAGATATATTGGATAATCCTTTCATATTTAACCCTTTAACCCCTCAAAAGTTGCAAATTTGAGATGACAATTGTTGACATGGAGCCAAAGAGACACAGAAAATCAAGCAAGAGTGGAAAAGGGAAGCATGTTGCTGATGAAAATGCCCCCTTGTTGCCCACAAAGAGGCAAGAACAGGAGGATTTAGAAGGTGGATTTGATGAGTTTAACGGGGCTTCTTTTTCTGGGGCAGTCTTCAATTTGTCAACCACCATTATTGGGGCAGGAATCATGGCTTTACCAGCCACCATGAAAGTCATGGGTCTTGGACTTGGGATCACTATGATCATCCTCATGGCCTTTTTGACTGAGAGATCCATTGATATGTTGCTCAAGTTTAGTAGGGCTGGGAAATCTTCCTCCTATGGAGGTGTTATGGGGGATGCCTTTGGTAAAGTTGGGAGGATATTGGTCCAAGTTTGTGTTTTGGTCAATAATGTTGGTGTTCTTATTGTCTACATGATTATCATAGGTAATTATATATGCTTATTAGTGTTATTATCTTCCTCCTATTCTTGTGCTGGTAGTTCAATTCTTTTATGGTCATTTGTGTTTGGTTGAAGTTTGTGTTGGTAGATCAATTTCTTTTGGGTCATATGTGATAGTGGTCCAAGTTTGTGTTTTGGTCAATAGTGTTGGTGTTCTTATTGTCTACATGATTATCATAGGTAATTATATATGCTTATTAGTGTTATTATCTTCATCCTATTCTTGTGTTGGTAGTTCAATTTTTTGGGGTCATATGTGATTTAATTGAAGTTTGTGTTTGGTTGGAGTTTGTGGTAGTAGTTCAATTTTTTTGGATCATATGCGATATTGGTCCAAGTTTGTGTTTTTGGTCAACAATCTTGGTGTTCTTATTGTCTACATGATTATCTTAGGTAATTATATATGCTTATTATTATGATCTTCATCATATTCTTGTGTTGTTAGTTCAAGTTTTTTGGGGTCATATGTGATTTAATTGAAGTTTGTGGTTGGTGGAAGTTTGTGTTGGTAGTTAAATTTTTTTGGGTCATATGTGATATTGGTCCAATTTTGTGTTTTGGTCAATATGTTGGTGTCCTTATTGTCTACATGATTATCATAGGTCATTATGCTTGTTATTACCTTCATCATATTTTTGTGTTGGTAGTTCGATTCTTTTGGGTCATTTGTGATTTAGTTGAAGTATTGTGATCCTAAATTTTTGGGTTTTGGTGTTTGTTTGAAGGGGATGTGCTATCAGGAACATCATCAAGTGGAACCCATCATGCTGGAGTTTTGGAAGGCTGGTTTGGGGAGCACTGGTGGAATACCAGGCTTTGTGTTCTTCTTGTCACAACTATTTTTGTGTTTGCTCCATTGGCTTGCTTCAAAAGGATTGGTAAGTTGATGTTGGATTGTATTTTCGCACTATGGTTTTGAGATGTATGATGTCATAGTTTGTGATTGCATAATAAAAAATCCAATGCCCCAAAAGCCAAACCAAGAAGGCAAGAACCAAAACCAATACTCTGAAATCTTGGGGGGGGGGGGGGGTGTTGAGATGTAGTAGTCTTACCTAGACTGGTTCCAATTGACCCAAGATTTAGAAATCATTCGCCACTGACTACTCCATATAAAAGAAGTAGAGGAGGTTCTGATTCACCGATCATTTTAAAATCATTCACTAGCTACGCCTACTTCTCCATTGAAAAGAAGTAGAAGATGTTTAGAGACATTTTGATTTAGTACATTACAATCTAAGCTGAAAAGATAAAACTTTTTCAGCTATCCAAATGTTGGACAATTGTGATTGCATAATATATTTGAATTAACTTTCATATGTGATATGAAACAAATTAGGAACAAGATAGTCAGTCTTAGACAAAAGCTTGATTCTTATAGATTGTACTTTCACAAGTGTGTCATTTATGTGCAATTGGTTATTCTTCTTGTTCTAGTTTCACTTGGTATTCATAGGGTTGTCCAAGGTAGGTATTATCTGTGAGATTGATGGGGTCTTTTGTGGGTTTTATTTTATCTTCTTCAAGTTATGTCTGCAAAGCTTCATTTTTGTCATGATGATTGGCATAATGTGGTCTGAGATGATATTGTGCTTCATGTCGCAGATTCTTTGAGATACACGTCCGCTTTGTCGGTTGGGCTGGCAGTTGTGTTCCTTGTAATTATGGTGGGAATTTCGGTGATGAAGCTGGCAAGTGGAACTGTCTCGATGCCCAGATTGCTCCCCGATGTTACTGATTTGAATTCATTCTGGAAGCTCTTCACAGTTGTACCTGTCCTTGTCACGGCATACATTTGTCATTACAATGGTATGTTGTGAACTACTTGATGATATTTAACGTATGACTTAGTTGCTTGAAACTTGTCAAAGCTTCAACTTAAACCAGTTGCTTTCGTTTATCAAAATTGACTCAAGATTTTAAAACCGTACATTACTTCTCCATGGAAAAGAAGCAGAAGAGTTTTTTAGTCCATCACAGTAGTGAGTGTTAATGAAAGGAAGAAGTATAGGATTGTTGACGAATTTGAGTTCTTATTTTACTTTGGATGACTTTGTAGTTGCTTGCACCTTGTCAAACTGTCAACTTAAACCGGTTGCTTTCATTTATCAGAAAAAATAAACTAGTTGCGATACAAATTTTACAGTGCACTCAATAGACAATGAGCTCGAGGATTCCACCCAAATAAAAGGCGTGGTGCGGTCCGCACTCGCCCTCTGCTCGGGCGTGTATGTCATGACGAGCTTCTTCGGGTTCCTCTTGTTTGGCGACGGGACCCTGGACGATGTCCTGGCAAACTTTGACACGGACCTTGGCATACCCTTTGGCAATGTCCTGAATGACGCGGTTCGTGTCAGCTATGCTGCTCACTTGATGCTTGTCTTCCCCATTGTCTTCTACCCGCTGAGGCTCAACATGGATGGACTTGTTTTCCCCTCGTCCGGCCCTCTTGTCGCCAGCAACACGAGATTCGCAACGCTCACCATGGTGTTGATGAGTCTCATATTTGTGGGGGCCACGTTCATACCGAGCATCTGGGATGCATTCCAGTTCACAGGAGCAACTGCCGCGGTTTGCCTAGGGTTCATCTTTCCTGCTTGTATTACCTTGAAGTAAGTACACTCTCCTCCAATTTAGTTTTGCTCATTGCATGGTTTTGATTTCTCTTGTTTTTTGGTTCTATGGTTGGGGTAGCTACATACCCTAAAACAGACGGAACTTTAGGGCATTGATATGGTTCTCTGTACAAATCAACGAGTGCCTGCATTCATGAAGTTTGATTATATACATAGGATTTCTTTTTACATATATAGTTACTTGTAAGCCTGACGATTCGGGCGGACCGATCGGGTTCGGTACGGGTTGGTTATAGTTTATTTAGGTTTTGGGTTTGGAAATCGTGTTGAAAACCCTAAACTTTCGGGTAGGTCTCGTTTGATTTTCTGGTTGGGTCAAATTCTGCGAGGTCCCCTGTGGTTGGCCTCATTGCAAAGTTATCCATGTTGTTTGCAAGTAACTTCCGTACCTCTCACCTTTGCTGCTATTTTCTGACGAAAACATGGTTTTTTTTGAGACTTCAAAGGACCGAAAATGCCCCCGAGAATGTGTTTCAAGCAAAATTTTTTTCTTTTCGGGTTGACTAACCTTTTTGTTTTAAGTTGGGATCATTGCAATCCATCAATTCATTTATATAAATCTGATTTTAGGCAGAAATTAGTAGGGGGCAATAAAAGCTTACTTAAAACACATTGACAGGAGACATTTCGGTCCACTAAAGTCTTAGAAACTATGTTTTGGTCGGAAATTAGTAAGGGTGTATTTAACGTCAAAGGCAAGGGAGTATAAAACTTAAACCTAGCTTACGACAATGGTTTCCACTCCAAAAATGTTTGCCGACGTAAACTCTTCTACCGTCTACATCTAGATCTCCCCAGATCCCACGTGACTGGGACCCACACTGGGAGTTATTTCAGTAATCCGCACGCTTACTCGATGAACTTCCTTCCTTCCTATGTTTACCAAAGCTGAAATTCTAATGCTTTTGTATGGATATCCCAGGGACAAGTACGCGATCGCGACATCAAGGGAGAAAGCTTTGGCAGTGTTGATGATTGTCCTCGCCGTGTTTTCCAACGCGGTTGCAATATACAGCGACGCCTACGCTCTCTTCAAGAAGAATTCTGCTCCAGCTGAAATGTAATGCATTGTAATGTAATGTAACAAGAGACACAGACAGACAGACAGACGCCTCGTTCTAGGTTTCGATTGATACCAAACTTGGGGCAAAAGAGAAGAAGGGAAAACTGGGATTTCTACCCCATGAAAAAGTAGGAGTAAAAAAGAGAAAGTTACTGCTGCTCATATAGACAAGAGTTGCTGCTTCTTGTTGCAACTTATGTATCTTGTATTTTGATTAGTAGATGTGTACATTGTTGTGTTTCTACTGCTAAATATGGTCTTAGGTTGTTAAAGACTGTGAGTGGTGAAATTTCGATTTTGGTAAATTATCAGTTTTATGCCATGTCTATGATGAATAAGGAGCCTTGTTGATGTTGTATTGAAGGGAGCCACTTATAGGGGACCTAGGAACTCCTTGTAGCATATGTATCCTTAATAAACTTCTTTTTTCCGATTGTTCAAAGTCATAAAAGATTGAAATGTTTGTAGTATAAAGCAAATATAAATTTGTAGTAAACAGTTATGAAACAATACAAAAAATACAACAAAATAGACAAAACAACAGTCCTCTAAAATGAGATGATGCTAACTGCTAAGACAAAAAGCTACTTGTTTAGAATGTGTGCGATTTGTTTTTGTTTTCGATCTTGATTGCTTGTTTATGTTTTGATACCGGGGTTAAATAATGCTAAAGATAAAACTAAAGTCTTATTGGGGTTAAATAATGCTAAAGATAAAACTAAAGTCTTCTAAAATGGAATACCGAGCTACTGAGGTGAATGAATAAGGAGCATTTGATAAATCGGTGTAGGGAGTTGATGAATAGGTTGTCCCATTGTTACGGAGAAGCTAATAGAGTTGCAGACCAGTCAGCTAATATGGTATTTGGGAGAGATATTGAGTTTACTTTATTTTATTTTTTTTGGGTACTCCTCCTATGGAGGTCCATGATGCGCACACCAAGTTAGGGCTACTTGGCCCCAAACTATTATGATTGAGTAATAATTTGCTGGGCTTTGAGCCCTCTTTCTGGCAAAATAAAAAGGGTAAATAAAAATAAAAATAGATGTTTTTAATATTTTAGCTTCAATGAAAACTTTTGACATTGAGTGTAACCATGATTTTTTATTGAACGTAACCATGGTTTTCCATTGAGAGTATTCGTGGATTATTATACTTATTATGCTGTTTGGAAATAATAGCTCGAAAGTTGGTACTGTTAGTGTCCAAAAAAAATAAAATAATAATAATTATTATTATTATTGAAAATTTGATATTATTAACGTCCAAAATATCTTATCATATACTATCATATACTATAAAAAAAAAAGAATGTAACAACTGTGTTTCTCGTTTGTTGTTTGTTTGTGTTCACACACGAATTTACTATTTCAACCTGAAGGCTTTAAATATAATAATTAATCAGCGGCTTGTCTTTAGTTTGTATTTACACACAAATTTACTCTTTTACCCTCGAGTATAATAACCAGACAATATAGGTCAACTGTACATTTGATATTCTAATTAAGGTAAACACTTGCTTTGATAGTAAAAATTAAGTTATTTTTAGGGTAAATACGGATTGGATTCATTTTGATTTCGGGTAAATTTCATTCTAAAAACATGAAACGGGTCAGGTGTAGGTAAATATGGTAAGATGTATTTCAAATTCAGATAAGTACGTGTCATATGTTCTTTGACAATAAAAATAAATATAATACTATATATAAATTACATAATATTGTATTATTGTTTGTAATTTTTCATATTTATTACAATTTAAGGCAATATCTACATGATATGTAAATTTAATGTATATTACTAACTACTTTTATATTACAAAACTATAATGTTTAGCTGGGTTATTGGCTCAAAATAATCCGAAGTCGGAGGTCATTGACTGAAAATAATCAAAACTCACTTTTTGGTTGAAAATAATCCAAACTTTTAACCTATTTACTCAGACTAACCGAAATCGATTTCTGACGTCGGAATGCTGACTGGGCAGATGGAGCACGTGTTTCTTTAATTGATTTTTGTTTTGAATTTTTTTAAAGCTTATGTAGACTCTAACTCACTTAAACTTATATTTTTGAGCACGTGTTTCTTCTCTCATAAAAAATTTTGGGTTGGAAGACTAAATTTATTATGTTGAAGTGTTTTTATTTTTAATCCATTGTCATGTCATTATAAGTTTAAGTGAGTTGGGATCTACATAAGCTTGAAAAAAATTCAAAACCAAAATCAATTAAAGAAACACGTGCTTAGGCTGCCCAGTCAACATTTCGACGCCGGAAATCGATTTCGGTTTAGACCGAGTAAATAAATTAAAAGTTTGGATTATTTTCAGCCAAAATGTGAGTTTGGATTATTTTCAGCCAATGAACTCCGACTTAGGATTATTTTGAGCCAAAAACCCTTTTAGCTCGTGCCTTGCACGGGCATTCTTTACTAGTACTATAAAAGAAAAGAAAGTAACAATTGTATTTTTCGTTTGCTGCTTGCTCTGCTTGTTTTTATTTACAGACGAATTTACTATTTCACCTTTAAATATAATCATTAATAAGATACTTGCCTTTAGCTTGTGTTTACACACGAATTTACTCTTTTATCCTCAAGTATAATAACTAGGAAATATAGATCAGCTGTATATCTGGAAGCACTTGCTTTGATAGTAAAAGTTTAAGTTCTTTTTAGGGTAAATAAGGTCGGGTGTATTTTAATTTCGGATAAATTTCACTCTAAAAATATGAAACAGGTGTATTTTAGGTGTAGGTAAATACAATCGGTTGTATTTCAAATTCAGATAAGTACGACTGTACGGGTCATATGTTATTTGACAGTAAAAATAAATAAAATACTATATATAAATTACATAATATTATATTATTATTTACAATTTTTCATATTTATTACAATCTAAAACAATATCTACATAATATGTATATTATTATCCACTCTTAAATTACAAAATTATAATTTCTAACCCCTTGCACATTATTCTTTACTAGTATATGAAAAAAGAACATGCAAAGGATGAATAAAGTTGACTAATGTTACAAGGGGGAGCTTTATAGTTGCAGTCTCAGCAGGTAGGCAGCCATTATTAAATACTCCATAATAATCCTCCATAGATAAATGCTCCTTCACCTGTATCATACTAATTTTTTCTGTTGACTATCGTTTCCATTGTCACTATTCCTCTTTTTTTCCATAATAATAACTCATTAATACTCCATTCAACCCAGATTCTCTAATAATCTCTTATTTCTAAGCATTAAATGTTCTTGTTAGTTAGTGGGTCTTCTCAACCTCCCAATTCAATTCACTCCCGCTTAAACTGTGCATACTTTACACAAACAACTTAGGTTTTTGTTATCATGATAATCCGTCTGGTTGTTTCTCTGTATTTCTTAGCCAATTTGGCGACGACTTTCGCCGAAATCCGCCGGAATTCGACGGATTGTGACCGGAGATGCGCCGGAGCAAGGGTGAGCTTCCCGTTCGGGTTCTCAGAGGGGTGCGAATTTCGGCTGAACTGCTCCTCCGACGGGAAGATCGGATTCCTAGGGTTTGGAGTGCGTAACATCACATCGGAGTCGTTGATACTCAGCATCGCCGGGAATTGCAGCCGTCCGATCGAGGATTTGCTCCCGCTCTACGGTGAGAATTACGGCCTAGGATTGCGGAACGGTCTGCTGTTGCGGAATTGTAGTTCGCCGGTGAACGGCTGCGTTGTGCCGTGGAGTTTGCTTCAGAACCGGTTCGACTCCGGTCGGACCGGCTGCGGCGGCGTCGGAGGAGAGAATATGAGCTGCTTTGCGGCGGCGGCGGCGGTGGCGTCGGAGGGCGAGGTGATGAGGTTCGAGGATGTTAATGCGACTGGTTGCAGGATCTTGTACTCATCCATGGTGGTTGATGGTGATGATGAATCGTCTTCCGATGATTCCGCCGGAGATAGTTCCGATGTTACGCTCGCTTTTCAGAGTGTTCAAGTCAGCTGGTGGTTAAACGGCTCCTGCGACGGCGGCGTCGGAGTCTGCGACGCCAATGCCGTTTGCCGGAAAGTCCCGCCGTACGGCTACCGGTGCCACTGCAACGCTGGATTCGCCGGCGATGGTTATGCCGCCGGTATCGGCTGCCATGTTGGTTAGTTTTCCACTTTCTCTATTTGCATTTTGTCTTTGTTGTTCTGTGAATTATTCATCATATTAAATTTCAAAATGTGCTCAGCATAGTTCTTACTCTTACATGATGGATAAATAGTTGAATTTGGTGAACATCTTTGTTAGATTGAAGATTAGCCTGATTGATTAATCCAAATGGGTTTCAGTATGCTTTGCTTTTGCTGTGATTAAAGTTGGCATATAGTTTTACATCAGTTTTTGATTCTTAGTTTTTAATCGGGTTTGATTGTAAGATGAAGATTGGGCAAATTGTTAATTGATGATTGGATTTTGTCTACCTAATTGGTACGCGGGATTATCAAGGTGGATGCATGAGATTGTTTATGAATTATACTTTAGTACTAAAAATTGCAACTACTTAACATTGGAGACTTCTACGAAGTTGACCGTTCACTTAACACATGGGCTGCGTTGTGCATTGTTTGATTAATGCATCCAACAGCAGGTTGGCATTGACATTGCCAAATGATTTTGAGGATTTTATTCAACGGTCAAAAGGAGGTTGGAAAATTCAGCAACGGTGGGGATTCATGTGCATTTTGTTTGACTGTGGGATCAAAATGAGATGCTTGTTTACAATGGGAAGCATTAGGGTTATTTTTGGTTTGTTGTCTTGGGCTGTTTTAAAATCTTGGAAGTCGATTCGCCCGTCCGAGAAGGCAGAGAAATCAGCTAGAAAATCAGTACTAAAAGGAATAAATATTTGTGCTTGATTTGGTCGAGTCTCAATGTGCTTACTAACTTAATTTGTCAGGATTGTTGATGGAGTTGGCTGTTGTCTTTTTAAACACTTCCCCATGGGTTTTATTTTATTAAGGATGGTGTTCTTGGTCAAAGAATCCGTCCGGTGATGGGTTAAAATTGATGCTTTCAAAGGGGGTTTGAATAAGAAATGTCTGCAAAATAGTGTGTTAGGATAAAATTAACTGTGTTAAGACTTTCTCTGCTTAGTTTTAGAGACTTTTAAGTATAATATAGTGGTTGCTGAAAATTGAATCTTTACTTTTGGCAAAGAATAAACTTCTGACAGTCAATGAAAAGTTGTCGAAAAGTGCATTTGTGCTTGAAACTAAGGATTTGCAATAATGTAAAGTGCATTTGTGCTTGAAACTGCTTCGAGTTTTAGTGGCTGAGGAACTTGAAATTATTACGCATCTCTTACCAAAACTAAATTTGCTTTTTGTTCCTTTTTTGCTTTCCTTTTTGTTGTTGGTATGTTGGCAGGGGCTCCCTTTGGATTGATAATCATAGATATAACTGAGAATATTTGCTGTAATGTAAACATACTGAACATAAACCTCCTTCAAGATTCAATGGCTCTTCTCTTGTAACTCACATCACGAATCACGATTATGAGAATTGATAATTTCCTAAAGAAGAATCACTTTGTTAATAATTGAATTGATAATTTCCTAAAGAAGAATCACTTTGTTAATAATTGAAGTAACAATCACTCAAGAGATGCTTCTGTTTTTGTTTCTGCAAAGCAAGGATTGTTTCATGGAAAGTAACCAGATCATACAAAATGATGCTTTAATGGGCCATCGAGTAACCCGAAACTCATGCAGTGGAGGACCCTAATTAGCATCAAGCAAAAGTTATAAACTCATGATTCTGTTGGCTGAATTGTGGAGGCAGCACTTCCTTTGTTAATTTTCTGCTGCAATGTGCGTTTGTGAAAGGGACAACGAATCCAAAAAGCTATAATTTTAATTTTATACACCCGCTTCGTTGAATTCATGTTGTTATTTTATACGACATATATTATATATAACCCGTCATGATTTCAAATTCTGAGTTTTGTGCTGCTTTACGCCAAAACTATCTCTGGTATCTTGTTCGAGTAAAACAAAGTAATGCTTTCAGGCCACTAACTTTTGTGATTGCTTTGCTTTTTCTTTCAAACTTAGTTCCTCGCTGATCTATCCAAGTGATTGCCTTTCATATCATGCAACTTAAAATATATCTGATAAGTGTGCATTTCCTGACTCCATATCTTTAGGGTTTTTATGATCTATGTTCTCTGATCACCCGTATCTATTGGAATTTGAACAGCTCCGAGCCATCTCCGAAGAGTAAAGAAAGTTGCTTTTGTTGGAGGTACTTGTCTCTCTTTACTATACATCCTGCTGTTTGAACATTCTCTTCTTGCAAACCTTCCTGATTCGCTACCAACATAACTTTGCAGGGATCATTAGCTGTGGTGCAACTATATCTATCCTGACTCTTCTTTGCTACTTCTGTCACCGTCGTTCCACACATTCTTCCAAAACCCAAATCACTGCTCGTCGTCTCCTTACTGAAGCTGCTGGCAACTCCGCTGTCCCTCTGTACCCTTACAAAGAGATCGAGAAAGCCACAAACAACTTCTCCGACAAGCAAAGGATAGGAACCGGAGCCTACGGCACTGTCTATGCAGGAAGACTCCACAACAACGAGTACGTCGCGATCAAAAAGATCAAACACCGAGACACGGACAGTATTGAGCAAGTCATGAATGAGATCAAGCTCATCTCCTCAGTCAGCCATCCGAACCTGGTCCGTCTCCTCGGGTGTTGCATCGAGAACGGGGAGCAGATCTTGGTGTACGAATACATGCCCAACGGAACCCTAGCTCAGCACCTACAAAGAGACAGGGGCACTGGGCTCTCTTGGACCGTCCGTCTCAACATTGCCACCGAAACAGCCCAAGCCATTGCCTATCTCCACTCCGCCATGAACCCCCCGATTTACCACCGCGACATAAAATCCAGCAACATTCTCCTGGACTTCGAATACAAATCTAAGGTGGCCGATTTCGGCCTCTCTAGGGTCGGCCTGATGGAAACATCCCATATCTCGACAGCTCCTCAGGGAACTCCGGGGTATGTCGACCCTCAGTACCACCAAAACTTCCACCTTTCAGACAAGAGCGATGTCTACAGTTTCGGGGTCGTTCTAGTAGAGATCATAACTGCCATGAAAGTGGTGGATTTCAACCGGCCTAATACGGACGTCAATCTGGCAGCCCTTGCCGTGGACAGGATCGGAAGAGGGTGTCTCGACGAGATCATCGATCCACTGATCGACATTCACCGGGACGCGTGGACTCTTTCGTCGGTACACAAGGTGGGCGAGCTTGCATTTCGATGCCTAGCTTATCACAAGGACATGAGACCCTCGATGATCGAGGTGGCACACGAACTAGAGCAGATTCGAGCGAGCAGTGCAAACTGGGGCCCGCCGATGGACGACAACAACATATGCTTGGGATCATCAATAGCATCTACATGTTCCTCCCCGTTGAACGGAAGCGAGAGGTCCGTCGGGCGGATGTCGATGAAGAAGAAGGTCATTGGGTTTGGAAACCGGAGAATAATGGTCCCACAGAAGGCGGTCGATCAGCTGGGTTCATTGCAAGAGAGTAAAGATAGTTCACCCGTGTCGGTCCATGAACCTTGGTTCAGTGAACAGAGCTCGCCGAGCAGCTTGCTGGGCAATATGATTCAGTGAACCCACCCCATTTTTTCCTGTGTTTTTTTTCATCAACCTTGGCACAAGCTGGTGATACAAATGTAAATTTGGAAACAGGCATTGTACAGGAGGATGTGCATTGTTTGTGGCAAGTGATTTTCCCTTTGTGTGTGTGAATCACACTTATTACTTATATGAAATTTCATTCTGATCCCATGTTATGTTAATGGTGAGTCGAATTTAAGTGAGTCATTGGAGATGAACTAAAACTCATCACCCGACACTTGAACTAAAACTCATCACCCGACACATTTAACCATCTGACCCTTTGGCAAACTCCATGTTATATAGTATGGCTGTCTTGATCCTATGGGAACCTGTCCCATTGCTCACCATACACTATCAAACAAAAATGAAATCCAAATAAATATAATATTCAGAAGAATAATAATAGGGATTATTCTCAAATAACAATATAAATGAATTTATCAAAATTTGAAAATGAATTCGATAATGAAATTTATTCAAAAACAGATATATTATCACTTTATTAAGTATGTAAAAATATCTATGTAAAAAATACATCTAATTGTACAAATTTTAGTCTAAAATAATATTTATTATAGAAAATTTAGTTGCATAATATGCAAATATAAGTTCATTTATTAATAAGACAGAAAAGAAATATTTAATAAAGTGTGAAGCAATCCTAAACGTTGATGATAAAAAAATCTTTTATATTTAAATAATGAAAATAATTATACTCATTTTCGGGCACATAGATGTTCAAAAATTACTTTATCTTGAAAAACTATGTACGTGAAAATTCCATGTGAAAGATTTTTTTTTATATATGAATTGACTTATTGAAGTTTTAATCATCCTAAAATTTTAATTTTCACTGTCTGCTATTTCATAAAAGTTGCAAAGATTTTTTGGATTCGAAATAATTTTCTTTTTAACAAAATGAGGATCATATATTTATTTTTCTGAACCGGGTTATTTCCATTTTAAACCGGACCCGAATTAAATCAGGTTTAATTTGGGTCGGACGAATTTTAAATTTAAAGATTTTGTCCGAATTATCCGAACCCGGTTTCACCCTAACCCCATCTTTTGCCACCGCTAAATAGAAATAACAAGAATCCAGATATTTTTTAACCACTATTGACATTTGTCAATAATCAACAATGTATATACGGCACTTACCAAGTCTATGCTGATTCCATCTGAGGGCCCACTCCCATCACCTTTTTTAGCATCTTTTGGCCCAAAAACAAACTCATACTTTCGTGTACGAAATTCATCCTGCTTTCCAAATTGTATTCTATCTGAAATATCTGAATGGGTCGATTTAGAAAAAAATTAGGTGTATATATATTGTATTTTTTGTCTAAATTTTAATCTTTATCGAATATTTGAGTATAAATTTTTTTTTAATTATCCATATCTAATTTTAACTCAAATTAATTTTATTTGACCTGAAATAAAACTAAATCAAATATAAATTTTTTATTTAAATTTTGACATTATCCAGCTTTACTAGATCCAAATCTGTTCGAACCCAAATTTTTAACAACGCTGTCAATTTCAAACATGACAAAATCCAGCAATGCACAAAGAAGGGTTTTAGAATTTGGCTCTATTATTATGCATCATCATGTATGCCACCTATTTCGTATATATATTCCTAATAATATTACGCTGTATATCCTCAACTTGAACACTTCACTTCATGTGCCTTTTGAGTTTTTTTTTTTAATTATTATTTTTTTACTATTTCCTAATTTCCCACCAAATTATGCCCAGATTCAACTAGAAAATTGCTACAATTCACTGTCCGAACCACCCCCAATCATTATCCCCCCTTATCCAAATTATTATTCTATTTTCTCGATTGTGTTTTCTTGTCAAATTTGTCCACAAATTAAAAATAAAACCCAATTCATTGTCATTCTCAGCAGAAGACTCCTCTGGATTATGCAAGGTCAAATGAGAATTATAAATTAGAGATTTGGTATGATTGGCTCTCTTACTTTTCCCATCCTGAATAATCTATCAATCAAAGTTCAACTTTGATGATATCAACTATACTTTCCCCCCCTTTTGATGGTTGTTGTGTGCTCATATTCTGCTTAATTTCAATTTGATCTCGATTGTGCTTTTTTTTCCCCCAGATTTTGCATCGACCCAGAAAATCTTTCTCAATTTCCCCAATACCCAGTTGAGCAGATTCACCATGACAATCGCAGATACCGAGACTCACTCATCAGATCATCATCATCCTTTGATTGCAAGAAAGGATGAAGAATCAACAAACCCAGCTTCATATGTTGGTGGGGTGTTCAATCTGTCATGCACCATTGTTGGTGCTGGGATTATGAGTTTACCTGCTGCAGTGAAAGAAGTTGGGATCATTCCTGGGGTTTTACTGATTATTGTTTCTGGGTTTTTGACTAAGTACTCCATTGATCTCTTGCTGAGGTTTAGTGAGGATGGGAGGGCTTATTCTTATGCAGAACTCATGGAGGATGCATTTGGGAGGGTTGGTGAGATGGTGTATCAGATCTGTGTTGTGATCAACAATGCTGGGACTATTGTTATCTATTTGATAATAATCGGTGTAGGTCCAAAGTCCCCTTTTTAATGCAGTTTTTTGGTCATACTTTTATGCTGTATGCCTTTGCACTTTGCATCTAGGGATGCTTTAGTTGAGGCTGTAATCTGGGTAGTTGAAAAATATTATTTTTTCGACTCAAATTGGAATGGGCTAAAGGTCGTGTTCGTTTGGTGGGTATGTAGTAGAAGTTGGGTAAATGAAGGTTGGGTAGCTTTGAGTGGATTTGGGTAGTTTATACAGAAGTAGATAATGAGTTGTTCTAGGGGTAGAAAAATTATGTAAGGGTAAGTATGAAAATGTTGTGAGTAGTTTACCCTTTTAAAGAAAAAGTACTAAATTGTGACGGTTTTTAAATATTGGGTCAATTAGAACTAGTTTGTTTGAAAAGGATTACTTTTTCGACTTGAATTGTAATGGGTTGGTCCTGTTCTTTTGGCGGGTATGTAGTAGAAGTTGGGTAAATAAGGTTGGATGGATTTGAGTTGGTTTGGGTAACTTGTGTTGAAGTAGGTGTTGAGTTGTTTTATAGGTAGAGAAGTTATGTAGGTCTAGGTATGTTTATGTAGAAAATGTAGAATTGGGAGGTAGAAAATTGTTGTGAGTAGTTTATCCTAGCAAAGAACATCGTTTAAATTGCGACAGTTATTTCGTATCCTTAATCCCTCAATACCTGTACCTGGTGATGGCATTTCGGGGTTTTGAATTTGGAGCACCTAGGAAAGATTCTGTTGCATTTGTATTGTTGTTTTTGAGTTTGCTTGCACGAGTGTTTGTGGTGTTGTTTATAACTTGTCTGACTATTTTCATTGTTGAATTGGCTGGCTTACTAGCTGATGTAATCTCTGGATCAACTTCAAGTGGAGTCCATCACTCGGGTATCCTAGAAGAGTGGTTTGGAGAACACTGGTGGACAGGCCGCGTCTTTGTGCTGTTTTTTCTGACAGTATTTGTGTTGATCCCTACCGCATGGATTAAGCGCATGGGTTAGTATTTTCCCCACATTTTGCTTGTTCTTTTCAACTCATCATAGGCAACAACTTTCTGCTAATCACTGCTCTGAGTGCTGGTTAATGTCGATGAGTGTCGATCATGATCATAATAAGTACTCAATGATTCGAAGTTATTGTTCCTATGCCCTTAATTTGCTGCAGTCTATGCATTATACTTCCTGATTATAGTAACTGATGAGAAGTGTATGTGTCTATGTTTATGTTCATGGCGGCAGATTCTCTGAAGTACACATCTGCAATTGCAGTTGGACTGGCTGTGCTTTTCATTCTGATTGTAATCGCCATCACAGTTTACAAGTTGGTATTGGGAACAATCGAACGGCCAGCATTATTTCCCAATGTATACAACTTTCCATCCTTCTTGAGTCTGTTCACTGCTGTCCCGGTGGTTGTAATTGCATATCAATGCCATTTCAATGGTTCGAAATCTGACCCTTTATTCTTGTTCCATCTTTAAAAATTTGCTGTTTTGAAGTTTATCCCAATGAAAAATTGGCTAACTTGATGGACTACTTGATGTTCAAAGAATAAGATTACAAACCAGAATTATGCGTTCTCTTGGTTTCCCAAGCGGTTTTCCAAATGATTTTCGAAATGATTTCGTTTTTAATCTTCAGAAGACCTTTTTTTTTAGAGTTCGCCCGAATCAACCTCTTCATGCACTCCGTGCATGGGCGGAAGACTGCCTACATCCGGATCCTCTTCACATATGTATGACATTAGACAATTGTGTCTCATCTTTGCAGTGCACACAATACAGAACGAGCTAGGAGACCCGTCTGAGATGCAAAGAGTAGTCACCTCTACTCTCACTGTCTGCGGTACAGTCTACATAATGACAGGGATATTCGGGTTTCTTCTCTTTGGTGACACAACTGCTTCCGACGTGCTCTCGAACTTCGACTCTGACCTCGGAGTCCCATACAGCAATCTCATAAATGCAGTTGTTCGCCTCAGCTATGCGGCCCACATCATACTTGTGTTCCCGGTTGTCTTCTATGCTCTTAGGCTCAACTTTGATGGCCTTGTGGTTAGTTCAGCTTCATCCACCCCCCTGGTTTCAGATAACAGAAGATTCGCCGCAATCACATTGGGTTTGCTCCTTGTCATCCTGTTGGGAGCCATTTGTATTCCAAGCATCTGGGTCGCGTTCCAGTTTACAGGGGCAACATCGGGAGCCTTGATCTGCTTCATATTTCCCGCTTCCATAGCTCTCAGGTTAGACCGACATGTTTGATACTTTATGGTGCATTTTGTTGGAAAAATTTCCCGGGAAGTTGGTCAAAGTTGACAAATTTTCCCATGTTTTGTTGGTGTCGGTGGATGGGAAAGTTTTGGTGTGACTCCATTATTTCACTCTCAAACTCAGTAAGCACCTTCCATACGAGGACCAGGGAAAATTCTTCCTAAGAAACTACCAAACACACCATTAGTATGAATGAGAGAGAGCTCCATTTTGAATAGAACAAACATATCTCTTAAGCCAAAGTATGATTGTCAAATCATCATTTGTCCCTAGTAGACCTTTGTAGCTAAATTCCTTACAGTTTTTCATTTAGTTTAGTTCCGCTTTTTGCGTAGACATTTGGAAGGTTTATTTGCGTTACACTGGTTTACAATGACATAACAATTAACATCTGCATCTTAACTGAGATTTTCAGATTTCAAGGTTATGTTGACTGAATGAAAGTAACCCTTTTTTCTTGTGCCTTGTTTGGTATTTACAGAAACCGTCCCAAAATTGCCACAAACAGAGACAAGATTCTATCGTGGGGCTTGGTTACTGTAGCTATATTTGCAGATTTGGTGGCTATTTACAGCAATGTGCTTTCCTTGCTCTCTGAAAGTGGTTGATTCTCTCGTATTTTGTTGTTCTCGGGATTCATTCAATTCATTCCCGCTACCCTCAAAATTGTGTTTTGCCCTATTCGTGTTTGGCATATGCCGTCAGAATCTACAGTCAAGCTGCGGTGTACTTGTATGATAGTTTAAACTCTACTGCATGTAGTGTAAGTCTGTAATGTACGATAATTTGAAATGGAAGTGCTCAGAATCCTGTCAAATAAGCATGCACTTCTTCTGGGTGTAAATTCTCATTTCTGAGTGATATAAACAATTTTCTTCTTTGTTGCCTTCATTCTCTCTTTTATCTTACACTGATCCAAGCTTCTTACTTGGATTAACAATGCCTGTTGCTGTTTGTCAGCTGTCAGATTGTTACATGTACAGAATATTCAAGTTGGAGACTATAAAATATTAACCAAGAATCTTAGGCAAAATCTATTGGCATAGAAAATTATCATGTGCTATGCCATGTAAAATAATCTGCCTACAGTTTCGGAACACTGCTGAACATTCATACACAAGGCTCGTTCTTCCTTCTGAACGTGATAAGTGCTTCCCATGTTACTGGAACAGAAACTATCAAACCTTGTTTGGTTTGATATTGATTTCCATCATCCATTGAAGCCATTTGATTTGGTATTGAGGTTCTAATCAAGCTATTATCGAGCGTCCCCACCCCCCCCCCCCCCCCAAAAAAAAAAAAAAAAGAGCAAGATGATTATGAAGGATATTGAAAGTTGTTCAGATTCAGAGAAGGGTGATGTCGAAGTCCCTTTGTTGGCTGAGAAGAGAGCCTCATTTGGTAGTTCAGTCTTCAATCTATCGAGCACCATTGTGGGTGCCGGAATTATGAGTTTACCTGCTGCTATCAAAGTCCTAGGAGTTGTCCCTGGTGTTATTTTGATTGTTATAGGTGGATTTTTGACTGAGGCCTCGATCGAGTTCCTGCTTCGATTCAGCAAGGCATCTTCTTCGCGTTCTTACTGCTCGCTCATGGAGGATGCGTTTGGCAGAGTTGGCAAGATCGTTCTGCAACTTAGTGTGGTTGTCAACAACATTGGTACAAACATCATATATCTCATCATAATCGGTAAGGGTTAGCCATGACGTTTTTACTTTTTCTGTACCTTGTTACATAATTTTTGACAGTAAACTGATTGCTGTGTCCTATAACCTTGAAAGAGGACGTTCTCTCTGGATCGAGCTCAAACGGGGTACACCACCTGGGTGTGTTGGAAGAATGGCACGGGAAACAATGGTGGACCGGACGCGCATTTGTGCTACTCATGGTATCCCTTTTCGCCCTGATCCCAATGACATCGTGTAAGCGTATAGGTCAGTGTTGGTTGCAAACCCTGCATTCTGGTGTACTTATCCCTAAACCTTTTTTATGAATCGAAGCTGATCTCAGGGTCATCACTGACAAACTCTACCGGGCCCATCAACCCTATAATTTCCAGACAAGGGCTTCTTTTTTTCTTTTTTTTTTTGCTTCCACGGTTTAATGCTTGGTAGAGAACTTAGGAGATAAATTACAAATCTCAAATATTCGCTGTCTTTAAGCGGTTCATCATCATGCGTTATGCCTCATGATCATCAGCCAAGGTTCAACTCTTGGTGGAAGCAAGACATTTTCAACAGGGGAAAATGCTTGTCATGGGCAGTTTGATATTTACCGTGTCCTGACCTGTATAACTTGCCGATGATTGCTGCAGATTCACTGAAATACACATCCGCCATAGCAGTTATCCTGGCGGTTGTCTTCATAGTCATCGTCGTCATCATCACAACCTTCAAACTAGTCATGGGAAACATACATGAACCGGCATGGTTCCCTCACATTGTCAACTTCCCATCCTTCTGGAACCTCTTCACTGCTGTTCCTGTTCTCGTCTGCGCTTATCTCTGCCACTACAACGGTACAAATTCATCTCTCGGTTCTGAATTCACTTCCTAAACTCACACTGCACTATGATAACATCTCAGAACTGTGATCTGAAACTATACATTTGCAGTTCACCCGATACAAAACGAGCTAAAAGACCCCCATCAAATGCACTCCATTGTCAGAACATCCCTCTCCCTCTGTGGCACCGTATACCTGATGATAGGCCTGTTCGGGTTCCTCCTCTTCGGTGACTCGACAGCCTCCGACGTCCTCTCCAACTTCGACACTGACCTCGGTGTCCCATACAGCGCGCTGCTCAACAGCATTGTCCGCGTCAGCTATGTGGGACATATTATACTCGTGTTCCCCGTGATTTTCTATGCCTTGAGGCTGAATTTTGATGGGTTGGTGTTCCGTGGGGCGGGCCCACCTCTCGGTTCAGACACATGGAGGTTCGTGTTGGTGACTCTGACTCTGATGGGGATTGTTCTGTATGGGGCGATATTTGTACCGAACATATGGCAGGTGTTTCAGTTTACTGGAGCCACAGCTGGGGCATTGCTGCTATTCATATTCCCTGCTTCCATTGTGCTCAAGTATGTGTTTCTTATGTGCCTCTCTTTTCTTGAGCTTATTTTGACTCGACTTATTTTGAACTTCCCGTGACAAACATAGCCTATCAATCCCGCAATTTCCACCAATTGGGAAATGTTTTGCTTTCAACCTTGGTGGAGAGCATGGAAGACGGATATGGTTACCATTTGGCTACTGCCTATTTGGTTTTGAACTTATTCTGAACTTATTAACTGAACTTTTTCTGAACTGAACTTAATTATCGTTATATCTTTTATTGTGTTGTATGTATTGCAGAGACCGTCATGGGATAGCAACGAAGAAGGATAAGATTTTCGCCGTCTTCTTGATCGTTGTGGCCGTGTTTGCAAATTTGGTTGCGATATACACCAATGCAATCTCTTTGATCCCACAGCGTTCATGATCGTTAAACTGTGATGTCTGTGTCTTCTTCACTGTTTTCATTTGCTGATAGAAATGGGGCATTTGGATTACATGCATGCCCAAGTTTTAGTGAGTTTGTTATGTTATTATTTGTGACAAAAGGTGCATCCTTAAGCTGGATTTTGTTTCTGAATGATGGTGGATTTTACTTACAGAATTTTACTGCTGCTAGGAAAAGTGTTGAAATCTGAAAGTATGGTGACTGATGCTATCGTATTATATTTGATTATTGCTGTGTTTTCGTCTTCAGGCATAAAAAGCAGTCTCCAGAACCAGAACATTGGTTAGACAACCTGGAACCATCTCAATCAAAAGTTTAAGCCGATGGTTGAAACCTTAATAATGGTTTTATAGTCTAACAGACAATGCCAGTTCTCATAATTTCAGCTTCAGAATGTAGGATAAATACCAAAGTGTTCATGACAATCATGACAGACCTATCAATCTCACAATTTGGTCTGTCCATTAAGCCCTATTTCATAGGTTTTAGGCTGATCCATGAATAAGGCTTAATGGGTGTTACAATTATTTTAAGGAACCTACATTTTTGAAATAGGGCTTAATGGACGCTTCAATTGTCGCCTCGTTTAGATAATGTTACCAAGCAATTATTTATAAAAATAAGGATTATTGGACGCTAATAATACCAACTTTGGGGGTATTGGAGACTAATAATACAAACTATTTTCTTGAACACTAGTAGTACCAACTATCGACCTATTTTCCTCCAATAGTACACGACCGAGTTATTATAGTTTAAACTCATCGGAAAGATGACGTAGCTCCATGATGTGTGACATGGAAGGGGGCGATTGGGTAGAAAATGTTGACGTGGACATTAACATGTCTTCCATGTCACATATCATGGAGCCACATCATCTTTTCGATAAGTTAAAACCATAACAATTCGACGGTGTACTGTTAGAGGAAAATAGGTCAATAGTTCGTACTGTTAGTGTCCAAGAAAATAGTTTGTATTATTAATATCCAATACCCCCAAAGTTGGTATTATTGATGTCCAAAAACCCTAAAAATAAAGGGCTCTTAAAATAATTACATCAAAATATGAGGACCACTTAGTCGTTTTTGGATTAAAAAATGTTAAATCTGTCTTTAAAAAAATTAATTACATGGGTCAATCCATTCCGCGAAATGAAAAATTGGAAATTAATTTGGGAATAGGGGCGAGATTACTTTTTGACGTGAATTAATTTTGAATTTTTTTTATATTTCCCCTTAATTAGTGACTTTAGGGTTTGTAATGTAATTGAATTTTTTTTTGTTAATTGAATGATGATTTTTCTAATATTGGTGGAAACTAAGGCGATTCACGTTAACCGGTGAAACCACACCGTTAAATCCGGTGCATTAAATTAGAAAAAACGGATTATCCGATTTCGGTTCCGATTTATGATTTTAGAAAAGCGTTTCATCGGTGCACCGCTTTGAAAGACCGAAACCGCACCGCACCGAAGCGTGACCACCCATGACCATCAGTCCACAAGACCACAACCACAACTTATGAGGCCATGAAGAAGCTTTTTAAGCAAATACTACTTCCGTCCCTAAATGAGTGTCAAATTTCCTAATTACGTTGTTTCTTTTTATTTATCAATTTTACAATTTCAACAATTAAAATATTCATGCTACCCTTAATGAATGAAATATTTTATAGGTAAATTTATCCTCTTTATTTTTCTGCTAAATGAAAGGGTATATTTGTCAAAGTTTAATTTTTTAACTCAATTTCCTAGATTCATTGGTCTCCTAAAGGTAGTTTTGGTAATAAGGGAAGGAGGTAGTATTTTTAAAATTATAGTAATGGTACAACATCAACAAGACAACAACAGATCCTAGTATAATTTTGGTAATACGAAAATCTAAGGGAATTTAGATGTAGACAGTCGTTCTCATGCACATGAATGTACGAAGAAGTTGATTCTGACAGATAAACTTAAAATGACAATTAAATATATCAATATTATATCAATAATTCAATATACATGTGAATTAAAATGGTGATTAAAGCTTTTACTTATCCATTCCAAACTAGATATAGCAGAATTTGACGTGAATATCCTATCCAATTTCGTCCGAAAGTTAAAAGATAGATTAGAAATTTCTAAATCTGAAACTTACTAAGCTCACAAATTGACAGGTCTAGTTCCAATTAACCGGTGTACTTGAACGAAAAAAACCGATTTAACCGATTCACCAAGTTACAATTTCGAGTCACATTTTTTTTCAAAAAAAAAAAAAAAAGATTGATCTTACCGTACTTACGAGTACCTAAGAATTGGTCATACACTCACCAAATTCCGGAGGATAAAACGGGCAACAAAAAGAGAGATAAAGTGTGAGCAAACATACAACCGCCACGCGCCGCCGTTGCCGGAGATTCCTCCGCCTTCCTCCGCCCCTTCTTCTTCCACTTTCTCTCTCCTCCACAACCCAATTAATCCAATCCAATCCAAAATCACCTCCATTCTTCTTCCTATCTGGAAAACCCAAACAAATACTCCATTCCAAAATCAAATTCACCCTCTTCCATTCAAAACTCCGAGCAACAACAATGGCGGAAGGCTTTTCAACCAACCCCCATTTATCCAGTCCTCGTTCTCTCTCCTCCATCTTCTTCTTCGATCCAGAAAACGCCATTACCCTACCTCCTTTACTCCCCACCATGTCCCTCTCTCAATCAGACGTCACCTCCTCCTCCGACGACTCCGAAATCCGGGAATTCGATTTGGAACCCTTGTTCGAACCTATCTGCTGCGATTACCTCGACGAAAACTACGATCACTTCAGCTTCGTCACCGATTTGTTCGACCCAAGGACAGAATTGGGTTCTGGCGATGATGTTGATAGTTGATACCGAGGTCGATTTAGAATTAGGGTTAGGGTTAGGGTTAGGGTTAGGTCCGGGGGTAGAAGAAGGGCCTCATTTCGAAGGTCTCCGTGTGGTGAGCGTCGATTCCGAGTCGGATTCCGACATTGAAGCTGATACCGACGACAACAATGGCGGTGCTTTCTTCTTCGGAGGATGCAATGGATTCGACGAGGAAGAAGACGATTTCGATCCCCCAATTCATCATCATGATGATCATCATGTTGATGAGGAACAAGAAGTGATGATCCATTCCGACTCCGAAGATGAAGAAGAAGCCATTGATTTCGGGGTGGAGGAAGCCATTAGAGACTTGGAATGGGAAATCCTGCTCGCAGTCAACAACTTCAACCGGGAAGTATACGACATGGGCTTCAATGTCGACATGTACGACGCCATTATCACCGACATGGAAGATCGTGCTGTTCAAGATTTCGATTTCGAGTTCAAGGGGAGTCCACCAGCTGCCGAATCAGTCATCGAGAATCTCCCTAGGGTTTGTTTATCAAAGGAGATTCTGGAGCAGAACGGGGTCGTTTGCGCTGTCTGCAAGGAGGAAGTTTCAGAGGAGGACATTGTCAGAAAGCTTCCATGCTTGCATTACTACCATGGTGAATGCATCGTGCCGTGGTTGAAGATGAGGAATACTTGCCCAGTTTGTCGCCGCGAACTCCCAACGGATGATCCTGAGTATGAGTTCATGAAACATGGTGATGATGATCATGGTCATGGTCATGGTGATATGTCTCTGAATTCACAAGTTGATTATGATTTCCATGTGTTTCTTTGAGTATATTATCATCTGGGTTTTATCAGTAATGGTTTTTGGGTATAGTTTATGGCTCAATGCTGCCATGCTATATAGCTAGCAAGCTGGTATATGATGAAGGCTTAGCTATGGATGGTTTTGGTGCAAAATCAGGTAACTGTATATTTTTCTGAATTAAATGTCTGATGGTGTATATTCATCTATGCTGTATAGTTCATGCATTAATAAGTATGATTCCATGGTGGGTGTGTTTTTGTGCCCTCCACTTGGATTGGTCTAAGAAATCTGTGCTACTGTGGTAGTCTGGCTGGAGATAAAAAGGGTATCTTTAGGGTATTCAGAGGGTTGATGTTATGCTAAAACCAAAGGATATATTGATCTATGCTGTATATATTAAGAACCTTGAGACCCTTAAAAGTTGAAACCTGAATTTCATGTCTTTTTCTAATGTTAGATACCAGCTTCTTTGTTGATTTGCTATTTTGTGTCCTTGTGCTGCTTAAGTTGTTGGAGATGAAGGTACTAGTTGCTGCAAAAGCAAGTCAATTTACCTGCCCTCTATCTAGATCAGTTAATCGGGTGAATTGGTTTGGGCTCAGGTCGGTTGAAGATCGGATCGGGTTGACATTGGGTTAACCGAACCCGGTTCGGGTGGGGTGGGGTGCTTTTCAATCAGGTTTTGGTTTGATTTAGGGTCATTTAGGAGTGGATCTTAATCTGATCACTTTCGGGTTTGGGTTTCTCTTCAGGTTCAAGTCAAGATCATATATTCATTCGGTCTCGGTTTAGCTTTGTCAAGTCTACCTCTATCTTTTGATAACTACTAGCAAGTTCTATAGGCAAGGATTAAAAGGATGATAACGTCTAGCAAGTTCTATAGGTAGGGATTAAGAGATAAGTATGAAATTGGCCACGACAAGTATGACCGTTTAACCCTTAACCCCACAATTTTCATATGTTAAGTTCGCCAAAGCTTGATCCTTGACTCTCCCGAGGGAGAGAGCTTGAAAAATACTCCGTTCCATATTAATAGTTGATCAAAATTTTTGAAATCTGATTGCACGATTTCTAAAGGCGACAATTAATATGAAATAGAGGGAGTAAGATAGTAGGTGATACACCCTCTATTAGTTGCATGGATTATTTATGGTCTCCGATGCATTATTTTGATCATAAAGTTAAGTATAATATTTTACTAACAGACTAACAGTTCTGAGACTATACTATGGTAAATGTATTTTTCATTGCAAACAATATTTCAATGATAGTAATTCTATAATATACGTTGAGAAATTTACAATAAAATATTTAAAACTTTAATTGGATATATTTCGGTGATATGGAGGGCACACGCTCTGCCGGGACAAACGGAAGATATTTGATGCAATATTGAACATGAATTTCAACTGGGCTCAATCTTTGGGCGGTTGGGCCTCGTACGCCCTAGGCCTATTGCATGCATCAACAAGCCCAATCGGTTGAGTTGGGCTCAATCTTTGGGCGTCCTACTATTCTAATATGATTAGTTTTTTTTAATAATTTCAATAATTATAATATCAAATTCTATTCTTTATAAATAAACTTTTACTTTATTTTAAGGGTATTAGGGTATTTTGGCAATCTGCAATTTTGTTGCTACATTTTGTATTCCTTAATTTTGTAAATGTAGTTATAGTGATAAATAACTACGGACAGAGATAGTAGCAAGAAAGTGACAAGCAAAGTGTATCGATTAGTGTTGGGTGTGCATTATATATATACTTATTATAAATTGAAAAAAAAAACTCTAAATCATACAAACAAATCTAAGGCTCCTTTTTTTAATGCGGTAGTTTGTACCATACTTAACCACATCATACTACAATCATTATCATTATTATCAATATATTTGCTTATTTTTCTCTTCTACTTTTTACAGTCTTTCCCTTTACCTACCCTACTTACCATCTTTCACCACAATTTTTTAAATTCTACCGCATCGCATTATTACCACACCGACACTATAAAAGAACGAATCCTAAATAGATTACTAAATGGATTGTTATCCGGGATACTAGGTGACATCTTTGATAGGGATAGATTGGACATTGTAAATGATGCGACATAAAACAAAGAAACAACATAAGAACAATTCCCACAAATGCGAGTACTAGAGAATGGACAAAATTAGAGAATAGACAAAATACAAGTGGGAAGCAGGAGTGTATCATTAAGAGAGGCGCAATTATCACTATCTAATTTCATTGTCTTCGCTAATCTACATTTCAAAACAAGAAATCCCATCAACTTCATTGTTAACTAGTCTTGAAAACCCATGTAATTATGGGTTGACTCACTATTCATTTTTAAATTTACTAATAATCATAAAAAATTTACAGCAATGATAACAAATTCCTAGAAACAACAAGTTTAAGCGCGATAGGCAGGTTTTAGATGTAGGCAGTTTTTCCCGTTAGTTCAAGTTTATGGAGAGGAGAGACTAATTCTTATGAGTTTATAAAGACCCATAAAAAAAAACAGTTTAGAAACTAAAAGAAACCCAATTGGAAAAATCAATTAAACGACGAAGAAACATACCTAGATAACATAGACAAATATAAGGCAAGACAAATAATCAAGGCAAAACACATTATCCTATTAATAATCCTCGCCCTACTACCTTAATGTTAGCCTGCCAAAATCTTTTATTTGGTGTCATGTCCTTCTCTAAGGTTAGATGCTTCATGTATATTGTTGGTAATGGCTAAATGTAGCTGTTTTCCTTTTTTAGTCACATTGTTGGTAATGGCTACAATTAGTCGTTTTCCATTTTTAGTCAGTCTTTTTCAGTGGTTCCCCCTTTTTTATCTTTTTTAGTTCACTTGTTTTTGTGGTTTGTTGAGCAGGTTCTCTTATAAATTGGAGCCTCTGGAGGACTGTGTTCATTATCGAATACAATTCTCTTCTCCTCTCTTCTCTTCTCCTCTCCTCTTCCTTTCTGGGCACACAGTTTTGCATACTCCATATCCTTGGCCACGAGTGCACGTGTCTCGAGATAATCTGAGTTAACCTTGGGGAGCGACCGGCAATTCCGATTGGCACCGAGGTCGGGCCGTAATCGCTTTCAAGGCAGTGGTTCTTCCACGGCTCAGTTTTCTTGTGTTCTCCACAGCCTTGTTTCGTTTCTTTCCCAGCAGTCTTGATTTTTTCCAACAATTTGAAAGCGATTAATGTCAATGGCTGCTCCTCCTAAAACCCTCGCTGAGATCTACAAAATTGAGCCTTTCGATGGAACCAACTTCAAATGATGGTCCCAAAAGTTATTGCTCTATCTTGAACAGTTAGAGATTGATTATGTGTTGTCCTCACCTCATCTTGAAGATCCAGAAGCACCAACACCACCATCCTGGAGTGACTATAGGAATCATCTCAAGCACAAGAAGAAGGATCTGACCCTTCAAAAATTAATCAGCCACATGAGAACTGGGAAACAAATCGTTTGAAAGATAAGATGTCTTCTCTCTCTTTGAATTCTGTTAAAGCTAACTTGGTTGAATCTTTTGTTCCTACTAATAAAGACAGGTTCAAAGGAAAGAATAAGAAGGATCAGAAGCAATCCAAGCATTAGAAACGACTGAACAAGCCTAATACTAAAATCCAGAAGCAGAAGGTTCTCTGTCATGTCTGTGGCAAACCTGGCCACAAGGCATATCACTGTCGAGCAAAGGCGATTCAAACCCACGAGAAACCATTTGGATGTAATAGTAACCAAGCTAATCGGTGAGGAGGCAAGTATTCGTGCGATGGCGTGGAAGCTAATCTCGTGATTAACAACAACGAGTGGATTCTGGACAATGGAGCAACTAGACATTTCTGCACCAACAAGAATCTGATGCATGACTTTGAAGAGGTTCCTGATGGTGAACAAGTCTTCATGGGCAATTCTTCCACTGCTGCGGTACTAGGTAAAGGGAAAGTTCTCCTTGAATTTACATTTGGAAAACCTTTATGCTTGAACAATGTGTTGTATGTCCCTTCCCTTCGTAGAAATCTAGTTTCTAGTAGCCTCCTTGATGTTGCTGGTTTTGAGGTGAACCAAAAGGCTGGAAAAATTGTTATCCTTTGTAATGGGGTATTTGTTGGGAAGAGGTATCATAGTGATGGCTTATATGTTCTGAATGTTGCATCTGATGCTAATGGAAATGCTTCTACTTCTGCTTATATTGTTGAATCTGTCAACCTTTGGCATGGTAGACTTGGACATGTGAATTATGCTTCCGTAAATAGACTAAAGAACATGAAATTAATTCCAAATGTTAGCACAGAAAGTTGTTCTAAATGTGATGTTTGTGTTGAGGCGAAATTTGCCAAGAAACCTTTTAAGTCAGTAACTACGAGATCAACTCATTTGCTTGAACTTGTTCATTCAGACCTAGCCGACTTTCAGAACACAATGAGGAAAGGAGGAAAGAAATGGTATATTACCTTTGTAGATGACTTCTCTAAATATACAAAAGTTTACCTTTTGAGGTCTAAAGACGAGGCTGAAGAAGTGTTCTTAAAATATAAGGCAGAAGTTGAGAATCAACTAGACCGGAAAATCAAGAGGCTTAGGTCTGATAGGGGTGGTGAATATGACTCAACCTCTTTAGCTGTTTTCTGTGAGAAAAATGGTATTATTCATGAGACTACCGCTCCTTACACCCCTCAACAAAATGGTATAGCAGAGCGTAAGAACCGTACCCTTAAGGAAATGATGAATGCTATGCTTCTGAGTTCTGGATTGCCTGATAACATGTGGGGGAAAGCTATTTTGACTGCTTGTTTTATTCTCAATAGAGTTCCCCATAAAAAGAGGGATCATACCCCATATGAACTTTGGAAAGGATATGCCCCGAATTTGAATTATTTGAAAGTGTGGGGGTGTTTGGCTAAAGTGGCTTTACCTAGTCATAAGCGTACCAACATAGGCCCAAAGACCTTTGATGCTGTTTTTATTGGATATGCTCAAAATAGTGTTGCCTATCGTTTCATGTCTTTGAGTGATTATTCAATTTCTGAATATAGAGATGCTGAATTTTTTGAGCAAGTATTTCCGTTGAAAAAGAATATGCCTAATGTGGTAACTGATGTAGTGTCTGATGTAGTACCTGAAAATGTAAGCTTGCCTGTTGCTAGTTCTAGTACTAGAAATGTGGAAATTGAGCCTAGAAGAAGTAAAAGACAAAGAACTACAACTGATTTTGGACCTGATTTTTATTCTTTGCTTTCCTAGTTGAAGTTTTTAATCATTATGATGTGGATGCTTTGACTGAGGATTTTGTGACTTTATTTCTAATTGATGAAGATCCAAAAACCTATGCTGAGGCTATTAGGTCTATTGATGCAACCTTTTGGAAGGAAGCCATTAGAAGTGAAATAGATTCCCTAATGTCTAATAAAACTTGGGAATTAAGCGGTTGCCTAAGGGTTGTAGACCTATTAGTAGTAAATGGATCTTCAAAAAGAAATTGAGGTCTGACGGTTCAATTGATAAATATAAGGCCAGACTTGTCATTAGAGGTTTTGACCAAAAGAAAGGGATAGATTATTTTGACACTTATTCTCCTGTTACGAAAATAAGCACCATTAGAACGTTGATTGCGTTAGCTGCGATTTTTGATCTTGTTGTGCATCAAATGGATATAAAGACAGTTTTTCTTAATGGTGACTTAGAGGAAGAAATCTATATGACCCAACCTGAGGGTTGTGAAGTACCAGGTCAGGAAGGTAAAGTATGCAGATTGAGAAAATCTCTTTATGGCCTAAAGCAAGCTCCTAAACAATGGTTTGAGAAGTTTGATAGTTCTCTTGTGAAAAATGGATTTGTTGCAAATTTGTCTGATTCTTGTGTCTATTCCAAGATGGTAGGATCAGATTGTGTGCTCATATGCTTATATGTTGATGATATGCTGATCTTTGGTACAAATTTGCTTGTAGTTAATGAAACTAAAATGTTGTTGTCTTCTTTGTATGAAATGAAAGATATGGGTGAAGCTGATGTGATCTTAGGGATTAAAATTCGGAAAACCAACTCTGGTTATGCTTTGTGTCAGTCACACTATATTGAGAAAGTGTTAAAGAAATTTAACATGTTTGATGTGACACCTGTTAGAACTCCCTACGATTCCAGTATACCTTTAAAGAAGAACAACGGTCCTAGTGTGTCTCAATCTGAGTATGCTAAAATTATAGGAAGTGTAATGTTTTTGATGAACTTTACTCGTCCTGATATTGCTTATGTTGTGAGTAGATTGAGTCGCTACACTCATAATCCTAGTCAAGAACATTGGAATGCACTTCATCATTTGCTTAAGTATCTAAAAGGTACAATGGATTGGTGTTTGCACTTTAATAAATTTCCTGTTGTTGTAGAAGGATATTGTGATGCAAACTGGATTTCTGATAATGATGAAGTTAGTTCTACTAGTGGTTATGTTTTTACCTTGGGTGGAGGGGCTATCTCGGGGAAGTCTGCAAAATAGACTTGCATAGCCCGCTCTACCATGGAATTTGAGTTTATTTCTCTTGAGTTGGAAGGTCAAGAAGCAGAGTGGCTTAGAGGTCTCTTAGCAGACGTGCCACTATGGGAGAAACAAGAGACACCTATCTCTATACATTGTGACTCACAGGCAGCAATTGGAGTGGCTCATAACAGTGTCTACAACGGGAAAAGGAGACATATCCGTGTTAGACATAGTGCAGTAAGACAATTGCTAAAGCATGGAGTAATATCCTTGCATTATGTGAACATCCGAGAAGAATTTGGCGGATCCTCTCACTAAGGGGTTGACTAGACGAGTTGTTCTAGAGGCATCGAGGGAGATAGGGCTTAAGCCTATGGCTTGAAGAGGTATGGTGGATACCAATTATTTGGTACAACGAAACCATACTAATCTTCGAGGTGCACTACATCCTTATCCCTATGGTGCAAAGTAGTGCTTCTAAGGTTGAGATTATTCTCTTAATGAATCCACGCCCTTTGTGGGGGGTGCTTGTGAGACGCACTGAAGGATTCACCGATTGTTTATTGTAAGGATGAGCTAATTGCTCTTAATAATTCCATAGTCACATTTGTGGTGGTTTATGCTGAGATAGACTTGATGGAATTACCTACGTAAGTGTGAAGGTTTGGCTGCCTTCTATGAGAAATTTGGGTTATCTCTCTAGAGTACTTATGAGTCCCAAGGTGTGCGCATGGCCATAAAGGCGCAAATGTTGTTATCGCGGAGTATGTTTTTCTGTAGGTTGATACGTGTTGTGGGGGTCTCAATCAAAGTCTTCCAAGTTCAAGGCCTAGTCCACTTGTTAGATTATTGATTGTTGCCTCACATCACTAATTTGTCAATTCAAATCGAAAGATATTGACACCTAAGTATCTGACCAGTTTTGCCTAGTTTTTCCTTTTCTTTTCTTGACTACTTTGTAAGCCATTAGTGGGGGATTGTTGGTAATGGCTAAATGTAGTTGTTTTCCTTTTTTAATCACATTGTTGGTAATGGCTACAATTAGGCGTTTTCCATTTTTAGTCAGTCTTTTTTTGTGGTTCCCCCTTTTTTATCTATTTTTTAGTTCCTGTTTTTTGTGGCTGTTGGCTTCCAGTTTCTCTTATAAATTGGAGCCTCTGGAGGACTGTGTTCATCATCGAATACAATTCTCTTCTCCTCTCCTCTCCTCTTCCTTTCTGGGCACACAGTTTTGCATACTCCATATCCTTGGCCACGAGTGCACGTGTCCCGGGATAATCTGAGTTAACCTTGGGGAGCGACCGACAATTCCGATTGGCACCGAGGTCGGGCCGTAATCGCTTTCAAGGCAGTGGTTCTTCCATGGCTCAGTTTTCTTGTGTTCTCCACAGCCTTGTTTCGTTTCTTTCCCAGCAGCCTTGATTTTTTCCAACATATACTATAATCAGTTATCACCTTTCTCGTGGTCCTTTTAAGTTTCTCACAACCTAGACACCCAAGGGGTACTCTATTCCATTCACATCCTAACATGGTCAATCTTACTTCTCTAAGAGATATGCCCAAGCCATACCAGTCTAATCTCGCTTAACTTATCTTTGATTGACGGTGCCACTAGTTTAGCTCGATCAACAAAAAACATTCATAACCCTATCCAACCAAGTATAACTGCAAATCCACCGAACCATCGTCATCCCAAATACATTCAACATCTGACAATGTACTCTACAATGTACCACACAATATTGTCACTCCAACTACAATACGATACACCTTACCCTTAAACTTATGCAAAATTCTTTGATCAAACAATACTCCTGAAACCGCTTTCCACTTTTACTAACCAACATTACTTCGATATGTAATATCCCCATTAACTTTTCCATGACTCTGCGAGCCACAATTAAAGTATCTGAACTTCTCTACTCGCGAAATGACCACTCCTCCAATGGTAACTCCTTGATAAGAATTACATTTATTGATCCGCAAAAGCATACACAATGGTAACTCACCTTATATCACCTTACTTAACTCATATAGAACCAAAGTATGCAATAAAGGGCTACGCGCAAACGCCTGATGTACCCTGACATCGACTGAAAATTCTCTTGTGGTTTCTCACCGTTGTCTAAATACTAATTCTAACATTCTCATACATGTGTTTAATATCCCAAATATAAGGATGTTGCACCATTTTCACCTCCAAACACTCGTACATTACTTCCATACCTAGGGGCCATATATATCATAAACTTTCTTAAAAATTGTGAACACCATATGGAGATCCTTCTTCTTATTCTTATACAGCTCCAAAAGACACCATATAAAATGAATAAATTCTATTGTCGACCTACCAGACATAAAAGCATATTGATTCTCCAATACATGCACAATCTATCAACCCCTCAAATTTACTTCTTACTCCAGTAAAAAATATGCCCTAAAGTCCTCATAATTGAATTAGCTACTATAAAAAGCGTAGGTTTTACATAAGCTCAAGGAAAATTGGAAAAAAATAATCCAAACTTTGGGGGTACTGAAAAAAAATAATCCGAACTTACAACTTTGTCATGGATGAGCTGAACTTTAACCCTTATTATTTTTATCATCCACTACCTAGTTAAAATCATCTACAAAGTGACTTGTTTGTGCTGAAATTATACGTGGAACTTTTTGCAGCTCAAAAATAAGTGAAAAGTATGTTTTGCATGTAATATCGTGACTATCACGACACTTTTCGGATGAGTTTAACTAGGTAGTGGATGCTAAAAATAATAACGGTTAAAGTTCAGCTCATTCATAACAAAGTTGTAAGTTCAGATTATTTTTTTCCAATACCCTCAAAGTATGGATTATTTTTTTCCAATTTCCCTAAACTCAAAGCTTATTAGTGGATGACACGAGATATAATTAGTGAAAGTTTATTAGTGGATAGATTACATTTGGTTGGCAGTACAAATTTAACTTTCCGGGGGATATTAAAAAAAATAAAAAAAGAGAGAGAATGCCTTTTGTCAAAAGCTTATGTTAGATTGCTAGGTGTTGAACATTCCTTGGTTTATTGTGGGATTAGATTGATTCATCCATCATAAATGTCTGATCTTTCTAGGTTGATTATAAAAAAAAGTCTGATTTAAGAATTTTATTGATTGGTTTGACAGGAAATTTAATACAAATATCTTTCCATTTCTATTTTCAAATATGATCTTTTAAATCAAATTTAGCCTAGCTTGTCTAAATTATCTAATTCAAAAAAAGCTAAATATTATAAACATTTTTTTTAATGTTAGCTATTCCAAAATGACCCAAACTCCACAAAATAAATAGGGAGAGCATTGTAGGTGAAGGAAGAAAATAAAGTGAGGAATTGACAGAGAAGAAATCCTAAATTAATGAATAGAGAAAATTTTCTCTTCTCAATGTATTTTCCAACAATTAAACAAAGTTTCAATATTATCGACAATGATGAGCTGTAGATAAATGATTCATCCATCCATTAAAAGAACACATAAAAAGAAATCGAGAAAAGAAAAATTAGAAACCTTCTTCTCCTTTCTCTTGTCTCCTTCCTCCCCACTCCTCCTTAAGTGAGTATGAGAATACTCAACACCCCGAAAATATTGGAGAGTATAATATAACGAGTCATTCTCACCCCATCATTAGAAATGTTCATAACACCAACTAAGAATAGACCTTTTTTTATATGACCATTTCGGTTGATGCCTTGATCATCTTCCATCTCATTAAATCCATTCTCGTTTGTTTAAATGACGTGGACGATGGAATGTGTTGGGTCATATCTAGTATAGAAAACTTTTCCATTAAATCTTCAGCAACCTGGTTGATGCATGGCCTCACATTTAACCCCTCGAGGTATGAATATAAATGCTTTGGGCATGTTTATATAATACCCAAATTAACATACAAAAAATATATATAGGCCTCGTCTTTTTGCCCTTTCACTATGGAAATTAAAAGGGTAAGCTCGAGTGCCTAGAGCAAACAGTTAGGAAAAATTCATCAAAATCAATTTCGATGGATCAAAAGCTATATAAAAAGCTTTTGGAGGCTATCTTTAGGTTTAGGGGCTTCATTTGTTCTCGTAGTGAAAACAATACAAATGCGCAACAGAAACAAAGTAGCAATTCAAGAAGGTTTCCATAATATTTAAGCTTAAGTTGGCAACAACGTAGTAGTCTACTGTCTAAGGCTCTATCCATCACCCTTGGGTGATACATCCAAATGTTAATCTAAGATATTCTTATTTGAAAGTTTGTAATTCTATGTCAATCAACTACATTTTTATCAATGTAACTGAGGTATTAATCGACTTGCTAAGGCAAGTCATTCAATTCATTTCATGCTAGTATCAAATAACATTTCGGAAAGGAACTTTTCTAGTATTATGTACGAGATATTGGAAAAATCTTTTAGAAAATTGTTTGTTTAAATATTATAGCTTACCATTCGATCACTAAAATAGATGAGAAAAGAGGAGAAGAAATTATGTGTGTGTGTATATATATATATATATATATATATATATATATATATATATATATATATATATATATATATATATATATATATATATATATATAGTTCATTTAGGGTTTAACAATGTATTTGTATAATTTTTCTATTCAATAAATGTTCCTTTTGATTATTAGTCACATATTTCAAAAGTTAAACAATTGCTTTCTTTTGACATAAATACCAAATATGTTGTGAGTTCTTTAGTTTAAAAGTTTCAAATTAAATTATCCTAGCTCCTCTTATACAAATAGTTTTTTAAATTTAAAACAAGGGGATTTTAATTTGATTATTTCAATGAAATTTGTATTTCTACATTAGACATCGATCATTTTGGGACATTACGAAGTAAAATAATGAACATCTATATATACTAACATGGATCAGATATACCAGCGGGGAAAATTTTATAATAATCATATTTTGGCAACATATGCTTATTATATTTGTTAATCCTCGGACAATTTTTGTTATCTTTAATAAGAAAAATTTGACATGGATGCATGGATATTTGAACAAAAGATCCATGCATGATTGAATTAAAGGAGTATTTGGTAAAAATTCCAGGAAAAAATTTTCCAGGGAAGATTTTTCATGGAAAAGATTTCATCCGGAAAAATTTTCCTTAGGCCTCCCTAAGGGAAACTTTTCATAGGAAAATGAAGGAAAGATGGGCCCTCCGTAAAAAATTTTCCCAAGTCAACTTACATCCAAATATGGGAAAAATAAGTCGACCTAAAACAATTGACCATTTCCCCAAAATTTTTGATCAACCAAATGCGGCCGAAGGGAAAAGCAAGTTAACTAATTACACATGAGATAATGTGTATGAAAGGACAATAATGAATGAAGGTTTAAGAAAGAAGCTAAAAAGAGGGGGAGCAGGAATTCTTGAATCTTTGCATGATGGAAAAAGATGAAGATGAAATTAAAATGAGGAGTTAGCCAAAAGAGAGCCAACAGGAATTCTTTCTTGAATCTTTTTTTGATGACAAGAATCCAACCTAAGATTGAGGAAAAGCCCTTTTTTTTTTAGATTGGTTCATATCTATGTCTCTCCATATCTTTTGCATATTCAAGTCCATCAAGTGTTGAGATTTAGGCATGTCATCTTCATGACCACCTTAAAGTTAAAGAGAAAAGAACACCATCTTTTAGATGTGTAGTTTTTTTTTTTGGGATTATTAATTTCGACAAAGTTTAAAACAATATGTTTGGTAAGTTGTCATAGAAAATATATGCTTCTTTTCCTCGTTGATGATTTTTTTTATAAAGTTGATTGATTTTCCTATGTATGTTAAACCTACATTGAATACAATTGAAATGAAAAACTAAAAAAAATCACATATATCCTTTTTTTTCTCCGATTGATCAAAGTAAATACAACGACAACAACTTTCTGTAAACTCACAAAAGAACTATCAAAGACCCACTTTGAAAAACTGAAAAAGACAATAAAGGAAACCAACTTGAAAAAAAAAACCCTTTGAAAAAACACATGATTGGCTAAGAGACCGAGAAAATGCGAAGATAGATAAATAATTACTCGTTGCTTCATAAAATTAAAGGAGAGCTAAACATACATGGACAACATAATCAAACTTAAGGCACGGGACAACAAACCAAGACAAAGCACATTACCCTACCAACAAGCCTTACCTGACTTCCTTAATCCTTGGTTCCTAGCCCGGCAGACTCTCCTATCAAGTATCATGTTCTTCGCTAAGCTTAGTTGCTGCGTATAAGCTCTAATTGCTTCCCCCATGGACCCATAGATCTCTCAGGCCCCTAATGCCAAATGGGTATCCAAATCCATTCATACCTCCTAACCAGGGCATCCACACTTCTCACATAGATGTGATCGAACCATCTTAGTCTAGTCTTTGTCAATTTATCATCGATTTGTGTTATCCCTAGTTTATTTGATACATGTCACTCCTAATCTTATCCAACTTGATACAATCACAAATTCACTGAACCATTCTCTTCTCTACCATATTCAACCTTTGATAATATGTTTTATTGGTCGCTCAACACTCTGTCCTACAACATCGTTGGTTTAACTATCATATCATACATCTTAGCCTTAAGTTTGGGTGGAGTTCTCTTATCAAACAATATGTTGCAACCATTTTCCGCTTTTGCCATCCAACCTTAATCAAATGAGTAATATCTTCTCTCATGTCTCCATCACTTTATAAAACATAACTTTAATGCTTAAATTTCTCTACCCGTGGAATGATCACCCCTCTAATGATAACTTCTTGAATGTAAGTCTCACTCTCAACGCCACTACAAGTACACAATATATATTTTGTCTTTGACCTACCCAATTTAAAACTCTTAGCCCCCAAGTAACATCTCTAGAGCTCAACCTTGTTATTTAATCTTTCCTCGACGCATTTATAAGCATTTATATCATCCGCGAAGAGCATAGACCAAGGTAAGACTTCCTGGATCTCCTTTGTTGTTTCATCCATAACTAATGTAAAATGAAACAGGCTAAGTATGGTCCCCTGATGAAGCACCTTGATATCGATTGGAAACTCTCTTGTGGTTCCCACCGCCGTCCAAACACTAATTTTAGCATTACCATACGTCTTGAATAACCCAAATATAAGGATATTCCATCCCCTTTGCCTCCAAGCACACTCCCAAACCACTTCCCTAAAGACCTAATTATAAGCTTTCTCTAAATCGATAAAACACCATGTGAAGATCATTCCTCCTTTCCTATACTGCTCCATAGGACAACCTAAAAGATGAATAATTTCTATTGTCCTACCAAACATACAACCAAACTTATTCTCCTACACGTGCACAGTCTTTCTCAACTTCCTCTTATTCACTTGTTTCAAAATCTTCATAATATAACTCAGAAGGTTAATCCATTTGTAGTTGTTACAACATCAAACATCTTTTCTTGCATACAATAAGGACAATTATACTACTCCACTCATCTGGATTTCTAGTCATTCTAAGAATATCATTAAAAAGTATCGTAAAACAAAGAATACCTTCTTCTCCTAATTACTTCCACATGAATCACATCAGGACCCCACCGCTTTGCCACTCTTCACGCTCTTCAACACCATCTAACCTTCCCAAGCAAGATGGGACCACAAGACATATTGATTGTCTCTCCCAGTTGTGCCGTTAGTCCTCTCCACAAAAATCCGTACTTTTATCTTCATTAAGAAACACAATGAAATAGCTTCTCCATCGATACACACCAGTTTGGAAATTACAATTTCTTAATTAAAAAAACTACTTATAGTAATATAAGACTCCTGAAAGATAAATTAATTAGAGCCCGAAATATAAATTAAACTAAACTCCTAGTATAAACAATCAACTACTAGACACGGTATAATTTGTAACATCACAAATCTTCCAATATATAGATTGATTATAAATCCTTAATTGCAAGACTCCTAATTCCATTTTGTATTAGTTAAGAAATCACCAAATGGACACTGAATCTTTTGACTAGTACTTAATTAAATACCTAATCCATGATTAATAAATGCTTAAAACAAATGTTAATGGAAGCTAACAGTAATCATATAAAAAAGTCTTAGATCCCTGTAACAATTAAAGACTAAACTAAGGGTGCGTTTGGTTGGTCAATAATCCCGGGGAAATGGTCAATTTTCCCCGGTTGATTTATTTCTCCCATGTTTGGGTGTGGGTTGACCTTGGGAAAACTTTCACCGTGGACCCACCACTTTCTCCATTTCCAAGGGAAATTTTTCCATAGGGGGGCTAAGGGAAATCTTTCTCATGGAAAACTTCCCAAGAGAAATTTTCCCCGGGGTTCCTACCAAACGCCGCACAAAGGATAAGTCGGCTTTGACATTTTAGAATACATGTCCAATCTAATTAATTACTAATTTTAATTAGACTTCAAACAACCTAAACCCACCTAGAAGGAAATAATTAGGGCTAATTAGCCAAATGATAAACAACTTTAAATTTGATAATGACACATTTGACTGATTACAATCTACGGGGTTCCATAATTGGCTATTGTAAATGATCACACTAAAAACAAATTAAAATTAAAATTTAAAATTTAAAAAATAAAATGATTCCCACTCACCCATACACGTTTCAATGTCTAATTAAATGGTTAGCAATCATAGATTCATAGTGGGCATTAAAAGTGAAAGTGACAAAAATTAGTTAATTAACTACTCCCTTCATTTTTGCTTCATATTGTCACTAAATTGACTGTGATGGTCTCCATTGTCACTCTTTAATTGATAATTTCTTAAATAATATTACATAAACAATTGCAATCTTATACTTTTATGATAACATTTTCATTAAGAATCTAATGATAGTAATTTTATATAACAAGTCATTGTATATATTGAGAAATCTATAGTCAAAAATTTTAAAATTTGATTACATAATTTTGAAAGACGATGATTAATATACCTGTTGGAGCCCAAGAAGGGGGTGAAGTTCAAAATTAAGATCTACACACTAGGTAAGGACGTTAGAGCAAACTTCCTTAGTTTCAAACCAAGGATCAAAACACAGTGTAACTGAGATACCTCATTATATATTTTTTTTTATAAGTAGCGGTCAATAGACCCTTTTATTCAAATAGACGGGTGCCAAAGAGCACCACACCGAGCAACAGCTCGATGAGAGCAAATGACATGAAGAAAGAGTTCCACCTAAACACACCCATGAGAAAATTTGTAACCCCAATCCGGGAAACAAAACCAAACACCTCATTAAATTTATAACAATCAAAGAACAAGTTACACTTACAAAACAAAACAAGAAGTAACAGCCCGAAGGCAGTTACTGATAGGATCACTGACCGAGACTGAATGTCCTTGAGTCAGCTACAGATAAGGATCGTCGTAGGAAAAACCCTAGCGGCGATTTGGAACATGATGGATTACATTGAAGCACAAACTTACACAGCCTTAGTCCGTCAAGGCTCTGCTACATACCATCTCTCCACCACATGTGGACACAACGAATGCTCACCAAGGTCCTGGGCTATACCCTCACCAGAGGTCCTTTACTGGCTACCTTCATCACCGAACCATTGGTTACACACTCAGAAATCCCACCGGATTTCTTACTCCGCGATTACTTCTGTGGAATCGCCTATCTTCTCAATTCTTCTATCGTCCTTTTTATAGAGGCCTTTGGATGCTTGGACTTGATTCCTTCCAACGGTAACTTGCCTTATGTGCTTATTTCTTCCCTTTTGTTGCTACAATAATCATGATTGATTTCCCTTGATTTGTTTCCTTTTGTTTCCTTTTTGTATCTACAAGAATCATACCCATAATAAGAATATATAATATATAATCAAAATATATATATTATATACACATAATCTGAGTATATAATCAGAATATATATCATATACTCAGAATATATAATCAGATTATAAAATATAAGGCAACTTCCCTTTTCCGAATTTTGGCTTTCATCAAAACCTAAAGTCCTTCGCGAATGTACGGTGAAAGACCTTGACCTTGTCTTCAACAATACCATGGGGAGTATTAGTTAATTAGAAGATAATAGAAGATTGGTGATGAGTATCACCTTTATCTCATTCTCAATTATTTGATGCAAGAAAACAATCACAGCTTAGCCTTTTCCAGTTCATTTAATCATTAGTATTCCCATTTACTAAGTTAGAAGTAGCTCTTTAGTTTTTGCATTTAAAAAAAAAAAAAGAAGATAGAAATAGGTAGAGCAAGAAACATAACCATAGCCATAATTATGTGTCAAAATAATCAACACTTTGGTATATGGTAAGTTCAAATGTAGCCAATCTTACATTAATAAATGCTACTATTTATAGAAAGTTTGGTTCTATATGGTTCGCAAAACATTTTGAAAAATGCATATTTTGATGTTGAAATTAAATAAGCATTTCAGTATCTTAAAAAAATTGGAAAGACGAAGAAGGTCCTGTTCGGCAAAATTAGTGTTTTAGATAGTTAATAGTGGTTTATGTAGCGTATAGCAATTTAAGCAGCGGATAACGTTTTAAGTAGCGGATAGCGGATGACTGTTCAAATAAGAATTGTGTTCGTTAATTTAGCAGTTTAATTAACAGATTAATGTGGATTGACATAAAAGGGTATCAATAATTTCCAAACATAAAATTTACAAAGGGTATTTTTTGACCGAAAAATATGAAACGCTGCTCCGAACGCTAAACGTTAACTTTATTAGTGTTTCACAAAACGCTAGCTTACCGAACGCTATATTTATGCAATTAGAATTTTGACTTGGTCAAGACGCTAAACACTACCCCAAACGCTATTGCCGAACACAGCCAAAGCTCCTTGAAAATTTTTGAAGACCAATAAATTTCTTTCGAAATTTTCCAGATAATTTTTAATATCTAACAAAAATTTCTAAGAAACTTTTAACGTCCCTCAAAGATTTAAATTCTAAAACAAAAATTACCGTCTAATTTTTAATTACTTTTCAAGTCTTTCTTAGCACCCTCCTCCTCCTTCCTTCTCATCAACTTCTTCCACTAGTTTTTCTTTAACTTTCCTCCATATTTTCTAAAGGGTTGAGGATCAAATGTTATTATGTTAATTAAGTATCATAAAATTATTATCATTACTTCCCCTCTTTTGTCTCAAAATTATTAATACTTCACAATTTTTTTTAAAAAAATGATCATGATATTGAATGAGGCATAGTGATTGATCTAGTGGTTCTACAAATGAGATAGTTTTGGAACAAACATGCACAATTCCATCTCAAATTTGAGTCAAAAGCTGGTATGTAGTTGTGTCATACTTCATTAATATAACTAAACCAACTACTAACTACTAAGAGAGAATTAAAACAACAAAGAAAAAAAATTAGTTCAAGTGCGTTCCTGCGTTGAATCTTTTCTAAGTCGTATTAAAATCGATGACTTGTTCGGCTAGACACAAGTTGCGGGCATGAGGTCATATAAGAGTTTACATGGATATCAGCAAGAACACATGACACGCAGGATTCAAATTTCTACGCAGAGTGTAACATGAGACTCGGATGAAGTGATATGTGGGAAGTGTTATCATTTCAACCAAAAGTTTATGCTAACAGTTGAAAGCAGGATGGTGATTTTTTTTTTTTTTACTCTAACACCCCCATTCATACGAATAGTCTTTATCCTTTGAAGCGTGGATGTTGCAAAGGTCCACTTCACTTTGCCAAATAAACACGGGGCTGTTGAGTTTCGAACTCGAAACCTATCAGTTAGTCTGACTCTAATACCATATGAAACCAATTCAACCAAAAGTGTAAGTGCTTAATCTAACATTTGAGGATCTAATGATAATTTTATATGCACTCTAAGAGATGTTTGGTTTTAATTTTCCCCTATGATATTGCCCTAGTTTGAGATTGCTTTGTTCGATTGGGATGTACTAGGCCCAATTCCAAGTTCGGTGGATGCGGAGTTGTGCTTTTTGACACTTTATATTTTGAATGAATAAAATCTGATTAAGAGACAACAACTTATCAAAAAGAATGTATTCTAACAAATATGCAGATTCTGTGAAGTAGGATGCGATTATGATGACTTTTTATTGTGACTTCAGACTTGGAACCTTGATAATTTTTTTAAAAAAAATGCTTTTAACCCAAGGAACACTTATGAATATAATTTGTAAAGGACTCATATATAAAGAAATAGATTAACAACAACTATATAACTTGATCAACCTATAATCAATTAGATGAATATTATGATGTGGCCTTGGCAGTGGCGAATCCAGGAATGAAATCAAGCGGGCTCAAAGTCAAATATAAAAATTTAAAACAATAAATAAAAAAACTTACAATATTATTATTATCTTTCGGGTAGTTGTCCTCGACAAGGCGCCATGACTTGAAAGTATTCCAATATGATGTATCATTTGGTACTTTTTTGAAAATTTCATCATCAAAATAAGTAATAACAGTGTTTTTTCAAAAACTCGACTGAGATTGTTAAAAACAACGCTAGGCTTGAATTGTAATTGTTGCCGCTAGGACGCTGGGTTGAGTTTAAAAAAAAGAAAAATTATAAACATCTTAACGCAAGATGGTTAATAAATGATAATCATCTTGCATTTTACTTAAATTACTAATAAAGTTAAATGTAATTATATTTAAATGATTATAAAGATATGTTTCATTACTTTAAGGGTAATTATAATTCATAAACAATTTGAAAATAATTATTTATTTGTATTTTTTTTAAATATAAAATTATGTATAGAATGTGTCTTTTCAACTATGATTACTAAAATTAGGCTGTTATTATATTTTTTGACCTAACTAATAAATATTATACTCTTATAGTTGATAAATATATATAATTATTAAAAAAATATTATTAAAAGTTACAAAAATGTGAAATATGGAAAATTGAGGCCTGTTGGTCTCGAACACGGAACCTCAAGCTTCCTTTCATTGAATCATGGTTCGACAAAAAACGCTTACATTTGAGACCTGTAGGTCTCGCACACAGGACCTCTAGATCCCTTCACTGATTCACTGTGCACACGTGCCACTAAGCTAAGGCAGATAATATGATTCATAGCCGTTTCATGTTGTATATGTATATTTATCAGACGGTTGAATTTTACAAACAGATTTTTTTAAAGCGGGGTCACGTGACCCCACGTGAACCCATGTTAGATCCGCCCCTGGGCCTTGGCTCTCCGTTTGATTTTTAACAAACTATTCTGAAAGGTTTTTCAAATATTCAAATTGATGGAGATAGCCTTATTTTCATCCAGACTATCTAAGTGATTGTCCACACCCTTTGGCATATCGATATCTGATTGTTAGAGATATTAAAAACTTAATCATGTAGTTTAAATATTCTACTATTTAGATATTGCCCCTGTTTGGATTTGTAGCCCTTCATTGACCTTTTCTTTATTATTAGAGATGCATTAATAGAAGGGTTCCCTAAATATTTTATGTATCTTGTTTGCCTAAATTTTTAAAAAATAAAAAAATTAGTGAATTTGACCCCTCAACATCCAAAAAGAATTTTAAAAAAATTCTATAATCAATTAGTCAAATGGGAGTTAATGGAGTATTATGATTATATTCATCTATAATGTTTTGGATTTATGGTTTTTTTCTTTTTTCTTTTTTTTTTACTAGATGGCCACCTCATAATGCATAGACCTCATCACCAAGTACACGAGGACGGAATTAGCACATCCAAAACCAACAAAATATAGAGTGCATCACAAATGGCCCCCTTATTATCATTTCATACTCTCTTTTTTTTCAAATTCATGATAGATGATGTCATAATAGAATTTTACACCTCTGAAGAGTGATTAATAATTCTCATCCAGTTGAAATTATTCCCATTGAAAATTATTTAGATAATATTTTATTAACAATTGATATTATATTTTTGGGGTAGAGTTTTCAATCATAGTAAATACTAAGAAACTTATGGTGAAGATTTTTAATGTTTGGTGATAGAATTTTTAGAGACGCTAAATAATATGGAACGGAATGGTGGGAGTACATGAGTTTTATTGATTATTAATGTTGAAATAAATTACCTTTTTATTTGTAAATCGTAATTCGTGTAGGGTACACTCTGGTGGTCCTAGTCGTGTCAAATGGTTTAAGAAGCCTTCTCGAGGCTGCATTTCTCTCGGTGAAGATGCGGTTGATAGTTCTACTGTAAGGTCTTTGAGCGTTGTGGATTTCTCCTTGGAAAGACTGAATGAGGAGGCTTGTAGAGCGCGAGGGTTGTGCGTTTGTTGAAATTATCTCGTGATAATCATGAGAATGTGGCTAAGGCTTTCAAAGATGATTTGGTGGAGCAAAAGAAAAATCTTGTTAAATAATTGTCTGATTTTTGTTCTTGTGATATCGTTGTCGCGAGTTGTGCTGTTGTTTGTATTTTTTTACTGGAGTCCTGTTTGTTTTGCTGTCTTGCAGTTTTGTAGCATTTTTTATGCCTTCTTAGCCTTTTTTAACTTGCAAATTATTAAAAAAAAGTGACACGTGCAAAACATTTCTTAAGTGTCATGGTTTTTATCTAGAATAATTAAAATATCATATTATCTAATCAGCTAACTAAAACATTCGTTTTTCTTTAATAAGTAGCAGAATAATTGTTATGTTAATAAGTAGCAGAATGATGGTTAATTATAAGTAGTAGAAGGATGCATATGGTTAATCTTTCTTTAATAATCTGCCATATAAGAGACTAGGATGAACAATCACCTTCTAGTCGAGCACAATCAAGGTGATAGACTAGCTAATAGATATAGCATGGTTCAAAGAGAAGTTCATTTATGTTGTCCAAGAGCTAGGATTTACTCATAAAATAGCTGTTATGTTAGGAAAAATGGGATTGAGTTTGGCTTCGAAACATGATCAGATCACTATCTTTTATTTCCTGGATCGATTCTTTATATAATAATCAATCCCCTTCTTCTGTTTGGATAGAATGACGATTTGGATAGATTCAGACTATTACGAACAGTTGAATCTGATCCAACTGTCCCAACCGCCCAACTGTCAAAGATAGAAAATAAACGGAAAATATAAACAGATAATTATATTATCTGTTTCGGCTCCCTGCTCAAGTGCCAAGTACGCCTAATAAGCGCCTCTAGCGCCCTACAGCCCACGCCGCGCGCACGTGTGCGGTTGAAGCATTGAACCTTAGTGCAAGTACATGTAAGTCCACACCATGGGCTTATGTATTTATAAATCCGTAACACTCTTTAATATATAAAGAGGTAGAGAATATGGTATTTTCTCCATGTGGGACAATAATAAAATAAAACATATTTATTTCCCTTAAGAGTTGGAAACTTTAGTAGTCTATCCATGTGGGACAAGTTAGGATCCTTCAACTTTTACTAACTATTTAACATGTTATACCCTCATTTATTTATTTATGTTATAAATACCCGTTATTGATTCGATAAGTCATAACATGAACCGAGAGCCCCTCCCAAAAACTCCCACATCTCTCTTGTAAAAGAGTCTCATACATGAGTACCCGACTCTCGTCTTGAAATTCTCACACTTATTTATCACTTGTTACATCAGTTTCATAACAAGTGTCTATTTAGACACTTTGGAAAAAAAAAACGAGAAAACTACTTTCACTGTCTGTGTTAATTTTAAAAGATGAAAATGTCCCTTTTAATTTAAAAAAAAAAGAAATAGTGAAAAACAACAATGAAAAAATAAAGTGACAAATATTTTCTAAAACAAGTAACAAATTAAATATTACAGAACAAGAAAAATTAGTTACAACACCAAATATATGGCATGCATATCCTCGATTTTTGTATTAACATAAGGAACTCAACTCAATCATCAACGTCTATATAAGTTTGATCCTCTAAATTATTTGGCTCTAATTATTCCAAAATAATATTATAATATAGCAATTTCAACTTGACACATAGTTTTTTGGTTGAATTGTTGGTACATCCCTATTCATTTAACTTTATGGTAGTGCTTTTATTGATATTGCATATTGGAACTAACTACAGTTTGTGTTTCGTATTCTTGGACAAGGAATCTTATTTCAGATTTTGATTAGAGTCCAACTTTAATTTGTAAGGCATCAACAGTTTACTTAATTACTATTCGTTATCATATATTATTATTAATTAGATAGCTTCACTAAAATTTTTAATGATAAATTTATTTAAAATTGATACAGATAATAATAGTAACCATAATATTTTTATGTTTTATAACCTTTTTGTTTGTACGTACAAATTAAAAAAATAAACTTATAATAGCTTGTGACCATGAGAATAATGTATAAGTGTCTTTATAATCCATTCCAACTCTTATTATTAATTAAAATAGCTTCAAAAAAATTTACCATAATCCATCATCACAGTCAAATGTGCAAGTTATCTACATGTTGTAAACATGAGAGTCCTTACAAATTATATTTTTATTTGATGAAAATGAAGTTGTTAGAGAAAAATAGCAAGGTATCAGCGGAAGCGAATAATATAATCGAAATGAGATGACTGAAATTATGACAAAATTCAAGAACAAAATAAGAAGAGCGATAGAAGAACACAACCACAAGGTTTAGTGGGAAACCGAAGAACTCAGAGAAAAACTCACGGACGGCGACAGCCAGAAAACAATCCATTATGAGAAATGAGGAGTACAATCAGATCACTATCACAGGGTGTGATGCGATCCACAACAAAGGAGATTACAACGTAACACAAATGTCTCTCCCTCACAACTCTCAATCTTTCTCTCGCGAAATTCACTCGGGATCGAAAATATTGGTGAGACATTTTTCTCTCTCAATATTTTCTCCCTTGCTCAGGTGTCTTCTGGTGTAGTTTAGGTGGAGATACAAGTATAGTATTTATACTAATAATGAGAGAAGGAAACTAAGTTAAAATACAATAACCTAAAAAATAACAAAGACAAACGAAACCGCCGCCGCAAAAGAAAAAAATACCGGGACCAGACGCTGGGAGCATCTGTCCACCCGCTGGCAGCGTTTCTTATGCAAGGCACGCTGGTGGTGGGTAAGAACCCCTGGTGGTGGGTAAGACCCCCTGGTGGCGTCGAAAATCCCCCCGGTAGCGCCTCATGAACAAAGGCGCTAGTAGCATTGTTTTTGACGCTGGCAGCGTCTCCTCCCTGTTGCCGATTCTTCTCTCGTTCTGGACCCCATCGAGGATCCAATGGACCACAAAACCCAACAAAAATATATATCATTAAAGCAAAAGCAAAAAGATCAAGAAAAAAACTAGTAATAAATACCCATTAATTTAAAAAGTTGACTCTAAGATTAAAAATAACATCCCATCTAATTTTATGGATATTAATTATTATTCTTGAATGGAGTTTATATGGATTCAATGAGAAGAGTGTTAGGTAAGAAGGTGAAAAGAGGAAATCATAACCTTTGATTTTACATCTAATAATTATAATTATTGTTAATTCATTATACAATAACAACATAAACTAAACAACAAGAAGAATCATAATGATGTGATGCACAAAAATGAAAATCTTAACGTACAATGACATACATTAATTAGCAATCATATAGTCCTTGATCAAAAGTAAAAAAAAAAATCATATTAAAAAAGTTTATAAAGAATGATCTCGATAGTTATCTATATATAAGAATATTATTGAGTTAAAAATTTAGTGTTCAAAAGAACCATCAATTATATATCAGTTATTTGATTTCAATCACTGTTTTCTTTGTTTTTTGATTATCGAAAGTCAAAAGAACTACATTACAAAACAATATATCACCAATCCCAAAAGCCAAAAGACTACAACCAAATACCGCTAAAAAAAATCAATACTCGAAGGATTTGTACGCCTACGACAACCAAGATGTCTTCTCTTTCAGTCGCGACCTTAAAAAGTCGAACATAACATCAACTAGGTTGATCATCAAAAACCCACACATCTATATCATTGTCAATAATCACAACCCTACAATTAGCGGTGGCAAAAAAATCGGGTCCGAGTCAAACCGGGTTCGGACAATTCGGACATCGGACAAAACCCCCAAACACGGACTCTATCCGAATTTCAAATTCGGAGGTGTCCGAACCCGAACCCGAATTGTCCGAATTTGTCCGAACCTGGATTTGTCCGAATATAACGAAACCTGAATTTTCACTAAACACATACATAATTCCAATATTTTGTCCGAATTATAGTATTCGGACACAGTCCGAATTTGTCCGAACCCGAATTTGACACAAAATTCGGACGTCCGAATTTCTTCTTCCAAACCCGACCCGACCCGATTTGTGAATCGGACATGACCGAATTGTCCGAATTTAAAATTCGGACAAAAAATTGATGACCAAACCCGGTTTAATTCGAGTCGGACAAATTCGGGTATTCGGGTCGGACGGATTTTTGCCAGCGCTACCTACAATCTATCTCAGCATCAATATCATCAAGACTATCATCTTCCAAACCTATATCAATCACTGTTTTATCTTACATAATATTTTTAACTTACCCACAAAATATCGTTTTATAGTTGATTGCTTATGAAGAAAATTTTCACAACTAAACCGGATATTATGGAATTTGTCCATGCATGGCATGTCTAGGGCTGGTCATGCATAGAATAGGCCGGCCTCCAATCAAGCCTAGATACATAATTAAATTATTGACTATCTTTTTAATTCAAACGTAAATATAGATTTTTATTTATTAAAGCATAATGATAAGATGAGTAATTCGAATAATACAATTCAGTCAACTTCAATTCATATTCCTCAAGCAAAGGAAAAAGGTGGGCTAGATTGATAAATGCAAATCATTGACACTAGATTTTCCGAATCAAAATTGATTTAGGAAAAACAAAAAGTTATGAATGAAAATGAAGATGGAAAACCTAGGTTTAGGTTTATTTGCCAACCCAAAATATTACATTGCCTACAAATCTTTTTTGCCCCCTTTTTTGATAGATTTACTCTTTACTTTTATTAAAGCAAAATTATATGAGTTAAGGTGTCACTCAACTTTCTATTTTAATCAAAAATGTCATTGATAACAGATTTTTCGGTGGCGTTTTTTACTATTTTGAAAACTTGAGTGACAATAATGATAGTTTTTAAAATCAGTGATATTTTTTTACTGAAATAGAAAGTTGAATGACATTTTTATTCAAATACTCTAAGAGCAAGAGTTCTCTTAAGTATCTTCTCTTAATATAAAAATCATATATTTACGCATAATGATAATAATACCACATATAAATTGTATAAAATATTATTTTTATCCATTATTTTTCAAATTTATCTCTCCATGAACTTTTGTTCATGGGGGTAAGGCTGCCTACACTAGGGTCCCCCATACAGCGTTCAAACGTGTAACATGGGAGGTTGTTGTTGTTGTTGTATTTTTCAAATTTACAAAAAAAAGTATCCAAAATATGTATAACAGATGAAGTTTATTCGATTATGTTCTGATTTATGATTGTTTTCATAACCAACTTGCATTCTAAACTTCTTATAATTAATAATTGATAATATCTATAAAAATTCAGTATTAAAATTCATATTGAGTGTTAATTTTGTTAAAAGCAAGATATAGCATTGTGTCTTCAACCAAAATATATAGCAAAACTCTTTATTAAATTAATAAAAAGATGTAGTTTGATGGCTAGGCCAATGGGCATGGGGGCATGGTCTAATGAAAAGAAAAATAATATTTTTTAGGTAGCCTAAGTGGGGTGCATGAATTTTACATAGAGGGATACTACCACCAAAACTTTATTTTATGTCTTATTATTTTTAATTTTAATTTTAATTTTAATTTTAATTTTAATTGATATGACATGAAGCCACACGAATTTAGATTGTTGCACCCGACATCCACGCGCGCTTGTTAGCAGGGTCCCACTGTCCATAGCTATCATGCACTTGTATCTTTTCCTCTTTCAACTCTTGTTTAAGCCTTGTGGTGAGAATGGATCTGTCGCAGCTGATCCGAGACTTGAAACTTATATGAAAAAATTAGACTTAAATTTGAATCAACATTTTAATGGATGACCTGGTTTTGACTCGGACTCAAGAAAAAACTCAAATTGAAACTGATCTGAATCGTAACTCAAAAAGTAACCTAAGTAAAATCCCAACCGTATAGGAAAACGGCTATTAGTTATTGGCCATCCTAGCCCTAGCCTATGGTGAAGTGTTGACTGACATGATGCCATGCCTGGGTTACCTAAGGAACGACGGTCCAGTCCCTTCAAATTGGTGCAACGCGGCTTAGTCGCTCAACAACATGGCTAGGACCACCTCGGACCGCCAGGCGACTTGTGTTTGTCTCAAGCCAGGTGCTAAGATGTTTGCCGTCAACTACAACAATGCTGCTCAGCTTGCTAAAAAATATGACATATGTGACATTGAATTGGGTGTCCATATTAGCCCTAACACCGATTGTTCCAAGTAAAGGCCTTGTTATTTTGTCAAGTTGGTTCTAATTCTCCTAACTTATCATAACTTATCCTAACCTAACACAATTCCCCAAAAAAACATTCACTCTACAAATAAAATTCTCCAAAAAAAGCATCATAACTTATCATAACTTATCCTAACTTATTCACACCTAACTTGAACATAACTCATCCAAAGAACAGGGCCTAAGTTTTTGGGAAAATAAGGTCAAAATAAATTTTGTTAATAAAAAATTCAGAATTCAGTATAAGTTCGATCTTAAAAAAGTTGTAACAAATAGGTAGGGTATAGGTTGAGGATTTAAGCTTAGCAAAATAAACTTCACTGATCGAGCTCAATTCAAAGTAAGTTCGATCTTCCAGTAGCTCGAAAATGCAACCTGAATTTGTAGAGGGTCATCATTGGCGCTAATAGCAATTGCTCCAAGTAGTTTGGGGAAATAAGTTTAGAAAAATTCGTTGAAATAATTAGTTCAGAAATTAAAAATAAAGTTTTTGAAAAACTCTCATAGATAAATAAGTTTGGGAAAATAAGTTCAGAATAAAGAGCCACTCTTAGAGTTGACAAAATTGTGTGCCCTGAATTCCTTCGATCTGGCAAAAAAAAAAAACTGGCTAAGTCATAGATTTTCCTCCCAATTTTGACTTTAACCGAATTGATCGAATATTCGAACATAATATTTCTTTTTTTTTCGATTGCCCAAACTCAATTTCGATCGAAATTTTGTTCCGTATGAATTCTACTTGATCCAGCAAAAATCCAAGTCGATACATCAATCTCTCGTATGTACTTTGAGTCTTTGACATTGACTAAATTTGTCGGACCTTAAATTAATTCAGACCCGAATTTTTACCAGCACTCAGTCACCCCCTTACCACAAAACTTAAGTAGGTATGAGTTGATCCTTGAGAGCCCAATTTGAGTGGGAATGTTTTTGCTTTGAGGGATTGTGTGAGGGTAGGTGGTACCCCCTATATATAGGGGAGGTAATGCCTAGAGAGGGCAAAGTTAAATTGGAGGGGTAAATAAATAGGGGGCACTGTCCCTATAAATATAATGGTTGGGTCACTTCAAATTCCAAAAATGTCCCTGGCAGTAACAGTGTTTTGTGTTCGTGGTACTTGGTGAATGAAATGAAAGCAAGGCTGGACAAAGTGGACACATTATGGGAAATGATTATTCAAAGTTAGATAAGATATGCCCACCCTCCTTTTTTTATTTTATTTTTATTTTTTAAAAACAAAGACCCACTTAAAATTTTAGTTTCAAAAGCAAATAAAAAAATTGTGCTCATTTCAATCATTGCTTTTACTGTTTTGGGGGTGGCTTGACGCAATTTTTTGGAACTCATGAACAAACCCTAAACGTATGTAAATCTTAGTATATGGACCCTTCTAGCTTTATTACATGTTCCAAATTTTGTAAATATTAATCGTATATTATTATATATATGAATCGAAATTATGTTTGAATTTACTATACAAACTGATGTTTGTAATGAGACATTTTATTTTATATAAGTAGAGCTTAAATATAAATTATAATATTAATTTATCTCGATTTATTTCTAGGTGAAATTTTAATAGCCTTTATGGTCTATTAATTTATCTCAATTTATCTGTAGGTGAAATTTTAATAAGCTTTGCAAGACCATAACTCTTTAACCTTACACCTTGTGTGATTGAGATAATGCATGATGTACTTTGATACTTTTGAATAGATCTTAGACACTAATAAATTTTGAGTTGACTCTCCCTTCGTCGTTGTGTATGTTTAGGAATTAGGATTATGAAAATGGAATTTAAACTTAAGTTTACGATACAATCCAACATTTATAATAGTAAATCTTATGTAAGCAAATGTTAAGTTTAAAATTTATGGTGTAAACAATGATAGCTTTTAGTAGTCCATGCAAGGATACAACCCTTTTCCCTTTGAATGTTATGAAATTAAAGGAATATATTGTAGCCTTTTAGGGGAGTAAGAATTTAGAATCTGTGAATTTTTTTAATATATATATGTTAAATAAATTTATTATTTTGAAGTATGACAGTATGAGATTCTTTTATTTCTTTTTTCCTTGAAGCATGTAATTTGCTCATATTATTCAATTTATTCAGTATAAAATAATAATAATAATAATAATAATAATAATAATATCAAAAATAATACAGATGATAAAAATTATACTTAAAATCTCATAAATTGTTCCTACATATATCGCTGTGTTATTGATGGTGAAAATGTGAAATGGATTCCAACTCCACAATTTCACCTAACATGTCAAGTGGTAGAAAGAGAACAAAATTGTGGTGAGTATTGGCTAATGTTTCCTACTTATTGCAATATAATTATTGAAATAAATTTTCTAATTTTTAAGAATCTCTGCAGTAGTGTGTTTGATTTTGAATTATTAGATAAGGTAGAATCAGTGGATTCCACTAATAAAATCAAAGTTTGTCTCTTTATTTAACTTAATCTCCAACTGTGAGCATGAGTTTGAACCATATATTAATTAGAAAAAGCATGTTGATGCTAATTAAAAATAATATAATTAATTTTATCATAATTGATAAAGAAGAGAGGTAGTGCAAGAGGAAAGACAAAAAATAAAAAATAAAAAAGCATGCGATAAGCTCACCATTGAACTCATCTCGTGAGAAAACTTGCAAGACTCAATATCTGCTTCGCAAGTCTGCTTACATTCTCACCATTGGAATACTATGCACAACCTCATTCCATACTCACCATATGTCATGTCAGCAATGAGCCAAATTTTCACTCACCGTTGCATATGGTCTTAGAAATACATTATTATTTGTCTCCATATAAATTATTAGGTAGATTCAATACATAATTTTTTTCCTTTTGACCTTTAATATTATACAACAACAATAATTTCTTAGAAAAAAAACATATTTGAACTACACTTCTAGTATTACACTGTATGTTTGTCTAAATTATTGAAAGAATAACTTGAAACTTTGGAAATAATATTGAATAAAAATAATCTTAACTTTGAAAGTATAGGTTAGTTATTGAACTCTTAACTCAGGGAAATTCAGTATGAGTGTCAACAATTTTTGAGGAGGTAGAATATACCACTCAATAGTCAATTTTTCAAATATTCACTGCTCAATAAGGGAAAAAAAATACACTAGGCAATATAAATTCGAAATAAGAAAGAGCCTAAAACGCCCCAATCATATATCATCTCATATAATAATACAAAGTTTTGGAGCAGGTTTTGCAACTTAAGTGTGTGTGAGAATGAGACTTCGAATATGACATGCATAAATTAAAGTTAGGTCTACAAAACTAAAACCTAACACAACATGTTCTTTTATACGGTGCAGTGCGGTATTACAATTCACTATACTACTCAATATTCTTCCATACTTTACCACAATAATTACCAATATATCTCTTCAGTTTTCTCCTCTACTTTTCACATTTTATCTCATCACCTATCACATCAACCATACTTTGCACAAATTTTACCTTACCATTTCACACCTTACCAGGCTTTCCACAATTTCATCACACCGCACCATCTTCGCATCTTACCAACCGCACAAAAAAACAAGGTTGGACATTTAATCATATCCAAAATGTTCAATATATATAGAGAGAGAGCATTGGATTAACACAACAGCACCATTTGAATTGTGTCCTACCTTTAAAATATATGATTAGCGCGTGGATTTACACTTAACAATTTGGTGGCTTTACTTTACGGCATGGGTGCATGTTAATTAGTACAAGAAAACAAAGAGATGCATAGCATATAAATGTAGTCACTTTGTTGTCTTTACCTCAACGTTGCTAGCACACATTTTACCTAGCTGACATTTTTTTATCCCTTAAGCCCAATTACTCATCACCAAAACAAGGAAAGTTACAGTATATATAGTACTCTTATCCATTAGAATCGAATCTAAATTTTAAAAACCTTATCTTCACCGGTTAGGACAAGTTTCTCAATGACAAGATTTATTATTTATACTCACTAGTTAGGATAAGTTACAACTTTACTCGTAATTTCGATTTCAAAATAAAACTTAATTAACAAGACTTATTGCATACCGATTTTTTCTACTAAAAAAAAAAACAATACTTTTACAGAATAGAAAATTTTAACAAAGCAACTTGACATTGAGATTATAGTTCTTTGCCTTCACTTACTCCACACAATTCTTAAATTTTAACCTTATCCATACATGTAGTTTAGGGTCTAATTTTAAAGTACTTGTTTGTTTCAAAATCCTATAAATTACAAATCTTCACGAAAACAACCTAGCATTAGCGTTCACGGTTCTTTGCCCCATCTTCACGGTAGCCTATCAAACATGCTCTAGGTTTAAGTTCCACACAAGTAGTTTAGGAACATCACCATTACTCCGTAACTCCATTAGAACTATTCCCTCAATTTCAAGAATCTTACTCGTAACCTATTTGACATGTTCTAGTTTAGAACCTTACCTGTTTGACCAATTTTGGTCAAATTTTAAAGGCACCCATTCATCTTGAAAGCTGCACTGTCCTTCTATGGAACAAAATGAACCTTGAAGATGAACAAATAATACAACACATAAGACACATTCAAGACTGCAGAAAGTAGGACATATTGCAGCATCCAGCCCATATTACAAGTTCATCTCGAACCAAGCAGGATCACTAGACATTCAGATTCGATACGAGGATTGAACTTATACGTTGGACCAACACAGTATGAGCTGCTCCAGAAACCCGGGTTAGATCTTCTAACAACATCCAACACAGATAAATATCTATCGGCCATTTAGTTGCACGAAAACAAGGAACCAGATCACACATAACACTTAAGACACACTGGTTAAATCATAAACCCAGAAACTATAAGTAAAATTCATGGTGCACCTGAATTTAGACAATTCATTCACATCTACATTAATTGCATCTTGGGTAGAATCAAGCCAACCAAGTTTAAGAAATAAACGGTCAGATACTCGTACCATACCCACCATTCGCACACCAAAAGCATCCCAAGCTGTTTCGGAATCCTCCTGCAAAAGATAGATACGCATGCATGTAATCGCATTAGCCTCTGACCCTTTTCTCAAGGGTCAACATTAATGGAGTCCAAGTGACGACGAAGCTACCGGGCAACAAGAACACAAGCAGACTCCAAGTACACTGGACAAAAGAACACAGATTAGATGCATGAGCATTTCGCTGTTCAGAAACAGGCTAATTTGAACAGAATCAGCAAAATATTGCAAGAGAAATTCGAAAAGGAAAAAAAGCAGAACAGATAAGAGGACCCAAGAAGACAAGACAACAAAAGAAAGGTTAGTCTACATCTTTCTAATTATATTGTTGACAATCAACTCCACTACGACCCGGGCCAATCTAAGCCTCAACTCCATAGGATTCTACTTATTCAGCTCACATTTTTCTTAGTGGAGTTTCATGTTTTTTCTGAAAAGCATGTCCACAGCTGCCTCTTCCTTACGGCCACCCTATTATGCACATAAAATCAAAACCTCGGTGCTTCGTTGTGTCTTTAGAACAAAAACCAAACCAGTCCATGTGGGATTGTCTAACCTGAAAATATATCCACTTCAATTATACAGTGTGAATGAACATCATCATAGCTCCGGTGCACTCTAGTAGGTCCCTTGCTCTTTGATATGTTCAAGTGGAGCTACTGAGTCTTGATTCGACCCATCTGTTAATCTTATATCATTAAATTTGAAAACATCAGCAACTACCTATCAGTACTCCAAAACGAAAGAAGTTTATTCAAACAATACTGGATCATCATATATCGTTAAAGTATAGCTATCAATTATCATCTACGACTCTGTCCTGTTGAGTTCTATACTCTACTAAGTTTCAAATGGATACAAAGATGGAAACTTGAACGCGTCATCTCAATCATCGACGCGCTCTTCCAGTTCGCTTCCCAAAACAAACACCCGACATGGGTAGTACTACTAGATAAGTACAGGTTTGGCAGTGCTTTCCAGGGATATCAACATAACCAGCATAGTAAATAATGACTCTAGTTCCATGTTAACTTTCCTTGACACTTTCATGACAATACAGTATCATAGAATTGAATATCAGAGACATGTTGATGGTGAAGATATATAAAAATATCCATGCAGAATTTTACCTTCCTACATAAGTTGCTTACTGCCCATAATTAACAGTAAAGATGCTTATCGTTCATCCTTTCTGCTATCATTTTAAGCATGCAATGAACTATTTTCAGCAAGATGAATATGGCATGCTCTTACATGATGACAGAACTCATTCTGATTGGCAAGTATATGATGTAAATGATGATACATTCATAAAGATGCTTTAAATAAACAATATCATGCATGGCTATGACAGGCTACTATTTTAGGTAGATTTGGGAAAAATGGTGACTGAGGAGTCTCTAAATCCTTTAAGTATTTCTATTAAGGGGTAGAAAGTTCCTGTTCATAACCTTGCTCCTGTTGTTGATTTACATCATAATCTACAGTTAGCATATATAGTTCCAGGAGCCAAATCACCACCTAAATTGGCTGGTATTGGATTAGCATCAAGACTCCACCTTCCAAGGTTGACTTCGTAATCCCATTTGGTTTCTGTAATTCTATCAACTAGATTTCATCAAATAAGTAATCATGATCACAGATAATAACCTCACTCTCTCTTATGTAAGCACTTCTTTTCCCTAAGAAAATCATTATAACAAAATAATCTGTCAACGTATATCTGCGCTAAATATACGTCAGCCGACGCATGCATTTATGATCCATCAAGAACAGGAAAGTAAAACCTATTAGTGGTGTAACTTCAGCACCTACATAAATGAAAATGCAACATGCTCATGGACAAATCCACAATTCTCAAATAAACACACCACTTTTACTTCAATTTGTTAAAGCATGTCCACTACTATCTTTTTCATCCTATATAAGACTCTGCCTCCCACTTCCTATCCCCCACTTCATCTTTTGCATTTCCTGTCAAATTTACCTCTTTGCAACCAAGGTTTGCTTGAACAATTTCAGCCATCCAGATCTCTCATTTTCTCTAATAGATATATTTCTATTTCCCCCCCTCTTCTAAGGCCTACACAAATCATGCAGTCTAATGAGATCACAGGATTTCAATATCTAATTCCTCCCGCCCAAAATCCACATCCTTATATCTCCGGCATGACCCACAGTAACGCAACTCCATTTGATATGAACAAGTACAGCAATGTGTTATACAACCTCCAGTTTGGTCCCCAGTATCAAGAACTCATCCCAAATCAACCATGCTTCAGCAACAACTCAACTTCAGATGAGGCTGATGAGCAGCAGCTAAGAATTATCAATGAGCGGAAGCAAAGAAGGATGATATCCAACAGGGAGTCTGCACGTAGATCACGCATGCGCAAGCAGAGACACCTGGATGAGCTGTGGTCACAGGTTGTTTGGCTCCGAAACGAGAACCACCAGCTCATTGATAAGCTCAACCATATTACTGAGAGCCATGATCGAGCTCTCCAAGAGAACGTTCAACTCAAAGAAGAAGCTTCTGAACTCCGACAGATGCTCACCTACATGCAGCTTAACAGTCCATATTCAACTTTGAGGGCCTTGGAGGAGGTTGCTAATGCCACCTGCCCAGAAGACCACTCCTCAAACTAGTCCCAACTCAAGTTTCATGTTTTCACATTCTGTGTAATGGCTGTGACTTGTCCTTTTGTGTATCCGTTCCTGATTTTTCATTGAGTCATCAAGTCTCATCTCTGTTTGCTTTCTAAGTTGTATCCTATTCCTACCTGAGGGAAGTAGCATCTCCAATAACAAATCTGAAGAATTCCTTCTGCTGTACTGTGTACAATGAGAAGTTCATGTGTTCCAGTTTATATTCTACATTAAAGTTCATGAATAATATGATATCTTAAAATTGCCTTAGAGTTTAGACTAACATATACATGCACCTTCCAAAAAAAAAGTAATCATGAACACATACCACAATGTTTTTAAAGTTAACAACGTCCAACCATTCCCAGCAGTGAATACTTTGGGGGGTAGAGGTGAAGGAAAAGAGATATGAAGTTCAGTGATCACCTATTTGCATGCATCAGATATATTGAGAGCTTAAGCTTGCCTGGAACAAATATAATATTCAAAGTATTGTGGAAAAGAATTCAAATAACATTGTTATTAGTAGGACTGTAAAAGAGGTGAAAGGTGCAATCATGTCAGGTGCCTATATAATGCAGGCCTGACCACATGAATGGCATTATGTATATGTCAGCAATGCTTGAACAGGAGAAACAGACATACTGAGTGGTGGGGTTTCTGTTTCTGCATAATGGAAGAACTACTATAACTGGAAAAACATTAAAAATAGGTAAGTAAAAGCTGTTCAAAACTAGTAAAACAAGTGCTTTGAAAAGTAAGCAAAATGATGTAGCCCCTCATCAAAATTTCCTCTAGTTCACTCTTTGGAAGAACAAAGAAGTAGCACAAAGACATTATGAGAGACATATATAGTAGTTTCAGCATAATCCTTATGTACAACTCTGTACTTTAACATCCCTCTAATGATCTTGAGAGCTATCATGACCTCATCAATAGCATCCCCCATCCTTCCAGGTGTGGATCATGATCCAAGGTCAATCCTAATGAGATTCAGAATTACAGATGTCGGCAAACTTCCCTAGATGGCTATTTCTCATAGACCACACAGTTTTATTTCATTTTTTTTGGGAAAATAGATTATATATGTGGTTTCTACATAAGATAGAAATAAATAGATGGTAAAATGCAAGCATAATCAGGAATAATAAAAGCACCAAGTATAGATAGTGTCCGAAAGAACTTAGGTCACATAAACTAAGGCATAGCACTAGACGGGGAAGAAATAAATGGACATTAATATCATAAACTAATACTGCCTTTCGGAGACCTCCATTTGACATGCCCTAACCAACAGAAGCATCACCTCCTGTCTTCATCCTCTATGGGGACCACTCCCACCAATCTCTATCTGTTACTTCATTCACTCCTTATCAAGCCAGCTATAACGGTAAATCAACGAGATTGCCCCCATCTTCATAATCCAACCTTGAATTACCTTTTTTGAACTGTTAAAAATAATTCTCCCCAACATAATTAGCTTACTGCTTAATTGTAACAACAAACATTGTATTAATTACTAAAAGCAGTATGGTGTAACAATAGATAGGCCTTTAGAAATCCCTTACATGTCAGTGTTGCTTGAAATACTTTATCAAAAGTTCAGAATCTTTTCTAGACATCTGTTCTGCAGATAGATTCTAAGACCAGGAAAAACACAAAGGACCTGGACCAAAGACAGCAAATATTTTCAGGTAAAAATTCATTATGCCTACACATACAGATGAATGAATCAAACTGGTCAAGATAGCAGAGCACATAAGTTGCATATCTTTTCTGGAAAGCAAAGATCAACCAATCCCAATCACAAAACATTGCATCTTACAATACCTATTAATAAAGATCTTGAAACTACTGTTATTTTGCGTGATCATTGTTATTTGTCTTCAGATAAGCTGGCATCTATATCACAAAGCAAACATGAACAATCCTCAATCCAGGGAGAATAAGTTCAGAAGATCAGACAATAAGAAATAATCAAACATAAAGAATTTTTCAAACCACATCCGTACTTGCAGCCACATGTAGTCACCCCAGGACTAGCGAGGCCACGAGCCTGAGAGATGCTTTCTTTTTGCCTTCCTTCTGTACTCCGTCCAAGCAAAAGAATTTTTCCTACCCCTGCCATCAATTGAATTAAGTGCATAAATCTCAGAGTAATATGTTAGTTTGTGTTTGAATTGGAACAGCCCTACAACTATAAAAATTGGGAATTTGGGACAGATTTTATGTGATACAGCAGTTATTAAACCAGGAGGGTTATCTCATTCAATGCATGGTAAATATTGTCAAGCCTCAAGAAAGTCAAGCAGATACTGCTTCAACTGAACTATCTGCACTATAACTCTGAGCATAATGTAAATATAAAAATGACACGACTAAGCTAAAGAACTGCATTCATGAGATCTATAGCAGACACACTCTGGACAAATAATGTTACACTGAAAAACCTGGGTTATAGTGATATGAGTATTCTGACATGCTAACTAACTTGGTAAATGCTCTACACAAACAATAAGCTTCCTGAAACAAAATATTCATGCAAGCTAACTAGAGATGTCCAGTCTAAGTGGAACAAAGCAAGTAATTACCGCCAGCACTGGCCATTGGTTATTACAAAGGATTCCTTAGACAAAATGTGTGGTGAGGAGCCAGAACCTGTTAAACAGGGTGTGACTCATTGACTTGGCACTTGGCAGAAGCTGTGAGTTCATAAGTATTCACGAAATGAGAATGAAAAGAGTAAAGGACAGCGGGTAATGTAGATAACCAAAAGTAATTGTGATGAAGTTGAACATGCATGGCATGGAACTATGGATGTTTACTTGCTTCGCACGAGTAGGGGGGTGCAGTGTAAAATGAGCAAAAAATTACATAGGTCTTCCTAGCACAGTTATGCGTTGAGGTAAGACTATCTGCGTCTAGATCTTTAGTAGAATCCATATTTGGAGTTGTTGTATTGTAGTAGTCTTGTCGTTTGAAACATGGCGTTAGTAAATTAGAGATACATACTTACGTTCCTACATTTTTATTACTATGAACTTAACTATCCTTTCATTCACCTCGATCGTGGGTGCCACCAAGAACGATTTAAGAGATACCCTCCTTAACCTTACAGACTTACAGTAATCCTCTCCTTTAAAAGATTTTCCAAGCAGAAAAAGAGTAAGGGAATTTAATACTCATGCTAATGTTAAAAGTTAAAACATCACCCAAACCATGATCTCATAATCAACACATAGCCACCTCTTGAGAAAAAGTGCAACAAATGCACAACAAACCTCAATAACGTAAATTGCATACAAATCTCTCAAGGCTTCCTTTGAATAAGTACTAATCTTCCAACCAACTGCCAACGCACAACTTCATGCATCGAATTCAAAATCACTATCACAGCTCAAATTCATCGACATCGATGATAAAATCCAGAAGTTAGTTTCATCCTAAATGAACACTCTGCGACAATGATTACAACTCAGTCAATCATACAGCCAAAAAACACAACGAACATCTGCAGAAAGGGCGAAATCAAAAGCACAATCACATTTGCAGACATGTTTCGCCAACTCGAGAATCATAAGCAGGAGGAATTCAAAGAAATTGTAAGAAATTAACGATCAGAAAGAATGACGAGGCATAATACGATCAACATGTGGGGAAAACCCTAGATTCGGAAGCGAAATGGTGTACGAATGAATGAAGAAATCAATGCGCACCTGAAGAAAGAAGCGTTTGTTTGGCGCCGCGGGTGATGAAGAAGCTTCTGTGCTTTGCGAATCAAAATCATGTCCCACCCGGCACCCCTGTGTACTCCCTCCTTTCTCCCTCGCTTTAACGAATGCTCCTTTCTTTATTTTTTATCTGTCATTTATAGTTTTTAGTATCAATTTTGAATCAATAATTTCTAATATAAATATTTTATACTTTTTACAGTATTTTTCATTATGAATCTAACGACATTAATTTTGTATGATTGATAATTATACAAATTAAGATATTAATGGTCAAAGTTTTTAATACAATTCTCTACACGACAGATAAATACAAACGGAGGTAGTATTTATAAGGACAAATTAAGATGCACATACTGAATATATTATTAACCATCTTAAATTGTTCATATTTCACATTTTTATAATTTTTAATAATATTTTCTCTAATAGGTATATATATTTATCAATAATAAGTGTATAATATTTATTAGTTAGGTCACAAAATAAAAATAATAGCCTAATTTTATCAATTATAGTAGAAAATGAATATTTTATACATAATTTTATATTTATGAAAAAATATAAATAAATAATTATTTTTATATTGTTTATAAATTGGAATATAGCCATCAAAATAATGAAACATACCTTTGTAATGATTTAAATATATTTACATTTAAATTTATGAGTGATTTTTTTAAAAATTTTGGCAAGGAAAAATCATAGAGGAACTTACGAGATACTTTTCGAAAGGTTTTATCTAAATCGTCATCAAATAAAACTAAAGAAAGATAAGTTGCATGATTATAACATCAAATGTCAAAGTTTTGTTAACCAACTAATGAGTCCTCCATGTTCATCTCGAAAAATGTAATTGGTTGATGAATCCTCATACTAGGAGAGATATTTTTTGATGTCCCTGATAATCATGTCAACTCAACAAAACGCCTTAATAGTACATTGCTTAAATCAAAATAAGTTATCACTTTCAATATGGACTTTCTTGAACCATGTGTCCATGCCTACAAAGTGTTATAAATATTAAATTTAAGAGTCCGTGCTTTTACTAAAAGAATATATTTGAGGACTTGTTTGAATGAGTCAGCCATGAAGTATGTATCTAGTTGTTACTCCTTTATGGTTGATGGATCCATCGCAGTTAAGTTTCATCCCATTAGAGTTAGACTTTTCCCAACCAATATGGGGTTGTGTGAAGACGCCTTGGATGAGTAGAAGGGCTCACTTGAAAATGACGTGGAGATGCATGGAAATGATTTATGGTTTGTCACTTGACATGATTATTCTACGCCTGAGTGATGACTTGAAATGATTGAACACAAATATGTTGAAAACGTAGTCATTTCGCATTTATGTTCCTCCTCAGATGCCTTAAAGGAGGTAAAACTTTGTTGAGATCGCGAAGAGGGAGAATAAGTCTAAGAAATTGAATGTTGACCGTGCCACTAACGTCTACTGGCCAGACAATTATGGATCATTTTTCATAGCAAAAAGGTATTGATGAATAAAATATTGATAAATTTTAATATATTTAGAACACATGCTACATGAGGATCAATGTCCACAATATAGCACCTTGGCTTTCTTTTTTTTATAAAGGGTAACATTTTTGTAAGGTAAGTTTAAGTCTTATTTCACAAAAGAGTCTAACTCTTCATTCTAATACCTCAATCATAAATTTAGAAAATGTTAAAATATTGTATATTAAATATATGTTGTGAGTAAATTTAAAATAGGTTAAGGCCTCATTCTTTTATACAGTTATAATGATGCGGTCCGGTGAAATTTGAAAAAGTATGATGAAGTGTGGTGGATTGTGGTGAGTTATGGTGAGAATTATGGTAAATGGGGTAGGTGAGGAGAGAAAATGTGAAAAGTAGAGGAGAAAAGTGAGGAGAGAGAAAAGTGAAGAGAAGACCTTAAGTTGATTCAAAGCTCATTCAGAAATGGGTTCCCAAGAAAATTGATGGTCACGGTTCTCTTGGGGGATCAAATCGCCCAACATGTCCCCTTTATGTGCAGTTAATATTGGGTCAGATAATACCATTGTCAAAAATACGATTGCGGGCGACCCTCTTGAACCTTTGGCCAATGGTTGCTCTGAGTCTGGTAAGACTATCACAAACCCTATTGAGGTTCACACTAACACTAAGGATGCAAGCAAGCCACCATACAAGGATGTTCTTTTGATTGGATGTCACAATGAGAAGGACGATAGCAACCAGCAGGCTAACTCCGACAATAACTGTACACTTAGTAACCCGATTTGATCATGTGTTGATGATGACACTGATTTTGGCTTTAGATTTCGTGTGATCCTCTCTAGTGATTGCTAAGGCGAGAACCATACATAAAAGGAAACAACGAGCTATGATAAATCCAAATGACAGCTGGTTAGGAAAGCAACTTGTAGGGCCGCCAAGAAGAAAAATAAGTAGAAAATCGCAGTCAATTAGATGGATTAGAAAAGTCCGTGGAAAACTCGTTTGATAGAATGGTTGATGAAGCTCGTAGGGCGGCAAAGATTGGTTGTGACATTGGTATCATTCGGGAAGATCAAGAGACTGCGAGGAGGATGTTCATAGAGCAGTGACAAGAAGATAAAAGAGCAATTTAATGGATAATCCTTAGTTGCTGTTTAGTTTACTGTTGTTTTTGTTTTGTTTTGGTGAACCTTATTAGTTTCTTGTCTTGCTGTTTGTATGCAACTTTTGTTGTTGGACCTTTAACCATTTTGGGTTTCAAATAATCGTAAAGTTATTGGCAATGATTGTGGTATGGTGTGATGAAGTGTTGTAGAAATTTATGTTGTACCGCAATTTACCGCATAAAAGAACGGTGCCTAAATAAATAAGGTACTTATCTTTCTAAAAAAAATAGGCAAAAAACTAAATAAAAATTATTTTCATCCCTTATAACTTGGTGTCATATTTCATAATATATGTTTAATGAATTTTTTATGATAATTTAAACACATTTCGAAATAGTTTAATTTAATCTCAATGTTCACTTTCATGACATCTACAAATGAGCATGAGGCGATTTTAATTATCTAGCTAAGATTGCAAGGTTTATTTTCAGTATTATATATTTTTTTCATTCAACCACCTATATTTATGTAGCTATATAATTCATAAACCAATGAGCAACATTTTTCCTAATAAAATATTTTGTAATAAAATATATGCTAATACTCCCTCCGTCCCTTAATGAGTGTCAATTTTTCTAACTATCTCGTCCCTTTTTCTTTATCAAATGTACATTTCCGATATTAAAATACTCATATTACCCTTAATTAATGAATAAAATTTTATTTTACCTTTTAGAATTCTCCTTTATTCATCCCTTTCAACGAAGAGTATACTTGTCCATACATAATTTTTTCGCTCTATTTTCAACCCACATTGGTTTTGTAAAATTAGTTATTTTAACACTTAAAAGGGGAAAGAAAGAGTAATTCCTTAAAATCCATAATAATTGGACTTGGGTCAAATAAGGATCAAAGATCTTGGTCAAACATTCCCAAAGAAAAGAAAAAAAAAGAATTATTGGACTATTTTGAGTACACAGTAACACAAACATGATTCATGAACAGCTAAATTTGGCAATTCCCTCCTCACTCAGTCACTATCTATCTCTCTTTTTTTTATAAATTTTTATTTGTCATTCTGTGGGTCATTTATTAATTTGAAAGAAGAAAAACTTATGAATTATTGCACTATTTTGAGTGCACAAACATGATTCATGACCAGCTGAATTTGGCAATTCCCTTCTCAATCTGTCCCCCGGCATAATTTTATCCGATTCAAATATTCGAATTTGTCTAATTTGAGAAAAATTCGATTTAGTCCAAATCCAATCTTGACGTTGACAGAATGGACCAAATATTCGTACGCGATATTTCTATTTTCTCAATTGCCTAAATTCAATTTTGATCCGAATTTAACTTTATTCGGGTTATTCGAAGCCCAATGGACTTCTTATTGATGAATCTTGCGCCCCGACCCGACCCGAAATAAAACTAAAGCCTTGTGCTTTTATGCGGTTCGTAAGATGCGGAAATCGTGCGGTAAAATGAAATTGTGAAAGTGCGGTAAGGTGTGGAACGATATGGTAAAATTTGTGGAAAATGTGTTTGATGTGGTGGGTGAGGAGAGAGGACGTGAAAAGTATATGAGAAAAAATGAGGAGAGAGAAAAATAACGAGATACATTGGTAATGATTGTAGTAAAATGTGGTATGATGTAGTAAAGTGTGGAAGAATATTGAGTGGTGTGATGAATTGTGGTACCATAACGTACCACACTGTATAAAAGAAGATGGCCTCAATCTGTCTCCCTGACAGAATTTCATCCGATTCAAATATTTGAATTTGCCTAATTTGAGAAAAAATCGGTTTGGTCCAAATCCGATCTTGACGTTGACAGAATCGACCGAATATTGGTACTTGAAATTTCTATTTTCTCAATTGTCTAAACTCGATTGATCTGTATTGAACTCCGTTCACGTTATCTGAAGCCTAATGCACATCTTATTGTTGAAAATCTTGTCACCCCGATCAGACATAAAATAAAACTAAATCCAAACCTAATAAAACTAAATCTAAACCTAATTTTTCATCCGAATTTTGACATAATCCGAATGTGATCAACCCAAATTTCTCCGACCCAAATTTTCACTAACGTAATCTCTCTATTATTTTTTTATTTAGATGAAGCCTTCCATTATTCTGTCGGTCATTTATTTAATATATTTGATTTTCCTCCCGCATTTACTTGATTAAATACTTTACTTTAATTCCATTTTATAATTCTGTTACTCTGCTGATATACCGACCCAACAAATCTAACCCCTTCCATCTTCTCTCTCTATCTCTCTCACACACATTCACATTCACACTCACCACTCACACTCTCCATTGATGCTGTTCTTACTCAACCCGGATCCGTAGAATCTGGTCAATCGGATCGAGTGGAAATCAAACCAGATCAGGCATTGCAGTTAGGGTTTTGATTTGATCTGATTTGATTTGATTTGGTTTGTTCGGATTGATTGATTAGATCTCGAAAGCTTCATCAACAATGGCGGTGGTGGCGAGAGGCGGCCGGACGGCCGGTCCGACTCCGATGGGCCTCCGCAGCATCTTCTCCTACCGGATCTTTGCGTCCGCCATGTTTTCTCTCATCTTCCTTGCAGCACTCAAAGTTCTCTTCACAACACACTCATACACCGCCTCCTCAGATCCCGTGAGTTTTCTCTCTTTCGATTCGAAATTAGGGTTCTTGAGTTTAGAGTTTGATTTCAATTACGTACTTGATTAGTTGTACCTCCGGATCAGAGTTTAGAGTTTGAAATTAGGGTTCGTGTGTTTAGAGTTTGATTTCAATTGCGTGTTTGATTGGTTGTGTTTCTCAATAGCGAATTGTTGGAACAACAATAAATGAAGCTCGTTGTTAGGTTTACGTAGTAAGATCTTTATGGAAGGAGTAATACTAATTTAGTAAGGAGTTGTTTGTAGTATGTTAAATACAGGTCGAATTTTGTGGAGGATTTTGGATGGATTCTTGTACTATATGAAATTTAATTGAATGATTTTGGAAATTTGTGAGTAGTTTGCTCTATGTGTTGCGAATACTTGGATGGATTGTGTGATGCTTTGAGAATTTAATTGCACGATTTTGTTGCTCCTGTGGGAATTTATGCCTAGTTTGCTCTCTTATAGTGGGGTTTTACTGATGAAGTTGATATTGGATGTTGCAAAAGATGGTTTTTTTGAGTGGTTTGTTGATGATGTGATTCTTTATTGATACAGGAACTGCCGACGACAGGGAATGCCTATATTCATAGGACATTTCTTGCTCTGAAGTCTGATCCATTGAAAACCAGGCTTGATTTGATTCACAAACAAGCCCACGATCACATGATGCTTGTGAATGCTTATGCTGCCTATGCGCGGAAGCTAAAGCTTGATAATTCACGACAACTTAAGTTGTACGACGAGTTGGCCCAAAATTTTACTGAATTGGTGTCCAAACCGGCGTACCGAGCAGCTCTGTTTGAGACAGATGGTGCTGTGGATGAGGAGGTGCTTAGACAATTTGAGAAGGAGGTGAAGGACAAAGTGAAGCTTGCACGGTTGCTGATTGCTGATGCGAAAGAGTCGTATGATAATCAGTTGAAGATTCAGAAACTGAAAGACACCATATTTGCTGTGCACGAGCAGCTTCTCAAAGCAAAGAAAAATGGGGCTGTTGCCAGTCACATTGCAGCCAAATCTGTTCCCAAGAGTCTGCACTGTCTGGCCATGAGGCTTGTTGGGGAGAGAATCGCCAACCCGGAAAAGTATAAGGATGATAAGCCAAAGCCCGAGTTTGAGGATCCAACACTGTACCACTATGCTATATTTTCAGAAAATGTCATTGCGGTGTCGGTAGTTGTGAATTCAGTGGTGTCAAATGCGAAAGAGCCATCGAAGCATGTTTTTCATGTGGTGACTGATAGGATGATTGTCACGGCGATGAAGGTCTGGTTCAAGATGAGACCTGTAAAGGGGGGAGCCCATATTGAGGTGAAAGCGATAGAAGACTTCAAGTTTTTGAACCCGTCATACGTCCCGGTGCTTAGGCAGCTTGAATCTGCAAAGTCCCAGACAAATCAGGCAGAGAATGCTACTGCCAAAGACGTCACCAACGCGAAATTCACCGATACCAAACACTCCACAATGCTGGCTCATCTCAAGTTCTACTTGCCGGAGATGTATCCCAACCTGCACCGTATTTTGCTTCTCGATGACGACGTCGTGGTTCAGAAAGATTTGACTGATTTGTGGAACATTGACCTGGATGGGAAGGTGAATGGAGCTGTCGAGACCTGCTTCGGGTCCTTCCATAGATACTCTCACTACTTGAACTTCTCTCATCCTCTCATTAGGGAGAACTTCAGCCCCAAGGCCTGTGCTTGGGGTTATGGCATGAACATATTCGACCTGGATGCTTGGAGGCACGAGAAATGCACAGAGACGTATCATCAATGGCAGAACTTGGTAAGCATGCATGCAATTCTCAAATATTTCCTTTTGTCCATCATTGTTTCTCCATGTTTGTCATTGTGAAAGAATTAGACTGGGCAAAACTAACCTGAACTGGACCGAAAATGGCAAAACTTAATTAACTCGAAATAGAAACGAACTAGACTAGACCGAACCCAAACTAATCCGAATTTATCTTTCACCAATGCTATTCATCCTCACAAGACAAGCTTATCGGACTTTAAATATAGCAAACCTGAAATCAACCTACCCGAAAAGACCCAACCTGAACCCAACCCAGCCTGAACCTTTTTGGGGTGGATTCTCAGAGAATATTGAGCTGAATCCGAGGTGATAGTAACTGATTTATGCTCCTTCGCTGCAGAACGAAGACCGTACCTTGTGGGAGGCGGGAACACTTCCACCAGGTTTGATCACATTCTACACAAAAACAAAGTCACTGGACAAATCGTGGCATGTACTTGGACTCGGCTACATCCCAAGTATAAGCATGGACGAGATCAAAAACGCAGCAGTCATCCATTTCAGCGGGAGCATGAAACCCTGGCTTGACATTGCGATCAACCAATATAAGGAGATGTGGACCAAGTACGTTGACAACGACATGGAGTTTGTGCAGATGTGCAATTTTGGCCTGTAGAAGGCGGTGAATGGCTGCAACAATACAATTGTTTCCACTTCACCTTTAAATTGAGGTAATGAGCAAGTGCTTTACAATATATGGGTTAATCTGGGTCCTGTTCATCCATACATACACGGATGTACCTCAAGAATTACACGCAAGTGCCTCAGCGAAGTTACTACTTACTGTGCTTACTCGTTTCTGATCTCTTATAGTAGCGGTAGAATCCATTTTGTTAGTCTATTGTCATATTTATTTGGGCACAAAGGTGCTCGTGGATTACAATGAAACAGCCAGTGTGGATAGTGTATACCCGGAATGGATTATTTTGTAAGACATGTTTCTGCGACCAGATTAGTAACAAATTGACATGTTTGATCCGTGAATAAGTTTACATGCTATGCGCCGCTGTTTTCAGCTGGTTGCTCGTTTCTCTTGATGTTGCCTGTTTTTGGAAGACTTGTGTTAAGCTGCGTCGAAACTGTTGTACAATGTATGCACCGCTGCGTCTGTGCCACAAGTTATGAGGTTTACCATTTTTAAGGTCTGTTCTTTATGGGGTTAGAGTCCCCTAAAGGCCTAAACCTAACACAATAAATTACTCCTTTTTTGGGTCTGTTGGGATTGGTCTCTCCAATGCACCGGAGAGGGGGGGGGGGGGGGGGGGAACTGTCTTCATCTGGATCCCTTGATATCTGCAATAGTGGGATTATACTGTGGACTATTGTTGTTTTCTATATTTCAAACACTTAACAAGTTTTCCACTTTTACTTGAATTTTTACCTGTTCTTAGTTCTTACTTTGGTTTGATACATCTTACAACAACAAGAAGAAGCCCTGATATAGTTCTGCTAATGCGAGGTATGAGGGGATGCAGATGTAGATAGCCATCCCCTATATACAGGAATGCATAAAGAGACTGATTCCGACGGACTCAAGAGACAAAACCTTTTGAAAAGCAAGAACCAAAACATCTTTCCTACTAATGGTGAGAAATTTGTCAAACCAATAGATAATATAGATAGAGTACTTCATAGACATATACATATAGATGTCTAGATTTTCTTTCTTGCCCACTTTAAACATGAATCAGCCTTTTGCAAATATTGTCTTCCTACTTAACCATTTGTGTATTATTTATTTATTTTGTTAGTCCACTGAAAATTAAAGTTGAAATCAGAAAAAAAGGTGGTTTTCTTTTTTGTTTGGAGGGGGGGGGGGGGGTTTAAGTTGAAAAAGTGCTATAAAATTGGTCCAAGCTCCGGGCCCATTCGCAGTACACTAGTACAAGCCCTGCTTAATGGATCAAGAAATGGTGTTGCCCGGCCCATTCTGACTCAAGGTGACCCAAATTAATTTGGTTCGTTCTTATTTCACAAGCCTAGAAAATTTGATTTCTTGATAGTGCAAATCAAGGGTAATAGTCTTAATAGTCCAAGCAATTTAAGGTAAGATCATATCAAGTTCCATGGCAAACGAATATCCTTGTTATGGACACCCGGAGGTTAATTACTTTTCACATTTTCAGAATTTTCAGTTGACCACATAGTTTTTTTGGAGCAAAAAGAATTTTTTGAGGCTGATTAGCAATTTTGACCAGTTAAAACAGTTGATATAGTATTTGATAAATGATTTTCTGAATTAGAAGTTTGGACTCAAAAAGTTATTTTTAAGAAGTTATTCCAAATAGTTTTCTAACAATAGCGGTTTCTGAAACAACTAATTTTATCAAACATTGTTACTGCAAACAACTAATCTAAACAACTAATATAAACGACTAATTACCAAACAGGGCCTATATGTCCAACTAAGGCCGTTTCGTTAATGATCCTACAATATGGATGAGCAACCCTTCTTCGAGTATTTTCAATTATTCTTGTCTATGGTAATCTAGGTCCATCTCTTTTATAAAAGGGTCATCTCGATATTTCATGTTTCTTTACATTGATAAAGTAAGTTACGGTAAAATAAAGTTGTGTAGAAAGTTTTAACCAAATTGAGACATAAGGGTTTGGGTAGTGGGTAGGGTAGGGTGGGGTTAGGGCATGATAAAATATACCGACAGCAAAATATGACATCTGACTGTGCATCCATACATCAAGGTTTTTTTTTTTATGTTTTTTTTTTTTTTGGGTGAAGTTTCCTCAGAAGATGCATGATAGTGAGCTTCATATGATTGTGATTGTTAACAGAAATCTCACATTTTGTTTCCCTGTGGGCTGCTCAGCTCCCTTGCTAAGCAATTCTACAGGATAATGTCAGAATATCCCTCTTTATGTCCTTATTTATAGGAATTTTGAACGCTAATATACTGAACTTTTGGATTATTGGACAATAATACACTGAATTTTGACCTTGGACATTAATATACTATATTTTAGGGGGTGTTGGACAATAATGCACCCAGAGAAATTTTGACGGTCGCTGACTCGGTGACAATCCTACGTGGCAGGCCGACCACGTAGGATCGCCACCGAGTTAGCCACCCCGGAATTGTTCCAGGTGCGTTATTGTCTAACACCCCTCAAAGTTCGGTGTATTATCGTCCAAAGTCAAAGTTCAGTGTATTATTGTCCAATATCTCAAAAATTCAGTATAATAACGTCCAAAAACCCTTATTTATAATACCATTTTTTGATAATATGGTTAAAATTGTGTGTGACTATGTAGAATCCGAATGTCATTATGTCTGATTTTTTTTTAAAAGGATTTTTTGAAAAGTTAGATAAAAAATATCTAAAAATCTAGTGCGTTCGTGTACGAACCAAATCCGATTGTATGAGTTGTCTTTAAAATTTGGGCAACTTGAACCCAATTCTAGAACAATGATATATATTTTAATTCAAGATGATTAATAACTATTTTAAATTGTTCATATTTCATATTTTTGTAACTTTTGATAATATTTTCTTGAATAATTATATATATTTATCAACTATAAGAATATAATACTTGTTAGCTACGTCAAATAATATAAATAATAGTATAATTTTATAAATTATAGTAAAAAATGCAACTTTTATGTATAGTTTTATATTTAAGAAAAAATATAAATAATTAATTATTTTTATATTTTTTTTATAAGGTGTAATATAATCCTTAAGTAATGAAACATACAATTATAATTATTTAAATATACTTATATTTAACTTTATGAATTATTTAGGTGAAATGTAAGATGATTATAATTAACCATCTGGTTTATAATTTTGTTTTACGAAACCCCAACTAAGTCTAGTTGCAAATTTGGACAAGATCAATTGTACAAACTTTAAATTTAGTCAATTGTGACAGCAATATTTGATTTTTTCTGAATCGGATAAATTCGAACTATTCGATTAAACTACCGTCCCTATTTTTTTTATTTCATTTATTTATTTATTTATTTATTATTACAATTTGCGAGGGGGGGGGGGGGAGAGTTGAATTTTGAAAGAGATGCTTAATTAATCCATGGGTTTTGACTTTTGAAATATGTTTTGTTGATTGAGGATGTAAACAGAAGTACTTTATTAGGCACTTCTAAAGATTCTTACCCAACTTGCTGAAAGTTATGGAGCATTTTCGACATTACATACCAGGGGAAAAAAAAATCTACATATATGCTTATTGCTTAATATTAATTTTTCTAGATTCAATAGTTATGGTATACTCCTTAAAAAAATAGCTTATTTTCCACCCATAAACCAGCCGAGCCAACTTAACCCGAGTCGAGCTCTCTAAACCTAACCCACTATATATCGAAGTGGTGCCAAACTTTGGTCCGATTGAGCTTAAATCGAACTCTGAGACTCTTCGAACAGGTTAACTTTATATACTCTTTTAATTTACAGTTTTAGGCCCTGTTCTTTAAATTAGATAAAATGAGGTTTGGATGGATTTGATTGGATTAGATTCTTTTTTGGGGAATTGTGTTTTTAGAGAGGATGCTTTTTTGGGGAATTGTATAAGGTTTGAATTGGATTGGATTAGATTAGAAAGAGTTATGAATTCAAAGAACAATACCTTAGCTATTAGTACATGTTGCATGCCATTCCTCTATTACTGTAGCCACTCCTAACGACACTCCCAACAGTGGGTGTCATGGTAATCCACGTAATTTGAAGTAAATATTTTTGGGTAGTAATAAGATTATTTTTTAAAAAAAAACGGGCAAATAACAACACTAGGAAGCCCTTCTCTCAAGGGATCTTCCAAGTGCATCCTCACTTACAATAAGGGATAAGCATCTATGAAAACAATAATCGAAACAATAAGAAGAATCTAATGTAACACCAAACTTAGCTAGCCAATTTGCAGCACGGTTTCCTTCACGAAAAATATGAGACACTTGACAATCCGAACACAATGCCATGAAAGCTTGGATATCTTGAATTAAGGTCGCAATTTCCTAGGGAACCTTATAAGCTCCCACTATGGCTTTAATAAGACCATTAAATAATTAGTAACTTAATCATTTCTATCAACAAAATAATACTCCCTCCTTCCCATTTTATTTGTCACTCTAGACATAATTTCAAAAACCAAAAAAATTCCCATCTACATTAATTTAGCTTATTGGAAATAGAGAAATGTTGAATAAAATGGTGAATAAAAAAGAAAAATAGAAGAAAAAGATGTAATTAATAAGCTTAATTTGATAAATTAGTAATTAATGTGTTATTGGAATTATAAAGTGACAGATATTATGAGAAAAAAGAAAGTCAGTTAAAGTGACAGATAATACGAAAAGGAAGGAGTACCTATTATCATTTATACATCAAAGTTCAAATCTTGTTTCTAACGATACTATACAATTATATTTTCTGTTTTACTTATTGATTAATAGCCAAAAAATTGACGGTAAGCCCTCTGATATTCTTTTCTTGGTTCCGCCTAGGGCAGGTCACTTGAAAGTTGAGTGACCCCCCCCCCCCCCAATGATTCAGTCGAGTGACTCACTCCCAACCCGCCTACCCTTTCCTCATTCTATCCCTTCTACATTTCCCTCTCTATTGAGTCAAGTGACTCACTTCCATCACTGTGATGACTACTCCTCCTACTTTCCTAACTGAAAAGTTCACTCTATTGCCAAACTTCAAACTATCATACTTCTAAAAGAGTTGTACTTTTATCAAAAAAAAAAAAGAGTTGTACTAAAATGTCATATTCTCTTAAAACAATTGCAATGGTGAGTCATTTTTTATTTGAAAATGATGTGACACTCACTGATTGAAATTTAAATTGAACAGATTTATCAATCTTTCAATACTTGAGTCACCTAATCAATCACTTAATTTCTTTTTGTTTTTTATGCCTATCTCTCTCTTTCTCTCCTCTTCTCCTCCCTTACGTACTCTCTCTTTTTCTCTGTCCTTAATAAATTCCTTATTAACACAAACTTTACTCATTCCAATCCATTTTCACCGTCTCATCGCTACAAGTATTCTTCCATAAGACATATTTGGATCATATCAACACTTAATTTAAATACATAACAACATAAATCAATCAATCAAATGAGGAAGATTGAAGAGAATAGAGGAGAGAATTAGCATATATCCAATGCTTGTGGTTGATGACACATGAAGAATATGAAGCTACAATTACTGTCACCCACACATGTCTCCCATCACCAACAAGATTTCCCTTTTTTTTTTTTTTAAATTTCAATTCTTTCTCTTTCTCTTTTTCTTTTGTTTTTTCAGCTTGGCTTTACTCTTTTTCTTTTTCCTTTTTTTCTACCTTTAACTACGTCATCCTCAACTTCTTCTCTATCATCCTTCTATTCGTCAATTCGCTTCCCAATCGCCGCATCCCTCTACAACTTGATTAACTCAAATCACATATGATTTTGGTGGGAATAAAAAGCCACATAAATGACATAATCAATATTCTTGTACATGCATGTTTTGTTTCTCCATAGACAAATTTAGAGCGAGCATTATTCGGTTTTGAATTAAAAATTGATCCAAACTTAATTAAAGCGAATAAATTATATTTGATTGAGTTTTTGAGTTGGACTTTACTTCTTAATTGGCTTTCGGTTTAACGAGTTTGCTTCGATTCGATTCTAATGAACAACCCTAATAGAGTCGTGCATTTTTCAGTTTTGAATCGAATAAACTGAGAACTAAATCAATTATACTATGTTCGGTTTTCGGTTTGGACTTTAGGCCTTATTCAGCTTTCAGTTTAACTGGTTCAACTCGACTCGATTCGGTTTTGAATCAGTGAACAATCCTAGAGATCGAGTTTACTAAAAATATGGAAATAATTAATGAAAAATATAGCATTGTTAAACTAATCAAAACATTGAAATGGAGAAAATGAATTAGAGTTTACTATCAGCAATTATATATATCTGATAACCAAATTTTTTTTGCGAGAAGAAGAAGAGAGAGACACCACATATAACTTCTTTTTTCTACCTATGAATCTAATTGCTTATCAATTCCATTATTTAATTTTGTAATTTTTTGGATGACCATCGAGATAGATGTATTTTTTTGAAAAACACGGATTATATTGAATTTTTAAATGTAGATGAATAGTTAGCACATACAATAATTAAGAATAATGATCCATACGTAGTTGCTAGTTGAGTACATGGAAAAGTAGATCGAAGTAGATCAAAGTTGCAATTTATTAAAATTTGTACTTTAATGATGATTAACTTGCAGATATCAGATTGTCCACTCTCAATAATGTGATTGTTTACTTACAGAATCTTGGAGTATAAACTCTATATGTATGTAATATATATTGGTTGAAAGTAAATCCTAAACAATGATTGCATCGTTTGGGTATGTGTTTGATGTCTGTAATCCTGTCTTGACACTAACTTTCTACCATATAAATTCTGTATTGTATTTTGCTTAGAATTTCTCTATGAAAATAAATATATGAGACTGGAAATTTATGTGTTTTTCATGGACAATTTCATTTATAATATGTTAAAAAGATAGACATGCTATTCGATCTTAGGTAACAATATAAACAATACAATCAATATGCAATTTAGTGTTGTCTTCATTTTATGTTGTTTTATGTTTGTTGGTATTGTAATTGTTAGATTCCCTTCTTAAGAAGAAGGTGAATTTTACATTTTGGCTTAAACCATCGAAAAAAGGGATTGAATTATTTTGTGTGTTGGATTATTGATATTCAAATCCTTTTAAAGAATCAAAAGTGAAATTATTCGTGCTTAAAGCCCTTTTTGTTTGTGTTGGAGGTGGGAGAAAATTGAGCCAGTTGCGTTTTTAAATTATTGATCGGGCATCTACATACGATGTTGATGTTTGCTTCCAAATATTTTTTTTACCCAAAAAAATTTGGGGTTTGTTTGTTTATTGGGCGAATGTTATAAAATTCAAGGGCTCTTAATTAGTTTGTTAGCATAACACTTTTTTTAATTTTAAAAAATAAATTTGTTAGCTTGTTGGTATAATACTTTTTGATATTTTATTTTGAAAAAAAAATAAAACAAATAGTGGAAGGAAAAAGAATGATCATGATTGATAATATAAAGAATACCCAGTTTAGGATTCCTTTTGCTTGAAATGTTGTATGCTTTTGTTAATTCAATCTCACACTAGATATGATCACATAGTGAGGAAACAGAGACTTTTAATTTCATCAAATGCAATGTCCCATAATTTGTCACATATATAGATGCTCTTTTAAACAATAAGGAAAAATAATATCTACGTGCAACCACAACTTAACGAACTTTTTATATTTTGGTTTTGAATTAATAACTATTGATAATCAATTAATGGACGATCTTTCTAGGGTTTAGTATTGGCTCATACACTTGAAATACATCAACCCCTAGTGACTCCATTTCAGGTAGCTTGTCTATGATTTTGACAATTAAATATCAATAAACCCTAAGTTCAACATATAACTAAATGTTTTTTTTTTTTACTCGATTTTGAACTTTCCACTTAAAAACACTTATGTCTATTTTCACATTATGTTTCGCTTCATTTATTACTGTTTGATCGAGTGTAATTTTCTGATCTTAACACTGGTGTTAATGTTATGATTTAACCAATTTTATCGTAACACATGTGACTAGTCACATTTTCACATCATCCCTAAAGAGTAAAGGTAGAGTTTTACTCATTATGTTTGTGCCCTTGTCTATAAATTTTACAGCATTTGATTTAGAATGGCAAATACTCCCATAGCATCTTCCCTAGCTTGGTTGTCTATTCTAGCATTCTTGATGATCTAATTTTAGCCTCCCAAGATGAACAATCTTGTGATTAAAGTTAAAAGGGTTTGTTGACCAAAAAGATGGATGAATGAATGCCCTTTCTAAAGTTTCAAATTCCTTCCTCAACATTAATTTGATGCAGCACTTCCTAAATAAATAGATACAATTTTGTATGTGGGACACTTGTCAAAAATATTTACTATTATTTTATTTGTTATTTTTAGACTTTAAATCAAGATATGATTCTTTGAGGAAAACAAAATACAGCTTTAAGTTTAAATTAAAAGTCACAACAGAAATTTATTTCATTTGATAGATAACTACATTACCCATATGGGCCATACCATATCATGGATAGTTGAAAATGTATTAGTACTGTATTTTTGGTGTAACATTTTATTTCTTCATCAACCATGCATACTGATAATTTAAATTAGGAAGCATTTGGTTCTCAATTTTTTTTAGAAAAGTTAGTGATTTTTTTTAAGTGGGTATAAATTTTCTTATATTTGATTGTGACAAATAGATGAGAAATTTTTAGTATGGGGTCTATTATTTCACTCACAAGTCAGAAAACATTTTCCCAATGGGGCCCTGAGAAAAGTATTTCCGGGTAAAGTTTTTCCTAGGAAAGTGTTTCTCAAGAAACTACCAAACGCACTATATATTAGATTAAGTTAAATACAAATTATAATGTGAGCTTCTTTCATACTATATGGAAAGGTCATCTATATCTTAATTACTTTAGACCTCGCATTAATGAAATTATACTGTCGTTCTTGTGTAAATGATAGTGGAACTTATTCCAAATATTTTGGTTGAAATCATGTCTAGGTACATATTCTTAACTCTCTCTTTGCACAAATCCATGCCAAAAATGAAAAAGAAAAGAAAGTGGGCTAGCAAATGTATAGTACAACTTTAGATATACATGAACCATCTACTTCACAAAATAAGTAGTGAGTAGTAACATAGCTCATTTTCCTGTTTAATCATCCCTCACTACATAACTAATCTCTACATTTAACTCTCAAAACTCACTCAAAATTGCATTGGGTCATAATCCAATTAGCAACTAATCTTGGATTAATGTAATTAATCACCCAATTTGATGATTAATTTCAAAAAGTTAACAAAAACCCTCACCCAAAATTGCATTTGACTTCCTAAACTACCTCCCAAAAAGATACTAATTATCAGCACTCAATAGATTAAGACATGCTTAATCAAAATTAGTTCTTAGTTAGCTACATATATAGCTAACTTAGACTTGAGATGAGCCACAGCTACATACATGGTTACTCAGAGAAGCTGGCTTAGCCAAGTAAGAAGGGTTGTCATCTCCAGCCATGATCACAACAATCTTCGGCCCAGGCTCAAGCTCCAGCTCCCGGGCCGAGGCCCACTTCCCAGGCCCGGCCCACCCGTCTTCCCCGGGGCCCGAGGACCCGGGCCGTTTCCGGTAGGAGCAGGCTAGGACCACCAATGCTGCAGCAATGAGCCCAAGGAGGAGGATTATGCCTATGAAGAGGTAAGGTGTTGGGGAATTCCACCTTAACCATATTTCCTTCATTTTTTTTGGGTTTTTTTTGGATTTTTTTTTGTGGGGTTTTGGGGTCTTGTAGTTATGGTTGCTTTCAGAGAAGAGGGGTTGTTGAGGAAAATGAGATTCAGGGGAGTTGTGTATTTATAGCCCCTGAAACATGAAGCATGATGTAAATTAAATACAGTAGGACAAATTAAAAATTTGAAAGGGAAAGAGGGTATTGGGTGGATTTACAAAAATAGCCTTGGTTTGAGGTGGAAGATTCTCAATTGTGCTTCATAAGATCCTTTTGGTGCTTTTCAATGGCATTTAAGAAGAGGGTATGTGTGTTTGTGTGCATTTTTCATTGAAGAATGCAAAAGTTTGTAATGAATTTAGTAGGGGGTAGTTTATATAGTGGTTTTGAATTAAAGTTGTATTGGTAGCTAGCTCTTATTTTAATAACTTGAAGGAAGTTTAATCATGGCTCTCTTTGGGGTATTATACCCTTCACTTTTGCTTAGGAATATGGGGCTGATTTTAAGGGCAGACGAAGTGGTTGAAAGTTGAAGATGATCTTTTTGAGTTAATTACATTTACCCTACTTGACATATGCGGTAATAATTTTTACACACTCGACATTTGGGAAATAATTTTCACCCTACCTGACATTTAGTGAAAAAGATTTTTAGTGTTAGAATCCGATAACTTGTCATCGGAAATGGAAAAATACAATAATACCCCTATATCACTATGTGAAATTACGATGATGCCCTTTAATTTGAGAAGGAAAAGACTATGTTGGACAGTAGAAGACATACATGGTGGTTTGGGAGGGGTTAGGTTTTCATTTTCTGTATGGGAGGGGGGGCGGGGAGAGGAATCAGGGGAATCAGTAAAGTGGTTGGGTTTTAAAATGTCATAACAATTAATACTAAAGGTAAAAAAGTCATTTCACATTTAATTGAAAGTCAAAGGAAATAATAACAAGGGTATAAAGGTCACTTCATATTTATTTTTTTATAGTTCATTGGAAAAGTCAATAAAAAATCAATTATAACATACGTGAGGAGCTTTAAATTTATGACCACTTAAATGTCAGATAGAGTGAAAATTATTTCTCAAATGTCGGGTATTTAAGTGGATATTTTTTTTTTAACCCTGTAACCACTTGACAGACAAATATGTAGTGGACACGTAAGTCTCCAATTTTAAAGTCGCAGCTTTCCACTTACAAAATTCTCCATTTGTCTACAACATGTCCAATCAAATTACAAACAAATTGGAATAAAAAATTCAGACAAATAAAAAAAAATTGACACAAATGGACAAAAATTATTTGGTCGACCACCCTGGGATAGGGTCTCCGCTTTACGTGGTCGAGCCGCTGCGTATGTTTTTTTATTTATTTTATTTTACCTATCGAATTACTGAATAGTATTTTCATATCTGAGATTCGTTTATTTCTTTCTTTATTTGCTGTCTAACTTTTGGCACTTTCTTAGAAAGAGAAGGATTAATCTCACCTTGAAATTTAATGAAATGACAATCCTGTTTTTCACCTTTTTTTTTGGGTGTAATTGGGTGCTAAATTATATTGTACTTTACCATCTCTGAAATATATTAACCAGTATTTTTTCTTCACTTACCTTCAACATTGATTATTTATATATAAAATATCAAAAGTTGATTTTAATTAAGGATATATAAGTAATTTTCTTACTACCCGTTCCACATTATTCATCGTTATAGGATATGTGTAATCAATTTTTATATGCTTTGACCATTATTATTGAATATATATAATTAATGACTTCAAAAAATACAAAATTTACATTATTATTGTGAAATAATAGACTTGAGCCCAATTCAACCCCAAAAGCTAGCTTAGGAGGTTGAGGCACCCAAACAATTATAAACACCACAATATAGGTGTCAAAGGCCGATGTGGGACAACTCAACACGCCCCCCTCACCACGAGGCGCAGACAACTGCGGGCGCGGCCCCAACATCAATGACTCTGGCTCTAATACCATGTGAAATAATGGACTTAAGCCCAATTCAATCCCAAAAGCTAGCTTAGGAGGTTGATGCACCCAAGCCATTATGTCAAAGGCCGATGTGGGACAACTCAATAATTATATAATTATTTGTCACAAAACAATGTTTCTTCATGAATATAATGATGTAATTTTTATATTATATTGTATGAAATTAAAAGTTAAAGCGGAGAGCAACGTTATAACTTGTAACTTTTAATCAAGTGAAAGATAAAATGAGTAGAAAGTACTACCTCTGTCCCATATTGTTTGTCCATATAACTAAATTTAAACGTTAGTGCTTCATTGGAAATGAGGTGAAAGTTATGTGATATATCAAAAAAATTGAAAGGTTAGTTGTAATAAATATCAGAGGTATAATTAAATGAACTTAATTGTGTAGCTCAAGTGACATGAGGGTGAGATGTTTATCCTCTCCACTTGGATTCGATCCTTGTTGACTACAATTTTTTTTCGAAAAGTTATCAGGCCAAAGCCCGTTTTATTCATCACAAGAGCGGTGTGTCAATAGGCACAAGCAGATTACTGAAATTCTAACTTACAAAAGATAAAGGCCACAAGAGATGCAGTACAATTGAATTCCTCTGATCTAGGTCAAAAGCACGCTAAGTGCATGAATGCATGACAAAACCAAACACAGTGCCCCCCTATCCTTGGTGACTACAATTTCCTTGGTGAGAATTGTTGGCTTCCTTGTGGGCCTCATAGTGGTGTATCGATCTCATTCTCTTTGGCCTAGCAGGCTACTAAGTTCCCTCTGAGATAGATTGCAAATGAAATAAACATTTTGAGACAAAAAAGTTAGTTATAAGAATAAATATTTTGAGATGAAGGCAGTATCATGTAATTATATATACAAGTAGGCATATAAATAAACATAAATACATTTGGTGAATGAACATTCCAAGAATTTTCTCATGTGTATTTTGTATTTTGTTGGTTAATTTTTATAACTTTTGGGAGCTTCTTAGAAAGTGCAAGGAGTGACTAGTGTGGATAGTGGACACTCATAATGGCTTTAGATTTGTGATGACCATCCTAGAAAAGGACATAAATAGTGTTCTCTATTCCTTCATCCCTCTCTATTAATTTACTTCATCTCTTGTAGCTTTTACTTTACTTTATTTTATTTTTATGGCGTTGGAATTAGACTATTAGTCATTAGGCACACCTTTCCTACTAGCTAATGCATTAGATATGCATATATATGGTGGATTATTGGTGTAAATAATTCCCTTCATCTTTTGCTTTCCTCCTCCTATTGCTATTGTGACAACTTACCAACCATGCGTGCACTATTGCACTCTATTATGTTGTGAAGAATGTGAAATAAAAAAAAATGGTTCGCTTTTCTTCATTTGATTTTTAAGAATGTGAAAATATTATGGAGAGCCGATTGTCTGATTGATTTTGCCAAATATTTTCTGTACCAATTTGAAGGGAAAGTGAAAGAAGAATATATTGAGAAAAGAGGAGAATTTGAAATGGAGGAGATAAAAAAAAGAGAACAATTTGTGGGTGAAAAATACAAGGCGAAATGTATACAGTTTGAGGAGCTGTCGACTGTTCATTCAGATTAGGTTTCAGACAAACGTTAAACTCAACCCAAAACATATACCCATGGAGGGCAATTGTGTGGTTGAGTGGGATGTAAGGTGTAAGTAGATACAAATAGTCAACAAATCTTGGTTTGTCCTACTCCCTTCATTACTTGATCCAATATATATATAAGACTTTGACGATCATTTTAAAATTTATAGAACAGTTTTCTTGATGAATTTAATGACACTAACTTTACATGATAAATCATTATATGTTAGCAAAATTTACAGTAATTTTTTTTTAAAAAAAATTAACTACTCCATCAATTTTCATGCGAAAAGTATTGAGAAGTACTTGACTAACTTGAGCAAACCATTGATCCACCGAGTTTCTTTTATCAATTCATTATGGTTTGACAAAATTTAACAGATTTTTAAAAAAATCCAAAATAGAAAAAAACAAATTAAGGGACTATTGTACACTTGTACGTTGTGTACTACTGTAATTAAGTTAAGTTGAGGTCAAACAGCAATTACCCAAAAAAACTTGTACGTACGCCGCGTCCCGTAGTCCAGCTGGATGCACGGACTTCATTTGAGTTGTCCAACAAACATCATAAAAGTTTGTCTCAGACTCTCTCAGTTGTGATGTGAACACCCAGAAAAAAAAAATAATAAAATTCAATGGTCATTGCTTCCCTTCCTCATCAACACAATCAATTAATCAAGTTTATCACGTAATCCGCTCTTGATTAATTAATTATCAACACTAATACTATGGGCCACCCGTTCATGTTTTGTAGGACCAAAAATCAAAATTTATACTCTCAAATTCTGTTATTAGGCAACATAAATAAAAATAGTCGCTACATTTTTATTTTGGTGATCTTATCTTTGTTTTTGCGCTCGCTTTTTTACGCGCGACTTGTGAGCATCAGACGTTGCGGTGCGAAATATGTGACGCGGAAATAATAAATGGGTGTTAAAATATTTTTATTGGGCAATATATTAAATAATAAAAAAGTTGCGGTGAGTTATTTAATATATTAGGAAATCGATTTGTATCTACTAGGATTCTAAAAAAACAAAAGGAGTTTAGTGGAGTATTTTGTATTATAGAACATTGTGCAATCAAAAGACACTCATACTATGGGCAGCTAGCATAAACCCATAGATTTGGGGTAACAATTACAAGGTAAATAAAACATTTGTGCAACTAATACTTTTCATTTTTTAAAATTGTTATTCGAAAAAACATCATATCGTATTCACATAGTTTCAACCTTGTTGAAAGAGATCTAATTGTATGTATGCAATTTTATTCCTACAAATATCATTAGCATATGATATGATTTAATTTGCAATTGTTGAATTGTCTATAGCAAAAGCAGCAAAGTACTAAACTCAGAAAACAAAACTTAATTACTTGATTAGCACAAAACTGAGCCTAATTACAATTTAATTATCGGAGTAACTCTTCCATTTACATACATATAATTGCCTACAAAATTGAGACCACCAACTAACCCCACCCAAAAAAAGAAACAAAAACTTCAAAACTTCGTGGCAATTCATGCGAGTATAACACCCATTAGTACCATTAATTTCACCGGCAGCTTAGACCGGAGAATCCTCCGGCGCCGGCGCCGGAAAATGGTTGACCGGAGCAGCGGTGGCTAAGTAAGTGGGCGTGTCTTCGCCGGCCATGATGACGGCGATCCTGGGGACCTCGGGAGCGGCGGGGAGAGGGTCGTCCGCGGTGGCGCTGAGTTTTCCGGCGGCGGAGGGAGGGTGGCGCTTTTTCCGGGAGGCGCAGGCGAGGGTGATTAGAGCGACGGCAATGAGGAGGAGAAGGAGGCCCAGACCGCCGAATAAATACGGGATTATTGTTTGGTTATTTGGTGGTGTTGAAATGGGCGGAGCTGCGGTGGTTGTGGCGGTGGCTATGGTGGTTGCCGACGTGGGCATTTTTTTGGGTTTCTCTCTCTAGGATTGAGTCTCTCTCTCTCTGTATGGATGGTGGTGGAGTTAAATTGTGGGGTTAAGGTTATTTATAGACGGCGTCATGAGAGTTTAGTGGAGTATTGGTTAGTTGTGTAGTGGCTCTGTTTGTTTTTATCAGTCGCATTGAAAATTGTATCAAAAAATTTGACCGTTAATATTTTAATTTGTATAATGATTTATGGTACGAAATTGATGTCATTAAATTCGTGATAAAAAATACTATTAAAAAAGTATAATATTATATTTTTTACAAAACATTTATATTAGAAATTATTAATTAAAAATTGACACTTAAAATCGTAAATGACAAATAAAAAAGAACAGAGGAAGTATTGATTACATTATATGCCCCACTAATAAAATGAAGCACTACTAAAGTAACCATAGTTGACTATAGAACTCATCTTTACTACACTTTCATGCTTCTCGTGTTACAATCTTTCTCTCTTTTTTTCTTTTTCCATTACAACACTCCTTGCCCATCTTTTAAGCAATTACCAAAGCACTTGCACATTTTTCTTCTATTTTGGCCCTGTTCGGCAAAATTAGCGTTTTAGGTAGCGGATAGAGGTTTATGTAGCGGATAGCGGTTTAAGCAGCGGATAGCGGATGACTGTTCAAATGAAAATTGTGTTCGGTAAATTTGACGGATTAATTAACAGATTTATGTGAATTGACATAAAAGGATATGAATAATTTTTAAAGATAAAATTTTCAAAGGGTATTTTTTGACCGAAAAATATGAAACGCTATACCCCAAACGCTAAACGTTAACTTTATTAGCGTTTCACAAAACGCTCCTCAAAACGCTAAACGCTCCTCAAAACGCTAGTTTACCGAACACTAATATTTACGCGATTAGAGTTTTGACTTGGTCAAAACGCTAAACGCTACCCCAAACGCTACTGCCGAACACAGCCTTTATAGAGATCTAAACTTTCAAATTAACCTCATCTTTTTTTTCGGTTCCACATCGTATTTACCATATTTTTTCACAATTAGCATAATCGATTCATAATACTACCTCCGTCACTGATTAATTGTCCTTGAAACTACTTTTATGAGACCAAGAAATATAGGGAATTTGGCAAAAATTTTGTACATTGTCCAAAATGTCCTTAAAAATATCCTTGGAAAGGTGCAAAAAGTATATTTATAAGGGATATAATGGGAATTATAGTTATTGGAAATGTAAAAGTTAGGTAATTGGACAAATAAAAAGGGACAGAGGAATTAGTTAATTGGACAATTAAAAAGGGACAGAGGCAGTATACCATATCATTTCACATCTTACCACAACAAATATAACTTTCTCCCTCCTCACATTCACCCTCTACTTTTCACATTTTTTCAATCACCTACCACATCAATAATTTTTACTATAAATTTTACCATATCATACCATATTTTTCACAATATTGTCATACTATATCATTTACCGTACCTAATTTGCCGCACAAAAGAACAAAACCTAAAGATGATCAATATATTATTACACAAATGAGACCTTTTGTTTTGTTTTTTGTTTTTTTTTTGTGAAGAATTTTTTTGACAATTTTGAAGTGTCAGGCTGCGCAGCCAAGTCTTCCCATCATATCCTTTTGTTCCCTTGGGCTGTTGTTAATTGATTCATTGAATCAATTAACTACTTTCCATTAATTAACATTCCTTTGATTCTAATGTATCCATCTGTTCTTAACTTAATGGTTGTTTTGAAATGTGGGAAATGTCAAAAAATTAATGTTAGTAAACATCGACAAATTATGTTTATTAACACAAACTAAATAATTTTATTGAGAATAATAAAAGTAAAAAATTACTGGAGTATTTTGTAATATAAAAAGTGAGTTAAAATGACATGTATTTATCATCAGTAGAAGCAGTTTACTAATTGTGTCTTTATTAGTTGCTATTTTTTCTTCTTCGTTTACAATTCCGATGTTATTAACGGGAATTTCATCTTTTAATTTCATTCTTGGCATTCTTTCAAAAGGAAAACTAAAAAGCAGTGTAGATTTACGATTAAAGAGGACACCTTTCATTAATCAGTGGGAACGGCAAGGAAGAAAAAAAATTATGTGAATGGGTTCTATAACGATGATAATATATATAAATGATATAAAATCACACTTTTTTAATATATTTTTAAAAATTTACAAAAAGACGTCTAAAATATGCCCAACCGACGGGGTTCATTAGTTAGGGTGTCAATTTTAATTGTTGGCGAAAAGCCAACACTTTCTAAGATTCTTATAATTGATAATTAATAGTATCTGTCAAAAAATTTGAGGCTAAAAATAATACTACGTATTAATTTTATAAAAAGGAAAACACTTAGGTAATGTCTTGGGACAAGACACATATCATCACCCAACAAACAATTACCGGTTCAATAATGTTTTCATCAGAAAAACTTCATACGAAATTTGATTGATTTCAGGTCAATTTTTAGGTAAAGTTTGATCTAGATATTAGTTCAGATGTGAGGTTACATCATTTGGTTCAGATTTTGACTGTAAGATGAGTATTTTCAGGTTTATATGACACATATATGATGATGTTGTGAATACAATTGGCTACATTAGCTGTAAAACACACAACAAACATTATTTTCCCAACATACAATAAATAGTTTGGTGGTGTACTAGTGCGTCCAACTATTCTCCACTACCACCTGAAGGAGAGATAATTGACCTTTTTTTCATGCACCAAAAAAAAAAAAAAACATTCACTAAAATGGTGTCCCCAAAAGAAAAGTAAAGGCAATCAAATTAGTCAAAAAAAAAAAAAAATACTCCAATGAACAATCTGAAACATGATTTTCCGTTTGTCTAATGATCAATAATCATGGAGTACATGATCTTAAGAGTTAAGATTGGATGTATCTTCACGTCACAGTGGCGACGACCCCCCGCGTCCGCCCACATATTTTTCTTTCACGGCTTCTTCTTACACACCTTGGCTTTGTGTTTTTGCAGTTTTTTTAATAATTAACGGTCTCTTAGTCTGAATTTATTCAATTATGTCTTTGTAGTTTCAATAAGTTATTTCATATTAATTGTCACTTCATGAATGTTGTCGCAATTTTTTTTGTTTTTTTTACAAAGAACATAATATTATATTATTATAATAATATTTTTCGTTACCAATTTAATGATGGTATTTTTATATGATACTCCATCCATTCTCTTTTAAGTGTCTTTTGGATATCAGAATATGTATGGTGGAGAAAATCAATATCATGAAAAATTGTAAGGTAATTACTAAAAGAAATTACATAAATATTCTCAACTAAATTGAGTTTTGGGGTTTTATTGATCAATTAAAGTTATGGTATAATGAGGCGAAGTAGTAATTAATATATTATTCAGATTATAAAGTGATAGATAATTTGTAATAAGAAAAGTTAATTAAAAAGTTAGATGAAAAAGAATAGAGGTAGTAGAACATTATATATATAAATAAATTAATAGTCAAAATTTTTATAGTTTAACTGACATGTAAATCAAGGTGACAATTAATATGGAACTAACGAAAGATCATATGATAAAAGAACACATGGGATGAAGCTAGAACATTTTATTTAGTTATGTATACAAGTTTTTTTTAAAATAAAAGGTTAGAGAAGTTAATCTGAAAAATGATGGGGAAAATTAGTACTAGAAATTCCAAAAAAGTATTGAACGGTTGACCTTGAGTACTCTGTCAACATTTCTTTGAATCACTTTTTCCAAAATATTATTTTTATTTACAATATGGGTTGTGACGCTGACGTGGCCCTAGCCAACCCTCTTTGTATGCGCCCTTGGATTATCTAAAATTAATGTATCTAGTCTAAATAACGTAACTATGATTAATTTTTTTTTTTTATATCAAGTATAATATTGAAAGTCCATATATTGTGAATACAAAATCGTGACCCGATCCTCAAGTAGTAGTGTATTGGTGTTTTTTTTCATTCTTATTGGGTTTTTTTTTTTAAAAAAATAAATCATTGCGTTCAATCATTTCAGTTTTTGCTTTAAATTTCTAAGTTCGTTTCTCTCATAATTCTCATTTCATTTGTCACCTAAGTCTATGCATAAATCAAATTTTAAGAGTTTTGAATATTAATTTTTCAACATACGCAATGCTATATTATATATAGTGAAGTACTTTCTTAAAAGATTTGTGACAAAATTATTATTGTGTGAATATAATGTTGTAATTTTTTGATAAAGTATTATGTGAGAAATTATCAGTTCAAGAATGACTTTGATCCTGTTCTTTCAATGGGTATATAGATGTTGTGCAAGTAAGGTTGGGTAGGTTTGATTAGCTTAGGTAGAAATAGGTATGTAGAAATAGATAATTAGTTGTTTTTGAAGTCAAAAAATTATATGCATTTAGATACGTATTGATAGAAGAATTAGAATTGGGCAGGAGTATGTTGAAAAATATTATGAATAATTTACCCTTGTAAAAGATAAAATTTTTGACGATCATGAAATATTTATTAAATAACAAATAAAGTAAAAAGAAAAAAAGTGTTACCCAATCATAATTTTGTCACTTCAATGCATTGAGTAGTACTGATATCTAACATACCTTTGAGCTATAAAAGTGTAATGTTTTGCCCTTATAGTAAATTATAAGGGCAAACTAGAGAGAATCTGCCCAATAAACATATTCATGCAATGAACTTAATTATTTTAATTAATTAGTGCCTTTCTTGCAAAACCAACCACCTAATGATCCTTAATTAAAAAGTTAAAACCACTTTGTTTTTTTTGGGTTAAAAAGGAGGGGCTAGATCTAAAGCATATATGTAAGATTATGTATTCTATGATGGTATTAGTATATATGATTAATTAACAAATTAATTATCCTTAATTATTTGTAATTATTCCAACAAAAGGTATTCTCTAATATTGGTTATGCCTGCGTCGTTTCTATGCAGCGCAAGGAATGATTGGATCGGATATTCTCTCACAATTTTTTTGAGTTTGAAATTTTCAATTAAGCTGGTTCCCTACTTTTCTCAGCATAACCCACTCACACATAAAAGAGATCGAGAGAAAAGGTATATGTTTTTTCTTTTTTTATAGGTAACGGTCCCAAGGGCCCTTTTATTCAATCCAAAAGGAGGGTCGATGAGTATATGTTACAAGGGTCGATGAGAAAAGGTATATGTTACAATGCAGTGGGTCGATGAGTTTATAGCCAATTTAATTTGAGAAAAGGTATATGTTACAATGCAGTGGGTCGATGAGTTTATAGCCAGTTTAATTTGTTGTCGTTGTTTTCTGGGTTTAATTTATACCTGCCAATTTGATCATTTAAGTTGAGATGAATTAATAGTGATGACAAAAATTCGGGTCCGGGTAAATGTAGGTCGATCAAATTCGGTATTCGGACAAGAAATTCATGTCCAAACCTAGTTTTATTCTGGTTAAACCGGGTCGGATAATTTGAACGGAGCTAAATTCGAGTTAAAATCGGGTTTGGATAATAGAAAAATGACAGATGTGATGTCAAAATATTCGATCAATATAAAAATTCGGACAAAAACTCTAAGTCTGGACTCAATTTTTTCCGGATCGGACAATACCAATTTTTCAAGTTAGACAAAATTTGCCAGCTCTGTGAATTAGCTAGATTGATTTTGGAGTTTGGGTTAATTAGATTTGGGTCAACGTAACTAGGGTTTAGATTGAGTTAGTTTGAGTTGGTTTTAGGTTGCTTGGTCTTTTAGTCCGATGTGATGGTTTTATGTATAAAAAAGAATAACTCTGGTGAAAGATAGTTTTAAGTCGAATTTTAATCTTAGGTTTGTTTGTCATAAATATAACGGGTTTTTTGCTTTTTGGACCCTGTATTTTGGGGGTATTTACAATCTGGACCCTCATGTTTCAAAGTTTACAATTTGGACCCTATACTTTGTTTCCGGCAACAATTTGGACATAATTAGAGGGGTCCGGCCAAAAGAGGCCCTTATTGTAGTTTGACTGATTTTTCCTTCCAAAGTTGCCCCTTAATTATTTCTGTACTTCCAAATTTACCCTCCATTTATTCGGTTTTCTGGGAGCTTGGAGTTGAATAGTCACTAAGGGTGGGATATGCGTATGGGTTGTAAAATTAAAGTCTTCAGTCTAATCAATTTCAACAGGAAATTCAAAATAAATGAATAAATGAAATAAGGGTAAATCGGTCAGTTTATGCAAGATTTTGGTCTTCACCGGAGTCAAACTTAACTTTGGACTAAATTTTTTGGGTCCATATTGTATAGGGTCCAAATTGTAAACTTTGAAACATGGGGGTCCGGATAGTAAATACCCCCAAAATATAGGGTCCAAAAAGCAAAAAACCCTAAATATAACTGGAGAATGAGATTCAGGAGTGGATTCAGGTGACTAAAGGTATATATAACATAACTCAACAACATTTGACCATTACAACACAAATGCTAAGCTCATAAGAAAGCAAAAAACACATTCTTAATATATTTTGTCTACAACATTGTCTGTTAAGTAAAATCTTTAATAAAAAAGTGTTACTTGTGCAAGTTTGAGTCAATCTAAAGTTGGTGACGGTGCTATTGGTTCACTTGGCTTATCTTCACCATCTACACATTCGTTTAAGGATCCGTTGTTTGATCATGATTCCAATGTCAGTGAGGACACGTTGTGGATCCAATTCGTGCAAATTCTTCTCCAGTTCTTGAGGATTCCATCCCGATGCGGTCGAAAGCTGGTGCTAAGAGTAAAAAGAGAGACAAGTTCATGGTGAAATTTAAGTGCAAATTGGTTATGGACGCTATTCGAAAGGCTAAGCCGACTTCTAATGAAGCTCCTCAAAATTTAAAGAAGCTCAAGGATATTGAAGTGATGTTTGCTCGTAAGAGGGCTTTAGTGAGAATGGTTTGTGGTTTAAAAGTTATACTAGCCAAGAAGAAGTAAGGTGTTTTGTTTCATTTTTCTTTGAGTGGTTTTCATAGCTATTTTTTATTGTTTTTGTTTTGGTTTCTTGGGTTTATCTTTTTAAGTACAATGATTGAGTCTGATTGTTTTATTGCTGTTTTTGCCGTTTTTACTGATATTTATAGCATCCATCGATGCATTTTAAATTACTCTACACGAAAATTTAAAGTAAAAGGTCCTGGTTTACAAACAACTTTAAATAATGAGAAAACATTTCCATCAAAGGGACAAAAATTGCTCACATTTAAAATTAAGTTACATTTCTTCCATCAATATTTTTAAATTTTTTTACAAAATTCAAAAGTACTCCTCCATTACTCGATCGAAGCAGCTAGTCATTTTGTTCTCATTGTTGATTTTCTTAAAATCCTTTTCTTTTTTATGAAAAAAAAAATCAAACTTGTTCCTATGATAATTGTTAGTATATATAGACCTAATGAAATTTTGACTGATCCCGAAAATTCAAATTGTCTGATTTGGAAAAAACCTTGTCTAGACATCGATTTTTTGTCCAAATGTTTATACTGACCTAATATTTGAACATAATATTTCTCTTTTTTCTGTTGTCTGAATCCGATTCTAACTCGAATTTAACTTTGTCTGAATTGTCCGACCCGGTTTGACTCGAATAAAAATCAAGTCCGATCATAAATTTCTCTTCCAAATTTTGACATTGAACGAATTTAACCGACCAGAGTTTTTACCATTGCTATACAGGCCTTTTCTCACACAATCTTAGCTCATTTATAATTACTTTAACTTAATAAAAAAATTAAGGATGGTTAAAGAGTAATCTAGAGACTTCAGTTTGATGAAGATAAACCACTACTACTACTACTACTAACTTTTTCCCCCTTGTTTTAATGTGTTGGTGGAGGAAGGAAGAAGAATAATCCAAGTAAATAATTTCATGAAGCTCTAAAGTTCAACAAAGTTGAGCAACCAAACTAATTAATTACCTCCCATCCACACATTATTTCGTCTCCGAGTCGCTACATCTATGAAAATCTTCACCTAATCCCCCCATTATCATTTTAATATTTCATAACCATCACATCAATTAACAATCACTAAAACACTAATCACACCTTCAAAATAATTAATGTCACTGATAATTATGTTTATGTTAGGCTGTCTCCCATTAAAACTTTTCTCTTCTCACAAAAAGAACAGTATAATTATTTTGATTGCCCTTTTTTCCAAATGGAAAGTTGCATGTTGTTACTGGCCATGAATAAATAGTAATCTATAAATCATTATTTATTTACTTATTTTGTTTCATATATAAATCATACTTGCTTATATAGTTGCTCATAGGTACATCCTAGTATTTAAATGATAATATATACACATATATACATATGTATATACACATGTACCTATATATATATGTGTAATATATATGTATGTGGGCGCACACATATTAAATGTGGTAATTGTTTTCAGGATTTTGTAATGCTAATATACAATACTTTGAGAGTGTTGGGTAATCGTACACCAAAATTTTTTTTTGGATAATATACTATATTTTTGGAATGTTAGATAATAATGCATCTGAAATTGATTCTAACGATGGATGACTCGGTGGTGGTTATACGTGCCAGACAAAGTTAAAATCTTGATAAAATAAGTGTCAAATACATTATACAAATGAATTATTTTTTTATTTTAAAAAAATAACACTTCATTAGTCACATCCCCCACAAGGGAATTGCTCACATGATATCAATTCTGTAATTAAAGATTCAATTTTTTTTCCTACTCATCCTACCACATAGGTCCGGTGACCACTCCCGAGTACGTCTTCCACCAATAAAACCAGTTTCAGATATATTATTGTCTAACATCTCCTAAAGTATAGTATATTATTATCCAAAGAAAAAATTTGATGCATTATTAATACCGTGAAATACAATATATTGGTGTCTAAAAATTCTCATATTTACTATGCGAAGTCATCTTAATTTACTTCCACACTTATCCTAAGTTTAAAAAAAAAAATATTCTCAACATAGACATTACATGGTCCATAGCACATAAATCGGACCTTTTCTCCCTATCCAAAAAGAAAAGACATATGTATAAAAAGGTTTGTAATATTGGATAAGGGATAAAAAGAAAATAAAGGCAAGAGAGGAATTCATAATCGTAGGTACACCAACTTTATATTTCAAACGTGTCAAACAATGTAAACATTAATTCAATTGTCAAGGGTTCTTGGACTGCTTTTTGTCAATCCATGGACTTGATTTCCATATTTCCAATCATTGACATTGATTTTAGCTTCATTTCTCTAGAAATTTCAACTAGTCATATGAGTATGACATATGTTAGAAGGATTAATAAGATTATAACTATCTCATGTTTTCTCGTTACTTTAAGATTTCTACTCTATCTGTTTATTCTTATGTTTTTTGAACGATCTATTTGTTAAATTTCAATTTTATCACTTTTTATCCCAGTTGTTATTGTTTAATTGAACTTATCTAAGTTATTTAGTATAAGTTTGATAGTATTTTTGCACATCTTTGATAATTGAGACTAATTTATTTAATTGCCTTATTTTTAGGCAATTTGAGTGTAAATGATGATGACAATAGAGGAAAAAATTGGAAATAAGAAACAAACAAAATTGGAATTTCCAGTTTGACAAACCTGGGTGTGCCAATCGGCACGGGCAGGTGGGGCAGCTGCGCCAGATTGCAGTATTTTGTTTTAAGTAGTTTTATTAATCAGAAAAGGGAGGTTTTTATTTGAATGTTCTTTCAGTTTCTAGTTTTTCTCTCTAGGCTTGAGGGAGGTTTTCTCCTTAAGCCCCTTGTTCTAGATTTAGATTTCTCCCAAAGATTTCTGGATTGGATTATGTATTCAAGAAGAAGATTCAATTCCACTTTCAATTTCAAGACTAAGTTTTTGTATCTCTTTCTCTTTCTCTTATGCTTATTTATATTCTTGTTAGTTTCATTTAGTTTTTTCTTTTACTTGCAATCCTAGGTTAATTAGTTGTTAGTTTTATGTTATTTTGGTTATGATTGAATTGCTTGATGGCTAATTGATCTTGTTTTAGGCCTAATTTATCCAAATTCATCCACCCTCTTTTGCTTGTTTAGAATTGGTAGATTAGGTCGTTCAGATTGATTAGTTGTTGAATACTGATTTTGTTGCTTGAACATATTTTATTGCTTTCCTAGTTTGTAGTTTCATCATCACCATCACTATCCTTGGTTTATTCACCTGATCGACTTGAAACACTTGAGCTAGTTCTAATTACCTAAAACACAACTTCCTGTAAATACGACAACCGTACTCTGAAAAGTACGACAACACGTACTATTCTTTGTAAGAATAAACTAGGATAACAATACTCGAATTTGTGGCCGATGAATTCAAATTAGAAACTTCAACCTTTAGTCTAGGAGGCATTGATGCTTGCTTGTAAAATTCTTTTGAGCATGTTTTTAGTGAATCAAATTTGATTTAAGTTCCTGTATATTTTATTGATTTGTAATTCAATAAAAATGGAAATTTTAGGGTTTAAAAGTGTAAATAAGGGAGTGATGATGAAGTGTATTGTAAAAGGACTATTGAGGATTGAAATAATTGAAATGCAATTTCAAAAATCCTCTTAGTGACTATTTTTATTGGATGTTGTTGTACTTTATTTTTTTAGTTTTGTTCTAGTACTATGTAGTTAAAATTTACTAGCAATTCTCTTGTAATTCCCGCAAGACATCTATGGAATTTCTTTGTTTGCAATAATATTATCGATTTGAGATTTTATTTGAATGATAGATAAATAGAGACTCGCCATTGAAATATATTTTGAAATCACTATATTATGAGTAAATATTTTGTTTTTTTGGTTATTTTTTGTCCCTTGAAATTGCAAGAACCATACAATATATTCTTTTACAATACATCAAAAGAGGAGAAAAACAAATTCAAAACTTAATATACATAGAACTTTAATCTTAACTTTTAACCATTCGGTTAAAAATCCCATTCGAATAACTTTATTATCAATTAATAAGATGAGGTATATATATGTATGGTTATTTTCTTGGGGGAGGGGCAACCTTTCAACATGCCCAAGAGTCACCAATGTAAACCTTTTCTACTTTTATATAAGCACTATTTTGGTCGTGTTCTTTTATGCGTTATTTTGCGGAATGGTGTGGTGAGGTGTGGTGGAATTGTGGTAGGTTATTGGTATGTGGGGTAGGTGATGAGAGAGAATATAAAAAGCAGAGGATAAAAGTGAGGAGAGAGAAAAGTAATGATTTGCGGCAAATTGCAGTAGGCTATGACACCGCAGTTTGCCAACCACAGAAAAGAACACGGAACTCATGTATGCTTTATACGTACTAATACTTTTGCTAATTATGCATGAATAATTTTGTTGCATATATACACATATAGGATTTACAATCCTCCATATAATCATTTCATATATATACATGCTTGAAATTCAATTCATCAATCTTGTTTCAAGTCCTTGGCTAGCTTGATATAAGTTTATATGAATAACATTGATATTCATATTTTTGAAATCTACTATATCCATATATAGTTGCAAATAAAATGATAAAAGAAATGTTGATACTTCCTCGATTTCATGTTAACTATGAGTACTCAAGATTTTTCCTTTGTTGGAGGGATCGAGCGTGTGGAGGTGTGTTAATTATGATGTTGATACTTCCTCTATCTATTTTCAAAATTATAGTACATTACTCCCTCAGTTTAATATTAATTGTCTTCTTTGGAAATTATGCAACTAATTTTAAAAAATTTGAGCATAAATTTTTCAATATATAGAATGAGTTGCTATATAAAATTATCAGAATTATATTTCTAACGAAAAACACTATGATAAAAGTACAAGATTGCAATTTTTAATAGGATTTTTGGATGCTATTATACTGAACTGTTGGTGTATTGGACAATAATGCACTCCGAACGATTTTGGCAGTGACTGACTTGGTTGCAATCCTACTTAACACGTAGAAGAGATGAATTGATCCAAAAATATTTAAATTTATGACATGTTAGCCAATCCACACATAAACAAAGAGAAATTACTTTGAAAAGAGTAAAATCACATAAAATCACATTTGTTTAAACGTGTTTCCGTTGAGAGATTGTTGTTGTAGTTGTATAAAATGACATTTGCTTGTGTAGATTAGCTGATATGTCATAAATTTAGAAATTATTTAATATATTCATCTTCTCGATCTGCCATTTAAGATCGCCATCAAGTCAGCCACCATTGAAATTGTTTCGGGTGCATTATTGTCCAACACCCCTCAAAGTTCAGTGCATTATTGTCCAAGGACAAAGTTCAATCCATTATTGTCCAATATCCCAAAAGTTCAGTATATTAGCGTCCAAAAATCATTGTTAATAACATATTATGTAAGAAATTATAAATCAAATTAAAGAGTGACACTGGGGACCGTAAAAGTCAAATTTTTGACAATTTATATGGAACAGAGGGAGTATGATATTAAGCGTAATGGGTTAAATTTAATAATATTGTTTAACATAATCTTTTTATAAGATATAAATAATATTTTTTTTAATATAAGAGGAACTATTATTTTAAGATAGAGAAATTGATATTCTTTTTTTTGTTTTTAAATGTAATCTTGTATGGCTTTGGATGCTATATATCTACCTCTATTTTATTCTTGAAACTCCTCTAATCAACCTTTTCTTGTTAAAGTATAATTTCCATTCCTGAATTACTGCTGGTGCAGGTAGCAAATATCTCTTTCTTGGGCTCTCTACTCCATCTCTTAATTAGCTGTATTCAATAAAACCCCCCTAACTAATTACCCATCAAATCATGAAATCATGAATTAATAATCTATCATTTGATCTCTTTCCATATGAATAAATAAATGAATTCATATGAAAGGAAAATTATTCGTCGAAGTCAGTCTTTCCATGTATGAACTTTTGTTTAATTTATAGGGTAAGGATGTTTACAATAGGATTTTTTCAGACCGCGCTCAAATGTGTCACCCAATATATTGTTGTTGTTGTTGTACGAAAGACAAATTATTCATGTCAAATTAAATATGTTTGTATTTATGTAATTTGTATTCTATCAAGTTCTGGCCATAGATGAGTTTTTTGTATAACTGAAATTGAAGTTATTGGATGTTTTAAAAGCCTACATATCATATGTTTCTTTGTATCCTTTTTTGCCTAATAATAATTGACTACTATTCATGAGATCCAATATCTCAAATCGTTACATATAAATGTCCAATATAAAACATAAACAAGAATTATATCATATGATTAAGTATATTTGTACATGGGCATATATGTGTATAATTTATATATAGCCTTCTTTTTTTTTTTTTTAAATTCGGGTAAATGGGAAGGTCCACCCTCTACAGGGTAAATGATAAGGGGGACTAACCTGTAGTTAGACATCTCCTCTCCAGGATCAAATGACTAACCAGATGGGACAAACAACAAAACAAACTAAAAAAGCTACACTTGTTACAAACAACAAGAAGAAGACAAAAATAAAAACAAAATCAAAGCAAAGCAAAGGTCTTAATAGTCACACGACAGTGACAACACCTAAAAAGCATCAGCCAAACACAAAACTTGGGAAGCTAAACTTGACCGGAGACCAGGTGAAGGAGCTTGAAACTGGAAGCTTGGTGCTGTGTCGAACGTGACGGTTCTCTAGCGGAAGCGGAGTTCCTCCTCACACTATTTTCGAATCCAATCAAGACACGACCAAACCCAATACACGTCTCGAACAGAAGCAAACACCAGATCAATAATCCGAGTGAGAACACCATATCTAACCTTGAGAGAGATTAAACTCAGAAGACCAAACGAAATCACTCAGATCGAAAATCTGAGTGAGAACCATGAACGTACATGCAATGCCAAAACCCTAAGGTAAAGGAAAGAATATTAGAAGAAAAGGAAAATATTAACACGAAAAAGAGCCCAAAATTGAAAATTTCAACATACAACAAAGTTATATGATACGACTGTACCAAAGTGTCTATTAAGTACACTCGGATCTATCTATCTAGATAGACATACACATATATCTTTTCGAGCTATACAAATGAAAACATGAGAATTTAGGTACATCCAAAACTAACTAATAAATTACCCTATGCCCCCCTCCCAAAAGAAAAAAAAAAACAATAACCACCCAAAAAAATGAAATTCTCTCAGGTCTCATCAAATCAATCTTTCAGCAAACAATGATATTTGTTGAAAAATGTCTGTCTACATTAAAATCTCCTTGGATTCTGCAAAAGTGAGACTCACACTGAAAGTCATTGATGATGTTGTTGTATCATCAAATTCTCTCAATATTAGACTTATGGCCATGGTCAACAAAAGAAATCATGGGAGAAGGGAGAGGCTTAGCCAAGTAAGTAGGTTTATCATCTCCGGCCATTATCACCACCACCTTCAGCTCCTCGTTTTCTCTCTCCACCACGCTGGCCGCCTTCTTAAGGGCATTATCGTCATTTGAGGAGGAGGAAGAAGAAGAAGATCTTCTATAGGAGCAAGCAAGGACAAGCAAAGCAAAAGCAATGAGTGCTAGCATGAGTGCAAGTCCACCAAACAGAAATGGGACTGGGTTCTTCCACTCTTGGATCACCTTCCCTGATGATGATGATGATGATGCATCAGAACTACCCATCATCGTGGTCGCCATTGTCGTGTTCGTGGGTGCAGAGGATAATTCCCTCACCATGATGATCAATGATCAATGATCAACAAGTTTCATATGATGATGAGTTTGGTTGTGTTTGGATATATTTATAGAGGGGGAAAAAAGAATAGAAGAAGATGATAGAAGTTGTGATGTTACTGAAATGTCCCTATATATATAAGATTGAGATTGAGTAGATTAAAAAGAGGGATTCTTTCTTGGGGGCTACTCATTCATTGAGTCACACAATAACCCACATATGTACACACACTACAACTCCTAGAAATTTCTAGCTGGCATTCACTTGTTAATTGCTGGAATAACACTATTGTTTCTTATCTTTTTTCACTTTTATGTTTTGGATATGAGAATTGACAATTGATGGGATTTTTCCATCACTATAATGCATAATTTATGAGTAACCAGCTACAATTAAGCCAAATTATATCATAGTTTATATATATATATATATATATATAAATATATATAAAATTAGAGATGACAGTCAGGTCCGAATCCGATTCGCTCCGAAACAAAAATTTTGAATCCGACTAAAAAAGTTCGACTCCGATTATAATTGGGGCGGTTATAGAGGTGATTACCACCGATTCAATTAAATCCGATTAAGTCCGATTAAAGTAACTAATATAAAATTTGTTTTAAAAAAGTAAAAAATTAGAAATCAGAGTTTTATCGTAGATAACTACAAATAGTGCAAATATTAATAGTTTATGGAGAGATGTGGTAAGTAATGAATAACGAAGTAAGAAAGTGATGTGAATATTATACATAACAATAATTAGTGCGGATAAATTTTACTTTACCGTACGAAAGAAGAACAAGTTGGTTACAATTTTATTGTAATCAGTGCTTTTAAAATGGATCATCAATAAACCCTATACATAATGATTAAGGGACCACCATATGCTATAATATCTCCTTTTAATTATGCTATGGATTGATTTCCACAATTGTATCATTGCGTTTATGTTTCAAAATCCCCTATTTTCATTAGATAGTATACATAAACTAGCAACCTTCAATTAACCTAAACAAAGGTGATTTGATAAGCTAGTTAATTAATTACACAAAACATTTATTTGCGGACCAAAAATAGTAATAAGAATTGATAGCTAGCATGCACCCTTAAGTATATATATGTTGCTTTATATCCTCAAACAAAACAAAAAGTATGAAAATGTTGCGATTTGTTCAATGTATATGAAACCGTGAATGAAATTCGAATATTTGTGATTGAGAAAAAGACACAAAAACAATAATCGGTAGCTAGAAAATGTACGTACGTAGCATATATGATTTTAAGGTTTCAATTTCATGAAAGAGACCCTTGTCGTAATCACCCTACATATTTTGATCATATAAATTTATGGGTATATAATTACTTCAACGTTAAAGATTTATGCCACCCACTTTATTTCTGAGCAAAAATGGTCGTAATTTATTATTCATTAGAACTTAAAGCATGTGCAATGATTGGAATTCATTTCAATGACTCCAATATTTCATTCTGTTTCTTGGTAACAATAATTTTTGTAAATTCCACAATTTTGGAATTCATTATGGAATTGTGAACTATTCCAAAATGAAATCCACATCTTCCATCTTTCCTTACTTTTTATTGGTGGAAAATTAATTTTTTCTTTTTGTTTTACTCTAAAAGTATATATTGTGTGTGGTAAATTAGGATAATGGCAAATATTTATTTAATGTTCCAAGTTAATTGGAATTCCATCTATTGTAGGAAAGAAAGAAATGAGTTCCGAAAATTTTGAAAATAAAAGATGATATGTTAGGATGAGTCCCTACCGAATATCCAAAACAATGGAACTCCATTGTACATACTCTTTATTAGGGATATATATGTTAGGATGGGTCCCTACCAAAAATTTTAAACTGTTGCGAAATGACATATTTCTTATCTTATTAGGGATGAAGTTAGGTATGATTATAATTAATGGGATCGTATATTAGAATCAATATGGGAGCTAAAAATACTAAAATTTAACTAAATTTTGTATAGTTTATATAACACTGTATATTCAGAAAATTAGTCATACAGAAAAGGTCTGAGGGAGGTCACAGTCGATCTCATGCACTTATTCCTTCAATTCACCCTTGTTTTCTATGCTACTTTCTTTCTTTCTTTTTTTTGTTTGTTTTTTTTTTGGAAGGGGGTAAAGTTGGCCTAACGAATGACCCCTATTTTAAGGGTAATCACTAGTAAGTTTCATAAATTAGGGAGTAATGAGTAAATATCAAACTATTTATGACAAACATGACTCATCAACCTCATAATTTTCACCTATAGAAAATTTTTGCTTGCACCAAAAATTGAACATTGGTGGGTGGAGAGCTAGGAAGATAGAGTGGCCTGGTTAATTGCAACTTGGCTACCATCTCTTTCGTATCCGATAACGATTTATAATCTAACACGCTCATGTCAAGCGAATGTCAAATGAGTTCGAAGCATGCAGCGATTCTACAAATGTCTGGCCTCGTAACCTCATGCAAATAGATATGAGGATTGAGTATATTCGAACCAGAAACTTCTTACATATAAGTCTGACTCTGATACTCTATTGAGCAATGTGAACCTGAAATTTAAGTTGATAATTTAAGACTTGATGACAACAATATAATAGTTTGTTTTAACCAATTATAATGTTGGCAAGTAAAACTATTTGAGCTAAACTATTGTTGGGAATGTCCCGACAATGTTCGATACACACGGAGATTAAACCAAAGTAATATAGTAATTATATGTCTTGCTAGAGACCTCTATAATTAGTAATTAAATAAGTTTAAATTACAACTATATTATTTGGTCCTACTGGGTCACACAAGTCAGTGCCCTGGAACAATGTATGTAACCTAAATGATATTGTATCAAGTTTAGAAAAGTTGGAAACTGATTTCTGTGAAAAATCAGCCCAACACGGACCGAATTGGGGTCAACACGGTCCGTGTTGACCCAACACGGTCCGTGTTGAGACACCACGATCCGTGGTGTCCGTGGGCCGAATATTTGGACTTTCTGGAGTCCAACACGGACCGTGTTGAGCTCAGAAATCGCGTCGTTGTCCTTTTCGGCCCTTTAGGGTTTTGAACCCTTTCCCTAGGTTTTCTAAACACTATATAAAGGGGTCTCTGGGAGAGATTATTTCACACCATCTGCCTTCGATTCTTAGAGAAATACCAGAGTGGTTTCCTAAGTTCCTCTCTCCCTTTGCGGTTCTAGTTTCAGGAAACGATACCAGTTTCCTGAAACAATCTCACATACATCTTAGATTGAGATTCGTCTCGATCGGGTCGATCTAGCAATCGGGTTCCCGGAGCGCTGCGTGGACTTTTCAGTAGAGGGTTTCAGCATTGGAATCTGGAAGGTCAACCTCTTCTTCAGCAGGAATTAGCGATCAGGTATAATTACTAAAGCCTCTGCAGTTGTTTTGATTAATTGTTTATAACTGTTATAATATTCCGCCAATTAATCTGTATCTGTTTAGAAAATAGATAACCTAAAACCTAACAGTGGTATCAGAGCCACCAATTGCATGCTAAAGTATTGTACTTGTATTCATAATTAATTTTGTCAATAGTTGAATTATATTATGAATATGCTAGAGTAGATTTATGCCTAAAATTTTGAATCTTTATGAAAGTTTTAATCTTTAATGTTCATGATAGTAAATCTGAAATTTTATTGTAAAATTTCATACTTTGTTATTATTTATTTCTTGTTGCCTTTAATAAATCAATTTTATGTTTGTTTAAGTGTTGAATATTGCATGAACTTGATTTACATTTTGAATGTTTTAGAAGCAATCATGTTTAATATTGTTAAATAGTAGGCAATACATGAAATAGGTTTAAATTCGCAAAATAGGGTTTTGTAGAATTAATTTTCTGATTTAGTTTATTTACTGTAAACATGAAAAATCGAAATAAACTATCAAACGAACTCGAAAGTTTCTGAATTTTTTACTGGAGGTGTCTGGAAGTGTTCTGGACTTTTCGTAATTTTTGTAGATTTTTCCCAATTAAAATGAATTTTTTAATTGAGTTTTCAGATCTGAAGTGAATTAAAATTTGTTTAATTCTCTGAATTTTATAAATTTATAGAAATTTGTAAAACTTCTGAAATTTTCGTTAATTTATCCGATCAAATTATATTTTATAATTTAGATTTTCAGATCTCAGAGAAATAAATTCGTTGCTTCTCTGAATTTTGTATATTTATAGAAATTTGCAAATTCTCTGAAAATTTTACAGTAGGTTATTGGGTAACCATTCTGTTATGGATAAAATTTTCGTGAAATTTCGAAATCGTTTACTAATTTTCCTTTAATTTTCAGATTAACAGAAAAGTACAATTGTTTACTTTTCTGAATTTTATTCTAATTTTCGAAATTTGATAAAAATCTGAAATTTTTACAGTAGCATATTGGATGAACCTACTGTATAGGAAAATTATAAAATTTGATTTTTAAACTTATCGGACTGTTATTTATTTTCCTCTTAAATAGAGAATTAAAAATGTTTAATTCCCTAAATTTTTACAATCTTTTAGAAATTGTTAAAATTCTGGAAAATATTTCACATTGGGTTATTAGATAACGCTGTGATATGAAATCTTTAAATTCGATAAGTTACGACAGTTTTATTTAAATTTTTCATTCACGAAATTAACCGAAACTGGGAAGCAACACGGACCGTGTTGATCAACATGGACTGTGTTGCCAGCAGTTTTGGTGAATTCGTATATTTTTAGGGTTTGTAATTAATTTTAGAAATTAATTATTAAATCCTATTATTACTAAATCAGATAATAGGCATAAAATCTATTATTTTGTAAAGTTTAGGAAACTTACAATAATTTTGAAAGATATAGTATCTTTTAGACTCCTTGATTTTAGGAAAGTCAAGTATTTTGTATGTATAGGTATAAAATCCTAAATCTGTTTAGGTAACTAAGATAAAATTTGGATTTTATTCATTTTATTAATCATGCAAACCTTTAGGAAATTTTATTTAGTATTTATTCCCTTATGTGTTATATTGCAATTATATATATGCCTTTATAATTTGTTATTTAAGCATGTGTTATATTTGATATAATTATTGCAATATTACATGTTTGCATGTGCTTCTAGTATGGCCATAGATAGTCGGTTTAATGGTCTGCATCTGGTTGGGTGAAATACGGTCTGCGTACCGTCTTTGAATTAAATTTAAAATTTAAAATTTCAGTTAAGTTTATTTTTAATTCTCAATTGTGAGGTCCAAATTGTAAATTGGTTGTAATTGGAGACATCAAATTGAGTGGGAGCCAAACAGCAATAGAGGTGGTGATTCGAGTGGGAGCTCATCCAATGGAGTTGCATGACCCAAGAAGGCTTTCTTGAAGACTATCAAGGCTTAGTTAAATTAGTTGATTAAGTCTAGGAGGCCATACTAGGGGTTTTATTTATGCTTTAATTTTGTTATTGCATGTTTTATTATGCCTTTTATGCTTTTCGAAAGAGTTCACCTAAAATTGCATGCTTAGGATAATAAAACCTACTCTCATAATTTAATTATTGCTCAACCTACCGAAACACTACTTAGATGGATAAATAAAGAAAGCCAAAGCGAATTATTTGTCCATCATTAATAAGTAGGGTGGGAGCTAGGTCAATTCAAATTGGCTATCAAAATAGTTTTGGGCCAAGAGCAGAGGAAGAGAAATATTGTATTCGATACAAATTTCTTGCCAAGAGTCATTTTTGAATGATCGATCATAAGATGATCCACCAAAGACAACATGGGATCGAGTTTTGTTGGGCCAAAGTCCACTTGAAGCCATGGGTCTTGTGGGTCTTGGTTAAATTAAAACACTAAGTGAGAGTTGATAAAGTGTTTTGATTTGAAATTAAAATTAGTTTAATTTCTTTTGATGAATAATAACTAAAATGAACCAACTTGTCTCGTAGAATTATTTATGTCTTTTCACTCAAACATCCACCACTAATAAAATATTGTTTTCTCCTTGAGAAAGAGAAAAAAAAACAATTACACCAATTCCTTAATTGGCATCGCTATCACAAGATTGTCTTGGAGGCGAATTAAACGAAACATGTCTTTGATATAACATTGAGCTAGGCATCAATATTAAGAGGTCAATCAAGCCAAATGAATACATGTAATGTCATAGTATTCATACAACTTTAACTTCAAAATGTTTGAAGATTAGAGGAATGATTTCGATATTACCAACTCAAAAACAAGTTTATCGAACTAGTTAGAGTTGACAAATATGAAACCTATAACCAGATAGTCTCGGTTAAGGTAGATAAAGGCCAATTGATGGCACTTATGTTCTGAAATAATTTGACTATTTTAAAACATGAGAAACCTCAGATCCCCTTTAGCCAAAAGATTGGCGACCAAAGATAGTCTTTTAGTCAAAGGGAAAATAAAGATTTAAGAAATCTATCAAAGACAAGAAGTCAAAGGAAAGGTAAGGACAAACAGTTGTACATACCCAACCAATGACAGCAATCGGTTAACAACCAGATCATGTATGACACTGGGAGCGTGAATAACTATAAGGAAGACTTGAGATATGATTTCAATTCTAGGCAAATGCGTATATGATACACACTACCCTTATTAAACCCACTTTGAGTATAAGATACCGGCTGTGAAACTCGCATTTATGCAAATGTGCAGTATCTACAGCAAAGTAGATGTGCTTTGAAGGATGAGAGTCAGCCTACAAATAGGAACATACAATTAGTTGTAGTTCCTTATGAAGAGTTGGTTGTTTATCCATTTCCTCAAGACTTATGAGAGAAATTTATAGGTGATTCTATGTTCTCATTATAAGTAGTTCTTACTCTCAATTAGAGAGAGAGAGAGGATCTCGGATAAACACACCCAACACATCGAAACCAAAAGGTTTAAAAGGAATAACTCATGTTCAAACATAAAGCTTGTAACTATCTATTAAGTCATGCAAATAAGAGCGCATTCAGAAGCGTTACAGTGATAAGATTTTGAAACATGTGATGTCTGCAAAGCATGACTGTACCTTTTACAAGAAGGGGTGAACGTGCCAACAAACACTCATGCATATGGATGTATGTAGACCAATTGAGCACAAGTACAAGGGGTGAATTACTTCAAATCGTCAAGATGAATAAAATAACACATGGTGATTCATATCTATGAGATTCATCTGAAGCTGGAATGTTAAAATAGTTTGAAGATTTCCAAAATGAAGTAGTTTTGGCGAAACAATGAGAGCACCTAGATAAGATCGAAAGGATGCTAATGGTTGAGCCAAGAGTTTCAACAAATGACTCAAATGAAACATAATTATGGCACTATAAGCTTAAGTCATATTAATCAGAAATATATTCAGAAACTGCATAGTGCAGGATTTTGGAAAACCTAAACTTTGAAAAGTTCAATGCTTGCAAAGCATGTCTGATGAATAAGATGACTAAAATCACCTCTTATTAGAATTGATGAACAAGCTAATGACTTATTAGGATGCATACATACTGATGTATGTGGGCCTATGAGCACTAGTGCTAGAAGAAGGTTTTCTGTACTATTTCATCACTTTCAGTGACGATTTTTTAGTAGATATGGGTATATCTACTTAATACGCCACAAGTCCAAATCATTTGAAATGTTCAAAGATTTTCAAAGAGAAGTACAAAACCAACTTGGCAAGAAAATCAAAATCCTTCAACAAGGTTGAGGAAGTAAGTATTTGAGCCATGATTTCACTGACCATTCCAGAGAATATGGAATTGTTTCATGACTCTCTCCTCTAAGAATACGACATCTCAATGACGTATCTAAGAGCAGGAATCACACCTTATTAGATATGGTGTGATCAATGATGGTTGAGTCAACATTGCCGATTACCTTTTGGGGATACATGCAATTAACCATAGCTCTAATTACTGAATAAAGATTATCGGAAGCATTAGGAGAAGAGAGGTTCTTGAACCGTCTTCTGAAAGAAAGGAGTATCACTTCTACAAACTGTTGTAGAGAAAAGTGTTTGTGTCTCAAAATTCTTTCTTCTAAGAGAATATGTTATTCTCTAAAAGAAAGAGTGGGAGAGTTTTGAACTTACCGAAGTTCGAGAGACACAAAACACTATAATCATCACCTGAAACTCCGCTACTTGATCCTTATTCAAATTTTTTCCTATTGGTCGAGAAATTAAGAACAAGGTTGAGGCAGTTGAAGTTTCTCAAAACATTGAGGAGAAGGTGTCATGAAAATTACTCCAAGCAAGGTCAGGTAAACAACTCCGTCAGCCACAAAGATATCGATCTTCTATGGATGAACGTGAGATGTTACTTTTAGAATGTAATGACTCTACCTACATCAAAGAAGCTTTAAGTAAATCAAGATTCCATGCAACCAAGTCTAAAATGGATTCCATGTATTCAACTAAGATTAGGACTTGGTTGATTTGTCTGAAGGTGTGAGCCATCAGGCATATGAGGGTTTTAAGACAAAACATGGGTTCATTAAGATAGACATCAAGACTGACTTCAAAATTAGATTTTGAAGAAAGGTGTGTACTTGACACAACTGAGTGGTCTTTTGTTGGAATACTTGTAAACTTCAAGAGACCATCTGTGGTCTTAAGGAAGCTTCTAGGAGTTGGAATCATTGACCTTCTTGACCAGGATATCAAAAAGGTTTGACATACTGGGAAGTGCCAAAGATAATATTGTGTTTACAAGAAGTTCAGTGGGAGCAATGCGTTTTCTGATATCGTATGTGATTGACATACTGCCTACTAAGAAGAATATTCCAATGTTGCTTCTACTGAGGTTGACTTGGAAATAATTTTCAAAGTGAAGGATTGGTGGGGCTAAGAATTTTCTTGGAGACAAGATTTATAATGATAGATTAAAAATTTTGATTGTTTGAATCAAAATTAACTAGGTGTTGAATAGTTCAACTCACTTCGAGAATGGATTAATTTCCAAAATCATGGCATGTCCTTACGGAATTTGATTGTCTCAAAACAATCAGAAGTTCTAAGAAGGATGAGACATATAACTCATGCTTCAGGCATGAGATTAATGTATGCCATGAGATGTTCAAAGTCCAACATAACATATACATTGTATATGTATAAGCAAAACTAAGGATGTGTCCTAAGTCTAAAGTGGTTGATAAAAGCTAAGTGTGAAGAGTTCCATTGATGCTACACTCATGCAGAGAAATATGATTATCTGAAAGGTCAGAGAAAATTATACGATTCAGACGAGTGTATTGAGATGAACTGAAGAAGTTCCTAACATGACATGCGGTTAATTCTACAAATAAGACCAAGTATGACACGACTTTAGAAGTTGTGGCGTAAATTAGGATCAAGTTCGCTTTTAGAATCGTGATGTTTCTAGCCTTGCGAGAGAAATGAAGCCTTATTGATAGGAGCCATCACTCAAGCAAAGGAACTGAAGCTCACTATGAATCCAAACATGTGTTCCGGAAATATCTTCCTATATGAAAGGTCATTAGTGAGATGGTATATGTACGAGGTTCATTGCAAGTATTATGTACTAAACCCCTGTTGTAGTTATAGCTAGCATGATAGTCATGCATGGGCAATATGTGTTAAACACATTCCGGAATATTAACAAGTCAAATTTACATGAATTGTTCATGAATTATGACATTGTTGATTCATCATCGAGAATAAGATTCCAAAATTTACATCAATTGTGGTTTAGAATTATGTAAATGTCCAAAAAGGTTAGCGCATTCAAAATGGGAAATTGGATGAGGTTCGATTTCTGAAACCCCATTAGTGAACTTGATAACGCTAGTCTTGGTCGATAGTCGACCTGGTTTCTAATTGTATTATCACGTAGGAACAGTGATAATATTAACACAATTAGCATGTAGGATTGAGGTGATGATCAAGTTTCGTGATCATAGTGATGTGATGACATCATAAATCAATCACATGGGTATTGTTGAGAACAACTACTGAACTGACCTGCAGTGGGAGCTCTTTAAGTTAGGAATGTCATAAGAGCTCTCACTACTCAAAATTCCTAAATCCTGAGTTCAATACATAGACTACATGGTCTGCTGTGACTTTGGAGCGCGTCAAACGTCTTTCGTAACAGTAGGCTATAAAGGCGGTGTCTGGGTTACAGTTGGATCACGTGAGAATGTGTGTCTGAACAAGATGACATTGTCCTCCCTATTAGGGACCGTTGTCTCGTTGGCCACTCGGTGAGATTGGACTGAAAATGCTTGGCCGAGCTCAGTTGAATCAATAGTTGATCATCTGTTTTTCAAAGTCTAAACTCGGAGATCGAGGAACGTTCGGGTCTTACATAAGGATGACTTTAGCTTACCTTATCCGAATTAGAGACAGTAAGTGACAAGGGAATTCAAGGAATCGAACACTTGTGGGACAAGTGGGAGATTGTTAGGAATGTCCCGACAATGTTCGATACACACGGAGATTAAACCAAAGTAATATAGTAATTATATGTCTTGCTAGAGACCTCTATAATTAGTAATTAAATAAGTTTAAATTACAACTATATTATTTGGTCCTACTGGGTCACACAAGTCAGTGCCCTGGAACAATGTATGTAACCTAAATGATATTGTATCAAGTTTAGAAAAGTTGGAAACTGATTTCTGTGAAAACTCAGCCCAACATGGACCGAATTGGGGTCAACACGGTCCGTGTTGACCCAACACGGTCCGTGTTGAGACACCACGATCCGTGGTGTCCGTGGGTCGAATATTTGGACTTTCTGGAGTCCAATACGGACCGTGTTGTTTCAACACGGACCGTGTTGAGCTCAGAAATCGCGTCGTTGTCCTTTTCGGCCCTTTAGGGTTTTGAACCCTTTCCCTAGGTTTTCTAAACACTATATAAAGGGGTCTCTGGGAGAGATTATTTCACACCATCTGCCTTCGATTCTTAGAGAAATACCAGAGTGGTTTCCTAAGTTCCTCTCTCCCTTTGCGGTTCTAGTTTCAGGAAATGATACCAGTTTCCTGAAACAATCTCACATACATCTTAGATTGAGATTCGTCTCGATCGGGTCGATCTAGCAATCGGGTTCCTGAGCTGCGTGGACTTTTCAGTAGAGGGTTTCAGCATTGGAATCTGGAAGGTCAACCTCTTCTTCAGCAGGAATTAGCGATCAGGTATAATTACTAAAGCCTCTGCAGTTGTTTTGATTAATTGTTTATAACTGTTATAATATTCCGCCAATTAATCTGTATCTGTTTAGAAAATAGATAACCTAAAACCTAACAACTATCCCTAAATTGCTCTTTCTAAACATTTAGGTCTCATAATCACTAAATAAAATAAAATAAAATAAAAAACTATTTGAGCTAAGCTATCCCCTAAATTGCTCATTTTATCATTGTTGATTCATATGTTTTTTTTGTTTTTTTTCTTTGATCAATTTATGATCCACTTCTTTTAGGGAATTGGACCCACATGCAGTGGAGGCTGTGGAGCATTAAGGGCATAATTAAGCAATTAATTACTGGTTGATATGCTTTACTTTTGCCATGCTTAGGGCAATTTTGGTTAGTAAAGTAGGCAAGATTTGATTCAATTCTTGGGCCAAAAACTATACTTTGCTCAAATCATGATTTTTTAACTTTATCTGGTGGCCCTCTCTGTGATATAATTAGTGGCTAATCACCACTAATTAGATGCCTTTAATTTTATTTTCATTTGGTTTATTTAATATGGGATGTTGTCTATTTCTATCTCTCAAAATTCATAATAAATATCTCTCTAATTAAATAATGAATAATTGGATATGATAGGATTACATCATTCGACTTTTGCTAGATAGAGCTACAAATTGACCTTACAGCGGGATTGGTTACACACTTACACTATAGTGGATCGCTCCGTATTAATTGTTATAATTTTGATTTTCATGGTCTCTAATGTCACTATTTAATTGATAATTTCTTACATAATATATTATTAACAATTGTAATATTATATTTTATGAAAGTAGTTTTCGTTACGAATCAAATTGTGGTAATTTTATAATTTGACTGCAAAATTTCCAAAGACGACAATTAATATGTAATGGGAGGAGTATGTTTCATGCAACTATTCAAATATTATGTATTCCTTTTCTTTTTTTCCTTTTATAAGCAGATTCGTTTATCAGACATCCATGGTTAAAATAACTATCAGTAAATTTTATAGACCGAAAAGTACGACTAGATACTAAGAATATGACCCATCAATCTCACTAGCATATAAATTTATTTCGCTTCTACCAAAATTTTGAACTAATCTTACTACGAAACTTAGAAGATGGGGCAGTAACTAACATGACTATCACTTTTTTTATAAAAAAAATTATTATGAATATGGAGGACTAGTGGTTAATGGAGACATGTAAATTTGAATAGGGATAAATCTTGTGAACCTCTTACAAACTTTTAATTTTTTTTCTCTACTTAGATAACCTCGTATAGAAAACATGTAAAGATGTCATAATCATTTTAGTGTCAAATGAACTTTGAGTAATTTCATTGTCTAAACTTGACAAAATTAGTTAGATAATTAGATTCCAATACACCAATAGATTTGATAGAAGTTGCTAAGAAGTAATAATGTAAGGATTGGACTTATCATGGTGGAATTTGCTTCACCTTTCCTTGACAAAGATTGAAAACTAATGAGGATGGTAGAAAAATTAACCAAATCATTTGGCTAAAACAAAGATTAAATTACACAACCAAACCAGGTGCTCCCACAGGTGGAAAATTGTTGTCGTAATGAATAAAAAGATTCAGGAGCAATGCAATAATTAAATAAATAATAATAATAATAATAATAATAATAATAATAATAATAATAATAATACAAGGGGCCAATAAATTTAATAAATTTGAGTGGAATGATGACAAGGAATTGGATGAGGAGGGAGGGTGAAAAGAAAGTGGTGGATTGACTTTCTTTTGACATACTTTAGCAAATTGTAAATGATGTTGAAGCCAAATCTAACTACCATCGATGAATGACAGAGTTAGAATAGAGTTTCCCTTCCCAAAAAAAAAAAAGTTAGAAAAGAGTTAAACTATAAACTACTCCATTTACCTATTGTAACGACTCGACCCTCTTAAGCTGTAGATATTATCGATAATTGATTGAAAGATCGATGATTGACCCCACAGTCACCATATGTTCTTTTATCGTGTTTCGTCCTCGCTCACACGTTACCTGAAAAACTTTTCAAGATGTCACCTATTTTATGGTTACTCCCAGGTGAAACACGCCTAACTGAGGGTGTTGCAGAGGGTACTAAAGTCGACCCGTGCCTGTAGGTTGTGCGAGTGGGTGAGAGATTCATGGGTAGTCACCTAGTGGCTAAAGATTCTGTATTGGATTAAGGCACAACAAGGACATTGTACATTTAGGTGGGGTGATTGTATTATCCCGGTATATTGTTAACGTTCAACTTAAAAGGATTGAAACTACTTATATCACAAAGGTGAATCTTCCGTTTAGAGAGACCATCCGTTAGGAACTCCTCAATTAAACGTGTTTGGTTAGGAGTAGTATTGGGATAGGTGACCTCTTGAAATGTTTTCCCAAGCAACATGTGAGTGGGGACGAAACACGCTGGTAGGACTCGTAGTGATTTGTGTAGTCAATCATCGTCGATCCAAAAAACAGTTATCGATAATGTTCAACCCGAGTGGTGGCGGGTTGTTTTTGATTTTATGGTGTTTATACTCTTAATTTTGGATCATAATTTGCCCAATAATTTGGAGTTTCAATATATACTTGTTAATAATTGAAATTTTGGGAGTATTGGATTTCAGATTTTCAGTAGGCTATAATTGAGTTCGGGCTATTTTTACTCCGTGGTAGATTGATATAATAGTAGAATCGTCCTATATGTATTGCTAAAATAAACAAACTCTGGACCAACTGAATATTTAGATGGCAGTAAGTGGGATTGGGTAATGAGTCAGAGTTTTTTTCTATCTCATTTCAATATGTATTGCTAAAATAAACAAACTATGGACCAAAAGGTCCAGTAATAACTACCCGTTCTTTAGTGCGTTGTGTTTGCGTTGCGTTAAGTTGCAGTGGAAATAATTAAACAGTAATGGTAATTTGCGTTGTGTTGCGATAGGAGTGCGATAAGTTACGTTGCGTTTGGGTGCGTTAACGCATAAAAGAACGGGGCCTAATAACCGACATTATTGCACTTTTTTTTATACTCCCTCTATTTTACATCATTTGTCACTTTAGAACTTTTCAAGGGGTACGAATGTAAAAAAAAATATTCCTTCTATTTCATTTTAGGGTTTTTGAACGCTAATATATTGAACTTTTGGGTATTCGACAATAATACATTGAACTTTGACCTTGGATAATAATACACTGTACTTTGGGAGGTTTTGGACAATAATGCACTCATAGCAATTCCGACAGTGGCTGACTTGGTGGCAATCCTACCTGGTCCGCCTGCCACGTAGGATCACCACTAAGTTAACTACTGTCGGAATCTTTCCAGGTATACTATTGTCCAACACCCCCTAAAGTAGGTGCATTATTGTCCAAGGCCAAAGTTCAGTATATAATTGTCCAATACTTTAAAAATTCAGTATATTAGCATCCAAAAATCCTTCTTTTTATATGTCCCTTACATTTTCGTGCAAAAAAAACTTTGACTGCTAATCTCTTAATTTGTATAATGAATCATAAAAAGTTAGCGTCATAAGATTTATAATAAAACATACTATTAAAAATTATGATATTATATTTTCTATAAAATCTTATGTGAGAAATTATTATTAAATATGGTTCTCAAAAAATGTTAACGACATTAGAAAAAGAACAGAGTGAGTAGTAGGTGAAAATAAAATGATTAAATTGCCTCAAAATTAATGAACATACATAATAGTGAGAGGACAGTGAAAACTAATTAAGAAGGGACAAAATTGGTAAACTAAGAACAATGTATCATTAGAATTATGAATGACAAATATTGTGAAGCAAAAAATAAATAGTTAAAGTAACAAATAATATGAAATTTAGAAAGTAAACTATTAGTAACTAAATTTAACATTTAAATTAATACTCTCTCTATTCCATATTATTTATCACTTAGTTAACTGTCAGGGTATCTAATATCTCTCTTTAATTAATAACTTCTTATACAATTATTTTTTCATAATTGTAATATTATGCTTTTAGAATATTTTTTTCGTTATAAATTTAATGATAGTATCATACTATCATTTATATAACAAGTCATTATATATATTGAGAAATTTATAGTCAATTTTTTTTTTAATTTGATGGCACGTCTTTAAAAGGCGGCAGCTAATATGGAATTAGAGTGATTACAAAAAAATAATTTTTTTTTGGGTCACTAATTGACCGATTCGCATGGCAGTCCATTAACATACACAAACGAGCCGGCCCACTATACACACAAGTTGTTAATTTCCCAACTTGACTTGATTCCGAGGCTTTTATTGGGCCGAACTTCTTCATAGTTGAATCAACAAGAATCTAGCCCATTGTCTTACCCTGGCAATAAGCATTGGGCCAAACAAGTATAACCTAAATAACAAATCTACACATTATATTAAAGTTTACCAAAATTATCAATTAATCAAAAGATCACTAAATTTGAAGAGTACTCCACGGAAACCCTAATTCTCTCCACTAGGATGCCGTTGTGAGGGTTTTGTTGTCTCCCGTTTTCCGGTGAGGCGGAGGTAGAAAGGATCGTCTTTCCGGTAGCCGGATAAGACTGGTGGATAGACCTCAAGTGAGAGGTACATAGTAGTTCTGGTAGGGTTTTTGATTGATTTCTTGTGGCGGAAGTCTCCTTTTATCATGGCGGATAATAGCGAGATTGATTGGGGAAAACTTCGTCTAACGGAGGCGGAGGAGGAAGTTGTAGAGATTGAGGAAGATGTCTCTCGAGAGAAGGTAGAGGAGATTGAACAGAGTGTCGTAGGACACCTTCTTACAAGGCATTCATTCAATGCTAGGGTTTTGCGAACTGTTATGAAGAACATCTGGAAACCTACTAAAGGAGTTGTCATGCGAGAATTGGATACAAATCTTTTTTTATTTCAGTTTTTTGCCCACGTAGATAAGGAGTATGTGATGAATGAAGGACCATGGTCGTTTGATGGGAAGCTCCTATTGATCTGGGACCGGCAAGGCACGGAGCAATTCTCGGATATTGAGTTCCGTGTTGCTAGGTTTTGGATTAAAGCGTATGAGGTTCCGGCTATACGCCAGACGACGAACTTTGCAAAGATCTTAGGAGATAAAGTGGGCAGTTTCGTGCGGTGCGATGAAGAATCTATGTTCGGAGCAGACAAATTACTATGTTTTCGCGCTGATGTTGATGTGACGCAACCTTTACGACATGGATTGATGGTAAAGTTGGAAGGAAAATCTATATGGGTAAGATTCAAATACCTTCGTTTGCCTGAATTTTGTCATGGATGCGGTAGGCTAGGACATCTTGTGAAGGAGTGCGACGAAGTGGATCCGAATACACCTGCAGATGATTTACAGTATGGCAACTGGCTTAAGGCTTCTCCCATGAAGTCAAAGAGACGCAATGTGGAACAAGAACTACAGGAAGAAAGGCGCCTGTTTTTAGCTTTCAAAGGGCAGACACAATACCCTCGTGTCAAGCAGCTTCTAGCCTTCTCAGATCGGACACCACATCATGTGAGCAAATCAAGTGCAGAAGGAGAGAAAATGATGATTGATAGTGAAAGAGCAGTCGAAATTGGGAACGAAGCTTTTAAGCGAAAATTGGAGCAACACTGTTCGGGAGGAATAGGTGAGAAAGTGCGTATCACTGGGGAGGATTCCGGCACAAGTGGCGAGAAAACATCAGAGGCGGAAGTTGCTAGGCAACTCCGCCTACGCCAATGAATCTCTTATGTGTAAACTGCCGGGGGCTTGGCAACCCTCGGACAGTGACGGACCTCGTGAAACTCATTCACAGGTCAAAGCCAATTATCGTCTTTCTGTTGGAGACGAAGAGAAGTGTTTTTGAGATGAAACCAATTTGCAGCAAACTCACAGATTACTTCAATCTCTGTGTTGATAGTATGGGCCGCTCGGGTGGACTTGCCCTTCTATGGAAGAAAGATATTAAGGTCTCTTTGTTGTCTTACTCCCTTCACCACATAGATGCCATAATAGAAGAGGGTGTCGGAAGTGCTCCTTGGCGTTTTACCGGCTTGTATGGATGGCCTCAGAACCACAATAAGCTGAAAACTTGTGCTTTGATTGACGATCTACGAACACACTCTCAGCTACCATGGATAGTTGGGGGGGACTACAACGAAATTTTCTTCAATTATGAAAAGGTTGGTGGTCCTTCAAAAACTCAAACTACTCTTGACACTTTTCAAGATACTTTTGCTTCTTGTGGGTTGTTTGATCTTGGTTTCAAAGGCTATCAATTCACGTGGTGGAATGGGCGTGATGGTGATGAATCGGTTGAAGAACGCCTCGATAGATTTATGGCTTCTACAGAGTGGATGGCACTATTTCCAGATTGCGAAGTTATCCACCTTGAGGAAGAAGTTTCAGACCATCTTCCACTCTGTTTGCAGCTTCGCTCGACCAGGAAGCACGGAGACCCTTGCAAAAGGCGTTTCTTTTTTGAAAACATGTGGGCCTCGGCTAAATCGTGTGAAGAGGTAGTGAAAGGAGTTTGAAGCGAAAACCCACATGTTAGGCCCAGTATGTCTTGCTTCGCGAATCTGGACCGGTGTAGGGAGGCATTAACACAGTGGGCTAGAGAATCTTTTGGTAATGTCCAAAAATGCATAAAGAATATCAAAAAGAAATTGAGTTCGGCAAGCACCATGGAAGAAAGGAAACATCTTCGTGCTGAGCTTTGTAAGCTTCAAGACCGGGAGGAGATCATGTGGTGGCAAAGGGCGAAGAAAGATTTCATGATGTATGGTGATCGTAACTCAAAATGGTTCCATCGCAAAGCTTCAGCAAGAAGGAAAACAACTACAATTAGCCAGTTGGTTGACTCGCAAGTAACGTCTATACATCTGTAGATGATTTTGAACGGTTATTTACAGATTATTATGATGGTCTATTCCGAACAGAAGGAGTGCAGGGGGCCGAAGAAATTTTAAATTTGATCCACCCTCGGGTCGATGAGGGAATGAATACCAAACTCACTGACCCTTATATACCCGATGAGATCAAGGACGCAATCTTTCAAATGCATCCCGGGAAGTCACCAGGGCCAGATGGATTTAACCCCTACTTCTACCAACGATATTGGCATATCAATAGGGGGGAAGTGACGACAGCTGTCATAGATTTGTTGAATGGGGGTCCATTCCCGGAGGGGTTGAATCACACACTCGTGGCCCTTATCCCAAAGGTTCGAAACCCAAGCTCGGTTGTTGATTTTCGTCCTATTAGTTTGGCTAATGTTCTTGTAAAGATTGCAACCAAGGTTATGGCCAACCGCCTAAAAGACATCCTTCCGAGCATCATTTCCGAGGAGCAAAGCGGGTTTGTGAGGGATCGCCTCATCAGTGACAACATCCTCGTCGCGTACGAGATTTTCCACCACATACACTGTCAGTTTGGTAAGTCGGGCCATATGTCGATCAAGCTTGATATGAAGAAGGCCTTCGACCGAGTGGAATGGAGGTTTCTCCGTGACATGCTACTCAAACTGGGCTTTTGCAATATTTGGGTGAACACTGTAATGCATTTCGTGGAGTCCCCTTCTTTCTCTTTCATTATTAATGGTACTCGTCGGGGCTTCGTCACTCCTTCACGGGGCTTGAGACAAGGTGATTCCCTGTCACCCTTTCTTTTTATTCTCATAATTGAAGGTCTTTCGGCTTTACTACGGAATGCGATTGATTCAAGGACTTTAAAGGGTGTCCGGATCAGTAGAAATGCACCAGTAATATCCTATCTATTGTTTGCCGACGATACCATCTTGTTCTGTAAGGCGGACGTGGAGCAAGCGGCTACGGTCAAATGCCTTCTAAACATCTATGAAAGAGCGTCGGGTCAGCAAGTAAATTTCACTAAAACAGATGTGGTTTTCTACAAAGGAGCGCCCACAGACAAACGCACCCTCATCACAAACATCCTAGGAATTCAAGAGGTTCAGACACACAAAAAATACCTAGGATTGCCGACCCGTGTCGGCCAGTCAAGATATAAAGATCTCATATCTATTAAAGACATGGTTGCGAAGCGATTAAATCAGTGGGATGACAAATATTTGTCTTGGGCGGGTCGAGAAGTGGTAATCAAAGCTGTTGCACAAGCTCTCCCGATATATGCCTTGAGCATTTTCAAACTACCGAGCTCTCTGTGTGCGGATATCCAGCGGCTTATTTGGAGGTACTGGTGGGGAGCAAAACATCAAGAAAGGAAATTGCATTGGATGTCTGCCATGAATCTTTGTGTTAGCAAACAACTAGGAGGGATGGGTTTCAAAAATCTTGAAGAGTTCAACACGGCTCTTCTTGCTAAACAAGTTTGGCGGCTGTACACAAACCCGGGCTCGCTGGCTGCAAAGCTTCTCCAAGCCAAGTACTACCCGGATGGAAATATTCTCGAAGCTGGCTTGGGACACCGACCAAGCTATATATGGAGAAGTATTTGCGGGGCTAGGGAACTGATTACAACACGTATGAGGTGGGTCATTGGAAATGGGGAGAGTGTTGATGTGTGGCGTGACAAATGGGTACCCAGGTTGCCTACTTTCAAGGTGTACTCCCCAAAACCAAATCCAACACAAGTCTCAACAGTGAAGGAATTGATTGATGTGAATCGTGGGTGTTGGGACATTCAAAAGCTTGAACAAAGTTTTCTCCCAGGGGATGTGGAGTCTATCATCTACATCCCTCTTTGTAGAACTTGGCCGAGTGATACTCAAATTTGGCATGGAACTAAGGATGGTGAATACAATGTGAAATTGGGTTACCATGTCCAAATGAACATCAAGATGGATGACGCTCCAACTTCCAGTTCTACAACATCCTCGACCTTTTGGCGCACCCTTTGGCGCCTCAAGCTACCTCCAAGAATCAAGGTGTTCGGGTGGCGGGTATGCAATGACATTCTTCCTTCTGCAGGTGCTATCAACAGAAGAATCAAATCTTGTGACAGCACTTGTAAAATTTGTGGGTGCTCGAATGAAACAAATTCCCACAGTATCTTCCATTGCCCTCCAGCTGTGACGATCTGGGAAATGAGCACTATCGATGAAGAACTGTGGGCTATGCCTTACCCCCGACCTATAGATCATTTCTATAAAGCTTTTAAGGATCTCAACAGTAGCCTCTTCGCCATGTTCATAACCTTAGCGTGGCAATGCTGGAATTCTAGGAATAAGTTTGTTGTAGCCGGCTCAACTCCTTCAGCTAAAGTATTATACACTAAGGCCGTGCAGCTCCTAGCCGACTTCCAGGAGATCCCACCCCTCCAACAGCCACAAGCAATCATACATACCTCAACATGGTCCCCCCCAGCCCAAGGTACCAGTAAACTGAATTTTGATGCGGCCAAGTTTGGGGATTGGGGGGGGGGGATGGGGATTTGTAATCAGAAATCATGAAGGTACGGTTCTTGCGGCAGGAACGAAACAACTTCGGGGATTCACTTCTGTAGAAATTGCCGAAGCGGAAGCATGCCTCTTCGGATTACAAAAAGCTTTGGATATAGGAGTCAGATCCATCATTGTTGAAGGCGATTGTCTCCCTCTTATCAGCAAAATCCGTAGTTCTTTCCATGGCCGGAGCGCCATTGGAATTTTAGTTTCAGAGATTATTCAGTTCTCAAAAACTTTTTCTTGTATTAGTTGGAGTCATGTTCTCAGAGCTGGTAATAGAGTGGCACACTCTATGGCTCACCTTCAACCCCATGATTTGTGTGAACGAATTTGGTTGGAGGAGGGACCCGAGGTATGTTTAACCTTGGCCCAAGATGATATGTTTATTTTCCAACATGGTAATGAATAATCTCGCTTGTTTGGCGAGTTTTCCTCAAAAAAAAAAAAAAATCTACGGATATCCGTCTTTACCTGACCCGTTATGGATAGCAAACTTTAGGAAAGGGTTATTGACCTTGAAGGACTGCCCAGCAAGCAAATTGACCTAATGGTCTTATGAGGACATAGAGGTTCCAATTTGCAATTAAACATGGAGTATAAAATGATGACTAGGCATGCCATGTTTAATTTTTTTTTTATTTCAATGTAAAAATCGGTTGGGTTTTTTGTAGTAAAAAAAAATCTGCCTAAGGAGAGGAAAGAGATGGGGGTTCAATGTAAGAGGAAGAGGGGTACAAAAGAAGAAGAAGAAGAAGAAGAAGAAGAAGAAGAAGAATAATGAAGAGAAAGAAGAAAGGAGGAGGAGAAGAAGAAGAAGCAGAAGAAGAAGAAGAAGAAGAATGAAGAGAGAGGAGAAGAAGAAGAAGAAGAAGGGGCTTTTTGGTTTCTTCGCAATATTTTTGTTTTTTATAGTAAACTAGCATTGTATGTCCCGTTCGATGCACGGGAAATTTTTCAATATTTATATGCAAATTTTTTGGAGGAATTTTATAATAATTATGAAAATAATTATAAATTATTAAAAAAATTAAACAAAAATCATACTGTCATTATTTTTTGTATTTTTTTGTTCGAATTGTCTTCAAAATTATTTTACATAATATATAAATAAAGGATACTAAAATCTATATTTATTTTTAATATTGTTTTTAATTACATATAATAAATAATAATAGTAATTGTTATTATTTAATTTGAATAAATGCAAGCAACTTTATAATTTTCTTTAAATCTTTCTCAACAACATTCAAAATAAATATACATCATAAATATAATTATTTGGAAAATTATATTCCTAAATAAATATAAATTTTTTTATATAATTATTAAAATAAAAATGTTTTGAGTTGCCAATGTGGATCATGCCCGGAATATAATAAAATAATTATTTTAATTAAAAAGAAAATTAAATAATTTAAGTTTAATAATTCATTATGTGAAAGGATCAATAAAATAGCTCAATATGTACTCTATCTTATTTTAAATGTCATTTTAGTATGTAAAATCTAAACCAAAAAAAAACGAAATATTTTTTAAAAAGTATAATAAATTATATTAACTATTTTTGTGAATATAAAATATAAAAATAGTTTTTAGACAAAGATAATAATTTTTATTTTTTATTTTAAATCACACACACATAATAAGCCATTTATGTTACACATATTCAGTCATTCATGTTTATAGTTGTTAAATATTCACATTAATTAATTAATCAATTTATTAATGACGATGATTCATTTGTACAATGTTCTTGGTAAATTTTCAATTAGAATGGGTTATTGTTGGTTATCTTTTTGGTGTCTTTTCATTTTCTACGATGATAACACGTAGCACTATTATAGGATTAATTATCTTACTTTAATATATTATATATAGATGAGATATGTATTAATGTGGTATAATTGTAATAATCAATGAGGGATAACCTAAGGAAACGATTAAAATGAAATTTTGAAAGTTTTGTCTTTTGGGTTTGTGGTAACTGATATCATCTAATTGAATATAACAATTTATACGAAATATTTACATTTTGATCATTTAATTGAATTGGAGTAATTAATACTTAACTTTTTTCATGACCTTTTTTTTAAAAAAAATAAATTATATAGTACTATGTGTTGACACATGGCATCATCTTAGATGGGTTGGTTTTGTTTAAATATAGTTAATAGAATATCAACAATTTATATAATTTTTGCTTTTGGGAATGAGTTGATAATTTTTGGTTTCTTTGCACTTGTCTACGGATGAATAATGGATTATAATTTCACAGGACTTCCTCCTCCTCCTCCTCCTCCTCCTCCTCTTCTTCTTCTTCTTCTTCTTCTTCTTCTTCTTCTTCTTCTTCTTCTTCATCATCTTTGAATGAATGAATGGAATGAATGAATGAATGAATGAATGAATGAATGAATGAATGAATGAATGAATGAATAATGGTTTGTTATATATGTTGACTTTGGATATCAATATAGTAAACATTGGATATTAATTTGGTAATCCTTGGATATTAATATGCCTTGGATATCAATATGGTAATCCTTGTACATTAATATGACAATCCATGTATGACACAATACATTCAATCCATAGAATAAAACACTTTAAAAGTTGACAATACATGATAACCACCGACAATACACTGAGTACATCCATGGTTAATAATGTGTTAAACAAGGATTACTATATTGATAACCAAGGATTACTATATAGTATATAGTAATCCTTGGTTATCAATATAGTAATGTTTGGTTAACTCATATTACTTACCATGGATGTACTGAATGTATTGTCGGTGGTTATCATGTATCATAAACTTTTATAGTATTTTATTGTATGGATTGAAGGTATTGTGTTATAGAGATATTGTCATATTAATGTACAAAGATTACCATATTAATATCCAAGGCATATTAATATCCAAGGATTACCATATTAGTATCCAAGGTTTACTATATTGATATCCAAGATTAACATATATAACCAACCATTATTCATTCATTCATTCGAAGAAGAAGAAGAAGAAGAAGAAGAAGAAGAAGAAGAAGAAGAAGAAGAAGAAGAAGATGTTCTGTGAAATTATAATCCATTATTCATTAGTAGACAAGTGCAAAGAAACAAAAAATGAGCAACTCACTCCCAAAAACAAAAACAAATTGTTGTTGTTTTACTGTAAAAAGCAAAAATATTGCAAAAGAAACCAAAAAGCTCCATCATCATCATCTTCTTCTTCTTCTTCTTCTTCTTCTTCTTCTTCTTCTTTTGCATCTTTCTTCCTCTTACATTGAGCTCCATCTTTTTCCTCTCAGGCAGATTGGGGTTTTTTTTGGGCTACAAAAAATCTAACTTGTTTTTACATTGGAACAAAAAAAAATTAATTAACACATGACATGCCCAGTCATCATTTTGGGCCCCATGTTTAATTACAAATTGGAACCTCCATGTCCTCATAAGAACATTAGGTCAATTTGCTTGTTGGGTCGTCCTTCAAAGTCAATAACCCTTAAGGAAAAGGAGTATGAGCTGGGTAATGGATATTCGTTTCTACCTGACGGGTAAACAACTCGAACCGCCCTGAATATGTATAAATATAGTAATAGTTGCGTTGCTATATCCCCTTCAATCTCATAAATTGAGACTCGTAAATTAGAACGTCATGGTCCTCAATATCCTCCATGGTCAATGTAGATTTGGGCAATCCTTCATGATCAATAACCCTATCAACTTAACACTCCGCCCCCCCCCCCCCCCCTCCCCTCAATCTCATAAATTGAGACTCATAAATTAGAACGTCATGGTCCTCAATATCCTCCATGGTCAATGTAGATTTGGGCAATCCTTCATGATCAATAACCCTATCAACTTAACACTCCGCCTCCCCCTCCCCCCCCCCCCCCTCCCACTTTTTTTTTTCTGATTTCACTTTAATTTTAGTGGAATAACAAAATTAATAAAGGGTGATGATAATATATAGGCTTTCTATAATGATAAGACACATAATATGTGTCTTGCACAAGACATTTATGGTGATGATACGTGTCTTGGGACAAGACACTTCTTAAGTTTCTTGGGACAAGACACTTGCTCCTTATAAAATCAAATACTTATTATCATTTTTAACTCTAATTTTTTTTTACAGATACTATTAATTATCAACTATAAGAAGATTGGAATGTGTTGGCTACACCAACAATCAAAATTGACACCCTAACGAATGAACCACATCTGTTGGACATAGTGTAGACGTCTTTTTGTAAATTTAAAAAATATAGATAAAAGTGTGATTTTATACAATTTATATATATTATTATAATTATAAAACTCAATCATATAACTTTTTTCCAATTTAATTTACAAATATATAGGTTTTTCTATAATGACAAGACACGTACTATATGTCTTGAACAAGACATTTATCATTTTCGATAAATAAATGATACACAATAGGTTGCCTTCTTTTTCTATTTGTCAAGTTATAAATAATTAACGACTTTACTTTCAAAACCCCACAGAGAAGACCTTGGGTTTGAAGAGTGAATGGTTATGTTTGGAGCAACATTTGCAAAAGGCTGATTCATGTTTAAAGTGGGCAAGAAAGAAAAACAACAGAGTTATATGTATAAAGTCTATGAAGTACTCTATTTATATTATCAATTGCCCTACTTACATTTCTCAATACTTGTCATTCTTATGTTTTGGGAAGATTTCAAGAAAATAGTTGGTCTTACATAAGAAGACGACGACAACAACAACAAATCCCAGAAAAGTCTGCTGATGCGAGGTTTTGAGGAGATCCAGATGTACACAACCTCAAAGTTAATAGGCCGGACATAGGTAAGTGCACCAGCAACAGAGTTACACCCAGTCTTACATGAGATCAAGAAACCAAATTGAAACTAGCACAAAGTTTTCACAAGTTTTCAAAAACAAACCCAAAAACGAATGAACTCTACTAAAAGACAACTTTAGGTTTGCTATTCAAGTCGCGTTGTCACCTCTGATCACCAGCTGATCATATCTACGGCTATGCTCTTGCTGCGTCGCGAACAGGAAAGCTTGGGCCTCCTCCACCTCTTTACCATGATATCTGTCTTGAATCAAAATGGTTAATAATTATCTTAAATCAAGACATTTATAATTTTCTATATAAAATACGACATCTCTTATATAAAGTACATAACCCTTGCACATGAGGATACTAGACATAGTTACCTGTTGTGTTACATGATGATATGGGGAATATGAGAAATCTTGGCCCAATATTCACCTATGTTCCTTTGGCATCGTTGTTCCAGAAAGGGACAAGACCATATCTCAAGAGATTCAAGCGAGCGAGGCAATCTATTTTCAGGAAGAAACTCTAGATTTGGGCAATACATCAACTTCAATTTCGAAAGAGAGTTGAAGCGATCAAATTCTTCACCTGTCAGACATACAAGATCAGCAAAATGACTGATGGAAAGAGACTCTAAACCGGTCGGAAGCCAGTCCTTGGGGGGGAAACATTCCACATCTTTGAATCCTTGGATTTCAAGTTGTCTCAGATGGATCAGTTCATGGATTTTCCACTGCTTCCAGCGTGATGCGAGTCCTGGGCAGTTTGCAACGATTAATGTGTGCAGGCTCTGGGGTAGCCCGGCTTTGGGAAACGAACCAATCCCTGGGCAGTCCTTGATGATCAGTGTCTGTAGTGAAGGGAGCTCATGGTTCATCCTTTCTGGGAGTGTGAAGAGATTCTTGCACTTCGTAATGCTCAATGTTGTTAGGTTAGGAGCTGAAAACCCTTCTCTTGGAAGACCAAAGAAGTCTGGACAACCATCAACGTACAACGCATTCAGTACAGGCAAATTATTTGGTAAGCGAATCTCAAATGACGCCAACTGAGAACAGTTCTTCATTTCAAGATGCTCGAGTGCTGGGAAATGGCTCAGTGGGAAACAGGAAGGTTTGAAGAAACAACAGTCGTGAATATGTAAACGTTGGAGTGACATGTAAGTCTGTAGTGGCAAGTCCAAGCCCTTGAAGTGCCCGATGGTTAGTGACATAATCACAGAAGGGATGTATCTGAAAAGAAGAACATATGCCTCCGACGCATCATCATCATAAGAAGAAGAGTTTGTAATGGTAAGAGTTTGTAGTCTGCTAGGAAGTTGCAATTCTGTGGCATTGCAACTGTTCAGGGTCAAGTCTAGCAGAGATGTCAGTCCTTGTAAATCTGTAAAAATTGTTTTGTTCACTCTGTCAAAGGACAACTCCAGAGATTCAACCGAGGAAAGGTTTCCAAGTCTAGACAAGTCCATTCGGTCACAATTCCGAAGCTTTAAATTACAGATCAGTGGCATTTGTGGAAGTTCAACATCCAGCTCTTCACAGTCCAGAATTTCAAGTTTCTTGAGGGTATGGAGATTGATAGGAAGGGTTTTAGCTAACCAGGGGCAGTCAATTAAGTACAACTCTTGGAGACTAGGGAATGTGGAACCTTGAAACTCACCAACAAACCATGTCTTCCATCTAAGCAACCCCTCAAAGCGAAGTACTCTTAAGGCTTGAAATGGGGTGATGTAAGATGATGCCTCTCCATAAAATTCAGGACCCACTGTGTCTAATTTGGAAAAAAATTTGATAGAAAGGTGCTCAAGAGAGGGGAGCTGCCCCAGGGCTGGCAAAGAGATGGGATGAATACAGTCAGAAAGATGTAATGTAGCCAAGGTTTGGAATTCGGGGTTCTTGATGCAATGTGGGAAACTCGTTCCTTGGTAATTTTTTATGGTAAGAGTTCTCACAGCTTTGTGAGGCTCAAGCCCATCCAAAAGCTCTTCAGCATGCAAAACGTATGTTGAGTTGCTAGTATCGGAAGCAAAATTTTCGACTTCAGAATTGGGTAGCGTTGTTAGCATGGTTTCTATATCTTCCATAGTGGTATTCAGATCTGCTTCGTCTTCAGAATTGGGCGGCATTGTTAGCATGGTTTCTATATCTTCCATAGTGGTATCCAGATTCCTTGTGTCTGGAATAACACTCAGGGGCACAGCTTTGGCAGACATAAATATTTGTTTGGTTTCGATATCAATCCTTGGTAGGTCCTTTCGCTTCTCAAAGGCAATGCGTCTTACTTTTCTAACCAGTTCCTGTCAACAGCAAAAGGAAGGAAGATTAAGTCCACATTAAATTGTTGGCGACCTCCCACTTGGTCTGGCTCTAATACCATGTAAATAAAAAGCTTTAAGCTGATGACTGAAGAAGGTCAAGATAACTTTATACACTAACACTGGATTCAGCAAAGTCAAAATCTAAAATACCTTCTCAGAGTCAGTAAGATGATGGAGCTCACGAGTTGGACCATTGAACATAATAACTCCATGAATATTGAAGACACAATCCAACATAAGAGCAACCCCTGACTCCTCATCATTGTATAGATAACCATAGTCTTTAAACGAGCATGATTCAGCATCCCTGGCTAGTTGTGACCACTTGCTCTCAGAAAGCTCAAGGTGCTTTTGACAACAAAATTTCAAAAATTACTGAGACAAAAACTCATTCATCATCAAGATCTGTAGTAGAGAGTAGAGGAAATAGTCCTTACCTTTTGCAGAGCGTTGGCATCAGTGTGGTATAGTTGCAGGAAATCCCGCACGCTGTCTATTTTTGCATCTGCTAATTTCTTGCTAAGAGTTGGTCCTATGTGTCTTAAACACCGTGTTTTAGAATCTAGGGACCGTTGAGCAAGACGCAGGCGACGATGTTTCACTTTGATAGGTGCACTCATCGCATCCCTTGCATATACTCCATGAGGGAGACCTTTGACAGCTTTAGCCCGGAGTCTGAACATCCTACTAAGAGCCCAGCTAGAACTGTCAGTAAAGGAAAGCTCACCAAGTTCAGCAACTCCTTCCCTCATAAAAATATTGCGATTTCCTCGCAACAGTGGGCCCCTTCCTTCCCGTGGTCTCAAAACATATCTGTCCAAATCTAGAGCTGACCAATCATCTCTATCCTCAAACTTAAAATCCCCACGAAGAACAGAAATCTCAATCGTCGCAGAAGATTCAGGACCATCTTTTACAATGGACCCCAAACTATCATGCAACGCCACCTTTACTGAAGCACCTTCATGATCTCGTATATTGGTAAAGGTAGTAAGTTCACCAGGGAACGGGCTGACAAAACGCAACTGCAAGATCCTCGATGCAGACGACCCAATTATCTTGAGCAATGATAAAACAAAAGCAATTGAGTTGAGACAGTAGACGCTAAGAAAGCTAACCAAATTCCGCACAAATACAGACTTAAATAGTGCAAAAGGCGCCGAAGATATAGTGAATGTAAGATTCACAGGTAATTACATGTGATCCGAGAAGCGAGTTAAATAATCTACGTGTCATATAACTTCCATTTTTTTCACTTTTGCCACCAAACTTTCAAATACCTCAAAAATACCATCTAAGTTTTAAAAGTTATAAAGAATGCCACTGCATACATTTTTAACCTGTTGTACTAGGTTAACGTAACTTTTTTCAATTTTCCTTAAAATTTTACTGAATTTTCATGGATCTTCTTTCCTCACCCACTTTTATGCATCTTCTTCATCTCCATTAATGTTGGAGCTCAAAAGCTCGGTTTTCTTCTGATTTTTTTTTTTAAAATTCAAAAACTCAACTTTAAAATCACCTTTACTACACATTGAAGTAGTCCTTGAACGAACCTTTGTCATTAATTTATTCTTTCCCTCCATTACACCCCTTTCTTTCTTTCTTTCTTTCTTTCTTTCTTTCTTTCTTTCCGTGCTTTTCTTTCTAATTAAGCAAATAATGAAGAAATAAACCAAAAGGAACAAGAGATTTAAATGGGTGGTAGGAGATGGCCAGAGGGGTGTTTAGAGGTTTAGTGAAAGTGAAGTTCTGTTATGGAAAAAAGAAAACGGAAATTGGATTGTAATAATATGAATTTTTGATTAGATATTAAATAATACGAACTTTAATCCCATGTTGCTCTGAACAGTACGCCACCGAGTTAAATTGAGCGACGGATGATGTAGCGGTGGAGAAGGTGTGTCTGGACTTGAGTTTTGGGGGTTCGTCACACCTTCTCCGCCGCCACGTGGACGTCATCCACAGCGGCGTACTGTTCAGAGCAACATAGGGTTAAAGTTCGTATTATTTATCATCAAATCAAAAATTCGTATTATTTAGTCTTATATAGTCAAAAGTTCGTATTATTAGAATCTAATTTCCCAAAAGAAAAGCAGAAACTCTGTTTTTATTTTTTTAAAAAAAATTCACTGTAAAATAAAGGAAAATTAAAGAAAAAAAGGTTTACCTATAATAGCGAGTTGAAATTTAATTGGGTGGCTTTTTTGACAAATTATACAAATTAGGTGTCATTTTTGACAAAAAAAAAATTTGATAGAACATTTTTGACAAATTTTATAAATTAGGTGGCATATTTGACAAAATTATAAGTTCAATGGCAAGAGTGAAAAAAAAAAAAGAGTTGTGTGGCATTTACATCATTTAACTCTTGTTTAATAGTCATGAACTTCAAAAAAATCACAAATTCTAATAGATTTAAGGAATTTTGGACGCTAATATACTGAACTTATGGGGTACTGGACAATAATGCACTGAACTTTGACCTTGTACAATAATGCACTGAACTTGGTGACAATTTTATGTGACGAACTGAGAAGACAAATATTTTTGGATCAATTCATCTCCTCTACTCGCTACATAGGATTGCCACCAAGTTAGCCATTGTGAAAATCATACTGAGTGCATTATTGTTCAACACCCCAAAGTACAGTATATTATTGTCCAATGTCAAAGTTCAGTACATTATTATCCAATATCCCAAAAGTTCAGTATATTAGATCCAAAAACCCTATATTTAAACCTAAAAAAATAGAATTTATGTGTCAAATAGGTGGGTCGGGTTTAATCCGTTAATTTACGAGTGATCGACTTCGGTATATTTCGGGTTTGAGTCGAGAAAATCGTATTCAAAACCCAAAATTTCCAGACGGATTCGGTTTGGGTCGGGGATAGGTCTAGTTTGCATATTTCATTCATTATTGTTTTCGTAAGCCAATATTCTAGCACGCAGGATGGATAGAATTTGAAAGGTGAAAAAAAAAAGTACCACGGTAGTAATCCACGCACCTTTTCCAAATCATCATTCTCTCTCCTTTTTTTCACTGCAAAGGCATGAGCAGATTCACCGTCACCGCTAGCGTAGACTTCTCGATTTGGGCTTGGCCTTCTCTTGTTCGTGTCTGTGGTGAGACCGTCTTGGTCACCGGACGAACTCATCTCCGACATATCAAATCGGCGCCGGAAATATTCAAAGAGCTGAGATTTGAGAAATCCCTCATACGGAAGGAAGACGCCGTGAGCTGAGATTTGAGAAACACGGCTTTTGGTAGAGGTACAGCGTTCTAACCAAATAGCAAGTTGATACAATAAACAATAAGAATCATATATATATACTTATACTTTACTTACTCTATTATAAAAGGGAGTGTTTCCCCCAAATTTGTTGTTGTTTTGCAGGCTGCTTTCCTGCTAGGTTTTGTGCTGTAATTAAAATAATATGGGCCAATTAACTTAGAAGGAGATTAAGGGGCGAGATGCCAATATGTACTCTGACTCTCTGAGAATTGGATCTTTGGGAGAGAAGCCAAGGGAGTTGAATTCTGCTTTCGCCTTTCAGCACCCAAAGAGAAGTTTGATTTTTTTTTTACCTAATAAAGATATTATTATAATAATAAAAGCGTTTTAAATTCTTCTCATTTTTTTAGTACTGATAGTAGTTTTTAGTACTAACAAAGGATTAGGTTATTTTACAAAGGTCGTACAGGCTTTTTTTTATCTAATTTTTTTTGACTAATTTCTATTGTTTTATATTAGGAAAATTGGATTCTGGTGGACTGAAGTATTGGCTTTTGTATGCCGGTGGATTGAACTTTCACTTTGGATTCTGGTGGACCAAAATTTCAAAAACTTGTATTTGAGTGGACCGCCACCGAGTCGAGGGGCGGTGACTCGTCGGAGATCTGACGTGGATGTTGGAGCTCAATTTTTTTTACCACGTCATCAACTTAGCACATGTCTATGTTATTTTAACTTATTTTTTCATTGTCAGGTCAGATTAAAAACCCAACCCCGTTTTGAATACTACCTCCATCCCAGGTCCGTTAAATATTAAACCCCTCCCCCTGCCTTCATTTTCTTCTGCTGTTCAAAACGTTTCTATGTTCCATCTCAAACCAAAAAAATTGCCCCCAGAATTCCTGCATACTTCTTGCTCTCAATCGACTAAACAGGCTCAGATTCAAATTTCTTCATAATCGAAGGTGTTGCAGAAGTTGTGCGAAGGTGCTCCATAATCGAAGGTAGATTCAAATTTTCGCTTTTGTGCGAAAGTGCTCCATAATCGAAGGTAGAATTCCTGCTTACTTCTTGCTATCAATCGACTAAAATTTTCGCTCCAAATGTGATAATTTGTTTAGGGTTACTTCTAATTTCAAAGGTTTTTTGTGTTGAAATTAGGGCAATGGACACTGTCAAGTTAATTTTACACTTTGGTGGGAAGTTTGTGGAGTCTCCCGAGTTTCATTATGATGGGAAGGAAGAAGATGTGATCAAGTTTGAAGACTTTGATGTGGGTTTTCTATCTTTTTTCGAGTTAAAGGCGTACTTAGAAGAGAAAGGTGTGAAAAATGTTCATCAATTTTATTATGTGATACCTGGGCTGTCATTGAAGGATAGCTTGAGGAACGCATACAGTAATAACGAATTTATGGATGTCATATGTGTTGCAAGATCATATGGGGAGATAGAGTTCTACACTGTGCACGGGGTGGATGAGCCTGATATCCTTCCTCTAGCCCTACCTAGTAATGTCCCAGAACAAGCATTATCACCTGGGAAAAGAGTGAAGACCTCTCCCACTCAACAACCAAGCCAAAGTTCGACCACTAGTTCAAGTAGGAAGAGGTTCAAGACTGTACCAGCTGTGTCACCAATCTCTAAAAATAGGAGGAAGCAAAATGATGGTGGTTCTGGGGTAGAGAATGTGGGCGGTGATGGTGATGTTGGTTGTTAAGAGGGTCAGAATGTGGTTGGTGAAGGTGAGGTTGGTTGTTTAAAGGGTCAAAATGTGGGTGGTGAAGGTGAGGGTGGTTGTTCAGAGGGTCAAAATGTGGGTGGTGAAGGTGAGGTTGGTTGTTCACAGGGTCAAAATGATGGTGGTGAAGGCGAGGTTGGTTGTTCAAAGGGTCAAAATGTGGGTGGTGAAGGTGAGGGTGGTTGTTCAGAGGGCCAAAATGATGGTGGTTCTGGGATAGAGAATGTGGGTGGTGAAGGTGAGGTTGGTTGTTCAAAGGGTCAAAATGTCAATTTTTCAGTAAATAAACTTACCTTCCATAACTGGCATCCATGAAATTTTCTACCTTCGTTCGGTCCTTTTTTCCTACAGATCTGAATAGTGGCTGGTATACCATGGCCACAATTTGGCCAGCTCCCTGTGTTCGATGAAGAACTTGAAAGTTTGCAATTGTTCATTGCCGAAGCTGCCGAAATTTACAACACAAAGATGGAATGGAGGTGGTCGAAAGGTGAAAGAAATTAGGGTATTTCAACACAAACTTGGGAAAAAAGAAGGAAGAAGGTGAGATCTGGGCAGAGGCCCTAATTTCAACACAAAAAACCTTTGAAATTAGAAGTAACCCTAAACATTGTATTGAATCAAAAGCGAAAATTTTAGTTCTTTTTACACATACCTTTGTTCTACCTTCGATTATGGAGCACCTTCGCACAACTTCTGCAACACCTTCGATTATGAAGAAATTTGAATCTGAGCCTGTTTAGTCGATTGAGAGCAAGAAGTATGCAGGAATTCTGGGGGCAATTTTTTTGGTTTGAGATGGAACATAGAAATGTTTTGAACAGCAGAAGAAAATGAAGGCAGGGGGAGGGGTTTAATATTTAACGGACCTGGGATGGAGGTAGTATTCAAAACGGGGCTGGGTTTTTAATCTGACCTGGCAATGAAAAAATAAGTTAAAATAACATAGACATGTGCTAAGTTGATGACGTGGCAAAAAAAATTGAGCTCCAACATCCACGTCAGATCTCCGACGAGTCACCGCCCCTCGACTCGGTGGCGGTCCACTCAAATACAATTTTTTGAAATTTTGGTCCACCAGAATCCAAAGTGAAAGTTCAGTCCACCGCATACAAAAGCCAATACTTCGGTCCACCAGAATCCAATTTTCCTTTATATTATCTGTCACTTTAAAATCTCAACAAATAAATTATGTTTTTTCTTATTTACCTGCAATACTCATTAAATAAAATATCAACAATTTATTTTACTCAAGAATCTTTGGCTTCATTTTTTTATACAGTTGGTGAGGTATGATAATGGTGCGGTGCAGTGAAATTTGAAAAGGTGTGGTGACATGTGATGCCTTGCGGTGAGTTGTGGTAAGAGTTATACTAGGTGGGATATGTAAGATGAGAGAATGTGAAAATGGAGGAGAAAATGAAAAAAATATATTGATAATGATTATGATGCGATTTGGACATACATACGGTGAAATGTGGTAGAAAAAAAAAGAATGCAGCGTGATACCTCAATGAACTTTGACATATCAATTTTGCCCCATCATGTTCAAAAATCGGTTACAGAGAACGGAAGTAGTAATATAAAAAAATATCTGTTGAAAATTTTATCAATATAATAATATTTTCACTTTTTTTTAAAAAAAAAATTGTACATCTCTTATGTAATACACTAGGAAAGTTAAAGATGGACAATATTAACTACATACTATTATTTTATTTTAATCAGAACTATTTTATGAACAGCTAAAATGATAGTTTTAAGGTTTAATACATAAAATGGATCAGTGATATTGCATTCTATAATAATAGAAACAGAAAATATTATATAAATGAAAATTAAGTAAATTAATAACTACTCCCTCGCTCTATTCTTGAATAATTATCACTTTTGTATGTACTTTGGGAAGATATAAAAAAAGTTATAAATTATAGGGTATATTGATAAAAAAATATTTCTATTTTAGTTATACAATATAAATTTGTTAAGCAATGAGAATGATAAAATAAGAGGAAAATTTGGTAAAACAATGATTAACATTATAGAGAAATATTAAAGTGATGTGAAAATAAAATTTTAGTTAAAATGATATATATTAAAGAATGACACGAATATTAAGGCCCCATTATTTTGTACGGCTGGTTGCGGTATGGTGTGGTGCGGTGTGGAGGAAATGTGGTGGATTGTGGTGGGTTGGGAAAAGTTGTAGTATATTGTGGTGGGTTGGCAAAAGTTTAACTTTTAATAAAAAGATAAATTTGAATTGAAAAAGAAGATTGTGGTGGGTTGCAGTAGATTGTGGTGGAATATGAAAAGTTACGATGTACCGTGGTACCGCAGTCTGTCAGCCGCATAAAAGAACAGGTAAGAAAATATGAATTATTGTTATTTATTCGTTATCAATTTGTAAATAAAGTTCTAAGTAAAATTTTCTTATAATGTTCTAAATAATTCTAAAATAAAAATCCTTATTTTAAAACTGAATTTATTTTCAATTATAGTTTTATATTATATATCCCAATTTTTTTTTAATCTTATCAATAATAGACTGCAGACATTGTAACCCGTCCATAGGATGGGCACTCTAACAAGTAATGACTATATGAGTGTTTGGACAACACACCATTTGATTGTCTTGTCTTATTATTAAAATTATATTATTATTTATTAAAATATAATTAAAAAATATGATTAAATTGTATAATATAATATTAGGGAAATTGGATTCTAATAATACGAACGTTTGGACATAAAAGACTTAATAATACGAACTTTCGATTTGATTCTTAATAATACGAACTTTGACCCCCTATTGCCCCCAGTAATACGCCACCGAGCTAAGTTGAACTTAACTCGGTGGCAGGATGACGTGACGGCCGGAGTAATATATTTTGAATTTATTATATACACAGTCAGCATTTGACTTGTCCACATCACCTCTATTCCTTCCCCTTTCTCTCTCCTCCTTCCCCTTTCTCTCTCCTCCCCTCCTCTTCTTCGATCCAGATAAAACATGGCCATGGCCATGGCTTGTTTTAAGGGTCTGTCAATAACTCAAAATAAATTATTTTCTATTATTTTAAATGTTAAACGTTCTTAAGGGCCTGTTTGGTTGGAAGAAGAAGAATGGAATTAGATATCTTTGGGTATCAAGTTCCCAATTTTTATGTTTATTTGAGCCTTTTAGAGTTTGGGACTTGATACCCAAGGGTTTCAAGTTCCTCCCTTTTAAGAGGAATCTCATATCTCTCATATTTGGGGGGAATAAGATCTAATTCCCAAAAATAATACAAAGATAGAAAATAAAATATTATCATGATATTCTCATACCTAATGTTTTTCTCTGCCATCAATATATGTCCCTAACTCCTACCAAGAACCCTAACCCTTCTCCCTCATAGTATCGCCATTGCCGTCTGAAGAACAAACCTCACCGAAAAACTTGCCGGCTATATTGCGATAGTCACCGAATGGTATGTGGTTTCTTCCTTTTTTTCTTCCTCCCCTTATCCATTTGATTCGAAATTCTGCCATTGTACGTTGTTCTGTAAAAAAATTTGATTCATCATAATTTGTAATACATATGATGATGGTGATGGTGATGGTGATTTGCCATTGTTGTATAAAAAAAAATTGTTGTGTACAAATGGTGATTTGCCATTGTTGATGGTGATTCATCGTGATTTGTTGTATAAAAAGTTTTGATTAATCGATTATGATTCGCCATTGTTGTATTAAAAAAAAAGCAGATGATGATGATGGTGGGATAAAATTTGATTTGACATGAAATAGAAGAGAGACTATTCCCAACCAAATATGTTTCATTAAGGAGTTTCCAACGTATGAACTGTCATAAAAGAAGGTGCACCTTGGTGATATAAGTAATCATTTCAATCATTTTTAAGCAACACTTTAACTATATATCCGGGGTGTTACAGATTCTCCATCAATGGTAAAGATGTAGAGTCATCGAAGAAAGATGCAAAGTCGTCAAAGAAATTTGAGCCGAACGTAAGTAAGATTAGTATTAGTTATTTGGAAATTGAATTTCATATTTATATTTGGGAAATTGGAATCTAATAAACCAACCTTTGAGAGTCCTTTGAAATAACGAACCAACCTTGCAAGCTAATTTACAACGAACCCACCTTAACATGTTAATTTTTCTAACGAACCTCCGGCGAGTCCCACAGGCCGGAAAGCTGACGTGGCGGTGTTTTAGCCAAAAAAAAAGGGTTTTTTTTTTGCTGAATTGGATTAAATAAATCAAATTTTTCTTTTTTTTTTTTTTAAATCCACCTCATTTCTTTTTCTTTTTTTCTCTCTCTCCTCTCTCTCTCTATCACCCAGCCCCCCCCCAACCCATCTCCTCTCTCTCTCTTAGTACTCCTTTTCTTTTTCTTTTTAGTACTCCTTCAATACGCAGCACCCAAACCAGAGAGGGGAAAGAGGTGGCTGAGGGGATGGGCTTGGCGGCGAAGGGAGACGAGGGTGGCGGACGACGGTGCTTTCACGGCCACGGCGATTTAAGGCCACCACATGCTGGTGGTTTCAGATCCGAGCCATGTAACGGCAAGGCAGAGGGCTTTTTGGGGAGCGGTTTTAGGTGTTTTCCGGCGGCCCACTGGTGGTTTCCGGTGAGATTTTGACTGAGAAAGGTAAGTACTAATATAGATTAGTGAATTTGGGTTATGGGTGTGGGTTTGGATTCGATTTTGGTTGGTTGTTGAGTTGAGAATTTGAGATGGGTATGAATGTATGTGGTGTTTTTGGGGTTAACGGTGGTGGTAATGGTGATGCTAGTGGCGAAAATGGTGGTTTGGGTGGTGATGGTAGATGAAGGTGAGTAGTGATGATAGTGGTGGTGATGGGGTGGTACGGTGGTGATGATAATGATGATGATGGAGGATGGTGGTGATGATGATGATGGTGATGGTGGTGGTGGTGGTGGCGGCAGCGGTGGTGAGGGTGGCGGTGGTGAGAGGGTGAGGGTTGGGGTTGGGGTTGGGGGGCTGGGTCGGGTAGAGAGAGAGAGAGGAGATGGGTTGGGGGGGTCGGGTAGAGAGAGAGAGAGGAGATGGGTTGGGGGGCTGGGTGATAGAGAGAGAGAGGAGAGAGAGAGAGAGAGAGAGAGGAGAGAGAGAAAAAAAGAAAAAGAAATGAGGTGGATTTAAAAAAAAAGAAAAATTTGATTTATTTAATCCAATTCAGCAAAAAAAATTCCTTTTTTTTTGGCTAAAACACCGCCACGCGCCTTTCCACTGTGGACTCACGGAGGTTCGTTAGAAAAATTAACATGTTAAGGTGGGTTCGTTGTAAATTAGCTTGCAAGCTTGGTTCGTTATTTCAAAGGACCCTCAAAGGTTGGTTTATTAGATTCCAATTTCCCTTTATATTTTAGATCTACAATTGTTTAGTCACGATTTTTATTATAAGTGTCATATGACGACTTTCTATTAATGAAATCGTTATGTTTGATTTAAAAAAAAAAAGAGTATAACGTTTATAAGCTAGGTCAATAAACATAAATAAGAAAAATTGGATTTAAATAATCTGAACTTTGGATTATAGTAGACTAAATAATATAAACTTTAGATTTAATTCTAAATAATATGAACTTTAGCCCCCCTTGAATTCTAGTAGCACGCCACCAAGTTAAGTTGAACTTAACTTAACTCGGTGGCAGAATAACGTGTCATCATTTTTTTAAAAAATTTCCCTCTACTGTTATTTCTCTCTATTCAACCTTAATTTTCCGTATCATTTGATTCATCTACATCCTCACCTCATCTTCCTCCTCCCTCATTAATCCTACCCCCAATCACTCCCCAATTTCTTCCTCTCCCCTTTAATTCACCCCAATTAATCAAGGTTCTTTTTTGGGCTTTGTCTCTGTCCTTCATAGCTTACTCATTCTCTCCCAAATCCAAATCCAAATCTGCGTTGAATTTGAATCCAAATCTGTGAAAAAAGCAAGGGAAAATGAATTTGGATTTCAATTGCTGTAATCTTCAATCAAACTACCTTCCTGTTTCGATCCAGCCACACCGCGTTGCTTCCCAACTCTGCAAGCGTCATTCATGAAGTTTCCAGTATTTCTTTCCCCTCTTTATCATTTCCCTCTTCTTCTTCTTCTTCTTCTTCTTCTTCTTCTTCTTCTGTACAATCTTTTTCTTTCACATCCTCTCTCTCTCTCTCTCTCTCTCTCTCTCTCTCTCTCTCTCTCTCTAGCTTCCCTCTTATGCAACTCTTTCACTTTCCAACCCAGAGTAACCCCTCCAAAATATAATAGATGAGCAGTAAAAATCCCAGAGAAACTCAAAAACCTAGAAAAAAAAACTAAACCAACAATGGCGACCATCAAGCTTTCATCCATGGCAGCCTGACTTCGATGAGGAATCAATTCACCGGAGGGATAAAGCTGCTCTTATTGCTTACATCGTCGGAGGAATCAATTCGTCTTATGAATTGTATATGTAAGGTTTGTTGAATATTTGCCCCAAAAGATGTTATCTATTTTGCTATTGAGAAGGGTGATGGAAAAACATATGTGTAGGTTGAAATTGAACCATTCAAATGTGGTGTCACCACAAAATGGTTAAGTAGCTGGCTCGGGTAAAGGTTTAACTGGGTTTATTGGCAGAGAAGGTGGATTGCTCGATGAAGATGGAATGGGAGATTTGAGGGGGAGGGGGAGGAAGAATGAAAGAAGAACATCAGAATTAGTAAAGGAAAATGATGATAGAAAGATAGAGAGAGAAAGCGAGACATAAGCCTAAGGCCTTGATTGTCAACCAGCTGGTAGCTGTTAGCTGTTAGTTTATAGCTGTTAGCTGATAGTTGTTTAGATTAGCTGTTTGACTTTTTAGTTGTTTAGGTTAGCTTATTGTAGGTGTTCAGTCTCATTTCGAGTCAAATTGATACCATTAATAAAGAGTTTTTGCTTGTTTTATACCCTTAATTATTAGTAAGTTATGATGATTTTGTGGTTTGTAGGTTAAATCAAAGAAAAGAGGAAAAAGACGGCCTAAAAACTCCAAAAGCCCATCAACTAAGTGTGTCGCGCCCGCGACTCTCAATCCAATTTCCAGAAATAAAGAGGCGGCGACTAGGTTTAGGGTTTGGATATATTTTATTATTTTTTCCCTCTTAAGTTTATTATATATATTAGGATTTTTATTAGCTTAAGGAGATATGTAGTTAATTTTTAGTTTTTCTTTAGTTTATGTTAGTTTTAGTTTTAAGCTTTCTTTAGTTTTCTTCTCAATTCCTCGATTGTAATTTACTTTTCTTTCAAGTTTCAATTCAATTCAAGTTTTCAATTCTTGTTCGCTCTAGTTTAATTCATTGTCTCAAGATTTAATTTTCATTAGTATTAGTTCCACAAAAATTTCACTTTTTAGTGAAGCGGAGGATTAAGGTTCCTCGAATTCTCCTTTCAGGTGAGGATTCGAGCAGTTTTAGTAATCCAAATCACACCTTTCTTGTTTGTTCGGGAGAAAAATTCGTGATTCAAAGATTCAAGATTCAAGATCAGAGTAAAGATCAAACCTTCAGGTTAATGTTTTCAGTTTTAGATTCAGTAATTAAATTAGTTTTAACTTCTATGGTTTTTAATTGCTTTCTTGATTATGTTTTTGATTTTCTTGTTAGTAGTTAGGTTTTGTCTTCAATTTCTTGTTTTCTAGTTTAGTTTATTTAGTTAGGTTTTGATTTCTTGTTCTTGTTTTCAATTCATAATTAGTTTTAGTTCAATTATTTACCAAACCAATTTCCTGAAAACCTAACACACCATCCATGTGGATTCGACAACCCTTGCTCTTTTTACTCCAAATTACCACAACCGAACACTAGGAAAAGTGTTTGGTAAACTAGATTTTTGTGAAAAATTACCTCAAAAAGTTTCCTCAAGCAGCTTTTTGAAAACTAGCTTATTGGGTTCAAAAAGCTAATATGAAAAGCTTGTTACCAAACACCTCAAGTAGTTTTTCCACCTTGGTCAAAAAACTAAAAGCTACTCCAAAAAGCTTATAACCAAACACCCCTTAAAAGAAAAATTTAAAAAAAATGATATATTCTCCACTTGGCAGTCAAAACTAATAAAATTATTTAAATTTCACGTCATTCCGCCGGCGAGTTAAGTTCAACTTAACTCGGTGGCGTGCTACTAGAATCCAATGGACCAAAGTTTAGATTATTTAAAACCAATTTTCCTACAAATAATAGTCTTATTTTATCAACCATACTCGATAATGCACATTTTATACATAGTTTTATATTTATAAAAAATATAAAAAATATTTTTATATAGCTTATAAGTCATAATAACGCTTAAAATAATGAAATGTATCTTTATAATGATTTAGACTCTGTTCTTTTATGCGGTAGATTGCAGTGCGTTATCATACCGCACTGCACTACGCAATATTCTACAACACTTTACCACAATCATTACCAATATATTTTCTTACTTTTCTCTCACACTTTTTTCTCTACTTTTTACATTCTCTTTCATGATCTATTCCACCTACCACAACTCTCACCAGTCACCACAATTCACCACAACTCACCACACTTTTCAAATTCCACCGCACTGTATAAAAGAACGGTGCCTTAAATATCCTTATATTTAATTTTTGAGTAATTTAGATGAAATTCAAGATGATTATTATCCATCTTAACTTATATCTTTATATTTAATTTTTGAGTAATTTAGATGAAATTCAAGATAACTATTAACCATCTTAACTTAATCATTTGACTTTTTAAATTTAAATCCAATTCCATGTGGATCACTTACCATGTTAGATATGTCACCTTTAAAATAGACCTTGCACGAAGACTTAAAGGGTCTAGAATAACTTTTAAAAAAAAAATCCAAGTTGATTATCAACCGACCCCCAATGCATCCGTTGGCCTTCAAAATAATATTTCCTTACCTGCTACAGCGTACTCTGCTAGTTGTAAACTAAATTAGTGTCCACTTGCTCATTGACTGCCGATTAGAGAGCAGAGCATTTTGGACCAATCTCTGCACATGTCATATTCATAGGAACCATTCTTTCATCCATTGATCTAAGCTACCCCAAAGTAACGGAAATGGCTGTCGACCTATTGGCAGCCCCTGCTATTGAGGTTTTACTTGACACGATTGTGAAGGAGACTATCACTTATTTTCGCAATCGTAGTGATGATGGAGCTGTAGACCTCATAGCGTGGCGGGTGAAGTTGAGAACAACCAGGTTGGCTTTGAGTATGGTGGTTGACCACGCTAAGGTCCAGCAAATCACTTCCATGGCGGTGCTTCAGTGGCTTCATGAGCTCATAGACGTCATCTATGACGCAGAGGACTTGGAGGACTCCATCCAAACTGAGGAATTGCGGCTGAAAATACAGGCTGAATCTACATTGCAGCCGGCGACGGCGACAGACCATGATCAGGTACCCCACAACAGTAGCTCCTCCCTTTCTTCTTTAGATCAGTTGACAAAGAGATTGGTTCACATTTGCGAAAAAATGGATGTGTTTTTACCCCAAATCAAACTCCTTAGCCTAGGTCTAGGGGAGCGCTTTTCCTCAGAAAACATCACTGTCCCTCTTTCAGAGATCAATTTCGGAAGTCATCAGCCCAGTCCAGTTGGTAGAGATTCCGAAAAGGAGGAGGTCATCTCTTTTTTGCTCGGACAAAGCTGTGTGGTTGCTATCACCGGTGATCTTGGGTTGGGAAAGACAACCTTGGTTAAGATGGTGTTTGATGATCCTAGGGTGAAGGGTTCCTTTGATATGGGCATTTGGGTATCTGTTCCTTCTTCACCAACATTGATGGATGTAGATGGAGTTACTGAGGCTATGTTTAAATCTGTGACTGGGATGACTGCTCCGGAGTATGACTACCTTAAGACACTCCAAGCTAGGCTAAGTAAGGCTCTATTGGGGAAAAGCTTGCTAGTTGTGCTTGATGATGTACAGGAAGTGGAATCAAACCTGTGGGATGAGTTGCTTTGTCCAGTTAGAAGAGGTGCAAAACGTTTTGCTGTCATTGTCACCACAGACACTAATACGATTGCACCAAAGATTTCTGCTGATTGTTGGGTTCAAATCAGTCCTTTGTCTCAAGGAGATTGTTTTTCAGTGCTTGAAAACGCTGCAAAAATCGGAAACAAAGAAGGGTTGATTGACGGAACTATGGGGGAGAAAATAGCTATGAAATGCAAAGGATCCCCTTTGGCTGCGAAGGTACTCGGTAGCAACTTAGGATTCATGTTGAACATGGAGGGCTGGCATGCTGCACTGTATAGCAAGTGGTGGGATCTTCCTGGTGGTAAATTTCACATTCCCCCAGCTTTGAGATTGAGCTATTGGTGTTTACCTGCTCATCTGAAGAGATGCTTTGCTTACTGTTCAATATTTCCGAAGAACTATGAAATTCAAAGGAAAAGGCTGGTCTGGTTGTGGATTGCTCAGGGTTTTGTTCAAGTTTTTGAGGGTGATCGTGATACTTGTTCGTTGGATGAGGTGGGTGATGGGTATTTTCATGAGCTGTTATGTCGATCATTCTTCCAACCCTCAATCTCCAATGAATCCAACTTTGTGATGCACAACTTGGTCCACGACTTGGCTCAGGAAGCATCTTCTGATTTTTGCTTCACATTGGATGCCAGGAACCCCCAACTACTGCCCTCCAAGACCCGCCACTTTTCTTACATCCAAACCAAAAATGAAGACTTCAAATACTTCAGAGTCTTGGATGGACACGTGCAGTTTGAAAAACTGAGAACCTTCTTGCCATTAGGTTCATCAGCTCACAGTCTTTGTGGTCTTGATGATGAAGAAGCGAAATTCTTGCTTGAAAATCTCATCTCTCTCCGTGCATTATCCTTGGCCCATTATGCGATCCAGGACCTCCCTCAATCCTTGAGCGGTCTCAAACATCTTCGCTTCTTGAACCTTGAGCAAACCAACATTAACCACCTTCCAGAAGTGGTGTGCACTTTGTGCAACCTGCAAACACTGCTATTGGGTGACTGTCCACTCCTGACCACTTTGCCAGAAGGGTTGGGGAATCTGCTCTCCTTACGCCACCTTGACATTAGCGGTGCGCATAATTTGCAAAACATGCCAAGTCAAATAGGGAAACTGAATAAGGTCTCTACACTGACAAATTTTGTGGTGGGAGCAGACAAGGGAGCAAAGATCTCAGCCTTGGGAGATTTTGACAATCTCAGAGGGCATCTAACTATTTCTAAGCTTCAAAATGTCACATATGAACCAGATGCTTCATCTGCCAAGATGAAGACCAAGCTGCACATTGATGAGCTCACGCTGGAGTGGGATCTGGATCCTCAAAATCATAGTCCAGAAAAGGCCGAACACGTGTGTCAGTTGCTACAACCCAGCACAAAGTTGAAAAAGATTGCCATAAGGTCATATGTTGGCACAGTTTTCCCTAGGTGGTTAGGTACTCGAGAATTTACTGATATGGTCTCTATGGATATTACTAATTGCTCCAAATGCACTCGCCTTCCGCCCCTTGGGCAAATGCCATCTCTAAAAAAGCTTTGTATTACAAATTTTTCTGAATTAGAATCAGTGGGGAATGAAATTTACCGCTACAGCATTCAACCATTTCAAGCTCTAGAAGTTCTTAGGTTCGAGAATATGCCCAAGTGGAACACATGGTCATCTTATCAAGGGGAAGGAGATCCGTTCCCCCAACTGCAGGAGCTGTACTTGTGTAACTGCCCCAATTTGTCAGGCCACCTTCCTGCAAGGCTTCCTTCTTTACTGACTCTAGAAGTCACAGGCTGCGAGCGTCTTACTGGTTCAGTCCCGGAATTTCTTACAGTAACCAGACTGAAACTGCCCCGATTTCTGCGGCTGGATCAAGAGAGTATTTCCTGTTATACTAGGCTAACCTCATTAGATATTCGAAACATAGACTCTGGGGCTCTGTCTGAAGGGTTGAACTTGCAGGACTTACGTGCTCTGACAGAGTTAAAGATGGAGTATATAAAGACAGATCAGAACTCTATGATACTTGCAGATGGTATCAGTGCAGACAGAAATCTATCCAGAAGGGACTCTATTCTCATTGGTGACAGTCTTCGTGATTTGTCCATCCTCAGCTGTGCTTTCCTCTTGGTCTGCCCAACAACTTCACTGCTCTCACTTAGCATCAGTAATTGCAGGCCTTTGGAACTCGATGCAGCAGCCTACTTGTTTTCATCCCTCCAATCTCTCGAGTTGAGCCAATGTCACTCCATGGAATCCTTCCCATCCCAACTCTTCCCGAGCCTCATTCATCTTAAGATCGAAAGATGCTCAATGCTGAGGGAGATTACAATCCCACAAGGGACCAGACTGCAGCATCTGTACGAGCTATCCATCACGAGCTGTTCTCAGCTGTCACAGTTCCCTAGCCACAAGCTGCCTGCTCCAAACCTGAGCACATTCAGGATAACAAACTGTGACATTCTTGAATACCTCCCATGCAAGATGGACAGCCTTCTCCCTTCCATGAGGTTGCTGCAAATTACAAGATGTAAAGTGGTGAAGCCCACTTCAGAAGACCGGTTGTTGCCCCCGAACCTGCAAGTTTATATCAAATCTTGTCCCAAGCTCCAGGCTTCTGTAAATGCTTGGAAGGCTTGCCAACAGAGTCGTGTTGAAATCCATGTCGAATAGTAGGAGACTTGCATAGTATGTCCTCTCCATCAAGAGTAAAAGGAGTTTGGTTCCCTTGCTGCCCTACTGTTGTGTATTGTCATCTGATTTGAAAAAATTGTAGTTGACAGTTGACAGACTTTCTTGCTTTGGTTTGTCCTGCAGTGGTTCATAATTGAACATTTCTAGCCATGCCTATGTTGAACTATGATTTGTTTGCTCTAATGTGATTCATGTATAAGCTGATTCTTCCCCTTATTCTAACTATTATCTATATCCCATCTGAAAATCATGTATAAGCAGCCATTATCCTTAGATCCTAGAAGCCGACCGCTATCTCTGGGATTTGGTCTCCTATGAATACCATCCCCTTGCAGTTCAGTTCATGTATAAGTTGTTTAATCTTGTAACTAGCATTGGCAAAACTTTATCTGACCCGAATACCCGAATTTGTCCGATATTGGGAATACCAGGTTTGGTCATAAATTTTTCATCTGAATTTTGACATTGACCTAATATTCGGACACACTATTTCTCTTTTTCCTATTGTCTGAGCCCGATTTTGACCACAATTTAGTTCCATCCGAATTGTCCAACCCAAAAAAACCGGATCCGAATTTTTACCAGCCCTACTTGTAGCTTATCTTGATTCGAGTTTTTGCACTCTACTTCTGTAAGTAGTTGTCTGTGACACTTGTCTTCATGTTTCTATGCCATGACTGTCTCAAACTATGAATAGGTAGGTACTAGATGATGTTAGTTTGCAATATGGATTATTGATGCATAAGGATCTCAGAATCGAGCTACTCTACTGTGTGCCATTTTCCCCCTTTGACAAGGGTACTCTTTTCTATATTTTGATTTTTGGACTGAGTTTTGTTGAGGTGGGTCAGTGTTGCATGCCTTGCTTTTACTACTTTTTGTCATGTTCCTACCTTAAAGTGTCCTTTTAAGATTCATTTTTTCTTTAAAATGTTTTTCCCTGAAAAAGTTTCTCCAGGAAAGAAAATATTATAATGTTTGATTTACATTTGAAAATATAGGAAAATTTATGGAAAGTTTTATTAAAAATGTCCAAAATACCCTTATGTATAAAATTTATAAAGTATTTTTCATGGGCGTCTTGGGAAAATATACCATAATAGTTTACTTTCTCATGAGGAAAAAAAATATTTCCCAACACCGTCCGTGGGAAAATGTTTCCCATCAACCATGGGAAAATACACTTGATCGAATTTTTTCTTTTTTGTTTGCCTTAAGAAACAGGGAACATGTCATATGATATGGTTTTATACAGCATAAATGCGAACTGAAATAAGAATAAGAAGAGTTAATGTTGTTCACGTTTCGGTGCAAAAAAATTTTGATAGTTAATATCTTAATTTGTATAATTGTAGACACCGAAATTTGCACCGACAAAATTCCGACTCGTCTCAGCAAGTCATTTGGGCCAAACACCAAAATGGGTCATTGGGCCCACGAAGTCAACAAAGCGGGCCCAACAGATCAGAACAACTCGCTCGGAAATAATAAAGGCCGCATGACCTTTATCAATTCACAAGCAGGCCCAAAACGTGAATCCAACCCAGTAAAAATATTATAAGCCGCCTGCCCTTTGAGTTATCGCCAGCCTGTCATCAATATGTGTCCTTAAATCTCATAGGTCGCCTGACCCTTGATAATTATTTTGATTTTGGCGCCAGAACCCTCCCATGCAATCCCATGATATTAGCCCACATGATTGACATTGGTTGACCATGAAAATATTATAAGTCGCATGACCTATGATATTTTGCATGGAGGAGGCTTGATTGTAGGGTTGTGTCTCTCCTTTTCCCCTCCAAATCCCTCACCTCTCCACCTATAAATACCAAACCATTTTCATCAACTATTACCATCACTCCACCTAAACTCTCTCAAAAATTCTCTCCATTCTCCCTCTCTAATTCTCTCAATATCACATCATTATCTCCATATTATCAATGTATCATACCACCCTCCTAACCATTCTCATATACATCCTTCCATCCAAGCTCCAAACCAAGGTCAAGTCAAGGCATCGACTTTCATCTCATCCATCACCTTTAACCAAGATTTACTTTTCATTATTATTGTATTTAAGTATGTAATTTGTGCTTTAATTCCTTCATTTGTATCGATTTTGTAAAAAAAAAAAAACGAATTGTTTTATATTGCATGTTCAAGAATATAATTTCATGAAATTAATTAAACTTCTCCCCGCTCTTTTTCATTTCGAGTTCGATTTTAGTAGGGTCTGTTTTCTAACAGGCAAATTCGAGAATTCTTTTAATTCTCAGATTCGTAACTTTACCCTCGAACTTAGAATTTGGGTTAGTAGACCGGAGTTATTTCTTTGTATTTTGGTTTGTCGATTCCCTTAAATCGACTGACGACTCTTTCTTTTCTTTATAACCCTTTTAGTTATTAAAAATACATGTTTTTTTTTGCATCAAAATATTTAGAAATGATTTGATACCATCCATTTCACAAACCCAAGGACGACCCAAAAGAAAACGGGCTTGGAAATTACCAAAGGCTATGCGGCCTTTGCTTATTTCCCCCATTTTTCTTTGGGCCGAAGAGGCACTGCCGCGCTGGCCCAGCCATGTAATTGTCAAAGGCTATGCGGTCTTTGACAGTTTCTAGCAGCCCGCATCTCTTCTTGCCCCGGGTTTTGGAATAATTGGTAACAAGTCATTACTAAATTGTTTTTATGCAAATCCAAGTATTTTTAACATATAAAGGAGCTTGTAAATAAATAAAGTTTCATCATCCCGTAAACGAATTACGAAAATAAAAAATATCATTATTTAAGGATTAAGCAAACTAGTCGGCTCCCGATTACCTAAGTAGAACATTAGGGGAAAAAGGGTCACTCTTTCCTGTGGTCCTACAATAATAAAGCATAAAAAGTTAATTTCATTAGATTTATAATAAAACATACTATTAAAAAGTATGATATTATTTGTCTCTTAATTACTTTGACCATTGGTCTCTCAATTTGTCATAAAGATGGATCTCAACAAACGTGAATGACATATACAAAAAAACATAGTAGTCTAGAATAAAATGATTGATTGCCCCAAAATTAATGAACATACATAATAATGAGAGGGAATGAAAAGTAATTAAGAAGGGACAAAATTGATAAACTAGTAATAATGTGTCATTAGAATTATGAATGACAAATATTGTGAAGCAAAACAAAATAGTTAAAGTGACAAATACTATGAAATTAAGAAAGTATTAGTAAATAAATTTAACATTTAAATGAATATTCTCTCAATTTCATATTATTTGTCTCTTAGTTGACTTTCACGGTGTATAATATCACTTTCTAATTAATACCTTTTTATGTAATGTTTTCTTAATAATTGTAATATTATACTTTTAGGATAGGTTTTTCGCTATAAATTTACTGATAGGTATCATTTATATAACAAACCATTGTATATATTAAGAAATTTATAATTAAAACTTTTAAAATTTAATGACATAATTTTCAAAGACGACAGCTAATATGAAAAAGAGATATTACAAAAAGTAATTTATTTTGGGCCAATACTTGACCGATTCGTATGGCAGTCCATTAACATACCCAAACGAGCCAGCCCACTATGCACCCGAGCTGTTAGTTACCCAACTTGACTTGATACCGACGCTTTCACTGGGCCGAACTTCTTGATAGTTGAATCATTAAGTATCTAGTACACTGTCTAACCCTGCCAATAAGCACTGAACCAAATAAGTATAACCTTCGTAAATACCATCATTTTTTTTTTACTTTTTTTCGTAAATACCATCATTTTTTTTTTTACTTTTTTTTATGAGTCATCGACTATGGAAGGATAACCCAAAATGCAAATTAATTTGGGAGAATATTGAAAATTATGAGGTCTCAATTTATGAGAGAAAAGGAGGACCCATTAGTACTTACATGGCATGTTAAGTGGACAATTATTTTTATTTTTTATTTTTATTTCAATTGTTATATCCTCAATCTCTTTTGATTCACACATAGGATATTTACGAAGCGAATCATGGTTCGCCTTTGAAGATATCCATGAATATATACAAAATCGAACCATGGTTGACTTTTTGAGATATCCGAAAAAGACGCCCCCGGCTCACTCTATCTCTCTTCAAACTCCAGTCCCCACCAACGTACTCTCTCTCTCACACTTCCCAAATCATCGTCAGCACCCTCATTGGAGAAGTTTCAAGCTTCAAAGACGAATCTGGCATGTGTATTTTTTACCCAACTTCGGGCTCTGCTCTATTTTCGACCCGTGTCTGCCCGACCCTGTTCTGCACGAAGCGTGTGGGACGCACGTATACGCCACCCCAGAAGTGCTTGCCAAAAGAGGACATGGCGGGGCCAAGACGGATATGTGATCTTGTAGGGTCGTTTTGAATGTACTCACTATCATATTTCTATAGTTGTCCAACGACTATGGGAGATGTGGCGCTAAAGATGAGAAAAGGGGACTTCAAGTTGTCATCTTGGACTTTAAGCTATCTGGTTTGGTGGTGGTGTGATGGTGGTGTTGATGGTTGTTTGGGAAGAGAGAGGAAGGGAGTATGAGGGTGGGGGCTGGGGTTCAGAGAGAAAGAGAGAGAGTGATTAGGGGACTTCTTTTCCAGATATCTCCAAAGGCAAGTTATGGTTCGCTATGGGAGCCTAGGTTTAGAATAAAGGAACAACGCTATATATATAGGTCCGTTCTTTTGCCCGTTACGTTGCGTTAAGTTGCGGTCAAAATAATTAAAAAGTAATAATAATTTGCGTTATGTTGCGGTAAGTTGCGTAGCGTTTGAGTGCGTTAACGCATAAAAGAACGGGGCCTATATCCACTATTTGAATTCTAACATTAGCGAATTAGGGAAATTTATTTGTGTGCCTTCTTGAGTGAATCTTCACTAGTTCTGCAGCCTAATATACGAGATATTACGCTATTTATGGAGTTGATCGAGATTTCTTTCGTCTTAAGAAAAAGGAAGCATGTCATATTATCTGGTTTTATATAACATATATGCGAAACCGAAATAAGAATAAAGAAGAGTGTATTCCTCAACAATCAACAACGTACATACAGGTTAAGCTATATTGGTGCATGGCAAAAATACAAAACATACATATCTATATATCACTAGCATCGTTGATCAATGCTACTCTGCATGCATAAGAACCTATCTTTAGAAGGAAGGAACAATGCCATATCCACCATCAGACATTAGCGAATTCGGGAACATCTGATCCATCTCGGCTTCAACCTCCGATCTCTTTGCGAACCGGCCTTTGATTCGCGGCCTGGTCTCTGCGTAGGCCTTTCTAGATGCGTATCTTATGGTCTTCTCGAACTTTCTAGTCTTCTTCTTTTCTCTGTACCTCATGACTCTGGCCTCTCTGTCCATGGGAGATAGCTGGGTCGGAAGTTGCATGGGAGGGCTCGAAAAGAGGTCGATTGTGCCCTTGGGAGGCCTAGGATGTGACAAGGAGATATCACTCAGGGTTGAATCTGGGACGACGCCCACGTCCATGGAGGATACTGATACCTGCATGTTTTAGGGATCATGTAGAAATTAGTTGTCATTTCAGAGGAAGAAATTAAGGTTAGCTAGGTTCATACGAAGTTTATCAAAATCGGTAAGAATCTCAGGGAAAATTTCCCATAGGAAGTTTTCCATGGAAAAGATTTCCCTGGGAGAAATTTCCCTTAGCCCCCTAAGGAAAATTTTCGCTAGAAAAATGGAGGAAATGGTGGCCCCATCGTGAAAACTTTCCCGAAGTCAACCTGCATCCAAACATGGGGAAAATAAGTCAACCCGGGAAAATTGACCATTTCTCCGGGGTTATGACCAAGGTCAAAAATCCCGGGGAAATGGTCAATTTTCCTGAGTTGACTTATTTTTCCCATGTTTGAAGTAGATTGACCTCGGGAAAAATATTACGGTGGGCTCACCATTTCTTACATTTTCCTAGGGAAAATTTCCTTTAGGGGTGCCTAAGAGAAATTTTTCCCGAGGAAATCTTTCCCATGGAAGACTTCCCATGGAAAAATTTCCCCGGAATTCCTACGTACCAAACGCTCTCTTAAGATTGTTTTTGTCCCTTTTGTTGAACAAATGAGTGAATGAAGCTAAGAATAAAGAATCTTAGTTTAGTATTGAATTCTAACCATGCAAGAACAAGATGAGGCAAAAGCTAGATTAAGTTGGTGGTTAAAGGCCTAGAGAAGGTACCCTTCACAAATTTCTTGAACTATAGATACTACAAAGTAACAAAGACTCTCTATAACCTTGCACAAATTGAACCAGATAAGGTACCCTTCACAGAATCACAATAAAATGAGGTAATCCTTTTTTCGTTCTCATTCAATCGAGGGGGGAATATATAGTAGTATAAAACCATCATTGAGTCTTCAACCATGATCTTAAGCTTTTCATTAAGTTGAGTTGAGATGGTACAAGAGTCAGCATGAGTGAGAGCTATTATGTTCACTCTTCGAATCCAAGAGCCCCTAAAAACTAGTTTTTGGTCAAGTTAGTTCCACAATATTCAAATATCTCTTTCGAGTATTTAAATTGGACATATATATTGGTGTCTCTTCCTGCAAGATCGTATATAACTGGCCCTCATTTTTTCTTTACTCCTAGTTCTTCTACATTTTTGTGTATGTATAAATGTGTTTTCAAATAACATATATATACTCAAAGTTGTTCTGCTTCTGTCCTGTTTCCCATCCGTTCATCTCCTTATTTCTTGTCATTTTTTTATTTCTAACTAGACATGTTCAATGGGCAGGAGACCCACCCGACCCGATTCGAAAATGTGCGATTCAACTGCTCAAGGTCACCATTTTAAAAGGTGACATGACCCTGTCCGGCTCGAAAAAGTCGGAGCCTCGAAGCATGACTCGGTCCAACGACCTAACTAAATCCATAAATTATTTATAAAAAAAACCCAAATCAGATTTTAGTGACCCGATTCGAACTGATGACCCGACTAAATACATAAATTAAATGCATGAATTTTTTAGTTTTTTTTTTGTATAGAAAAAATCCATCTTAGATAATTGTCGTCCCGTTGATCCGACCCGTGTCCAATAGGGTCAGGGTTCGGGCCGAGGGTACCTAGCACGAAGGTCGAGCTCGGATCGATGAGTCAGAAACTTACAACCTGACTGACTCAGTCCGACCCAAGTGTTGAACAGGTCTAATTCTAATAGGTGTTTTGACTGTTTCACCCTATTGTACCCACCCATGTTGAAGTTAGATCATCCATACTGGACACAGTCACATAGCTGCAACACTTAGACTGTTCTAATTAGGCTATAGTTCTTCCAATATTTGGACACCCATCTAATATCTAGCTATTACTATACTAGTATGCAACTCCAATCAACATTAGCATTTTATCACAGGCACAGCAATTAAAGATACATCAAAAAACACAGCAGACAAGTAGATTAGTAGATGGACTTACACTGTGACTAAAGGAAGTGCTGTAGCTGTTGTACCCAGACTTGGTTTCGCACTCCATCCCAAACAAAAAGTTCTGAAACTGCAGCTCCTTGTTGTTATGATTATGATGATTATGATTCCCTTCCCCATACTGCACAGGCACAACACTGTCTCCTCCTCCTCCATAGCTCTTTTCCTGTACACCATTGTACTTCTCTTCTTCACACACACCTTGATTATTACTATTATTATTATTATTATTATTATTATTATTATTATTATACTCAAACAGGTCCAAATACCCATCAACCTCCCCTTCCAACAAAAACCCATTATTGTTGTTACTCCCAACATTGTTGTTGTTATTGTTGTTGTTGCTGTTGTTGTGGTTGTTGTTGTTGTTGTTGAGAATTAGCCACGAGGCGGCCTCCTCCTCCTCGTCCCCCTCCTGATCTTCTTCCTGGTCGTCCAGGAATAACCTCGCCGCCATGTCAGCGGGCCCTCTGTGGGGCCCGCCGGGGACGATGGGGACGCGGTGATGACGGCGGGCCAGGGGGTTGGCTGAGTGGATGTCGGCGTCGCACGTGGCGCACAGGGACGCCGCGTCCGCCTTGCACAGGAACGCCGCCGGGGCGCGCTCGCACGCCTCGCACATCCACACCCGGGACGCGCCGCTGCAGTACACGTGGCACGGGGATGACCGGCATGTGTCGCACACGCGCCCCCATGTGTGGGTGGTCTCTCTTCCTCCTACTGGTATTTCCTCCTTCAACATTGTTTTTCTTTTTTTCTCTTTACTTTTTTTACTATTTTTTTCTCTCTTGATTTGTGCCTCCTTGTTTGTGCTGTTAGCAATGGGGAAGCTAGCTGAGCAGGAACTAGAGAGGGTCAGTTGGAGTACTTATGAATCGGGAGAATCCATGAGTGACACATGGCGGAAAATTAGTGGCGGGGTAAAGTAGTTGAATCCATCTTGTGGCTGGCATAAGCTTAAGTAGGCCCACGGAGTTTTGTCCGACCCAAATGTCCAAATCTGTCTGAATTGGATTTGGGTCGAAGCCGATATTGAAATTAGTCGAATTGACTAAATATTAGGACATAATATTCAATGAATCCATCCTGTGGCTCACATAGCTTAGGTAGGCCTATGAAGCTCTATCCAACCTGAATGTTCGAATTTGTCTGAATTGGGTTTGGGTCGAAGCCGATATTGACATAAGCCCAATTGACCAAATATCAGGACATAATATTTGTTGAATCCATCTTGTGGCTCGCATAGCTTAAGTAGGCCCATGAAGTTATGTCTAGCTCGAATATCTGAATTTGTCTGAATTGGGTTTGGGTCGAAGCTAATATTGACATTGGCTGAATTGAACGAATATCAGGACGTAATGTCTGTCTTTTTACGTTTGTCCGAACACGATCTTGACCCGTATTTAATTTCATCACATCCAAATTATTCGACCCAAAAAAACCTTATTCACCTTTGAGACATTCAAATTTGACCGACTCGAATTTTTGTCACCAACAAAACTTAGGGGGAGGGGGGACTATGAGGACAACCAATGAGAATGGCTGCTTGTTTTTGGTTTTGGAGGGATTTAATTATGAGAGGACCACAGGGCCAACACTGAAGAAGGCAGGTCATGAGATATGCAGCAATTTTTTACTTGGCTTCCCTCTTTGATTTGGAGTTTTTGTGTGTTTAAGTGTTTTTGGGCCCTTTGGCATGGGTAAAGGATTGTAGCAAAGTAGAAAACTCTCCTTATTGTTGGGACATATCAAGCATCTATCTTAAGATTGATTGATTGACTTTCTCTCTCTATATTTTTCTCTCTCTCCTGTGAATACCACGTGGGTGTGTTTAAGGTTTTCTGTCATTCACTGTGGTTTCATTCATTTATTCTTTGAAAGTTGATGCTTGGACTAAATTCATCAGTTGAGTTCTATTATTGGGTTCAACCTTTTTAGTTTATAATTGGTTTGCCTGATTAGATTCTAGATTTTGTTATGAGCTTGTGCTTTGTGATCAAGGTATCTAACACGATGTTCTTTGGATTGTTAACTCTTTTCAATCCAATTCAAACCATATACAATTTTCAAAAAAAATAGTCTTTCTAAAAACATAATTTTCCGAAAAAACATCACAACTTATCCAATCCAATCTAATCTAATCCAATCCATCCAAAAGTGATTCCAACCAATCCAAAGAACAGGGCTTGAACAATTTCCTTGAATTCTTCTTTATTTCAAGGGTATAGGATAGTATAGAATCATATTGATCATATTGTGGACCGTGAATCAAATTTTACGGCGGTGTGTTGAGTTTACCTTTCACTTGGATTCTCAATAATCTGGATTTGGGTTATTTTGAACGGGAGGAAATGTTGATGTCCGGTATTCATATATTTTGTGTTTATTTTGGCTCGAACGAATTCTGACAAGTCTATAACAGTTGAGTTTACCTTTCAATCATACTCTCAATAATCCGGGTTTCGGTCTTTTCGAATTGGGAGGAAATGTTAGAGTCCGGTATCCATTTTTTGGGTTTATTTCGACTCGGACGAATTTTGACAAGCCTATAAACGATTTCAAACAGAAGATATGATAAAAATATTGTGTTCAAAATCTGGAAAATTAAAGATGGGTCAGTGTCAAACTTTAAACGAAAAGTTGATGACCTTACCTAACTTTTCAAAATCGGACTGAATTGATTCTCGGTTCAGATAGTTTTGTGACAGTCCTGCTATTGGTATACCTAAATAGCCATGCATTATAGTGGAAACCGGGAGCTGTTTCAACATAACGAACATTACTTCTGGTAAGGAACCCATGCATGACAAGCTTGCATATCTAATTGTTGTTAAAATCCCAGGTCATTGTGCTTGTTTTTGGTGAAACATATATACCTAATATTTGATCATACAGGCTATGATATACATTATACCCAAAATAACTGTAAAAGTTGGTAGGAATTAAGATGCAGTTGGGTAGGTCATACCACATATATAGTTCAAGAGTAGATAATATAGTAGCAAAGCTAAAGAGGGTGTGATTTAATTTGTGATACTGACTTGACTTGTTTTACTTTGTTCATCCCCTACTTTACTTTAATTTTATCTCATGGAAAGGAAAACAACTGTACTTGATGAAATATGAATGATGAATTTGTGACTTTAATTTAAACACATGAAAGAGAAACCCCCCATAAATAAAATAAAGTTGGTGTTGACATATATATATGTATATGTGCTTAGTTGGATGAATACTTGGAGGAGAGAATTTGTACAGCTAATATCATCATGCCATGTCTGCATTAACTAGATTAGGATCCTTTCTAACCACAACCTTCATCACACCTTGGAGCTTACTTCTTTGTCCACCTCTACCTTATCTATCTACATCCCTCTTTGGTATCCATCACCATCTCATTCACCCTTGCTTGTAATTTAATTTATTCTCCTCTTCTACTTCAATCCATTTATTCTCTAAAACCCTGGTAATTTAGTTATTTTATTTTACTTTTTACCGTCTTCCAGGAATCAGCCTTTTCGTGAAAGCGAGGATAAGGTTGCGTACCATAATCCCGCTTCGTGGGAGTTAGGAATGGGCAATGGGTCGTATACACAAGAGGTCAAGACTAAAAATAATGGTCGCCAGTAGGGTGAAGGGTTGATTCATTAATATATAAGCCGACCCATTTCACAATGCTAAAGACTTGGGTCATTAAATGCTGACCTTATCTAAATATATTATTAATACTCTACATTAAATAATAATTAGCATAATTATTATTTTTTTGTATAAATACACTTTAACTTTAACTTTAGGGTTAAACAGGCCAGCTTATGGGTCGACCCTTATTTTTACTAAAAAGCCATGAGCCGACCCATTACTATGAAGGGTCAACCTTGACCCAACCCGACCCTACATGACTAATGGGTCGACCCTGACCCGACCCAATCCGACTCAGTTGCCCACCCCTAGTGGGAGCCTCATGCACTGCACTACCCTTTAATTATTTTTACCTTCTTAAAAATAATGGTTTTTGACCTTAGAGTTTTACCTTGAAAAAGTTTTGGATTACGAAATTTTAAGAGAGACTATGGGTTTTTAATTGTATTTATGTCTATGGATGATATCATGAATAGTTATCCATAGATGATATATACGACCATCCATGAATGATATATACAATTATCCATGAATGTAAATATAATTAAGAATTTTATGATATATATATCATGTAATTATATATAGTCTAAAGCCTTTCATATTACAACTTTCTTGTCAAAAACCCAAAATATAATCTATCCACTTGTAAGGTTTAGGTTAGGTCCTTACTTATAGTCAGATTTTTTTAAATAATCTCCCTACTTGGCTACTTGTATTTCTAGGAAAAGTTGTAAGGTGCTTGCTATTTGTAGCTGGATTCATGAAAGAATGTTTCCCTTCTTGCAAGTTAGGGTTGGTTGCTACTAGCTTGCAACTTGATTTTCAGAATCCTAGTTTGACTGAATTCATTAAAAAAAATCTCCATGGCATAATTGTGGATCTAGGTTGGTTTGCTACTTGCACTTGTGGTATATATTTTGAAGATAATATATCTCTCCATACTTATTAAGTTTAAGTTGGTTGCATGCAAATAGGCATCTTCTTCTAGGTGGTAAATGTACCTTAATTTCCCACTTCTTACCGTATATATATACCTTTTGGAGCGATAATCTCTTCACTTGTAAATAAGTTTCATTGAATGTCAGTTGCAATTAGTTTTTGTCAATCCTAGTTTGACATAATTAGGATAATGCTTGTTTTTGGTTTTGTCATTGTTATCCATGGATCATACATGCAGTCTTGGTGATCCTCACACGATGCGGTTTGGCAATGAATAAAAACCAAAACCAAACTCAATATTTTGAGATTCCCCCGAAGCGAGATATAACAGTTTTACCCAGAAATTTTATGTGTCTATTTTAAGGCATGCAGAGATTCTAGTTCAATATTACGCCTTTGATTCGCACAATCTTTCTCTTCTCCGACATTCTCATCCTGTAATTTCAACTTTTAACTATAAAAATCGTATTTCATTTTCTGAAATCATATCAATCATTATTGTTTTTATTAACACCTATAACAAAGACATAAATGCATGATATTGATATTTGAACAGTACTACACCAATAACAAAAAAGAGTGTATATCAAGACAGATTTTTGAGTGTGAAACCTCCATGAAAAGAAATATGCCCTAGGCTGAATGTAGGCCACAAATTAAAAGAAAATTATAGCAATATTGGATAAGGCATTATTAGCAGTAACCCTAAATACCCACATCCTAGTTGTATATTTTCTGAGCCAGGTATTTATTGGCTGGGGCTGTTCCAATTATATTGGGCTATGTGGCATATTGTTGTGCCACATAAATGTTGATGCTTATCTTATGCCAGAATCAATGGAGATTTTTGCTAAAATGACAACCATTCCCAAACAAATAGTTCTATTTGGAGCATTCTATTGGCCAATTTTGCTCATGACTCATGACTCATGACTTTTGATGTTTTTGAAGATTTTGAGTTTATTTTCAAGGAAAATGTGTATATATCCCTTCAAGTTTACAATGTTTATGAATTAAGTCTTGACGTTTTTTTAGTTAATTTTATTTAGCTACTTTTCCGGCAAAATTTAGCAATTTTTCCGGTGAATATGTGATATGTGATGAAATTTGTTTCCTAAAATTATCGTTATTTCAGCAAACAAATTTTATCATAAATCACTCACACCGCACCGACCTGTGGCTCAGATTGATGAGAGGCAGGTCCGAAAAATTGTTATATTCACTGGAAATTAAAAAATAGCTAAATGGAATTGGTTCAAAAGTTTAAGGTGGTAAATATTAACTTTAACATGTTAGGGTTGGATTTACAAATATCATAAACATGAAGGGATATATGCAAATTATCCTATATATTTATGATCTATACTTCTATAAGCTCTATTTGTAAGCATTTTTTGATGTTAATTCAACTATATGTGTGACTTTGTAGATTTATACATGATAAACGTTTTTTGTCAATTTTCCCCTATGTAAATGCATATCCAGGTCGGAAAAGAATCAATTCTGTGTATTAAATTGCCGTAAAAAAACTCATTATTAGATTAGAGATGGATTTGTCCTTTTGATATTGAAGCTATGGAGTATTTATCTCTAATAGTCTTTTTGAGGTAATTATGAAAATTTCAAGTCAATCCTAATAGTAAAAAGAATTACTAAATCTTTAAAGAAGATTAGGAAGAGGCAACAATAAAGCAAGGTTAATACATTGAAGATTGAACAAGGATATTAATAGATGATGCATCAAACATCATAGGAAGCAGTATGTGTGACTGATTGTGCTCTTTAACTTTAATTTTTGTTCAAAATTATCATCCAAATGTCGAATTTGATTCCAAATATTGCATCATAACAAATATATAGGATAATTTCAGATATATATTAATATACTACCATAACATTTGGAACAACATCAAGTTCAGCATAATTCAACATACTTTCCATGAAGACACATAGCTAGGTAATTGTGTTCATGGGAAGCTGTTGAATTTGATGTTGTTCCAAATGTTGTGATAGTATGTAAATATTTGAAAATACCATGTGTATTTGCCATGGTATGAATTTTTCACCCTGGACTACATGTACAACTAAGAAATTTTCCCCTTTGATAACAGCTCTGGAACATCCCTCTTGAATCACAAATTGTACTCCATTATGAAGTAGAGTAGCCTCGACAATAAAAAAAAAATTTAAAAAAAAGTTGAAGTTGTGCCAGTACGATGAGTACTAGCCTCCAACATCTTTCTACTTGCATCTCAAATCGCAAAGCCAATTACAGATAAAGTATTTGTTTTGGATCCAACAAAATTGATTTTGATGTGAGCCATAGGAGAAGGGTGTCATCTGACAAATTAATATGTGTAACTTTGAAGTAGAAATAACAGAGAATTAAATCAAGAAGAAAGTTTTGAAAACATTTATCTTTTAGACTATAAATAAAAGTCTAGCATGTCATTCTACCCAAAATCATTGGTCTTGATAACAATTTATACTAAGCTAAAGAACTTCTAATGAAATACCACAAAATTATGACCTTTCCAAATGCACTACAAAAGAAAGAAAATTTTATGAAGTTGTTATAATATGACTAGTGTAGAGCTTCTAGTTTTTGTCTAATTGATAAATTAGTCATAATCTGAAAGCTAACTAGAAAAGAGATCTAACCATGATTGAGGCAAGTTCCTAGACGTGGGTAATAAATTGACACTTAATGATTATATATATGTCTTATGGCGAAGAGGATCTATATACGGACCTATTTCCAATAGGGTGCCATTAGTCGCCAGAGCTTTGTGACACACTTGCCAAAGAAAAATCATGATCTTAGGATGAAACAAATCTATTTAAATGTCCATTTGATTTGTTTTTTAATATATTCTATGTGTGCTATCTAAATAGCAATTTTGTTAAAAACATACATTAGTCAAGTCTCTAGTAAAGCGTATCTTCAAGATAACTCAAATAAATCAAGATCGCACAGACAAGTGCCAGATAGTGTTGTAGTAAAATAGAATGTAACGTTTGTCAATTCCAGATTGTATCAAGAATAAAATCACTAACCCTTGCATCCGATTATCAATATTCTCCTCCCCAGTGCCACATAACTGTAAAAATGACATTGTGGAGCACTTGTTATCTCTCCAGAATCATATTGACTTATGCTTTTATTGAAAAATTGTCGGACAGATAATATTCCCCTTTCAAACTTTTTTTTTTGTCGAGAAAACCCTTTCAAACATTGAGACCACAAATTGTTATGTTCATAAAATACTTCCAATGTAGTTTCATAATAGAAGTTTGATCAATTGATTTTGTGTGGGATAAGCCTAATCTTGCCCTTATAAGTTTTCCAAAAGAACTCCCGATTGTTACGAGCTAGTTTAATCACAAATCGTAGACCTGAAAACACTGTAAAGTATGGATTGTATAGACTCCAAATAAGAAACAATACATCCAATTTTAAATAATATATAAACTTTATCCATCGACTCATTTTTTAAATTAGATCTATAAAATGCAAACCAATACATTACCATATATTATTATTATTTGCTCATACATCTGGATAAGACCTTTTTTTGCACTACACTTGGGAAACATTTGTTTGTACAATGTTAAAATAGAATAAAATAAAATAAAAACTAACTAAAAAAAGGAAACGAAATGGATAATTTAACAAGGAATAAAAAGGAATAGGGAGAAATGGACAAAGCTGATGGCCAATCCCTCCGGCGGCATCCCGGCGTGCGCAATTATCAAGCTCTCAAAGAGCAACGTTCAATTTCTCCGATTTCGCCGGCGCAGAGTATTCTCCGGCTACCTCGTACGCCGGCGCACGATGTCACAGGTAATCCTTGTATTGATCTCTCCGTGTTACATCCGATGTTTAGATTTGAAGAACATAGCAATATTTCTAGTTTTATTTCTATTTCTGTTTCTATTTTTGTTGATCGATCATCGTTTATATTGCGTGTGATATGACAATTTACATCTTTTCTTTTGTCGGTGTACACTGGAATTTACAATTGTTGATTGTAGTTTGTTTTTGTTTGGATAATTGTTTTTGTGTAATTTTGGCCTTGAATTTGGTTAAATATTGGTTTCGAATTCAATGTATTGCAAAGCATTGGTATAGTGGCAATGCAGAAGACTGATGAAATATGTCAATGTTCATTGCAAATTTGTTCAATTCCTTTTGAAGCAATTAGGATATGACTGCATTTTGTTCGATATTGTTAATATGTGTTCAACTGAGATTGTTGTTCACGATGTTTTACTCTCATAAGGATTCCCTTAAACATGTATTGTATGATATTGAGTGATATGAAGGCAGAACATCACCTGTCTTTGGATGTTGAGTTTAATTGATCGATCCAAACGACGATATATCTATTCAACTGTGATCGAGCAAAATGGTTTCTTCCTTTCTTTTTACTTACAACACTGTATGTTGTGATTGAGGAAGCTATCAAGAATAAGTTTTAACAATTTGAGAGACATCGTGAACCTGTGTTTGCATTCAAGCTTCTGTAGTGTAGAGAATTGCCTCGAGTTTATTGGTAGTATTTGGCACTTGCATTTTCATGTCGATATTTGCCCGTTGACTTAAATGTTCCCCTTGTTTGGCGTGAATATGTTCAGTGGTGCTTTTTCATTAAGAGAAATTTAAGCGGAAGGTTTTTGACAAAGGGAGAAATGCGAGAATTCCACTCTGTTACTTGCCTGGAATTCGGGAGGATGAGCATTCCGTTAGATCACCAACTGGAATTGTAAGTTCTTAACACTGGACTAGATACTCCTTGTATTTTTTTTTTTATCATTGTCATATAAAAGAACTTGAGATTGTGAACTAAGTAGTAATACGTTTGTCAAGTTTTGAGGTCAATGGCTAACAAAATATGGCATTGCTACTTCTCTGCTGTTGATGAATTTCTATTGCTGACCCTCCTCTGTCAATTTTGTATACTTATTTATATTTTCGTCAACTGGTTATACTATGTTAGTTTGTTTGAGATCTTTTTGCATATTGATAGTTGAAGGTTAACTGTCCTGTTATCCCTATGAGTCTAGTCCTATTTTTTCTTCTCCCTTTGGCAGTTTGACCTCTCTCAAGAGCAAATTATTTGCCCAAAGTTAAATAGTTAATCCTGGTTCTGTGAAGGACTTCACGGAGGAGTTAGGTTTGTCTATTGCCGCCATTGGACATTGCCCTTCCCTACCACACCTTCCCTCTTTCTCCGGCCATATTATTCCTCAAATCCTTTTTCTGGTGTTGGGGGATCAGTGTATCTTGCCATTAAATTGACGACCTTAGTTTAAGGGAAAATATATAAGTGTTGGGTCAATTGGAACCAGTCTCTCAAAATTGCAAAATTTAGGAGTAAGACTGCTACATCCGACCCCTCCACACCCTGCCTGGGTGGGATTTCAGAGTATTGGCTTGGTTAGTTTGAGGGAGAATATTGAGTTCTGATGAGTTTCTTGCAATCATTTGTGCATCCATCTTTGATATAACGATGCTTTTACATGCTTAGAGATCAAGCTCTTTCTGAATGATTGTATTCTTCAACTCCTTGCTTTTCATCTTTGTAATCTTATACATTTAGGAATCTGAGAGGTTCTTTTCTCTTTCCTTTTTTTTTTGTTGGGGGGGGGGGGGGGATGGGCAGGGGGGTTGGTGGAGTATGTCATAATTGTATGAGTATCTTCTTTCTTTCCAAGCGGCTGGTGCTGAAATTTTTATGAAGCCTGATTTTGATTAGGTCTACAATTACCCGTGTATTAATTGCTTCCTCCCCATTTGAAATGAGAAACTGAAACTGAAAACAAATAGAGACAGCCAGACTGCCTGAATTTCATGCTGTATTTGAGTTGGAGATATTAATGGTTTGGGGTTCAGCTCTTGTTGATTGTAAAGGTAAAAGAAAGACAGAAACAGTCAAAATAATAAAACTGAAATCCAGGACTTCTCTCTTGAATTTATCAAATCTTTCGACATTCAGCGACACTTCTCATCTGTTTGGACTTTGAATTCAGTTAGAGGGGGGAGAGGAGGGGAAGAGAGGTAAGGAAATAGAGGGGATAAGAAGGGAAGATGGATTAGAGTTAATCTTGTTTGGACTCATTAATGACGGAAATGGGGGGAAAAGAGGGGAGGTATTCAAATTCTTCCTTTTCTTCTTTTCTCCCTTCGTTTTGAGGGTTATGAAAAATGAGGGGAATGCGGCTGAAGTATTCCCCTACCTTCACCCTGCATTTATTTTCCTAAGAAAAATAAAATAATAATATGATGAATAACCTCCCTTCCCCTCCCTCCCTCCGTCCCTCCCTCCCTCCCTCTGTCCCTCAATACAAACAGACCCTTGTCCTAAGGTCATCTCTAGCTTCTAGAGGACTACCAATGGTAAGGAAAAACTCACCCAACACAGAAATCGAGGGGAAACGGGGGAGGGGGATTGCAATGGTGGGCGGTGACATTGGGCGAGTGGGTGAAGCATCATTCACTTGTAATGTTGAGTAAGTGTAGTATCGTCCGACACACAAATCAAGGAGAGAGAAAGGAAAAACTCACCCAACACAGAAATCGAGGGGAAACGGGGGAGGGGGATTGCAATGGTGGGCGGTGACATTGGGCGAGTGGGTGAAGCATCATTCACTTGTAATGTTGAGTAAGTGTAGTATCGTCCGACACACGAATCAAGGAGAGAGAAAGGAAAAACTCACCCAACACAGAAATCGAGGGGAAACGGGGGAGGGGGATTGCAATGGTGGGCGGTGACATTGGGCGAGTGGGTGAAGCATCATTCACTTGTAATGTTGAGTAAGTGTAGTATCGTCCGACACACAAATCAAGGAGAGAGAAAGGAGAGGAGAGGGAGAATAACATTACTTTAACGGGTGAGTAAGCCACTTACTACTTATCATTGTGGAAACTAACCAATTTTAAGGAACGATTGACTCATATTTACAATTAATTAAGTGAGTAAATCAATCTCATTCACCGTTGCTAATGCTCTTAGTAAAAGCTACTTTCCTTTAGGAAAGGCAATGTTCGATTTTCTTATTTCGGTATGAAAATTGGGTTATCTTTGGCCTCTAGACGAAAGTCAGTTTACTTTAGGGAAGGTAGCGCTGGATTTTTTTTGTTTCAATATGAAATAGGGAAATAAGGAATTTCCTTGTGCTATTTTCTCCCGCCTAAAAGCTCAATTTGAAATTTGAGCTATATTTTTATTTAATGAAACAATTTAGTTTTATTAGAGATTATCTTCCTATTCTGGACACTTTTGGGTTTTTGGGTTGATCTTTTTTGGTAAGGGATCCGGGATGCTCATCTGGATTCGGGGGCATTTATTTCTAAAGAAAAAGCTAAGCTGGCTGCTTTATCTTCCCAGATACATTTCTTCTTATTGCTTCTAACTTCTAAAGCCATTACCTGAAATATATGAAACCCTATTCATAAAACCTCTTGATAGACTCGAACGCTCGCTCCCGCCCTTCCTTGATCCACCTTCCTATAGAGGTATCAACAAAACCATCTGTGGTTAGTGACTGGTGAGTTACTCATCTTTAACTCAGCATTTGATTTTGAACTGGTGGCACAATTTATTGTAGCTGTAGTCATACATTGTTGTGTGCTGTAGATATCTTTCTCTGAATGATCTTGATAACCTAGCAGAATTGGAGAGTAATCTGGATGTGGTTGTATTTTTTGGGGTGAAAAGACAAATTTTATTCTGTAAACTGGTGTTCTTTTCAGTCATCAAAGGGCTGAAAACTAATCTTTTTGTTGTTTATGATATGTTTATTGTTCGGAATGTTTTTAATTTTGGTTATTAACTGCTGCCCTTTCAGGTGTTTAAGTGCATAAAAGAATGGTTGCCTTTAATTTGTGTGAAATGGTTATTGTTTATTAATCAGTGATAAAAATTTAAAAAAAAACCATCTTTTTATTTTGTGTGACATGTTTAGTGGCTCTGATTCTGATCAGGCTCTTGGCTAAATGGTTGATTAAATACAGTTTGTCATTTCTTCTTGTTTGTGGTCTTCTTGCATTTAGTTTAACTGTTTTGATCATGAGCGAGAAATCATTGGTCTTATTCTGGGGGTGTGTGCTCTGACCTAAGGATGGAAAAGAAAGATTCTTTACACTTCTTTGGTATGGCATTCATTCGCATATTTTTAGACACACTCTAGAGATTTGTTGATGTGTTGTGATAGCAAAATGGGAAGACCTTCCAGTATCCATACTTTTATCATGATGTAGGCATCATCATGACCAATAGTTCTGGTTCTTGGGGTCTCCATCCTGTGCTTGTCCCATTGCAGCAAGTGTAAAATAATCTCCTCATTGGTTTTTACCTTCCTAGTGATTTTCATTTTCATTTGTTTTTTACAATAAGCCTTTTTGAAATTGTTGTGTTTTATAGTCTGGAAAACCATTCTGCGTAATTAGAATTGAACTTGTGTCTTGTGGGAAAAAAAAAAAGTTGCTCGCAACCCTGTGATTTGGGGTGGCCCTAGTTTATTCCATTAATTGACATAAATGATCAATGTAGCAGCTTTGATAACCAGTGTGGAATAGATGAGGTAATATCAATTTACTTATGTGAATGTTTATCTAATGCTGTAGTTTTGCAAAGGATTATTAGGTTTTGAAATCTCCAAATTTGGGGGTTGTGTATCACAATATCCCGAGCGTCTCATTTGATTCATAGCAGCCCAACCTTTAGGAGTGGTATTTGTCAGTAGCCCAAAACTGAACTAACATCAATTAAACTCATTTTTTTTGTGATGCGTCGATTGTTTTTTTTGGTTTAGAGACACTTCCATTATGCATATCAACCCTAAAGGCACAGCCACATCACAAAAACTTGAGTTTAAATTGATGTTAATTCGGACTTGGCCTACTGACAAATACCACCTCCCAACGGTTGGTTGGGCTGTTATGAGTCAAATGTGAAACTCGGGATATTGTGATAAACAACTCCAAAGTGGGGGATTTCAGACCTAATAATCCTTTTGCAAAAGGTGATCTCACTATAAGCTCCAAAGAGAGGAGTTAGACATCTGAAAACTTTTATCGCTGTTGTGCTTGGAACTGTTTAAAAAGTGGGTTCAAAACATTGGTCATTACTAATATCTGATGTTTACATTCATGACTTTAAAGTTTAGAGCTGATTAGAATGCCAGATATCCTTGTATTAAAAATTGAGTTCATCTCTAAGAGGAAACATTTTCTTATTGCTCATCAAATTGGTGATGTCCTACAGCTTCTTATCTGTTGAACTGATTCTTTGAGATGCATTGCCCACTTCCCAAAGTCTGTTCTTGATCAGGCTTCTTTTTTTAAAATCTTTTTGAACTAGTCTGCTTTAGAGGGTTCTATTTATGTTGTCCACAATGCGGATACGATGGAGAGATACACGAGGGATAAGATGCCACAAAAAGGAAGAGGAAAAAGAAAGCCCCAATTCGGCCAACTAGTCAGCTGCTCGATTTCTTTTATGGAAAATATGAGTGTTGTAAACTTGGTTGCAAGAACTGAGATATTTTCTCCTAATTTCAACTAGGGTTCGAGCCTCCCAATTTGTACTCTCCTTTTAAGGCTTTAATAAGTGCTTGATTGTCACCTTCTATTCACAATGAAACAATAGCTTAGTTCTATTGTTGCCCATACATGATTTTGCATTGTTGTTTCTATTGCTACAAAACTGAAGCCGCTCCGAGACTTGTGGAACCAACGTGAATGGGACTTCCATCGCTATTTCTGACGAAGCCACCTGTTGCTGATGAAGAAGATTTAGATCCATCAAAGTTGATCTTGATAAAGCCTTTTGGTGGTTTAGCCCAACTGATGTAGGCTATGGCCTTGCGCTTTGGATGTGAATAATTATGAATAGAAGATGTTACATCCAAATTAAATAACTTTTCTATCTTCCATTGCCCAATTTTCCTTACCTCAAATATTTTCCCTATAGATTTATAGATTATATTGTTGAATATCACCAAATTTCAACTCTTCCATATACCCTATAAAAGAGAAATGAATACAAGCAACCTGAGATTGCAGAAGTATTGCTAGATTGTTTTCTAGCGGTACTTGAAAATACCACTAGAATTTCGAGCACCGTTAGATCACTTTCTAGTAGTGTTGAAAGTTTGAAGATTGCAGAAGTTCCCGACTGGGAAAAAAATTGACACAATCCACTTACGTTGAAATGCTAAATCCCAAGTGCCATGAGAGATACAACATCTAAGCGAAGAGACGATTTATGGATTCCACCTTAGAGTGCCAAAGAGGGAAGATAGGATCTAAATCCATCCATCTTTTAAACAAGTTACAATGGGTTATAAAGCATTATGACAGATTTGGCAAAGGAAACTTTTAGCTTAGGCATAATTTCAAACTTCCAAACTCCCAGAGTTCTTGGTTATACAAGGGAATATCATGCACGTTCGTAGACAACCCACTACCTCAAAGTCTCCAACTAGAAGAAGTTCTTCATAATATGAGATGGAATGAAAATACTCTTAATCAAACTAAAAACATCCATAGGCAAGAAAGAATTAAGCAAAGGAAATTTTCATTCCTTGTCAAAATTAGCAAAATCACGCACTAAGACATCGCTATCTAGGATACCTCGGTCTTCCATATGAAGTAGGAGAAGATTTTCCTTCCCACACCAATTATCATATCAAAATGTACTAGATTGTTGATTTCCAACTTTCCAACATATACCCTTACAAAATAGTTCTCTATTACAAAGTAAGCAACTCTAAACCGAAGAATCTATGGATTTATAGGAAAGTGTGAAGAAATCTGTAGTTAAATGATGCTTGGGCAGCTTGGCACCCATAACCCAAAAATCACCAAGCTCAATGAGGTACTTCTATGAAAGTTTACATACAAATGCATTATTGATTGCCTTTGTTTTACCAAAGCCAAGCCAACCTATCGTTTTAGGGTAGCAGACCTTATCCCAAGATACCAAAGGGAGCACCTTTCCATATTTGGCTTTTTTCCAAATGAAATATTTATTAATTATGACCAAATTCTAACATGTAGCTTTAGTCAACTTAAAAAGCCACTAGGTAAAAATTCAAGGGTAGACTATATAAGAACAACCTTAGCCCCTTTGGAATTGGAGTTGTCATTCCAATTTTGAAGCTTACTATTTGCTCTATGCACTAAATCAGTGAATGAATCAAATGAATGCCTCCCTTCAAAAATAGGACAACCAACGATATTTGCCTATAGAAGTCCTATTAGGAATGTTAAAGACGAAAACTACAGAAGATTTAGCTGTTCTAGTAGCATTTCAAGAAAAGAACAACATCAATATATGGGAATTAATGTTCCCTATGTTGGTTGCAAAACTCAATGACAGAGTGTTCAATCTGCGGTAAGTTTTCGAATTGGACTTGCAAAAAAGCAAATTATCATTAGCAAAGAGAACACAAGGACTTTTGCCCTCCTCTTGAACATACGTTGATCCCAATTTCTAAATTTTTTTTGTTAGAAGTTGGAAGATGTAATCTATGAGCTAAACATCTAACAAATAATAAAAAGATACATAAAGAGAGGATTTTAGCTCATCTTGTGGGAAAAATAAAGCCACATACTCCATCATTTATGATGAGAGAGCAAGATATCGAAGAAATACATTCTAGTATCCAATTGATCGAAATATTACAAAACTTCTAGTCTTTAATGTCAAAGAAGATAAATTTTCATCCAATTCTATCATACATCTTCTCCATATCCAATTTGAGTGCTATATCCTCTTTTGCTCTCATGTCCCCCCGTGTGGCGACACAGGGACGTAAAAATGGAAGTGCCTAGTAGGCCTAATGAATTCTTTCTAACTTAGCTAGGATTTTAAACTTTGGTCAACTATTTGAGCTAAATAGAATGACTTCTTAACAACCCTAAACCTTCTTCAAAGAATCTAAGCTTCCTCAGGCGTTGCAATTCAAATGAAACTGGCGAAAGTTGAACTCTGTGAATGAAGAATAAGAGAATTCATGGCTTTCGCCAATTCTTCGACGTGTTTATATGACAACTTTGAAATCACATAATACCATAAGTTGTTGCTGCTACTTTTCTTCTCATTAGCCTCTTGAACCCAGTTGGTTCTAAGTCAATATCTGCAGGTGATCTACGATCACACCTTTAAAAAGGTGCTTGTCTACTATCCACAACATCAAGCAAGCCTGTTCTTTTGTCCTAATCTCTGTAGGAAGAGCCTTCATACCCATTGTAGAAGGGAAGAAAGCATGTTCGCTCATGCTCTAGGCGATGCACTTCTTTGGGGAACTATCTGCTCGCCTTTCAAACGTGAAGGCAAGCCACCAGGGGTCTTCATCTTCGCAGCCCGGACCGTCTTTCTATGGGTTGCCGCATCAAGCTAGTAACCGTCACTTAAGCCGTCACCCACATGCAAAAGGTTGTGGTGTATATGGGGATTAAGAATTCTTACAAGAAGATGATCCAACACCCGACTAATTAATAGAAGGAGCTTGCCACCGGCATTCATTTCTTCATTCTTATAAATAAATAGCCGAGTCTACTAAAAGAGAAAGAAAGAAGCCTCATCGTGGTGATTAGGTGCTTGCCTACTTTCCGCAACATACAGCAAGCCTGTTCTTTTGTCTAATCTTTGTAGGAAGAGCCTTCATACCCATTGCAGAAGGGAAGAAAGCCCGTTCTCTCAAGCTCTAGGCGGTGCACTTCTTTGAGGAGCTATATGCTCGCCTTGCAAACGCAAAGGCAAGCCCAGGGGTCTTCATCTTCGCAGCCCAGACCATCTTTCGATGGGCTTCCGTATCAAGCAACAGTCACTTAAGCCGTTACCAACAAGCAAAAGGTTGTGGTGTATATGGGGATTAAGAATTCTAACGAGAAGATGATCCAACACCCGACTAACTAATAGAAAGGGATTGCCGCTGGCATTCATTTCTTCATTCATATAAATAAATAGCGAAGTCTACTAAAACTGAAAGAAAGAAGCCTCATCGTGGTGATTAGGTGCTTGTCTACTATCCACAACATCAAGCAAGCTTGTTCTTTTGTCCTAATCTTTGTAGGAAGAGCCTTCATACATTGCATAAGGGAAGAAAGCCCGTTCGCTCAAGCTCTAGGCGATGCACTTCTTTGGGGAACTATTTGCTCGCCTTTCAAACGCAAAGGCAAACCACATGGGGTCTTCATCTTCGCAGCCTGGACCGTCTTTGGATGGGCTACGCATCAAGCAAGTAACGGTCACTTAAGTCGTCACCAACAAGCAAAAGGTTGTGGTGTGTATGGGGATTAAGAATTCTTACGAGAAGATGATCCAACACCCGACTAACTAATAGAAGGGGCTTGTTGCCGGCATTCATTTCTTCATTCATATAAATAAATAGCCGAGTCTACCAAAAGAGAAAGAAAGAAGCCTCATCGTGGTGATTGGAGGAGACCTCTGATTGCAGTTTTTTGATTCAAAGAATCATCCCATCTCAATTGAAAAGAAATCAAATTCTACTTCTGTATTACTCTTGTATTGTTTTTATCATGTATAACTCTTTTCAGTACAAAAGCACTTTGGACAAGACTAATAATGCGTTCTAAAACAGGTCATTATATTCACAAGGATTTATGAAATTATTTGTACATATTATTACAAATGCTAATTGATTGAAATTCACTTGCCCTTGTGGGATTGTCGACTTTTTGATTAATGCAATAGAAGTATGATTGACGCCTTTCAAGAATTTACCAGTCGTAAAAAAATCCAAAATGCAACAAGAGTATGATTGCTCCTCATTAAAGAAACTGACGCCAAATAGGGAAATAATATTTTATGTATTATTTATGAATATCTTCACAAAGAAAGATTGGCATGCCATAATAGTACGAAACGACACTATGTTTGGAGTAGATATGCGAATCACTTTAAATATAAGAAGATGAGTAGGCGGAGTGATCGGAGTGGAGAGGAAATAAAAGGATTGAAATTCAAATTGCTTTTCGGAGATTTCCATTTTCGAGGAAGACAGATAAAATGCCCACACATTAGCATTTTCATACCATCAAGAAAGACAAATTCCAAGCAATCCTAAATTTTGAAAAATTGGATTTCTGTTCAACATATCACCCATAGCAAGAAAAGGCTTTTCGTCTTGGTTAAACTCATAGTCGCACATGAAATAGTAGATGGTATAAATTTAGCAACACTTTCCCCTCCTTACTCCTAACAAGAAGGGGATAATGTACAACTTCATGTGTGAGTTATCTCTCTTATGGCAATGGTGAAGCCACTAAGGGAATTTCGGGCACAAATGTTCAATTAGGTCATACTTGTTTAGGATTGCCTATAGTGGTATAACCTCATCGGGTAAGACTTCTCACTAGGTTGGTTCCCTTATCTAGTTCGATGCTTTCGGGTATAAGATGTCGTGGAACAAAGAGAACAAAGCTTCTTCTTTGCATATTTGGAGGGTTTGACATTGAACAAAAAGGATGGAAGTGTTCTGACATACCGGTAAAAGTCATGCTTTGAAAAGATGGTGATTGGAGCTATTGATCTGGAAAGACAAGTTGGAACTGCGATTGAGTCTTTGAGTCCTACTGACCCTTAGATTGATCTTCTTCCTTCCGCTGAGTCAGCCTTAGGGCCGGTAGATCAAATTGAATGAGGGATGGAAGGATGTTTCGATATTCGAATTAACTGCAAGGTTACACGAAGGTGGAAGAATCTTTTGCTCGATTAAATCAATTATTATGGAAGGCCTAAAATAGTATGTTTTCTTCATCTTGTTTGCTAGTGAATAACATCTTTGTGATTATGTGTTATCATTTAAGTTTCCTCATTTTTTAAGTGCTTTCTTTGTTTAAGCTCCTTATTGCTTATTTAGGAGGTAGACTTGAACTGAATCGAATTACATTGAGTATTCGTGAGCCTTGAGTGCGCCTCGTAGGAATTGGTGGAATTGCTCATTTGCTCACCTAAATAGCGCCACCAGATGTTGTGAATCATATATGTTCTAACATGAGCTTCTTCATCGTCCTTCACAAACCTTGATTTAATCCCTCATTTTTCCCTCATCCTTGAGCCTCTGGGTTATATGGACTAGAAAGGTTCTATTAGCATTTGCTATGTGATATAAGATTATCCTCCAAGATTTAAAGCAACTTTCTCTTACCTGATCTTCCCTCACAAGGACTTAATGTTTAAGCAGCCGCTTCTATTGCGGCATTCTGAACGGATAACGCATATCAATGTTTTAAAGGTGTATGTGTACCATGTTCTTGCCCCCTCCCCCCTGTTGATTTTACTTTTAACTGTTGAAACATATTGCAAGTTTGCTTGTGGCTTGTCAAATGTCCATTCACATTGTGGCATCTGGCATGAAAAATTTTCGATTGGTTAAGCTCCAACTAAAACTACCCCTGCTAGTCGATGGATATGGAAGCTGATGGTTCCCACCTAAACACTTTAAATGAAAAAGAAAATAATAAATGAAGCTCCATCGACTTGGTTCCATTGCAGTATTTCCTGATTGCCTCCTCTTATTTGTTGATAAGAAACGTAGTTCTTCTGCTGTACATATCGATCACTTCCGTATGAATAGAATAGAAAGAAACTGTTGGTAAATTACAATGTGCATCATCTTTCTTGTATGCTAAGTCTCTTTCTGTGACATGAAAATTACTCTCGTTCTGATGTCTTATAGGCTATAGCCTTGGTGTACATGACTAGTAGACATGACATTTGTAACTCTCACCCATATCATCTACTTGTTTGACTTGCCCTTTCCACTTTTTAAGGTTAAATATTATTTCTGTGGTGTAATTGCGGAAATAGATTCATGAATACGAATATTCTGCCGAAAGGAGATAGTTAACAGTAATACTCTCTAATATCATGTTCCAGGGGGTAACATGGAGGAACAAGGCCACTCCAGTTCGAATGGTGGAGCACCAGCTGATGTAACTGCAGACCGCATCAGTAACCTCCCATGGAATGTCTTAGACAACATCCTTGGGAAAATGCCGATAACCGACGCTGTTAGGACAAGTGTGCTGGCAAAGAGTTGGAGATACAAATGGCTTTCTCTCTCGGAGTTTGTCCTGGATGGCAATGAGTTCAGTGAATCTCTGAACTACAGAGATGATGGCTGGGTTTCTGTTGCTACCGTAATTAATAACTACCTGCTTAATCATACTTCGGCCATCAAGAAATTTGTGCTGAAAACTTACTGTGCCTCTCATTACCCCGATGTGTATCAATGGATTCATTTTCTGGCAGAGGAAGATGTTGAGATATTTATGCTGGAAGAGTACAGCAATGAATTCTTTGTGATGCCATCACATTTGTTCTCTTTCAAGCTGCTGCAGAGCCTGTTTTTGGGAAGTTGCGCGGTGCAAATTCCGCGTAGTTTTGAAACCTTCAACTTTCTCTGGGAACTCCTCCTCAGAGACGTTGCAATAAGCGACGAGGATCTTGAGCATCTGATTATGGCATGTCCTAGCCTGGAGAGGCTGACATTGTTAAGTATTAGTGGCCTGAAGCATCTGAGAATTCGTGCACCAAATCTGAAGTGTTTGTTGGTGGATTATGGCTACAAAGAACTTGACATTAAAGATGGTGGGAACTTGATGGTGGTTACTGTTGCAACTACTTATCTGGAGAGAGAACAAGAAGTGGCGGCTGTCAACTGGCGAAGTATCTTTCGTTCTTTGTGTGGTCTGAATTCCTTGACGAATCTGGGCTTATCTGGTGGTCTGATCAAGGTAAGTTAACTTCCCCAACTGTGTGAACCCTTTATGTATCTGGCAACAGTTTCCACCTTTAACATGTTTTTTTTTTTCTGACGTAATATGTAGCTCATGGCTGCTGATTATGCACCGGGTATTCGTCCATTGAGAAGCAGCAGCCTGACTTCAATTTACCTTCACGGCCTCAGATTTGTCAATGTTGAAGTCTTCAGTGTCTGTCTGTCCTTCCTTCGCGGGTGCCCGAACCTTGAAAAGTTCCGCTTTTCAGTAAGCTCAGTTTTGTTACCTCTCATTTCTGAGTATTTTACTAGGTGGGATCTAATGATTTATGTCCATAATCTGGATAGCTAAAAAAGATTTATTTTATCAGCTTAAGATGTAATGGGCTAAAGTAAAATGCCTCTCTTGCCTCTTATACTTCTTCTAAATGGAGCAGTAACTAGGAAACGATTTTGAAATACGGGATTGGCTATAAGGAAAGCTGCGGCTGCCCAGCTATGAGCTTTTAAGCCCCTTTCTTCCTGTTATGAGGATCGAATTTCCTGATACCGGATAACCTGAGGTAGGAGTGGCAAGAGTTGACTTCCTAAAATGGTAACAACCAGGGATGTCGAATTGTCCGAAGAAGATCGTTTAACCGTAGCAAGAGCACGAAAAATAGAACGTTTTTTATCCCAACCTTTTTTCGTAGCAGAAGTATTTAAGGGCTCCCCAGGAAAATATGTTGGCCTAGCCGAAACAATTAGAGGGTTTCAATTGATCCTTTCCGGAGAAAACGGATTTAGTACTAACGCTTAGGCTTTCGCTCCCGTCCGCTCGGTAGTTGCTTGTTGGTATAGGCTCCTTTCTTCTCCACCCCGCTTCTTCTCTTTCTTTCACTATTCTCACCTAGGTCCCCGGCTTTGCTTGCTTTTCCGGGGTAGAAGTGGTAGTAATTGCGAATGAGCAAGTAGGGGGCGGCAACTAAAGAGGTAGCGAGACTGACCGCAATTGCAGGCGCGGAGAAAAACTTTCTTTCATTTTGGTTATTCCAAGTGAAAGTCGTTTCGTTTAGTACGAGATCGCTTCACACCTCGCGGTGCTTACACCTCTCGCCTATCGAAGTATTGGGCCAATTGGAACCGGTCTCTAAAATTTTCAGTTCAGGGGTAAGACCACTACTTTAGACCTGTGTGTCCATCTCAACCAAAAGCTTAAGATGATGGTTGAAGACCCAATAGTGGTTTTATACTCTAGCACGCCCCGTTACATGAATGCCCTTTGATCTTGAAGTGTGGATGCTGTAAAGGTCGTGTTAACCTTGCGTAAATAAACATGGGGGCTGTTGAGATTCGAACTTGAGACCTCTTACGGAGCCCAACTCTGATACCATGTGGGGCCATCTCAACCGAAAACTTAAGTCAATGGTTGAAGACCCAATAGTGGTTTTATACTTCTAGCAGGCCCCACCCGCTCCCCCTCCCCCACCCTGTTTTGCAACAGGATTTTCGGGATATTGGATTTGGATTTGGATTTGGATTTAGATTTAACTAGTCGAGATTTATGACACATTTCATGTATGCTTTGCTTTGTAGGTTGCATCAGCCAAAGGTTCCAAGCTGATTATAAGTTTCCTTATAGAGAATCAAGGGAAGTTCTTCTTCCCCAATCTGAGATCAGTGCAAATGAGGTATGTATCTGGCATGGGATCTGCACTGGACTTTATCGAATTTGTGGGCTCTCGTTCTCCAAACCTGAGGGAGGTGATAATTGTCAAGGACGGACGAATGGACCTGTCTATAAGCCGGATCAACGGGATATGTGCACGTTTGAGAAGATCCTGTCCCATAGCTAGAATTGAGTATTTGCCTGCTGGTCCAAATAGCGTTGTTTAATCCTCCATTCTAATCAAACATGAAACAAACCGGTGATCGAGAAAAGGCCCTCCTTACTCCTTTTCCTGGGCAGAGGAAGAAAACTTTGTCTTAGATTTGTGTTTTAAGGAAGCGTTTGGAACTCACTTTGGTTGCTTCCCAGACTAGTCTTTTTTTCTGTTTTTCTTTCCTTCTGTTGGACTTTCTCTGGTCAGTGTGTGTCGGACTCTGTGTCGTGGAATTTGCAGGATACTCACAGCCTGCTGGTGTACCGTGAGTACTGTGTTTTTATGTTAAGAAGAAAAACATTTGTGTTATCGTCTGTGTCTCTTTGATATGGAAATTGTTGAGTACTTGCAGGTGTGCTGGGAGTACAGAGTTCTCTATGTTATGAAAAAATAGTCTGTGTTTTATTGTTATGTCTGTGTTATCGAAATTGTTGAGTATTTGCAGGTGTACTGTGAGTACCGTGTTCTCTATGTTACGAAGAAACCAAAAAAAATGTCTGTTATTATACTGTGCTCTCTATGTTACGCAAACAATTGTATGTGTTAATGTGCTATGTCTGCAACTGTCGTGGGAATTGTCAAGTAGTTGCAGGTGTACCATCTGTACCTTGTTCTCTGTGTTATGGAAAATTCTGTGTTGTGTCAGTGACGTTCAAAATTGTTGAGTATTCGCAGGTGTAACACGTATGAAGGGGAAAAAAAATTGTGTTATTGTATGTGTCACGGAAATTGAGTATGAAAAGTCACAGGTGCACCGTAAGTTGGCAAAAGATTGTGTTATTCAGTTATAGTTTGTGTTTTTGAATGAGTTTTTGCAGGGTCGTGTGTGTTGTCTTGGTTATGAAAGCTTGTTGCATAATTGCAGCTTTGCAGTTGCAGGTGTACATTTTTTTTAACCGGGTAAATAGGATATAATAAAATCTTAGGGGACCCTTTTATCAAAGCATCTCCCTATGTTATTGCCATGAATAATAAAAGAAAAGGTCAACGACGGGTTACATATCCAAAGACCGGCAGTATCCAAAGATTGACCTAGATTAGCCATCCAATATGCCGCTGAGTTTGCCTCTGTAGGTATACATGAGTGCAGTATTCAACCACAAATACTTGTATACAAAATTGTTGTGTACAAAAACTACATGTATCTTACTCAGATACGGTCACAGATACCAATGTTAGACTTGTCTATTCTTAAAATATTTTTCACAAATTTTCAAATACTTGACCATTTTAATGTTCTACAAATTTTCACTATAATTTGAAGTTTCGAGTGTGGTAATTAGTGGGATGGCAAAGTAGGCGAAAGTGAAAGGGAGAAAAGCATGAGCTCGAGGAAGACAGCAAAATGGGGGTGTCTATATATATATCATATAGAATAGCCTGTTTTAAATGTACATAATAATACGTATTACACAACCCAGACAATAATTCGATTCGGGAACCAAAACTAAGGTCACAACTCACAAGTCACAAGCACTGAAAATGATTGAATTTTAACAACTACTACCATCACAACTACAATATGTACAACCTTCAATTACTTTCTTCAAGGAGGTTTCTTTGCTCTAAGAACAGCGACTAACATACAATCAAAACCACCTCCAGATTTAGCAGCTGCTGCGTGATTGCGCGCCGGTTTTGTCAGCTACTTTTTCTGTTCTTTTTTAGGGTACCCTTATTATACTCGGGTACCGTTTTTTGTAGGGTACCCTTATGCTGGTTCCCGAGTACGGTTAGACCAGAGGGAGCTCAGAGCCCTTAGACGTTGGAAGTATTCTCCTAGAGCCAATAAGCCCCGGGCTGCTTGCCGGATTGTCATGATTCGGTGCATTTGCTGCAAAGTTTCCCGTCTGAGATGGTCCGCCTGGTGGGATCAAGATAAATATGTCAGAATTTTACAACTTGAAAGCTCAGTACAAGGTACTTGCTCTTAAATGGATGAAATTGCAACATCCAAATCTAATACCCCTAAAAATCCCACTGCAAAATAGGGTGTTGGGGTAGGACCCGAATTTAAGAATTCAGAGAGAAAGGTTACGATTGACCCAACAATTTTAAAATAGTTCGCTCCATAAAAGAGAAACAGAAGAGTTATAGAGATGAATTTTGCTTTAGTTCATTACGATCTAAGCGGAAAAAATAAACCATTAGGCAAATTATGGAGATGAAACTGCAGCATAATGCATCACACTCCCCCCTTCCCATTTATGGCACCTAAATTAGGCATTAATCAAACTTTGAAAACTTTGACGATTAGTTTCACAACACATACAATGTTTTATCATACAAAATTATCATCATTAGATTCGTAACGAAAAATACTATCATAAGAGTATAATGTTGAAATGTTTTCTTAAAGTATTATATGAGAAATTGTTAGTCAAAGATAGACATTGAAGACTGTGAAATAATTAATAAGTGACAGATAAAGTGAATAAGCATAACATAGCATGTAAGTTACTTAAAAAGAAACCCCTAAAAAAGTCTCAGAAGAGCCACGAGCAAATTCCTATTCCTTTCCTTTTTTCTTTCTTCGTCTTTAATAATATTTTTTTAAAATACTTCGGAGGGTGGATTACAAGAAAATAGGAATTGGCAAAGAGTGATCCAAAGGAGGAAACTGTTCGATAAAAATAGTAAATCTTCTTCTGTTATTATTACCTGGTTTACGAAGCTAACGAGAGCTTCAAGTTTCTCCATTGCATTGCTCATCTGTGGAATGTAGCTGCCTTCACCGAGATGCCCAGCTGCAACTGTTTCTGCTAGAGTTTGCTGCAGTTTATCCATCCCTTGTGAAAGAGCCTCCTCTGCTTGTTCACAAGATTGTTTCAGGTTATAAACATCTATTAATTGCTGCTCCGTCAATGGGTCAAGCTGCGGCCCAAGCACCTGAAAAATATCACAATTTCAGACTCGATTAAGTAAACCGAAAAAAGTTGTTAGCCATGGTGTCATCCATCTAAATGATTAGACCGGAAGAATCAAATCTGATCAAGGTCCTGTTCTCTTCGGCTTATTTTGATTGAACTCGATCCTTAACTGAACTTAATCTAAACGTATTTTGAAACCTTTTGTGAGAACTTTTTGTGTAACTCGTTAAGTGAACCTTTTTCGGAGAAGAATAAGGTGAAGGGAACAAGCCCTAAATTTCAGCCCATCGACCTCTAGACCTGGCAATCGGGTCATTCGGGTTGGGTTCGGGTAGGATCATGCCGGGTCAACAAGGTTCAAGACTTCAGGTTGGATTGATTTCAGATTGCTCTATATTTTGTCCGAGAAGGGTGTCTTCTGAAAACAAATAACTTTTTAGTGAAAGATGAACACAGGTCAGGTCATTCAGGTCCATCCGGGTCAATTAACTTTGACATTTTCGGGTCTAGGTCAAGTCAGGTTCAGATGGGTGAGTTTTGCCAGCTCTATCGACCTCTCCAACACAAATACTAACCATCACGAGTAAAACAAAACAAGCAATCACCTTCAATAGTTCTGATGGGCGAAACCCTCCAATCCACAGGAAGAATCGCTCGGCCGAAGTCTTCCACATCCCAGACATGAGATAGAAAACATCCGCTTTCGCCGCATTTGACTTCAACCGGAAAAGCTCGAAATAATGGTTCATGCCTTTGTCCACGAGGACCCGGAGCTCAGCATCGCTTACGTGAGCATTCAACGCGTTCCTAAGCTCACAAATCTGCTTGTTTTGTTCCTCGATCCAACGCGCATAATCCGCCTCAAATGCAACAATTCCTACAACGACGACCACACACACATACATGGTAAGAAACCATCACTGCGCTTTGCTCAAATCATATCATATCATATGATGACAGACAGTAAAAAAGCAGTCAGAGATGCACCAGTTGAGTATGCACGATCTGCAAGACTGGAACTATTCGTCACCAGTTCCTGAAATGGGAATAATTATGAAATTTCTTTCTTCGCCGATATTACTTTCTAGCAGAACCTCAATTTTGAATGAAGTGTCCGTCTTTTGGGAAAAGATTTAGTACCGGTAAACGTGCATGTTTTGGTAAGTTCTGATAGCTTTTGGCAAATATTTACACCCCTCCACGTGAACTAGGGACCGATAAATTCAGGTAAAAGTTGAAAAGTTGAGTATTGGAGATATGACAAGATCGGGTACATATTGGTTGGGTACAAGTAAATAGAGTTGGCTTAGATAAAAGAGGGTAAAAACCCTCCTAGAGAACAAGCCCTAAATTGTGATTGGAAGTTGGAACTCGCACGGTTTCCTGGCTTGGACAGCGCTTGAACCTAACTGTTTTTCTGAGAAACGAATCGAACGACATTCAGAATGACTTCTATTTTCCATATGAGGCATGCATTCAGTTCATGAAAATGTATCAGCAACAGCAAATAGCCAAGCATGAACTCCATCAAATCAATTAATTCGAGCATCTTGGTGCCCCGGATTCATCTTGCAGTTAAAAGTTATAGATAGAATGATAGATAGATTCCTTGACAGAACAGTTCGCACAGCAATTACAGAGGTTCAATTCGATGTTCTTTAGAAAACTTGAGCAATATATATCTGGTCTGCAGTGACATTAATGATGCAGAAATTCAGACAGCTTTTTTCAGGGACAACAATGCAAGAGATGAGCAAATGCAAGTAGAAGAAAACAGATAGATGCACGTATTATTGGCTGACAAACCTGAGTTTACAGTCCCAGAGTATGGAAGATGATCTATTCCACCACCACCAATATACAAACCCTGGAGTCAACCATTCAATGGTTTTCTTAAGCTTTCAGATGTAGCATTCTTTTATTTATTTTGTGAATCAATTGAGAAACAAACTTTACTCGTACCTGTTGTCGAGCGCGGTCCAGCTCTTGCTCCAATTGAAGTAGCTTTGAGCGGCTCAATTCCAATTGCTGCACGTACGCCTACAACGGGGAAAAGAAAAGGGGGAAACACGAATCGAGATTAGCAGCAAAACTAGTACCAATATGACTTTGTCCATAATCTAGATAGCTGAAAAATGATTAATTTTTCAACTTAGATTGTAACGGACTAAAGAAAAATGCCCTTTAAACCTCCGGTTAGGCTATTACTTCTTTTCCATGGAGTAGTAGGTAGTGAACGATTTTTAAATCTTGGATAAGTTGGAACCAGTCTCTTTACATTCTTTAATTCAAGGGTAGGGCTAAAACTCCTACATGAGAAACCCAAGCCCCCAAAAACAAAAAAAGATTGTTTTGCACCGGGACTTTTTCGGGTATTGGATTTGTAGCAAAGTTGGTATGACTACTATTTGGACTCACCTTTTTCCGCAAGCGGCTTTTTCGTGCGGCTTCACGGTTCTGCGCAAGACGTCTTTGTACCTTGAATGGTAAGCAAGAACACGAAGAGTAATCAATGCCCCAAATTGCATTACACCAAACAAAATTACCCATATATTCATTCCTTAACAACGGAGTTATCTCCATGATCATATAATTAACCAAGTAATAACCTACCTTTTCAGCCGGTTTAGAAGCTTCCTGGTCATACTTGTTTGAAGGTAGAGGAATTCCCTGTGAAAGATCCTCCGACTACATACATACATGCACACACACATACATACTTTCAAAGTTAGTACATAGTTTCAAAGTTCAATCGAGCCACCGAAAATAAAAACTCAATGGCAAGTGATGTACCAAGTTGTCTAGTGTACCGTCGACATCTATGATTGCAGTTGGAGACACGTTTGGACAGCCGTCTTCTCTGTAGCAATCCATCCACGAGCTGATTGGGTTAAGAGGCTCACAAAAATTCATCCTTCGCGCCACAACAAACTGCGTAGATGATGAATCCATGTTCCTGCTGCAGACACTAATAAGAAAACATTCATCAGATCCAAAAATGCCTTACTTTGAACAATTAGCAATGTTGCAATAGCTTTGCAAAAATCCTACTCCGATTCCAAAACCAAAACCAACACCAATACTCTGAAATCCTGCCCAATCGAGGTATGGAGGGGTATGATGCAGCAATTTTACCCCTAAATATTGCAATTTAGAGAGACTGATTTCGATTGACCCAAAATTTAGAAATCGTTCGCTACCTACTATTACACAAAAAAGAAGCAGAGGGGGTTCAATCAGGAACTTTACTTTAGTCCATTACAATCTAAATCGACAAAGTTACCTTTTTCAACCATATGGACAAAAGATTCTACTATGATTGTGCAACTTGATTAATAGATGACAATTGAACAGCCCTTTCAGAATCTAAACATAGCAATTCCAGATGATGATCACACAAACTCAAGACAGTAATTATGATTGATGCCTAATCAAGCACACTAATGACAAAAGACTCTCAGAAAATGAACTAAAACAAAAACAAGCAAGCAAACAAAACCCTCTAGGTAAACCATTTGCACAATAAAGTCATATTTCTCTTTTTGGTTCTTACCCAAACAGTAAAACTTGAAGATGTGCAACTGTCACACAGAACTACCCTGCAATTAGCACTGTGGAAAAATCTACCTGCTGAATAACTGACGCACAAAAACAAAAAAGCAGTAAAAATCTATGGTAACTAACTCTTCAACTGTAATCAGAGGTCAACAATTCTCAATCACAAGTTGCTCAAAAAAACCATCCATCAATTCATCACCAACAACAAAAACCAATTTCTGGGCATGACAAGATCATAAGAAATTAACATTCTCACATACCCCCACCCAAAATCAAGCATAAAAACCAATCAAACCCCTCAAAACAAGCTAAACCCAGTTCAATTCATGATAAAGGGTGCTCAAAAATTCCCTAAACTTACCACCCAAGGTCATAAGAAATTGACATTCTCACATACCTCCACCCAAAATCAAGCATAAAAACCAATCAAACCCCTCAAAATAAGCCAAATCCAGTTCAATTCATCATAAAGGGTGCTCAAAAATTACCTGAAATCAGGAATTTGATTCAAAGAAAAGACCCAGAAAGGAACTGAATTAGGGGGTACAAAAAGAGGAGGAAAACAGATATGGTAGAATCTGTAAAACCCTAGAATCCATATGTTAGGTCAAGTGGGGAAGAAGAGGATTTAATAAGGATGAAGGACAGGGTTAGCTTAAAAGATACAATCATCAAGGTTATTTTATGGTTTAATTATTTGTCTTAAATGAAGAAAAAATAAATGGAGGAGAAGAGAGATAGGGGGCAGGGCATAACATGTAATAATAGGACAATAGGTGGGTTCACATCTTATGTTGATAATATATAAAAAATAATTACTGGAAATAATTAATTATTATGATTAATTAATTAAGATTAGTGATCATTTTAGGGGGAAATGATTATTTAAATGAACATGTCCAAGAAGCAGTGACCTGTTTTATCTCCTCCTACAGTCAACCATTATTATGTAAGCAAAAACATTGCTTCTCTCTCTAGTTTCTCTCTCTAGTTTCTCTCTCTACCCTCTTTCTCTGTCTAACTTGGCTTGATGATTCTAAAGGCTGCACTTTCTCTCTCTAGATTCTGTGTTGCTTGTTGTTGTTCTTGTTGTTGTTGTTGGGTTGTTCTGTGATCTGTATTGCGGTTGCTGTTGTCGTTGTTGTCATGTTTCCACTTTCCTTCTTTTTAAAAAGTATGCTCACTCTCCTGTTTGGCATTTTTGGAGTCAATTTCTATGAAAGAAATTTTGTTTTTCCATTAATAATTATTGAAACAATTTGGGACAAACCTTATGTCATAAATTTGGGCGAGAGTGTTGTGCTGAATTTTTGAGCAAACATAAATTAAAATTCATAATATTTAGGATATATATATTTATTGGTGGTATCATCAAAATACAATTCTAATTTTTTCGGTACCGCTAAAATATATATTAAAAAAAGAAAATAGTAAGAGTTATTAGAATCAAATTCTTAATAATTTGATATGTAATAATAATTTAAAGTTTGAAGGTAATATAAGCCTGTCATGCTTTTGCACAAATATGTTTATGTAACTTTTGTAATATTATATTAGAAATTAATATTTTAGAAATGGTATATGAAGATTAAAAAATGAAAAATGTCGTGGAACAAAGTAAAATTTTAAGATAAAACCATGACTAGCAAATCATGTTAAATACTTGAAAATAGTAAGGGATGCATACTGTATGATCATTGAATTATTTAATATATATATATATATATATATATATATATATATGTAATAGTTTAAAATATGCAATTCATATGATTAAACTGGTATGCATTTGAATATGGTCATCCAAAGTTTTGATATAGTAATACTCCGTTGGAAATTAAATGTTTTTTTTTTGTAGCGTGGATAGGGTACAGTATATGATAACTAGGGAAGAGCCCATCTCTTAGCTAAGTTAGTCATAGCATATGTTCCTTAATGTCTTATCTTTTAACTTTTGTGATTCCACAAAACAAAAATTGCAACAATAACAACATACAATAAGCTAATAAACTGGTACATTTCGGTGGTGGTTGTTTACTCCCTCGAAATGCTGCAACAATTTCTGTCGAGTCAGTGTAGATGTTGATGTTGGTTAACATCTTATCCTTTACAAATTTTATCGCACTTTCCACTGTTTGCAGCTCTATTTCTGTTGTAGAAAGCCCCAACTGTGATTGTCCATCTTGGTTCTCCCTTCTGCCATTCTTAAGGATGACCAATCCAATGCCACCTTCCATAGTGTTCTGGGTCCCCGCTCCATCATAGAAAAATTTTCCTTCAATGACAAGGCAGACCTTTGCTTTCAAACAAACTCTTCGTTTGTAGGACCCTACTTGATTCAAAACCTGCAGTTCATTTCCCAACATTCACTTCTGTAATACCCCGAGTTGTATGGTTAAGTGTGACATAAAAGAATTGAAATGACTACTCATATCACTAAGGTGCACCTTCTTTTATGGTATGTTTTAAGGGGGAAAATTCCAAGAGCGACTGTAAAGTTATATTTGTCATGAAATTCCAAAAGTTACTGAGGAAAGGGTGTATGGGGTATCTATGTAGCTTTGAGTTTAAACCGAAGGATGAATTTAATGCCAAGGACATCCTTATAGTGTCTGAATTTCTTGATGTATTCCCAGAGGATCTTCTAGGCCTACCCCCTGAAAGAGAAATTGACTTTGAGATCCATTTAATTCCTGAGGCTACCCCTATATCTAAAGCCCTTTACTGCATGGCCCCAGCTGAATTAAGGTAGTTGAAAGTTCAATTAGAGGAGTTGTTGGGGAAGGGGTTGGGCGTTACAAATGGTATCAGAGCCGACCCGCGACCGTGAGCTGCGCCAGTGGACGGGAGATCCCTGGGCAGTCACCTAACAGGGCAAAGATTCTGGAGTGGCTTGTGGCACAACGAGGACGTTGTGCGCTTAAGTGGGGGTGACTGTAATACCCCGGGTTGTATGGTTAAGTGTGGCTTAAAAGGATTGAAATGACTGCTCATATCACCAAGGTGCACCTTCTTTTATGGTAGCTCATCCGTTGGAAACTTCTCAGTTAAGTGTCTTTGGCTGGGAGTAGTACTAGGATGGGTGGCCTCCTGGGAAGTTTTCCCAGGCAGCGTGTGAGCGAGGACGAAGCACGCTGGAAAGACTCGTGGTGATTTGTGGGGCCAGTCAGTGATCCTTGAAGCGGTTATTGGTAATGTCCGCAGCCCGGGAGGGGGCCGGGGCGTTACAGATGGTATCAGAGCCAACCCGCGACCGTGAGCTACGCCAGTGGACGGGAGAGCCATGGGCAATCACCTAGCGGGGCAAAGATTCTGGAGTGTATTGTAGCACAACGAGGACGTTGTGCGCTTAAGTGGGAGTGACTGTAACACCCCAGATATATAATTAAGTGTGGCTTAAGAGGATTGAAATGGCTACTTATATCACCAAGGTCCACCTTCTTTTATGGTAGCTCATCCGTTGGGAACTCCTCAGTCAAGCGTGCTTGGTTGGGAATAGTCCAAGAATGGGTGACCTCCTGGGAAGTTTTCCCGGGCAGCGTGTGAGCGAGGACGAAGTACGCTGGAAAGACTCGTGGTGATTTGTGGGGTCAGTCAGCGATCCTTGAAGCATTTTATCGGTCATGTCCGGCCCCGGAGGGGCCGGGGCGTTACAGATGGTATTAGAACCGACCCGCGACCGTGAGCTGCGCCAGTGGACGGGAGAGCCATCGGTAGTCACCTAGCGGGGCAAAGATTCTGGAGTGTATTGTGGCACAACGAGGACGTTGTGCGTTTAAGTGGGGGTGACTGTAATACCCCGGATATGTGGTTAAAGTGTGGCTTAAAAGGATTGAAATGACTACTTATATCACCAAGGTGCACCTTCTTTTATGGTAGCTCATCCATTAGGAACTCCTCAGTTAAGCGTGCTTGGCTGGGAGTAGTCAAAGGATGGGCGACCTCTTGGGAAGTTTTCCCGGGCAACGTATGAGCGAGGACGAAGTACGCTGAAAAGACTCGTGGTGATTTATGGGGCCAGTCAGCGATCCTTGAAGCAGTTATCGGTAATGTCCGCGACCCGGGAGGGGTTGGGGCGTTAGGACTTCCTTGTTTTCGTTGTGTAATACTTTGAGCTCATTCCTAATCCAATGAACGATTTCTTCATGGTTCACTGGTTGTTTGTTGAATAAGCATTTGTTTCTATCAATCCATATAAGCCAAATCGTTCCTATGAATTTTGCTGCAAGGTCCATGCCTCCTTTTTGTTTCTAAATCATCATTAGCCAGTTGTGGGCTCATACCTCTACCCCAATAGATAAGTTGACCCAACCATTCATCTCCAAAGATGATGCAAACCAGATGTGTTTTGCCCAAGTACAACCTCTAAACAGGTGTTTAGTTGTTTCCATATCAGAGCCACACAGGTGGCAGCTTGTGTCTGCCTTTTGTCTCGTGCCATTCTTCTCAAATTTAAAGGAAGGGCATTGTATGTTTTCCAAATGCGAACCTTCCATTTGGTAGGAATTATGCATTTTAATGATTAGGGACGATAATGCGTCGAAGGCGAATTGGAGGTGAGTACCTCCACCTTTGCTCCAATTAATAATCAGAGGTGGGGTGAGGATTATAATCGGAGATAATCGGGGGTCCAATTAGCACTTGTACTATTTCTTTTCTTTTATTTTTCTATTTTTTTGATAGCATTTTTATTGCAATTTAATATATCATACTCATTACTTGTAAAAATTGAAATACTAACAACAAATCAAAATAATTTTTTACGTAACAAAAAATATAGAACAACACAACAGCTGAGAAAAAAAATCTCTCAACCGTCAAAATACTAGCAATACACCCTTCCTTAAAAGAAAACTAAGCTTTAAATTTTCCCCTCAATTCTCAAATTTAGTCATATAATAATTTTTCAGTTTTTTATATATTCATTATTTTAATTAGACCTAATCGGATCGGGGGTGGTCACTACCTCCGTATCCACTCCAATTATAATTAGAGTCGGACTTTTTTAATCGGATTCAGATCTCTTTTTATCGGACTATGATCAAATTTTTTTGTTACATATCAGAATGAATGCGCTTCGGATTCATATATGATTGTCATCCCTATTAATGATTTAGGTCATGTTCATTGGATTGAATAAAATGAGGTTTAGATGGATTGGATTGAATTGGATTGGATAAGTTATCAATGTTTTTTTGGAAAATTATGTTTTTAGAGATGATGAAATTTTGAGAAATCGTGTTAGGTTTGGATTGAATTGGATTGGATTGGATTGAAAAGAATTATCAATCCTAGACCTGTCAATTCGGTCGGACGGGCGAGTTTCGGGTCGGGCGTTTATCGAGTTGGGTAAATACAGGTTTGGTGTATTTCGGGTTCGGGTAAATACAAGTGGTATATTTCCGTTTCGGGTCAACCCAACGGGTTATGATTGCGACATTTTTCCAGTTTTTCTTTTAAAAAATGGCCTCTAAATATTACTTTTTGTATAATATACATAATAAAATATGATTATCTTCTAGTAACAATAGATAATTGTAACTATTTTGACTTAAATTAGAGAAATAACAAATAAATAAATTGCGCTTATAATTTAACGTTCAAAATTACAAAGAAAAATCACAAATTCTAATAAAGTTGAATTTAAAAAATTAATTTTTCGAGTCAAACGGGCGGGTCGGGCTTAACCCGCTAATTTTTGATCAAGCTCGGTATACTTCAAATTTAGTTTAAAAAAATCATATTTAAAACCCAAAAATTTTGTACAGGTTCAAGTCGATTGACGAGTAAGAAACTGCCGGGTCTAACCAATCCAAAGAATAGAGCAGAGTTTCATACGTGACTTTTTAAAAGTAAAAAAAAAAAGGGCATTGCTTTTCGTCGCCCCCCCTTTTTACTATTGTCGCCCACCCAAAAGACGTTTTTGCCCCTCATATATTTGAACTCTCTTCCCTCTCCTCTCACTCTCCCCTCACTCTCCCTAACATTATCTCTCTAAATTTTTGATATATTGTTGAAATTTAACCTAAAATATCAATAGAAGATGGTAATTCAAGTGAGGTTAGTTTGTAAATTTAAATTTAAAAAAAAAATAAAAATTTTCCGAAAACGGCATGGCGCTGAATCAGGTGACAAATATTTTCCGGAAAATTTTTTGTTTTTATTTTTTTTAAAAGATTTTTATAAAATGTTAATATTATTGTTTATGTAAAAAATATTATTTATTTATTTATGTTAATATTATTAAGGTAATCAATGTCGTTAATTATAATTGTTATGTTAATTATGTTAAAATTTTGTCAAAACATATTATTATAAATAAGTTGTTTAGAAGTGTTAATTATGCTAATTATTATTGTTAATATTATTATTTATTTATTTATAATATTATTATTAATATAATTAATGTTGTTAATTATAATTATTATGTTAATTATTAACAATAATAATATTAATAAAAATAAAAATATAATTATTAATAACCATAATAATATTAATAAAAATAATATTTTTACAAAAAACGCAAAAAAAAACAAAAAAAAATTCCGGGACGGCGGCCGCGCGAAACGAACGGCGAGCCGCCGCCAGTGCGGCACCCAGATCACGGCAAGGCCGCGGCCTTGCTGAGATCTGAGTGCCGCACCGGCGGCGGCTTGCCGTGCGTTTCGCGCGGCAGCCGTCCCGGAATTTTTTTTTAATTTTTTTTGTTTTTTCTTCATTTTTTAAAACTAAAAAAAACAAAAAACCACAAATTATCCAATACGTGTATTTTTAGAGAGATAAAGTAGAGAGAGTGACGTTATGAGGTTCAAGGGCGTGAGTTGGAAATATTATGCGAAAGATGGGCGACAATAGTAAAAAGGGGGGCGACGAAAAGCAAGCGGGAAAAAAAATGGTGCGCATCAGATCAGTAACTTTATTGACGTTTGGCGGGTGGGTCCACGCGCCAGTTGCGGGCGTAGATTCTTTCAATTATTTTTTATTTGAAAAAAATGCTCGCCACGTTGTTTTGTTTCAGGCTTCGAAGTTGGAATATTTTTTTGAAAAACAAAAAAGAAAGAATCTTGAGAAATTTATACAACTATTGTACTGTTTGATACAATCATACAAATCTTAAGATTCCTCTTCTACAGTTCTACTCTAGAACTGTTCGCATACATGCTGACACAGTGACATGTATTTTTTTACTGCTGTAATAATTTTTTGGGTTGTAAATTTAATATTGGTTCATTTTGAAAATTTCGATAAATTTTGCCAAAAGACATACTCCAATAACTTTTACTGTATAAACACATCTATGATGTAAAATTTTATATTGCCCAAATGTTCGGTAAAATTATTACTCCTCCGACCCTTTTCTAATTTCAAATTAACTACTTTTACAAAACCTATGAGTATTGGAAATAAAGTGAAAAATTTATGTATGGACAAGTGTGCCCTTCATTAAAAAAGAAAATAAAGGAGAATTTTAAAAGGTAAAATTAAAATTTTATTCATTAATTAGGGGTAATATAGGTATTTTAATTATTAGAAATGTAAAACTGACAAATAAAAAGGGACAAGGTAGTTAAAAAAATTGACACTCATTAAGGGAGAGAGGGAGTAATATATTGCCCCAACAAAGTTGTACTTTATTAAGACCCCTTTTTACGCGGTGAATTTGCAGTGCGATAAATTACGGTGAGTTGTGGTGGATTCTGTAAGTTGCGCTGGAAATAATAAATGGGTGTTGAAATATTTTTATTAAGAAATATATTAAATAATAAATAAGTTGCGGTGGATTGCGATAAGTTACGGTAAGTTGCGGTGAAAATAATTTTGTGGATTTTAAATAATATTGTGGATTTTGTGGAAATATATCAAATAAAAAGGTAAATGATAATTTGTGGTGAGTTGCAGCAGGTTGCGGTAAATTGCGGTGCGGTAACTCGTTGTACCGCATAAAAGAACGGACCCTAATTACTATTTGATTCTTTACCATACCTTATTTTAAAAAGTAGTATGGCATTGAGTGTTGTTTAATATATTAAAAAAAAATCTACTTAAATTTAAGGACTTTTGGACGTCAAATATATCAATTTTTGGGGTATTTAACACTAGTAAAAGAACTATTATTTTGGTCACGGCCAATACCAACTATCAACCTATTTTCCCCCGATAGTACACCATCGAGTTGTTATAATTTTAACTCATTGGAAAAATAGTGTGACTCCATAATGTGTGACATGAAAGGCAGATTAGTGTCACCGTAAAACATTTTTTACACAAGATTTGTCTTCCACGTTATGTATTATGGAGTCATGTCATTTTTTTATGTGTCAAAACCATACCAAATCAGTGTTGTACTGCTGGTGAAAAATAGGTCGATAGTTAATACTGCTCATGACCAAGAAAATAGTTTATATTATTAGTGTCTAATACCCTTAAAGTTGGTATTATTAACGTCCAAAAATCCTAAATTTAAAGGTGGGGGATATTGTAGGATAATTGGACCAGTGATGGTGTATGACACTGAGTGTTAGACTGTAAAAAAGATGTATTCCTTGAGGTTGGACGTGGCAGATATGAGGACATGTGGTGGATTTGTAGTTATACCAAGTTAGATATGATCAAGAATGTTGTGGATCGAGCTAAACTAGGGGTAGTATCCATCAAGGATAAGTTGAGAGAGACTAGACTGAGATGATTTAGACATATCTTTAAGAAAAATAAAGATGCCATGTTAGAAGGTGCAAAGGGATTAGGACGCCATTGGACGTGGGAGACCTAAAAAGTCGATGAGAGATGTGACAAGAGCAAACCTGAGGCACCTAAGCTTAGTAGAGGACATGACGCTATAGAACAAGGAGTTTGACGGACTAATATTAAGGTTGTCGGGTAAGGATTGATACTAGGGTATTGTGCTTTGAATTGATTTGTTGTCTTGTGACCTCTTTTAATTATGTCGTCCATATATGTTTTAGCTCTTCCTCGGTTACATGGAACATACATGTATATATTTCCTTATTATTAGCAAGCTTATTGCTTTCTTTGTCTTCCTTTCAGTTTTTCAAATATTTTCCTACTAGGGTTCTTGTGTACAAATTTGTTTTCGAAATAGGTTTTTGCAAATGTTTATTTCTTGTGGATTCGCTAGAACTAGCCTCCCCATAAGCTTCAGTTTATGAGGAAAGACTGTCTACATCTACATCTCCAAACCACCCTCTAATTAACGTGTTTTTCCTGAAAAATTGGTATTGTTGTTTGAATTATCTATTTAGATTGAGTTTTTACTTTAATAGTTTGTTTACTTAAGATCACATTTGAAATAACGTTTCATTTTAGGAAGCTAAGGTGAAAAAATATAACTTAATAAGAAATATTAAACTAGATTAACTTTTTGAAAATTTTTTGTCCGCAGGTTCTATAAGTCACCATATTAACTAAATTATAAAACTTTTTTTTAAGATTTAGGCGATTATAATCCATTTGCTAATATAAAATTATCTCTTCAAAATCCGCAAAAGCAAAACTCACATTGCGATTCGGCATTCAATTACCAAATGACAACTAAAAATTTGCTCAAATTTATAAACATTATTTGTACAATTAATGATTGTGCTTAATATCTCCATATAAAAGATTTCACATTCCATATTGTTCTTCTTTTTCCATTTATCATTCCCAATTTGTCACCACTTTCCTATATTTGAATTTGTAAGAGCATATCCCACATTTAAGATTTGGATTAAAGGTGTTTTGATTTTAGGAACAAGTCTTAAAGTTGGACATCTTATCAAAGTTAAGGATCTTTAACTGAATTTAATAAAATTATTGTCTCTAAATTCTTTCTTAAAATCATCAATTATAAATGCTCTAAATTGACCTTAAATATACCTAAAACTCATAGGGATTGATAATATCCAACAGTCATCACAATTAACAAATCTTTAGTCGTGGATTCAATATACATTAATATCTCACCCACATATTTTATTATTCTAATTTTAATTTTTTATATGATATTATTCCATAGAAAATATTTAGTAAACTTAAAGTAAAATTATAATTTAGGCTGTGTTTTATTGTAGAAAAAAACCATCCAATTCAATAGATATTAATTTAATTAATATGCCACTTCAAAAAATGAAAATTAATACTTTGAAAAATAAGATCATATAATGAAATTAAAACGAAAATAATATAATGTATAGGCGAGATTGATTTCAACTAAATCTATAGGTAAATTTTGTTTAATTATAATAATTATCGAATATCGACAATCACTATAAATATATCCTTGAACATGACACAAGCATCACATACTTGGAACATATATTTGGAATGTTTGGTGGAAAAGATTTGAGTTTCCTTTAATATATTCTTTATGAATGGATACGTGCCTAATTTCATTAAGTCTAGTTAAACCATGCATAGATACATACATATCCGATTCAGGTCAAATTCAAGTCAAAATATATACACACACATATAAAAGCATACGTATAGTAGGTACGTGCATTTTTATTCCTCAACATACTTCAAACATCAACCTCAACATGCTCCGAAATAGAGTTGGCAAAAATTTGGGTTTTGATCAAACTTGAATTGGTCAAATCGACCAATGTTAAATTCAAATGAAAATTTGATGATCGTTACCGTTTTTTCTTGCGTCCGATAATTTGTACATATATAAATTCAGATTATAATCAGGTTCGACCAATGAAAATATGAGAAATATCGTGTCAAAATTTTCGGTCAATTAGGATAAATACTAAAATTTAGAAGAAATTTCATGATAAGACCCAATTTTTTCGGGTCAAACAAATTTGAATATTTGAATCCAACAAAATTTTCTAGTTCTACTCTAAAAGCTAAAATTAACTCAGGCTTTCCTTATGCCCATTGTTACTAACTTTATAGTTAACTTGACATAGCCAACTAGTCATACACTTGTTTGCATGGGAGGTTACGCCCATATTTGTAGAAGGAAGTAAGATTTGGGGTGGGGGGTTGTAACGTAGAAAAATTGTCTGATCCAAATATCCGGTTCAGTCCAGTTCGGAAAAATTTGAATACAATTATAGATTTTTCTTTCGAATTTGTCTTCGACCAATTTGGTTGAAAATCTGGACACAGGCCGTGTTTTTTAATTGAGTCAGACTTAACCAACCTAACCTAACCCAACTCTCAAAAAAACACCCAAACCAAAAACAACTTTTTAAATAAAAAATCAAATAATATTATTTTAATCTCAAATCAATCTACTTCTCCAACACCTATAACTGTTTCATTTATTTTCTACAAAATATTCAAATTTTATTAAATAAAATATTTTCACCAAGAACTAACTTAACTCAAACTAATCATATCCTTTCCTATCATCTCCTAACACAACCTGAACCTAACCTGACCAAAGAACAACATCATAATATTTTCTATTTTTCTATTGACTGAACCAAATATTTACCCGAATCTAGACTTGTCCAAATTATCCAACCTATCCGATTTGTCCAAACCCGAAATTACCTGGACCTGAAATGAATTTCTGACAGCCTTTTAAGTGTAATCTCCCTACTTTCCTAGTGACTTAGGCCCCGTTCTTTTGTGCGTTGCGTTTGCGTTGCGTTGCGTTGTGTTTGCGTTTGCGTTGCGTTAAGTTGTGGTGTAAATAGTTAAAAAATAATGGTAATTTGCGTTATGTTTCGATAGGATTACGGTAAGTTGTGTTGCGTTTGAGTGCGTTAACGCATAATAGAACGAAGCCTTTAATGAGTGATGAATGTGTTGATCTTTGTGTAAGAGTA